>JALAZF010000061.1:7955000-9410833 GCA_022829125.1 Lathyrus tuberosus
ATATCCGACCAAAATTGGGAATAGTAGAGTTTGCAAAATATCAAATCAACCACTTACATATTTCTCCCTAGGAATAAGCGTGAGTAAGAGAGCTCTTAATATGCTCTGCATGCATCTAAATTTCAATTGTAGTGCATTCTGTATTCTAATTAATAATTATAATTCTAATGTTCTCCCGACTCTGTTCACGTTTGCCTTTTTTCCTGGTTCATAGCATTTATATTTTTCTCTTCAACATCACCCGCTCTCTATGAAATTCAGACTTCGCGACAGGGACATCGGGACACTGTTAGAGATTATTTGTTATAGTTTAACCTTTATTTTTGTTATTAAATTTCTAGTATTTAGGAAGAATAAGTCAGTCATGAGATCCTAGTTTTTAGGGAGACTCAGTTTTATTCCAGTTTCTAAGTAACCATGTAGTAGGTTTGTAAACTTGGTTTCTTTGCCACTCTTCTGTTCCGATAATAGGCTATAAATAGTCTTTGTTTGTATGATTCAAGGAGTTGTTATTTCTTTCGGCTGCTATCTCTTAGTCCTTGAGGAGGCTATTGGCCCAACAAGAGGGTGTCTTTGTATGTGTCTTGTAAGAAGCCCAAGACGGAAGCTAAAAGTGTTTGACTCAACGAGAGAGCCTTTTTGTATCTCGTACAAAGCCCGAGATGGAGGCTAAAAGATGTTTGACTCAACAAGAGAATCTTTTTGTATCTCGTACAAAGCCCGAGATGGAGGCTAAAGAAGTTTGACTCGACGAGAGAGTCTTTTGTATCTCGTACAAAGCCCGAGATGGAGGCTAAAGAAGTTTGACTCGACGAGAGAGTATTTCGTATCTCGTACAAAGCCCGAGATGGAGGCTAAAGAAGTTTGACTCGACGAGAGAGTCTTTTGTATCTCGTACAAAGCCCGAGATGGAGGATAAAATTTGTTTGCTCCGCTGGGGAGAATCATTGTACAAAGCCCAAGAGAAGGCTATTGTAACTGTTTCAATTTAGTGACAGATCCAATATGCTAATTTAAAGAGAAAATCAGTTCTTATATGAGTAATGTTTGCCCTCAGGGATTTGATTCGAGGATCGGGATTGTTTCCTGTTCTTTAAGGAAATGGGAAATCCAGGGGATATTGAGACTGTCCGAGTCTACGAGTTTTTTTCTATTTTTGGGAAGGAGCTTGAGAATGTCTTTGAGACTCAAGGGAATTAGACTGTCCAAGTCTGGAGTTTCATCTTTTGTACTATGCTTTGAGAAATAGTAGTATGGTCTAGACTCTTTGAAAGACTGTTCTATTAAAATGACTAATTTATGTTCCTATACCTCTAGGAGGTCGTCGGGACAATTTGTACGAAGCCCAAGAGGAGGCTGGAAACTTTTAAGAAGCCGAGAGGTCCTTGTATGAAGCCCAAGAGGAGGCTATCATTCCCGGAGGAAGAACCATTATACGAAGCCTAATAAGAGGCTGTGAATACTTCTAAGAAGCCGATAGGTCCTTGTACTACGCCCAAGAGGAGGCGGGGATGCTTTTAGGAAGCCTGTGGGTCCTTGTACAATGCCCAAGAGAAGGTTGATGCTTTTAAGAATCCTGCGGGTCCCAAACCAAAGAAAAGTTCAAGAAAAGTTTTACCGAGAATAATTCATTTAGTGAACAGTTATGAGGTTTGAAGAAATTCAAGAGAAGTTTCACCGAGAATAATTCATCACTGGGGAATAGAATTTCTTTGACAATACCTAAAGAGTGACAGCCGAAGAGAAGACTGTATCTGGTGCTCCTATAGGGGATCTAGCTTTGTCTATTTCTACGAGTAATAGAAACGGCTTTACCTAGTGCTAGACGTAGTTGCCGGGGAAACTCTAAATAACTATACTATTATTACACAGTCGATATGAGTTTATGAAAGAAGACTTACAGCGAAACAGCCCCACAATACAGTTATATGTATATGAAAGCAGTAAATGAAAACGGGTAAACACTTACTCAGTTGTAGAGCTTCCATGTTGTTTTGTTAGTTTGTCCAACAAAGAGAAGTTGAAAACAACATTATATTCAAAATCAAAGGAGAAAGTGCTTTGAAAAGAAAGATTGGGGCTTACAGCTCAAGGAGAGGCCCAGGGCTTTATTAGTGATCGCACTGTTGAATTTGTACAGAGGGACTTATACAAGTGACTGAGGCCCGAGAAAGGTTTTCTATACAAAGGGATGGGTCTTACACTCTCTCAAGAGGCCCAAAAAGTTTTAAATGAAAAAGAGTTGGGTCTTACTACTCGAGGGTAGGCCCAGATGATTTTTCGTTTGAAATGGCAGTCGCGCCGAGGTTTTCTTTTAACGCAGAGGGACTTATACAATATCCGAGGCCCAAAAAGGTTTTGGTTAAAAGGGGGTTGGGTCTTACACTCTAATAGAGGCCCAAAAGTTTTGAATGGGTCTTATAGCTCGAGGAGAGGCCCAGATAGTTTATTTTAAACGGGCGACGATCGCGCCGAACTTTTTGAAATACAACGGGACTTATACAATATGTGAGGCCCAAGATAGGGTTGTATTTACAAAGGGTTGGGTCTTGCACTCTAATAGAGGCCCATGAGTGTTTTAAAATGTTTGATGAGGGTTGAATTAATCAAAACCCTAATTTGTTTCCAAAATGCATTTTAATTGAATAAAAATTTAATTAAAATAATCAAAAATTGTTTAACATGTGGAAAACAAATTGTGATCTTGGATTAATGTTTCACAAATCAAGTTTTGACCTACAAAATAATTAGAAACCATTAATCTTTGCCAAATCAAGAAGGAAAAAATATTTTAAATGTCAAAAACAATAAAATATTAATTCTTTGTAAAAATATCAATTATATGAAATAAATAATATTTTTGGGATTTTTTGGTAAAATAAAATATTTTAACATTTTTGTGAATTATTAAAAAAGAATCAACTCAAAATCATTAAAACTCAGAGAGAAATTAATTTTTGAATCAATTAAATAAAATCACAAAATTCAAATATTTGAATTTTCAAAAACGGCGCCAAGAACACCCAAAAACACGCGCGTGTTCTGGGTTTTTCCCAGATTTGCATTTTCTCTCCAATCTCACTGAATACTTGATGGGATCATGCAAACCACATATCAATCTGCTCGTCTCAACCTCACGATCATTTCTATGGTCTTTAATTTCATTTATTTTTAACATGGAATGAGAAATCAAGACAATACCTCAAGAACCCTAAAATTTGCATGAAGGCTGAGAATTTTGATACACGATTCAAACAAAGCAATTAATTGAGGGGAAACATTCCATGCATGATTATGAACATTTGGCAAAAGTATTGTGCAAGGAAATATGCATAGATTGAGAGATGACCAAGTTTAGGCTTACCTCTAGGTTGTGACAGAAAGTGCAAGGTGATTTTTGAGTTGGAGATGTTACAGATGAGTTGTGATGATCTGAACAGCTTCCATACACCCTATGGAGTGTGTTTGAAAGCTTGGACTTGATTGGAAATGGCTGGATCACTTCATGGCATCTCAGCTGCAACTTGGTTAAAACCTTGAGCAACTGGCTGGTGATTCTGAGAAATCAGTGTTCCAGATGTTGTTTAAGTGTTTGGATCACTTCTATATGATATATGTGAGGTGTGTGTGTGATTGGTTTGGTTGGAATTGCTCTCAAACTCAAAAACTCAAAGTTACCTTGCTAAAGAAGGCATTTTGGCCTAAAGAGAGGGATTTTGAGGAAAACATCTGTTTGATGGCTTTGGTGTACTCAAACTGACCACAATTTAGCTCTATTTATAGTCGAGCAAGTTTGTTTTGCAAGGAATAGTGAATGGCAACTGCTGAGTAAGGTTGCCCAATGTTGAGCAATGAGAATCCAAGTCTCCTCTAGCCATTGACTAGAGGTTAGGGCACAGGCTGCTGGTTCCCTTGGTCTTGGATAAGTCTTGACTAAATTCAGTTACAAATAGCTCAGTCCATGCCACCTTGGTGCTTCCATTGAATGGTCCAATCCAAAATTGGAGTCTTGTCCCTATTTTAGGCAATTCTAGGTTTGGCATGCTATTTCTTGTTCCAAGGACTTCGGAGGCTTAGCCCAGTGATTGTCCCCTTTAGATTTGATCCTTAGATGTGTCCAAGATGATGACAAGACTTGGAATTGGCTGATTTTGTAGAGGGCCATGAGGGCTACAAATCAAGCTTTGGATGGGGAAAATGGCTTTGTGGTTTAGGAGTTATGATCCTCCAAAGTTGGTACCCTTGCCACTTTATTTCATAACTTAGAAAATTTTCTAAGTTTTTATGGTTACCCCTTTTACAAGTTATCCCACTTTCTTTGATTTTTATTGATGAATGATGATTCAAATAATACATTAACATCATTTTAGGGTTAAAAATCCATTTTTGTGAAAAATCTCAAAAAGTCAAAGTTGACTTTTGTGCATAGTTGACTTTTTATCCGATGAATTCCGAACTATGCGATCCTCTATGAAATCATGTCCATGACCTAAATCAAACTTGATGGACATGTTCCATGGGTGTTATAGGGTGTATTGAATCATGTCCTAGGGTTTGGGAGCATGTCCTGGTCAAAAGTCAAAGATACAGTTGACTTTTCTCGCGAAACCCTAACTGTGGTTCAGATGTGTAGCGAGTGATTTTTGGATGTGGTTGCGAAGCACGATCGCTCTAGTACTACAACTTGATTCATTTTTTATCCTATTAAAGTTGATGAAGGAAGGGAAATAGATGTCTCCAATTAACCCTGCTTGCATACTGAGGTTAAACAGTCAAAACTGTTGGTTTACAGATGCTACAAAGATTCAGGGTCTTTCCTAGGTTATTTTGTTGAAAAGGGGTGCTTTAGGCTATCGGTTAGGATGTTAGGACAGATATATGAAAGTATGGGATTTTAGGTTTTTGTTTAGTGTGCTCGCTAAGATTTTTCTTTCAATCTTATGCCTACGTATTCCCATTTTTTCCGAAACAGGGAAATCAGAGCGATCGTAGTTCCTCCTATTCTACGGGAGGAAATGGTGTTTTGGTGTCTTGTTCAAAGCCCAAGACGTGAAGCTAAAGGTGGTTTGTATCTTGTTCAAAGCCCAAGATGTGAAGCTGAAGGGTCTATTTGTATCTTGTTCAAAGCCCAAGATATGAAACTAAAGGTTTGACTTTAGAGAAAATTGGTCATCTCTAAAGAGGGGTTTGTATGTCACAACTGTTTATAAAGGAGAATTACTTTAACCAGGATATGTGAATCTGGCAATGCCATAATTTCCTTTATAGGGGGGTTCCAACCTGAAGGGGAAGACTTTAACTCAGTGTAGAGCAATTACGTCTTTCCTTAGGAATTTCTCATGCTAAAAGAGGGACAGTGGCATGGATGTAGATGATCCAGAGGCTTGCCGCTTACAGCGGTTAGATGAAGGGGAAAGAGTTGTTGATGTTTGTGTACTATGAACGAGACACAACTTTGATGCTAAAAGGTTGATTGGATCAACCAGTGGTTTTCTTATACAAAGCCTAAGAGGAGGCTAATATGTGTCTCGTACAAAGCCCGAGAGAAAGGCTAAAAGGTTTTGACTCGACGATGGAGTCTTTTGGTATCTCGTATAAAGCCCGAGATAGAGGCTATTTGACTCAACAAGAGAGTTTTCTTGTATCTCGTACGAAGCCCGAGATGGAGGCTAAAAGGGAGTTGACTCAATAAGAGAGTCTTTTATGGTATCTCGTACAAAGCCCGAGATGGAGGCTAAAGGTTTTATACTCAACAAGGGAGTGATTTGTGTCTTGTACAAAGCCCAAGACGGAGGCTAAAAGGATTGTGACTCAACAAGAGAGTTTTTTGTATCTCGTACGAAGCCCGAGATGGAGGCTATTGTTAGCTCCGCTGGGGAGAATCATTGTATAAAGCCCAAGAGGAGGCTATTGTGACTGTTTCAGTTGAGTGACAGGTCCAGTATGCTGATTTAAAGAGAAAATCAGTTCTTATATGAGTAATGTTGTACTCAAGGATTTGATTCGAGGATCAGGGTTATTTCCTTTTCTTTAAGGAAAGGGGGAATCCAAGGGTATTGAGACTGTCCGAGTCCACGGGGTTCCTTCCTATTCTTGAAGGGTGCTTGAGAATGTCTTGGAGACTCAAGGAAATTAGACTGTCCAAGTCTAGAGTTTCATCTTTTGTACTATGCTTTGAGAAATAGTAGTAGACTCTTGGAAAGACTGTTCTATTAAGATGACTGATTTCTGTTCCTATACCTCTAGGAGGTCGTCGGGACAATTTGTACGAAGCCCAAGAGGAGGCGGGAAACTTTTAAGAAGCCGATAGGTCCTTGTATGAATGCCCAAGAGAAGGCTATCATTCCCGGAGGAAGAATCATTATACGAAACCTAAGAGGAGGCTGTGAATACTTCTAAGAAGCCGACGGGTCCTTGTACAATGCCCAAGAGGAGGCGAGGATGCTTTTAGGAAGCTTGTGGGTCCTTGAACAATGCCCAAGAGGAGGCCGATGCTTTTAAGAAGCCGATGGGTCCCCAAACCCCGAGAAGTTCAAGACAGGCTATTCACAAAGAATAGATCAAGCCAGGAAAGTTTGAGAATTTGGAAGAAACTCAAGAGATGCCATTCACGGAGAAAAGATCATCTCTGGGGAATAGAGTTTCTTGACAAGTGCTTTTAAGAAGCCTGTGGGTCCCCAAACCCCGAGAAAGTCAAGACAGGCTATTCACGAGGAATAGATCAAGCCAGGAAAGTCTGAGAATTTGGAAGAAACTCAAGAGATTCAATTCACAGAGAAGAGATCATCTCTGGGGAGTAGAGTTTCTTTGACAACTTCTACGAGTGACAGTCTATGAAAGGGTTCACCGAGAATGCTGCCTTTCATGTCTCCATATTGTTTAACCCCAAGAGGAGGGAAGACTGTGTCTGGTAATCCTATGGGGATCTAGTTTTGACTATTTAAGAGTGATCGACGAGCTTAATGCTAGACGTAGTTGCCGGGGAAACTCTAAATATCTATACTATTATTACACAGTTGATATGAGTTTATGAAAGAAGACTTACAGCGAAACAGCCCCACAATACAGTTATATGTATATGAAAACGGTAAATGAAAGCGTGTAAACACTTACTCGGTTGTAGAGCTTCCATGTTGTTTGGTTAGTTGTTCACAAAGAAAGATTGAAAAAGAACAGTATATTCAAAATCAAAGGAGAAAGTGCTTTGAAAAAGAAAGATTTTGGGGCTTACAGCTCAAGGAGAGGCCCAGGGTTTTATCAGTGAGCTCACTGTTGTTTTGTACAGAGGGACTTATACAAGTGACTTAGGCCCAAAGAATGGTTTTTTGTACAAAGGGATGGGTCTTACACTCTCTCAAGAGGCCCAAAAGGTTTAAAGAAAAAGAGTGGGGCTTATAACACGAGGGTAGGCCCAAAGTTTATTTTTCCGTTTGAAATGGCGATCGCGCCGAGATTTTCTTTTAACGCGAAGGGGCTTATATAATATCTGAGGCCCAAAATTTTTTGGTTAAAAGGGGATTGGGTTTTACACTCTAATAGGCCCAAAATTTTTGAATGGGTCGTATAGCTCGAGGAGAGGCCCAATTGATTTTTTAAAAGGCGACGATCGCGCCGTTTACTTGTACAGAGGGACTTATACAATAAGTGAGGCCCAAAATGGTTTGTACAAGGGGGTTGGGTCTTACACTCTATTAAGAGGCCCAAAAGTTTTAAGAAAAGAAATGGGTCTTACTACTCGAGGGTATGCCCAAGGTTTTTTGTTTTGAAAAGGTGACGATCGCGCCGTTTGTTTTTGACGGTATCGGGACTTATGCAATATACTGAGGCCCAAAACTGATTTGGACAAAAAAATGATTGGGTCTTACACTCTATTAGAGGCCCATGAGTGTTTGAAAAAGTTTTATGATGGTGAAAATCAAAGAAATCCTAATTTTATCATTTTAAAAGTAAATTCTTAAAAGAAAATCAATACAAAATGATAAAAATACCAAATAAGCAACTTGTTATTTTTGGTTGGGGTTTGAAAAATGATGTTTTAATCACAAGATGAAATAAAATTCATTTGGTCTTGATTTTCAATATGAGAATTCACTTTTAAAATGTTTTTAAAACATTAAAAAGGAATTTATTCACAAAAATACTAATTATATTAAATAAATAATATAAAATTAATTTTTTTGTGGAATAAAATATTTTGGAGTATGAATAAGAAGTGTGTAAAACAGAATTGGAAAATGATGATTTTTGCTATGTAAAAGAATTGGTTGAGTTTTTTTTTTTTTGAGAATAAACTAATGTCACAACATCAAATTCGACATCACTCATGAGTTTTGAAGATAAGAGAAAAAGGGAAGATGTCACAACATCACATTCGACATCAGAACTGCACCTTAGTTTTTCAACATCTTTGCTATCAAACTTCAAACATTCATAACTCTCTCAATTTTTAATGAAAATAAAATCCGTAAGAACCTATCTTGACCAATTTTTCGCAAGGAATCTAATGGTATCACTCATACATACCGAAACTTAATGTACATCACACACAAGGTAAAAAACCAGATCTGCACCTTAAGTTTAAAACAACATAAACTCCACATATAAACATGTTAAAGTGCAAACAATAGGAGGATCATAACATATAAATTAAGGACTACATTTTTGCTTCAAGAATTGTTCAATATGATGCATGTATGTCGACAACAAAGGAAAACATGATTCAAAGAATTAAAGTTGTGAATTTTACCTTTTTTGGAGATTTTGTGCAACCTACCAAGTGCTTTGTTCCAGAAATGATTTGATGCTTTGGACACCCTCAAATGACCTCTTGGATGCTTTTAGGATGATTGGAATCAGCTGATACGTGCAAAAACACAAACTGTCCCTTTCTTGCAAAAGGGGTTAAAAGTGACCAAAATAACAACTCTCTCAAATGGTGTTCCAGATGGGGGGACCATTTGGGACAGTTCAAGGATGATATTTGGAGTGTGTTTGAGGTTTTATTTGGTTTGGAAAGTGACTGAATCAAGACATGGCTTGAAAAATGCAAAAAAGTCCAATTTTGAGGTTTTGAGATGTGACTTTGTGATGTTGTAATTACAGGTCACTTTTGATAGTTTGGACAGCTTACATATGATATATGTGAGGTGTGTGTGTGATTAGTTTGAGTGGAATTGCTCTCTAACTCAAAAACTCAAAATTACTTGCTTTGGAAGGAAAATTTGAGGTGAAAGAAGAAATGTTGAGGAAAGCATCTGTTTGATGGCTTTGGTGTACTCAAACTGAGCACAAATGAGCTCTATTTATAGTAGAGTAAGTTTGTTTTGGGATCCACAGTGAATGGCAACTGCAGCCGAGGTTTGGCCAATGTTGTCCAATGAAAATCCAAGTCTCCTCTAGCCATTGACTAGAGATTAGGGCACAGGCTGCTGGTTCCCTAGTTGTTGGAGGAATCTTGACTGAATTCAGTTGCAAATGTGTCAGTCTATGCCACCTCTACGCATCCATTAAATGCTTCAATCCAAAATTGAAGTTTTGTCCCTCTTTTAGGCATTTCTAGGTTTGGCATGCTACTTTTTGTTCCAAGGACTTTGGAGGCTTGGCTCAGTGATTGTCCCCTTTAGATTTAATCCTCAGATGTGTTCAAAATGATGACAAGGCTTAAAAATTTGTGTGGCACAAGAAATGTGCAAATCTGCCCCATGAAAAATTCAGCTGCAGCAAGCCTTTTTGTAAAATCCATAACTCCCTGCTCGAGTATGCTACATGGACGTTCTAGGACTTTCTGGAAAGCTGAGTTAATGTACTTCAACTTTCATGTTTGACCCCAGACCTGGTTCAACTTGGATCATGGAGAAAAACAGCCTTGAAGTTGGGACATTCTTGCTAGAAAAATATTAGTGATGTCCTATGCAATGTTGGAACATCAAACAACTTTGAACATTAATAATTCCAAACTTTAATCACTTGTATCTTTTAATCCACTATGATATTTTGAGTTGAAGTGAATTGCATCTTTGATGCTTTTCTTGCATGGTGACAAAGCTTGAAAATTGGGTGGCACAAGAAAAGTGCACAAAATTTGTCCTAAAAAATCAGCTCGAGCAAGGCCTGTTGTGAGGTTCATAACTCCTTGCTCAAGTTGAATTAATGGGAGTTCTTATACATTTTGGAAAGCCCTAATGACATACTTTAATTTTGATGTTTGACTTTGGTCTTAGTTCAGCTTGCAAAGTCATCAAAAATGGTCTTGAACTTGTGTAGTCAAATCTGTCCTAAAAGCTGTCATGAAAATTCTACTTTATCAATGCTTTTTACAAAAATCATATCTCTTTGCTCGAGTATGCTACAAGGAAGTTCTAGGACTTTCTGGAAAGTTGAGATGATGTACTTCAACTTTCATGTTTGACCCCAGACCTGGTTCAACTTGGATCATGGAGAAAAACATCCTTGAAGTTGGGACATTCTTGCTGACAAAATATTAATGATGTCCTATGCAATGTCAGAA
Source organism: Lathyrus tuberosus (assembly GCA_022829125.1). NCBI lineage: Eukaryota > Viridiplantae > Streptophyta > Magnoliopsida > Fabales > Fabaceae > Lathyrus > Lathyrus tuberosus. The sequence continues at coordinate 7,965,508 of JALAZF010000061.1, forward strand.
CATTGGACATTAAGAATTCCCAACTTTGATCACTTATATCTTTCAATCCTTATGATATTTTGAATTGATTCCTTCTACAATGTTGAAGTATCAAGTACCCTCTTTAAAAGTAGCTCTTACTCAAAATCAATGGATACTTGGATCAATAGTTACAACCTTGAAAAGTTGTGCACTTGAACATGATTTTAACTTAGAAAAAATTTCTAAGTTTCCTTCAATTTGATCAATTTTTCAATTTTGTATGATTTCTTGATTTAAATTTGATCAAATTAAATCATCCATCATATTTTCTTGAGTAATGGCTTGTGAAGCTCATAGTTGACCAAAAATTCAAACTTTGACTTTCTGCATCAGTTGACTTTGTATTAGATGAACTTGAGGCTTGTTCCACTTGAAATGTTGCACTCTTGTGCTTAATTCTTGATGTGGGAGTCCTCTTGATCCTTTGTGGCTATTTAAGAGGTTAGACAAGTTGAAGATCATGTCATTCCTTGACTGATCATTTGTCTAAAAGCTCTGAGAGGGCTTGAAACCCTAAGCTTGATTGTAGTGAATGCTCAACAATTCCTTGAGGAGATTGATGAGGCACAAAGGTACATCCATATTATGCTGATGATTTGCACCATGATGGGAAATCTTAGTGGTCAAAATTTGGGGTATGACAGATGCCCCTATTTAGTCTTCTTGGACACGAAGGTGTGAATGGTGAAGGTATTCGGGCATTCGGTGTGCAAGAGGATTAAATATCGGAATATCCGAAATTTTGATGGCGTCTATGAATGGTAGTTCACGCATCCATCTTCTTTTTCTAAGCGATGATGCTTAGAAAAGGTAAACTTCCCCTCGATCCTGGTTTCCTGCCAAGGAACTGGTCTCAGTTTTCTTTTGAAATAAACCTCCCCTCGATCCTGATTTCCTACCAAGGAACTGGTCTTAGTTGAAATAAACCTCCCCTCGATCCTGGTTTCCTACCAAGGAACTGGTCTTAGTTTCTGATTTAAACTTCCCCTCGATCCTGGTTTCCTACCAAGGAACTGGTCTTAGTTTCTTTTGTCAATAAACTTTATTGACAAGGGACGCTATGTGTAGCGGTTTTCCTCAAACTTCTCGCCGAATTTTCCTGGGGAGATTCCATTCGATGGAAAAAGTTTTGATGCCAGACTTGCTGGGGAACCCAGTCATCTGAGTTGTAGAGGTGTACAAACTTCTCTGTTGGAGATGCCATTTGTTGACTCTATTTGGGGAATGTGAGTCCCTTGAGAGACTGCCTTCACGCTTGGGGATATTACATCATACTTTTCTCGGGATCTTCCCGGAGAAATGCCATATGATGGGATCCAATTTTGAGGTGCCGATGACCTTTACATCAGTGGTTCTTTTGGAGAAAAACTGCCGTATTGCTGAAGCTCCGATTAAGGGGCTTTCTCTAGGGATTTTCCTTAATCCGGGAAAGCAAAAATGTCATCTTCAATGGCGAAGAGTGATGCTGAATGAAGGTTCCTCTGGTTTTTCAGAGGTCCAAGTTATCAAAGTGGTCCAGGACCTATCTTCAATTCAGAAATAGCTGGTGGCGAGATTGTTCAGATGATTCATTTCCTAACGAGGAAAGAACTGACAACTCGATTGAGATGAATTTTATCACTAGGGGATAAGACCGACTAGAGTGATAGTGATGCAATATGAATGCGAATGCAAGTAAAATGCATGATGTGTGTATGTATATGCTGACAAAGACTTGACACAACACACAGACTGACGGATGAACACGACTCGATACTCGGCCACTGCTGGAGATGAAAGGTATCACTTGGTTCAAGATAGCAATCCTGCCTTGCTTAGGAGAAATAATCCCTGTGGGGAATACCATTAATCGGGCTTAGGAGATAAGGACTCTGCCGAAGATGTCAGATGGATTAGTCGCATCTGACACTGTTGATCCTTCATTCAGGCGCACTGGCGTAGAAAGAGTACTTTGATTCTGCACTTTGAGGCTTGCTTACTTCTGGAGAAGCGGTTGATGTTCTTTTGATGTTCAACAATCAAAAGAAATTGCCATCTTTATTTTAAAGCAGAAAAAGTTTTACAAGTAAATTCATTTTTGTTTTATTTCAAGAATCGTTGAGCATGTTAAAATGTTGTTCTGTAAAGCAAAAACAAATGAGAATTACAAACAAAAGCACAAGGGCTCAAATTTTATTGATAAGATGGAGATCAGCCAAACGCGTGATTCCAAAGAGTATATACAAAGCTAGAAAATGCTAATTTACAGGGAAAAGGGCGATGTTGAAACATAACGACCACTATCCTTCTACCAACTTTGAATTCGGGACATCCTGAGCTTCTGTCGAAGATGACCTTGATTGGAGTTTTCCTCCGATGGATGGTGTAACTGCTGCTGAGAGACTTGCCTCTGTTGAACATAGTTACTTCCCATTATCCCTAATTTTTGCCTGGATTGTACTTTGATGTTTCCAATCCACCGGGATGATTATTGATCATGTCTCTAATTTTTGCCTGGACCGCCCTTTCGGGTTTTCAGTCCACCGAGACGTTTTTTTTTTAGTTTAGGCGAAGTATTTCTTGACTACATCAACATTTGTGGGGTAGGAAAATTCTTCTCCGTCCATGGTTACAAGTCTCAAGGCGCCGCCTGAGAAAGCCTTCTTGACCACGTAGGGGCCGTCGTAAGTCGGAGTCCATTTGCCTCGGGAATCAGTGAGAAATGATTGTATCTTCTTGAGTAACTTGAAGATTGGCGAGCAGGTCGCGGTCCTGAGGAATGTGAATCTGGAGATGTAGTTCAAACGTCCCAGGAATCCCCTGACTTGTTTTTCAGTCTTCGGAGAAGGCATTTCTTGAATGGCCTTGACCTTGTCAGGATCAACCTCAATTCCTTTCTGGCTGACGATGAACCCTAAAAGTTTTCCCGAACGGACACCGAAGGTGCACTTGTTGGGATTCAAGCGGAGTTTGTACTTTCTCAAACGCTCGAATAGTTTTGACAGGTGGGTCATATGCTCCTCCTCTGTCTTAGATTTTGCAATCATATCATCGACGTACACTTCGATTTCTTTATGTATCATGTCATGAAACAGAGTGGCCATGGCCCTTTGATAGGTTGCCCCGGCGTTCTTCAAACCGAATGGCATTACCTTGTAACAAAAGGTACCCCATGGGGTAATGAACGAAGTTTTCTCCATGTCTTCCGGCACCATTTTGATTTGGTTATAGCCCGAGAATCCATCCATGAAGGAGAAAAGTTTGAACTTTGATGTACTGTCAACCAGCATGTCAATGTGTGGTAAAGGAAAGTCGCCCTTTGGACTAGCCTTGTTTAGATCTCAGTTGTCGACACACATTCTGACCTTTCCTTCCTTTTTCGGAACGGGTACGATATTGGCTAACCATTGAGGATATTCTGACGTGGCGAGGAAACCCGCATCAATCTGTTTATGTACCTCCTCTTTGATTTTGATGGCCATGTCTGGATGAGCGCGTCTCAACCTTTGCTTTACTGGCGGACATTCCGATCTCAACGGTAAATGATGTTCCACGATGCTGGTATCCCACCCTGGCATATCCTGATAGGACCAAGCGAATACATCGGGGAATTCTTTGAGAAGCTTTGTCAAACCCTCTTTGGCAATTAGACTGAGTAGTTCCCCAATTCTTACTTCTTTTCTCTCTTATTCCGAACCCAAGTTTACCGTTTCCAACGACTCTTTGTGAGGTTCAATGGACCTTTCCTCTTGTCTGAGTAATCGGGAGATCTCTTCTAGAATTCCGTTGTCATCTTCTTCTTCAGCCCCAAATACCGGGAACTCAAAGTTGGGAGAAGGCATCGGATTGTATGTTTCAACGGGGTCTAAAACAAGCAATCTGCATGACGTGATGATTCGTGTTTAGAAGAGATAGAGAAAATGCAAAAGTGTGTGTAATGTATTTCTTTTACTGCTTGTTTTTATTATTGAATTGTTTTTTAGGATTACCATTTTCTGAGAAAAGCGAAAAGAGAAAACAACAATTAATGCGGAAATTACAGAATGACGTTATTTTATTAATGCGGAAATTACAGCCCTATAAAACAAAACTCTGTCACTTTGGGCTAAGCGAAGAGGGAAAATTTACAGAAAGCGAGCCCTATCAAAACATCCGTTTCACCTGGGCAGGGTGAAAGGTTAAAGATGGCAATTACTTTGATTGGCGAACGACCTTCGAAACATCGACATCAACCCATTGGCGGCGAACTCCTCGGTGAATCACAAAGTCTGGCACCTTCCTTGATTTGTCTTCAGAAATAACGCTGATTTCTGGTGGAGCAGGATCATTGGAATCTGTCTCCTACGCAGAGTTGTCGTAGGAGAATTCCTCTGTTGCATTTTGCATAGCATTTGTACTCTCAGGTAGATATCCCCATCCAGTAGGCTGGATGTCTTCGAGCCTGATGCGAAAGCTTTCAGGAGCAGTGTACTTGACCATATAGTCGTATTTTCCACTTGGTTGTCCCAAGGTGTCCCATACTTCTTTGGAACTGGAGGAGTCATCCCTCTCGATGACGTTGACCTCGGGAAAAGCATAGTTGATGAATTCAAGTCCTGCAAACATTGCAAATTCATCGTCATATTGAGTAGTTTCTGAAAGACCTGAGTGTTGATCCCATGACATGGTGGGGACACAAGTATTCTGTTCAATGATACTCAGCTGAGTTTCATTACTCGGCTGACTTTCTGGCCCCAAGTCTCCTGGGTAAAGCTGCCACATTGGCAGGCCATCCATCGGGCCATAGTAATTGTGGTCAAAGTTGTCTTTCATTAGAGTGTCCTCCTCTAATGAATTTGGCGGAGCACGGCATCCTTCTGGATCACAATCTTCGTATATCATTTCGACATCTGACCGTGGTATAAATCTCAGACTCTGTGGGGGATAGCAAAATGGAATTTTCGTTTTGTCCATATAGATTGGAAGCCACCAGTGGTTCAACAAGTGCTGAAGTGTTTCCTAGACAAGGGCACATCCCAGATCGTTTTTGCAACCCGCTTTACAGCTTTGGTAATTATATTATATCAGGAATCCGAGTCGGACCTGCTCAGCATGCAGCTCTACCAAGTTGGTATCATCAAGCGAATGTCGAAGATTTGAACCATATTGATTTGATAGGGATTCATATCATGGTAGTCTTGGATCCATCCAAGATTCATCTGACGCTGGAGGGCCTCTTGTACAAAAGAGCATCCCTGTTTGTTTACCGAGCAAGTCAGACAAGAACTATAATCGTGCCGCGGCAGATTATGATACTGGCTCTGCCTTTAGTGCATCGCCACCAAGTTGGCATTCATCGCACGGATGTTGTGGTTCTGAATGACGTTGGAATTCGTGTAAACCATGTTAACTCCACGAACTCGGTGCTCTTGGATCTATCCGAGATCCATCTGTTCCCGCAGAGCTGTTTGCACCACAGAACATCCTTGATTGTTTTTAGAGCAAACATCACACTGGTGATAATTATGAGGTGGCACATGGCCATATCCACTCTGTCTACAATGCATCTTGTCGCGCCCGGCAAAAATATTCGAGTCGCCATCATATTTTTTCTAAGGAAAATAATGATAAACCTAAAAAATCCTAATCCTAAAGGCAGAGATTCCTAAGGTTCGGGAGTCGGTTAAGTGAGGGGAAGGTGTTAGGCACCCCTCATCTACATTGTACTCAATGGGATCCTCCTTAGATTTTAGGGTATGCTTGTTTGTCTAAGTTATAGGAAAACCTATGTTTTTTATTAATTATACTCGCTAGGGTTGGTTTGCAACCCTATGCCTACGTACCCTCAATTTGAAGGATCAGATTGGCCTATGTTTATACTCTTGGAACCTAAGAGTTTTATCCCAAAAATCCTAATCCCTCGGCCTATGTTTATACTCTAGGAACCTAAGAGTTTTATCCCCATTTTTTAATTCCTTAAAAATCCTTTTTAATTCCTTAAAATATCCCTTAATGTTTAGATTATAATTATTATAATTTTATTATAAATCCCTTATCCCAAAAAACTCCTTTAATTATCCATAAGAAAAACATCCAAGAGAAATATCTTTTATCCAATTAATTCTTAAATAAAATTATAACAATAACTTTTCCCAAATAAATCCCCATTTAAAAATCCAAGATTAAAATTAAAACCCAATACCAAAATAATTAACCCTTATTTCCAATATAATAAACTCATATTTTTAAATCCCAAAAAAATTGTATATACATTGTAAATCCCCATTTTTAAATCCCAAAGTAAATGAATGCATATCTTAAAAAAATAAACCCAGGAGCAAACCCATATTTATAAAACTTCATGACAATCCCAAACTTAAACCCAACATTATTTTATAAATCCCAAGTTTAGAAATAACTCGAAATTATTATAGAAAATAAAATCTCAAAATAAAGAATATCAATTAAACCCTATTAATCCTCAAAATTAAAAATATAATAGATCCCTAAATATTAACTATCCTAAAAATTATCCCTAAAACTATTCCAAAAGTATCCCAAAGAATTAACCCTATTTTCCAATTTAAGTAATATCACAAAACTATCCCTAAAATTATCCCAAAAAAAATTAACTCCTCCCTCCCAAATTGATTATTATTTCCTAATTAAAACTTAAAACCTAATAAAATAATTAAGTTAAGTAATTAACTTAATTATAACAAAAACCTAAATTAAAGAATTAAAACCTAAATAGATAATTAAGTTAAGGAATTAACTTAATTATAACAAAAACCTAAATTAAAAATTTAAAACCTAATGAAATAATTAAGTTAAGGAATTAACTTAATTATAACAAAAACCTAAATTAACAATTTAAAACCTAATTACATAATTAAGTTAAGGAATTAACTTAATTATAACAAAAACCTAAATTAAAAATTTAAAACCTAATTAAAAAATTAAGTTAAGTAATTAACTTAATTATAACAAACCTAAATTAAAAATTTAAAACCTAATTACATAATTAAACTGAGTCATCAATTTAATTATAAAAAACCTAAATAAAGTATCTAGAAAATAATATAACAATTTTAAAGTCCCTAATTATATTCTTCCATAATAATAAATCATAATCCCTTAATTAATCCCTTAATCCCCAATTAAAAATTAAATTAAGGATTTAATTTAATTAAATTAATTAAAATCCCAATGGTTCAATACGAACCCTAACCCTATTCCCCCAAGAACCCTAACCCTCTAGCACGAACTAAGAACCCTAACCCTAACTTTTCCAGAAATATCCCTAAAAACCTAATCAATCAATAGCAACACACAACAATAAAAATAAGCTAAGTATTCGAGTTACCTCCCCTTGCCGTGACCGATTTAAGTTGCTTCATCCCTTCTTTTCTTTCCTTTGCCTTTGTGTGTTTTTTCCTTTCTTTTTCCTTTTTCCCTTCTTTCCCTTCCCCTGTGCCTTTTCCCCTTCTTTTGCCTTTTCCCCTTCTTTGTATATTCCTTTTTTTCTTGGTGGTGACTTCTTTGTATCCTGTTTCTCTTTTGGATTGAGATCTCCTTTTCCTTTCCTTTTCCCTTTTGACTCGGAGGGATATTGAAGGTTTAGGGTGTAATACCCCAAAATTTGCCCTCTCTTTTCTTCATATCATTTAGCATGAGCTTTCATTTCATTGCATTGCATTCAAGCATAGAAAAAACAAAGCATCAAGCATTTAGCATTGCATCTTGCATAAGGGCATGTGATCAGGTGATTCTCTAAGGTGTTGATCATCCAAAGAAGAAGACCAAGTGTTTCTCACAAGCTTCAAGGACCTCTTACATCATGTTTCATCTCCATTTGATCTCACAAGTCATGGGAAGAGGAGAATTCATCAAGAAGATTGGACAGTGCATGATCTCCTATACAAGGCAGTCAAAAGTTGGGATCTGACCCCCAAATGAGCAAGCTCTTTGATTCTTTATCATCTCCAAGTGGCACATGTCATCATTGGTGGACATGATACACATCATATTCAGAGGAATTTGAATTTGGAGGATGTGTTATCTCCTCCTAACCAGAGGGTACCAAAATTAGGTTTTGCTATAGAATCAGTTTATTTCTAATTTTTTTGGACAAGACTTGATCTCATGGTATTCCTTATGTCCTCAAGTGTCTAGGGATGGAAGATTGCCCATCAATTTGTTTCAGAAGGTCTTTAACTGATCAGAAGTTTCAAAATCAGGAGAATTGGGAATAAAAGTCAACTGTGCACTGGAAAAGTCAACTCCTGACCTTTTGAGGTCAACATCATGATTTTCAAGTCAAATATGGTTCATGTATGAGATTTGATCAAGAAATGTTCAAGGGTTGGTGAAAAATCAAGAATTGCGAAAAGTTACTAAATTTGGTAAATTAGTTTTTTAGAAACTTACTATTTTTAGTAAGTTTTTAATCACTTTCTAAGACCATTTTTCGCCATGTTCAAGGGCTTATTTCAAAATCTTCTCCACATGAAAGTTGTAGATTGAAGTTTTCCCTTCAAAATGGATACAAGAACCATACCCTTTGGGTTATTTTTCTTGGAGTTATGAATGTTCAAAGTGTGACATTTTCAACTTATGGTTTCACTAAAGACTTAGAATTTTTCTAAGTTATTTGGGACAACTTTGTACACATGTTTTCAACTTGATTTTTCCCATTGATTCAAGTGTCAAATTGAAGTATGTTGGACACCAAACTTGTTCATTTTGATCCCAAGTTTCTTGTGATCCAAAGAATGCATTAAATGGTTTTGTTTCCACCAAGATATGATCATTTAAAGTTAGACATTTTAACTTGTTTCAAACATGAAATTTTGATGTGTATTTTGGAAAAACCTTGGCATGATCATGCAGCAACCCTCCCAACCTTATTTCATGCGCATGCACTCACTTTTCTCTCTACTACAAATGGCCAAACATACACTACTTTCCTTGTACATTAATTTGAATTCCAGGCCAAACTTGGAAAGGCATAGTGTACAACCTACCCTCATTCTCTCACCCATCACGTGCCAGCTCATTGTACATTCTTTCCACACACCCTCCTACTGAAAAATATCACAACAAACCACTCTTCCCATGTGCAATCCGAACCACTCTCACAACTTGGTATTCTTGGCAAAAAAAACTCCAAACAAACCATTCCACATTTCAGGCCCACTATCACCCTTAAACCATCATATATAAGTCCCTCAAACCCTAAAACGAAGCAGGAGGCGGATTCTACATGACTTTAAGATCAAAATCTTCCATTCTCTCAAGAAATTCAAAAACGCGAGTTGGTCATTTCCTGCAAGTTTACTTCGATTTCTAGATTGATTCATCTCTCTTGGAGTTAAAGGAAGCTCCCTATAAGGTTTTCTCATCTTGCTCACGTCAGATCAAGAGCCAACGGAGCTACTCCGTTAGGTATTTTTCATAAACTCGTTTCTTCCATTTTAGGCCATTTTTAGGATCATTCATTTGCATCTGAAGTCCTACACTATGTAGGCATTGGTTTAGAGCTTGTTTGTGTGTGATACTTGAAATTTCATTTTTGTGTGCTTACTTTAATGCTTGGATTCCATGATTTTTATTGAGTATTTTTGTAATCTAATGGCATATTTGAAACCTCCATGGAGTGCACTACATTGTAGTATGTATGTTGTTTTGATTTGTGATTATGGAACCATAAGTGTTTATTCTTGAAGCTTGATTTTCATGGGTTTAGAGGGAGTTTTAGAGAAAACCAATGCCATTTTTGAGATCTACGCGAAAAACTGAGGGGGAGGGTGTCCTTTTTTCTCCGTTTCCGACCGGACCTTCCGCCGCCGGCGTGGCCGGCCGGACCGGCGCGGTGGCCGGCGAGCTGCTGCATTTTCCCGGCAGCGGGTTACTATTCACGTGCTGGAAATATTTGCATGGCTGAAGCTTGATGGTGATGATGTGGCAAGGTTTGAGTGGTTGTTGGTTTTATTTTGTCTTTAGTAACTTAAGTTTACATGACCAATTGATATCTAGTTTACATAGCATGTGTTACATATTTTTTCACTTATTTCATTTAATAAAATAAAATTCTGAACTTATTAAATAGCTATCATGGGCCAGCGAATTCCAATTCGCACCCTACTGTACCGGCCCAATTCGTGGCCTTCCCCTTTTCCATTGCTAATACACCCTCCATTTCTATTCCCTTTTTATTTTCTTTTTTTTTTGTTGTTTTCGTTTTTTATTATTATTAAAAATATTTCCTTTTATTCAAAAATTCCAAAAAAATTCATGAACGTTTTTTAATGTCTTACTTAATTTTATATGAATTTTATTTTCATTTTCCATTTATTTTCATAATTAATTCTGACTTTCTTTTCCAAAGTGTCCTCCATGCTTATTCATGTGATTCATACTTATGTTTTGTGACTTTGCTCATGCTTATGAAGCTTATTTTTTTTTTCATCCTTAGACCTTGATATGAGATTGATTTGATACTGCTTTGATGATGGTTTGAGTTATTTTTAGTGATTTTCCATTCGACTTTTGTGGACCCTCGATCTTTGTTCGGTTATGTGCATATCTTGACTTGTGAAGCGCTTTTGAACATGCTATTGATCTAGTTCTGTTCCAATCCTTTTGAACTTGTTAATTGGAAGATTGAAATTGTCTTTGAATTTACTTTGGGAATTTATTGAACCATTTTGCTATTTTTGGTTGATTTTTACTTGTGGTTTGAATTTGATTGAAGCATGCTTAGACACTTGACCTAGTTTGAGTGCATTTGTTTACTTGTGATTGATTGATGTTTGAAGTGATTATATGGTGTGATCCTATTCTGTTTGATATTGTTTGTGGCTTTGGAATCCTCCTCATTTGATCATTTTTCAATTTGTTCTTGATTTTACAAGTTGATGTTGTTTTGGACTTGAACCTTGTGGTATGCTCAACCTAATCTTGTGATTGCTTCTTTGTGTGATCCAACCAATGCATGGGGCCTTTTGTTTGACTTGTATGACATGCTAGAGGTTCTGAACCTCTTGGTTTAAGGTGCTTTAGGTGACATGTTCTCGCTCTTTTCTTCACATGTTTCTTTGTTTGTTTGCATGAATGATAAGTGGATGTTTTGTTTAACTTTGATGCATGTTTGGAATGTGTTGCTTAATGATTCATCTTGTGTGACTTGAGTTTGATCTTGATATGTTGTTGATGCATATGCTACTGCCCTCTTGAGTTCATTACTTGGTTTTCATCTCACTTGATCATCTTGGTTTGATTTGTATGATGCATATCATCATCATTGGTTTTGTGGTTTCTTTGGCTCATAATGCATCACAATGTGAAACATTATTGCATGTTTGGATTGGATGATCATGATGTGAATTGAATTCTGACTTGGTTTCACTTTCATCTTATTTTGTTCATGTCATCTTTGTATGAGCTCTTAATGTGCGAAATTGTGAATCTTGTGCAAGTTTACTTGCATCCTTTCGTGTGTGCCTTCACTTGTATACTTGATATGTGCTTATATGATCTTTGAAGCATGTTCTATGTTATGATTTGGATATGATGATTATGGTGTGCTTACTGCCCCATCTTGTTTCTCATCTTATCTTTCTCCTTCTTCTTCATCTCTTTCACTCTTTCTTATCCCATGAATCTCAAGACTTATTCAAGTCTTGGATTCTTTCCCCCTTAGAGCTACCTAGTCCAACTTAATTTTTGATTAAGCTTGGAGTAGGATTAGCATTAGGTTAGGTAGTCTTTTCTCCTAAACCTCACTGACCTTAGGTCATCCATGCATGATAACATTAGGACTCTTAGTTTCCCTTTAGAATTTCCTTTGCGTTTTCTCTCTTCTCATCTTCAAACAAAAGTAAAAAATACTTAATAAAGGCAAAACAACCATTGTATTTAGGCTTTTCATGTAAGAATAAGACAGTGAGGGATCTTCTCTCATTTTCTTGGAATGTTTAGCGTGCGTCCTATCTCGGGTCGTTATGCGAGGCATTCGATCTTACATGAGGGACTTAAATACAATGCGCGTTACAAAACACAAAACAATCAAAACACTTCTTTCTAAAAAAACAAAAACAAACAATAACGTCTTTCCTTCGGGAATTCTTTCCTCATCTCAGTCACTATTAACGTACGAACGTGCTCCTACTCGTTCTCTTGCAAGATGGTAACGCACTCGGACCAGCGAGCCTGCAACACCTGAGCTAGAACGTTAGTCGTTCCCAAAAAATACAAACAAAGTGACCCTCGTTGAGGGGAACTACGTCGCTCTGATTCTCATGTTCCCGATGAGATACGTAGGCAGTGGGGTAGGGCCCATTCGAGCACTTCTTTTATTTTCCCTACATTTGTTCCTCTTTCTTTCTCCTTTCTTTCAGTTCCTTTTTCAATATCCTTTTCTATCACCCTTTGATCGAAACAAGCAAGCGTGGATCCCATCGGGTACGATGGACGCGAGGGGGTGCTAATACCTTCCTCTCGCGTAACCGACTCCCGAACCCAGTTCTCTTGGTCGCAAGACCATGCTCTTTTCCTTCCCTTCAGGTTTATGCGGTGTTTCCTTTCCCTTTCATGGGATAAATACACATTGCTGGCGACTCTGTTTTGGTGCCACTTTCGCGTTTGTACTTGGATGAAAATCCCGGGAGCGACAGCTGGCGACTCTGCTGGGGATAATGAATCCAGAATCTCTGGTTTCCTTAGCGAGTCAATCCTAGTGCTTGTCTGTTTTACTTTCATTGGGTGTTTATTGTACTTTGCTGTATTTACTATTTTACTGTATAGTTATTTACTGTTTTTTGCTGTATACTACTGTATATTACTGCATTTACTGTATTCTAGCATTTCTTCATTTCATATGATGTATTATGCTATACTGGACTGTGCTGTTGTCTATTTGGTGGGATGGGGTATTCTGAGAGATAGGCCCAATACACAGGCCTGAGTGCACTTATGTTTAGTGTGTTTCATGTCCTCTCGCGTTCCATCTCGGTTCGAGGAGTGAATATGAAACACAATCTGGATGTGGTTCTCTCTAGAGAATTCTGCGTTGTGGATCTTCCACGATGGTAGAGCTATATGGAAGAGCTGTTAAGTCTGGATGACATTTTAGGGTGACCCCTCTTTATTTTGAAGTGAATCAGTGGAGGCACTCCTCGATTGGCGATAGTACTGTACCCCGAGGGATGAATGTATTATTGCTTCTCGACCTCAGTGCCAGAAGCTGAGGACCTTCTGTTTTGGAGAATCAGTTAAGGCCTCCTCGATTGATGATGATGCCAAACCAGAAATGGTGAACGTATCATCATTTCTTGACCTGAGAGCCCGGGATACTGAACATCCTAGTACCCACATGTGAGAGGGGCGGGTTTGTTTACAGGTGTGCAGGAACCTTGACCTTCAGCATACCCAGTATTTTGGATTTCCTATCAGTATGGACTTATCGGCCTGGTATTCTGGTATTCTGGTTATTCAGATATTCTGGTATTCGGGTATTCTCTTCAAAGCCGACCTATGAGCTTATTCAGCCAGCAGCACAGCAGTTATCCAGATTATATGGAAGCTTTGATCCCATGCCTGTTGCATCTGCATCAACATTTTCGCATACATGTTCTTGTATTTCCAAGGGATATTAACTTTGAGACTTACCGCTGAGCATTTCCATCCATTTCTTATGTTTTTTCTAAAAAAAATTTTTTTCGAGTCAAAGAATAATGATCCCTTGGAAATATGCGAACATGGCAATCTGCATGGCATTCTCATACTCATATGCATAGCAGGTGTTCCGGAGCAGACTTTTTATTCTGACTGGGTATTCTCTGCAGAGATAGCAAACATGACTTCTTCCAACTACTCCATTCACCACAGTCAAGGTTCAGATTTGGAACAACTCCGAACGGAGGTGACTGAGATGAAAGCCCAACTGGGGCACTTTATGGTGGACATGCAAGCTTTGATTCAGGACCAGAAAATGCTGAAGGAAGAGGTCAACCAGATGAAGATTCAAATGGGCCTGGTCATGGAAACCTTGAATAAGGTGTTAAAAAAGGAAAACGATCATGTGCCCGCTCCCACAATAGAGGTCTTTACCCCTCCAATCTCTTTGGGGTTGGCCCTAGATCATGGATCGCTTCGTGAATCTCCTCCGCAAGCTAAAGGTTCAGAGCTCTCTCATCAGCAGTCACCTCCTGCTCCTCAAGAGGATCCTAAGTCAGAGGGACCTAAAAGGAAGTTTGATCCCATTCTAATTCCGTATGCACAATTGCTTTCTTACCTGCTCGAGCTCAAACTAGTTGAACGTGTGGGACCGCTGCCAACGAAGATTCCTCTGCGACCCAGTGCTAATGCTAGATGTGAGTTCCACTCTGGGGCACCTGGTCACAACGTCGAGAACTGTACAAGGTTCAAGCATAAAGTCCAAGAGCTCATTGATTCAGGGGCAATCAAGTTTGCATCAGTTGGCACTGGTAAACAAAGTGATGTTACTCCCATTATTGTAAAAGAACTGAGGACTCCCTCCTTTGTCAAAGGATCCACCTCGCATCAGGAATCTCTTCCACGACCCTATATTGCAGAAGACCTATGTCGGCAACCCTTGTTTGTGCCTCAGCCGAATGCAGGAAGGAAAGTGCAGGGCCAGACTGGGCGCCCGAATCAGCAGCAGCAGGATTATCAGCAGCAAAGGCAACTCAGACCAAGGAAGCCCAAGAGGATATTTGATCCTATTCCTATTCCTTACAGTCAGTTGTTGGCTCGCTTGCTCAAGAGTTCACTGATCCAGCTGAGGAAGGCCATGCCCGTGCCATACCTTATTCCTCCGGACTATGACATGAGTGCTAGCTGTGAGTTCCATTCAGGAACGTTTGGGCACACACTTGATAACTGTAATGTGTTCCAGCACAAGGTGCAGGATTTGATTGACTCAAAGGTTATCACCCCAGACGGTACCCCCACAAGGTGAAGCTTCTTTATTAGGGTGAGCACTCAAAGCTACAAAGACATCATCAGAAGCAGCCAGTCTAGACGGAGTCAAGCCTCCTCAACAAGGACAACCATTTAGTTTCTTACTGCATTTTCATATGTAGTCTTTATTTGTGTGTTCAGACATTGTTTGAATGTTAAAACTTGTTTGTATTTGGTTTGATGAATTTAATGCAATGAATATGTTTTCTTGAAGAATTTCATTTGTGTTCACTCATTTAATGCTAATGTGCACGGTAATACCAACTTTCTTGCTTATACTCTATGAGGGAGGATGATGAGGCAAAAATGCAAAAATCTCTAAATGTGTGCTTTTGAACAGAACCCTGTTGAGGATGTACAGGCATTGTTTCAACCCCCCAAACACTAGAGAGATAAGGCAGATAGACCCTCGTTAACCCCTTTGAGCCTTGAAGTAGGAGTTTCTTTTCGTATGAAAAAACCCTCACATTTAACCCAAGGGCAGGGTAGGCGTTAGTTAATTTGACCAAGCGTTCAAGTTTCAAAAGGAATGTGCATCTGAGGACCCATTACCTTATGTTCCACCGTCAAGAGGTCAAGAGATGTGAAACCACAGCGGTTATCCATCAACAATCCAAGAGTGAGGCAGTCACAAACCCTTCAACAAAGTCAAGACAAGCCGGTGTCACATGATTTGTTCCAAAAAAAAAGAATAAAAAAAAAAGAAGAAAAAGCCCGCTAAGTTGAAACTTGAAAACAAGTGACTTAGGTAAAAGTTAGGGCATCCCGCTGGACTTCAAAAATCGAAAAATTCAAAAAGAGTTAGTCCAGGCAAAATCAGGGAAAAGCAAAAGAATAAAAAGCGAAAAATGGGAAAAAGAGATTTCATAAGAAAATCCTCGAGCGAGAACAAAGTCGTGTGACTACGAACAAAAGACAAAGGGGGTGACTGTTACTCCAAAACCTCATTAGGTATCAAACCATCAGTTTCATGGGTTCCTTAAGGATCACAAAATCTTTTCGAGAGATGAGCGCTTGTGCCAAATTAGCTGAATGTAGGATTGGAGAACATCACGAAGAATGGGTGGGCACTAATAAACTTTGAGCCATAAACTTTTTTTCTCAAAACCGTGAACCAGGCGACGATACAATCCTCAAAAGTCCTAATTGAAACAGGGTTATTTCGAAAGCACACTACCAAGAGATAGCGTTCCTGACTCCTATGAGTTGTGCTAAAAGATCTTTGTTGGTGTTGCATGTGCATTGCATTCTTTCATTCAAAAATTAATGTCTGATTCTAACCCGTGATGCGCTCACAAAGGGGTTTGCGACATCTTTTCAGTAAAAATTCAAGATTAACATGTGTGTTGCATTAGAATTTTTATTTTCTGCTTGCGTACATTTGTTTGACATCAAAAGAAGGTTACACATGGAAATTCAGTCCAGAAGCTTAATCTTGCCGAGTTAAGAAGCCTGAAATTCCCAAAGGACAGCCACATCCAGTGTTAATTCCTTAGGAAACTTTGTTGAGCAGGAGCTTTCCCAACAAGTTGTGCTAAGACGTAGTCGATCCGGGGCAATCACGTCGAACCATCTCTTTAAAGTGTAGCTCATCTGAGCCAATCACGTCGAGAAATCTCTTCAAAGTTCAGCCAAATTGGGGCAATTACTTCGAGACTCAAAACTCTCCAAAGGCATGTATTCTGAGTCTTCCTTCGAAGATCATTAGTCAGGGGCAAAACCACTTCAAGGTTCATACTGGGGCAGGCCATCCCTAGAGCACGAGAAGTTAGTCCATCTAGATGACTGATCAGCCTACCCAGGGTTCAGAGTATTGGGGCAGAATATCTCACGGTGATATGAGATTGTTCATAAATCTTCCCAAGGCGAATTCCTCTGCAGACCATACAATCTGAGGCAGTTACTTCGAGATCTGACGAATCTCTCCAAGAGTTTGAAGACACTGAAGCATTGAGCTTGCCAAGTCTTCTATAAAATCCTCTTGAGATGACTTCTTCTAAGTAATCCATACAGTCCGGGGCAGTTACGTCGAGATCCGATGAATCTCTACAAGAGTTTGAAGACATTAAGGTGTTTTGGATGTCAAGTCTTCTGTAAAATCCTCTTGAGACAATTTCTTTTGGTGGGCCATGCTGATATAGGGCAAATGAAAGAAAATTGTTGTTCACGCATATGCAGTCAGTCAGCCAAAAGGTTTGAAACAAAGGGGCATTCCAACCTAAGGCATTTGTGGTCCCCAACAAGAGATTGCATGCAAACCTTTCTCCCCAACAAGTGGTGGTTCAAGGTTGGATTTTCTTAGTTGCAGAAGTTATATCCAGCACGGGGCGTACGTGCATATCCTTTTGTTTGCAGGTAGCAGCCTCGTACTAGGCTCAAAGGCAAGATTGAAGTCTTTTCGAGACCATGGGATCATCTCTTCTAGACGAGTAATCACTTATGCCCATGTAGAAGACTGGGGAAATCATGTTCAGGAGAGGGTTCACTTGTCACCCTTTTGTCACGACGTTTATTGATTGAGTCCATTATTCGGTCGACGGTCGTTCACGACGTCTCGATATCATTGAATTGAGTTCAACTGGGTATCGTCGTATCTTATTAAGTCGATTCTCTCGTTCAGTACTTCCAACAGTTAAAAGCTTTTCTATGTCGATAACGGTTGCAAATTCCCCAGTAGAGTTGCTTCACAGACACCGAAGTTGATGGTTAATCCCTAGCGAAGTCGCCAAGAGTTTGAAGATGCTTAACCTTCTGTAAAATCCTCTTATGACGTTTTCTTCAAATCAGTCTTATATCATGGAGCAGGAAGTAAGTTGTTGATCCTCCCAAGCATGGGGCATTTTGGATTTCCCCAGCAAGAGATATTCCGGGTCTATTATCCCCAGTAGAGTTTGAGGACGTTTGGTCTTCTGTAAAATCCTCTCAAAAGGCATTCCCCAGCATGAGACGCTTTGAAGCAGTTCTCCCCAACAAAGTTTGTGGTAAACTCATCACCCCCAACGGAATCGTCAAACGGAAAGTTCGCCCAACATGGGGCATTGTGATACTTATCCTAAGCTGGACAGTCTCATTCCTCAGCAGACTACCGTGGAATTGCTTTGGGTTTCCCCAACAGATATAGGGACTTCTTCCCAGCAGGTTGCAGTGAAATGTTCTAACCAGGATTCGCATATCCCCGGCAGAGTAGCCCTGATCTCCAGCAAGATCGTATCTCTGGTAGCGGTACCCCCACAGAGTTCAGCTTTGAATCTTGTTAACAATACTCCCCAGCTGAGTTGTTTTGTCCCCACAGAGGCCTGTTGATCAACAAAATCTATTCCTCGGCAGAGTGTTAGTACATGCTTTCCCCAGCCGGATAACAGGTTGAGTCTCCCCGCAAAGGATCTCAAGTTTGATAGATCCTCAAGCAGAGTTTTGATGACTTTTCTTCCCTAGAAAGACGTCATGTAAAGAAATTCTCATCCCCAGCAGAGTTGCGGTGACCAGAATTCATCCCCCAAGCAGATGAAGTAATTCCTGGCAGAATCATCTTATCATCATATTTCAAAGTCCAATTTATTTTTGGCAAATTTGACAATTCGAAGCAGACGGATTGTTTATTCATTCTCCAACAGAGATATTATCCTTTCAGGAATCTTCGAGATCAAATCATTGATTGTTGTTCCTCAGCAGAGTCAGCAGAGATGTCTGACACGGATGTAGAGCGTAATCCAATGTTGGAATTGCTAAAGTCCACCCGTAGTGTGGCAAGCCAGTAGTCGTCTGGCATTGTTAAAAGAAATTCTCAAAGTCCAACCGTAGATTGGCGAAAAGTCCATCCAAGGGTGCAAATCATTGGAAAGTCTAACCGTAGATTGGCGAAAGGTCTATCCAAGGGTGGCAGATTCCCAAAGTCCAACCGTAGCTTGGCAAAAGTCCACCCGAAGTGTGGCAAGTCAGTAGTCGTCTAACTCCCTTTAAAAGACCGCAGCTAAGTCCAACCGTAGACTGGTGAAAGACCATCCAAGGGTGGCAAATAATCAGCAAGTCCAACCGTAGATTGGCAAAAGTCCCCCGTAGTGTGGCAATTCAGCTGCAAAGTCCAACCGTAGATTGGCAAAAGTCCCCCGTAGTGTGGCATCTCTGCAAAGTCCAACCGTAGATTGGAAAAAGTCCCCCGTAGTGTGGCATCTCAGCAAGTCCAATCGTAGATTGGCAAAAGTCCCCCGTAGTGTGGCATCTCTGCAAAGTCCAACCGTAGATTGGCAAAAGTCCCCCGTAGTGTGGCATCTCTGCAAAGTCCAACCGTAGATTGGCAAAAGTCCCCCGTAGTGTGGCATCTCAGCAAGTCCAACCGTAGATTGGCAAAAGTCCCCCGTAGTGTGGCATCTCTGCAAAGTCCAACCGTAGATTGGCAAAAGTCCCCCGTAGTGTGGCATCTCAGCAAGTCCAACCGTAGATTGGTAAAAGTCCCCCGTAGTGTGACAATTCAGCTGCAAAGTCCAACCGTAGATTTGCGAAAGTCCACCCGTAGTGTGGCAGGCCAGTAGTCATCTGGCGTTGTACAAAAGACATTGTTAAAAGTCCACCCGTAGGGTGGCAAGCCAGTAGTCGTCTGGCGTTGTATAAAAGACATCTCTCCAGTGGTTTTCTCTATCGTCAGAGTTTTCTTCAAGCAGAGTTCGTTTGGTTGGGTTTATTTCCCTTTTCTTCTTCCCTGCGGAGTGCAAATTTTTGGGTTATTGTCAGTATTCAATCCCTCCATACCTTGAAAGGCTGACAGCAATCGCTATCATCCGTTCAGGTCTACAGTGATTGAATAGGGGCAGCTGTAATACCCCAAAATTTGCCCTCTCTTTTCTTCATATCATTTAGCATGAGCTTTCATTTCATTGCATTGCATTCAAGCATAGAAAAAACAAAGCATCAAGCATTTAGCATTGCATCTTGCATAAGGGCATGTGATCAGGTGATTCTCTAAGGTGTTGATCATCCAAAGAAGAAGACCAAGTGTTTCTCATAAGCTTCAAGGACCTCTTGCATCATGTTTCATCTCCATTTGATCTCACAAGTCATGGGAAGAGGAGAATTCATCAAGAAGATTGGACAGTGCATGATCTCCTATACAAGGCAGTCAAAAGTTGGGATCTGACCCCCAAATGAGCAAGCTCTTTGATTATTTATCATCTCCAAGTGGCACATGTCATCATTGGTGGACATGATACACATCATATTCAGAGGAATTTGAATTTGGAGGATGTGTTATCTCCTCCTAACCAGAGGGTACCAAAATTAGGTTTTGCTATAGAATCAGTTTATTTCTAATTTTTTTGGACAAGACTTGATCTCATGGTATTCCTTATGTCCTCAAGTGTCTAGGGATGGAAGATTGCCCATCAATTTGTTTCAGAAGGTCTTTAACTGATCAGAAGTTTCAAAATCAGGAGAATTGGGAATAAAAGTCAACTGTGCACTGGAAAAGTCAACTCCTGACCTTTTGAGGTCAACATCATGATTTTCAAGTCAAATATGGTTCATGTATGAGATTTGATCAAGAAATGTTCAAGGGTTGGTGAAAAATCAAGAATTGCGAAAAGTTACTAAATTTGGTAAATTAGTTTTTTAGAAACTTACTATTTTTAGTAAGTTTTTAATCACTTTCTAAGACCATTTTTCGCCATGTTCAAGGGCTTATTTCAAAATCTTCTCCACATGAAAGTTGTAGATTGAAGTTTTCCCTTCAAAATGGATACAAGAACCATAGCCTTTGGGTTATTTTTCTTGGAGTTATGAATGTTCAAAGTGTGACATTTTCAACTTATGGTTTCACTAAAGACTTAGAATTTTTCTAAGTTATTTGGGACAACTTTGTACACATGTTTTCAACTTGATTTTTCCCATTGATTCAAGTGTCAAATTGAAGTATGTTGGACACCAAACTTGTTCATTTTGATCCCAAGTTTCTTGTGATCCAAAGAATGCATTAAATGGTTTTGTTTCCACCAAGATATGATCATTTAAAGTTAGACATTTTAACTTGTTTCAAACATGAAATTTTGATGTGTATTTTGGCAAAACCTTGGCATGATCATGCAGGAACCCTCCCAACCTTATTTCATGCGCATGCACTCACTTTTCTCTCTACTACAAATGGCCAAACATACACTACTTTCCTTGTACATTAATTTGAATTCCATGCCAAACTTGGAAAGGCATAGTGTACAACCTACCCTCATTCTCTCACCCATCACGTGCCAGCTCATTGTACATTCTTTCCACACACCCTCCTACTGAAAAATATCACAACAAACCACTCTTCCCATGTGCAATCCGAACCACTCTCACAACTTGGTATTCTTGGCAAAAAAAACTCCAAACAAACCATTCCACATTTCAGGCCCACTATCACCCTTAAACCATCATATATAAGTCCCTCAAACCCTAAAACGAAGCAGGAGGCGGATTCTACATGACTTTGAGATCAAAATCTTCCATTCTCTCAAGAAATTCAAAAACCCGAGTTGGTCATTTCCTGCAAGTTTACTTTGATTTCTAGATTGATTCATCTCTCTTGGAGTTAAAGGAAGCTCCCTATAAGGTTTTCTCATCTTGCTCACGTCAGATCAAGAGCCAACGGAGCTACTCCGTTAGGTATTTTTCATAAACTCGTTTCTTCCATTTTAGGCCATTTTTAGGATCATTCATTTGTATCTGAAGTCCTACACTATGTAGGCATTGGTTTAGAGCTTGTTTGTGTGTGATACTTGAAATTTCATTTTTGTGTGCTTACTTTAATGCTTGGATTCCATGATTTTTATTGAGTATTTTTGTAATCTAATGGCATATTTGAAACCTCCATGGAGTGCACTACATTGTAGTATGTATGTTGTTTTGATTTGTGATTATGGAACCATAAGTGTTTATTCTTGAAGCTTGATTTTCATGGGTTTAGAGGGAGTTTTAGAGAAAACCAATACCATTTTTGAGATCTATGCGAAAAACTGAGGGGGGGTGTCCTTTTTTCTCCGTTTCCGACCGGACCATCCGCCGCCGGCGGTGGCCGGCGAGCTGTTGCATTTTCCCGGCCGCGGGATACTGTTCACGTGCTGGAAATATTTGCATGGCTGAAGCTTGATGGTGATGATGTGGCAAGGTTTGAGTGGTTGTTGGTTTTATTTTGTCTTTAGTAACTTAAGTTTACATGACCAATTGATATCTAGTTTACATAGCATGTGTTACATATTTTTTCACTTATTTCATTTAATAAAATAAAATTCTGAACTTATTAAATAGCTATCATGGGCCAGCGAATTCCAATTCGCACCCTACTGTACCGGCCCAATTCGTGGCCTTCCCCTTTTCCATTGCTAATACACCCTCCATTTCTATTCCCTTTTTATTTTCTTTTTTTTTATTATTTTCGTTTTTTATTATTATTAAAAATATTTCCTTTTATTCAAAAATTCCAAAAAAATTCATGAACGTTTTTTAATGTCTTATTTAATATTCTATAAATTTTATTTTCATTTTCCATTTATTTTCATAATTAATTATGACTTTCTTTTCCAAAGTGTCCTCCATGCTTATTCATGTGATTCATACTTATGTTTTGTGACTTTGCTCATGCTTATGAAGCTGATTTTTTTTTCATCCTTAGACCTTGATATGAGATTGATTTGATGCTAGTTTGATGATGGTTTGAGTTATTTTTAGTGATTTTCCATTCGAATTTTGTGGACCCTCGATCTTTGTTCGGTTATGTGCATATCTTGACTTGTGAAGCGCTTTTGATTATGCTATTGATCTAGTTCTATTCCAATACTTTTGAACTTGTTAATTGGATGATTAAAATTGTCTTTGAATTTACTTTGGGAATTTATTGAACCATTTTCCTATTTTTGGTTGATTTTTACTTGTGGTTTGAATTTGATTGAAGCATGATTAGACACTTGACCTAGTTTGAGTGTATTTGTTTACTTGTGATTGATTGATGTTTGAAGTGATTATATGGTGTGATCCTATTCTATTTGATATTGTTTGTGGCTTTGGAATCCTCCTCATTTGATCATTTTTCAATTTGTTCTTGATTTTACAAGTTGATGTTGTTTTGGACTTGAACCTTGTGGTATGCTCAACCTAATCTTGTGATTGCTTCTTTGTGTGATCCAACCAATGCATGGGGCCTTTTGTTTGACTTGTATGACATGCTAGAGGTTCTGACCCTCTTGGTTTAAGGTGCTTTAGGTGACATGTTCTCGCTCTTTGCTTCACATGTTTCTTTGTTTGTTTGCATGAATGATAAGTGGATGTTTTGTTTAACTTTGATGCATGTTTGAAATGTGTTGCTTAATGATTCATCTTGTGTGACTTCAGTTTGATCTTGATATGTTGTTGATGCATATGCTACTGCCCTCCTGAGTTCATTACTTGGTTTTCATATCACTTGATCATCTTGGTTTGATTTGTATGATGCATATCATCATCATTGGTTTTGTGGTTTCTTTGGCTCATAATGCATCACAATGTGAAACATTATTGCATGTTTGGATTGGATGATCATGATGTGAATTGAATTCTGACTTGGTTTCACTTTCATCTTATTTTGTTCATGTCATCTTTGTATGAGCTCTTAGTGTGTGAAATTGTGAAACTTGTGCAAGTTTACTTGCATCCTTTCGTGTGTGCCTTCACTTGTATACTTGATATGTGCTTATATGATCTTTGAAGCATGTTCTATGTTATGATTTGGATATGATGATTATGGTGTTCTTGCTGCCCCATCTTGTTTCTCATCTTATCTTTCTCCTTCTTCTTCATCTCTTTCACTCTTTCTTATCCCATGAATCTCAAGACTTATTCAAGTCTTAGATTCTTTCCCCCTTAGAGCTACCTAGTCCAACTTAATTTTTGATTAAGCTTGGAGTAGGATTAGCATTAGGTTAGGTAGTCTTTTCTCCTAAACCTCACTAACCTTAGGCCATCCATGCATGATAACATTAGGACTCTTAGTTTCCCTTTAGAATTTCCTTTGCGTTTTCTCTCTTCTCATCTTCAAACAAAAGTAAAAAATACTTAATAAAGGCAAAACAACCATTGTATTTAGGCCTTTCATGTAAGAATAAGATAGAGAGGGATCTTCTCTCATTTTCATGGAATGTTTAGCGTGCGTCCCATCTCGGGTCGTTATGCGAGGTATTCGATCTTACATGAGGGACTTAAATACAATGCGCGTTACAAAACACAAAACAATCAAAACGCTTCTTTCTAAAAAAACAAAAACAAACAATAATGTCTTTCCTTCGGGAATTCTTTCCTCATCTCAGTCACTATTAACGTACGAACGTGCTCCTACTTGTTCTCTTGTAAGATGGTAACGCACTCGGACCAGCGAGCCTGCAACACCTGAGCTAGAACGTTAGTCGTTCCCAAAAAATACAAACAAAGCGACCCTCGTTGAGGGGAACTACGTCCATCTAATTCTCATGTTCCCGATGAGATACGTAGGCAGTGGGGTAGGGCCCATTCGAGCACTTCTTTTATTTTCCCTACATTTGTTCCTCTTTCTTTCTCCTTTCTTTCTTTCAGTTCCTTTTTCAGTATCCTTTTCTATCACCCTTTGATCGAAACAAGCAAGCGTGGATCCCATCGGGTACGATGGACGCGAGGGGGTGCTAATACCTTCCTCTCGCGTAACCGACTCCCGAACACAGTTCTCTTGGTCGCAAGACCATGCTCTTTTCCTTCCCTTCAGGTTTATGCGGTGTTTCCTTTCCCTTTCATGGGATAAATACACATTGCTGGCGACTCTGTTTCGGTGCCACTTTCGCGTTTGTACTTGGATGAAAATCCCGGGAGCGACATAGGGTTGTTGAAGGTTTAGGGTTTTCCTTTTTTTGCCTTCGAGAGATGTTGAAGGTTTAGGGTTTTATTGGTGTTGTCTTAGATATGTTGAAGGTTTATCGTTGTTGTTCTTCGATATGTGAAGAACAACAACTTTTTATCGTATGTTTGTAAAATTGCCCCCCTCAAAAAGTGTGTAAATGTGTCCTATTTATAAATGACAATTATGGTTAAAAAAAAATCAAGTTGATCTATCAACATAATCAAAAGCCCAGAAATAATTTTTTATTTTGTGATTTATTTTTATCAATCATATTGATTCTAAAAAATATTATCCAAAATTTAAAAAGACCAAAATCTTTTCTAATATTTTATATTTTATGAATTTTTGGATATTTTTATGAATAAGATGGGAAAAAGTGAAAAATTAATATTTTTTAAAAATGCCTGTTTAAAAATACGAAAATTAATAATAAAAAATGAAAAAAACAATTTTTGTGATTTTTTAAGTTTTGAAAATAAGTAGAATAGTTAAAAACAAATAACAGAGAAAAAACACAAAAAGTAAAAAATGTGGGATTCGAACTCATGATCTTCCTCCCTTGTAACTCCTAATTTACCTTTTTCTACCACCTATGTCATTCCATTTATTTGAAATAGAATAGTATTAGCAAATATCTAATAATAATAATAATAATAATAATAATAATAATAATAAATCTAAAAAGCCCAAATAAAAATAAAATCCTAATTAATTCTACAATAAAAAACTAAAATAATAAATTCTAAAATGAAATCCATAATAAATTTAAAAGAAAACTTTACTTCCTAATATTTTAAAATAATTGAACAAAATTCTAGATCTTATCTAATAAAATTAAACTTCAAACTTTTTAAATCCTACCTAAATATAAAAAGTCCCTTAGATAGACCCAAACCCCAACATAGGCCTAAAAACCCCAAAGCCCATTGACATTTAAATGACACCCCCTAATAGAAAAAAAAATAAATAAATAAAATAATTAAAAAACACTGGTCAAAATTTAGGGTACTACAGCTGCCCCTATTTAATCGTCTTCGAATCAGAAAGAGGTCGTTGATGAGTCTTCCTCTTTTGTTAAGGAGACGATTAAATATGAGAAGGACCCTAATTTTGACCGCAGAGTCCGGTAGGTACTACGCTGATTATCCTAAGATCCCTAGTAATAAACCCTTAACGAAATACCCGATTGAACCCCTTGATAAATACCTTTTCGAGAAACCCCTTGTGATAAAACCTATTGACACAACAGTGACACCCCTAGATAGAATCCTTTGATGACAAATCCAATAAACCCTCCCCTTTTTTTTTTAATTCTAAACAAAAACCCGTTTTGGATGAAAATCCCTAGATGGAACCCCTTGAACAAAATCCAGTAGAACCCCTGATACAACTCCTCGACGAAATTCCTTGGGCGAAAATCCCTTAATAGAAAACTTCTTGATAAGAACCCAGTGAAACCATTTGGCAAAACCCTGGTGAAACCCCATGATAAGACATTGGTGAACCCTTTATTAACATTCTGGTAGAACCCCTAAAAATCTGGTAGACCCCTTTTGGTAAATCCCTGTGTAAAATGTTCGCTGTAAACCCTTTGATAGAACCCCTTGATGATGAAAAATCCCTGGAAAGGAATTTTTGTAGAACCCCTGATAAATCCCTATGATAAAAACTAATGAAAAATCCTAATGAAAGCCTCGACAAAACCCTTAATGGAACCCTAGATAAAAACCCTTAGATAATTGAAGAAACACGATACCTTATGAAAGCCATGTTGCCAAGTTGGGGATTAAACCCCTAAGAGTAGTTATGAACCTTATGTATGAGTGCATGTATGTATGTTCATGCATGTATGCTCATGTATGTATGTGATGTTATGTTATATATGCACGATTAGATGCTAGAGCGTAGCGACATGATTAATGCATGACAATGATTTGAATGTTTCCATAAGTGCCCCAGTGCTGAGTGTCCCCATGATATTTGTTAACTGATATGGTAGGGTGTGTTGAGCTAGCCTGATATCCCGATACTCGTTTTGAACCCTGGCGATTATTGATGTAGGACAGAGCTTGCACGTGCCTCTTGGAAGTATGAAGAGGGTTTGCCCTTGATTGTTTGAGTTTCACAGGATTACGCCTGAAAAAGACCTCAGATCCCACCATGCCTTGATACGACCTTGAGATGAACTGCCCCAGTAATTCAACCTTGGAAAATATGCCCCAGATTTTGAATCTTCAAAAGGTATGCCCCTTGACTAACTGGATATAGAGGAGTGGCTAGAAGAGGAACCTGGATCCCACCATACTATGATATGACCTTAATATGAATTGCCCCCAGTATCATGTCTTTGCCCTTGATTGGATGCCTTCTAGAGTGATTGGCCTCAATGCACCCTTGAGTTGGAATGCCCCAGCGTGAACCTCTTGAAAGGTCCACCTCTTATCATTAGAGTCATGGAGGTGATTTAACATCAGTGTGTCAAATCTTGGGATGCTTTGCCCCTAGTTATTAGGATCTCCAGATAATGTGTTCCTATGATCATTAGGATTTTCCCCTTGGTTGGGAGGATTCCTTAGTAATTTGCCCCCTTAAATGTCTTGAATCCTTGTGCCACTGATCAGTCCTTTGTTGAAATTTCCTTAATGCTAAGTATTGATTTGTGAAAAAAAGAAATGTTCCCTTTGAAAAGTAACTATAACGCCATGTTCATGCAAGTTTTGAAATCGAAAATTAAGATGAGGGGTATGATAGATGATATTCGGCCATGAGGTTGGCACAAATGAAGATGTGAGAATATGGTTAGCGATGTTCCAACAAACATTCGGATTTGGAGTCAGTTTAACAACGACTTTGCCGAGTATGCTTTCATAGTGCCCCTAGCTTCAATTAGGACTTTTAAATGTTATAACGTGGCCTGGTTCACAGTTTGAGAAACAAAGGATATAAGGCTCAAAGTTTGAAATTTAACCCACCTCATTCTCCTTGTTGTTCTCCATTCCTAAATCCAATTAACACAACAAATGCGTTCATCCTGCAAGAGAAACTTTTCAGTCACGGTGATTAGAAGTTATACTGGTTTAAGCACTCGATGAGATCCTTTTGAGGTGCAGTCACTCACTCATGTTTATAAGATTGTTCCATTTTTCCTTTTTCTTTTCTTTTAATCCCTTGTTTTTGCATGGACCAATTCTTTTGAATTTAGTGGTCCATCGGGGTACCCTAATTTTTGCTTAAGTCAAAGTCAACTATTTTTTCAATTTTTTTCCTTTTCTTCTTGACTTAGCGGGCTTTTATTTTTCCTCTTTTTTTTTGGAACAATTCCTGAGCGATCTTGCTTTTGACTTAGAAAGGGTGTGACTGCCATATTAGATATCATGAGCTATTATCCCTTTTACTTCCTCAATGTTGAATGGTGTGTGCTTTAAACCTTTATCCTTGTGGTTAGGTGTACTGATTCCCTTGCATTAGGACACAATGTTGAATTAATTGAAATCTACCCTGCCCCTGGTTAAGATTAAGGTTTTTTTTTTAAATAGAAAGAACACCAACTTCTGGCTTGAGGGGGTTAACTACAGTTTAACTCCTTATTCCTCCAGTGTTTAGGGAGTGAATCAATGCCTTACATCTTCAGCCAGGTCATACCATTAAAGCATACATCAGCAATATTCGTTTGTTTATTTACATCCTTCTCCTCCTAAGTTTGTCAATAGGTGAGAAGTGAAAAGAAAAGATGTGATTTATTTTTTTTGCAAGTGATGGTATAGAAGAGAGTGTAACGAATGGATGAATTCCAAAAACATGCATGCTTATTTCATTAAAATTATATCCCAAAAGGTACATCTTTTAATTACAAACAACACTTAGCAATAAGGAAAATACAACTGGAAATGATAGAGGCCTATTGACCCTAGAAGTGAGCTTCCTTGTTGATCCACCAGTCTTGAAATATTGGTGTAGGATCTAGTTCCCTTCCAAACTTCCTTTGTTGTATGGGCATCATCCAAGGTTATTGCATTTGAGGCTCTAAGAACTCCTTTGGCAGACATGGTGAAGGGTTATCTTCTTTCCTCAATGGTACTTGCCTCTCTTGAATTCCTCCATAGCTTCTTGAGGTATCCTTTAAGTTCGTTCATGAGTATCGGGAAACCTCTTAACTCTTGGTAATTGGACAAGGGCGAGAGCAGAAAGGATATGCAAATGTATGTATATGTATGCAAATGCATGAAAATGCATGAGGTATGCAAAATAATTTCAAAAATTTATTTAGGGGGAATTCCAAAATCCATTGTAGTTAGAGATGAATATATTCAAAGGATGAACCCAAAGAATCCCAAATCCATTAGCCAATTCCAAATCCAAAATGACTTCCAGACTTATAACAATAATTCCTCTGGAATAACCCATAACAATCCCAAAATGACAACTCCTGAACTTAAGTAGGCGTAAACTAAAAAAGATGCCCCCAATGCCTTCTTCAAATGAGCTTTAAACTCCTCCAAGTGTCCTTTCTTGAGCCCTTGCACTTCCTTATCCTCCTTGTAGCGAGATGATGGATCCTCAAGAGGTACAACTGAGTTTTTTTTTTTTTAGCTTGACCATTTTCTTTTTATGTTTTTTTTGTTTTTTTTTTATTATTATATATTTTTTTTTTGACCCCATGCCCCTTATGAGGTTTTTCCTTCTCCTTGTAAGTATAGTCCAAACTGTTCCAGCGTAGGAGCTAGTTGAAAATCCTTGAAGAGGAAGTCACATAGAGAAAGATCATAAATTTGTGCAAAGGCAATGATGGCATCTACCTTCATAGGGACCCCTAAAAGATCGAGGATCCTTCCGTACTTGTGCATAAACATCATTTGGCAGATCAAGTCTTGAAGGTCTTTGAGACTTTGTAAATCAGCACTTAGCATTCTAATGCGTAGGGTAGCCCTTTCTTGTTTGAATCCATCTTTCCAATGTTCCTACAACACACCTTAAAATTCCCCACAAAAATGCATATATGCAAAAACTGTTTTTAAATGCATGATGACATGGACACTTTGTTTTTTTTTACTTGGTTAGGGTAAGGTGAAAATGCAAGCATGACCCTAACTAGGTAGGCTCCCTATAATAGGTTTAGATCTATGTTTTGTCTACCCAATCCCCTCACATGTAGGATATAAAGTTTGGACAGCTTAACGACCCTATAATGTACACACTACCCTTGTTTTACCATGAGAAGGAGCAAGCCTTCCTACGGTAATCCTTCGGGATAAGTCTCATTTGGGGTAGGAGCCTAGTAACAGCCCTTGAGGGTTGAATACATAAGGTCCATGATTGGTGTGGGGTAGGTTAAGGTTCTCAGAGTCACGGACCACATCCAAATCATTCCACTACGAGAGGGGCTAGCCCTTTCGTGAGGACGACTTTGGAAGGATCTACTCTGAGTGTGGCATCAATGCATTTTAGGGGACGTTGCGTCCCCCGCAAAAACATTTCCGTTCCACATTAGGTTCTAGGGTTATCCTCCAAGCTTTGGGTTTTAGCTTCACTCCCTTTTTTTAATGTCCCCATCCCTTGCATGATAATACAAAAAACAAAATGTTAAATAAATAAATATATGAAATAAAAATAAATAAATAACAATAAATAAATATATGAAATAAAAATAAATAAATAACAATAAAAAAATAAAAAAACCAAAATAATATCCAAGACAAACAAATCCCTAAATCCTAAGGCTAGGATTGACTCTCGCTAGGAAGGAATCCCCAGCAGAGTCGCCAGCTGTCGCGGCCGGCAAAAATATTCGAGTCGCCATCATATTTTTTCTAAGGAAAATAATGATAAACCTAAAAAATCCTAATCCTAAAGGTAGAGATTCCTAAGGTTCGGGAGTCGGTTAAGTGAGGGGAAGGTGTTAGGCACCCCTCACCTCCATTGTACTCAATGGGATCCTCCTTAGATTTTAGGGTATGCTTGTTTGTCTAAGTTATAGGAAAACCTAAGTTTTTATTAATTATACTCGCTAGGGTTGGTTTGCAACCCTATGCCTACGTACCCTCAATTTGAAGGATCAGAGTAACCGTAATTCACCTCCCCTATTCCTACCCCCTAATCCTATTCATAAATCCCAAATCCTATCCCTAAATCCCAATCCACTATTTATACTCTTGGATAAAGAGTTCTATCCCTTAAATCTAGTGTTTATACTCCTAGATGAGGAGTTCTATCCCTTAAATCCAGTGTTTATACTCCTAGATGAGAAGTTCTATCTCTTAAATCCCTTATCCCTTGGCCTATGTTTATACTCTTGGAACCTAAGAGTTTTATCCCAAAAATCCTAATCCCTCGGCCTATGTTTATACTCTTGGAACCTAAGAGTTTTATCCCCATTTTTTAATTCCTTAAAAATCCTTTTTAATTCCTTAAAATATCCCTTAATGTTTAGATTATAATTATTATAATTTTATTATAAATCCCTTATCCCAAAAAACTCCTTTAATTATCCATAAGAAAAACATCCAAAAGAAATATCTTTTATCCAATTAATTCTTAAATAAAATTATAACAATAACTTTTCCCAAATAAATCCCTATTTAAAAATCCAAGATTAAAATTAAAACCCAATACCAAAATAATTAAATCTTATTTCCAATATAATAAACCCATATTTTTAAATCCCAAAAAAATTGTATATACATTGTAAATCCCCATTTTTAAATCCCAAAGTAAATGAATGCATATCTTAAAAAAATAAACCCATGAGCAAACCCATATTTATAAAACTTCATGACAATCCCAAAATTAAACCCAACATTATTTTATAAATCCCAAGTTTAGAAATAACTCAAAATTATTATAGAAAATAAAATCTCAAAATAAAGAATATCAATTAAACCCTATTAATCCTCAAAATTAAAAATATAATAGATCCCTAAATATTAACTATCCTAAAAATTATCCTTAAAACTATTCCAAAAGTATCCCAAAGAATTAACCCTATTTTCCAATTTAAGTAATATCACAAAACTATCCCTAAAATTATCCCAAAAAAAAATTAACTCCACTCTCCCAAATTGATTATTATTTCCTAATTAAAACTTAAAACCTAATAAAATAATTAAGTTAAGTAATTAACTTAATTATAACAAAAACCTAAATTAAAGAATTAAAACCTAAATAGATAATTAAGTTAAGGAATTAACTTAATTATAACAAAAACCTAAATTAAAAATTTAAAACCTAATGAAATAATTAAGTTAAGAAATTAACTTAATTATAACAAAAACCTAAATTAACAATTTTAAACCTAATTACATAATTAAGTTAAGGAATTAACTTAATTATAACAAAAACCTAAATTAAAAATTTAAAACCTAATTAAAAAATTAAGTTAAGTAATTAACTTAATTATAACAAACCTAAATTAAAAATTAAAAATCTAATTACATAATTAAACAGAGTCATCAATTTAATTATAAAAAACCTAAATAAAGTATCTAGAAAATAATATAACAATTTTAAAGTCCCTAATTATATTCTTCCATAATAATAAACCATAATTCCCTAATTAATCCCTTAATCCCCAATTAATAATTAAATTAAGGATTTAATTTAATTAAATTAATTAAAATCTCAATGGTTCAATACGAACTCTAACCCTATTTTCCCAACAACCCTAACCCTCTAGCACGAACTAAGAACCCTAACCCTAACTTTCCCAGAAATATCCCTGAAAACCTAATCAATCAATAGCAACACACAACAATAAAAATAAGCTAAGTATTCGAGTTACCTCCCCTTGCCGTGACCAATTTAAGCTGCTTCATCCCTTCTTTTCTTTCCTTTGCCTTTGTGTGTTTTTTCCTTTCTTTTTCCTTTTTCCCTTCTTTCCCTTCCCCTGTGCCTTTTCCTCTTCTTTTGCCTTTTCCCCTTCTTTGTATATTCCTTTTTCTCTTGGTGGTGACTTCTTTGTATCCTGTTTCTCTTTTGGTGTGAGATCTCCTTTTCCTTTCCTTTTCCCTTTTGACTCGGAGGGATATTGAAGGTTTAGGGTTGTTGAAGGTTTAGGGTTTTCCTTTTTTTGCCTTCGAGGGATGTTGAAGGTTTAGGGTTTTATTGGTGTTGTCTTAGATATGTTGAAGGTTTATCGTTGTTGTTCTTCGATATGTGAAGAACAACAACTTTTTATCGTATGTTTGTAAAATTGCCCCCCTCAAAAAGTGTGTAAATGTGTCCTATTTATAGATGACAATTATGGTTAACAAAAATCAAGTTGATCTATCAACATAATCAAAAGCCCAGAAATAAATTTTTATTTTGTGATTTATTTTTATCAATCATATTGATTCTAAAAAATATTATCCAAAAAGTAAAAAGACCAAAATCTTTTCTAATATTTTATATTTTATGAATTTTTGGATATTTTTATGAATAAGATGGGAAAAAGTGAAAAATTAATATTTTTAAAAAATGCCTATTTAAAAATACGAAAATTAATAATAAAAAATGAAAAAAACAATTTTTGTGATTTTTT
The DNA here is from genome assembly GCA_022829125.1 of Lathyrus tuberosus. NCBI lineage: Eukaryota > Viridiplantae > Streptophyta > Magnoliopsida > Fabales > Fabaceae > Lathyrus > Lathyrus tuberosus. The sequence continues at coordinate 7,998,849 of JALAZF010000061.1, forward strand.
AAGATTTGAAAATAAGTAGAATAGTTAAAAACAAATAACAGAGAAAAAACACATAAAGTAAAAAATGTGGGATTCGAACTCATGATCTTCCTCCCTTGTAACTCCTAATTTACCTTTTTCTACCACCTATGTCATTCCATTTATTTGAAATAGAATAGTATTAGCAAATATCTAATAATAATAATAATAATAATAATAATAATAATAATAATAATAATAATAATAATAATAATAATAATAAATCTAAAAAGCCCAAATAAAAATAAAATCCTAATTAATTCTACAATAAAAAACTAAAATAATAAATTCTAAAATGAAATCCAAAATAAATTTAAAAGAAAACTTTACTTCCTAATATTTTAAAATAATTGAACAAAATTCTAGATCTTATCTAATAAAATTAAACTTCAAACTTTTTAAATCCTACCTAAATATAAAAAGTCCCTTAGATAGACCCAAACCCCAACATAGGCCTAAAAACCCCAAAGCCCATTGACATTTAAATGACACCCCCTAATAGCAAAAAAGAAAAATAAAATAAAATAATTAAAAAACACTGGTCAAAATTTAGGGTACTACACATCTTGACCAGATTGGTCCTCAACAAGAGTACATCGTGAATTTGATAGACATTGTTAAATTCTTTCTCAATCAGGTTGACTGCAGCTTTCTCATGTTGAGGCATCGGGTTTGTGAGAACATTGGGATTCTTATCTTTGAAAGATAAGAGCCCGCTCCTAACAAGCTTTTGCACGTCGGATTTGAAATTGAGACAATTCTCTATGTTATGCCTTGGTCTTCCTTGATGATAAGGGCATGTCTGATCCACCTTAAACCAAAAAGGCAGATTTTCCGGTACTGTAAGAGGAGACTTAGTCTGGATGTGCCCCTTAGCCAGTAGTAACGAAAATAGTTCTGCATACAACATGGGTATAGGATCAAACCCTGGTGGCCGTGTTGTACGGTTGTTATTGTATGGAGGACGAGCTTGCTGAAGAGGCTGTTGTGTCCTTTGCTGATTAGGTTGGCTTTGCGCAACCTGAGGCTGATACGTAGGAACAGGCGCAGGGTTGATAGCAGGAGTCACAACTGCTACTGGTTGGTACCGTCGCCTTTGCTTTCTGAGAGAGATATTCCCAATATCCTGCTCTTTTTTCTTAGGGAGAGCAATACCGTATCGTTTTGTACTACTTGATAATCCAGCATCTTTTATCAAACGTCCTTCTCGGACGGCTTCCTCAAGACGAACTCCCATGCCCACCATCTCGGTGAAATCACTGGGTGCAATGGCAACCATTCTGTCGTAATAAAATGAGCTTAAGGTCTTTAAGAAGATCTTTGTCATCTCTTTTTCCTCAAGAGGTGGACAAATCTGAGCGGCAATCTCGCGCCATCTCTGAGTGTACTCCTTAAAGGTTTCCTTGTCCTTTTGTGACATTGATCTGAGTTGATCTCTGTCCGGTGCCATGTTCAAATTGTATTTGTATTGTTGGATGAAGGCAGTACCAAGATCTCTGAATGTACTAATTGTAGTACGGTTTAAACCCATGTACCATTTGAGTGCAGCACCGGTTAAACTATCCTGAAAGTAGTGAATCAGTAGGTCCTGATTCTCCATCTGAGCTGACATTCGCCGAGCATACATCACCAGATGACTCTGAGGGCAAGAGTTACCCTTGTATTTTTCAAAGTCGGGCACTTGAAATTTGTGCGAAACTTTCACATTGGGGACCAGACAAAGGTCTGCGCCGTCCTTTCCAAATAAATCCTGACCGCGGATAGATTGCAGTTCCTTCTGCATTTCCAGGAACTGTTCCTGGAATTCATCCATTCTATCAAACATAGTTTCCTTCTTACCAGAAGGTATCGGTGGAATCTGTCCTTCCGGGACAGTGTGCACCACAGGGGGTGGGACCGTGACTACAGCAGTGAATCTTGGCGTTTCCCGAAGTTTGTAACCTTCATGAGTCTTCAGTATGCCCCTGGCATCTTTGCTTTCCCGAATTTTGTAACCTTCAGGCCCAACGGCTTCTGTTATGATTCCCTGATCTTTAGTGATCGGCGAAACATATCCTTCCGGGATATAGTTAACAAGCATGCCCTAAGGACGATCTTTTGGCATTTGATACCTAGGATCATACTTCTCCACTATGGGCGTTGAGGTGATCTCTGAGATCACGGTTCTTTGTAGTTGAGCTTCTGCCATGGCTTGCATGTCGTTACGAAGCTTTCTCATATCCTCTCTTAGAGCGTCGATCTCTTCTTTCAATTCTCTGTTTTCTTCCTCAAGATCATCCATCTTTTTCTACCTATTGGCCCGAGTATTGTACGAATGAGACAGTTTGACTCTCTAGAACCGAGACACAAACGTGAGATTCGTAGGTAATAAGAATTCGCGATGTGAGAATGATGAATGCAACGATTATATTAATTGCTTTTTGGTTTAATCAAAATAAACTTTGACAATTAGATTGCAAATATCAAACAGTGGGGAAACCCCTTTTTATTGAATTCAAAGGATTACAGAAATGGAAATACAGTAGATTACAAGGTGCAGAAACAGAAACCTAAGCTAATGGGTCCCGAGTCCTCTCTGAAGAGAAATCGGGTGCTGATTCTAGTACTTTCCTTTTCTTTGACCCGGGCTCTTGGGACGTTGTCGGGTTGTCATTCCTTAGCCAGGTGAAAGCAGTGAGCAAATTCCTTTGGTCTCTTGATTCTCTACAGCATGTTACTCCAAAATTTCAATCAGAGCGTCCTTATCTTTCAGTAGTTGTTGTAGTTTGATGCACTCCACGTTGAGGGTGCGGTACTTGTTCTTCCAAGACCTCTTCTCCCGTTGAACTTTGTTGAGAGTAACCTGAAGCTTTTCAGTCTCAGTCATGAAGTACATGACAGACTCCCTCGGTGGAAGAACTTCGTGATGAGGATAAGGCATCTTTAGCTTAAGAGCTCTAGTTTGTACCCAGTGGAGATAAGGCTCCGCCGAGACATAGTCCGGTTTTCCTAGAGACTCCCGTCCTTTCTTATGAACGTGTTTCCAAGCATGCACTATTTCCGTCTTTAGTGCTCTGTCCCTTTCTCCTTCCTTGAAGAAAAGACCTTCCAGATGAACACTCCGTGGGACGTGTCTCATCGGGTATCCAAATTGACGACGAACAAAAACTGGATGGTAATTGATTCCTCCCTTAGTTCCTATAAGGGGTACGTTGGGGAAGTTTCCACAATGGTCAATGATCCTGATCCCATCATAAATCCTATTACACCAATCAATGTCAGAGTTGGTGAGAGACATGATTTTCTGCGACCAACGTAAGGCACTCTTGTGATCCCAAAAAGCAGAAGACTTGGGCAAATGGGAGATAAACCATTTGTAAAGCAGAGGTACACAGCACGTGATCTCCCTTCCACTGTACAAATTCCCCAAGTGTACAGAATGATACGCATCTGCGAGCAAAGTCGGCACAGGGTTTCCAATGAGAAAAACCTTAATGGAGTTGATATCAACGAAGTTATTAATGTTGGGCAACAGAAATAACCCGTAAGTGAGTAAAACAAAGATGCTTTCAAAAGCAGTCACGTTCCCAATACTGACGAAGTACAGGGCTTTCTTTGTCAAGAACTAGGCTGGAAAACCTTGTATGCCACCCTTAGTGGTCATGTGAGTCCTGACCTCAGACTCGTCCAAATGAATTGCTCTTGTAATGGTCTAATTCTTTGGAATTTCTTCCAGTCCGGAAAATGGAGTTTGATCTGTAATGTGTAGATCAATCAAATGAGAATATTCCTCCAGCGTTGGTGCTAGCTGGTAATCCGGGAAAGTAAAACAATGATAGACCGGATCGTAGAACTGAACAAGCGCATCCATGATTCCCTCAATCACATAGACTCTTAGCAGAGATAGCAAACCTCTGTACTTGGCTCTGAAAGCCTCTTGGTTTGTGATCATCCTCGCCAAACCTCTTAAATCCTCTAGTGTTGGAATCCTGAAGGTGTACTTATGAGTTCTCCTTCTACCGAAATCCATTAGCGTAATCCTTTTCTCTGATATTTGCAATCACAGTCTTAGTTTAATTTGAAAAATAGAGAGACTAGAAGAGAAATTTTTTTGAATGTTTTAATGTTTTTTAAATGAATGCATGAATGCATGAATGCAGCACACAAAAACATAGAAAAAACATGGGGTCAAAGGGTCGTTGTCATGAAGTCAAGGCTCTACCCATCCCCAAAGGTTTATACTAGGGTGATTTTTTGTACCTGTACTCAAAATCATCAGTTCCTCCCAGGATAACAAACAGCAAGCAGATCGCCAGCGAGCTGTATGAAATCTTAGAGTAAATGCTATTCACCGAGAATAGATCATCAACCTCAAATGAGGGTAGTATCGCGTGACAACTATTTCCGATAGCTTCCGCACTACAAAAGGGTTGGCTCCTCAGCTTCTCAGACGTCACAATCGACCCATTGCCTATGAGAGGGAATGGGTTGCATTGGGAAGCCTCCACTGAGGTTGATGGTCGACCTCGTCACCATCACTTATCTTAAGTGTATACTCAATCTTTCCACATGCGGCATCACACGCATTCCCATTAGCAGAAAAATAAACACAGATATCAATTAGGAAAAGCAGTATATATATTTGTCCTAATGTCCTAGAATTTTAAAAGCTATGAATCTTATGTTCCTGACAGAAAATGGCTCCCCGGCGGAGACGCCATTCTGTGGTTCCTTCCCCACTTAAATGTTTTGACCTAAGATCCTAGTGAAGTCAACAAAAAGTCCCACCCCAGAAAAGAAAGAAAGACCAAAATTTTAAGGTTTCTACCTAAGAGATGTGAAGAGAACAAGGTCTCGAAACAACGATTCCCCAGCAGAGTTACCATTTTTCTGTTGTGAATGGTGACGATGATGACTAGATCTTACTGTTCGACGCACTCCCCAGCAGAGTCGCCATTTTTCTGTAGCGAGTGATTTTTGGATGTGGTTACGAAGCACGATCGCTCTAGTACTACAGCTCGATTCATTTTTTATCCTATTAAAGCTGATGAAGGAAGGGAAATAGATGTCTCCAATTAACCCTGCTTGCATACTGAGGTTAAACAGTCAAAACTGTTGGTTTACAGATGCTACAAAGATTCGGGGTCTCTCCTAGGTTATTTTGTTGAAAAGGGGTGCTTTAGGCTATCGGTTAGGATGTTAGGACAGATATATGAAAGTATGGGATTTTGGGTTATTGTTTAGTGTGCTCGCTAAGATTTTTCTTTCAATCTTATGCCTACGTATTCCCGTTTTTTCCGAAATAGGGAAATCAGAGCGATCGTAGTTCCTCCTATTCTACGGGAGGAAATGGTGTTTTGGTGTCTTGTTCAAAGCCCAAGACGTGAAGCTAAAGGTGGTTTGTATCTTGTTCAAAGCCCAAGATGTGAAGCTGAAGGGTCTATTTGTATCTTGTTCAAAGCCCAAGATATGAAGCTAAAGGTTTGACTTTAGAGAGAATTGGTCATCTCTAAAGAGGGGTTTGTATGTCACAACTGTTTATAAAGGAGAATTACTTTAACCGGGATATGTGAATCCAGCAATGCCATAATTTCCTTTATAGGGGGTTCCAACCTAAAGGAGAAGACTTTAACTCAGTGTAGAGCAATGCCATCTTTCCTTAGGAATTTCTCATGCTAAAAGAGGGACAGTGGCATGGATGTAGATGATCCAGAGGCTTGCTGCTTACAGCGATTAGATGAAGGGGAAGGAGCTGTTGATGTTTGTATACTATGAACGAGGCACAACTTTGATGCTAAAAGGTTGATTGGATCAACCAGTGGTTTTCTTATACAAAGCCTAAGAGGAGGCTAATATGTGTCTCGTACAAAGCCCGAGAGAGAGGCTAAAAGGTTTTGACTCGACGATGGAGTCTTTTGGTATCTCGTATAAAGCCCGAGATGGAGGCTATTTGACTCAACAAGAGAGTTTTTTTGTATCTCGTACGAAGCCCGAGATGGAGGCTAAAAGGGAGTTGACTCAACAAGAGAGTCTTTTATGGTATCTCGTACAAAGCCTGAGATGGAGGCTAAAGGTTTTATACTCAACAAGGGAGTGATTTGTGTCTTGTACAAAGCCCGAGACAGAGGCTAAAAGGATTATGACTCAACAAGAGAGTTTTTTGTATCTCGTACGAAGCCCGAGATGGAGGCTATTGTTAGCTCCACTGGGGAGAATCATTGTACAAAGCCCAAGAGGAGGCTATTGTGACTGTTTCAGTTGAGTGACAGGTCCGGTATGCTGATTTAAAGAGAAAATCAGTTCTTATATGAGTAATGTTGTACTCAAGGATTTGATTCGAGGATCAGGGTTATTTCCTTTTCTTTAAGGAAAGGGGGAATCCAAGGGTATTGAGACTGTCCGAGTCCACGGGGTTCCTTCTTATTCTTGAAGGGTGCTTGAGAATGTCTTGGAGACTCAAGGAAATTAGACTGTCCAAGTCTAGAGTTTCATCTTTTGTACTATGCTTTGAGAAACAGTAGTAGACTCTTGGAAAGACTGTTCTATTAAGATGATTGATTTCTGTTCCTATACCTCTAGGAGGTCGTCGGGACAATTTGTACGAAGCCCAAGAGGAGGCTGGAAAATTTTAAGAAGCCGATAGGTCCTTGTATGAATGCCCAAGAGAAGGCTATCATTCCTGGAGGAAGAATCATTATACGAAGCCTAAGAGGAGGTTGTGAATACTTCTAAGAAGCTGACGGGTCCTTGTACAACGCCCAAGAGGAGTCGGGGATGCTTTTAGGAAGCCTGTGGGTCCTTGAACATTGCCCAAGAGGAGGCCGATGCTTTTAAGAAGCCGATGGGTCCCCAAACCCCGACAAGTTCAAGACAGGCTATTCACAAAGAATAGATCAAGCCAGGAAAGTTTGAGAATTTGGAAGAAACCCAAGAGATGCCATTCATGGAGAAAAGATCATCTCTAGGGAATAGAGTTTCTTGACAAGTGCTTTTAAGAAGCCTGTGGGTCCCCAAACCCCGAGAAAGTCAAGACAGGTTATTCACGAGGAATAGATCAAGCCAGGAAAGTCCGAGAATTTGGAAGAAACTCAAGAGATGCAATTCACGGAGAAGAGATCATCTCTGGGGAGTAGAGTTTCTTTGACAACTTCTACGAGTGACAGTCTATGAAAGAGTTCACCGAGAATGTTGCCTTTCATGTCTCCATATTGTTTAACCCCAAGAGGAGGGAAGACTGTGTCTGGTAATCCTATGGGGATCTAGTTTTGACTATTTAAGAGTGATCGACGGGCTTAATGCTAGACATAGTTGTCGGGGAAACTCTAAATATCTATACTATTATTACACAGTTGATATGAGTTTATGAAAGAAGACTTACAGCGAAACAACCCCACAATACAGTTATATGTATATGAAAATGGTAAATGAAAGCGTGTAAACACTTACTCGGTTGTAGAGCTTCCATGCTATTTGGTTAGTTGTTCAACAAAGAAAGATTGAAAAACAACAGTATATTCAAAATCAAAGGAGAAAGTGCTTTGAAAAAGAAAGATTTTGGGGCTTACGGCTTAAGGAGAGGCTCAGGGTTTTATCAGCGAGCGCACTGTTGTTTTGTACAGAGGGACTTATACAAGTGACTGAGGCCCAAAGAATGGTTTTTTGTACAAAGCGATGGGTCTTACACTCTCTCAAGAGGCCCAAAAGGTTTAAAGAAAAAGAGTGGGGCTTATAACACGAGGGTAGGCCCAAAGTTTGTTTTTCCGTTTGAAATGGCGATCGCGCCGAGATTTTCTTTTAATGCGAAGGGGCTTATATAATATCTGAGGCCCAAAATGTTTTGGTTAAAAGGGGATTGGGTCTTACACTCTAATAGAGGCCCAAAAGTTTTGAATGGGTCTTATAGCTCGAGGAGAAGCCCAGTTAATTTTTTAAAAGGCGACGATCGCGCCGTTTACTTGTACAGAGGGACTTATACAATAAGTGAGGCCCAAAATGGTTTGTACAAGGGGGTTAGGTCTTACACTCTATTAAGAGGTCCAAAAGTTTTAAGAAAAGAAATGGGTCTTACTACTCGAGGGTAGACCCAAGGTTTTTTGTTTTGAAAAGGCGACGACCGCGTCGTTTGTTTTTGACGATATCGGGACTTATACAATATACTGAGGCCCAAAAATGATTTGGTCAAAAAAAGGATTGGGTCTTACACTCTATTAGAGGCCCATGAGTGTTTGAAAAAGTTTTATGATGGTGAAAATCGAAGAAATCCTAATTTTATCATTTTAAAAGTAAATTCTTAAAAGAAAATCAATACAAAATGATAAAAATACCAAATAAGCAACTTGTGATTTTTGGTTGGGGTTTGAAAAATGATGTTTTAATCATAAGATGAAATAAAATTCATTTGGTCTTGATTTTCAATATGAGAATTCACTTTTAAAATGTTTTAAAAACATTAAAATGGAATTTATTCACAAAAATACTAATTATATTAAATAAATAATATAAAAATATTTTTTTTGTGGAATAAAATATTTTGGAGTATGAATAAGAAGTGTGTAAAACAGAATTGGAAAATGATGATTTTTGCTATGTAAAAGAATTGGTTGAGTTTTTTTTTTTTAGAATAAACTAATGTCACAACATCACATTCGACATCACTCATGAGTTTTGAAGATAAGAGAAAAAGGGAAGATGTCACAACATCACATTTGACATCAGAACTGCACCTTAGTTTTTCAACATCTTTGCTATCAAACTTCAAACATTCATAACTCTCTCAATTTTTAACGGAATTAAAATCCGTAAGAACCTATCTTGACCAATTTTTCGCAAGGAATCCAGTGGTATCACTCATACATACTGAAACTTAATGTACAACACATACAAGGCAAAAAACCAGATCTGCACCTTAAGTTTAAAACAACATAAACTCCACATATAAACATGTTAAAGTGCAAACAGTAGGAGGATCATAACATACACATTAAGGAATACATTTTTGCTTCAATAATTGTTCAATATGATGCATGTATATGGACAACAAAGGAAAACATGATTCAAAGAATTCAAGTTGTGAATTTTACCTCTTTTTTGGAGATTTTGTGCAACCTACCAAGTGCTTTGTTCCAAAAATGATTTGATGCTTTGGAAACCCTCAAATGACCTCTTGGATGCTTTTAGGATGATTGGAATCAGCTGATACGTGCAAAAACACAAACTGTCCCTTTCTTGCCAAAAGGGGTTAAAAGTGACCAAAATAGCAACTCTCTCAAATGTTGTTCCAGATGGGGGGAACCATTTGGGACAGTTCAAGGATGATATTTGGAGTGTGTTTGAGGTTTTATCTAGTTTGGAAAGTGACTGAATCAAGACATGGCTTGAAAAATACAAAAAAGTCCAATTTTGAGGTTTTGAGAGGTGACTTTGTGATGTTGTGATTACAGGTCACTTTTGATAGTTTGGACAGCTTACATATGATATATGTGAGGCGTGTGTGTGATTAGTTTGAGTGGAATTTCTCTCTAACTCAAAAACTCAGAATTACTTGCTTTGGAAGGCAAATTTGAGGTGAAAGAAGAAATGTTGAGGAAAGCATCTGTTTGATGGCTTTGGTGTACTCAAACTGAGCACAAATGAGCTCTATTTATAGTAGAGCAAGTTTGTTTTGGGATCCACAGTGAATGGCAACTGCAGCAGAGGTTTGGCCAATGTTGTCCAATGAAAATCCAAGTCTCCTCTAGCCTTTGACTAAAGGTTAGGGCATAGGCTACTGGTTCCCTAGTTGTTGGAGGAATCTTGACTGAATTCAGTTGCAAATGTGTCAGTCCATGCCACCTCTAAGCATCCATTAAATGCTTCAATCCAAAATTAGAGTTTTGTCCCTCTTTTAGGCATTTCTAGGTTTGGCATGCTACTTCTTGTTCCAAGGACTTTGGAGGTTTGGATCAGTGATTGTCCCCTTTAGATTTGATCCTCAGATGTGTTCAAAATGATGACAAGGCTTAAAAATTCATATGGCACAAGAAATGTGCAAATCTGCCCCATGAAAAATTCAGCTGCAGCAAAGCTTTTTGTAAAATCCATAACTACCTGCTCGAGTATGCTATATGGACGTTCTAGGACTTTCTAGAAAGCTGAGATGATATACTTCAACTTTCATGTTTGACCCCAGACCTGGTTCAACTTGGATCATGGAGAAAAACAGCCTTGAAGTTGGGACATTCTTGCTGGAAAAATATTAGTGATGTCTTATGCAATGTTGGAACATCAAACAACTTTGAACATTAATAATTACAAACTTTAATCACTTGTATCTTTTAATCCACTATGATATTTTGATTTGAAGTGAATTGCATCTTTGATGCTTGTCTTGCATGGTGACAAAGCTTGAAAATTGGGTGGCACAAGAAAAGTGCACAAAATCTGTCCTAAAAAATCAGCTCGAGCAAGGCCTGTTGTGAGGTTCATAACTCCTTGCTCAAGTTGAATTAATGGGAGTTCTTATACATTTTGGAAAGCCCTAATGACATACTTTAACTTTGATGTTTGACTTTGGTCTTGGTTTAGCTTTCAAAGTCATCAAAAATGGTCTTGAACTTGTGAAGTCAAATCTGTCCTAAAAGCTGTCATGAAAATTCTGCTTTATCAATGCTTTTTACAAAAATCATATCTCCTTGCTCGAGTATGCTACAAGGACGTTCTAGGACTTTCTGGAAAGCTGAGATGATGTACTTCAACTTTCATGTTTGACCCCAGACCTGGTTCAACTTGGATCATGGAGAAAAACATCCTTGAAGTTGGGACATTCTTGCTGAAAAAATATTAATGATGTCCTATGCAATGTCAGAACATTGGACATTAAGAATTCCCAACTTTGATCACTTATATCTTTCAATCCTTATGATATTTTGAGTTGATTCCTTTTAGAATTTTGAAGTATCAAATACCCTCTTTAAAAGTAGCTCTTACTCAAAATCAATGGATACTTGGATCAATAGTTACAACCTTGAAAAGTTGTGCACTTGAACATGATTTTAACTTAGAAAAAATTTCGAAGTTTCCTTCAATTTGATCAATTTTGCAATTTTGTATGATTTCTTGATTTAAATTTGATCAAATTAAAGCATCCTTCATATTTTCTTGAGTAATGGCTTGTGAAGCTCATAGTTGACCAAAAAGTCAAACTTTGACTTTCTGCGTCAGTTGACTTTGTATTAGATGAACTTGAGGCTTGATCCACTTGAAATGTTGCACTCTTGTGCTTAATTCTTGATGTGGGAGTCCTCTTGATCCTTTGTGGCTGTTTAAGAGGTTAAACAAGTTGAAGATCATATCATTCCTTGATTGATCATTTGTCTAAAAGCTCTGAGAGGGCTTGAAACCCTAAGCTTGATTGTAGTGAATGCTCAACAATTCCTTGAGGAGATTGATGAGGCACAAAGGTACATCCATATTGTGCTGATGATTTGCACCATGACAAGATGAAATTGAGACTTGTTGCTCAAGCTTCTTGGATCAATCCATTGTTCCGAATGGATCAATTTAGTATGTTAGAGACCCTCAAATCGTGCCTTGAGGTCTTGGCTCATGATTTGTCCCAAAAGTCAACTTAGAGGTGAATTAGGTCAAGAAACCCTAATTCCTGATTTGTGATGAATGCATCCCCTGAGGCTAAATTGACTTGGTACTTGGGTCCATGAGGTTCCATGGAGCATATTAGGTTATGTTTTGGATCTTTGGCTCATGCCCAGAGTAAAATTTCCACCAGGACGCCCTGGTCGACCAAAAACCTTAATTTGGTGATACTGGAAATCTTGAGGCTTGATCCACCTAGAAGGTAGCAATCATGTGCTTAATCCTTGAAATGAGAGTCCTTTTGATCCTTTGTGGATGTTTGAGAGGTTAGACAAGTTGAAGATCATGTCAATCCTTGATTGATCCTTTGTCTAAGAGCTCTGAGAGGGCTTGTAACCCTAACTCTGCTTGTAGTGAATGCTCAACAATCCTTGAGGAAATTGATGAGGCAAGATGACACATCCATATTGTGATGATGATTTGCACAATGATGGGAAATCTTAGTGGTCAAAATTTGGGATATGAGAGATGCCCCTATTTAATCTTCTTGGACCCGAAGGTGTGAATGACAAAGGTATTCGGGCATTCAGGGTGCAAGAGGATTAAATATCGGAATACCCAAAATTTTGTTGGTGATTAAGAATGGTAGTTCACGCATCCTTCTTCTTTTGCTAAGCAATGATGCTCAGAAAAGGTAAACTTCCCCTCGATTCCGGTTTCCTACCAAGGAACTGGTCTCAGTTTCTGATATAAACTGCCCCTCGATCCTGGTTTCCTACCAAGGAACTGGTCTTAGTTTCTGATGCAAATTTCCCCTCAATCCTGGTTTCCTACCAAGGAACTGGTCTCAGTTTCTGAAACGAACTTCCCCTCGATCCTGGTTTCCTACCAAGGAATTGGTCTCAGTTTCTGAAATGAACTTCCCCTCGATCCTGGTTTCCTACCAAGGAACTGGTCTCAGTCTCTGATATAAACTTCCCCTCGATCCTGGTTTCCTACCAAGGAATTGGTCTTAGTTTCTGATGCAAACTTCCCCTCGATCCTGGTTTCCTACCAAGGAACTGGTCTTAGTTTCTTTTGTAAACTTCCCCTCGATCCTGGTTTCCTACCAAGGAACCGGTCTTAGTTTCTTTTGTCAATAAACTTTATTGACAATGGACGCTATTTGTAGTGGTTTTTCTTCAAACTTCTCGCTGAATTTTCCTGGGGAGATGCCATTTGACGGAAAAAATTTTGATGTCAGACTTGCTGGGGAACCCATTCGTCTGAGTTGTAGAGGTGTACAAACTTCTCTATTGAGACGCCATTTGTTTCTACTGGGGGAAAGCGAGTTTCTTGAGAGACTGCTTCCGCTTGGGGGTCTTACATCATACTTTTCTCGGGATCTTCCCGGAGAAATGCCATATGATGGGATCCAATTTTGAGGTGCCGATGACCTTTTTATCAGTTTTTTCTCAGAGAAAAACTGCTGTACTGCCGAATCTCTGCTTAAGGCGCTTTCTCTGGGGATCTTCCTTAATCTGGGAAAGCAAGGATATCATCTTCAATGGAGAAGAGTGACATTGGCTGAAGGTTCTTTGGCCTTCAGAGGTTCAAGTTATCAAAGTGGTCATGGAGCCAACTTCAATCCAGAAATAAACTGGAGGCGAGATCGTTCAGACGCAACACTTCCTAAAGAGGAAAGAATCGACGACTCAATCGAGAGGACTGTTATCACTAGGGGATAAGACCTACTAGAGTGATAGTGATACAATATGAATATGAATGTAAATAAAAAATGCATGATGTATGTATGTATACGCTGACAAAACTGACGTGACATACAGACTAAAAGATGGACATGACTGGATACTCGACCACTGCAGGGGACGAAGAGGTATCGCTGGTCCGAGAGTAGCAATTCTGCCTTGCTTAGGAGAAGTAGTTCCTGCGGGGAACAACCGTTGCTCGGGCTTATGAGATAAGAACTCGGCCGAGGGTATCAGATGAGAAAGCCGCATCTGATACAGCTGATCCTTCATTCAGGTGTACTGGTTTAAAAGGAGTACTTTGATTCTGCACTTTGAGGCTCGAACACCTTTGGAGACGCAGTCGATATTCTTTCGATATTCAACAGTCAAAAGAAATTGCCCTCTTTATTTTAAAAGCGGAAAAATTTTAACCAATAAATTCATTTTGTTTTATTTCAAGAATTGTTAATCATATTAAAATGTCATTCTGTAAAGCTAAAACAAATAAGAATTACAAACAAAAGCACAAGGGCTCAAATTTTATTGATAGGATGGAAATCAGCCAAGCGCGTGATTCCAAAGAGTATTTACAAAGTTAGAAAATGGTAATTTACGGGGAAAAGGGCTACGTTGAAACATAACGATCATTATCTTTTTACCAACTTTGAATTCGGGACATCCGGAGCTTCTGTCAAAGATGACCTTGACTGGAGTTTTCCTCCGATGGATGGTGTAACTGCTGTTGAGGGATTTGCCTATTTGCTGAGCGTAGTTACTTGGCATTATCCCTAATTTTTTCCTGGATTGTACTTTGAGATTTCCAATCCACCGGGATGATTTTTTTTTTGTTTTGTCTCTAATTTTTGCCTGGACCGCCCTTTCGGGTTTTCAATCCACCGAGACATTTTTTTTAGGCGAAGTATTTCTCGACTACATCAACATTCAGGGGGTAGGAAAATTCCTCTCAGTCCATGGTTGCAAGTCTCAAGGCGTCGCCTGAGAAATCTTTCTTGACCACATAGGGGCCGTCATAATTCGGAGTCCACTTGCCTCGCGAATCAGTGAGAAATGATTGTATCTTTTTTAGCACGAGGTCTCCTCTTCTGAAGACACGGGGTCGAACCTTTTTGTCGAAGTCCTTCTTCATTCTCTGTTGATACAAATGACCGTGGCATAGTGCCGTGATTCGTTTTTCTTTGATCAAATTCAGTTCGTCGTGTCGACTTTGACACCATTCAGCTTCTGTAAGCTTAGCTTCCATCAATACCCGAATTGATGGGATCTCTACTTCCATGGGGAGCACTGCCTCCATGCCATATACTAGAGAGAAAGGGGTTGCCCCCGTTGAAGTGCGGACAGATGAGCGATAACCATGAAGAGCAAAGGGTAGCATCTCGTGCCAATCTTTATAGGTTACAACCATCTTTTGAACGATCTTCTTGATGTTCTTGTTAGCCGCTTCTACCGCTCCGTTCATCTTGGGTCGGTAGGAAGATGAGTTATGGTGTTCGATCTTGAACTCAGCGCACAACCCTTTCATCATCTTATTGTTCAAGTTAGATCCATTATCAGTAATGATCTGGCTTGGAACACCATAATGGCAGATGATATTGTTTTTGATAAATCGGACCACCACTTGTCGGGTTACATTAGCGTACGACGCTGCTTCGACCCACTTGGTGAAGTAATCAATGGCCACCAAGATGAAGCGATGTCCGTTTGAAGCCTTAGGTTCAATCACGCCAATCATGTCGATTCCCCATACGAAAAAAGGCCATGGGGAAGAAAGAACTTTGAGATGCTTTGGCGGTACATGAATCTTGTCAGAGTATATCTGACACTTGTAACACCTCCTCATGTACTTGTAGCAGTCGAATTCCATTGTCAACCAATAGTATCCCGCTCTTAAAATTTTTCTCGCCATTGTGTGTCCGTTGGCATAAGTTCCAAAGGATCCTTCGTGAATTTCTTTTATCAACATGTCTGCTTCTGGTCTTTCAACGCATCGGAGCAAAACCATGGCAAAATTCCTCTTATAGAGAGTATCACCGCTCAGGAAGAAGTTTCCAGCCAGTCTTCTGTACTCTTGTTCTTGAAGGAAGCATTTGATATCGTGATACCAAGGTTTGTCGTCTATGACTGCTTCGATCGTTAAGATGTAAGCGGGCCGTTCAAGGCGCATGATGTCGATCTTAGGCAGGTTATTCCATCGACCTACGCTAATCATGGAAGAGAGAGTGGCTAATGCATCAGCCATGTTATTCTCCTCACGAGGGATATGATGAAACTCGATTATGTTGAAGAATGGTAACAACCTTCTCGCATAGTCTTTGTAAGGAATCAATCCTGATTGGTATGTGTTCCAATCTCCCTTTATCTGATTGATAACCAAGGTTGAATCACCATATACATCCAAGTTCTTGATCCTTAAATCAATCGCTTCTTCAAGACCCATAATACAAGCTTCGTATTCGGCCTCGTTGTTTGTACATTTGAACGTAAGTCTGGCAGTGAAAGGAATGTGGGTAACCTGAGGTGTTATGATAATTGCCCTAATTTTGTTTCCGTAATGATTGACTGCTCTGTCAAATATTAATCCCCATTGGGAATCTGGTTATGGCCCTTCACTGGGTAGCGGTTCATCGCAGTCTTTCATTTTTAAATACATGACATCTTCGTCTGGGAAGTCAAACCCGATTGATTCCTGATTGTAAATCGGTTGATGAGCCAAATGATCGGCTAAAACACTTCCTTTAACGGCTTTCTAAGCGTGGTACTCTATGTCATATTCTGATAACAACATCTGCCAACGGGCAATCCTTCCCGTGAGAGCAGGTTTCTCGAAGACGTACTGGATTGGATCCATTTCTGAGATCAACCAAGTAGTGTGATGAATCATGTACTGGCGAAGAAGTTTGGCTGCCCAAGCCAAAGCGCAGCAAGTTTTCTCAAGCATCGTGTACCGAGTTTCGTAGTCGGTGAATTTCTTGCTCAGATAGTAAATGGCAGACTCTTTCCTTTTGGTTTTGTCTTGTTGGCCAAGTACACATCCCATTGAGTCTTCCAAGACAGTTAAGTAAATGATCAGTGGTCTTCCTTCCACTGGAGGTGATAGAATCGGCGGATTCAACATGTATTCTTTAATACTGTCGAAGGCAGTTTGGCAGTCTTCTGTCCAAACGCAGTCCTGATTCTTATTGAGTAATTTGAAAATCGGCGCACATGTTGCGGTCATAAGGAATATGAATCTGGAGATGTAGTTCAAACGTCCCAGGAATCCTCTAACTTGTTTTTCAATTTTTGGAGAAGGCATTTCTTGAATGGCCTTGACCTTGTCAGGATCAACCTCAATTCCTTTCTGGCTGACAATGAACCCTAAGAGTTTCCCTGAATGGACACCGAAGGTGCACTTGTTGGGATTCAAGCAGAGTTTGTACTTTCTCAACCGCTCGAATAGTTTCGACAGGTGGGTCACATGCTCCTCTTCTGTTTTAGATTTTGCAATCATATCATTAACATATACCTCGATTTCCTTGTGTATCATGTCATGAAAAAGAGTTGTCATGGCCCTTTGATAGGTTGCCCCGACGTTCTTCAAACCGAACGACATTACCTTGAAACAAAAGTTACCCCATGGGGTAATGAACGAAGTTTTCTCCATGTCTTTCGGCGCCATTTTGATCTGATTATAGCCTGAGAATCCATCCATGAAGGAGAAAACTTTGAACTTTGATGTACTGTCTACCAGCATGTCTATGTGTGGTAAAGGAAAGTCGTCCTTTGGACTAGCCTTGTTCAGATCCCTGTAGTTGACACACATTCTGACCTTTCCGTCCTTTTTGGGAACGGGTACGATGTTGGCTAACCATTGAGGATATTCAGACGTGACGAGGAAACCCGCGTCGATCTGTTTCTGTACTTTCTCTTTGATTTTGATGGCCATGTCCGGGTGAGTCCGTCTCAACCTCTGTTTTACTGGCGGACATTCCGATTTTAACGGTAAATGGTGCTCCACGATGCTGGTATCCAACCCTGGCATATCCTGATAGGACCAAGCGAATACATCGGAAAATTCTTTGAGAAGCTTTGTCAAACTCTCTTTGGCAGTTGGACTGAGCAGTGCCCCAATCCTGATTTTTTTTCTCTCTTTTTCTGAACCCATATTGATCATTTCCAACGGCTCTTTGTGAGGTTCAATGGACCTTTCCTCCTGTCTGAGTAGTTGGGAGATCTCTTCTGGAATTTCGCTGTCAACTTCTTCTTCAACCCCAAATACCGGGGACTCAAAATTGGGAGAAGGCATCGGATCGTATGTTTCAACTGGGTTTAAAACAAGCAATCTGCATGACGGTATGATTCGTGTTTAGAAGAGATAGAGGAAATGTAAGTGTATGCAGTGTATATTTTTTTTACTGCTTGTTTTTATTATTTGAATTGTTTTTTTAGGATTACCATTTTCTGAAAAACGAAAAGAGAAAACAGCAATTAATGCGGAAATCAAAGAACGACGTTATTTTATTAATGAACAAGTCGATCCTTGAAAATACAGCCCTATAAAACAAAACTCTGTCGCTTTGGGCGAAGTGAAGAGGGAAATTTTATAGAAAGCGAGCCCTATCAAAACATCCGTTTCACCTGGGCAGGGTGAAAGGTTAAAGATGACAATTACTTTGATTTATGAACAATCTTCGGAACATCGACAGCAACCCATTGGCGGCGAACTCCTCGGTGAATCACAAAGTCTGGTACCTTCCTTGACTTGTCTTCAGAAATAACGCTGATTTCTGGTGGAGCAGCATCATTGGAATCTGTTTCCCAGGCAGAGTTGTCGTAGGAGGATTCCTCTGTTGCATTTTGTAGAGTATTTGTGCTTTCGGCTGTATCTCCCCATCCAGTTGGCTGGATGTCTTCGAGCCTGACACGAGAGCTTTCGGGAGCGGTGTACTTGACCATGAAGTCAAATTTTCCACTTGGTTGACCCAAGGTGTCCCACACTTCTTTGGAACTGGAGGAGTCATCTCTCTCGATGACGTTGACCTCGGGAAAAGCATAGTTAATGAATTCTAGTCCTACAAATGTTGCGAATTCATCGTCAAGTTGAGTAGTTTCTGAATGATCTGAGTGTCGATCCCATGACATGGTGGGGACACATGTATTCTGCTCAATGATGCTCAGCTGAGTTTCATTGTTCGGCTGAATCTCTTACCCCAAGTTTCCTGGATAAGGTTGCCACATTGGCAGACCATCCATCGGGCCATAGTAGGTGTAGTCAAAATTGTCCTTCATCGGAGTGTCTTTCTCTAATGAATTTGGCGGAGCACGACATCCTTCCGGATCACAATCTCCATACATCATTTCGACGTCAGACCTTGGTATAAATCTCGGACTTTGTGCGGAATAGCAAAATGGCGTAGGCACCTCTTCCTGAGATATGTAACCATCCTCGTTGAGATAGGACTTCCATTCTTCCTTCGCATCAGAGGAAGCCTCCCCATTGATAGCATGGACTGCCTGAGGCACTGGGTGAAGGAAACCTCCACTGTGGAAGAAGTTCTGAATGGGATGAAGACTTTCATCGTTGGCAGCTGTCTGGGTACAGGTTGCAGAAAAACCAAGACCCTTCTTTGTTTTATTGTCAGTAGGAATGACAAGTTGTCCCCATCCTGTTGTATTGGCACTCCCGACTGCTTTAATAGCATCTTTGTATGAGGAAATCGAAGTTCCTCCTTCTGATTGATCGCCACTGTGTAACGAAAGTGTTTGGAACTGGGTTCCGATTATCCCTTCTGGTTCCACATAAGTGGATGACGACAAATTGCTTACGAGCAAAGCCTGTTCCCCACAGACTATGACAAGTTTACCGTTCTGGACTAACTTTAGCTTTTGGTGGAGGGTCGAAGTGACCGCTCCAGCCTGATGTATCCAAGGTCTTCCTAATAAAAAACTGTACGTTGCCCGGATGTCTATGACCTGGAAAGTGACCCAGAAAGTGTGAGGACCAATAGTTATGGGAAGGACGACTTCACCGATAACCGTTTTTCTGGATCCGTCGAATGCTTTGAAGACAACCTCGCTGACTCTCATTGGAGGGCCTTTGAATGATAATTGCATCAAAGTGGACTTCGGCATAAAATTCATGGCTGACCCTGTGTCTACCAGTACGCTGGCTAAAGCATCGTCCTGGCAGTTGACTGTAATATTGAGCGCCATGTTATGACGACAACCCTCTTTAGGTAATTCCTCATCACTAAATCCCAAATTGTGGCAGGAAGTGATGTTAGAGACAATGCTATCGAATTGTCTGATTGTTACATCCTGTTCCACAAAGGCCTGCTCCAAGACTTTCTGTAGAGCCTCCCTGTGCCCTTCTGAACTTAGTAACAGTGATAATATCGAGATCTTTGAAGGAGTATGCAACAGTTGATCGACAATGTTGTATTCACTCCTTTGGATGAGTTTCAACATCTTATCATCGTTTTTCGAAAGGTCGGGATTATTGGATTGACCGACTGGCAGATTGGGAAGTTCCGTCTGAAGTTCCTTTTCTTTGTTGGACTCTCCAACTCCCCTGTTGAAGATTCTACCACTCCTTGTTACACGACTGATGTCTGAAATATTCACGACGGAGGGTAATGGAATTTCCTTTCCATTTTCAATTATCATTGCACCGTATTTGTAAGGGATTGCCTTAGTTGATTCATACGGTAATCGTCCCGGCAGATAGATGACTATGGGAACCTTTTGGTTTTTCTGACCATCGTACGTAATCTCGATTCGTTCCCGGTTGGGAACTTTGGATTCGTCAAGTAGAGGAATGATGGCAAAAACATCCCTAGTTCACTGGTGATCAGAGATTATGGGTGCTACCGGTTGATAACGTCGCCTTTGCTTTCCGAGGGAGATATTCCCAATATCTTGCTCTTTTTTCTTAGGGAGAGCACTACCGTATCGTTTTGTACTATTGGATGATCCAACATATTTTACTAGACATCCTTCTCGGACGGCTTCCTCGAGACGCACCCTCATACCGACCATTTCAGTGAAATCACTGGGCGCACTAGCGACCATTCTATCGTAGTAAAATGAGCTTAAGGTCTTTAAGAAGATCTTTGTCATCTCTTTTTCCTCAAGAAGTGGACAAATTTGGGCGGAAATCTCACGCCATCTCTGAGCGTACTCCTTAAAGGTTTCCTTGTCCTTTTGTGACATTGATCTGAGTTGATCTCTGTCTGGTGCCATGTCTAAATTGTATTTATATTGTTGGACGAAGGCAGTGCCAAGATCTCAGAATTTGCTGATCGTAGCACGGTCCAAACCCATGTACCATTTTAACGCGGCACCGGTTAAACTATCTTAAAAGTAGTGAATCAATAGGTTCTGATTCTCAGTCTGAGCTGATATTCGCCGAGCGTACATCACCAGGTGACTCTGAGGGCAAGAGTTACCCTTGTATTTTTCAAAGTAGGGCACTTGGAACTTGTGCGTGATTTTCACATTGGGGACCAAGCAGGGGTCTGCGGCGTCTTTTCCAAATAAATCCTGACCGCGAATGGCTTGCAGTTCCTTTTGCATTTCCAAGAACTGTTCCTGGAATTCGTCCATTCTGTCGAACATAGTCTCCTTTTTACCAGAAGGTATCTGTGGAATCTGTCCTTTCGGGATAGTGTGCACCACAGGGGGTGGTACCGTGACTACGATGGTGAATCTTGGAACTTCTCGAAGTTTGTAACCTTCAGGAGTCCTCAGTATGCCTCTGGCATGTTCGCTTTCCCGAAGTTTGTAACCTTCAGGAGTCCTCAGTATGCCTCTGGCATCTTTGCTTTCCCGAAGTTTGTAACCTTTAGGCCCAGTGGCTTCTGCTGTGATTCCCTGATCTTCAGTGATCGGCGGAACATATCCTTCTGGGATATAGTTAACAGGCATGCCCCAAGGACGATCTTTCGGCATTTGATACCTAGGATCGTACTTCTCCACTATGGGCGCTGATGTGATCTCTGAGATCGCAGTTCTTTGTAGCTGAGCCTCTGCCATGGCTTGCATGTGTCCCTACATTTGGCAAAAAGTAAGGCAGATTCTGACTTAATGAAAATTTCACTAAGTGTTGGAAAAAAAGTGACATTTTCACTTTTTGTGATTTTGAGCATTCCATAACTCAAAATCCCTAATGAATTGGAATGAGGTCTAGTTGAAGTTTTTGTAGAGGGCCATGAGGGCTGAAAATCAAGCTTTGGATGGGGAAAAATGGCTTTGTGGTTTAGGAGTTATGATCCTCCAAATTTGGTACCCTTGCCACTTTATTTCATAACTTAGAAATTTTTTTAAGTTTTTATGGTTACCCCTTTTACAAGTTATCCCACTTTCTTTGATTTTTCTTGATGAATGATGATTCAAATCATACATTAACATCATTTTAAGGTTAAAAATCCATTTTTGTGAAAAATCTCAAAAAGTCAAAGTTGACTTTTGTGCACAGTTGACTTTTTATCTGATGAATTCCAAACTGTGCGATCCTCTATGAAATCATGTCCTTGACCTAAATCAAACTTGATGGACATGTTCCATGGGTGTTATAGGGTGTATTGAATCATGTCCTAGGGTTTGGGAGCATGTCCTGGTCAAAAGTCAAAGGTACAGTTGACTTTTCTCGCGAAACCCTAATTGTGGTTCAGATGAAATTGATACTTGTTGCTCAAGCTTCTTGGATCAATCCATTGTTCCAAATGGATCAATTTAGTATGTTAGATACCCTCAAATCATTCCTTGAGGTCTTGGCTCATGATTTGTCCCAAAAGTAAACTTAGGGGTGAATTAGGTCAAGAAACCCTAATTCCTGATTTGTGATGAATGCATCCCCTGAGGCTAAATTGACTTGGTACTTGGGTCCATGAGGTTCCATGGAGCATATTAGGTTATGTTTTGGATCTTTGGCTCATGCCCAGAGGAAAATTTCCACCTGGAGGCCCTGGTCGACCAAAAACCCTAATTTGGTGATACTGGCGATCTTGAGGCTTGATCCACCTAGAAGGGAGAAATCATGTGCTTAATCTTTGAAATGAGAGTCCTTTTGATCCTTTGTGGATGTTTGAGAGGTTAGACAAGTTGAAGATCATGTCAATCCTTGATTGATCTTTTGTCTAAGAGCTCTGAGAGGGCTTGTAACCCTAACTCTGCTTGTAGTGAATGCTCAACAATCCTTGAGGAAATTGATGAGGCATGATGACACATCCATATTGTGATGATGATTTGCACAATGATGGGAAATATTAGTGGTCAAAATTTGGGGTATGACAATGGATTGTGAGGAAAAGGCTTTTTACCCGAGCCTTTCAAGTATACACTAAGCTAGGAGGTGGTTGCTTATTGACTTGCGAGACTTAGGACTCATTGAGTTGGTATGACTTCCACTACTTAGATGAGGCCCCTTTGGGAATTATAATGTCTTACGAGCAGTCATAAAGTCATTTTGTTTCTTACCTGGGAGTCTGTGATTCTAAGGACCTTTAGAACCCTATTCCAAAGGTTACTAAAACATAACTCTGTGCTCATCCTTTTGAAAGAATTACTGTCTTACGAATCATCGTTATAATGGGACACATTTGAGGAATGATGCAAAGGACCTTGTTTGAAAGCCCTTGGAGCATCCCATTGTAAACTAATAGACTACCTACCTAAGGAGAGAGATACTTGTTATGTGAATCCTTGTTTCAGTGACCGTTGATCCATGTGTTATGAGCTAGTTCTGAATTATGCATTCATAACATTGCATTTCATATCATTTTCAGATATAGGGACCTAAAAGGCTGTGGTTGTCTCAGGTATTCTGAAGAATGGACGACAACAAGAAGAGAAGCACCAACACCCTCAAATTCAGAGAACCTAAGCTTGATGTTATTAAAAACCTCCTGATTGATGTACCAAAGCCCATCAAGAACATTTTTCAAGGATAACATGGAAGACTTCTTGAGTCCATCAAGAACACTTGCTTGTACTTGGTTCTCAATGGATGAATAAAAAGCTTTCTATATTCTCTAATTGTGCAACTTGCATCGTCTACTTACGGTTTTCTCACAACAATACATAATGATAACTACAAATCTTGAAGGTCCCTTGAACATAAATCATTCAGACATTAGGCATATATTATTCACGCATCATTCTTGCATTTGCCCAACTGAGGACTTACCGCTTGGCTCTCTATTTAAATATATCACTTCATCAAGCTGACTCCGCATCAATACAACACCCACAACAACCAAAGATTGATCATGGAACAGTTACAAGCTGACATGATTGAAATGAGGAACCAGATGAAGGCCCGAATGGGTCAATTTATGGAAGCAATATAGGCAATGGTGCAAGGTCAATAAGAGTTGCGAACTTTGGTGTTGAGGCCTACTATCGACATCCCCGAGCTTGAGGTGGTGAATCTAGGTCAAGGAAGTAACCCTCCAGGGGCCGATGTTCTTAATGGTACCAATTCTCTAGGTACAGGTACCAACCCTCCACGAGCTGGTACTAATCCCCCTAAGAGCTGGTACAAATCCTCCACATGCTATTCAGTTCCCTGTTCCTGCTGGAATTCATGTGCCCAATCTTGAGATGGGCAATCATGATGACATGTTCTCCATGCATGATGTTGTTTTAGGGTTCCGCACTAGAGGTGAGAGAAAGTACAGAATGTTGGAGGAAACGATGAAGGTTGTAGAGTGTTAAAACACTTTGGGTCTGAACATCGCTGGCCTAGGCTTAGTGCCAGGTGTAAGAATCCCCTCGAAATTCAAAGTACCTGACTTCCACAAATATAGGGGGACAACTTGCATGAAAACTCACATTAAGGCCTATTACAAAAAAATCACAGCGTACTCCGATGATGCGAAATTGCTGATGTACTTATTCCAGGATAGCCTGGCTAGGGCATCCTTGAAATGGTACAAGAAACTCGAGAGGACCTATATTCACAGCTGGAGGGTGTAATACCCTAATTTTTACCCTTCAGATTCCATATAGCATTCTCATCTTCGCATCACAAAAAGATCACAAAACTTGGTTCTCCTGCCTTATTCTATAGTTTTTCTTATGAGCAGAGATCACCAAGCACCTGTGTATTTCTTACTTGCTTTATATTTGACTATGTTTACTAACCTTTAACCAAAATACCAAAAACATGTTGTAGTTTTCTTGATTCCTTTCTCTATCTATTTAGGGTTTTGCATGGAGATTCATGGCAAAGGTAGCCATTCAGTTATGGTCAAAATCAGATGAAAGTTTGACCTAATATTGGTCAGACCATCAAAGGATTGCTTGAATTGCAAATTACTTGTGTCAGTGAGCTATTTCTCAGGAAATTTGTATCCAAGGTCAAGTTGTCTTGTATTGGAATTCATCAGATTATCAAGTAGTGATCTGTGTGAAGTCTGATTCAAAATTAAGGTCAAATGGACCATCAGTCCAAATTGTGGTCATCTGTGGATTTATTTTTCCAGAGATTGTTTTAGAAAATTTCAAAGTGATTCACAACTTATGTCATTTATTTTAAGAGATTTAGAGATTTTCCTGAACAACTCAAGCTTGGAGGATATTCAATCAAGGTGTGTGCCGGAGAATTTAATCAGGGCTATCTGGTCAAGTGTGATTATTTTTCAGTGATTGAGATTCAAGAAATGTTTGACCTAATCTTGGTCAAATAAATTAAAATGGTTTGATTTTCAAGTTCTCTGTGTCATAGGCCTTCAAATCATCAAGTGATCAAGATCAAAGTTTTGTGTAAGTTCAGTTTCATCTGATGCAGTCAAGTGACTGGGATTAATTCAAGATGTGGTCCGTATTGCAAGTCCTTAATATAAGTGCTTGTTATTGGTTCAAGTAAAGCGTGCCATTTATTTAAGATTTATTTCAAGATTGATCCAATTTCAGTCCCTTCAGTGGAGACAGTTTGTATTTGGTCCTTTTTCAAATTCAAAACTTGATTAAACAAGAAGCTGAGCCATATCTTTATACTGGAAGCTTGTTATCATTCGACTTGGTTCGTTATTTGAACAAATGTTTACCTCCTCATATCAGAATCCTGTTGCGACCCAGTGGATATTTCATCCCCAATAGATGGCTATCTCTTTATTTGAGAAGTATGTTGTGTGATTTGACCTACACGCATCTCTTTTTGAGTATCCCTTTCTCTAACGGCGGAAGCTTGTTATCTCTTTGTTTTGGTTTCCTTGTTGTAACTATCACTTGATTGATAGTTGGTAATCTTTGCTTTTGAGTTTATTACCTTTGTCGTACTGCCCTTAGTTGGAAGTAGGTAATATTTCTCGTATCCCTTTGGTTTGCTTACCTTGTCGTAGCTATCACTTGGTTGATAGTAGGTAATATTTCCTTTTAAGTTTCTTACCTTTGTCGTACTGCCCTTAGTTGGTAGTAGGTAATATTTCTTGTATCCCTTTGGTTTGGTTACCTTGTCGTAGCTATCACTTGGTTGATAGTTGGTAATATTTCCTTTTAAGTTTGGTACCTTTGTCGTACTGCCCTTAGTTGGTAGTAGGTAATATTGCTCGTATCCCTTTGGTTTGGTTACCTTGTCGTAGCTATCACTTGGTTGATAATTGGTAATATTTCCTTTTTGAGTTTATTACCTTTGTCGTACTGCCCTTAGTTGGTAGTAGGTAATATTTCTCATATCCTTTTGGTTAGTTACCGTTATTTTCTACTTAGTAACTGGTAGTCGGTAATCTTTCCATGTCAGTTCATAGCCTTTATTTTTACCCAGTAACTGGTAGCCGGTAATGTTTCTTCACCTTATGAGTATATCGCGTCTATTTTCTACCGAGTTACCGGTAATAGGTAATATTTCTCATCCTTTTTGGTTGGTTATCCTTGTCTTTAACCAGTGACTAGTAAAAGGTAATCCTTCCTCCCGAGCTTGTTGCCTTTAATTTCTACCCAGTGACTAGTAAAAGGTATCATTTGTCTCCCCTTTTTGGTTATTTACCGTTATTTTCTACCCAATGACTGGTAGTCGATAATCGTTTCATGTGGGTTAATTGCCTTTATTTTCTACCCGGTAACTGGTAGCGGGTAATGTTTCTTCACCTTTTGAGTTTATTACCATTGCTTGAACTACCTAGTAACTGGTAGTTGGTAATATTTCTCTTCCTACCCAGTAACAGGTAGTTGTTTTTTCTTTTCCCTCAGGTCAATTACCTTTGCTAAGCTACTCAGTAACCAGTAATTGGTAGTTTTCCTCTTCCTACCCAGTAACAGGTAGTTGATTTTTTTACCCTACCCAATAACCGGTAGTTGGTAACCTTTTTCTTCATGTTTAATACTCTTGCTAAGCTACTCAGTAACCAGTAGTTGGTAATATTCCTTTTCCGAGTTGATTATTTTTTACCCAGTAACCTGTAATAAGTAATGCATATCTTTGTTTTCTTCCCAATAACCGGTAGATGATAATTCCTTCTTTTGTGTTTTTTGCCTTTATTTTCCACCCAGCAACCGGTAGAAGGTAAATTACCTCTCTTCTTCTGTAGATGAGTAACTTCGTTATTTGCCAAGTAACCGGCAGTTGATTCTATTCCCCGGTTGAGTTAGCTTCTGTTCCTTAGGGGAATGGGATATTCCTCTTTTGGTAATTTTTCCTCAGTGGAAACATTTTCTTTTGTTTTCCCCTACAGATTCTTTTCTCTTTTCTTTTGTTCTCCAGCAGTCATCCGTCTCATGTGGCATATATTCCACAGAGTTCTTGTGTTTGCATAACATTAGCATAATCACATCATGTTGTAGTCTCTTAGGGTAAAAAATTGGGGTTTCTATATTTAATTCTCTTTTATCTTGTTGAGACAAAGATGTCAATCTTCATATCTACGGATAAAAGAAATATAAATAGGGGCAGCTGTAATACCCTAATTTTTACCCCTAAGATCCCACATATCATATGCATCTTCGCATCACAAAGAAGATCACAAACCTTGGTTCTCTATCCCTCTTCCATAGTTTTTCTTCTGAGCAGAGATCACCAAGAACTTGTGTATTTCTTACTTGTTTTATGTTTAACTATGTTTACTAACTCTAACCAAAATACCAAAAATATGTTGTAGTTTGCTTGTTTCCTTTCTCTAATTGTTTAGGGTTTTACATGGAGATTCATGGCAAAGGCATTGGTTTCAAGTCAAATGTGGCTTTTCAGTTATGGTCAAGATCAGATGGAAGTTTGACCTAAATTGGTCAGACCATCAAAGGATTGCTTGAATTGAAAATTACTTGTGTCAGTAGGCTATTTCTCAGGCAATGTGTATCCAAGGTCAAGTTGTCTTGTATTGAAATTCATCAGATTATCAAGCAGTGATCCGTGTGAAGTATGGTCCAAAATCAGGGTCAAATGGACCATCAGTCCAAATTGTGCTCATATGTGGATTTATTTTCCCAGAGATTGTTTCAGACAAATTCAAAGTGATTTAGAACTTAAGTCATTTATTATAGAAATTTAGAGATTTGTCTGAACAAGTCAAGCTTGGAAGATATTCAATCAGGGTGTGTGTCGGAGGATTTAATTAGGGTTATCTGGCCAGGTGTGATTATTTTTCAGTGATCAGGATTCAAGAAAGGTTTGACCTAATCTTGGTCAAATAAATTAAGATGGTTTCATTTTCAAGTTCTCTGTATCATAGGCCTTCATTTTCTAAATTGTTCGTCACATGTTTCAGTGTTCTATTGTGTCTCTCACACGCTTTCGATCTGAATTGTTCGTGTTGAGTTTATTCCCACGGGTCCACAAGAGGAGTTAGTATTTGATTTGACTAATGACCCACTTGAGAATTATTCTCATACAACGCAAATTGATACTATGAATAATACTATGCCAATAAGAAAATGGAACTTAGCAACTAAGTAATAATTGTATGAATATAGCATAAAAAATCTAATCACTAACACATCAAAATCTTATAATTTAGCTCAATTGTTTTTCAAATAATTATCTATTACAAATAATAATTTAATATAAATAACATTACTATTCACTAGTTCAATAGATAACTTTTTCACTTTTTGATTTGATTTTGTTTTATTTTTACAACTTTTATGAAATATGAACCTTGATATTGTGTTCCTGAAGTAAAACTATGCGTAAAAATTTCTCTCAAATATCAAATCATCTTAGTAATGAATATAAAATTAAAACTCTAAATTTTAAAAAATAAGGATTGAGGAATGCCATTAATATATTTATATTTGCTTGGTCATTTAATCTTTTTTATAATTGATTAACCAAATCCCAACACTATAGAGTATCTATATGATATATTAAAATCAAACCTCCGAATAAAAATTCTAATATTTCAACAACTCAACAACTTATGATACAAATAAATGTTCCATCTCAGATTATTTCCTGAGTTATCTTTACTTAAATTGTTTACATGTTTTAGTCAAATATATGAATAGAGCAACGTCACAACCCTTCAAATAATTATACTCATTATTATTTATTGTAGTAATAAATATCCATTTATCTCACTATTTTTTTTACGGAATCTCACTATTTAAATTACATCTTTAGGAATTTTTTTTTCTCATTACTTTTGTCATAGTTACACATGAGCACCCGTCCATTTGTTAGCTTACTAAGAATATATTAATGGCCACTAATTATATCATGTGAACAATGACTTCTACTACAAATACATCACAATTCAGATTCAGATTTATATTATTATTACTATGATTCAACATGATTCAGGGTCATGTAAAGAATGCACGTGCCTTTGATTGTAATATCCTCAAAAAGAGACAATTACAAAGAAGATTGTTTGATACCTCTTACGTTCATTTCCACAAACATAGAATTTTATTGACAATTTCATCAACTCTCACTGAAGTATAAATTCCACACCTAAAATTTCAGGTTACTTTAATTCTCTACTCAACTTGAATTATTTTCATGCCTCAAATTTATTCTACCTTTTTATTGTCCCAAGTATGTGTGCAGTGATGGTTGAAATTCAGTGGAAGATTAACTTAATCTTGATCAAACAAGTGGTTTGTTTTATTATCAAGTTGTCAGACTGTGCTAAAAACAAATGTTTCATGGCTAATAATCATCAGGATCCGGTTTATTTTTAGGATTTGGTACACTTGTATCAAAGTGCAAGTCATGGTTCTCTGATTTCAAGGCACTTTCTTCCTCATTTGATTCATATTGAAGGCTTTGGTCTCTCAAAGTGCAAGTGGCAAAGTGCAAGGATTGATTCACTGGTAGATTCATTTTTATTCAAGGTTCTGATTCATTTGAAGTCCAAGAGGGATTCATGATCAATTTTATTTTCAATAATCGATTCAAGTTTTAATTCATTTCAAGCGATGAAGTCAAGAATGTTAGACTTTGGTTTTCATTAGAATTTCAATTTCAATTGCCATGATATTTTAAATCAAGAATCAAGAAATTCACATGTTTTCATGGTTAGGCATGGTTCAAGAATTAAATGTGGAGGTGCACACAAAGTAATAAAGTCCATCAAGAAAGTTACAAGAGCCCATTCACAAAAATTCTACAAAAAAAAAAAATGATTCATAAAGTCCAAAATGTCCATAAGCCCATTTTCCATTTATTTTTATTACAACCAAAAGACCATATTACAAAATGTTTTCAAAAAATAAGAAGAATAAACTACATCATGAAGCAGTTACACAACCTTCATGCACATGCTACAAAGTTATGAAGCCATCTACATCCCTACTACAATTCCAGCCCAAGCCAAACCAAGCTCATGAAAATTTCACGCCAGCCTCATACAAACTTCACAATATGCCAAGTCGACCTTCAATAAGCCATTTCCACAAAACCACATGCTAAGACTTCGCCAAGCAAATACATAATGCAAGCTATTCACGAGCACAACTTCACAACACGCAACAGCTACCACGCCAAATAACACAATATGCCTCCAAGCAAGCCATCAAGCTATGTGCTATCAAAACTCCATGCTACAAATTTCCAGCCAAGGCAATTTATACGACCCCACAAGCCAAATCAAGTTATAAGAAAAATAACGCACAAGCTGTAACATTACAAACAACGACTACAAGCAGCCACAATCATATGCGACCCCACACAACATCCACAACTTAAAAAATGACCTGCAACTCACAATCGACATTGCAAAACATCACAAAATACACGTCACAATTTGCATATCGTAGCTACGACATGAAAATGAAAAAATGACCTCACACGACTGCGCAACTACAAAATGAACAAATTTTCACAAAACGGCAACACACCTTCTAAATTCAATTGATTCACAATTTCATTCTCACCTCTCCTCTATAAATAGGACCTCATCTTCCTCATTTTTTTAAAGCTCTTCAAGTCAAAAAAACTGGTCAAATCCCTCTAGCCTTCATCTTCATCACCAATTTTTCAACCTTAACAAACCGAGCAGAGAAGTGAGATCAAGAACAAAATAGAAAATACGAATCTGAGAGAGATTCAAAACCAAAATTGAGATTGAGAGAGAAACAGAGACGAAATGGGAAGAAGATAGAAGACATGAGGAGAAAGTGAAACCAAAATCGAGATTCAAAATTTGAGAGAGAGATTCGAGAAGGGGAAGGAGCGGTGCGTTTTCTTGAAGGCTGGAGAAGAGGAACGAAGGTTGAAACCTTCTTTTTTTTGTTTTTTCTTTGTGTTTTATTTTCTGAACATTGCCTTATTCATTTGGCTTGTGGGCTTCATAAAGCCCATATAAATTTCACCATTCACACACCACAAAGGCAGCACTCACGCCCCCTCTATTATTTGTTTCTTTTTTTTCTTTTTCATTTTCCTTTTATTTCTTATTGTTTTTTAAGAGTTTTTTTTTTATTATTTAGAATTTTCTCTTGTTATTTCGCTTAGTAATTTTTTATATATTCTTTTATATTACTATTTTTCGTACCTCTTGATTTTCATTTCCATCTTGATCTTTTTTTTATTTTGGTTGATGAAAATATAGAAATCATAGAACGATGATTCTCAAAGATTTTGAATCTTTATTATTTCAAAAATGTGTTTGAATGATCACTTGAATTATTCTCTATTCTTTGGGATAATGACAGATGGCACCATTGATTAATCATCCAAATTCTTGATTAAGACGAGTTCGTTCTCTTTTTCTTTTTGTGTGGCATGACTTTAGGAAAATGATCTACATATCATTTCTCTATCATGCATTAACACAAATATTATTATTCACAACCTCCCATAGTATGATCCTCCTCATAGATTGTGCTACGATTTCTTAACATTGTGCTAAATTGGTCCCGATTCGATAATTTGATTATCCGATCAATAACCATTAACAACTGACATCTAACTTTTACATCTCCGATATTCATCTCCTTGCTATTTACTTTCCTCCATTTACCTTTCCGTCATTTATTTCATTTCTCATTATGTCATTCTCATTTTTGTTTTCACATCTTGTTAAAAAAAAATACAAAAAACATGATAAAATGATCAAAAACCTTAAAAAACATCAAGTCTTGGACTATGGTTACTATCCCTAGCATCATGGAGTTTGTACCTTGTACATAAACCCTATAAAAGGAGACTTGGATCTTGGACTTCTCTATTTTCTTTGTCTTAGCTTAGGACACCATTGAACATCATTCATAGCTTACTCTTGGGCTTTCTTTCAATAAGACTTATTCGATCAATTAATTCTAGTTGGTCACTTAAAAGACTAGCCCACTTTTCTAGTGCACTTGTAGTTTATTGTTTGGGTTGTGTGTTTATTGTTTATTCTCATCCTCATTTGAGAAAATGTATCCCCACTCCCATAATGTGTAATAACTTTACCGCTTTCTCTTTGTTTTCTAGTTGCTTAGGTAGCCTCTAACGCAAGAATAAAATCATTCACCCCTTTTCAAAAGAGAACAAATTAGCTTTATCCAACGTCAAGCATTTTTCATAAAAAAAAAATTCAATAGGATTTCCATCACCTTTAACCCTTAAACAATCACACTTCATTTTGCATTCACGCTTTGTAAGTCGATTGCCTTTTTGCATCGCCATCAACCTTCCCATTGACCAAAACATTTTGTTAATCAACCAAACAAACCCTTGATCCAATATCAAGTAACTTTTTCTCAAGCAATTTCAAAACACAATAAGATACATTTAGGATTGCGCACCACGAGCCTTAAGTGGTGGAGAAGGAGCGAGACTCGAGCTTTCCTACACTCGCTTTGAGTATATTGGACACAAGATGTTTGGCTTGGTGATTCGAAATATTCACCTCTACCCATAGTGTATAGTGCAATCCTGATAAAAAATAATTTCCATTCGAAAAATAATTTCAAAAAATTAATTTCCACTCGAGGTTTAAAAACCGAGGCGACCACCCTAATAAAAAAATCCTCCATTTCCCTCTATCAAAAAAAGCTTTAGATAAACGACACCCTTTTATGCGTAGACAATTTCATCCTCACCTTCCCCTTGCATAACCCACTTCCAAACCTGACATTGGTTTGCGACGACCATGTTCTTTCATTTTCTTTCCATGAGTTTTATTGATATTTTCCCTTTCCCTCTTTTGGGAACAAATAAAGTTTGGTGGCGACTCTCTGTTAGTCCATCTGCGAGCTTTCCTCACGAGGTCGTATTTTGCCCGAGGTACGACAATTATCACTAAGAAAAATCCAAATTTGTAGGTTACTCTAATCATTCACTCAATTCATGATATCACTAGTTACTTTCACACCTAAAATTGTAGGTTACTTTCATAATTTGCAACTTGGACTAATGTTCTTTAATGCTCATAAATAATTTCAAAAAAACAAATCATGAACCGAGAGCTGGATATCAACTAAAGAACACAACCAGATCTACCTTCTCTTCACTATAAACAAAACCACAAAATGATGATATTAGTGAGTGTTATATTGATGATTTTATTCAAAACTTACTACAGTGAGAAAATCACATAATAATTGAAAGAACATAATAAAATTTACTACAGTGCAAAAAAACTAATAATGTTTTTAAACATAATTGTACCTAATCTATGTAGCTGACATGTTATTTGAGGAACATTTTTTACTTGTGTTTGGGGAAACTCTTGTAAGCTTTTTAATTACACCAACTTTATGGTTGTTGCAATAGTTTAAGGCGCAAAGTATGGGTAGCGTACGATTTTTGTCGGTGACGCGGCCACCTTATCGCAATGGAGATTTCCTCACCTCAGTGGGAGGAACGTTGGGTGCTACTTTCTGATTACTTATTTATCCCGTGAAGTTGGAAGGGAAAGGGAAAGTTATCTAAAACAAACCTTGCACGCATCTGTTTAACTGAATAAATGCTTGACGGAAATTGGAGAGTCTGGGGTCAGGTTATACAATGGGGAGTTGTTAGTTACCCATCCTATACATGGTTATCTATGAGATGATAGTTTTAGGATCTGCTTTGATACTTGAATGTGTTTGTCTGTGAAATGGGAAAAGTTTGTCTGATGTTTGAGAGAGAGAGAGTATTTGTTATTTTTGGTAAGGTCAGGGACCTAAGGTTTTTTGTTTAGTGTGCTCGCTAAGATTTCACAATCTTATGCCTACGTATTCCCTGTTATGGAGTATATGGAAATCAGAGCAATCATAGTTCCTCGTATTCTAAGGGAGAAACAGATGTCTGGTGTCTTATTCAAAGCCCAAGATTGAAGCTAAAGGTTGGTTGTTTGTGTCTTGTTTAAAACCCAAGATTGAAGCTAAAAGGTTATTTGTATCTTGTTTAAAGCCCAAGATGGAAGCTAAAAAAATTTTGACTGAGAGAGAATTTGTCATCTCTAAAGAGAGATATCTCATCTGTTAATCATAGTTGTTTGGGTAACTGGTTTGAAAAGGAGAATTGCTTTAACTGGAATGCATGGAGACTAACAATGCCATAATTGCCTTTACAGGGCGATTTTTCCTGAAGGAGAAAACTTTAACTCAGTTTGAACAATTCCATTTTTCCTTAGGAATTCATTCTAAAAGAGGGACAGTGGCTTGGATGTTTGTATCTAGAGGCTTGCCACTTACACCAATTAGATGAAGTTTTAACCAAGATAATGATGGACAGACATCTTGGATGTTTGCATCAACAAGTGTGCCACTTACATCAGTTATTTGGGATTGAGGGTTTTGTTTTTATTTGACTGTTTTTGATGTGATTAAGAAGAGAAGATATCCTCCTGCAGAGATTTTCATTTTCTCTGAGGGAATGTTGATTTTTGTGTGCCTTGATCAAAGCCCAAGGTTGAAACTAAAAGGTTGATTGGATTCCACTAGCGAAAATAATTATACAAATCCTAAGAGGAGGCTTGGAAAGATTGAATCAATAAGAGAGTGTTTATTTGTATCTTGTACAAAGCCCAAGATGGAGGCTGAAAGAGGTTTGACTCTTTGGGGAAAATATTTTATCTGTCTTGTACAAAGCCCAGGATTGAGGCTAAAGAAGATGATGACTCCACTGGGGAGGACATTTATATGTGTCTTGTACAAAGCCCAAGATTGAGGCTAAAGGGATGACTCAATTGGAGAATATATGTCTTGTACAAATTCCAAGATTGAGGCTAAAAGGGTATGACTCTGTTTAGGGAGTGTTTGATATTTGTCTTGTACAAAGCCCAAGATTGAGGCTGAAAGAATGACTGACTCTACTGGAGAGATATTTAGAGGGTGTCATGTACAAAGCCCAAGAATAAGGCTAAAAGATCCTGACTGACTCTGCTATAGGATTTTATATATTGTGTCTTGTAGAAAGCCCAAGATTGAGGCTAAAAGTTTTGACTCAGCTGAGGGGTTATCATTATACAAACCCTAGGAAGAGGATGACTACTGAGGGATGATCATTATACAAAGCCTAAGAGGAGGCTGACTTCTGCCGAGGATTATTGAGATCCAGAGACAGGTCCATATTGGGGAATTAACTCTTGCTAGGGATTACAGAAGAGTTAAGATATCAGAGACCTCGAGGTTATGA
The DNA here is from genome assembly GCA_022829125.1 of Lathyrus tuberosus. Classification (NCBI taxonomy): domain Eukaryota; kingdom Viridiplantae; phylum Streptophyta; class Magnoliopsida; order Fabales; family Fabaceae; genus Lathyrus; species Lathyrus tuberosus. The sequence continues at coordinate 8,034,135 of JALAZF010000061.1, forward strand.
TGAGGATTGTGATAGTAAATTGACCCAGGTTGGGGATTTAACTGATGGTATAAAAGTTGAGAATTCTTGCCTCTGATGAGGGTTTTTGGTGAGTTTACAGTAATGGACCCTGGCTAGGGAAAACTATAGATAAGGTTTAAGGATTGAGTTAGGGAACCTGCTGGTTTTAACTCTGTTTGGAGATTGACCTGGTGATCAGGGTTGTTTCCTATTCTTTAAGGAAATGGTTTTATTGAAATCCAAAAGGGAATGAGATTGTCCAAGTATACTGGTATTGAGAAATTGGTCCTTAGATAGTGAAAAAATCTTTGTATGATGCCCAAGAGAAGGCTGGTATGTTAAGGGATGAAGGTTAACCCTTAACTGGTTTGATGTATTGACTGAGAAAGACTGCTCTAACAAATGATGACTAGGTTCTGTCCTATACCTGTAGGAGGTCTCTGGGTCCTTGTACTAAGCCCAAGAGGAGGCATGAGAACTTCTAAGATGCCTAAGGGTCCTTGTACAAAGCCCAAGAGGAGGCTGGGGATGCTTTTAGGAAGCATGTGGGTCCAAACTTAAGAATGTTCAAGAAAGGTTTCACCGGGAATTAATCCTTTCTGTAATGAACAGTTCTAGAGTTTGAAGAAATTCAAGAGAAGTTTCACCGGGAATTTATCCTCTCTGTGGGGATTGAATTTCTTTGACAATTTCTAATAGTGACAGTCTGAGAAAAGGTTCACCGAGAATACTTGCTTTTTCTTTGTTCCATATTGTTTAAGCCCAAGAAAAGGCAAGACTGTATCTGGAAATCCTATGGGGGATCTAGGTTTACTGTATTGAGAGAGTGACTAACTGGCTTTACCTAATTGTAGACTTAGTTGCCAGGGAAAACTCTAAACAGATATACAAGTATATATGACAAGTATTTAAAAGGATATGAAAGAAGGACTTACAGGTGTGCAAGCTTCCAGCAATATTGTGTTATATATATATGACATGTATTTAAAAGAGATAAAAGAAGGACTTACAGGAGTGCAAGCTTCCAGTAATACTGTTATAAATATATATGACATGTATTTAAAAGAGATGAAAGAAGGACTTACAGGTGTGCAAGCTTCCAGTAATACAGTTATATATATAAAGCAGGTAAATGAAAGCAGATAAAAACTTACAGGTGAGCAAGCTTCCATGCTATAATGTTAGTTATAAATTGAAGCAAGTTTTGATAACAGATATCTTAAAGCAGAAAATTGGGGCTTATTCAACAAGAGATGCCCATATGATTGATTTGAAACAGACTATATTATTAACAGAGTATTTACAAAGAGAGATGGGTATTATACTCTAATAGAGAGCCCAAAGTTTATTTTTGTACAAGAGATGGGGCTTACAACTCAAAAGAGTGGCCCAGATGAAAACAATGATCGCGCTGTTATTTTGAAAACTGTATTGGGTCTTATACAATGACTGAGGCCCAAAATTATTTATGTACAACAGAGGGTTGGGTCTTACACTCTAATAGAGGCCCAAAAGTGTTTTAAAGAAAATAAATGGGTCTTATAGCTCAAGGAGAGGCCCAGGTGATTTGATTTTGAACTAGCGATCGCGTCGAGGTTTTTGAAAATGCAGTGGGACTTATACAATGTCTGAGGCCCAAAATGATTTTGGTTAAAATGGGATTGGGTCTTACACTCTATTAGAGGCTCAAAAGTGTTTTAAAAAGAAAAGAAATGGGACTTATAGCTCAAGGAGAAGCCCAGTTGATTTTGTTAAAAAGGCGACGATCGCGTCGTGATTTATGAAAAGTACAGAGGGACTTATACAATGACTGAGGCATAAAAATGGTTTATTTACAAAGGGATGGGACTTACACTCTATCAAGAGGTCCAAAAATGATTTGAAAAAGATTGGTCAGAGTGAAATTAATCAAAACCCTAATTTGATAGAAAAATGGAATTAATTTTGATTAAAAACTAATAAAAGTTATTGAAAACATAAAAAAAATGAATTGTGATCTTGGATCAATGTTTCAAAAATCATGTTTTTATCCACAAAATGATTAAAAATCATTAAAATTTGGAAAATCAAGAGAAAGAAAAAATTTAAAATATTAAAAAACAAATAAAAATTAATTCTTTACAAAAATATCAAATAAATGAAATAAATGATATTTTTGGGAAATTTTTGTAAAATAAAATATTTTAACATTTTTGTAAATTTTGAAAAAAGAATCAACTCAAAATCATTAAAATTCAGAGAGAAATTAATTTTTGAATCAATTAAATAAAATGACAAAATATTCAAAAATTCAAAAATTTGAATTATGGTGCCAACGGTCAAGGAAGAACACGCGCGTGTTTTTCATTTTGCAGATTTGAAAAATCCCTCATATCTCACTGAATACTTGATGAAATCACACAATCCACATATCATCTTGCTCGTTTTCAACTTACGATCATGTCTATGGTAATTAATTTCATTTATTTTAAGTGTGGAATGAGAAATCAAAGGAAAACCTCAAGAACCCTAATTTCTACAAGAGCACTAGGAAATTCCATACACGATTCATACAAAGCAATTGATTGAGGGGAAACACTCTATACATGATTATGAACATGTGGCAAAATTATTGTGCAATAAAATATGCATGCATCATGAAGTTTGAAGAGTTCAGGCTTACCTCTTGCAGCTGGTGATCGAGTTTTGAGTTGGAGGTGTTGCAAGCTGGTTACAATGATCTGGACGGCTTCCTTAGGTGCCAAGAGTTGTGTCTGAATGCTTGGAGTGGTTTGAAGTGAGCTGGAACTTGAGATGGTACCTCAACTGTAACTATGTCAAGAACTTGAGCAGTTGGTTGGTGATTTTCTGAAATTGGTGTTCCAGATGTTATGTGAGTGTTTGGATCACTTTTATATGATATATGTGAGGTATGTGAAGCATTGGTTGGGTTGGAATCACTCCCAAATGCAAAACCTGATAGTGACTTGCAAGAGAAGGTGTTTTGGGAGTGAAGGAGGTGATTTTGAGAAAGGAATCTGTTTGGGGCATTTGGTGTGCTTGAACTGATCACAAATGAGCTCTATTTATAGTAGAGCAAGTTTTTTTTGCAAGTAATAGTGAATGGCAACTTGGATCAGTTTGTATTGAATGTTTAGTTCTTTGGTCAATGGTCTCCTTTATCCATTGACTTGCACCAGGCTTTGCAAGTTTAGGTCTTCTGATTCTTGCAACAACCTTGACTCAATTGGACTGGTTTGTGGTTCATTCATGCCACCTTAATGCATCACTTTAATGCTTGATGCCAAAATTGAAATTCAAGGTTCCATTCATGATGATTTTGCACATGGCAAGCCAAGTCTTTTGGCATTTTATGTTATGGATTAGATCATTAACTCATTTGAATTGTAATTGATCAGAAATGCAATGATCAATGTCTTCAAAATTGGTTTAGGGAATCGCGGGGTGCAAGTTTGCACAAAATCTGCCTAAAACTGTCATGAAGGCAGTTTGCAACAAGGCAACTTTGGAGATCCATAACTCCTACCTCAGATGGAGTTTAATGGAAAAGCCTCTACATTTTGAAAAAAGTGAAACAGATTTTGACTTTGTGAAAATTTCACTAAGTGTTGGAAAAAATGTGATTTTCATGTTTTTGTGATTTTCATCAGTCCATAACTCATAATCCATGCAGATTTGGAATCTCTTGTAGTTGACACATTTGAAATATGTAAGATGGACTACAGTCTGAGCTTTGAATGGGAGAAAAAGGCCTTGTGGTTTAGGAGATATGGCCTTGCAAAGTTGATACCCTAGCCATTTTTTTCCATAACTTGGAAAAAAAATAAGTTTTCTATGGTTGCCCCTTTTACAAGTTATCTCATTTTTATTCATTTTTCTTAATGAATGATGATTCAAATCACATATTAACATCATTTTAGGGTTAAGGAAACCTTGGTTGACCAAAATTTCAAAAAGTCAAACTTGGATTTTTGTACATTTGACTTTTCATCAGATGAAACTTTGACTTTGTGATCCTTTCGTGAGATCAATCCTTGGGCCTAATTAACCTTCTAGGATGTCCTCAAGGGGTATTTAGAGATGTCTTGGACCCTTCCCCCAAGGTTTGAGATCATGGGTAAGTCAACATTCAATGGTAGGGTTGACTTTTTCATCAGAAACCCTGGTTTGTGACCAGAGGGTTCTGAGTTCTTGTGGCTTATGAGTTGAGCTCTTTGAGTCAATCAAATCTTGTAGACATGGAAATATGGTGTATTTAAGGTCTTTGAAGTTCATCTTGAAGCTTAAAGTCATGTCTTGCTTCACAAGTTAACTCAAGGGTTGAATTAGGTCAAAGATCCTAATTCCTGATTTTTTTGATAGATGGACCTTCCGGTGATTTGGCCATGGTGGATGGGCTCTTAAGATTCTTTTGAGCTTATTGGACCATATATTGAGGCATTGGCTCATGCCCAGATGGAAATTTTCATCTGGGGGCCCTGGTCGACCGAAGCCCTAATTTGGTGACACTAGCGATCCTGAGGCTTGATCCTCCTGGAATGTTGCATACTTATGCATGATTCTTGGTATGGGAGACCCCTTGATCCTTCATGGATGTTTGAGAGGCTGGACAAGTTGAATATCATGTTAATTCTTGATTGATATTTTGTCTAAAGGCTCTAAGAGGGGTTAAAACCTTAATCTTTGATTGTAGTGAATGCTCAACAATTCCTAAGGAGATTGATGAGGCACGATGGTATATCCACAGTATGGTAAGGATTCTTATAATGATAGGCAATCCTGGTGGTCAAAATTTGGGGTATGACAGATGCCTCTATTTAATCTTATTGGACCCGAAGGTGTGAATGGCGAAGATATTCAGATATTCAGGGTGCAAGAGGATTAAATATCGGAATATCCAAAATTTTGATGGTGTTTATGAATGGTAGTTTACTCATTCATCTTATTTTGCTAAGCGTTGATACTTAGAAAAGGTAAAACTTCCCCTCAATCCTGGTTTCATACCAAGGAACTGGTCTCAGTTTCTTCTTGTCAAGTTTCTTTTCTTGACAAGGGATGCTATCCATAGAGGTTTTTATCAAACTTCTCATCGAGTTTCACAGGGAGTTGCCATTTGATGGAAAATTTGATGTCAGACTTGCTGGGGAAAACCCTTGGTCTGAGCTGTAGAGGCACACAAACTTCTCTGTTGGAGATGCCATTTGTTAACTCTACTGGGGAAAACGAGTCTTCTGAGAGACTGCTTTGCTTAGAAATATCACACTTTTCTCCGGGATTCTCACGAAGAAATGACATGTGACGCGGTCCTACTTTTTGAGGTGCAGATGACTTCATTAACATTAGTTTCTTTGGAGAAAGACCGATGTATTGTCGAGAGTCATTTGTTAAGAGGCTTTCTCTGGGGATTTTCCTTAATCCGGGAAAGCAAAGGTATCATCTTCAAAGATGAAGGGTGATGTTCCAAAGGATATCCGTTATACATTTTCTTGTCCTTCAGAGGTTCAAGTTATCAAAGTGGTCAAGGACGGTTCCAATCTAGAAGTAAACTGGAGAGAGATTGTTCAGACAAACATTTCTTGATGAGGAAAGTACTGACGACTCGATCGACGAGAGGACTTTATCACTTGGAAGTGAAACTGACCAGAGTGATAGTGATGCAGTATGAATATGAGCATGAATTAATAATGCACAGTGTATGTATGTTTATGCTGACAAAACAAACGCGGCATACAGACTAGTGAATGAACGGGATTGGATACTCGACCGCTGCGGGGAATGAAAGGTACCGATGGTTCAAGATAGCAATACTGCCTTGCTTAGGAGAAGTAGACTCCGCGGGGGAGAAAGAGATTTGTTGATCGGTCTTAGGAGGTAAGCACTCTGCCGGGTGTATCAGGTGGAACCTGATGTTCAAAATAGTTGATCCTTCAGTCAGGTGAACTGTTTTAGAAGGAGTACTTTGATTCTGCACTTTGAAGTTAAATCACATCCGGAGAAGCTGTTGATGTGCTTTCAGACGTTTAAAGTCAAAAGGAAATGCCATCCTTATTTAAAAGCAGAAGAAAAATTTTGCAAGTAAATTCATTTTTGTTTTTTTTCAAGAATCGTTGATCATGTTAAAATGTCATTCTATAAAGCAAAAACAAATAAGAGTTGCAAACAAAAGCACAAGGGCTCAAATTTTATTGATAGAATGGTAATCAGCCAAGCGCGTGATACCATAGAATATTTACAAAGTTTAGAAAATGGTAATTTATTGTAAAAGGGCTACATTAAAACATAACGACCGTTATCCTTCTACCAACTTTGAATTCTGGACATTCTGGGCTTCTGTCGAAGATGACCCTGAAAAAATTCTTTTTCTGATGGAAAGTAATATCGCTAGGAAATTTACCCGTGTTGGATGTAGTTACTTGCCATAAATCCCTAATTTTTGCCTGAATTGTACTTTGAGATTTCCAATCCACCGGGATGATTTTTGTTTATGTCTCTAACTTTTACGTGGACCGCCCTTTCGGGTTTTCAATCCACCGAGACGTTTTTTTTAGTTTAGGCAAAGTATTTCTTGACTACACCAACATTCGTGGGGTAGGTAAATTCCTCTCCGTCCATGGTTGCGAGTCTCAAGGCACCACCTGAGAAAGATTTCTTGACCACGTAGGGGCCATCATAATTCGGAGTCCACTTGCCCCGAGAATCAGTGAGAAATGATTGTATCTTTTTTAGTACGAGGTCTCCTTTTCTGAAAATGCGGGGACAGACCTTTTTTTTCAAGCGCCTTCTTCATTCTCTGTTGATAGAACTGACCATGGCATAGAGCCGTTATTCGTTTCTCTTCGATCAGGTTCAGTCCGTTGTGTCGACTTTGACACCATTCAACTTCTGTTAGCTTAGCTTCGATCAATACCCGAATTGATGGGATCTCTACTTCTATGGGGAGTACTGCCTCTTGCCATATACTAGAGAGAAAGGGGTTGCCCCTGTTGAAGTGCGGACAGATGTGCGATAACCATGAAGAGCAAAGGGTAGCATCTCGTGCCAGTCTTTGTAGGTTACAACCATCTTTTGAACAAATTTCTTAATGTTCTAGTTAGCCGCTTTTACCGCTCCATTCATCTTAGGTCGGTAGGGAGATGAGTTATGGTGTTCGATCTTGAACTCAGTGCATAACTCTTTCATCATCTTATTGTTCAAGTTAAATCCATTATCCGTAATGATCTGGCTCGAAACACCATAACGGCATATGAGATTATTTTTTATAAAGTGGACTACTACTTGTCGGGTTACATTAGCGTACGACGCTGCTTCGACCCACTTGGAAAAGTAGTCAATGGTGACCAAAATGAACCTATGTTCGTTTGAAGCCTTTGGTTCAATCATGCTAATCATGTCGATTCCCCATATGGAAAAAGGCCACGGGGAAGAAAGAACTTTGAGATGCATTGGCGGTACATGGATTTTGTCAGCGTATATCTGACACTTATGACACTTTCGCATGTACTTGAAGTAGTCGGATTCCATTGTCAGCCAATAATACCCTACTCTTAGGAATTTTCTCGCCATTGTATGTCCGTTGGCATGAGTGCCAAAGCATCCTTCGTGAATCTCCTTCATCAACATGTTTGCTTCTGGTTTATCTACGCAGCGAAGTAGAACAATGTCAAAGTTTCTCTTATAGAGTGTATCACCGCTCAGAAAGAAGTTTCCAGACAGTCTCTTGAGAGTTTTCTTGTCTTTTCTCGATACCCCAGGTGGGTACTCTTGTGTCTGAAGGAAGCACTTGATATCGTGATACCAAGGCTTGTTGTCTATGACAGCTTCAATAGTGAAGATGTAAGCGGGCCTTTCTAGGCGCTTAACGTCAATCTTAGGTACGTCGTTCCATTGACCAACACTAATCATAGAAGGGAGAGTGGCTAATGCATTAGCCATGTGATTTTCTTCACGAGGGATGTGGTGAAACTCGATTCTGTTGAAGAATGGTAACAACCTTCTCGCGTAATCTTTGTAAGGAATCAGCCCGGATTGGTATGTGTTCTAATCTTCTTTGATCTGATTGATAACCAAAGTTGAGTCGCTATATACATCCATATTTTTTATCCTTAAATCAATCGCTTCCTCGAGACCCAAAATACATGCTTCGTATTCAGCCTCGTTATTTGTACACTTGAATGTCAATCTGACAGTAAAAGGAATATGGGTACCCTGAGGGGTAACAATGATTGCCCCAATTCCGTTTCCGTAACTATTGACAGCTCCGTCAAAAATTAGTCCCCATTGGGAACCTTGTTCTGGCCCTTTGCTGGGTAGCGGTTCATCGTAATCTTTCATTTTTAGATACAGGACATCTTTGTCTGGGAAATCAAATCCGACTGATTCCTGATCATCAATTGGTTGATGAGCCAAATGATCGACTAAAATACTTTCTTTAACGGCTTTCTGAGCATGGTAATCGATGTCATATTCTGATAGTAACATCTGCCAACGGGAAATCCTTCCTGTAAGAGCAGGTTTCTCAAATACATACTTGATCGGATCCATTTAGGAGACCAACCAAGTAGTGTGGAAAATCATGTGCTGGCGAAGACGTTTAGCTGCCCAAGCTAAAGCACAGTAAGTTTTCTCAAGCATAGTATACCGAGTTTCACAGTCGGTGAATTTCATGCTCAGATAGTAAATGGCAGACTCATTTCTTTTGGTTTTGTCTTGTTGGCCAAGTACACAACCCATCGAGTCTTCTAAGACTGTCAGGTAAATGATCAGTGGTCTTCCTTCCACTAGAGGTGATAAAATTGGTGGGTTCAACCAATATTCCTTAATACTGTCGAAAGCTTTTTGACAATCCTCCGTCCACTCACAGCTTTGATTCTTTCTGAGTAACTTGAAGATTGGCGTGCAAGTAGCGGTCATGAGGGATATAAACCTTGAGATGTAATTCAGACGTCCTAAGAATCCTCTGACTTGTTTCTCTATTTTTGGAGAATTCATTTCTTGAATGGCCTTGACCTTATCAGGATCGACTTCAATCCCTTTCTCGCTGACGATGAACCCTAGGAGCTTTCCTGAGCGAACACCGAATGTACACTTGTTAGGATTCAAGCAGAGTTTGTATTTTCTTAGACACTCGAACAATTTTGACAAATGTTCAACGAGTTCCTTCTCTGTTTTTGATTTAGAAATCATATCATCGACATACACCTCGATTTCTTGGTGCATCATGTCATGAAACAGAGTTGTCATGGCCCTTTGATAGGTTTCCCCGGCGTTCTTCAAACCGAACGACATTACATTGTAACAAAAGGTGCCCCATGGGGTGATAAAGGATGTTTTCTCCATGTCCTTCGGTGCCATTTTGATCTGATTATAGCCCGAGAATCCGCCCATAAAGGAGAATACTTTGAATTTTGTTGTACTGTCTACCAGCATATCAATGTGTGGTAAGGGAAAGTCGTCCTTTGGACTTGCCCTGTTCAGGTCTCTGTAGTCTACACACATTTTGACCTTTCCGTCCTTTTTCAGAACTGGCACTATGTTAGCTAGCCATTGAGGATATTCTGAAGTGGCAAGGAAACCAGCGTCTATCTGTTTCTACACTTCCTTTTTTATTTTGATAGCCATGTCCGGGTGAGTTCTTCTCAACCTTTGTTTTACTAGAGGACATTATGACTTTAACGGTAGATGATGTTCCACGATGCTGGTATCCAACCCTGGCATGTCCTGATAGGACCAAGCAAATACATCGGGAAATTGTTTGAGAAGTTTGATCAAGTCTTCTTTGATTGTTGGATCGAGCAGTGCCCCAATCTTGATTTATTTTCTCTCTTCCTCTGAACCCAAATTTACCGTTTCCAACAGTTCCTTGTGAGGCTCAATAGACCTTTCCTCTTGTCTGAGTAATCGGGAGATCTCTTCTGGAATTTCTGCGTCTTCTTCTTCTTTAGCTTCAAATACCGGAATTCAAAGTTGGGAGAAGGCTTGGGATCGCATGTTTTAACGGGGTTTAAAACAAGCAATCTTCAAGGCGTGATGATTTGTTTTTAGAAGAGATAGAGAGAATGCAAGAGTGTGTGCAGTGTATTGAAAAATGCTTGTTTTTATTTATTGAGTTTGTTTTAGGATTACCATTTTCTGAAAAGCGAAAAGGGAAAACAGTAATTAATGCAGGAATTACATAATGACATTTTATTTATGATTTGGTCGATTCTTGAAATTACAGCCCTATAAAACAAAACTTTGTCGCTTTGGGCGAAGCGAAGAGGGATATTTACTGAAAAGCGAGCCCTATAAAACATCCCTTTCACATGGGAAAGGTGAAAAGTTAAAATAAAGATGGCAATTACTTAGACTTAGGGACGACTTTTGGAACATCGACAGCAACCCATTGGCAACGAACTCCTCGGTGAATCACAAAGTCTGGCACCTTCTTTGTTGGTTTATCCTCAGAAATGACACTGATTTCTGGTGGATCAGGATTATTGGTAACCTCTTCCCAGGAAGAGTTGTCGTAAACAAACTCTTCTGTTGTATTTTCCATAGTTTCCTTGTTCTCAGGGGAATCTCCCCATCCAGTCAGCTGGATATCTTTGAGTTTGATATGAGAGCTTTCAGGAGCAGTATACTTGACTAAGAAGTCATACTTACCGCTTGGCTGTCCTAAAGTATCCCACACTTCAGTGGGAAAAGAGGAGTCATCTTCCTCGATGATGTTGACCTCTGGAAAAGCGTAGTTGATGAACTCTTGTCCTGCAGTCTGTGCAGGTTTATCGTTGTAATGAGTTTTTTTGGAATAGCCTGAGTAATGATCCCATGACTTGGTAGGGACACAGGTATTCTTCTCAATGTTGCTCAATTGATACGCCTCGTTGGGCTACCTCTTTTTCCCAAAATCCTCTGGGCATGGCTTCCAAATCGGAAGTCATCCAGTGGGTCAAAATAGTCATAGTCAAAATTGTCTTTCATCGGATAGTCTTCTAGTGAATTAGGTGAAGCACGTCATCCCTCAGGATCACAATCTCCGTATATCATCTTGACGTATGATCTTGGTATGAATCTCGGACTCTGTGTGGGAAAGAAAAATGGCGTAGGTGCCTCTCCCTGAGACAAATAACCATCCTCGTTGAGATATAATTTCCACTCTTCATCCATATCGGAGGAGTTACTCTCATTGATAGTGTGTACTTCTTGAGACACTGGGTGAAGGAATCCTCCGCTGAGGAAGAAATCCTTAATGGGAAAAAAACTTTCGCCTTTCTTAGCAGTCTGGGTACAGGTCGAGGAGAAACCTAAACCTTTCTTTTTCTTTTTCTTGTTATCCGTAGGAATCACAAGTTGTCCCCATCCTTTTGTGTTGTTACTCTTGATTACTTCAAGAGCATCCTTGTATGAGGAAATCGACGTTCCTTTCTCAGGTCGATTCTCATTGCTCACCGAAAGAGCTTGGAACTGAGTTCCCACAACTTCCTCTGGTTCTACATAGGAAAATGATGATAAGTTTCTCATGATTAAGGCTTGCTCTTCATAGACTATGACGAGTTTGTCATTCTTAACGAACTTCAGCTTCTGGTGAAGTGTCGAAGTGACTGCCCAGCCTCGTGTATCCAAGGTCTTCCTAATAAATAGCTGTAAGCTGCCCGGATGTCCATGACCAGGAAAGTGACTTGAAAAGTGTGAGGACCGATGGTTATGGGAAGATATACTTCGCCGATAACTGTTTTTTTGGATCTGTCAAAGGCTTTGACGATGATCTCACTGACCGTCATCGGAGCTCCTTGAAATGATAGTCGTGTTAGAGTCGACTTTGGCATAACATTCAGAGATGATCATGTGTCAACCAGTATGCTGGCTAAAGTATCGTCCTAACAGTTGACTATAATGTTAAGCGCCATGTTATGGATTTTTCCTTCTTCCGGCAACTCCTCATCGCTGAATCCTAAGTTGTTGCAGGAAGTGATGTTTGAAATGATACTATCGAACTGTCCTACAGTTACATCTTTTTCCACGTAGGCTTGCTCTAAAAATTTCTACAGAGCTTCCCTGTAAGCTTCGGAACTAAGTAGGAGAGATAAAACAGAGATTCTGAACAGAGTTTACAACAATTGGTCTACAATGTTGTACTCGCTTCTTTGGATGAGCTTCAGCATCTCATCGCTGTTCTTTGAAAGTTTGGGACTACTGAACTGCCCGATTTACTGATTCAAAACTTCTGCCTGAGTTTATTTCTCTTTGGTAGGTTCTCTAACTCCTCGGTTGAAGATTCGACCACTTCGTGTGACTCGACTGATGTCAGCAACGTTTACGACTGAGGGTAATGGAGTTTCCTTTCCATTTTCAATCGTTTTGCCTCGTACTTATAAGGGATTGCCTTCTGTGACTTGTACGGTAATGGTCATGGTAAATAAATCACCACTGAAGCCTTTTGATTTTTCTGACCATCATACTCTGCCTCAATTAGTTCGAGGTTGAGAGTTTTTCTACTGTCAAGAGGAACTTTCGACTCGTTGAGCAGAGGGATTATGGCGCAAACGTCTTCGGCCATTTTATGATTGGAAATGATGACAACATCTTCACTCTAATAAGGAAGATAGTCTTGTATCACGTTGATCGACACGACACTTGAACATGGTCGAATCTCTTTTTGGTCCAACTGATTTTGAAGAGCTGAACGCACAAGATAACACCCTTGGTTGTTCTCTGAACAAACCCTACAACATTCATAATTATGTGGTGGCACCCGACCACGCACACTTTGTATACAATGCATTTTCACCAGATCTGTTTCCATCGAGTGGACATCCTGACTCTGATGTCTACTAGGATTTCCGTCAGTCATACTGATCTTCTGCGTAGCATCATCCAAATAAATTGGAACCCACCAGTGGTCCAATAAGTGTTGAAGTGTTCTCTGGACAAGGGCACAACCTTGGTCTTCCTCTTAACACTTTTCACAATCCTGATAATCATGTGAAGCCAGAAAACCGAGACTGACTTGCTTAGCATGAAATTCTACCAGACTGGTGTTCATCAAGCGTGTGTCAAATATTTGAACCATATATGACGTTGAAGGGCCTCTTGTATGAAAGAGCATTCCTGATTGCTTATTGAGCAAATCAAACAGGCATCGTAATCGTGTCGTGGCAGATTATGATATTGACTTTGCCTAAAGTGCATGGCTACCAAATTGACATTCATCGCAAGGATATTGTGATTCTGAACAATGTTGGGATTAGCATGAGTCGTGTTGACTTCTCAAATTCTATGATCTTGAATCCATCCAAAATTTATCTGTTCCTGTAGAGTTAACTGTACTACAGAACATCCTTGGTTATTCTTAGAGCAAATATCACATTGGTGATAGTTGTGAGGCGGTACGTGACCGTACCCACTCTACATGCAATGCATCCTGACCAGATTGGTCCCCAACTGGAGTATATCGTGACTCTGATAACTGCGGCTAAATTCTTCCTCTATTAAATTTACTGCAGCCTTGTCATGTTGTGGCAACGGATTCGTCTGAACATTCGGATTAGTATCTTTGAAAGATAAGACCCCGTTCCTGACAAGTCTCTATACGTTAGATTTGAAACTGAGACAGTTTTCGATATTGTGCCCCGATCCTCCTTGATGGTAAAGGCAAGTTTGGTCCTCTTTGAACCAAAAGGCGGATTTTCAGGTACTGCAAGAGGAGACTTGGTTTGGACGTGCCCCTTGGCCAATAACAGTGGAAAAAGTTTTGTGTACAACATAGGTATAGGGTTAAACCCTGGTGATCGTGTTGCACGATTGTTATTCTTGTACTGAGGACGAGCCTGCTGAAGAGGTTGTTGAGTCCTTTGCTGATACTGTTGTGGATTAGGTTGATTCTGAGCAACTTGAGGTTGATAAGTCAGAACTGGCGTAGGGTTAATAGCGAGAGTTATTGCCGCTACTGGTTGATATCCTCGCCTTTGTTTTCCTTGGGAGATATTGTCGATCTCCTGTTTCTTCTTTTTCTGAAAAGCACTACTGTATCTTTTGGTACTGCTGGAGGGTTCAGCCTCTTTGCCTAACCGTCCTTCGTGAACTGCCTCTTCAAGGCGTACTCCCATGTTTACCATCTCAGTGAAATCACTGGGCGCACTGGCGACCATTCGGTCGTAGTGGAATGAGCTTAAGGTTTTCAGAAAGATCTTTGTCATCTCTTTTTCTTCAAGAGGTGGACAAATCTGGGCCACGATTTCACCCCATCTTTGAGCGTACTCCTTAAACGTCTCTTTGTCTTTCTGAGACATCGCTCTAAGTTGATCTATATCTGGTGCCATGTCCAGGTTATACTTGTACTGTTGGACGAAGGCGGCACCGAGATCTCTGAAAGTATTGATCTTAGTGCAGTTTAAACCCTTGTACCATCTAAAAACGACACGGTTAAACTGTCCCGAAAATAGTGGATCAGTAGCTGTTAATTTTCTGTCTGAGTTGACATTTTGCGAGCATACATCACCAAGTGACTTTGAGGGCAAGATTTGCCTTTGTACTTCTCAAAGTCGGGCACCTTAAATTTGTGCGAGATTTTAACATTCGGGACCAAGCAAAGGTCGGTGGCCTCCTTTCCAAATAAATCCTGACCGCGAATTGCATGCAATTCCTTTTGCATCTCCAAGAACTATTCCTAGAACACGTTCATCTTTTCATACATCTCTTCGTTTCCAACAGAGACCGTCTGTGGAATCTGTCCTCCTGGGACAGTGTGTACCACTGCTTGTGGTATGGTCAATACGGCTGTGACTCTGGGTTCCTCAGAGCCCTGAAGATTGTAACCTTCAGGAATTCCTGTCGGAAATCTTGCGTCCTCACTTTCTCGAAGTTTGTAACCTTCAGGCCCAGTGGCTCCTTCTATTGTGTCCGGGTCGTTCGAGACCGGTGGAATGTATACTTTAGGAATAAAGTTAGACGATATGCCTCAGGGCCGACCCGTAGGCATGTTGTACCACAGATGAACCTCAAATGGTTTTTCCACTATGGGTGTAGATGTGATTTCTGAAATCACAATCCTTTGACGTTGCTCCTGAGCTGCTGCCTGGTATTGCATATCACTATGAAGTTTCTTTAGATCATCCTTTAGAGCGTCGATTTCTTCTCTCAGCTCTCTATTTTCTTCATCGAGATTGTCCATTTTCTTTTGCCGATTCGCCCGAGTATTGTACGAGTGAGACAATTTGATTCTAGAATCGAGACGTAGACGTGAGACTCGAGAGAATGCATTATGTGAGAATGATGAATGCAATGATATATTTTTTAGTATTTTAGCTTTAATCAAAAAGAAACTTTGAATAAATTGCCAAAATCATACAGAGAGGGGAGAACCCAGTTTTATTGAATTTGAAGGATTGCGATATATTACAAAGAAAAGTACAGTATTTTACAAAGTGCTGGTAAAAGGAAAATTCTAAGCTTAGGGGTCCCGAGTCCTCTGAAGAGAGCTCAGAAGCAGGTTCTAGTAGTTTCCTTTTCTTCAATCGAGGTTCTTCAATCGTTGTCGGGTTATCAGTTCTTTGCCAGATGAAAGGAGTGAGTAGGTTCTTTTGATCTTCTCGACTCTCTACAACATGCTGCTCTAATATTCCGATTAGAGTATCCTTTTCTTTTAACAGTTCCTGGAGATTGACACACTCCACGTTGAGAGTTCTGTACTTGTTTTTCCAAGAGTTCCTCTCTCGCTGAATTTTGTTGAGGGCAACCTGGAGTTTTTCCGTATTAGACATAAAATAAAGGATAGACTCCTTTATTGGAAAAACTTCTTGACGAGGGTAAGGCATCCTCAGCTTGAGAGCTCTAGTTTGCACCCAGTGGAGATAAGGCTCCAAAGAGATACAGTCCAGTTTTCCTAGAGACTCTGGTCATTTCCTGTGAATGTGTTGCCAGGTATGCACTATTTCCTTTTTAAGTGCTCTGTCATTTTCTCCTTCTTTAAAGAAAATACCTTCCAGATGAACATTTCGAGGGATTTGTCTCATCGGGTATCCGAATTGACAATGGGCTAGAACTGGATGATAATTAATTCCACCTTTAGTTCCTATGAGGGGTACATTAGGGAAGTTTCCACATCGATCGATGATTTATGTACCCTCATAAATCCTATTTGACCAGTCTATGTCAGAGTTGGTGAGAGACATAATTCTCTGCGACCAACGTAAAATGTTCTTATGATCCCAAAAATCAGCAGACTTGGGTAGATGGGAAATGAACCACTTGTACAACAAGGGTACACAGCATGTGATTATTCCTCCGGCGTACAAATTCCTTAAGTGTACGGAATGATAAGCATCTGCGAGCAAGGTTGGTACAGGGTTTCCAATCAGGAATATCTTAATGGCATTGATATCGACGAAGTTGTCGATGTTGGGAAAGAGGAATAATCCGTAAGTGAGTAAGACGAAGATATCCTCGAAAGTGGTTAGGTTTCCTATATTGGCAAAGTATAAGGCTTTCTCTGTCAGGAACTTAGCTGGTAAGCCCTGGATTCCTCCTTTAAGGGTTAAGTGAGTCCTGACCTCTGACTCGTCCAAATAAATTGCTCTTGCAATGATTTATTCCTTTGGAATTTCTTCCAGTCCAGAAAAGGGAGTTTGGTCAGTGATTGGTAAATCGATCAGGTGAGAGTACTCCTCTAGGGTTGGTGTCAGTTGGTAATCTGGGAATGTGAAACAGTGATAGACCGGGTCGTAAAACTGAATCAGCGTAGACAGAATTCCTTCCACTACATAAACCCTTAACAGAGACAACAATCCTCCGTGCTTGGCTCTGAAAGCCTCCGGGTTGGTAGTCATCCTCGCCAACTTCCTTAAATCCTCTAGTTTTGGAACCTTGAAGGTGTGTTTGTGCGTCTTTCTTCTACCGAAATCCATAACGCAATCCTTCTGATATTTACAATTTATCGTTTAGATTAATTTTGAAAAAAGGAGGGATAAGAAGAGAAAAGATTTTTTTTCTGTTTAAAAGTTTTTTAGATGAATGTATGAAGGCAGCACACAAAAACATAGAAAAAACATGGGTTCAAGGGTTCAGCGTCACGAGCATGGACTCATGGCTCTACCCATCCCCAAAAGGTTGATCTATTTTGGTGAATTTTGTACCTGTAGAACGGGTAAGGTCTCAAAAATCAATGATTTAATCTAGAGATAATAACAGCAAGCTGGTTCACCCGAGCGAGCTATAGTATTCCAGAAGAAATCTCAGCTTAATTGTAGTTATCGCGTGACGACTACTTCCGATAACCACCGCACTACCAAAATGACACAGGGTTAAAGTCTACTAAATCCTCAATTTCATGGGTCACCGCACTATGAAATCATTTTCTTTCACAATAAACGGTTGTTCAACATAGTAACACACGGGTACCTCCACTGATTAGATGGTTTACCAGGTTTGCTTATTCGGGATTCACTCCCTATAAGACCCCCCGTCTATACCATCACTTATCTTATGGTTTCTCTCAAACTTTCTAGATGCGACATCACTCGCAATCCCATTGACAGAAAAATAAACCCGGATATCAAGTAGGAAAGCGATATATAGTATATAGTATTGATCCTAAAACTAACATCCTAGACCTCTTAGAAAGCTAGTTCTATATCCTAAAAGACAAAATGACTCCCCAACACAGTCCCCATTTTTCTGTGGAAAATGGGGACGATGATGACTAAAGTAAAATAGATCTTACAGTGAATCCCCAGCAGAGTCACCATTTTTCTGTAGCGTACGATTTTTGTCGGTCGCGACCATCTTATCCCAATGGGAATTTACTCACCTCAGTGGGAGGAACGTTGGGTGCTACTTTCTGATTACTTATTTATCCCGTGAAGCTGGAAGGGAAAGGGAAAGTTATCTAAAACAAACCTTACACGCATGTGTTTAACTGAAAGAATGCTTGACAGTGAGTGCGGAGTCCAGGGTCAGGTTATACAATGGAGAGTTTTCAGTTACCCATCCTATACATGGTTATCCATGAGATGATAGTTTTAGGATCTGCTTTGATACTTGATTGTGTTTGTCTGTGAAATGGGAAAAGTTCGTCTGATGTTTAAGAGAGAGAGTATTTGCTATTTTTGGTAAGGTCAGGGTGTCATACCCCAAATTTTGACCACTAAGATTTCCCTTCATTGTACAAATCATCATCATAATATGGATGAACCATCATGCCTCATCAAATGCCTCAAGGGTTGTTGAGCATTCACTACAATCAAAATTAGGGTTTCAAGCCCTCTCTGAGTGCTTAGACAAAGGATCAATCAAGGAATGACATGATCTTCAACTTGTCTAACCTTTCAAACATCCACAATGGATCAAAAGGACTCCTCACTTTAAGGATCAAGCACAAGGCTGCTCCCTTCTAGGTGGATCAAGTCTCAAGATCGACAGTGTCACCAAATTAGGGTTTTGGTCGACCAGGGCCTCCAGATGGAAAATTTTCATCTGGGCACAAGCCAATGATCCAAAACATAACCTAATATACTTCATGGGACCTCATGGACCCATTCATCAAGTCAATTTTGCCTCAGGGGATGCATTCATCAAAAATCAGAAATTAGGGTTTCTTGACCTAATTCACCCCTAAGTTGACTTTTAGGGCAAATCATGAGCCAAGACCTCAAGAGAGGGTTGAAGGGTCTCTAATGAACTATATTGATCCATTTTGAACAATGGATTAATCCAAGAAGCTTGAGCAACAAGTCTCAATTTCATCTGCACCACAATTAGGGTTTCGCAGGAAAAGTCAACTGTAACTTTGACTTTTGACCAGGACATGCTCCCAAGCCCTAAGACATGATTCAATATACCCTATGACACCCATGGAATATGTCCATCAAGTTTGATTTAGGTCAAGGACATGATTTCATGAAGAATTGCACAGTTTGGAATTCATCTGATAAAAAGTCAACTGTGCACAAAAGTCAACTTTGACTTTTTGAGATTTTTCACCAAAATGGATTTTTAACCCTAAAATGATGTTAATGTATGATTTGAATCATCATTCATCAAGAAAAATCAAAGAAAGTGGGATAACTTGTAAAAGGGGTAACCATAAAAACTTAGAAAAATTTCTAAGTTATGGAAAAAGTGACACTAATGTGCCAACTTTGGAGGATCATAACTCCTAAACCACAAGGCCATTATTCCCCATTCAAAGCTTGATTTGTAGATCTCATTGCCCTCTACAAAAGCTTCATACTGACCTATGTCCAAATTCCTCATGGATTTTGAGTTATGGAGTGATCAAAATCAAGAAAAGTCACTTTGTTTCAACACTTAGTGAAAATTTCCCTAAGTCAGATTTTACCTTACTTTTTGCCAAATGTAGGGGGATTTTTCACTTGGATTCAAAAGAGATCAAAACCAAACATGTTCAAACAGTTGTTGTATCATGTAAGGGCTTTCCAAAATGGCCAAGAACATTACCAAATTCAATTTGAGTCATGAGATATGACATTGGCAAGTTGCCTTGCTGAAATCTGCCAAGGCAAGGCAGATTTTTACACTTTTGGTCAATTTGCCAAAATCAGCCAAATCCAAATGCTCCTATCCACTTGGACACCTCTGAGGATTGAATCTAAAGGGGACAATCACTGAGCCAAGCCTCCAAAGTCTTTGGAACAAGAAATAGTATGTTGAACCTAGAATTGCCAAAATAGGGACAAGACTCAAATTTTGGATTGGAGCATTCAATGGAAGCATCAAGGTGGCATGGACTGAGCCATTCTCAACTGAATTCAGTCAAGACTTATCCAAGACCAAGGGAACCAGCAGGCCTGTGCCCTAACCTCTAGTCAATGGCTAGAGGAGACTTGGATTTTCATTTGCCAACATTGGCCAAACCTACTCAGCAGTTGCTATTCACTATTCCTTGCAAAACAAACTTGCTCTACTATAAATAGAGCTCAATTTTGATCAGTTTGAGTACACCAAAGCCATCAAACAGATGCTTTCCTCAAAATCTCTTCTTTCAGTCCAATTTTTCCTTCTAAGGCAAGTCACTATCGGGTTTTGAGTTTGAGAGCTTTTCCAATCAAACCAATCACACACACACCTCACATACACCATATAGAAGTGATCTAAACACTCACATAACATCTGGAACACAGATTTCACAAAATCACCAGCCAATTGCTCAAGTTCTTGACAGATTTGCAGTTGGGCTACCATCTCAAGTTCCAGATCATTTCAATCCATTCCAAGCATTCATACACACTCCATGGCACCTAGGGAAGCTATCCAGATCATTGGAACCTAGCTGTAACACCTCCAACACAAATCACGATCACCAGCTGTAAGTGGTAAGCATGAGCTCTTCTAACTCTATGATCCATGCAATTTTTGCTGCACAATAATTTGGCCATATGTTCATAATCATGCATGGAATGTTTCCCCTCAATTAATTGCATTGTTTGAATCGTGTATCAAAAATCCTAGCCTTCATGCAGAAATTAGGGTTCTTGAGGATTTTTCGTGATTTCTTGTTTTATGCTTAATTTAAATGAAATTAATTGTCATAGACATGATCGTGAGGTTGAAATGAGTTGATTGGTATGTGGATTACATGATATGATTAAGTATTCAGTGAGATTGGAGAGAAAATGCAAATCTGGGCAAACCCAGAACACGCGCGTGTTCTTGGTGTGTTCTTGGCGCCATCTTTTGAAAATTCAAATATTTGAATTTTGTGATTTTATTTAATTGATTCAAAAATTAATTTCTCTGTGAGTTTTAATTATTTTGAGTTGATTCTTTTTTTAATAATTCACAAAAATGTTAAAATATTTTATTTTCCCAAAAAATCCCTAAAATATTATTTATTTTGTATAATTGATATTTTTGCAAAGAATTAATGTTTTAATTGTTTTTAACATTTAAAATATTTTTTCCAATTTGATTTTGCAACTTTTAATGCCTTCTAATTATTTTGTAGGTCAATACTTAATTTTTGAAGCATTAATCCAAGATCACAATTTGTTTTCCATATGTTAAACAATTTTGATAATTTTAATTGAATTTTTATTCAATTAAATACATTTTTGAAAACAAATTAGGGTTTTGGATTAATTCAACCCTCATAAATCATTTTCAAAATACTTGGGCCTCTAATAGAGTGTAAGACCCAATCCTTTTTTTGACCAAATCATTTTTGGGCCTCAGTATATTGTATAAGTCCCGATACCGTAAAAAACAAACGGCGCGATCGTCGCCTCTTCAAAACAAAAAACCTTGGGCCTACCCTCGAGTAGTAAGACCCATTTATTTTCTTAAAACTTTTTGGGCCTCTATTAGAGTGTAAGACCCAACCCCCTGTGTACAGAAAACTTTTTGGGCCTCATTCGTTGTATAAGTCCCTCTGTACATTTTCAATTAAACGACGCGATCGTCGCCAGTTTAAAATTAACCATCTGGGCCTCTCCTCAAGCTATAAGACCCATTCAAAACTTTTGGGCCTCTATTAGAGTGTAAGACCCAATCCCCTTTTAACCAAATCAATTTTTGGGCCTCACTTATTGTATAAGTCCCTCTGCGTTAAAAGGAAACCTCGGCGCGATCGCCATTTTTTACGAAAAGTCAACTGGGCCTACCCTCGTGTTATAAGCCCCACTCTTTTTCTTTAAACCTTTTGGGCCTCTTGAGAGAGTGTAAGACCCATCCCTTTGTACAAAAAAACCATTTTTTGAACCTCAGTCACTTGTATAAGTCCCTCGGTACAAATTCAAACAGTGCGCTCACTGAGAAAACCCTGGGCCTCTCCTTGTGCTGTAAGCCCCAAATCTTTCTTTTTCAAAGCACTTTCTCCTTTGATTTTGAATATACTGTTGTTTTCAATCTTTCTTTGTTGAACAACTAACCAAACAGCATGGAAGCTCTACAACCGAGTAAGTGTTTATATGCTTTCATTTACCGCTTTCATATACATATAACTGTATTGTGGGGCTGTTTCGTTGTAAGTCTTCTTTCATAAACTCATATCAACTGTGTAATAATAGTATAGATATTTAGAGTTTCCCTGGAAACTACGTCTAGCACTAAGCCCCGTTGATCACTCTTAAATAGTCAAAACTAGATCCCCATAGGATTACCAGACACAGTCTTCCCTCCTCTTGGGGTTAAACAATATGGAGACATGAAAGGCAGCATTCTCTGTGAACCCTTTCATAGACTGTCACTCGTAAAAGTTGTCAAAGAAACTCTATTCCCCAGATATGATCTTTTCTCCGTGAATGGCATCTCTTGAGTTTCTTCCAAATTCTCGGACTTTCCTGGCTTGATCTATTCTCGGTGAATAGCATGTCTTGAACTTCTCGGGGTTTGGGGGACCCACAGGCTTCTTAAAAGCACTTGTCAAGAAACTCTACCCCCCAGAGATGATCTTTTCTCCGTGAATGGCATCTCTTGAGTTTCTTCCAAATTCTCGAACTTTCCTGGCTTGATTTATTCTTTGTGAATAGCCTGAACTTCTCAGGGTTTGGGGACCCATCGGCTTCTTAAAAGCATCGGCCTCCTCTTGGGCATCGTACAAGGACCCACAGGCTTCCTAAAAGCATCCCCGCCTCCTCTTGGGCTTAGTACAAGGACCCGTCGGCTTCTTAGAAGTATTCACAGCCTCCTCTTAGGCTTCGTATAATGATTCTTCCTCCGAGAATGATAGCCTCCTCTTGGGCTTCGTACAAGGACCTCTCGGCTTCTTAAAAGTTTCCAGCCTCCTCTCGGGCTTCGTACAAATTGTCCCGACAACCTCCTAGAGGTATAGGAACAGAACTTAATCATCTGCATAGAACAGTCCTTTCAAAGAGTCTACTACTGTTTCTCAAAGCATAGTACAAAAGATGAAACTCTAGACTTGGACAGTCTAATCTCCTTGAGTCTCAAAGACATTCTCAAGTGACCCCTTCGTTAAATAGGAAGAAAACCTGTAGAATCAGATAGTCTTAATACCCTTCAGATTTCCCACTTCCTTAAAGAACAGGAATAACCCGGATCCTCGAATCAAATCCTTGAGTACAGTGTTGCTCATATAAGAACTGATTTTCTCTTTCAAAATCAGTATACTGGACCTGTCACTCAACTGAAACAGTCACCATAGCCTCCTCTTGGGCTTTATACAATGATTATCCCCAGTGGAGTCAAA
This sequence comes from Lathyrus tuberosus, assembly GCA_022829125.1. Classification (NCBI taxonomy): domain Eukaryota; kingdom Viridiplantae; phylum Streptophyta; class Magnoliopsida; order Fabales; family Fabaceae; genus Lathyrus; species Lathyrus tuberosus. The sequence continues at coordinate 8,057,275 of JALAZF010000061.1, forward strand.
CAACGTTTAGCCTCTCTCTCGGGCTTCGTACGAGACACATAAGAGACTCCCTCGTTGAGTCAATCACCTTTTCGCCTCCATCTCGGGCTTTATACGAGATACAAAAAGGTTCTTATTGAGCCAAACAAACAACAGCCTCCATCTCGGGCTTCGTACGAGATACAAAAAACTCTCTTGTTGAGTCAAATAGCCTTCATCTCGGGCTTTATACGAGATACCAAAATACTCCATCGTCGAGTCAAAACCTTTTAGCCTCTCTCTTGGGATTTGTACGAGACACATATTAGCCTCCTCTTAGGCTTTGTTTAAGAAAACCACTGGTTGGTCCAATCAACCTTTTAGCATCAAAGTTGTGCCTCGTTCACAGTACACAAACATCAACAACTTTTTCCCCTTCATCTAATCGCTGTAAGCGGCAAGCCTCTGGATCATCTACATCCATGCCACTGTCCCTCTTTTAGCATGATAAATTCCTAAGGAAAGATGGCATTGCTCTACACTGAGTTAAAGTCTTCTCCATCAGGTTAAAACCCCCTATGAAGGACATTATGGCATTGCTAGGATCCACGTATCCCAGTTAAAGTAATTCTCCTTTATAAACAGTTGTGACGGACAAACCCCTCTTTAGAGATGACAAATTCTCTCTAAAGTCAAACCCCTTCAGCTTCACATCTTGGGCTTTGAACAAGATACAAACCACCTTTAGCTTCACGTCTTGGGCTTTAAACAAGACACCAAAATAACCATTTCCTCCCATAGAATAGGAGGAACTATGAACGCTCTGATTTCCCTGTTTCAGTAAACGGGAATACATAGGCATAAGATTGAAAGAAAAACCTTAGCGAGCACAATAAACCAAAAATTCAAATCCCATATCCTCAAGAATCCCAGACCTAAAATCCTACCAAAAGTCAACATTCTGTCAAAGTAAGAAGAAAGAGGCCCCCCACATTGATAGCATCCGCAACCTAACAGGCCGCTGTTTAAACTCAGCATGCAAGCAGGGTTAATTGGAGACATCTATTTCCCTTCCTTCATCAGCTCACAATAGGATAAAAAATGAATCGACCTGTAGTCACCTCCAAGGAGCGACAATGCTTAAGAACCACATCCAGTTTCGCTCGCTACAGAAAAATGGCGCCCACCGTGGGGCCGGTCTTTCTTTCCGTCTTTCTCTCACTGGGAATTTCACTGGGAATGAGACTTTTTGCTGACTTCACTAGGATCTTAGGTAAAAAACCTTTGAATAGGGAAGAAACCACAAAATGGTGACTCCGTCGGGGAGCCATTTTTGTCAGGAACATAGGATTCATAGCTCTTTAAAGTTTAGGACTTTAGGACGAATATATATATTGCTTTTCCTAATTGCTATACTTGTTTATTTTTCTGCTAATGGGAATGCGTGTGATGCCGCATGTGGAAAGATTGAGTATACACTTAAGATAAGTGATGGCGACGAGGTCGACCATCAACCTCAGTGGAGGCTGACCAATGCAACCCATTCCCTCTCTTAGGCAATGGGCCGATTGTGATGTCCGAGAAGCTGAGGAGCCAACCCTTTTGTAGTGCGGAAACTATCGGAAATAGTTGTTACGTGATACTACCCTCATTTGAGGCTGGTGATCTATTCTCGGTGAATGGCACTTACTCTAAGATTGCTCTACAACTCGTTGGCGATCCGCTTGTTGTTTTGCTTTCCTGGGAAAAGCTGATGATAATGAGTACAGGTACAAAAATCACCCTAGTATAAACCTTTAGGGATGGGTAGAGCCTTGACTTCATGACAACAACCCTTTGACCCCATGTTTTTTCTATGTTTTTGTGTGCTGCATTCATGCATTCATTTAAAAAACATTAAAACAAGAAAAAATCTTCTCTTCTAGTTTTTCTGTTTTTCAAAATAAACTAAGACAATGATTACAAATATCAGAGAAAAGGATTACGCTAATGGATTTCGGTAGAAGGAGAACCCATAGGTATACCTTCAAGGTTCCAAAGCTAGAGGATTTGAGAAGGTTAGCAAGGATGATCACTAACCAAGAGGCTTTCAGAGCCAAGCATGGAGGTTTACTATCTCTGCTAAGAGTCCATGTGATTGAGGGAATCATGGATGCGCTCGTTCAATTTTATGATCCGGTTTATCATTGTTTCACATTCCCGGATTACCAGCTCGCACCAACGCTGGAGGAGTATTCTCATCTTATTGATCTACACATTACAGATCAAGCTTCGTTTTCTGGACTGGAAGAAATTCCAAAGAATCAGACCATTGCAAGAGCAATTCATTTGGACGAGTCTGAGGTCAGGACTCACATGACCGCTAAGGGTGGCATCCAAGGTTTGCCAGCCTAGTTCTTGACAAAGAAAGCCCTGTATTTTGTCAGTATAGGAAAGGTGACTGCTTTTGAAAGCGTCTTTGTCTTGCTCATCTACGGATTATTTTTGTTTCCCAACATTAATAACTTCGTCGATATCAACTCCATTAAGGTTTTTCTCATTGGAAACCCTGTGCCGACTTTGCTCGCAGATACGTATCATTCTGTACACTTAGGGAATTTGTACAGCAGAGGGGAGATCACATGTTGTGTACCTTTGCTTTACAAATGGTTTATCTCCCACTTGCCCAAGTCTGCTACTTTTTGGGATTGTAAGAGTGCCTTACGTTGGTCGTAGAAGATCATGTCTCTTACCAACTCTGATGTAGATTGGTGTAATAGGATCTCTGATGGAATCATGATGCGTTGTATTCGCAAGTGCACGAATCGCATCAGAGTAATATAAAAAGTTATCGTATCCACAGAGACCAAATGTCGATCTAACGATTTCCGTTTGTTACAGTGCTTATCTAAGGCAGTTCAATTCAGGGTTTACTAATGCAGAGGAAAATAAATAAAAGTAAATGACGAGGTAATGAAATTCAGACAAAACAATAGGCTTGAATGTAATTCTCATAACCGATAATATTTCTATATTCATCAACAGAACTACTTACGGGCAATATCTTCTATTTTAAGAAAAGAATTCAATTTAACAGGAACTGTCGCTTTTGCGTAGTCAGAACCAATTTTACCCTCTAAACTAACCCCTTTATTGTCACTTATAAAAGGCGCGCATTGCGTTAGAGTCATGGAAAACTTACTTTTAAGAAATGCATATTCTAAACTAAACAGAAAAGTATTTTCACCTGAAATCTCTAAACTAAAGAGGTTCAAAATGAACCAGATTCTAATCCCACTAACGCGTCCGAAAATAGTTTTAAAATCTCTTTTCTAAAGTGTTAAAAATCCCTACTCAGCTGAGCAAAGCGCTTTCGCTATATTTGATCAGTTGAGAACTAAACAAGTTCACAAATGGTTGGACGGCTTTCGATCTTACCCAACATTGCTTTTAAGTACAGAAAACTTGTGTTAAAGATTAAAACAGCCCTTAAGTACTTCTATTAACATATAGACGTATTACGGTGATTATGGTCTTTACATTCTTACCTATCTAAAACTTAGCCAGCCATGGTAGTTATAACAGTCATATTAATTCTTATCATGTATGGAATTAAGTCTTTTGAAAAGTAAGGCAAGACAATAAATAAACAAAATAAAGCAAGTGCAAGAAATAAATGAAAGTAAATGCGATTAAAATAAAACCTGCTCCAAAGCGGAGTCTTTAAATCTGGTACAATGTACGAAAAAGAAAATGCTGGCAGGATTACTTCTACCAAAGTGCTCAAACTTGATTACAGACACTCCAAGACTTGATTACAAACTCGATCACACACAGTGCAATAACTCCTCGATGTGAGAAGATTACTGCTTTACAAGAGTGAAATTTATGCCTAGGATGAAGTAAAATAAGATTGGATGATCCTAAAATTTGAGTTCTGAGAGTATTTATAGGCAAAGTTGGCATGGTGTAAAGACAAAAGTGACCTTGGCTTGAAAAATGGGCGGGAACTCATTTTTCCTTGTCGCGCCCGCGACAGGCCTACCGCGCCCGCGACATGAAGAAAACGGCGAAGGTGAGTGCTGATCGTGGGAACGTGGCAGTTGAGTTGTGGAGATCATGGGACACGTCGTCGCCTACCCTGGGGGGCCCGCGACAAGAGAAGCGACAAGAGTAAATTGCTGCCAAACTTGAATTCTTGCTCCTTTTGCACCCTTTTTCGTCTGGGACCTCGATTTATTAAAAACCTGAAAACAAAGGAAAACATAACAATAACAAAGCAAAAATAATAGAAAAAACAACTAATATGCATGTGAAATCAGAGTCGAAAATACAGTATAATTTAGTGTCATCAAATTCTCCCACACTTAGACCTTTGCTTGTCCTCAAGCAAAACATTTAAAGCTCATAGAAAAATCAGTGTCGATCGATGATTTTTGGGCGAAAAGGGCTTCTAAGTCCGAGTCTGGATGCAGTGGTCGGTACTAACTGAGTGAACCAAGGGCATCGTGATGACACTAATCCGCAAATACGGACATAAACTTCGCTCCTATACCAATCAACCCATTATATCCCACAATACTTAGGCCTTCCTTTTCCATCTCTTTTGAGTCCTTTTCATTCAAGCGCAATCACATTAAGCCCGTTTTCCGCACATGCTTCATGGTAGAGTGACCTGTTAGTGATTCTGATCTTTTCATACCGGATTTCTGGCACAAGGAACTGTGTAAAATCCTTTTATTCCTCTCAAGTGCAGTTTTGGGGGATCGGATCGTAATCCGCCCTACCGAGTTCAGCGCCAGATACCTTTGAACCAACTGAAATGAGCAAGCTAAACATCTTATTACTCTTATTTTTTTATTTTTTCATTTTTTTTTTTGTATATGCACTCAGATCAGTCACTTATATTCGTCGGTCTCCTACTTAGAACATGTTTAGGCCGGAGCTGATTGCTGGAATAAACTACTAAGGATGATTTTGAAATGAAATTAGGGCCATGGTACATGGGGTTTCAGGTGTGATTCTTATATTTACGAAGTTCATGGTGTAAGGACGATACTGATGTTTCGAAGGTTCTCCCAAGTCACCGTATCCTAACCCGAACCTGTCTTAAAGTCCAGAAATTTTTCAGAACAACACTTTTTTCTAGAAAAATTATTTTTTATTTTTTATTTTTATTTTTTATTTTTTATTTTTTTTTTGGGGGTTAAAATATGTGGGAAAAATGAAGGTGAACCAAAAAATATACTTATACTAATGACTCTTCAAACACATGCATTTTCTAAAACAGAAACAAAAGTAAATAACTGAAGGGAAATAAAAATAAACTACTAAAACGACGGAAATAAAAATGATAAAATCTCCTCCCACACTTAAATCAAACATTGTCCCCAATGTTTCGAAGTAAGCTAAGGAGAAAGGAACTTGGCAAAACTAGTGAGGACCGCTGGTGCCCTCGCCGCCCTGTGCTGAACGCTCGGAACGACGGGATCTGCTACGGTGATGGTCTCGCTGGTCCATCCAAGCCTGCAATTCTGCCTGAGCAGCTTTCACCTCACGAAGGTTACCTAAGATGGAACCCTGAGTACGGGACTGCTCAGTGGTGATCGCAAGCAGAGTGCGGGAGATGGTCTCGTAAGATTGGTCTGCTCTCCGCTGCGACTCTTGCATAAAGCTCATCTGGTCGGCCATCTGTTGCTGAATGGAAGAGAACAGGTCTTTATGTCGTGCTTCTCTAGCCATATGGTCTCGCCACATCTCCTCCGTAATATAAAATCCGGGAGCAGCTCCTGCAAAAGTGTTAGAAGAAGATGGTGCGGTGTGTGATTGTGTAGGGCGGGGGGGGGGGGGGGGGGGACACACACTCTCTATGGTCATACTCATCATCTGTGTCGGGCCCCTCATTGTCATGGATATTAGGAGGAATTGGACCTAGAAAAGGTGGGGGCAGTAAGGTCATAGATCCAGTTCCTCTCGAATCGTACATCTGTACATCTACTGCACGACATAACAATTGATTCGACGACTACCCCATGAATCATCAACTCATAACCACCAGCCCTCCTTGATCGACACAATTTCATGTCTTTCAGAAATTTTAAATTAATTGTGCGAGGGGGGCAGTGGTTCTAAAGTAGCTATCTCATCATTCAAATTTAGTGCCCGAGCAATAGACATAATCAATCCGCCAAAAACTATCGGTCCACCCTTATTTACCGTTAAGCACATGTGGGCGATCATAAATGGAACCGGATTGATTCTTACATTTGTGAGGCATCCTCGCAAGAACAAAAGTTCTTTGCTATTAACTTTGTTTTGATTCTCCCGGCCAAAAATAGAGCATGCCAAAAGATATCTGAAAATTCTTATGGCCGGGTTATGAATGGTCGAGGCGAGTATTCCCTTAAAGGAATCAACAATAGTATCTGACAATCTGCGCCAGAAGGCGAATATCTCACCTGACCATTCAGCATCTGAAGGAGCCTCACAAACAGCACCCTCCCCATGAGGGCATTCCAATAGACCTGCTAGTTCATCGGTACTGAACTGATACTCAACAGCAAATAGTCTAAAATGCACGGGTACCGACTGTGCTAGCAGTGTCGGGACGAACGGTATAAACCAATGAACTCAAAAACTCAACCATCATCCTCTCATAGGTAGGTTCTTTTGTGGTGAAAACAGTGCCTAAACCTAAAAAGTCTAACATATGGAAAACGCTATGATGAACCCCTAAAGCGTGCAAGCAAGTATCGTCGACATACCTCGTCGAGAGAATTTCTCGATCCTGAAGCTTTTGAAGTTGCCGCCTCTTCCTATTCCCGGATTGTCCTTCCCGAGGAATGACTCCATTAAACTCCATTGATGAAGATGGTGAAGAGGGTGGAAGAAAAGTGGTATGATAAAGGTTGGATTTTTTTGGGTTTTTGTTGATGGAAATTGAAATGGAAAGTTAAGAGATGATTGGTGAATGCTAGAGATATGAATTTCAATGGGGTTTTATAGGGATTTTTCGGAGGGAAAAATGGGTTTGAAAAGGTTGGAGCTTCAAAAATGGTGGAAATGGAGGTTCTGTCCCGATTTTACAAGGACGCTGCCGCGGGCGCGACAGGTGTGTCGCGGGCGCGACGAGAGCAAATCCGCTGATGGGCCTCAATTTGTCTTTTTGAATGGGCTTTTTGTCCTTCATTTGGCCTTGGGGGGTCTTTTTAGCATTCCATATGTCCTAAAAATGTAGTTTTGCACAAAATTTTCACAAGAATATATATTTTTTATAATAAATTTTTTTTATATATTTTGTCAAAGAAAAAATAAAAGAAAAGAAAATATTAGCTTATAAACATAAAAAACTCAAACCTTAATATAAATCGGAAATATATCAAATGCAAATAGTAGGAAATATGTCTGGGTGATACTGGAAGTAAATTAATGCATAAGAAATATAGTAAATAATACGAAAATGGAAATCAAGATGTCTGGTCATCAGTCTGGTCATCTCCACGGAGTCTTGCTATCTCACGACGGAGCTCCGCCATGTCTTCATACAGCACATCGTACTCAGTAGCGTGGGTCAGCTCTGACACTTCCATCCCCAGGTGTAGGTCAGCAAGAGTCTGTCGGAGATCTGCTATCTCTTGGCGCATCATCGCCATCTGGGTCTGCATATCTGGAGTACCTAATGAATGATTATTTGACCATACCGTGGTCCTGTCAAGTGGTGGAGCTGGAACGTACTCTGGCTCTGGGCAGGGTCGTGGTGCGTCCACCGTCTCACCGTGTACTTCTAAGGCATATGTCCAGTTTGCTGGGTCATGGACACTGGTCATAACAGGATCCGGCAAAGTGAAATGATGTATGGTCTCACCATCGATCAGGAGTCTGAACTGAGAGGGATTAAATGAGTTCCTTCTCATCAGCCCCTGATCTAAACAAAAATCAATATCCATGGTGGTATGGCTGCAGTAGGGAGTCAAATGAAATAGCTTTCGGCTAAGGCCTAGAGCAGCAGCAATCTCAGTCACATTACCTCCTACATGTATAGGTCCTCCTGCCCAGGTGGCAACACCACTAAAAGAGTACAGCATAAAGTTACCACAAGCTAAACGACGTGACTGATTCGTACAAAACATGAAAAATATGTCCTCCTCAGTAACGTGGTCATCAGCATCTGCTCTCCCAAAGAATGTATGGGCAATGATCATCTGAAAGTATCGGAGAGCTGGGTTATGGATAACCTGCGAAATGTGAGTATCAGGGTCAGGGTCTCCACCTCCAGAGATGTCACTCCAAAATTTCTCCACGTCTCTATTCATGAAGTAACCCATGGGCAGCTTAGGGATAGCGCCAACTCCAGTCTCAAATCCAAGAAGATCACCGAACTTAGTATGAGTGAGCGAATACTCTGTGCCAAATAACCTAAAGTTGGTGTGGCCATCTGGTCCCAAGTACGGATCATAGGAGAAAGAGCTGAGGAACTCCAGAGTGAGGTTCCTATAGGTGGGATGCAAATCATCAGCGTACTGGTCCCATTTGAGCTGGTGGGTCAAGTATCGGACACTGGGCTCTATGCCCAAAGCTTCCATGCAATCACTATCTGGGTAGCGAGTGGGTGCCATAGGTCTGAGTGAAAGCATCGCATAACGCTCTCTCTGGGCGTCGTCTCTAAAGGTCACGTGCATGTCGTCGACTGGTGGCATCCATGGGTTGCCTCCCATGCAGCGCTTGCTTAACATCGTTAGCTCGACGAGTTCAAGTCATGTATCTGGTGCGAGGATAGGTGGGTCTGTTAACGTGAACCTGGAGTAGTATGCTGGAATGTTACCTCCTTCATAATGCTTAAGCCTTTGTCCATTTACAACGAACGGACTGCAAGATTTGTTCTTAATTTCCACTGCCCCGGATTTTAGGACTTTGGAAACTTCGAACGGGCCCGTCCATCTAGATCGAAGCTTACCTGGAAAAAGTCGCAGTCTTGAATTGTATAGAAGAACAGGGTCACCTATGTTGAAGTCTTTCTTGACAATCTTCTTGTCATGCCATGCTTTGGTTCTCTCTTTATATATGATGGCATTTTCATAGGATGATTGTCAGAGCTCTTCTGGCTTATGTATGTCTAAGATGCGTTTCTCACCAGCTGCTAGGTAATCAAAATTTAAGGTTCTGACGGCCCAATATGCTTTGTCTTCCAATTCAAAGGGTAAGTGACATGATTTTCCGTAAACTAGTTGGTAAGGGGTTGTTCCAATGGGAGTCTTATAGGCTGTCCTGTAGGCCCACAGTGCTTCTGAAAGCTTCTGTGACCAATCCTTCCTGGATATCGAGACAGTTTTTTCTAAGATATGCTTGATCTCTCTATTGGATACTTCTACTTTCCCACTGGTTTGCGGGTGGTAAGGTGTGGCTACTCTATGTTTAACTCCATACTTCCTCAATAGTTTGTCAAAAATCCTAGATATAAAATGTGATCCTCCATCACTTATGACTAGCCTGGGAACTTCGAATCTAGGGAATATATTCTGTTTGAACATCTTAATCACTACTCGGGTGTCGTTTGTGGGTGCAGCTATAGCTTCAATCCATTTGGACACGTAATCGACAGCGACTAAAATATATTTGTTTCCTAAGGATGATGGAAAAGGTCCCATAAAGTCGATTCCCCAAACATAAAAAAGTTCTACTTCTTGAATGTTTCTTAATGGCATTTCATTTCTCCTCGAGATGTTTACGGAGCGTTGACATGGGTCACACTTGGTTATATATGTATGAACATCACGCCATATAGTTGGCCAATAAAGACCAGCTTGTAAGATCTTAGCGTGAGTCTTAGATGTGCTTGCGTGTCCTCCGTAGGGTGCTGAGTGACAATGTTCTATGATATGGTGCACTTCTTCCTCTGGAACACATCGGCAAAAGATTCCGTCAGTGCCTCTTTTAAAAAGGAGTGGTTCATCCCAATAGAAATGTTTAATGTCATTGAAGAACTTCTTTTTCTGCTGATAGCTGAGGTCAGGAGGTATTATATCTGCAGCAAGATAGTTAACAAAATCTGCATACCAAGGTACATTATTTACCGCTAAGGATTTTTCAGAATCTTCTAGGGTTTCTAAACTTACATCTCCAATGGCATCTAGCTTAGCGATTAACCTGTCATAAGCAAAGTCATCATTTATGGGTACTACATCAGGTTTCAAGAACTCAAGCCTGGAAAGGTGATTGGCAACTACATTCTCGGTGCCTTTCTTATCTCTGATATCAAGTTCAAATTCTTGCAATAAAAGTATCCACCGGAGTAACCTAGGTTTAGCATCCTTTTTATTCAAAAGGTATCGGATGGCGGCATGATCAGTGTAAACAATTATTTTAGCTCCCACCAAATAGGATCTAAATTTGTCTATGGCAAAAACTACGGCTAGGAGTTCCTTTTCTGTGGTTGCATAGTTTAGCTGAGCGGCATCTAGAGTTCTACTGGCGTAGTAAATCACATGTAACTTCTTATCAGATCTTTGCCCTAGCACTGCTCCTACAGCGTAATCACTATCATCACACATGATTTCAAAAGGTTTTGTCCAATCTGGTGGTTGCATAATGGGTGCTGAGATTAAAGCTTGTTTTAAAAGGTTGAATGCTTCGTTGCATTTTTCATCAAAAATGAACTCGGCATCTTTCATCATAAGACCTGTCAAAGGTTTAGTGATCTTAGAGAAATTTTTAATGAAACGCCGGTAAAATCCAGCATGTCCAAGAAAACTTCGAACTTCTCTAATTGTTTTGGGTGGTTTAAGATTCTCTATCACCTCGATCTTAGCTTTATCAACTTTAATGCCTTTTTCAGAAACGGTATGTCCTAGAACTATACCTTCAGTGACCATGAAGTGACATTTCTCCCAATTTAATACCAGGTTTACTTCGACACATCTCTTCAAGATCTTTTCAAGGTTGACTAGACAGTTATTGAAGTCAAATCCGCAGACTGAGAAATCGTCCATGAATACTTCCATAATTCCATCAAGATAATTAGCGAAGATTGACATCATGCAACGCTGAAAAGTTATTGGGGCATTACAGAGTCCGAAAGGCATACGTCTATAGGAAAAATTTCTATATAGGCATGTGAAGGTTGTTTTCTCTTGGTCAGCAGGGTGTATAGGAATTTGGAAAAAACCTGAATATCCTTCGAGGTAACAGAAGTAGGAATGTCCAGCTAGACGTTCCAACATCTGATCTATAAAAGGTAATGGGAAATGGTCCTTCCTAGTGGCTTTGTTTAATTTTCTGTAATCTATGCACAAACGCCAACCTCCTTCTATCCGTTTTGTAACGTGCTCCCCTTTTTCGTTTTGAACCACGGTGATGCCTCCCTTTTTAGGTACTACATGCACAGGGCTTACCCATTTACTGTCCGAGATCTGATATATTATCCCTGCTTCCAACAACTTAAGAACTTCCTTCTTAACTACCTCAATCATTATAGGGTTAATCCTTCTTTGGTGTTCTCTCGAAGGTTTAGCATCTTCCTCAAGTGAAATCCGGTGCATGCACACGGATGGACTTATTCCTTTAAGATCTGAGATGTTGTACCCTAGTGCTGAGGGATATCTTCGCAAGACATCTAAGAGTTGGTTTGTTTCATTTTGGTTCAGAACGGCACTGACTATAATGGTCTGTCCATTTCTTTGTCTAAAAATTCATATCTTAGATTCTTGGGTAATTCTTTTAATTCTAAGGTTGGTTTGCTGGGGTTTTGTATAGGATCTGGAGTTAAGGATAGACATTCAAAAAGGCTATCATCTATGTAGGGTTCTATACTGTCATCATTTTTCTCAATGGGCGTTGAAGGTAGTTTTATTCTTTCTATTGGCTCTTCCTGGTTAAGTTCACGGACACATTCATCAATGACATCAACTGCATAACATGCATCTCCTATTACTGGTGCCGCGAGAAACTTTGCTAGGACAAACTCTATTTTTTCGTTACCTACCTCAAAATTCAATTTTCCTTTCTTGACATCTATTATGGCTCCTGCAGTTGATAGGAAGGGTCTACCTAGGAGGATTGGGATATCTTTATCTTCTTTGATGTCCATTACGACGAAGTCGGTGGGAATGAACAACTTACCTATTCTAACTGGGATGTCTTCTAATACGCCTACAAGGTATTTTATAGATCCGTCAGCTAATTGGAGAGACATCTTAGTAGGTTGCAAATCTCCTAGTTTCAATCGTTCACAAACTGCAAGGGGCATTAGGCTTACACTGGCTCCTAAGTCCAGAAAGGCTTTATCTATGACATGATTCCCCAAAATACAAGGTATGGAGAAATTCCCCGGATCTTTGTCTTTTTTGGCAAGTTTGTTCTCGGAAATGGAATTACACTCCACTGGTTTTGGATCGTCAAGTCTACGTTTATTGGTGAGGATGTCCTTCAGGAATTTAGTATAAGATGGAATTTGGGTGATGGCTTCTGTAAAAGGAATCTCTACATGGAGTTTTTCTATAACTTTAACAAACTTCTGGAATTGGTCATTGATCTTAGTTTATTTAAGTCTTTGTGGATAGGGAATTGGTGGTTTGTATGGCTGAGGGGGTGTTGAAGCTTCGTCTGTAACTTCTCCTTTATCTTTGTCTTTTGGTTTCTCAATTTCTACGGGTTCCTCACCTTCGGGGGTAGCATCCTTTTTGGAAATTTCGGAGTCACTCAATGTCGGGTTTTTAGGCCCTTCATAAGTGGTTCCACTTCGTAAGGTAACAGCGTTAGCTTGCCCTCGAGGGTTCTGTTGAGGTTGTCCAGCAAATTGTCCTCCAGGAGTAGTTTGGGGTGCTTGCTTTAAGGCTACCTGAGAGATCTGGGTTTCAAGCATCTTGCTGTGGGTGGCCATTTGATCCATTTTGGTTCCTAGTTGGGTAAGCAGTTCATTCACATGAATATTCTGATTTAGAAACTCTTTGTTTTGCTGGGCTTGTGCTGTCATAAAATCATTTAGCACTTTCTCAATATTTGGCTTAGGTGGCACTGCTTGCATAGGTTGGTTTTGTCTAGGTGCTTGATTGTTGGTTGATCTCGGAGGTGCTTGGTTTTGGATAGGGTTATTGTTTTTGTAGGAAAAGTTAGGGTGATTCCTCCATCCAGGATTGTAAGTATTTGAGAACGGGTTTCCTTGGGCATAGTTGACTGGGTCTGGGTTAGTCTCGTTTAACAGATGGCAGTCAGCTGATTGATGACCTTTAGTACCACAAAGTTCGCAATCCGATACTACTGCTACTGCAGCGGTTGGTTGTGCGTACATTTGATCGATCTTGAGGGCCATAGCATCCATTTTGGCTTGCATCATGTCTATAGAGCTTACCTCATGTTTACCTCCTTGGGCTTCTTTCTTTTCCACTGTTGCTCTTTCGTTTCCCCATTGATGATGGTTTTGAGCCATATCTTCAATGAGACCACAAGCGTCAGGATAGGGTTTGTTCATCAGGGCACCGCCAGCGGCAGCGTCGATGGACATCTTTGTGTTATAATGAAGTCCGTGGTAAAAGGTATGTATAATCAACCATTGCTCCAAACCTTGGTGTGGACAAGCCCTTAGAAGGTCTTTATACCTCTCCCAAGCTTCAAATAGCGATTCTCCTTGGTTTTGGGTAAATCTTGTTATTTGGTTTCGGAGAACGGCTGTTTTGCTTAGGGGAAAGTATCTGGCAAGGAATGTTCTCCTAAGGTCTTCCCATGTTGTTATAGAATTGGCTGGAAGGGAATCTAACCAAGTTAGAGCTTTGTCTCTAAGGGAAAAGGGAAATAGTCTTAAACGAATCGCCTCAGGACTAACACCATTGGTCTTAAAGGTGTTTGACAACTGGATAAAGACTTTTAGATGTTGGTTTGGGTTTTCAAATGGTAGTCCTGTGAATTGGTTTTGTTGAACTAGTTGTAATAGGGACGGTTTTAGTTCAAAATTATTGGCAGGTATGGTAGGGTTAACTATACTAGAGCTCGGTTCTTCGTCAGCAGGCTGAGCGAATTCCTTAAGGGGTCTTTGGTTACGATCTTCGGCCATAGCTTGCTTAATTCGACGAAGCCAAAGTCGTGCGCGAGCGTAACGTTCTGGTTCCACTAAAGGATCTATAACACTACTGGAGCTGCGAGATCTTCGCATCGACCAGTTCGTGCGGCCCTAGTCTAAATGGTGATAACAAACGAAATTCGAAATTCGGCGAAATTGGTCCCCGGCAACGGCGCCAAAAACTTGATGCGTTGTATTCGCAAGTGCACGAATCGCGTCAGAGTAATATAAAAAGTTATCGTATCCACAGAGACCAAATGTCGATCTAACGATTTCCGTTTGTTACAGTGATTATCTAAGGCAGTTCAATTCAGGGTTTACTAATGCAGAGGAAAATAAATAAAAGTAAATGACGAGGTAATGAAATTCAAACAAAACAATAGGCTTGAATGTAATTCTCATAACCGATAATATTTCTATATTCATCAACAGAACTACTTACGGGCAATATCTTCTATTTTAAGAAAAGAATTCAATTTAACAGGAACTGTCGCTTTCGCGTAGTCAAAACCAAGTTTACCCTCTAAACTAACCCCTTTATTGTCACTTATAAAAGGCGCGCACTGCGTTAGAGTCATGGAAAACTTACTTTTAAGAAATGCAAATTCTAAACTAAACAGAAAAGTATTTTGACCTGAAATCTCTAAACTAAAGAGGTTCAAAATGAACCAGATTCTAATCCCACTAACGCGTCCGAAAATAGTTTTAAAATCTCTTTTCTAAAGTGTTAAAAATCCCTACTCAACTAAGCAAAGCGCTTTCGCTGTATTTGATCAGTTGAGAACTAAACAAGTTCACAAATGGTTGGACGGCTTTCGATCTTACCCAACATTGCTTTTAAGTACAGAAAACTTGTGTTAAAGATTAAAACAGCCCTTAAGTACTTCTATTAACATATAGACGTATTACGGTGATTATGGTCTTTACATTCTTACCTATCTAAAACTTAGCCAGCCATGGTAGTTATAACAGTCATATTAATTCTTATCATGTATGGAATTAAGTCTTTTGAAAAGTAAAGTTTTGAAAAGTAAGGCAAGACAATAAATAAACAAAATAAAGCAAGTGCAAGAAATAAATGAAAGTAAATGCGATTAAAATAAAACCTGCTCCAAAGCGGAGTCTTTAAATCTGGTACAATGTACGAAAAAGAAAATGCTGGCAGGATTACTTCTACCAAAGTGCTCCAACTTGATTACAGACACTCCAAGACTAGATTACAAACTCGATCACACACAGTGCAATAACTCCTCGATGTGAGAAGATTACTGCATTACAAGAGTGAAATTTATGCCTAGGATGAAGTAAACTAAGATTGGATGATCCTAAAATTTGAGTTCTGAGAGTATTTATAGGCAAAGTTGGCATGGTGCAAAGACAAAAGTGACCTTGGCTTGAAAAATGGGCGGGAACTCATTTTGCCTTGTCGCGCCCGCGACAGGCCTACCGCGCCCGCGACATGAAGAAAACGGCGAAGGTGAGTGCTTATCGTGGGAATGTGGCAGTTGAGTTGTGGAGATCATGGGACACGTTGTCGCCTACCCTGGGGCGCCCGCGACAAGAGAAGCGACAAGAGTAAATTGCTGCCAAACTTGAATTCTTGCTCCTTTTGCACCCTTTTTCGTCTGGAACCTCGATTTATTGAAAACCTGAAAACAAAGGAAAACATAACAATAACAAAGCAAAAATAATAGAAAAAACAACTAATATGCATGTGAAATCAGAGTCGAAAATACAGTATAATTTAGTGTCATCAAATCAGAATCATTGATCGTTGTGGAAACTTCCCCAACGTACCCCTTATAGGAACTAAGGGAGGAATCAACTACCATCCAGTTCTCGTTTGTCGTCAATTTGGATACCCGATGAGGCATATTCCGCTGAATGCTCATCTGGAAGGTCTTTTCTTCAAAGAAGGAGAAAACGACATAGCACTAAAGATGGAAATAGTGCACGCTTGGAAACACGTTCATAAGAAAGGACGGGAGTCTCTAGGAAAACCAGACTGTGTCTCGGTGGAGCCTTATCTCCACTGGGTGCAAACTAGAGCTCTCAAGCTAAAGATGCCTTATCCTCGTTACGGAATTCTTCCACCGAGGGAATCTGTCATGTACTTCATGACGGAAACTGAAAAGCTTCAGGTTACTCTCAACAAAGTTCAAAAGGAGAGAAGGTCTTGGAAGAACAAGTTCCGCACCCTCAACATAGAGTGCATCAAAATACAGCAACTACTGAAAGAGAAAGATGCTCTGATTGAAATTTTGGAGCAACATGCTGTAGAGAATCAAGATGACCAAAGGAATTTGCTCACTCCTTTCACTTGGAAAAGGAACGACAACCCGACAACGGCCCAAGAGCCCCGGTCAAAGAAAAGGAAAGTACCAGAGTCAGCACCCGATTTCTCTTCAGAGAGGACTCGGGACCCATTAGCTTAGGTTTCTATTTCTGCACCTTGTAATCTACTATATTTCCATTTCTGTAATCCTTTGAATTCAATAAAAAGGGCTTTCCCCACTGTTTGATATTTGCAATCTAATTGTTGAAGTTTATTTTGATTAAACCAAAAAACAATTAATATAATCATTGCATTCATCATTCTCACATCGCGTATTCTTCTTACCTATGAAGGTTACAAACTTCGGGAAAGTGAAGATGCCAGGGGCATACTGAAGACTCCTGAAGGTTACAAACTTCGGGAAACGCCAAGATTTGCTGCCGTAGTCACGGTACCACCCCCAGTGGTGCACACTGTCCCGGAAGGACAGATTCCGCCAATACCTGCTGGTAAGAAGGAAACTATGTTCGATAGAATGGATGAGTTCCAGGAACAGTTCTCGGAAATGCAGAAAGAATTGCAAGCTATCCGCGGTCAGGATCTATTTGGAAAGGACGCCGCAGACCTTTGTCTGGTCCCCAATGTGAAAGTTCCGCACAAATTTCAAGTTCCCGACTTTGAAAAATACAAGGGTAACTCTTGCCCTCAAAGCCATATGGTGATGTACGCTCGGCGGATGTCAGCTCAGACAGAGAATCAGGACCTACTGATTCACTACTTTCAGGATAGTTTAACCAGTGCCGCACTCAAATGGTACATGGGTTTAAATCGTGCCACGATCAGAACTTTCAGAGATCTTGGCACTGCCTTCGTCCAACAATACAAATACAATTTGGACATGGCACCTGACAGAGATCAACTCAGATCAATGTCGCAAAAGGACAAGGAAACCTTTAAGGAGTATGCTCAAAGGTGGCGTGAAATCGCCGCTCAAATTTGTCCACCTCTTGAGGAAAAAGAGATGACAAAGATCTTCTTAAATACCTTAAGCTCATTTTATTATGACCGAATGGTTGCCAGTGCACCCAGCGACTTCACCGAAATGGTCGGCATGGGCGTACGTCTTGAGGAAGCCGTCCGAGAAGGACTTTTGGTAAAGGCGATGTTATCAACCGGTAGCAGCTATAACTCCTGCTATCAGCACTGCGCCTACGTATCAACCTCAGGTTGCGCAAAGCCAACCTGATCAGGAAAGGACACAACAGCCTCTTCAGCAGGCTCGTCCCCAATACAACAACAACCATACAACACGACCATCAGGATTTGATCCTATACCCGTATCGTACGCAGAGTTGTTTCCATTACTGCTAGCCAAGGGGCACATTCAAACTAAGTCCCCTCTTACAGTACCGGAAAATCCGCCTTTCTGGTTTAAGGTGGATCAAACTTGCCCTTACCACCAAGGAGGACCAGGGCATAACATTGAGACTTGTCTCAATTTCAAGTCCGACGTGCAAAAGCTTGTTAAGAGCGGGGTCTTATCCTTCAAAGATACAAACCCTAATGTTCTCACGAACCCGCTGCCTCAACATGAGAAAGCTGCAGTCAACCTGATTGAGAAAGAATTTAACAACGTCTATCAAATTCACGATGTACTCTTGTTAAAGACGAATCTGGTCAAGATGCATTGTAGACCGAGTGGATATGGCCATGTGCCACCTCATAACTATCACCAGTGTGATATCTGCTCTAAAGACAACCAGGGATGTTCTGTGGTGCAAGCATCTCTACAGGAACAAATGGATCTCGGATGGATCCAAGAACACCGAGTTCGTGGAGTTAACATGGTCTACACAAATTCTAACATCATTCAAAACCACGACATCCGTGTGATGAATGTCAACTTGGTGGCAATGCACTCAAGGCAAAGCCAATATCATAATCTGCCGCGTCACGATTACAGTTCTTGTCTGACTTTCTCGGTAAACAAACAGGGTTGCTCTTTCATACAAGAAGCCCTCCAGCGTCAGATGGATTTTGGATGGATCCAAGACTACCATGATAGGAATCCCTATCAGATCAATATGGTTTAGATCTTTGATATTCGTGTGATGAATACCAGTCTGGTAGAGTTACATGCTGAGCAGGTCCGACTCGGATTCTTAATATCACATGACTATCAAAGCTGTAAAGCGGGTTGCGAAAATGATCAAGGTTGTACCCTTGTCCAGGAGGCACTTCAGCACTTGTTAAATCACTGGTGGATGCCAATTTATATGGATGAAGATACTCAGCAAATTAGTATCAATAACAGGAATCCCACTCGGCGTCAGAGTCAGGATGTCGGACTTATGGAAGCTAACCTAGTAAGGTTACATTGTATTCAAAGTGGGCGTGGCCAGGTGCCACCACACAATTACGACCGTTGTAGCGTCTGTTCGGAAAGTAACCAAGGGTGTTACCTTGTGAGAGCAGCTCTTCAGGGTCAGGTGGATCGTGGAGAGATTCGCCCGTATCCAGGTTCCAGACCCATCAATTGGTCGTCGGACTACCTTGCCAATCAAATTGAGGACGTTGTCACAATTTCTGGTCATCATAGGACCAGGGATGTTTTTGCCATCATCCCTATACTTGACGAATCTAAAGTTCCCAACCGGGAATGGATCGAGATTACTTACGATGGTTAGAAAAGTCAGAGGGCTCCCGTAGGCATCTATCTACCGGGACCACTACCATATGAATCAACTAAGGCTATCCCTTGCAAATACGGTGCAACGATAATTGAAAATGGAAAGGAAATTCCATTACCCTCCGTCGTGAATATTGCAGACATCAGTCGAGTAACACGGAGTGGTAGAATCTTCAACCGAGGAGTTGGGGAACCTAACAAAGAAAAGGAACTTCAGACAGAAGCTCTCAATCCACCAGTCGGTCAATCCAGTAATCCCGACCTTTCGACAAACAACGATGAGATGCTGAAGCTCATCCAAAGGAGTGAATACAACATTGTTGATCAGCTGTTACAAACTCCTTCAAAGATTTCGGTATTATCACTGTTACTCAGTTCAGAAGCGCATAGGGAAGCTCTACAGAAAGTCTTGGAGCAAGCCTTTGTGGAACAGGATGTAACAATCAGACAGTTCGATAGTATTGTCTCTAACATCACTTCCTGCAACAATTTGGGATTTAGTGATGAGGAATTACCTGAAGAGGGTCGCCGTCATAACATGGCGCTCAACATTACAGTTAACTTCCAGGACGATGCTTTAGCCAGCGTACTGGTAGACACAGGGTTAGCCCTGAATGTTATGCCGAAGTCCACTTTGATGCAATTATCATGCTGAATGTACTGATCGTAGTACGGTTTAAACCCATGTACCATTTAAGTGCGGCACCGGTTAAACTATCCTGGAAGTAGTGAATCAGCAGGTCCTGATTCTCTGTCTGAGCTGACATCCGCCGAGCGTACATCACCAGATGGCTCTGAGGGAAAGAGTTACCCTTGTATTTTTCAAAGTCGGGCACTTGGAACTTGTGCGGGACTTTCACATTTGGGACCAAGCAGAGGTCTGCGGCGTCCTTTCCAAATAGATCCTGACTGCGAATGGCTTGCAGCTCTTTCTGCATTTCTAAGAACTGCTCCTGGAATTCATCCATTCTGTCAAACATAGTTTCCTTCTTACCAGAAGGTGTCTGTGGAATCTGTCCTTCCGGACAGTGTGCACCACAGGGGGTGGTACCGTGACTACGGTAGTAAGTCTTGGCGCCTCCCGAAGTTTGTAACCTTCAGGAGTCTTGAGTATGCCCCTGGCATCTTCGCTTTCCAGAAGTTTGTAACCTTCAGGCCCAGTGGCTTCTGTTGCGATTCCCTGATCTTCAGTGATCCGTGGAACATATCCTTCCGGGATATAGTTAACAGGCATGCCCCAAGGACGATCTTTCGGCATCTGATACCTAGGATCATACTTTTCTATGATGGGCGTTGAGGTGATCTCTGAGATCACAGTTCTTTGTAGCTGAGCTTCTGCCATGGCTTGCATGTCGTTACGAAGCTTTCTCATATCCTCTCTCAGAGCGTCGATCTCTTCTTTCAACTCTCTGTTTTCTTCCTCAAGATCATCCATCCTTTTCTGACGATTGGCCCGAGTATTATACGAATGAGACAGTTTGACTCTAGAACCGAGACACAAACGTGAGATTCGTATGTAAGAAGAATACGCGATGTGAGAATGATGAATGCAATGATTATATTAATTGTTTTTTTTTGTTTAATCAAAATAAACTTCGACAATTAGATTGCAAATATCAAACAGTGGGGAAACCCCTTTTTATTGAATTCCAAAGGATTACAGAAATGGAAATACAGTAGATTACAAAGTGCAGAAACAGAAACCTAAACTAATGGGTCCCGAGTCCTCTTCTTTGACCGGGGCGCTTGGGCCGTTGTTGGGTTATCATTCCTTTGCCAGGTGAAAGGAGCGAGCAAATTCCTTTGGTCATCTTGATTCTCCACAGCATGCTGCTCCAAAATTTCAATCAGAGTATCTTTCTCTTTTAGCAGTTGCTGTATTTGGATACACTCTACGTCGAGGGTGCGGTACTTGTTCTTCCAAGATCTTCTTTCCTTTTGAACTTTGTTGAGAGTAACCTGAAGCTTTTCAGTTTCCGTCATGAAGTACATGACAGATTCCCTCGGCGGAAGAATTCCGTAACGAGGATAAGGCATCTTTAGCTTGAGAGCTCTGGTTTGTACCCAGTGGAGATAAGGCTCCACCGAGACACAGTCCGGTTTTCCCAGAGACTCTCGTCCTTTCTTATGAACATGTTTCCAAGCTTGCACTATTTCCATCTTTAGTGCTCTGTCACTTTCTCCTTCTTTGAAGAAAAGACCTTCCAGATGAACACCCAGTGGGATGTGTCTCATCGGGTATCCAAATTAACGAAGAACCAATATCGGATGATAGTTGATTCCTCCTTTAGTTTCTATGAGGGGTACACTGGGGAAGTTTCCACAACGGTCAATGATTCTAATTCCCTCATAAATCCTATTACACCAATCTATATCGGAGTTGGTGAGAGACATGATCTTCTGCGACCAACGTAAGACACTCTTGAAATCCCAAAAAGTAGCAGACTTGGGCAAGTGTGAGATAAACCACTTATAAAGCAGAGGTACACAACATGTGATCTCCCCTCCACTGTACAAATTTCCTAAGTGTACAGAATGATACGCATCTGCGAGCCAAGTCGGCACGGGTTTCCAATGAGAAAAACCTTAATAGCGTTGATATCGACGAAGTTATTGATGTTGGGAAACAAAAATAACCCGTAGGTGAGCAAGACAAAGTTGCTTTCAAAAGCAGTCGTGTTCCCTATACTAGCGAAGTACAGAGCTTTCTTTGTCAGGAACTGGGCTGGAAAACCTTGGATGCCACCCTTAGTGGTCATGTGAGTCCTGACCTCAGACTCGTCCAAATGAATTGCTATTGCAATAGTTTGATTCTTTGGAATTTCTTCCAGTCCAGAAAACGGAGCTCGATCAGTGATATGTAAATCAGTCAGATGAGAATACTCCTCCAGCGTTGGTGATAGCTGGTAATCCGGGAATGTGAAACAGTGATAAACCGGATCATAGAATTGAATGAGCGCGTCCATGATCCCCTTAATCACATGGACTCTTAACAATGGTAGCAAACCACTGTGCTTGGCTCTGAAAGCCTCTGGGTTAACGATCATCCTCGCTAACTTTCTCAAATCCCCTAATTTTGGAACCTTGAAGGTATACTGGTGAGTTCTCCTTCTACCGAAATCCATTAACGTAATCCTCTTCTCTGATATTTGCAATCACAGTCTTAGTTTAATTTGAAAAATAGAGAGACTAGAAGAGAAATTTTTTTGAATGTTTTAATGTTTTATTAAATGAATGCATGAATGCAGTACACAAAAACATAGAAAAAACATGGGGTCAGAGGGTCGTTGTCATGAAGTCAAGGCTCTACCCATCCCCAAAGGTTTATACTAGGGTGATTTTTGTACCTGTACTCATTATCATCAGCTCCTCCCAGGAAAGCAAAACAACAAGCGGATCGCCAGCGAGTTGTAGAGCAATCTTAGAGTAAGTGCCATTCACCGAGAATAGATCACCAACCTCAAATGAGGGTAGTATCGCGTAACAACTATTTCCGATAGTTTCCGCACTACAAAAGGGTTTGGCTCCTCAGCTTCTCAGACTTAACAATCGGCCCATTGGCTATAAGAGTGAATGGGTTGCGTTGGTCAGCTTCCACTGAGGTTGATGGTCAACCCCGTCGCCATCACTTATCTTAAGTGTATACTCATTCTCACCACATGCGGCATCACACGCATTCCCAGTAGCAGAAAAATAAACACGTATAGAAATTAGGAAAAGCAGTATATATATTTGTCCAAAACATCCTAGACTTATAAAGCTAAGAATCCTAAGTTCCTGACAGAAATGGCTCCCCGGCTGAGTTACCACTCTGTAGTTTCTACACAAGGAAAACAGAAAGAAAGAAATAAGGGCCCCACGGTGGGCGCCACTTTTCTGTTGGCGGCCACCGCCATGAAAATGACTTACCCAAGGTTTAAATTGTAAGAAGGAAAGAACAGGCCCCACGGTGGGCGCACTTTTTCTGTAGCGAGCGATTTTGGACGCGGTTCTTAAGCGCTGGTCGCTCTCTGCGGTTTGAGTTTGAACTACAAGTCGATTCATTTTTTATCCTATTGTGAGCTGAATAAGGAAGGGAAATAGATGTCTCCAATTAACCCTGCTTGCATACTGAGTTTAAACAGCGGTCTGTTAGGTTATGGATGCTATCAATGTGGGGGGGCCTTTGTACTGGTTATTTGTATTTTCGCCAATACTGTTTTCTTTCTTTCTAGGACTTTCTAGCGGGGAACAAGGATTAGGATGTTAGGACTGATGCTTTTGAATTACTGCTTTTGATTGACTGAGATATGGGATTTGGGATTTTTGTTGATTGCGCTCGCTAAGATCTTTTCTTTCGATCTTATGCCTACGTATTCCCGTTTACTGAAACAGGGAAATCAGAGCGTTCGTAGTTCCTCCTATTCTATGGGAGGAAATTGGTTTTTGGTGTCTTGTTCAAAGCCCAAGACGTGAAGCGAAAGGTGATTTGTATCTTGTTCAAAGCCCAAGATGTGAAGCTAAAAGGTCTATTTGTGTCTTGTTCAAAGCCCAAGACGTGAAGCTGAAAGACCTCGACTTTAGAGAGAATTTGTCATCTCTAAAGAGGGGAGAAGGAGAATTACTTTAACTGGGATACGCGGATCCGAGCAATGCCATAATTTCCGAAGAAAAGGGTTTTAACCTGAAGGAGAAGACTTTAACTCAGTGTAGAGCAATGCCATCTTTCCTTAGGAATTTCTCATGCTAAAAGAGGGACAGTGGCGTGGATATAGATGATCCAGAGGCTTGCCGCTTACAGCGATTAGATGAAGGGGAAGGAGTTGTTGATGTTTGTATACTGTGAATAAGGCACAGCTTTGATGCTAAAAGGTTGATTGGATCAACTAGGGGTTTTCTTATACAAAGCCTAAGAGGAGGCTAATTTCCGCTAGGAAAATCATTATTCAAAGCCTAAGAGGAGGCTATTTTGTGTCCCGTACAAAGCCCGAGAGAGAGGCTAAAAGTTTTTGACCCGACGATGGAGTCTTTTGTACTCAACAAGAGAGTTTTTTGTATCTCGTATGAAGCCCGAGATGGAGGCTGTTGTTTGTTTGGCTCAATAAGAACCTTTTTGTATCTCGTACAAAGCCCGAGATAGAGGCGAAAGGGGGATTGACTCAACGAGAGAGTCTCTTATGTGTCTCGTACAAAGCCCGAGAGAGAGGCTAAACGTTGTTTGACTCCACTGGGGAGAATTTTGGTATCTCGTACGAAGCCCGAGATGGAGGCTATTGTAACTGTTTCAGTTGAGTGACAGATCCAATATACTGATTTTAAAAGAGAAAATCAGTTCTTATATGAGCAACACTGTACTCAGGGATTTGATTTGAGGATCAGGGATATTTCCTTCTCTTTGAGGAAACGGGAAATCCAAAGGGTATTGAGATTGTCCGAGTCTGCGGGTTTCCTTCCTATTTAACGAAGGGTGCTTGAGAATGTCTTTGAGACTCAAGGAAGCTAGACTATCTAAGTCTAGAGTTTTATCTTTTGTACTATGCTTTGAGAAACAGTAGTAAACTCTATGAAAGGCTGTTCTATGAGGATGACTAGGTTTTGTTCCTATACCTCTAGGAGGTCGTCGGGACAATTTGTACGAAGCCCAAGAGGAGGCTGGAAACTTTTAAGAAGCCGACGGGTCCTTGTACGAAGCCCAAGAGGAGGCTATCATTCCCAGGGGAAGAGATCATTATACGAAGCCTAAGAGGAGGCTGTGAATACTTCTAAGAAGCCGTAGTGTCCTTGAATAATGCCCAAGAGGAGGCCGATGCTTTTAAGAAGCCCGTGGGTCTATCATCTCCTTTCCATTAGGAGAGATAACTCTTTTAAAGATAAAAACCACTGGTAAACGTGTGAGGTTTACTATCCAGCGACTTTTAGCTTTTAAAGAGGGTTCCTTAGTTAAGGTCCAAGATTATGACCGTAGTGGGTACCCAAACCCCGAGACATTCAAGGCAAGCTATTCACAAGGAATAGATCAAGTCAGGAAAGTTCGAGAATTTGGAAGAAACTCAAAGATGCCATTCACGGAGAATACATTCATCTTGGGGAGTAGAGCTTCTTGACGATTCCTAAGGAGGACAGCCGAAGAGAAGACTGTATCTGGTGCTCCTATTGGGGATCTAGGTGTCTATTTCTACGAATAAATGAAACGGCGTCACCTAGTTCTAGACGTAGTTGCCGGGGAAACTCGAAATATCTATACTATTATTACATAGTAGATATGAGTTTATGAAAGGAGACTTACAGTGAGCAGCCCCATAATACAGTTTATAATATGAAAGCAGTAAACGAAAGCGATAACCACTTACTCGGTTGTAGTGCTTCCATGCTGTTTGGTTAGTTGTTCAACAAAGAAAGATTGAAAACAACAGTATATTCAAAATCAAAGGAGAAAGTGCTTTGAAAAAGAAAGATTTGGGGACTTATACAAGTGACTGAGGCCCAAAATGTTTTCTGTACAAAGGGATAGGTCTTACACTCTCTCAAGAGGCCCAAAAGGTTTAAAGAAAAGAGTGGGGCTTATAACATGAGGGTAGGCCCAAATGATTTTTCGTTTAAAAATGGCGATCGCGCCGAAGTTTTCTTTTAACGCAGAGGGACTTATACAATAAGTGAGGCCCAAAATGTTTTGGTTAAAAGGGGGATTGGGTCTTACACTCTATTAGAGGCCCAAAAAGTTTTAAGAGAAAGAAATGGGTCTTACTACTCGAGGGTAGGCCCAGATGGTTTTTATTTTTAAACGGGCGACGATCGCGCCGTTTACTTGTACAGAGGGACTTATACAATGAATGAGGCCCAAAAAAGTTTTTGTACAAGGGGGGGATGGGTCTTACACTCTCTCAAGAGGCCCAAAGAGTTTTGAAAATGATTTATGAGGGTTGAATTAATCCAAAACCCTAATTTGTTTTCAAAATGTATTTAATTGAATAAACATTCAATTAAAATGATCAAAAATTGTTTAACACATGGAAAACAAATTGTGATCTTGGATTAATGCTTCAAAAATTAAGTATTGACCTACAAAATAATTAGAAAGCATTAAAAGTTGCAAAATCAATGTAGAAAAAATATTTAAAATGCCAAAAACAATCAAAATATTAATTCTTTACAAAAATATCAATTATATGAAATAAATAATATTTTTGGGATTTTTTGGGAAAATAAAATATTTTAACATTTTTGTGAATTATTAAAAAAAGAATCAACTCAAAATCATTAAAACTCAGAGAGAAATTAATTTTTGAATCAATTAAACAAAATCACAAAATTCAAATATTTGAATTATTCAAAAATGGCGCCAAGAACAAGCTGAAGAACACGCGCGTGTTCTTGGTTTCTCAGATTTGCGTTTTCTATCCAATCTCCATGAATACGTAATCATATCATGCAATCCACATATCATTATGCTCGTCTCAACCTCACGATCATGTCTATGTACTTTAATTTCATTTAAATTAAACATACAACAAGAAATCACGAAGAGACCTCAAGAACCCTAATTTCTGCATGAAGGCTAGGATTTTTGATACACGATTCAAACAATGCAATTAATTGAGGGAAAACATTCCATGCATGATTATGAACATATGGCCAAATTATTGTGCGAGGAAATATGCATAGATTGAGAGATGACCAAGTATGTGCTTACCTCTAGGCTGTGACAGCAAGTTCAAAGTGATTTTTGATTTGGAGGTGTTACAGATGAGTGGTGATGATCTGAACAGCTTCCCTACACCCTATGGATTGTGTTTGGATGGTTGGACTTGATTGAAAATGGTTGGATCACTTCATGGCATCTCAACTGCAACTTGGTTAAAACCTTGAGCAATTGACTGGTGATTCTGAGAAATCAGTGTTCCAGATGTTGTTTATGTGTTTGATCAGCTCACATATGATGTTTTTGAGGTGTGTGAGTGATTGGTTTGATTGGAATTGCTCTCAAACTCAAAACCCGATAGTGACTTGCCTTAGAAGGCAAAATTGGAGTGAAAGAAGAGATTTTGAGGAAAGCATCTGTTAGATGGCTTTGGTGTACTCAAAATGACCACAATTGAGCTCTATTTATAGTGGAGCAAGTTTGTTTTGCAAGGAATAGTGCATGGCAGCTGGTAAGTAGGTTTGGCCAATGTTGTCCAATGAAAATCCAAGTCTCCTCTAGCCATTGACTAGAGGTTAGGGCACAGAGCTTTGGTCCCCTTGGTCTTGGATAAGTCTTGACTGATTTCAGATGAGAATGGCTCAGTCCATGCCACCTTGATGGTTCCATTGAATGCCTCATTCCAAATTTGAAGTCTTGTCCCTATTTTGGCCATTCTAGGTTCAACATGCTATTTCTTGTTCCATGGACTTTGGAGGCTTGGCTCAGTGATTGTCCCCTTTAGATTCAATCCTCTGAGGTGTCCAAGTGGATAGGAGCAATTGAATTTGGCTGATTTTGGCAAATCGACCAAAGTTGCAAATTCTGCCTTGCCTTGACAGATTTCAGCAAGGCAACTTGGCAATGTTGTATCTCATGGTGTAGGTTGAATTTGGCAATGTTCTTGGCCATTTTGGAAAGCTCTTACATGATACAACAACTGTTTAAACAAGTTTGGTTTTGATCTCTTTTGATTCCAAGTGAAAAATCCCCCTACATTTGGCAAAAAGTGAGGCAGAATCTGACTTAGTGAAAATTTCACTAAGTGTTGGAAAAAGTGACATTTTCACTTTTCAGCCACTTTGATCACTCCATAACTCAAAATCCTTAATGAATTGGAATGACTTGTAGTTGAAGTTTTTCTAGGTGATAATGAGGGCTACAAATCCATCGTTGGATGAGAAAAAATGGCCTTGTGGTTTAGGAGTTATGGTCCTCCAAAGTTGGTACCTTTGCCACTTTATTTTTAACTTAGAAAATTTTTTAAGTTTTATGGTTACCCCTTTTACAAGTTATCTCACTTTTCTTGATTTTTCTTGATGAATGATGATTCAAATCATACATTAACATCATTTTAGGGTTAAAAATCCATTTTGGTGAAAAATCTCAAAAAGTCAAAGTTGACTTTTGTGCACAGTTGACTTTTTATCAGATGAATTCCAAACTGTGCAATTCTTCAGGAAATCATGTCCTTGACCTAAGTCAAACTTGATGGGCATGTTCCATGGGTGTCATAGGGTATATTCAATCATGTATTAGGGTTTGGGAGCATGTCCTGGTCAAAAGTCAAAGTTACAGTTGACTTTTCCCTTAAAACCCTAATTGTGGTGCAGATGAAATTGAGACTTGTTGCTCAACCTTCTTGGATCAATCCATTGTTCCAAATGGATCAATATGGTATATTAGAGACCCTCAAATCATCTCTTGAGGTCTTGGCTCATGGTTTGTCCCAAAAGTCAACTTAGGGGTGAATTAGGTCAAGAAACCCTAATTCCTGATTTTTGATGAATGCATCCCCTGAGGCAAAATTGACTTGATGCATGGGTTCATGAGGTTCCATGAAGTATATTAGGTTATGTTTTGGATCATTGCCTTGTGCCCAGATGAAAATTTCCATCTGGAGGCCCTGGTCGACCAAAACCCTAATTTGGTGACACTGTCGATCTTGAGACTTGATCCACCTAGAAGGGAGCAGCCTTGTGCTTAATCCTTGAAGTGGGAGTCCTTTTTGATCCATTGTGGATGTTTAAGAGATTAGACAAGTTGAAGATCATGTCATTTCTTGATTGATCCTTTGTCTAAGCACTCAGAGAGGGCTTGAAACCCTAATTTTGATTGTAGTGGATGCTCACCCATCCTTGGGGAGGCTAATGAAGCATAAAGGTACATCCATATTGTGATGATGATTTTCACAATGATGGGAAATCTAAGTGGTCAAAATTTGGGGTATTACAGATGCCCCTATTTAATCTTCTTGGACCCAAAGGTGTGAATGACGAAGGGATTCGGGCATTCGGGGTGCAAGAGGATTAAATATCGGAATACCCGAAATTTTGATGGTGGTTATGAATGGTAGCTTACGCATTCATCTTCTTTAGCTAAGCAATGATGCTTAGGAAAGGTAAACTTCCCCTCGATCCTGGTTTCCTACCAAGGAACTGGTCTCAGTCTCTTTTGTCAATAAACTTCCCCTCGATCCTGGTTTCCTACCAAGGAACAGGTCTTGGTTTCTTTTGAACTTCCCCTCATTCTTGGTTTCCTACCAAGGAACTGGTCTTAGTTTCTGATTTAAACTTCCCCTCGATCCTAGTTTCCTACCAAGGAACTGGTCTTAGTTTCTGATTTAAACTTCCCCTCGATCCTGGTTTCCTACCAAGAACTGGTCTTAGTTTCTTTTGTCAATAAACTTTATTGACAAGGGACGCTATGTGTAGCGGTTTTCCTTCAAACTTCTCGCCGAATTTTCCTGGGGAGATGCCATTTGACGGAAAAAGGTTTGATGTCAGACTTGCTGGGGAACCCAATGTCTGAGTTGTAGAGTTGCACGAACTTCTCCGTTGGAGACGCCATTTGTCGACCCTACTGGGGAAAGCGAGTCTCTTGAGAGACTGTTTTCATTTGGGATCTTTCATCATACTTTTCTCGGGATCTTCCCAGAGAAACGCCATATGATGGGGTCTAATTTTGAGGTGCCGATGACCTTTTCATCAGTAGGTTTTTTTGGAGAAAAACTGGCGTGCTGCCGAATCTCTGATCACGAGGCTTTCTCTGTGGATTTTCCTTAATCCTGGAAAGCAAGGATATCATCTTCAATGGCGAAGAGTGATGTTTATTAAAAGTTCTCTGATCTTTCAGAGGTTCAAATTATCAAAGTGGCCAAGGACCAACTTCTTTCCAGAATTAACTGGAAGCGAGGTTGTTCAGACACAGTATTTCCTGACGAGGCAAGAACTGACAACTCGATTGAGAGGACTTCTACCACTAGGGGACAAGACCGACTAGAGTGATAGTGATGCAATATGAAATGTGAATGCAAATAAAAAATGCATGATGTATGTATGTATGTGCTGACAAAACAGACGCGACATACAGACTAATGGATGAACACAATTGGATACTCGGCCATCGCGGGGCGAAGAAGTATCGTTGATAGCAATTCCACCTTGCTTAGGAGAGATAGTCCCGTTGGGAGCTATGTTGATCGGGCTTAGGAGATGAGAACTCGGCCGAGGCGTGTCAGACGAAACAAGGTCTCTGACATTATTGATCCTTCATTCAGGAGTACTGGTCTAGAAGGAGTACTTTGATTCTGCACTTTGAAGTTCGCTTACTTCGGGAGAAGCGGTCGATGTTCTTCTGAT
Source organism: Lathyrus tuberosus (assembly GCA_022829125.1). Lineage (NCBI taxonomy): Eukaryota > Viridiplantae > Streptophyta > Magnoliopsida > Fabales > Fabaceae > Lathyrus > Lathyrus tuberosus. Next base: position 8,087,521 of record JALAZF010000061.1, read on the forward strand.
GTTCAACAGTCAAAAGAAATGCCATCTTTAATTTAAAAGCAGAAAAAGTTTAACAAGTAAATTCATTTTTGTTTTATTTTAAGAATCGCTGATTAAGTTTAAACAATATCATTCTGTAAAGCTAAAACAAGTAAAGAATTACAAACAAAAACACGAGGGCTCAAATTTTATTGATAAGATGGAGATCAGCCAAACGCGTGATTCCAAAGAGTATATACAAAGTTAGAAAATGGTAATTTACGGGGAAAAGGGCTACGTTGAAACATAACGACCACTATCCTTCTACCAACTTTGAATTCAGGACATCCTGAGCTTCTGTCGAAGATAACCTTTGCTGGAGTTTTCCTCCGATGGATGATGATGCAACTGCTGCTGAGGGACTTGCCTCTGTTGAACATAGTTACTTGCCATTATCCCTAACTTTTGTCTGGATTGTACTATGAGATTTCCAATCCATCGGGATAATTTTTTTTTCATGTCTCTAACTTTTGCCTGGACCGCCCTTTCGGGTTTTCAATCCACCGAGACGTTTTTTTTTTTTTAGTTTTAGGCGAAGTATTTCTTGACTACATCAACATTCGTGGGGTAGGCAAATTCTTCTCCGTCCATGGTCGCAAGTCTCAAGGCGCCGCCTGAAAAAGCTTTCGTGACCACATAAGGGCCATCATAATTTGGGGTCCATTTGCCCCAAGAATCAGTGAGAAATGATTGTATCTTCTTGAGCACAAGGTCTCCTTTCCTGAAGACACGAGGTCAGACCTTTTTGTCGAACGCCCTCTTCATTCTCTATTGGTACAACTGACCGTGGCATAGTGCCGTGATTCGCTTCTCTTCGATCAGGTTCAGTTCGTCGTGTCGACTTTGACACCATTCAGCTTCGGTGAGCTGAGCTTCCATCAATACCCGGATTGATGGGATCTCTACTTCTATGGGGAGCACTGCCTCTATGCCATATACTAGAGAGAAAGGGGTAGCCCCTGTTGAAGTACGGACAGATGTGCGATAACCATGAAGAGCAAAGGGTAGCATTTCGTGCCAATCTTTATAGGTTACAACCATCTTTTGAACAATCTTTTTGATGTTCTTGTTAGCCGCTTCTACCGCTCTGTTCATCTTGGGTCGGTAGGGAGATGAGTTATGGTGTTCGATCTTGAACTCTGCACACAACTCTTTCATCATCTTATTGTTCAAGTTAGGCCCATTATCAGTAATGATCTCGCTTGGAACACCATAACGGCAGATGATATTGTTTTTGATAAATCGGACCACCACTTGTCGGGTTACATTGGCAAATGACGCTGCTTCGACCCACTTGGTGAAATAGTCAATGGCTACCAGGATGAACTGATGTCCGTTTGAAGCCTTGGACTCAATCATGCCAATCATATCGATTCCCCATATGGAAAATGGCCACGGGGAAGAAAGAACTTTGAGATGTGATGGCGGTACATGAATTTTGTCGGAGTATATCTGACACTTGTGACACCTCCTCATGTACTTGTAGCAGTCGGATTCCATTGTCAACCAATAATACCCTGCTCTCAGAATTTTTCTCGCCATTGTGTGTCCGTTAGCATGAGTGCCAAAGGATCCTTCATGAATTTCTTTCATAAGCATGTCTGCCTCTGGTCTGTCAACGCATCGGAGCAAGACCATGTCAAAATTTCTCTTATAAAGAGTGTCACCGCTCAGGAAGAAGTTTCCAGCCAATCTTCTGAGGGTCTTTCTGTCTTTTCTTAGTGCCCCAGATGGGTACTCTTGTTTCTGAAGGAAGCATTTGATATCGTGATACCAAGATTGTCGTCTATGACTGCTTCGATCGTGAAGATGTAAGCGGGCCGTTCGAGGCGCATGATGTCGATCTTAGGTATGTTATTCCATCGACCTACACTAATCATGGAAGAGAGAGTGGCTAATGCATCAGCCATGTGATTCTCATCACGAGGGATGTGATGAAAGTCGACTCTCTTGAAGAAGGGTAACAACCTTCTTGCATAGTCTTTGTAAGGAATCAATCCTGATTGGTATGTGTTCCAATCTTCTTTGATCTGATTGATAACCAAGGCTGAGTCGCCGTATACGTCCAAGTTTTTGATCCTTAAATCAATCGCTTCTTCGAGACCCATGATACATGCTTCGTATTCGGCCTCGTTATTCGTACATTTGAACGTAAGTCTGGCAGTGAAAGGAATGTGGGAACCCTGAGGGGTAACAATGATTGCCCCAATTCCGTTTCCATAATGATTGACTGCTCTGTCAAAGATAAGTCCCCACTAGGAACCTGGTTCTGGCCCTTCACTGGGTAGCGGTTCATCGCAATCTTTCATCTTTAGATACATGACATCTTCGTCTGGGAAGTCAAACCCGATTGATTCTTGATCGTCAATCGGTTGATGAGCCAAATGATCGGCTACAATACTTCCTTTAACGGCTTTCTGAGCATGGTACTCTATGTCATATTCTGATAACAGCATCTGTCAACGGGCAATCTTTCCCGTGAGAGGAGGTTTTCCGAAAACGTACTTGATTGGATCCATTTCGGAGACCAACCAAGTAGTATGACGAATCATGTACTGGCGAAGACGTTTGGCTGCCCAACCCAAAGCGCAACAAGTTTTCTCAAGCATTGTGTACCGAGTTTCGCAGTCGGTGAATTTCTTGCTTAGATAGTAAATGGCAGACTCTTTCCGTTTAGTTTCGTCTTGTTGGCCAAGTACACATCCCATTGAGTCCTCTAGGACTGTGAGGTAAATGATCAGTGGTCTTCCTTCCACTGGAGGTGATAGAATCGGAGGATTCAACAGATATTCCTTGATACTGTCGAAGGCGGTTTGGCAATCTTCTGACCAAACGCAATCCTGGTTCTTTTTGAGTAATTTGAAAATCGGCGCGCACGTCGCGGTCATAAGGAATATGAATCTGGAGATGTAGTTCAAACGTCCCAGGAATCCTCTAACTTGTTTTTCAGTTTTCGGAGAAGGCATTTCTTGAATGGCCTTGACCTTGTCAGGATCAACCTCAATTCCTTTCTGGCTGACGATGAACCCTAGTAGTTTCCCCGAACGGACACCGAAGGTGCACTTGTTGGGATTCAAGCGGAGCTTGAATTTTCTTAGACGTTCGAACAATTTTGACAGATGTTCAACGTGCTCATTCTCTGTTTTTGATTTTGCAATCATATCATCGACATACACTTCGATTTCCTTGTGTATCACGTCATGAAACAGAGTAGTCATGGCCCTTTGATAGGTTGCCCCGGCATTCTTCAAACCGAACGGCATTACCTTGTAACAAAAGGTACCCCATGGGGTAATGAACGAAGTTTTCCCCATGTCTTTCAGCGCCATTTTGATTTGGTTATAGCCCGAGAATCCATCCATGAAGGAGAATACTTTGAACTTTGTTGTGCTGTCAACCAACATGTCAATGTGTGGTAAAGGAAAGTCGTCCTTTGGACTTGCCTTGTTCAGATCTCTGTAATCAACACACATTCTGACCCTTCTGTCCTTTTTGGGAACGGGTACGATGTTGGCTAATCATTGAGGATATTCAGATGTAGCGAGGAAACCCGCGTCGATCTGTTTCTGTACCTCCTCCTTGATTTTGATGGCCATGTCCGGGTGAGTACGTCTCAACCTTTGCTTTACTGGCGGGCATTCTGATCTCAACGATAAGTGATGTTCCACGATGCTGGTATCCAACCCTGGCATATCCTGATAGGATCAAGTGAACACATCGGGGAATTCTTTGAGAAGCTTTATCAAACCCTCTCTGGCAGTTGGACTGAGCAGTGCTCCGATCCTGATTTCTTTTCTCTCTTTTTCTGAACCCAAGTTTACCGTTTCCAACGGCTCTTTGTGAGGTTCGATGGACCTTTCCTCTTGTCTGAGTAGTCGGGTGATCTCTCTTGGAATTTCGTTGTCATTTTCTTCTTCAGCCTCGAATAACGGGAACTCAAAGTTGGAAGAAGGCATCGGATCGTATGTTTCAACGGGGTATAAAACAAGCAATCTGCATGACGTGATGATTCTTGTTTAGAAGAGATAGAGAAAATGTAAGTGTGTGCAGTGTTTTGATTTTACTGCTTGTTTTTATTATTGAATGTTTTTTAGGATTACCATTTTCTGAAAAAGCAAAAAGAGAAAACAGCAATTAATGCGAAAATTACAGAACGACGTTATTTTATTAATGAACAAGTCGAATCTCGAAACTACAGCCCTATAAAACAAAACTCTGTCGCTTTGGGCAATGCGAAGAGGGAAATTTACAAAAAGCGAGCCCTATTAAAACATCTGTTTCACCTGGGCAGGGTGAAAGGTTAAAGATGGCAATTACTTTGACTGACTAACGGCCTTCAGAACCTCGACAGCAACCCATTGGCGGCGAACTCCTTGGTGACTCACAAAATCTGGCACCTTCCTTGATTTGTCTTCAGAAATAACGCTGATTTCTGGTGGAGCAGGATCGTTGGAATCTGTTTCCCAGGCAGAATTGTGGTAGGAGAATTCCTCAGTTGTATTTTGCATAGCATTTGTGCTCTCAGCTGTATCTCCCCATCCAGTTGACTAGATATCTTCGAGCCTGATACGAGAGCTTTCGGGAGCAGTGTACTTGACCATAAAGTCGTATTTTCCACTAGGTTGTCCCAGAGTGTCCCAAACTTCTTTGGAACTGGAGAAGTCATCCCTCTCGATGACGTTGACCTTGGGAAAAGCATAGTTGATGAATTCTAGTCCTGTGAACGTTGTGAATTCATCATCATGTTGAGTAGTTTCCGAATGACCTGAGTGTTGATCCCATGACGTGGTGGGGACACAGGTATTCTGTTCAATGATGCTCAGCTGAGTTTCATTACTCGGCTGACTTTCTTGCCCCAAGTTTCCTGGGTAAGGCTGCCACATTGGCAGGCCATCCATCGAGCCATAGTAATTGTAGTCAAAATTGTCTTTCATCAGAGTGTCTTCCTCTAATGAATTTGGTGGAGCACGGCATCCTTCCGGATCACAATCTCCATATATCATTTCGACATCTGATCTTGGTATAAATCTCAGACTTTCTGTAGGAAAGCAAAAAGGCATAGGCACCTCTTCCTGAGACATATAACCGTCCTTGTTAAGGTAGGACTTCCATTCTTCATCTGTGTCAGAGGGATCTTCCTCATTGATAGCATGAACTGTCTGAGACACTAGGTGAAGAAAACCTCCACTGTGGAAGAAGTTTTGAAGGGGATGAAGACTTTCATCGTTGGCAACTGTCTGGGTACAGGTTGCAGAAAAACCAAGACCCTTCTTTGTTTTATTGTCAATAGGAATGACAAGCCGTCCCCATCCTGTCGTATCGGTACTCTCGACCGCTTTGATAGCATCTTTGTATGAAGAAATTGAAGTTCCTTCTTTGAACTGATTGTCCTTGCTCACCGATAGTGCTTGGAACTGAGTTCCCATAACCTCCTCGGGTTCCACACAAGTAGATGATGATAAGTTACTCATAAGCAAGGCTTGTTCCCCACAAACCGTGACAAGTTAATCGTTCTTGACGAACTTTAGCTTCTGGTGGAGGGTTGAAGTAACTGCTCCAGCCTAATGTATCCAAGGTCTTCCTAATAAACAACTGTATGTTGCCCGGATGTCCATGACCTGGAAAGTGATTTGGAAAGTGTGAGGACCAATAGTTATAGGAAGATCAACTTCGTCGATAACTGTTTTTCTGGATCCGTCGAATGCTTTGACGACGACCTCGCTGACTCTCACCGGAGGGACCTTGAATGATAATTGCATCAAAGTGGACTTCGGCATAACATTCAGGGCTGACCCTGTGTCTACCAGTACATTGGCTAAAGCATCGCCCTGGCAGTTAACTGTAATGTTGAGCGCCATGTTATGACGGCGACCCTCTTCAGGTAATTCTTCATCACTAAATCCCAAATTATTGCAGGAAGTGATGTTAGAGACAATACTATCGAACTGTCTGATTGTTACATCCTGTTCCACAAAGGCTTGCTCCAAGACTTTCTGTAGAGCCTCTATGTGTGCTTCTGAACTGAGTAACAGTGATAATACCGAGATCTTTGAAGGAGTCTGTAACAGTTGATCGACAATGTTATATTCACTCCTTTGGATGAGCTTTAGCATCTCATCTTTGTCTTTTGAAAAGTCGGGATTACTAGATTGACCGACTGGTGGATCAGGAATTTCTACCTGAAGTTTCTTTTCTTTGTTGGATTCTCCAACCCCTCGGTTGAAGATTCGACCGCTCCGTGTTACACAACTGATGTCTGTAATATTCACGACGGAGGGTAATGGAATTTCCTTTCCATTCTCGATCATTGTTGCACCGTATTTGTAAGGGATTGCCTTAGCTGATTCATACGGTAGTGGCCCGGTAGATAGATGACTATGGGAACCTTCTGATTTTTCTGACCATCATAAGTGATCTCGATTTGTTCCCGGTTGGGAACTTTAGATTCATCAAATAGAGGGATGATGGCAAAAACATCCCTGGTCTGGTGACGACCAGAGATGGTGACAACATCCTCAACTTGATCGGCAAGGTAATTCGGCGACCAAATGATGGATTCTGAACCTGGATATGGACGAATTTCTCCGTGATCGACCTGACCCTGGAGAGCTGCTCTCACAAGGTAACACCCTTGGTTACTTTCCGAACAGACGCTACAACTGTCATAGTTGTGTGGAGGCACCTGGCCACACCCACTTTGAATACAATGTAACCTCACTAGGTTACCTTCCATTGATCGGACATCCTGACCTTGACGACGAGTAGGATTCCTGTGATTGATACTAATCTGGTGAGTATCTTCGTCCATATAGATTGGCATCCACCAGTGATTTAACAAGTGCTTAAGTGCCTCCTGGACAAGGGTATAACCTCGATCGTCTTCGCAACCCGCTTTACAGCTTTGGTAATCATGTGATATTAAGAATCCGAGTCGGACCTGCTCAGCATGTAACTCTACCAGGTTGGTATTCATTACGCGGATATCGAAGATCTAAACCATGATGATTTGATAGGAGTTCCTATCATGGTAGTCTTGGATCCATCCAAGATCCATCTGACGTTGGAGGGCCTCTTGTATGAAAGAGCATCCCTGTTTGTTTACCGAGCAAATCAGACAGGAACTGTAATCGTGCCGCGGCATATTATGATACTGGCTTTTCCTTGAGTGCATCGCCACCAAGTTGACATTCATCGCACGGATGTCGTGGTTCTGAATGACGTTAGAATTCGTGTAAACCATGTTAACTCCACGAACTCGGTGCTCTTGGATCCATCCAAGATCCATTTGTTCCGGTAGAGCTGCTTGCACTACAGAACATCCCTGGTTGTCTTTAGAGCAGATATCACACTGGTGATAGCTATGAGGTGGCACATGGCCATATCCACTCTGTCTACAATGCATCCTGACCAGATTGGTCCCTAATAAGAGTACATCGTGAATTTGATAGACATTGTTAGTCTCTTTCTCAATCAGATTGACTGCAGCCTTCTCATGTTGAGGCAGCGAGTTCGTGAGAACATTAGGATTCATATCTTTGAAAGATAAGAGCCCACTCCTAACAAGCTTTTGCACGTCGGATTTGAAATTGAGACAAGTCTCAATGTTATGCCCTGAACCTCCTTGATGATAAGGGCATGTTTGATCCGCTTTAAACCAAAAAGGCGGATTTTCCGGAACTGAAAGGGGAGACTTAGTCTGGATGTGCCCCTTAGCCAGCAGTAACGGAAACAGCTCTGCGTACGTTACGGGTATAGGATCAAATCCTGGTGGCCGTGTTGTACGGTTGTTGTTATATGGAGGACGAGCCTGCTGAAGAGGCTGTTGTGTCCTTTGTTGGTCAGGTTGGCTCTGCGCAACCTGAGGTTGATACATAGGAACAGGCGCGGGGCCGATAGCAGGAGTCACAGCTGCTACTGGTTGATAACGTCGTCTTTGCTTTCTGAGAGAGATATTCCCAATATCTTTCTCTTTTTTCTTAGGGAGAGCATTACCATATTTTTTAGTACCGCTTGTCGATCCAGTGTCTTTTACCAAACGTCCTTCTCGGACGGCTTCCTCAAGACGTACACCCATGCCAACCATTTCGGTGAAATCACTGGGTGCACTGGCAATCATTCGGTCATAGTAAAATGAGCTTAAGGTCTTTAAGAAGATCTTTGTCATCTCTTTTTCCTCAAGAGGTGGACAAATCTGAGCGGCAATTTCACGCCACCTTTGAGCATACTCCTTAAAGGTTTCCTTGTCCTTTTGTGACATTGATCTGAGTTGATCTCTGTCGGGTGCCATGTCCAAATTGTACTTGTATTGTTGGACGAAGGCAGTACCAAGATCTCTGAATGTACTGATCGTAGTACGGTTTAAACCCATGTACCATTTGAGTGCGGCACCGGTTAAACTATCCTGGAAGTAGTGAATCAGCAGGTCCTGATTCTTTGTCTGAGCTGACATCCGCCGAGCGTACATCACCAGATGGCTCTGAGGGCAAGAGTTACCCTTGTATTTTTCAAAGTAGGGCACTTGGAACTTGTGCGGGACTTTCACATTTGGGACCAAGCAGAGGTCTGCGGCGTCCATTCCAAATAGATCCTGACCGCGAATGGCTTGCAGCTCTTTCTGCATTTCCAAGAACTGCTCCTGGAATTCATCCATTCTGTCAAACATAGTTTCCTTCTTACCAGAAGGTGTCTGTGGAATTTGTCCTTCCGGGACAGTGTGCACCACAGGGGGTGGTACCGTGACTACGGTAGTAAGTCTTGGCGCCTCCCGAAGTTTGTAACCTTCAGGAGTCTTGAGTATGCCCCTGGCATCTTCGCTTTCCCGAAGTTTGTAACCTTCAGGCCCAGCGGCTTCTGTTGCGATTCCCTGATCTTCAGTGATCGGCGGAACATATCCTTCCGGGATATAGTTAACAGGCATGTCCCAAGGACGATCTTTCGGCATCTGATACCTAGGATCATACTTTTCTATGATGGGCGTTGAGGTGATCTCTGAGATCACAGTTCTTTGTAGCTGAGCTTCTGCCATGGCTTGCATGTCGTTACGAAGCTTTCTCATATCCTCTCTCAGAGCGTCGATCTCTTCTTTCAACTCTCTGTTTTCTTCCTCAAGATCATCCATCCTTTTCTGACGATTGGCCCGAGTATTATACGAATGAGACAGTTTGACTCTAGAACCGAGACACAAACGTGAGATTCGTAGGTAAGAAGAATACGTGATGTGAGAATGATGAATGCAATGATTATATAATTGTTTTTTTTTGTTTAATCAAAATAAACTTCGACAATTAGATTGCAAATATCAAACAGTGGGGAAACCCCTTTTTATTGAATTCCAAAGGATTACAGAAATGGAAATACAGTAGATTACAAAGTGCAGAAACAGAAACCTAAACTAATGGGTCCCGAGTCCTCTTCTTTGACAGGGGCGCTTGGGCCGTTGTTGGGTTGTCATTCCTTTGCCAGGTGAAAGGAGCGAGCAAATTCCTTTGGTCATCTTGATTCTCCATAGCATGCTGCTCCAAAATTTCAATCAGAGCATCTTTCTCTTTTAGCAGTTGCTGTATTTGGATACACTCTACGTCGAGGGTGCGGTACTTGTTCTTCCAAGATCTTCTTTCCTTTTGAACTTTGTTGAGAGTAACCTAAAGCTTTTCAGTTTCCGTCATGAAGTACATGACAGATTCCCTCGGCGGAAGAATTCCGTAACGAGGATAAGGCATCTTTAGCTTGAGAGCTCTGGTTTGTACCCAGTGGAGATAAGGCTCCACCGAGACACATTCCGGTTTTCCCAGAGACTCTCGTCCTTTCTTATGAACATGTTTCCAAGCTTGCACTATTTCCATCTTTAGTGCTCTGTCACTTTCTCCTTCTTTGAAGAAAAGACCTTCCAGATGAACACCCAGTGGGATGTGTCTCATCAGGTATCCAAATTGACGAAGAACCAATATCGGATGATAGTTGATTCCTCCTTTAGTTCCTATGAGGGGTACGCTGGGGAAGTTTCCACAACGGTCAATGATTCTAATTCCCTCATAAATCCTATTACACCAATCTATATCGGAGTTGGTGAGAGACATGATCTTCTGCGACCAACGTAAGACACTCTTGCAATCCCAAAAAGTAGCAGACTTGGGCAAGTGTGAGATAAACCACTTATAAAGCAGAGGTACACAGCATGTGATCTCCCCTCCACTGTACAAATTTCCTAAGTGTACAGAATGATACGCAACTGCGAGCAAAGTCGGCACGGGTTTCCAATGAGAAAAACCTTAATAGCGTTGATATCGACGAAGTTATTGATGTTGGGAAACAAAAATAACCCGTAGGTGAGCAAGACAAAGATGCTTTCAAAAGCAGTCGTGTTCCCTATACTAGCGAAGTACAGAGCTTTCTTTGTCAGGAACTGGGCTGGAAAACCTTGGATGCCACCCTTAGTGGTCATGTGAGTCCTGACCTCAGACTCGTCCAAATGAATTGCTATTGCAATAGTCTGATTCTTTGGAATTTCTTCCAGTCCAGAAAACGGAGCTCGATCAGTGATATGTAAATCAGTCAGATGAGAATACTCCTCCAGCGTTGGTGATAGCTGGTAATCCGGGAATGTGAAACAGTGATAAACCGGATCGTAGAATTGAATGAGCGCGTCCATGATCCCCTTAATCACATGGACTCTTAACAGTGGTAGCAAACCACCGTGTTTGGCTCTGAAAGCCTCTGGGTTAACGATCATCCTCGCTAACTTTCTCAAATCCCCTAATTTTGGAACCTTGAAGGTATACTGGTGAGTTCTCCTTCTACCGAAATCCATTAACGTAGTCCTCTTCTCTGATATTTGCAATCACAGTCTTAGTTTAATTTGAAAAACAGAGAGACTAGAAGAGAAATTTTTTTGAATATTTTAATGATTTATTAAATGAATGCATGAATGCAGCACACAAAAACATAGAAAAAACATGGGGTCAGAGGGTCGTTGTCATGACGTCAAGGCTCTACCCATCCCCAAAGGTTTATACTAGGGTGATTTTTGTACCTGTACTCATTATCATCAGCTCCTCCCAGGAAAGCTAAACAACAAGCGGATCGCCAGCGAGTTGTAGAGCAATCTTAGAGTAAGTGCCATTCACCGAGAATAGATCACCAGCCTCAAATGAGGGTAGTATCGCGTAACAACTATTTCCGATAGTTTCCGCACTACAAAAGGGTTTGGCTCCTCAGCTTCTCAGACTTAACAACCGGCCCATTGGCTATAAGAGTGAATGGGTTGCGTTGGTCAGCCTCCACTGAGGTTGATGGTCGACCCCGTCGCCATCACTTATCTTAAGTGTATACTCATTCTCACCACATGCGGCATCACACGCATTCCCAGTAGCAGAAAAATAAACACGTATAGCAATTAGGAAAAGCAGTATATATATTTGTCCTAAACATCCTAGACTTATAAAGCTAAGAATCCTAAGTTCCTGACAGAAATGGCTCCCCGGCTGAGTTACCACTCTGTAGTTTCTACACAAGGAAAACAGAAAGAAAGAAATAAGGGCCCCACGGTGGGCGCCACTTTTCTGTTGGCGGTCACCGCCATGAAAATGACTTACCCAAGGTTTAAATTGTAAGAAGGAAAGAACAGGCCCCACGGTGGGCGCCACTTTTTCTGTAGCGAGCGATTTTGGACGCGGTTCTTAAGCGCTGGTCGCTCTCTGCGGTTTGAGTTTGAACTACAGGTCGATTCATTTTTTATCCTATTGTGAGCTGAATAAGGAAGGGAAATAGATGTCTCCAATTAACCCTGCTTGCATACTGAGTTTAAACAGCGGTCTGTTAGGTTACGGATGCTATCAATGTGGGGGGGCCTTTGTACTGGTTATTTGTATTTTCGCCAATACTGTTTTCTTTCTTTCTAGGACTTTCTAGCGGGGAACAAGGATTGGGATGTTAAGACTGATGCTTTTGAATTACTGCTTTTGATTGACTGAGATATGGGATTTGGGTTTTTTGTTGATTGCGCTCGCTAAGATCTTTTCTTTCGATCTTATGCCTACGTATTCCCGTTTACTGAAACAGGGAAATCAGAGCGTTCGTAGTTCCTCCTATTCTATGGGAGGAAATTGGTTTTTGGTGTCTTGTTCAAAGCCCAAGACGTGAAGCGAAAGGTGATTTGTATCTTGTTCAAAGCCCAAGATGTGAAGCTAAAAGGTCTATTTGTGTCTTGTTCAAAGCCCAAGACGTGAAGCTGAAAGACCTCGACTTTAGAGAGAATTTGTCATCTCTAAAGAGGGGAGAAGGAAAATTACTTTAACTGGGATACGCGGATCCGAGCAATGCCATAATTTCCGAAGAAAAGGGTTTTAACCTGAAGGAGAAGACTTTAACTCAGTGTAGAGCAATGCCATCTTTCCTTAGGAATTTCTCATGCTAAAAGAGGGACAGTGGCGTGGATATAGATGATCCAGAGGCTTGCCGCTTACAGCGATTAGATGAAGGGGAAGGAGTTGTTGATGTTTGTATACTGTGAACAAGGCACAGCTTTGATGCTAAAAGGTTGATTGGATCAACCAGGGGTTTTCTTATACAAAGCCTAAGAGGAGGCTAATTTCCGCTAGGAAAATCATTATACAAAGCCTAAGAGGAGGCTATTTTGTGTCCCGTACAAAGCCCGGGAGAGAGGCTAAAAGTTTTTGACCCGACGATGGAGTCTTTTGTACTCAACAAGAGAGTTTTTTTGTATCTCGTATGAAGCCCGAGATGGAGGCTGTTGTTTGTTTGGCTCAATAAGAACCTTTTTGTATCTCGTACAAAGCCCGAGATGGAGGCGAAAGGGGGATTGACTCAACGAGAGAGTCTCTTATGTGTCTCGTACAAAGCCCGTGAGAGAGGCTAAACGTTGTTTGACTCCACTAGGGAGAATTTTGGTATCTCGTACGAAGCCCGAGATGGAGGCTATTGTAACTGTTTCAGTTGAGTGACAGATCCAATATACTGATTTTAAAAGAGAAAATCAGTTCTTATATGAGCAACACTGTACTCAGGGATTTGATTTGAGGATCAGGGATATTTCCTTCTCTTTGAGGAAACGGGAAATCCAAAGGGTATTGAGACTGTCCGAGTCTGCGGGTTTCCTTCCTATTTAACGAAGGGTGCTTGAGAATGTCTTTGAGACTCAAGGAAGCTAGACTGTCCAAGTCTAGAGTTTTATCTTTTGTACTATGCTTTGAGAAACAGTAGTAGACTCTATGAAAGGACTGTTCTATGAGGATGACTAGGTTATGTTCCTATACCTCTAGGAGGTCGTCGGGACAATTTGTACGAAGCCCAAGAGGAGGCTGGAAACTTTTAAGAAGCCGACGGGTCCTTGTACGAAGCCCAAGAGGAGGCTATCATTCCCGGGGGAAGAGATCATTATACGAAGCCTAAGAGGAGGCTGTGAATACTTCTAAGAAGCCGTAGTGTCCTTGAATAATGCCCAAGAGGAGGCCGATGCTTTTAAGAAGCCCGTGGGTCTATCATATCCTTTCCATTAGGAGATATAACTCTTTTAAAGATAAAAACCACTGGTAAACGTGTGAGGTTTACTATCCAGCGACTTTTAGCTTTTAAAGAGGGTTCCTTAGTTAAGGTCCAAGATTATGACCGTAGTGGGTACCCAAACCCCGAGACATTCAAGGCAAGCTATTCACAAGGAATAGATCAAGTCAGGAAAGTTCGAGAATTTGGAAGAAACTCAAAGATGCAATTCACGGAGAATACATTCATCTTGGGGAGTAGAGCTTCTTGACGATTCCTAAGGAGGACAGCCGAAGAGAAGACTGTATCTGGTGCTCCTATTGGGGATCTAAGCGTCTATTTCTACGAATAAATGAAACGGCGTCACCTAGTTCTAGACGTAGTTGCCGGGGAAACTCGAAATATCTATACTATTATTACACAGTAGATATGAGTTTATGAAAGGAGACTTACAGTGAGCAGCCCCATAATACAGTTTATAATATGAAAGCAGTAAACGAAAGCGATAACCACTTACTCGGTTGTAGTGCTTCCATGTTGTTTAGTTAGTTGTTCAACAAAGAAAGATTGAAAACAACAGTATATTCAAAATCAAAGGAGAAAGTGCTTTGAAAAAGAAAGATTTGGGGCTTACAGCTCAAGGAGAGGCCCAGGGTTTTAACAGTGAGCGCACTGTTTGAATTTGTACAGAGGGACTTATACAAGTGACTGAGGCCCAAAATGTTTTCTGTACAAAGGGATGGGTCTTACACTCTCTCAAGAGGCCCAAAAGGTTTAAATAAAAGAGTGGGGCTTATAACACGAGGGTAGGCCCAAATGATTTTTCGTTTAAAAATGGCGATCGCGCTGAAGTTTTCTTTTAACGCAGAGGGACTTATACAATAAGTGAGGCCCAAAATGTTTTGGTTAAAAGGGGGATTGGGTCTTACACTCTATTAGAGGCCCAAAAAGTTTTAAGAGAAAGAAATGGGTCTTACTACTCGAGGGTAGGCCCAGATGGTTTTTATTTTTAAACGGGCGACGATCGCGCCGTTTACTTGTACAGAGGGACTTATACAATGAATGAGGCCCAAAAAAGTTTTTGTACAAGGGGGGGATGAGTCTTACACTCTCTCAAGAGGCCCAAAGAGTTTTGAAAATGATTTATGAGGGTTGAATTAATCCAAAACCCTAATTTGTTTTCAAAATGTATTTAATTGAATAAAAATTCAATTAAAATGATCAAAAATTGTTTAACACATGGAAAACAAATTGTGATCTTGGATTAATGCTTCAAAAATTAAGTATTGACCTACAAAATAATTAGAAAGCATTAAAAGTTGCAAAATCAATGTAGAAAAAATATTTAAAATGCCAAAAACAATCAAAATATTAATTCTTTACAAAAATATCAATTATATGAAATAAATAATATTTTTGGGATTTTTTGGGAAAATAAAATATTTTAACATTTTTGTGAATTATTAAAAAAAGAATCAACTCAAAATCATTAAAACTCAGAGAGAAATTAATTTTTGAATCAATTAAACAAAATCACAAAATTCAAATATTTGAATTATTCAAAAATGGCGCCAAGAACAAGCTGAAGAACACGCGCGTGTTCTTGGTTTCTCAGATTTGCGTTTTCTATCCAATCTCCATGAATACGTAATCATATCATGCAATCCACATATCATTATGCTCGTCTCAACCTCACGATCATGTCTATGTACTTTAATTTCATTTAAATTAAACATACAACAAGAAATCACGAAGAGACCTCAAGAACCCTAATTTCTGCATGAAGGCTAGGATTTTTGATACACGATTCAAACAATGCAATTAATTGAGGGAAAACATTCCATGCATGATTATGAACATATGGCCAAATTATTGTGCGAGGAAATATGCATAGATTGAGAGATGACCAAGTATGTGCTTACCTCTAGGCTGTGACAGCAAGTTCAAAGTGATTTTTGATTTGGAGGTGTTACAGATGAGTGGTGATGATCTGAACAGCTTCCCTACACCCTATGGATTGTGTTTGGATGGTTGGACTTGATTGAAAATGGCTGGATCACTTCATGGCATCTCAACTGCAACTTGGTTAAAACCTTGAGCAATTGACTGGTGATTCTGAGAAATCAGTGTTCCAGATGTTGTTTATGTGTTTGATCAGCTCACATATGATGTTTTTGAGGTGTGTGAGTGATTGGTTTGATTGGAATTGCTCTCAAACTCAAAACCCGATAGTGACTTGCCTTAGAAGGCAAAATTGGAGTGAAAGAAGAGATTTTGAGGAAAGCATCTGTTAGATGGCTTTGGTGTACTCAAAATGACCACAATTGAGCTCTATTTATAGTGGAGCAAGTTTGTTTTGCAAGGAATAGTGCATGGCAGCTGGTAAGTAGGTTTGGCCAATGTTGTCCAATGAAAATCCAAGTCTCCTCTAGCCATTGACTAGAGGTTAGGGCACAGAGCTTTGGTCCCCTTGGTCTTGGATAAGTCTTGACTGATTTCAGATGAGAATGGCTCAGTCCATGCCACCTTGATGGTTCCATTGAATGCCTCATTCCAAATTTGAAGTCTTGTCCCTATTTTGGCCATTCTAGGTTCAACATGCTATTTCTTGTTCCATGGACTTTGGAGGCTTGGCTCAGTGATTGTCCCCTTTAGATTCAATCCTTTGAGGTGTCCAAGTGGATAGGAGCAATTGAATTTGGCTGATTTTGGCAAATCGACCAAAGTTGCAAATTCTGCCTTGCCTTGACAGATTTCAGCAAGGCAACTTGGCAATGTTGTATCTCATGGTGTAGGTTGAATTTGGCAATGTTCTTGGCCATTTTGGAAAGCTCTTACATGATACAACAACTGTTTAAACAAGTTTGGTTTTGATATCTTTTGATTCCAAGTGAAAAATCCCCCTACATTTGGCAAAAAGTGAGGCAGAATCTGACTTAGTGAAAATTTCACTAAGTGTTGGAAAAAGTGACATTTTCACTTTTCAGCCACTTTGATCACTCCATAACTCAAAATCCTTAATGAATTGGAATGACTTGTAGTTGAAGTTTTTCTAGGTGATAATGAGGGCTACAAATCCATCTTTGGATGAGAAAAAATGGCCTTGTGGTTTAGGAGTTATGGTCCTCCAAAGTTGGTACCTTTGCCACTTTATTTTTAACTTAGAAAAATTTTTAAGTTTTATGGTTACCCCTTTTACAAGTTATCTCACTTTTCTTGATTTTTCTTGATGAATGATGATTCAAATCATACATTAACATCATTTTAGGGTTAAAAATCCATTTTGGTGAAAAATCTCAAAAAGTCAAAGTTGACTTTTGTGCACAGTTGACTTTTTATCAGATGAATTCCAAACTGTGCAATTCTTCAGGAAATCATGTCCTTGACCTAAGTCAAACTTGATGGGCATGTTCCATGGGTGTCATAGGGTATATTCAATCATGTATTAGGGTTTGGGAGCATGTCCTGGTCAAAAGTCAAAGTTACAGTTGACTTTTCCCTTAAAACCCTAATTGTGGTGCAGATGAAATTGAGACTTGTTGCTCAACCTTCTTGGATCAATCCATTGTTCCAAATGGATCAATATGGTATATTAGAGACCCTCAAATCATCTCTTGAGGTCTTGGCTCATGGTTTGTCCCAAAAGTTAACTTAGGGGTGAATTAGGTCAAGAAACCCTAATTCCTGATTTTTTATGAATGCATCCCCTGAGGCAAAATTGACTTGATGCATGGGTTCATGAGGTTCCATGAAGTATATTAGGTTATGTTTTGGATCATTGCCTTGTGCCCAGATGAAAATTTCCATCTGGAGGCCCTGGTCGACCAAAACCCTAATTTGGTGACACTGTCGATCTTGAGACTTGATCCACCTAGAAGGGAGCAGCCTTGTGCTTAATCCTTGAAGTGGGAGTCCTTTTTGATCCATTGTGGATGTTTAAGAGATTAGACAAGTTGAAGATCATGTCATTTCTTGATTGATCCTTTGTCTAAGCACTCAGAGAGGGCTTGAAACCCTAATTTTGATTGTAGTGGATGCTCACCCATCCTTGGGGAGGCTAATGAAGCATAAAGGTACATCCATATTGTGATGATGATTTTCACAATGATGGGAAATCTAAGTGGTCAAAATTTGGGGTATTACAACCTGTACCCAGACAGCTGCCAACGATGAAAGTCTTCATCCCATTCAAAACTTCTTCCACAGTGGAGGTTTTCTCCACCCAGTGTCTCAAGCAGTACATGCTATCAATAAGGAGGATCCCTTTGACACAGAGGAGGAATGGAAATCCTACCTTAACGAGGACGGTTATATGTCTCAGGAAGTGGTGCCTACGCTATTTTGTTATCCCGCACAGATGGCCCGATGGACGGTCTGCCAATGTGGCAGCCTTACCCAGGAGACTTGGGGCCAGAAAGTCAGCCGAGTAATGAAAATCAGCTGAGCATCATTGAACAGAATACCTGTGTCCCCACCATGTCATGGGATCAACACTCAGGTCATTCAGAAACTACTCAACATGAAGATGAATTTGCAACATTTGCGGGACTTGAGTTCATCAACTATGCTTTTCCCGAGGTCAACGTCATCGAGAGAGATGACTCCTCTGGTTCCAAAGAAGTTTGGGACACTCTGGGAGAACCAAGTGGAAAGTACGACTTTATGGTCAAGTACACTGCTCCCGAAAGCTCTCGTATCAGGCTCGAAGATATCCAGCCAACTGGATGGGGAGATCTACTTGAGAGCACGAATACTATGCAAAATGCAACAGAGGAATTCTCCTACGACAATTCTGCCTGGGAGACAGATTCCAATGATCCTACTCCACCAGAAATCAGTGTCATTTCTGAAGACAAATCAAGGAAGGTGCCAGACTTTGTGATTCACCGAGGAGCTCGCCGCCAATGGGTTGCCGTCGAGGTTCCGAGGGTCGTTCATCAGTCAAAGTAATTGCCATCTTTAACCTTTCACCCTGCCCAGGTGAAACGGATGTTTTGATAGGGCTCACTTTCTGTAAATTTTCCCTCTTTGCTTAGCCCAAAGCGACAGAGTTTTGTTTTATAGGACTGTAGTTTCAAGGATCAACTTGTTCATTAATAAAATAACGTCGTTCTGTAATTTCCGCATTAATTGTTGTTTTCTCTTTTCGTTTTTCAGAAAATGGTAATCCTAAAAAATAATTTAAAATAAAAACAAGCAGTAAAATAAAACACTGCACACACTTTTGCATTTTCTCTATCTCTTCTAAACACAAATCATAACGTCATGCAGATTGCTTGTTTTAAACCCCGTTGAAACATATGATCCGATGCCTTCTCCCAACTTTGAGTTCCCGGTATTCAAGGCTGAAGAAGAAAATGACGACAAAATTCCAGAAGAGATCTCCCGACTACTCAGACTAGAGGAAAGGTCCATTGAACCTCATAAAGAGCCGTTGGAAACAGTAAACTTGGGTTCATAGCAAGAGAGAAAAGAAATCAGGATTGGGGCACTGCTCAGTCCAACTGCCAAAGAGAGTTTGATAAAGCTTCTCAAAGAATTCCCTGATGTATTCGCTTGGTCCTATCAGGATATGCCAGGGTTGGATACCAGCATCGTGGAACATCACTTACCGTTGAGATCGGAATGTCCGCCAGTAAAACAAAGGTTGAGACGGACTCATCCAGACATGGCCATCAAAATCAAGGAAGAAGTACAAAAACAGATTGACGTGGGTTTCCTCGCTACATCTGAGTATCCTCAATGGTTAGCCAACATTGTACCCGTTCCCAAAAAGGACGGAAAAGTCAGAATGTGTGTCGACTACAGAGACCTGAACAAGGCTAGTCCAAAGGACGACTATCCTTTACCACACATTGACATGCTGGTAGACAGTACAGCAAAGTTCAAAGTCTTCTCCTTCATGGATGGATTCTCGGGCTATAACCAAATCAAGATGGCGCCGAAAGACATGGAGAAAACTTCGTTCATCACCCCATGGGGCACCTTTTTTACAAGGTAATGTCGTTCGGTTTGAAGAACGTCGAGGCAACCTATCAAAGGGACATGACTACTCTGTTTCACGACATGATACACAAAGAAATCGAGGTATATGTCGATGATATGATTGCAAAATAAAAAACAGAGAGAGAGCACGTTGAACATCTGTCAAAATTGTTCGAACGTCTAAGAAAATTCAAGCTTCGCTTGAATCCCAACAAGTGCACCTTCGGTGTCCGTTTAGGGAAACTACTAGGGTTCATCGTCAGCCAGAAAGGAATTGAGATTGATCCTGACAAGGTCAAGGCCATTCAAGAAATGCCTTCTCCGAAAACTGAAAAACAAGTCAGGGGATTCCTGGGACGTTTGAACTACATCTCCAGATTCATATTCCTCATGACCGCGACCTGTGCACCGATTTTCAAATTACTCAAAAAGAACCAGGATTGCGTTTGGTCAGAGGACTGCCAAACCGCCTTTGACAGTATCAAGGAATATCTGTTGAATCCTCCGATTCTATCACCTCTAGTGGAAGGAAGACCACTGATCATTTACCTCACAGTTCTAGAGGACTCAATGGGATGTGTACTTGGCCAACAAGACGAAACTAAAAGGAAAAAGTCTGCCATTTACTATTTGAGCAAGAAATTCACCGACTGCGAAACTCGGTACACGATGCTTGAGAAAACTTGTTGCGCTTTGGCTTGGGCAGCCAAACGTCTTTGCCAATACATGATTCGTCATACTACTTGGTTAATCTCAGAAATGGATCCAATCAAGTATGTCTTCGAAAAGCCTGCTCTCACGGGAAGAATTGCCCGTTGGCAGATGCTGTTATCAGAATATGACATAGAGTACCACGCTCAGAAAGCCGTTAAGGGAAGTATTTTAGCCAATCATTTGGCTCATCAACCGATTGACAATCAGGAATCGGACGGGTTTGACTTCCCAGACGAAGATGTCATGTATCTAAAGATGAAAGACTGCGATGAACCGCTACCCAGTGAAGGGCTAGAACCAGGTTCCCAATGGGGACTTATCTTTGACGGAGCAGTTAATCATTATGGAAACGGAATTGGGGCAATCATTGTTACCCCTCAGGGTACCCACATTCCTTTCACTGCTGACTGACATTCAAATGTACGAACAACGAGGCCGAATACGAAGCTTGTATCATGGGTCTCGAAGAAGCGATTGATTTAAGGATCAAAAACTTGGACGTATACGGCGACTCAGCCTTGGTTATCAATCAGATAAAAGGAGATTAGAACACATACCAATCAGGACTGATTCCTTACAAAGATTACGCGAGAAGGTTGTTACCTTTCTTCAATAGAGTTGAGTTTCATCACATCCCTCGTGATGAGAATCACATGGTTGATGCATTAGCCACTATCTCTTCCATGATTAGTGTAGGTCAATGGAGTGACATTCCTAAGATCGACATAATGCGCCTTGAACGGCCCGCCTACGTCTTCACGATCGAAGCAGTCTTAGACAACAAACCTTGGTATCACGATATCAAATGCTTCCTTCAGAGACAAGAGTACCCATCTGGGGCACTCAGAAAAGACAGGAAAACCCTCAGAAGATTGGCTGGAAACTTATTCCTGAGCGGTGACACTCTCTATAAGAGAAATTTTGACATGGTCTTGCTCCGATGCGTAGACAGACCAGAAGCAGACATGCTTATGAAAGAAATTCATGAAGGATCCTTTGGCACTCATGCCAACGGACACACAATGGCGAGAAAAATTCTCAAAGCAGGGTACTACTGGTTGACCATGGAATCCGACTGCTACAAGTACATGAGGAGGTGTCACAAGTGTCAGATATACTCCAATAGAATTCATGTACCGCCATCCCATCTCAAAGTTCTCTCTTCCCCATGGCCATTCTCGATATGGAGAATCGACATGATTGGCATGATTGAGCCCAAGGCTCCAAACGGACATCGATTCATCCTAGTAGCCATTGACTACTTCACCAAGTGGGTCGAAGCAGCGTCATTCGCCAATGTAACCCGACAAGTGGTAGTCCGCTTTATCAAAAACAATATCATTTGCCGTTATGGTGTTCCGAGCCAGATCATTACTGATAATAGATCTAACTTGAACAATAAGATGATGAAAGAGTTGTGCGCAGAGTTCAAGATCGAACACCATAACTCATCTCCCTACCGACCCAAGATGAACGGAGCGGTAGAAGCGGCCAATAAGAACATCAAGAAGATCGTTCAAAAGATGGTCGTAACCTACAAAGACTGGCACGAGATGCTACCCTTTGCTCTTCACGGTTATCGTACGTCTGTCCACACTTCAACAGGGGCAACCCCTTTCTCTCCAGTGTATGGCATGGAAGCAGTGCTCCCCATAGAAGTAGAGATCCCGTCAATCCGAGTATTGATGGAAGCTAAGCTCACTGAAGCTGAATGGTGTCAAAGCCGACATGACGAACTGAATTTGATCGAGGAGAAGCGAATCAAGGCACTATGCCATGGTCAGCTGTATCAACAGAGAATGAAGAAGGCCTTTGACAAAAAGGTTCGACCTCGTATCTTCAGGAAAGAAGATCTCGTGCTCAAGAAGATACAATCTTTTCTCACTGATTCTCGGGGCAAGTGGACTCCGAATTATGATGGCCCCTATGTGGTCACGAAATCTTTCTCAGGCGGCGCCTTGAGACTCACAACCATGGACGGAGAGGAATTTGCCTACCCCACAAATGTTGATGTAGTTAAGAAATACTTCGCCTAAGCTAAAAAAAACGTCTCGGTGGATTGAAAACTCGAAAGGGCGGTCCAGGCAAAAGTTAGAGACAAAGTAAAAAAAATCATCCCGGTGGATTGGAAACATCATAGTACAATCCAAGAAAAAGTTAGGGATAATGGCAAGTAACTATGTTCAACAGAGGCAAGTCCCTCAGCAGCAGTTACACCATCCATCGGAGGAAAACTCCAGTCAAGGTCATCTTCGACAGAAGCTCAGGATGCCCCGAATTCAAAGTTGGTAGAAGGATAGTGGTCGTTATGTTTCAACGTAGCCCTTTTCCCTGTAAATTACCATTTTCTAACTTTGTAAATACTCTTTGGAATCACGTGTTTGGCTGATCTCCATTTTATCAATAAAATTTGAGCCTTTGTGCTTTTGTTTGTAATTCTTATTTGTTTTAGCTTTACAGAACGACGTTGTTAACATGATTAACGATTCTTGAAATAAAATAAAAATGAATTTACTTGTTAAAACTTTTTCTGCTTTTTAATAAAGTCGGCAATTTCTTTTGACTATTGAACATCAAAGGAACATCAACCGCTTCTCCAGAAGTAAGCGAACTTCAAAGTGCAGAATCAAAGTACTCCTTCTAGGCCAGTATGCCTGAACGAAGGATCAACTGTATGAGATGCGGCTTTCCCATCTGATACCCTCGGCCGAGTTCTCATCTCCTAAGCCCGACCAACATAGCTCCCAACAGGGACTATCTTTCCTAAGCAAGGTGGAATTACTATCTTGAACCAGCGATACTTTTTCGCCCCGCGATGGCCGCGTATCCAGTCATGTTCATCTTTTAGTTTGTGTGTCGTGTCAGTTTTTTCAGCTTATACATACATACAACATGCATTATTGATTTGCATTCACATTTCATATTGCATCACTATCACTCTAGTCGGTCTTGTCCCCTAGTGATAGAAGTTCTCTCAATTGCGTTGTCAGTTCTTGCCTCGTCAGGAAACGCCGCATTTGAACAACCTCGCCTCCAGTTTATTTCTGGAAGGAAGTTGGCCCTTGACCACTTTGATAACTTTAACCTCTGAAAAACCAGAGGAACTTTCAGTCAACATCACTCTTCGCCATTGAAGATGATATCCTTGCTTTCCCGGAGCCCTAAGACATGATTCAATATACCTTATGACACCCATGGAACATGTCCATCAAGTTTGATTTAGGTCAAGGACATGATTTCATGAAGAATTGGACAGTTTGAAATTCATTTGATAAAAAGTCAACTGTGCACAAAAGTCAACTTTGGCTTTTTGAGATTTTTCACCAAAATGGATTTTTAACCCTAAAATGATGTTAATGTATGATTTGAATCATCATTCATCAAGAAAAATCAAAGAAAGTGAGATAACTTGTAAAAGGGGTAACCATAAAAACTTAGAAAAATTTCTAAGTTATGGAAAAAGTGACACTAATGTGCCAACTTTGGAGGATCATAACTCCTAAACCACAAGGCCATTGTTCCCCATTCAAAGCTTGATTTGTAGATCTCATTGCCCTCTACAAAAGCTTCATACTGACCTATGTCCAAATTCCTCATGGATTTTGAGTTATGGAGTGATCAAAATCAAGAAAAGTCACTTTGTTCCAACACTTAGTGAAAATTTCACTAAGTCAGATTTTACCTTACTTTTTGCCAAATGTAGGGGGATTTTTCACTTGGATTCAAAAGAGATCAAAACCAAACATGTTCAAACAGTTGTTGTATCATGTAAGGGCTTTCCAAAATGGCCAAGAACATTACCAAATTCAATTTGAGTCATGAGATATGACATTGGCAAGTTGCCTTGCTGAAATCTGCCAAGGCAAGGCAGATTTTTACACTTTTGGTCGATTTGCCAAAATCAGCCAAATCCAAATGCTCCTATCCACTTGGACGCCTCTAAGGATTGAATCTAAAGGGGACAATCACTGAGCCAAGCCTCCAAAGTCTTTGGAACAAGAAATAGCATGTTGAACCTAGAATTGCCAAAATAGGGATAAGACTCCAATTTTGGATTGGAGCATTCAATGGAAGCATCAAGGTGGCATGGACTGAGCCATTCTCAACTGAATTCAGTCAAGACTTATCCAAGACCAAGGGAACCAGCAGCCTGTGCCCTAACCTCTAGTCAATGGCTAGAGGAGACTTGAATTTTCATTTGCCAACATTGGTCAAACCTACTCAGCAGTTGCCATTCACTATTCCTTGCAAAACAAACTTGCTCTACTATAAATAGAGCTCAATTGTGATCAGTTTGAGTACACCAAAGCCATCAAACAGATGCTTTCCTCAAAATCTCTTCTTTCACTCCAATTTTGCCTTCTAAGGCAAGTCACTATTGGGTTTTGAGTTTGGGAGCTTTTCCAATCAAACCAATCACACACACACACCTCACATACATCATATAGAAGTGATCCAAACACTCACATAACATCTGGAACACAGATTTCACAAAATCACCAGCCAATTGCTCAAGTTCTTGACAGATTTGCAGTTGGGCTACCATCTCAAGTTCTAGATCATTTCAATCCATTCCAAGCATTCATACACACTCCATGGCACCTAGGGAAGCTATCCAGATCATTGGAACCTAGCTGTAACACCTCTAACACAAATCACGATCACCAGCTGCAAGTGGTAAGCATGAGCTCTTCTAACTCTATGATCCATGCAATTTTTGCTGCACAATAATTTGGCCATATGTTCATAATCATGCATGGAATGTTTCCCCTCAATTAATTGCATTGTTTGAATCGTGTATCAAAAATCCTAGCCTTCATGCAGAAATTAGGGTTCTTGAGGATTTTTCGTGATTTCTTGTTTTATGCTTAATTTAAATGAAATTAATTGTCATAGACATGATCGTGAGGTTGAAACGAGTTGATTGGTATGTGGATTACATGATATGATTAAGTATTCAGTGAGATTGGAGAGAAAATGCAAATCTGGGAAAACCCAGAACACGCGCGTGTTCTTGGTGTGTTCTTGGCGCCATCTTTTGAAAATTCAAATATTTGAATTTTGTGATTTTATTTAATTGATTCAAAAATTAACTTCTCTCTGTGTTTTAATGATTTTGAGTTGATTCTTTTTTTAATAATTCACAAAAATGTTAAAATATTTTATTTTCTCAAAAAATCCCAAAAATATTATTTATTTTGTATAATTGATATTTTTGCAAAGAATTAATGTTTTAATTGTTTTTAACATTTAAAATATTTTTTCCACCTTGATTTTGCAACTTTTAATGCCTTCTAATTAATTTGTAGGTCAATACTTAATTTTTGAAGCATTAATCCAAGATCACAATTTGTTTTCCATATTTTAAACAATTTTGATCATTTTAATTGAATTTTTATTCAATTAAATACATTTTTGAAAACAAATTAGGGTTTTGGATTAATTCAACCCTCATAAATCATTTTCAAAACATTTGGGCCTCTAATAGAGTGTAAGACCCAATCCTTTTTTTTTTACCAAATCATTTTTGGGCCTCAGTATATTGTATATGTCCCGATACCATCAAAAACAAACGGCGCGATCGTCGCCTCTTCAAAACAAAAAACCTTGGGCCTACCCTCGAGTAGTAAGACCCATTTATTTTCTTAAAACTTTTTGGGCCTCTATTAGAGTGTAAGACCCAACCCCCTGTATACAGAAAACTTTTTGGGCCTCATTCGTTGTATAAGTCCCTCTGTACATTTTCAAATAAACGACGCGATCGTCGCTAGTTTAAAATTAACCATCTGGGCCTCTCCTCGAGCTATAAGACCTATTCAAAACTTTTGGGCCTCTATTAGAGTGTAAGACTCAATCCCCTTTTAACCAAATCAATTTTTGGGCCTCACTTATTGTATAAGTCCCTCTGCGTTAAAAGGAAACCTCGGCGCGATCGCCATTTTTTACGAAAAGTCAACTGGGCCTACCCTCGTGTTATAAGCCCCACTCTTTTTCTTTAATCCTTTTGGGCCTCTTGAGAGAGTGTAAGACCCATCCCTTTGTACAAAAAAACCTTTTTTCGGGCCTCAGTCACTTGTATAAGTCCCTCTGTACAAATTCAAACAGTGCGCTCACTGATAAAACCCTGGGCCTCTCCTTGAGCTGTAAGCCCCAAATCTTTCTTTTTCAAAGCACTTTCTCCTTTGATTTTGAATATACTGTTGTTTTCAATCTTTCTTTGTTGAACAACTAACCAAACAGCATGGAAGCTCTACAACCGAGTAAGTGTTTATATGCTTTCATTTATCGCTTTCATATAGATATAATTGTATTGTGGGGCTGTTTCGCTATAAGTCTTCTTTCATAAACTCATATCAACTGTGTAATAATAGTATAGATATATAGAGTTTCCCCGGCAACTACGTCTAGCACTAAGCCTCGTTGATCACTCTTAAATAGTCAAAACTAGATCCCCATAGGATTACCAGACACAGTCTTCCCTCCTCTTGGGGTTAAACAATATGGAGACATTAAAGGCAGCATTCTCTGTGAACCCTTTCATAGACTGTCACTCGTAGAAGTTGTCAAAGAAACTCTATTCCCCAGAGATGATTTTTTCTCCGTGAATGGCATCTCTTGAGTTTCTTCCAAATTCTCGGACTTTCCTGGCTTGATCTATTCTCGGTGAATAACATGTCTTGAACTTCTCGGGGTTTGGGGGACCCACAGGCTTCTTAAAAGCACTTGTCAAGAAACTCTACTCCCCAGAGATGATCTTTCCTCCGTGAATGGCATCTCTTGAGTTTCTTCCAAATTCTCAAACTTTCCTGGCTTGATCTATTCTTAAAAGCATCGGCCTCCTCTTGGGCATCGTACAAGGACCCACAGCTTTCCTAAAAGCACCCCCGCCTCCTCTTGGGCTTAGTACAAGGACCCGTCGGCTTCTTAGAAGTATTCACAGCCTCCTCTTAGGCTTCGTATAATGATTCTTCCTCCGGGAATGATAGCCTCCTCTTGGGCTTCGTACAAAGACCTCTCGGCTTCTTAAAAGTTTCCAGCCTCCTCTTGGGCTTCGTACAAATTGTCCCGACGACCTCCTAGAGGTATAGGAACAGAACTTAATCATCTGCATAGAACAGTCCTTTCAAAGAGTCTACTACTATTTCTCAAAGCATAATACAAAAGATGAAACTCTAGACTTGGACAGTCTAATCTCCTTGAGTCTCAAAGACATTCTCAAGTGACCACTTCGTTAAATAGGAAGAAAACCTGTAGAATCAGATAGTCTCAATACCCTTCGGATTTCCCACTTCCTTAAAGAACAGGAATAACCCGGATCCTCGAATCAAATCCTTGAGTACAGTATTGCTCATATAAGAACTGATTTTCTCTTTCAAAATCAGTATACTGGACCTGTCACTCAACTGAAACATTCACCATAGCCTCCTCTTGGGCTTTGTACAATGATTCTCCCCAGCGGAGTCAAACAACGTTTAGCCTCTCTCTCGGGCTTCGTACGAGACACATAAGAGACTCCCTCGTTGAGTCAATCACCCTTTCGCCTCCATCTCGGGCTTTATACGAGATACAAAAAGGTTCTTATTGATCTAAACAAACAACAACCTCCATCTCGGGCTTCGTACGAGATACAAAAAACTCTCTTGTTGAGTCAAATAGCCTTCATCTCGGGCTTTATACGAGATACCAAAAGACTCCATCGTCGAGTCAAAACCTTTTAGCCTCTCTCTCGGGCTTTGTACGAGACACATATTAGCCTCCTCTTAGACTTTGTATAAGAAAACCACTGGTTGGTCCAATCAACCTTTTAGCATCAAAGTTGTGCCTCGTTCACAGTACACAAACATCAACAACTTTTTCCCCTTCATCTAATCGCTGTAAGCGGCAAGCCTCTAGATCATCTACATCCATGCCACTGTCTCTCTTTTAGCATGAGAAATTCCTAAGGAAAGATGGCATTGCTCTACACTGATTTAAAGTCTTCTCCTTCAGGTTAAAACCCCCTATGAAGGACATTATGGCATTGCTAGGATCCACGTATCCCGGTTAAAGTAATTCTCCTTTATAAACAGTTGTGACAGACAAACCCCTCTTTAGAGATGACAAATTCTCTCTAAAGTCAAACCCCTTCAACTTCACATCTTGGGCTTTGAACAAGATACAAACCACCTTTAGCTTCACGTCTTAGGCTTTGAACAAGACACTAAAACAACCATTTCCTCCCATAGAATAGGAGGAACTACGAACGCTCTGATTTCACTATTTCAGTAAACGGGAATACGTAGGCATAAGATTGAAAGAAAAATCTTAGCGAGCACAATAAACCAAAAATTCAAATCCCATATCCTCAAGAATCCCAGACCTAAAATCCTACCAAAAGTCAACATTCTGTCAAAGTAAGAAGAAAGAGGCCCCCCACATTGATAGCATCCGTAACCTAACAGACCGCTGTTTAAACTCAGCATGCAAGCAGGGTTAATTAGAGACATTTATTTCCCTTCCTTCATCAGCTCACAATAGGATAAAAAATGAATCGACCTGTAGTCACCTCCAAGGAGAGACAGTGCTTAAGAACCAAGTCCAGTTTTGCTCGCTACACAGGGACCTAAGGTTTTTTGTTTAGTGTGCTCGCTAATATTTCGGTATCTTATGCCTACGTATTCCCTGTTATGGAGTATAGGAAAATCAGAGCAATCGTAGTTCCTCCTATTCTAAGGGAGAACCATATGTCTGATGTCTTGTTCAAAGCCCAAGATTGAAGCTAAAGGTTGGTTATTTGTGTCTTGTTCAAAGCCCAAGATTGAAGCTAAAATGTTATTTGTATCTTGTTCAAAGCCCAAGATGAAAGCTAAAAAAGTTTTGACTGAGAGAGAATTTGTCATCTCTAAAGATAGATATCTCATATGTTAATCACATTTGTTTGGGTAACTGGTTTGAAAAGGAGAATTACTTTAACTGGAATGCATGGAGACCAGCAATGCCATAATTGCCTTTACAAGATGATTTTTCCTGAAGGTGAAACTTTAACTCAGTGTGAGAAATGCCATTTTTCCTTAAGAATTCGTGCTAAAAGAGGGAGAGTGGCTTGTATGTTTGTATCCAGAGGCTTGCCACTCACAACAATTAGATAAAGTTTTAACCAGGATAATGATGGACAGACAGCTTGGATGTTTGCATCAACAAGTGTGCCACTTACAGCATTTACCTGGGATTGAGGGTTTTGTTTTGATTTAACTATTTTTGATGTGATTAAGTAGATAAGATATCCTCCTACAGAGATTTTGATTTCCTCTGAGGGAATGTTGATTTTTGTGTGCCTTGATCAAAGCCCAAGGTTGAAGCTAAGAGGTTGATTGGATTCCATTAGGGAAAATCATTATACAAAGCCTAAGAGGAGACTAGGAAAGACTGACACTACAAGAAAAAATGAATTTTGCGACACATAAGTCGCGACGGTTCCATGAGAACCGCCCCTATTATTAAATTATGACGGGTGTCGCGACGGTTTTGGCCAACCGTCGTTTGATTTTTTAAAATTCTAATAAATTTTCACGACGGTTTTATTCCCAACCGCCCTAAATACCATTTTTCAACGGGTTAACAACCGTCGTCACCCAAATAGAAGCAATTGCCTGTGTTGAATATGAGAAATGCTTATGTTACGACGGTAGAACAACAACTGTCCTCCAAATATTCGCAAAAGTTTAATTAATATTGCGCCAAATTGGAAAGTGAAAAGAATACAACGTTTGAACAAAAGTCACGTACTGCTTTGGTTCACCTAATATTGGAGAAGGGCTTTGTTTTGCTTTGCTTCACGTACTGCTTTTATGTAACCACCACCACCCCCGCACCTTGGTATTTCTCTCAGCTCACGTCGCCGTAAAAGAAACCACCACCATTGCACCTTGGTATCTTAACAGGTTCCTTCTCAAACCCTAATATGTGAATTCTTGTTATTGTCCCTTCTCTAATCGCTAGACAGTTATGAACTCTGTTATTGTTTGTATTTTGTTAGTTTTGCTGGTAAAAAATCATTTTTATGGTTTCTGTTAAATCTAAAATTAGGGGTATTGCATATGGAGTAGTTATTTTACACGTGCAACTAATTGTTCAACTTGACTTGTTTCTCTTGATAGTATTTGATGTGGTTTTGATGGGTCTTAGCTACTCTTTTAGCACATGCTTTGATTTTGCAAACAAGGTGTTTGTTGAAAGGTCACAATGAGTTTCACAGTGTTGATTTTGAGCTGAATATATTTCTAATGATATTAACATGCTTGCACATAGTGGTTGTCCTATATATCTTGCTTACATCGATAAGATATGATCATTTTTTTCTTACACAAATTTTTGAAAGGCAAAACATTGCAATTTTGAATCGAAAGTTCTGTGTTTATGTTAGGATGAGTTTTGCCTTGTGCTGTTATTAGGTTCAGTTGTCCTTACATTCCAATTTTCGGTAAAATGTTGCAGTTTTGTAATACGGTAGCGGAGTTTTCGAATATGAAATCGACTGTTTCGTAG
Source organism: Lathyrus tuberosus (assembly GCA_022829125.1). Lineage (NCBI taxonomy): Eukaryota > Viridiplantae > Streptophyta > Magnoliopsida > Fabales > Fabaceae > Lathyrus > Lathyrus tuberosus. Next base: position 8,118,259 of record JALAZF010000061.1, read on the forward strand.
ATGTTGCATTCTCGGTAGAATTACATAGGTATAGGAAATGAGTGAGAAAAATAGAAGCTGTGTTAAAATAGTATGAATGAACAATTGATCATATCCTTGTAGCAATCGCTAACAATGGTCACCTAGTTTAGAAATATCTTACTGAGGATTAAGAACAAGATCTACAAACCTTTGGTTATCTAGTTCAATTTCAAACACTGCATGCTGCAAATCCAAGCTAACCACCCAATGCAGGGCCTTCTGCACACCTACAGCTTGGAGTAGGTTTTGTAGGTGGCAGCTGGTTAATGATCTGTTGAAGTATCAAGTGCGTGTAAAAAATCTCAGATTGAATGGAAATGTGAGTGTTGAGCATCGTATACATAGTGAGAAAGATTAATAACACGTTTCAAGATGAATGTTATACATAGTGAGAAATTATGTATACCGCAACAATATGGAGTTGTGGTGATGGGGTTAGTTTTTTCTCAACTAGGTAATGGATTGTGACATATGGATGTCAAAATATTGCTGCATCTCTCTATTAATCAAAACCACAAATATCATATTTACTTTTGATTAGGCTATTGTACATGGGCTGTTGCTTTAGGCTCTCTATAGCTGGTCATAAAGGTTTGTAAGTTTTTGTTTTATATCATAGTTGAGGAATGATGAGGACTTTAATTCACTCTTATATTTGTGAAGGGTGTCATGTATCAGTCAAATGACAACTTGCACCATTTATTAATGATTGTATAAATAAAGTTGACTCTACTTATTGAATACTCATGCTCTTTGTAAATATTTTATACATGGATAGTATATAAAACTCATAACCTTTTGATTTTATTTCTTAAAAAATAATAAACGAGGTCCTAAGAGAAGATATATAAAAATATTTTCAATAATCTTCAAACACAAACAATACTAGCAGCTATAAATTATTTGTGAGGACCCTATCTTATAGCCGCAAAAGTCAAGATTTGGCTGAATCTCTGCTACGTTTGGGCAGCAGACGAAGGAAACGTGCATAAACTATTTTGCTGGTAAACAAAACTACAGTCCACAACAATCCATCTGAAGGAAAAGAATCTGTCATTGTTTCCATCTATGTTTTAAGGAAAAAAGGAAATATATGGATGTTATCATACACTATAAACATGCATGCCCCTATTTTTAGAGTATTATTATTTCATCCCATAATAAAATTACAAAAACATAAGGTTTTGGAAATACCTCTTGAAGCAGTTTAGCCTCATGTTGAATAAAATACAAAGGGAACTGCGGAGAAGGGAAAGAAAATATTCATAGTTAGCAATGAATAATACAGAAATAAAGAAAACAGAAGTGTAATAAAAGAAGTCTGATGCAGCTGAGAAGACTAAAATGATTAATCTATTGTTAATGGTGTTTCAATTGGTAATGTAGTTCTAAACTTCTTGTTACTTATACATTTTAAATATTAATTTGTAATTTGTGTTGCTTCAGGAGGTTGAAAGTGTTCTTACAGCTCACCTCATACGAATTAATTGTTCTTCTTATCAAACACATTTTTTAAAAAGATATTCAAATACAATCTATAATCCCTTGTGTTGCAATATACAGGAAAGTCACTTCCCCTGACTTGCACTCCCGTAAAGTTTGGAACTTGGATGGGAGGTGATAGAGATGAGAACCTAAACGTGACGGCAAAGGTGAGCTTCTTTCATATTCGTTCAAGTGCAAATTACTTGTGATTTTTCTTTTTATGAGTAATAATAAATGAGATTAATTTTAATGGTTGATAACTTTTACAGGAGTAAAAATGTATTCTTTTACTGTAGTGATATCATTTGGCAATTTGAATCAGTTCACCGATACTTTGTCAAGGTTGGCACGTGAAATCCTAGAAGGTTTGTCTTTGCAGATCCTCAGCTCTGTCTCAATGCAATCATTGTGGTCTCCATTTTGTTTCACCTAAATCATGACCTTGTATTTCTAAAGCCCTGACAAGGAAGAAAACTAGCCTCTCACACCATTCGTCTTGCTGAAATCCTCCTGAAGAAACCTTCTTCTTCGCAGTCAGCCTCAATTCATTGAGGTATGCTAGCCTCTGTTCAAAATTTGTTTAAAAATTTCTTTCAATATATCTCAATCTCTTTTAAACCCCTAAAATATTTCAACATCAACCCTAGATTGTAATAATGGTGATTTCAACATCAACACTTAAATTGGTTTGAAGAAAGCTTCACGTTTAACATTTAGCTTCATTTGCAGCCACAAAAATAAGGTCTCAGATTGAATATAGGTAAAAATTTATACCCTTGTTGAGTTATGAGTTGTTTCTTTGTGTGTTTTTGTTATACTCCCATGCTTAATTACAACTAAGACTCAAAATTCTTTAAAATTTAGAAACAATATAGTTCTAAAGAAAAACATAATTATTATTATTATTACCTTGTAACTTGATCATAGAACTAATCTATATTCTTGTCAACACCAACAGTGTAAACAAGATCATCATTTGGATATATCTCACTGTACCATTCCCACAATGCATATTGCCTGAACCTGTAAAAGGATATCTTTTGAGTAACTTAAATATAAAAATATTTCATATTGCAAACCATAGTTTTTAACAAATAATGAGCTTTGGACTAACTTGTCTTTGTGTTGTTTGGTGTATAATTTGTTTATGAGAGTAGCCTTAGGGTCTGGAACATGAAATTCTGAAGCCAATCGATCTGGGATTCCAATTTCCCAAATCGTTGGTCCATTTCTCGGAGGATTATATACAAGTGAATCGAAGTTTATGACTCCTCCTGTAAGTTCAAAAAAGTGTTTGTTAAATTATACAAGTTATAACTAATTTTTGTGCGAAATTAATCTACAAGAGCCTAAAAATATATTTTACCTGAGATGATGGTGACTGTAGCATTATATTTATAATCACCAATGAATCCAGGGACCCAACCATACAAATTATAGTCACCTGGCACAATATTGCTTATTTTGAAGTATCCCTTCATGTTAGCTTGAGTCCAAAATTGATAACCCTGAATTGCAAGAAAAATAATTTAGTCAGAATCAAAAATCAAGAAAACACAGGTTCATTAGTTTCATTCTAGCGGTTTAATCGAAGATATTTAGTGTGAATTTCAAATATTAATGTCAAAGTTTCACATAAAATACCTTGCTTTCTCTCTGCCATGATCCTGCATCTCCAGGCAAAGCTAAACCAACATAAGTATTAGTATATTGAAATCTCCTTCCTTTTAAGTACCTATCTTGAACCAGTAATCTTACAAGTACTGTTCCTCTTTGATTGGGTGGAAAATAATCTTTTGATTGAGGAAAATCATAAGGCCAACTTTGAACTTGTTTGGATAACTAATTCAATATTTAAAGAAACTAATTAAAAAATTATTTGTCATTAATATAATAAGCAATTAAACAATGGGTAGGATTAACTAGCAGAACCTGTTGCACAGCATCAGACCAAAGGGTTGAATTGTCATTGTCATTTGAATCAGTGTTAAGATAAACAAAAACAGGACCAAAAACCTTTTTATATGTTTCACCTTCTTCAAATACCATGTCACTTCCTTTCCAGCATAGTGTGTGCTCACAAACATCTATACAAAAACAAAATATATGCAAAAACAATTTATACCCTTGTTGAGTTATGAGTTCTTTCATCTAACTGAAGCTCATTGAGAGATGACCGTTACCATGATGCCTTGGTTGTTCAGATGGCACATACAAAGCAAACCGCTCGTAAGTCTACAGGTGGAAAGGCATCAAGGAAGAAACTTGCAACCAAGGTATGCTTGTTAAATTGATTGTCTTTTGTATCAGAATAATTTGAATGTTTTGTTAATTGGTTTATGCTTTTCTATCATCCTTAGGCTGCACGTAAGTCTGCACCAACTACTGGTGGTGTCAAGAAGCCACATCGTTATCGTCCTGGAACTGTTACTCTTCGGTAAGATTCTTTGTGAAACCCCGGGCCACACTCAAATATATGATATTGTTTTGTTTAGTTTTGAATTTGTTTCAATTGAAGGTAATGTGTTGATCATTAGTGAAAATTTGTGTTTGATTTTCTTGTTAATTATTTTGTCTAATTGTTTTGATTTTATATATTGCAGACTGATCTTCGTTTCCAGAGCCATGTTGTTCTTGCATTGCAAGAGGCTGCTGAGGCATACCTTGTTGGACTCTTTGAGGATACCAACTTGTGTGCCATCCACGCTAAGCGTGTTACTATTATGCCCAAGGATATTCAGTTGGCACGTAGGATCCGTGGTGAACGTGCTTAAGGATGCTAGATTTGGTGCTGTTTAGATGGGTGGCTGCTGATAGTCTACAAATACCTTTTATTTGTAGACTGATTAATTGTCATGATAGGAATATAATACTATCTTAATATTAGATTTGGGTTGTATTTGCTTTCAATGACTTTGAATTTGTTGAATGTTCTTGTTCTTACGGGGTATATGCAGCCACTGTGTTTTTGTATTTTGGACGACTCGTTGCCATTTAAACTTTTATTAGCTTGTGCATATTCGTTTGGAACCGGTGTATATATTTTCTTTGATTCTAATAGCAAGAAAACATAGATGATAAGAATTTACTCCCTCCGTCCTGCAATGAGTGACCCATTTGGAATAAAATGGTGTCCTAAAATGTATGACCCATTTCAATTTTCAATGCAACTTTTCCTATTTTACCCTCTAATTAATATTACTTTTATCATTCCCAATACATCATAAGGGTACTTTAGTAAAAATATCATTCTCTTTCCTTCATTTATTCTCTTTTTCTTAATTTGTGTGAAAAGTCAACTGGGTCACTCATTGTGGGACGGAGGTAGTAGTTAATATGACTGGTTGTTTTTTTATTGAATTTTAGAAATTTATTTCAAAAAGAAAATGGAACGTGTGTTAGGATTGAATTTTTTTTTATTAACTTATCACAATTTGCGGGGGTTCAAACCGCCGTAATTCACAAATTCAGAATTGTAACATTGATCATTTGGTGGCGGTTTAGAACCGTCGCAAATATGTATGACGGTAGGGACAACGGTTTTCTGAACCGTCGTAAAACAGCCTCGCGACACACACTTCAACGACAGTTGAGAAACTGTCGCGAAATTGATTTTGCGACAGTTTGAACCGCTGTAACTTGCCAAAAAAACCGTCGTTAATCACTTTTTTTCTTGTAGTGTGACTCAACAAGAGAGTGTTTATTTGTATCTTGTACAAAGCCCAAGATGGAGGCTGAAAGAGTTTTGACTCTTTGGGAAAAAGATTTTATCTGTCTTGTACAAAGCCCAAGATTCAGGCTAAAGAAGATGATGACTTCACTGGGGAGGACATTTATATGTGTCTTGTAAAAAACCCAAGATTGAGGCTAAAGGGATGACTCAATTGGAGAATATATGTCTTGTACAAAGCTCAAGATTGAGGCTAAAAGGGTATGACTCTGTTTAGGGAGTGTTTGATATCTGTCTTTTACAAAGCGCAAGATTGAGGCTGAAAGAATGACTAACACTACTAAAGAGATATTTAGGGGATGTCTTGTACAAAGCCCAAGATTGAGGCTAAAAAATCCTGAGTGGCTCTGCTATAGGATTTTATATATTGTGTCTTGTACAAAGCCCAAGATTGAGGCTAAAAGTTGTGACTCAGCTGAGGGGTTATCATTATACAAAGCCTAAGAGGAGGCTGACTACTGAGGGATGATCATTATACAAAGCCTAAGAGGAGGCTGACTTCTGCTGAGGATTACTGAGATCCAGAAACAGGTCCATATTGGGGAATCAACTCTTGTTAGGGATTACAGAAGAGTTAAGATATCAGAGACCTTGAGGTTCGGATGAGGATTATGACAGTAAATTGACCCTGGTTGGGGATTTAACTGATGGTATAAAAGTTGAGAATTCTTGCCTCTGATGAGGCTTTTTGGTGAGTTTACAGTAATTGACCCTAACTGGGGAAAATTACAGATAAGGTTTTAGGCTTGAGTTAGGGAGCCGGTTGGTTTTAACTCTATTTGGAGAATGACCTGGTGATCAGGGTTGTTTCGTGTTCTTTAAGGAAATGGTTTTATTGAAATTCAAAAGGGAATGAGACTGTCCAAGTCTACTGGTATTGAGAAATTGGTTCTCAGATAGTGAAAAGATCTTTGTATGATGCCCAAGAGAAGGCTGGTATGTTAAGGGATGAAGGTCAACCCTTAATTGGTTTGATGTATTGACTCAGAAAGACTGCTCTAGCAAATGATGACTAGGTTTTGTCCTATACCTGTAGAAGGTCTCTGGGTCCTTGTACTAAGCCCAAGAGGAGGCATGAGAACTTCTAAGAAGCCTGAGGGTCCTTGTACAAAGCCCAAGAGAAGGATGTGGATGCTTTTAGGAAGCCTGTGGGTCAAAACTTAAGAATGTTCAAGAAAGGTTTCACCGGGAATTAATCCTTTATGTAATGAACAGTTCTAGAGTTTGAAAAAATTCTAGAGAAGTTTCACCAGGAATTAATCCTCTCTGTGGGGATTGAATTTCCTTGACAATTTCTAATAGTGACAGTCTGAGAAAAGGTTCACCGAAAATACTTGTAAGACCCGTAATTTTAAAATAAATAAATAAATATTTTAAGATTATAGTATATTCGCACATCGATAAAATATTTTGGTCGAATTTAAATTTAAATCATTTTTATATAAGTAAATTCGAGTTTTTAGGAATTTTATTTCATTAGTGGTTCACGATAGAAATTTTCTAAAAATATCGATTTCAGTCTCTTTAGTGTTCGGCAAATTAGTCGCTGTAATTTTTTAAACAACCCATTTTTTTTAAACGAAAATTTAAGGATAGAATAATAAATTTTTATGATGGAATTGTAAAATAAAAATATTTTCTCTGTTTGAACTAATTTCCGGTCTCTCCAATAAACGATAATTTTAACCGCTTAAAATTTTAAAATAGTCTCGGTTCTTAACGAAATTTTATCAATGAAATCACAAAATTATTTCCGATAGAGTAAAAAAATAATCATAATAAGGGTTAATTGTGATTTATCCCCCTGACATATTAGCGTGTTTTGGTTTACCCCCCCACCGTTGCCATAGGCAGGTTTTTCAAAAAAACCGTTGCCTAAAAGCATGGAGGGGGGTAAATCAAAATTCGCTCATATGCCAGGGGGGTAAATCACAATTAACCCTCATAATAATAATAAATAATAAAAAAAATAATAAATTTTATTTTCTCGACCGATTTTTTTTTATTACAGTATAGAATAATCGAGAAAAAGGTTTTATTATCAGCAAAAAAAATTATTTTGGGCATTTTTATCAATGTCACATAACACCGGAAATTACACTAATGTGGTATACAATGATACGAAGAAGATATGGACGCCACCTTCATCATGAAATGCTCAGAGGGATTTAACGTGTGATAATTACTACTAGTAACTAGTAGTTGAAGTTTAATGTAAATGAGTTAACTAGTGATTGGGAAAAAACTAGTATAAAGTTACTAGGCTATATATACATATGCTACTCACATAAAGAAAAAGAACAAGATATTGCACACACCTTTCCTCTCTCGGTAATACAATATCACCAAAATTTCCGCACACCTTACCTTCTTCCTCAATACCATTTTCTCTCTTGAAAGCTCACACAACTCACACATTTAATTAAAGTAGGTTTTTCCAATATAATTCTTTCATATTCACTTATATATATATATATATATATATATATATATATATATATATGTATTATTACTTGACACCTTCCATAAATAGTCTTTTTTTAAATGTTAAAAATTATAATAACTATTACACCAAAATTTAAATTTGGTGATCCAGAATTTTATATTATTATTTAAAAAAGAAAATATTTTCCTCTTAGAAACAATTGATGAGTGAAGCCAGGAGACTTAATTATATTTGAGATTTTTGGACTTAAGAATTAAATTATGAGATTTCTTAAACTAATAATAATAATAATAATAAAATTTAAATTTTGTTGAGAATTATTAGAGTATTTTTAGGAGGGATCTATCTAAAAATATATTCTATAAAAAAAAAAAGTCCTATAGATTTTCTGCTAAAACCTGCGTACTAAATGGCTAAATATTTTTCATGCATCAATTTTTTTAGTAACTAGTTTTTTTAACAGACTCATATCATGTGATTATTGTATTAGAGTGGTTTTGTTGATTAAACAAGTAATATAAAAACATTAGATAGTTTATGAGTTAAAAATTTTATAGAATCATGTGGTAATTAATGAACCCGATAATTCTAGTGGTTGAGGACACTAAGTGTAGTTCTCAAAGATGACATGTTAATCTATTAAGTACTAGGCTCTAACTATAGAAACAATTACAATTAGAATATCATAGGAGATTTTTATTATGTTAAAACTATATACGTTTTTTGAAATGAAATTTTAATTAATGAACCATTCATGCTATTTGAAAAAAAAATGTAATTCCTTATAATAAATAATAAATAGATATAAATATTATAATATATTTAATGATAAAATATTACGTGACTTAGGGTTCAATAGTACGCGATTTGTGAACAAAGGCTATAACCGAAAAGCTCGTGACGGTAAGGGCATCTCTCTATTTTTAGATATTTTCTCGATAATATATATATATATATATATATATATATATATATATATATATATATATATATATATATATATATATTTGCTTCGTACCTTCTTACGTGTTTATTTTGAAGGTGACTAATTGGGGAGGTGAGTAAATGTTATATAAATATATTTGTGCAAAAATTTGATGCATGAGATAAATTATTACATATGATGTGTGGTGCGGATGACCATATGTTGAAATGGGGAATTGTATGCTCATCCATTTCATGGTTACGTGGCTACCGGAGAGGAGTCACGAGGTGCACACCGGAGAGGTGGCACGGGGTGCGTGTCCAAGAGGGAACCACCTTATCCCGTTATGGATCATTGAGTATGATTAATGGTGTAGATACCCATCACCTTAGTGGTGCTAAATCCTGTTGCGATACCATGAACCTTTGCGGAGGGAAAGATATTTCGGAATCATGTACATTGACATATAGACATTGCATTAAGAATGAGTCTTGATTATGCTATATGTACTATTATTGTAAATGACTATATACATGTGTTAAAATGAGATCTCTAGCCATGTATAATGTATTCTCTGTTTATGCTTGTTGCTCTGCTCTTGTATATTTGTTATTTTCAGATTTATGACCCTTTCAGTGGATGTGTGGGCGAATACGCCAATAGATTATGACACACCCCGGATACGAGGAGATACCACCGTCGAAGACGACGGAATTCACCTTCCCTGAATACTGGACAAAGACATCCTGGGGGTTCAACCCGGCCCTAGGACAGGTCTCATATACCGGGAACGTATTGGAGACCACCATTGTCGCTGGCAGGGATATAAAGACCACGTACTCTCAACGAGCCCTAACCTTCCGGATTCCGGCCTCCCTGATCATTTCCAGTTTCCTCTCAGGAGAAATAGATCGTTTTGGTTTGTCAACCTCCCTCTCAGCCCCACTCATACCCTCGTATGCCTCAGCCAGGGGAGGGGAGCCCTTCTTTCATGATATACCCATGCCTCCCTTAGATTTAGGTATGTCTATAGGACCATACACGACATTTACTCATGACAACTTCACCGTAGAGGAGCTCCCTCTCATTGACCCAGTTCACGTACCGTCACTAGAGCCAGTCATAGGTGAGGTAGGGGACGAAGACACTAAGGACCCCTCCGAACATGACTTTGAGAGCAGAAATGACGAGGATGGTTCGGATCACACCCTGATGAGTGCGTGTAGTGGTTTGTACGGAGCTGGGCCAGGTGGTTATTGCGGTTGTCGTTAGGCTTAGTTTAGGGAGTTTGTGGCTGGTAGGAGTATTCTAGTATTAGATGGCGTGCGCTATATGACTTTCACTGCATGGTTAAAAGTTTTCTCCTGGGGCAGCTCTCCTGCGTGAGTGTGCCGAATAATTTTATTCTGTTGCTTTTGGATTGTATTATGACTTATCTATATTTCCTATCCTTTGACGCGTGGTCGTCTGTTTGTATAGTATATATGCGAAAAAAATGGTTAAGCTAGTCTCTTTTATAAAACATGTTGAGCTCTCGAAACACTAATAACTATACATTATTGCGGTATCGTTTAAAAAAAAAGACACTATTTTCATACGAAGGAAACCTTTAATTAATTTATTGATGAAATTAATACCTTTTAAAAATACACTCTCGCTGTTAAAAATCGGGGTGTTACATTGTGGTATCAGAGCCTCGGGTAATCTTCTAGAAGGGATTGTGAGTTTAGTGTTCTAAACTGATTTAGTAAAGTATAGAGCTTATAACCGCGTTTTAAGATCGTTAAGTTCTGACCTCTACTCACGATTTGAAAGTGAGATATTGGAAAATTCTCTTGAAACATGTGATGAGGATTATAATTGGGTGTTGGTTTTGTAGGAAAGATTTGCCTCCAAGACGTGACAATACAAACCATCAGGTGGATCAAATGGCCCAAGCTATAGCTAATATGGCAGCTGCTGTCACCGCCCAAACTGCCGATAAAAACCTTCAAGATTTGGAGAAGCAGGACAGAGAAATACGAACTGGGGAATCAAAAGGATTGATTGATTTCCGTCGCCACGATCCACCTAAATTCCACGGGGATGTTACTCCCGAGAAGGCTGATTTATGGTTACAAGAGATTGAGAAGATCTTTAAGGTAATCAATTGTCCTCCAAGCGCAAAGGTGTTATATGCCACGTACCTCCTCTTAGGCGATGCAGAGTATTGGTGGAGAAGCACTAGATTGATGATGGAGGGCGCACAAGAAGAAGTAAATTGGGAAGATTTTAAAACAAAGTTCTTAGACAAATACTTTCCCATAAGTGCGAGGACCAAATTAGGAGGCGATTTTCTGAAACTTCGACAAGGGGGCATGGCTGTAGGTGAGTACGCCGCCAAATTTGAAACCTTATCCAGGTATTTTCAATTCTTCAGGGAAGGAGTAGATGAAGGTTACATGTGTCACCGTTTCCAAGAAGGACTCAAGTACGAACTGCAAGACTCGGTGGTACCCTTAGGGATACAACGCTTTCAACCATTAGTGGAAAAATGCAGAGAGGTGGAGGACATGAAAAATAGAAGGGTAAATCGTGGGGCGGTCTAGAACTCTAGAGGACCTAATCGTTCAAATTTTCAGAATCATGGATGTAATAAACAACATGCAAGGCCATACCAACGACCACACTATAATAATCGAGGACCTCAACGAGCAGAAAACCATAACACCAGAGGAGGAGAAACTCAAGCTACCTCAGGGGTACGTTGTTACCAATGTGGTGAAGGAGGGAATTATGTGAATGAATGTCCTAATAAAGGTCCTACATGCTTCAAATGCAACAAAAAGGGGCATATGGAAAAGGATTGCAGGGCTCCAAAGGCAGAGTTAGCTGTTAATACTGCCAAAACCGTCCGACCATCAACTAAAGGACGGGTGTATTGCATGAGTGCAGAAGGAGGGTCTCAATCAAACAACTTGATTCAAGGGAGCTGTGAAATTGGAGGTATAAGTTTAACTGCACTTTTTGATTATGGAGCACGCATTCATTCATATCTAAGGATTGTGTTGATAGATTGAAAATGGTAGTAAACCCACTACCTTTTGACTTGGTAGTGTCTACCCCTGCCAAGGTCCTAACTGTGAACACTGCATGCCTATTATGTAAGGTAGTTGTTCAGGAGAGAGAATTTCTAGTTAATCTAATATGTTTACCCCTACAATCTCTCGAGATTATTCTCGGAATGGATTGGATGTCCTTCCATTATGTTATGTTAGATTGTGCTCGAAAGTTGGTTATTTTTCCTGAGCCTGGGGTTGTTAAATACCTATCAGCTAACCAACTCAAAGGTTCTCTAAAGAATGGAGCCTTTGAGCTTTCGATTCTTGCTAGCGCAGAGGTAAATGGGGATTTCAAGATTGAAGACATGTTAGTTACTCAAGACTTTCAGGATGTGTTTCCCAATGAGATTCCCGGTTTACCACCTGTAAGAGACATTGAATTCTTCATTGACTTACACCCGGGAACCGGACCCATTTCCATTGCACCATATCGGATGGTGCCAAAAGAACTTCAAGAGCTTAAGGAACAATTGGAAGACTTGCTGGAGAAAGGACTCATTAGGTAAAGTTTTTCACCATGGGGAGCTCCAGTACTTTTGGTAAAGAAGAAGGACGGGCGTTCTCGACTATGTGTGGACTACAGGCAACTTAATAAGGCGAATGTGAAGAATCGATATCCCTTACCTCGCATTGACGACTTGATGGATCAACTTAAAGGAGCATCTGTGTTTTCTAAGATTGATCTGAAGTCTGGCTATCATCAGATTCGGGTAAGAGAAGAAGACATACCAAAGACAGCATTCAGGATTCGTTACGGACATTATGAGTACCTAGTCATGCCATTTGGAGTGACTAATGCACCTGCTATTTTCATGGATTACATGAATCGAATTTTCCACCCATTTCTGGATAAATTCGTCGTTGTATTCATTGATGATATTCTTGTTTACTCTCAAAGTAAAACAGAACACGAAGAACATCTGCGTCAAATGCTGCAAATTCTGCATGAAAAGAAGTTGTATGCTAATCCATCCAAATGTGAATTCTGGCTAGGAAAAGTAAATTTCTTGGGACATGTCATATCAAAGGAAGGCATTGCTGTCGATCCAGCAAAAATTGAGATTGTGCTCACATGGAATCAGCCTCAGACAGCCACCGACATAAGAAGTTTTGTAGGATTAGCCGGATACTATCGACGATTCATTGAGGGATTCGCAAAGATAGTAGCTCCATTGACTCAACTAACTCGAAAGGATCAACCTTTTGCTTGGACTGAGAAATGTGAAGCTAATTTTCAATTATTAAAAAAGGAAACTTACGACGTCGCCTATATTAATTCTGCCACAACCTGAGGAGCCATACGAAGTTTATTGTGATGCATCCCATCTAGGATTAGGATGTGTGTTGATGCAGCACCGGAAGGCGGTAGCATATGCTTCAAGACAATTGAAGATTCACGAAAGAAATTATCCCACTCATGACTTGGAACTTGCAGCAGTAGTTTTTGCGCTAAAGATTTGGCGTCATTATCTCTATGGATGTACGTTCACGATATTTAGCAACAACAAGAGTTTGAAGTACTTGTTTGATCAGAAGGAATTGAACATGAGACAAAGGAGATGGATGGAAACCTTGAAGGACTACGATTTCACATTACAATATCACCCAGGAAAAGCAAACGTCGTGGCAGATGCGTTAAGTATGAAGGGTATTCTTGCGACAATAACATTGATGGCCAAACAACAAGAGCTATGGGAGACATTTAGAGACATGCACCTAGATGTAGAGCTGGGACACGGAACTCTATAGTGTAGAATGATCCGAATTTCTAATGGGATTTTGGAAGATATTCGAGACCGTCAAGACAATCCACTCTTAGAAGAGAAAAGGGAATTGATGGTACAAGGAAAGGCACCCGGTTTTAAAGTAGGACCAGATAATATCTTAAGGTGCAACGAACAAATTTGTGTACCCGATGTTGCAGAGATAAGGAAACTAATTTTAGAGGAGGCCCACAAGAGCAAATTAAGCATTCACCCTAGAGCAACAAAAATGTATAAGGATTTGAGGCAAAACTATTGGTGGCTAGGAATGAAGAAGGAGGTGGCATATTACGTAGCATCGTGTTTGACTTGCCAAAAAGCAAAGATAGAACACCAAAGGCCAGCAGGAATGTTGCAAACCTTATATGTTCCCGAATGGAAGTGGGATAGTATTTCAATGGATTTTATCACTGGGTTACCCAAAACTAGAAGGATGCATGACTCAATTTGGGTAATTGTCGATCGTCTGACCAAGTCTTCTCATTTCTTACCTGTGAGAACAACCTATAATATGGCCAAGTTAAAAGAAATCTATATTTCTGAGATTGTTAGATTACATGGGGTACCTTTTAGCATCGTGTCATACCGAGACCCAAAGTTCACATCACATTTTTGGGGTTCGTTACACGGAGCACTTGGGACTAAACTGAGACTAAGTTCGACATATCATCCACAAACAGATGGGCAGACGGAACGAACGAATCAGTCATTGGAGGATCAGCTTCAGGCATGTGTACTGGATGATAGAGGGAGTTGGAACGATATACTGCCGCTAATCGAATTCACCTACAACAACAGTTTCCATGCTAGTATCGGAATGGCTCCATTTGAGGCGTTATATGGACGAAAATGTCAAACGCTAGTATGTTGGTATCAAGATGGTGAAAGTATGATCGTCGGAAAGGCTACGCTGACAAAAGACGTAGGCCATTAGATTTCAAAGAAGGAGACCATGTGTTCCTCCATGTCACACCCACCGCAGGGGTGGGGAGAGCAATCAAGATGCGGAAGTTAACTCAAAAGTTTATTGGGCCCTATCAAATAACTTCAAAAATTAAACCTGTGGCTTACCGAATTGCATTACCTCCCTTTCTATCTCAGATACATGATGTTTTTCATGTCTCACAGCTATGAAAATACATTCCGGACCCTTCCCATGTAATCAAACCAGACACCATTCAACTTAAAGACAATTTGTCATTTGAAGTAATACCCGTTAGGATCGAGGATAGAAAGATGAAACTGTTGAGAAATAAGGAAATTCAGTTGGTTAAAATAATTTGGAACCAAGCCACTGGTGATGCAACTTGGGAACTTGAGAGTGCAATCCGAGAGAAATACCTGGATTTATTTACCGACCCATAGTTTCGAGAACGAAACTCTTTTAAGAGGGATGTATTGTAAGACCCGTAATTTTAAAATAAATAAATAAATATTTTAAGATTATAGTATATTCGCACATCGATAAAATATTTTGGTTGAACTTAAATTTAAATAATTTTTATATAAGTAAATTCGAGTTTTTAGGAATTTTATTTCATTAGTGGTTCACGATAGAAATTTTCTAAAAATATCGATTTCAGTCTCTTTAGCGTTCGGCAAATTAGCCGTTGTAATTTTTGAAACAACCCATTTTTTTTAACGAAAATTTAAGGATAGAATAATAAAATTATTTATGATGGAATTGTAAAATAAAAATATTTTCTCTGTTTGAACTAATTTCCGGTCTCTCCAATAAACGATAATTTTAACCGCTTAAAATTTTAAAATAGTCTCGGTTCTTAACGAAATTTTATCAATGAAATCACAAAATTATTTCCGATAGAGTAAAAAAAAAATAATAATAAATAATAATAAAATAATAAGTTTTATTTTCTCGACCGATTTTTCTTTTTATATAGTATAGAATAATCGAGAAAAAGGTTTTATTATCAGCAAAAAAATTATTTCGGCCATTTTTATCAATGTCACATAACACCGGAAATTACACTAATGCGATATACAATGATACGAAGAAGATATGGACGCCACCTTCATCATGAAATGCTCAGAGGGATTTGACGTGTGATAATTACTACTAGTAACTAGTAGTTGAAGTTTAATGTAAATGAGTTAACTAGTGATTGGGAAAAAACTAGTATAAAGTTACTAGGCTATATATACATATGCTACTCACATAAAGAAAAAGAACAAGATACTGCACACATCTTTCCTCTCTCGGTAATACAATATCACTAAATTTCTTCACACCTTACCTTCTTCCTCAATACCATTTTCTCTCTCGAAAGCTCACACAACTCACACATTTAATTAAGGTAGGTTTTTCCAATATAATTCTTTCATATTCACTTAAATATATATTTATTATTACTTGACACCTTCCATAAATATAGTATTTTTTTTTAATGTTAAAAATTATAATAACTATTATAACAAAATTTAAATTTGGTGATCCAGAATTTTATATTATTATTTAAAAAAAATATTTTACTGTTAGAAACAATTGATGAGTGAAGTCAGGAGACTTAATTATATTTGAGATTTTTGGACTTAAGAATTAAATTATGAGATTTCTTAAACTAATAATAATAATAATAATAATAATAATAACAATAATAATAATAAAAATAATAATAATAATAATAATAATAATAATACAATTTAAATTTTGTTGAGAATTAATAGAGTATTTTTAGGAGGGGTCTATCTAAAAATATATTCTATAAAAAAAAATGCTATAGATTTTCTGCTAAAACCTGCGTACTAAATGGCTAAATATTTTTCATGTATCAATTTTTTTAGTAACTAGTTTTCTTATCAGACTCATATCATGTTATTATTGTATTAGAGTGGTTGTGTTGATTAAACAAGTAATATAAAAACATTAGATAGTTCATGAGTTAAAATTTTTATAGGATCATGTGGTAATTAATGAATCTGATAATTCTAGTGGTTGAAGACACTAAGTGTAGTTCTGAAAGATGACATGTTAATCTATTAAGTATTAGGCTCTAACTATAGAAACAATTACAATTAGAATAGCATAAGAGATTTTTATTACGTTAAAACTATATACGTTTTTTTAAATGAAATTTTAATTAATGACCCATTCATGCTACTTGAAAAAAATGTTAATAAATAGATATAAATATTATAATATATTTAATGATAAAATATTACGTGACTTAGGGTTCAATAGTAAGCGATTTGTAAACAGAGGTTATAACCGAAAAGCTCGTGACGGTAAGGGCATCTCTCTATTTTTAGATATTTTCTCGATAAATATATATATATATATATATATATATATATATATATATATATATATATATATATATTTTGTATATATTTGCTTCGTACCTTCTTACGTGTTTATTTTGAAGGTGACTAATTGTGGAGGTGAGTAAATGTTATATAAATATATTTGTGCAAAAATTTGATGCATGAGATAAATTATTACATTTGATGTGTGGTGATGATGACCATATGTTGAAATGGGGAATTGTATGCTCATGCATTTCATGGTTATGTGGCTACCGCAGAGGAGTCACGAGGTGCACACCAGAGAGGTGGCACGGGGTACGTGTCCAAGAGGGAACCACCTTATCCCGTTGTGGATCATTGAGTCTGATTGATAGTGTACATACCCATCACCTTAGTGGTGCTAAATCCTGTTGCGATACCACGACCCTTTGTGGAGGGATTGATATTTCGGAATCATGTACATTGACATATAAATATTGCATTAAGAATGAGTCTTGATTATGCTATATGTACTATTGTTGTAAATGACTATATACATGTGGTAGAATGAGATCTCTAGCCATGTATAATGTATTCTCTGTTTATGCTTGTTGCTATGCTCTTGTATATTTGTTATTTTAGGATTGATGGCCCATTCAGTGGATGTGTGGGCGAATACGCCAATAGATTATGACGCACCCCGGATACGGGGAGATACCACCGTCGAAGACGACGAACTTCACCTTCCCTGAAGACTGGACAAAGACATCCTAGGGATTCAACCCGGCCCTAGGACAGGTCTCATATACCGGGAACGTATTGGAGTCCACCACTGTAGCTGGCAAGGATATAAAGACCACATACTCTCGACGAGCCCTAACCTTCCGGATTCCGGCCTCCCTGATCATTTCCAGTTTCCTCTCAGGGGAAATAGATCATTTTGGTTTGTCAACCTCCCTATCAGCCCCACCTATACCCTCGTATGCCTCAGCCAGGGGAGGGGAGCCCTTCTTTCATGATATACCCATACCTCCCTTAGATTTAGGTATGTCTATAGGACCATACATGACATTTACTCGTGACATCTTCACCGTAGAGGAGCTCCCTCTCATTGACCCAGTACACGTGCCGTCACTGGAGCCAGTCATAGGTGAGGTAGGGGACGACGACACTGAGGACCCCTCCGAACACGACTTTGAGAGCGGAGATGACGAGGATGGTTCGGATCACACCCTGATAAGTACGTGTAGTAGTTTGTGCGGAGCTGGTCCAGGTGGTTATTACGGTTGTCGTTAGGATTAGTTTACGGAGTTTGTGGCTGGTAGGAGTATTCTAGTATTAGATGGCGTGCGCCATATGACTTTCACTGCATGGTTAAAATTTTTCTCCTTGGGGCAGCTCTCCTGTGTGAGTGTCTGCCAAGGACTTTTATTCTGTTGCTTTTGGATTGTATTATGACTTATCTACACTTCCTATCCTTTGACGCGTGGTCGTCTGTTTGTATAGTATATCTACGAAAAAAATGGTTAAGCTAGTCTGTTTTATAAAACATGTTGAGCTCTCGAAACACTAATAACTATACATTATTGCGGTATCGTTTAAAAAAAAAAGACAATATTTTCATACGAAGGAAACCTTTAATTAAGTTATTGATGAAATTAATATCTTTTAAAAGTACACTCTCGCTGTTAAAAATCGGGGTGTTACAATACTGCCTTTCTCTTTGTTCCATATTGTTTAAGCCCAAGAGAAGGCAAGATTGTATCTGGAAATCCTATGGGGGGTCTAGGTTTACTGTATTGAGAGAGTGGCCAACTGGCTTTACCTAATTCTAGACTTAGTTGCCTGGGAAAACTCTAAACAGATATACAAGTATATATACAGTAGATATATGACAAGTTTTTAAAAGGGTATGAAAAAAGGACTTACAGGTGCGCAAGCTTCCAACAATACAGTTATATATATATGAGATGTATTTAAAAGAGATGAAAGAAGGACTTACAGGTGTGCAAGCTTCCAGCAATACAGTTATATATATATATATATGACATGTATTTAAAAGAGATGAAAGAAGGACTTACAGGTGTGCAAGCTTCCTGCAATACAGTTATATATATAAAGCAGGTAAATGAAAGAAGATAAAAACTTACAGGTGAGCAAGCTTCCATGCTGTAATGTTAGTTATTCAAAGAAATTGAAGCAAGTTTTGATAACAGATATCTTAAAGCAGAAAATTGGGGCTTATTTAACAAGAGATGCCCAGATAATTTATTTGAAACAGACTGTATTATTAATAGAGTATTTACAAAGAGAGATGGGTCTTATACTCTAATAGAGAGCCCAAATTTTATTTTTGTACAAGAGATGGGGCTTACAACTCAATAGAGTGGCCCAGATGAAAACAATGATCACACTGTTATTTTGAAAACTGTATTAGGTCTTATACAATGACTGAGGCCCAAAATTATTTATGTACAAAAGAGGGTTGAGTCTTACACTCTAATAGAGGTCCAAAAGTGTTTTAAAGAAAAGAAATGGGTCTTATAGCTCAAGGAGAAGCCCAGGTGATTTGATTTTGAACTGGCGATCGCGCCGAGGTTTCTGAAAATGCAGTGGGACTTATACAATGTCTGAGGCCCAAAATGATTTTGGTTAAAAAGGGATTGAGTCTTACACTCTAGGAGAAGCCCTGTTGATTTTGTTAAAAAGGCGACGATCGTGCCGTGATTTTTGAAAAGTACAGAGGGACTTAGACAATGATTGAGGCCCAAAAAGTGTTTATTTACAAAGGGATGGGACTTACACTCTATCAAGAGGCCCAAAAATGATTTGAAAAAGATTGGTGAGGGTGAAATTAATCAAAACCCTATTTTGATTGAAAAATGGAATTAATTTTGATTAAAAATTAATAAAAATTATTGAAAGCATGTAAAAAATGAATTGTGATCTTGGATCAATGTTTCAAAAATCAAGTTTTTATCCACAAAATGATTAAAATCATTAAAATTTGGAAAATCAAGAGAAAGAAAAAAATTAAAATGTTAAAAAACAAATAAAAATTAATTATTTACAAAAATATCAAATATATTTAATAAATAATATTTTTGGGAAATTTTTGTAAAATAAAATATTTTAACATTTTGTGAATTTTGAAAAAAAGAATCAACTCAAAATCATTAAAATTCAGAGAGAAATTAATTTTTGAATCAATTAAATAAAATGACAAAATATTCAAAAATTCAAAAACTTGAATTATGGCGCCAACAGCCAAGGAAGAACACACGCGTGTTCTTCATTTTGTAGATTTGCAAAATCCCTCCTATCTCATTGTAGCGAGCGATTTTTATCGGTGACGCGACCACCTTATCGCTGAATGGGGAATTCCTCACCTCAGTGGGAGGAACGTTGGGTGCTACTTTCGGATTACTAATTTATCCCGTGAAGTTGGATGGAAAAGGGAAAGTTATCTAAAACAAACCTTGCACACATTTGTTTAACTGAACAAATGCTTGACAGAGATTGGGGAGTCCGGGGTCAGGTTATATAATAGAGAGTTGTCAATTACCCGTCCTATACATGGTTATCCATGAGATGATAGTTTAGGGATCAACTTTGGTACTTGATTGTGTTTGTCTGTGAAATAGGAAAAGTTGGTTCGATGTTTGAGAGAGAGAGAGAGTTATTTTTGTTGTTTTTGGTAAGGTCAGGGACCTAAGGTTTTTTGTTTAGTGTGCTCGCTAAGATTTCACAATCTTATGCCTACGTATTCCCTGTTATGGAGTATAGGGAAATCAGAGCGATCGTAGATCCTCCTATTCTAAGGAAGAAACAAATGTCTGGTGTCTTGTTCAAAGCCCAAGATGGAAGCTAAAAGGTTTTTTGTATCTTGTTCAAAGCCCAAGATGGAAGCTAAAAGGTTTTGACTGAGAGAGAATTTGTCATCTCTAAAGAGAGATATCTCATCTGTTAATCACAGTTGTTTGGGTAACTGGTTTGAAAAGGGGAATTACTTTAACTGGAATGCAATGGAGACCAGCAATGCCATAATTGCCTTTATAGGGTGATTTTTCCTGAAGGAGAAAACTTTAACTTAGTGTGAGAAATGCCATTTTTCCTTAGGAATTCATGCTAAAAGAGGGACATGGACTTGGATGTTTGTATCTAGAGGCTTGCCACTTACAGAAATTAGATGAAGTTTTAACCAGGATAATGATGGACAGACAACTTGGATGTTTGAATCAACAAGTGTGCCACTTACAGCAGTTATCCAGGATTGAGGGTTTTGTTTTGATTGACTCATTTGATGTGATTAGACAAAAAAGGTATCTTCCTGCAGAGAGTTTGATTTCCTCTGAGGGAATGTTGATTTTTGTGTGTCTTGAATAAAGCCCAAGGTTGAAGCTAAAATGTTGATTGGATTCCACTAGGGAAAATCATTATACAAAGCCTAAGAGGAGGCTGAAAAAGGCTGACTTAACAAGAGAGTGTTTATTTGTATCTTGTACAAAGCCCAAGATGGAGGCTGAAAGAGGTTTGACTCTTTAGGGAAAAGATTTATCTGTCTTGTACAATGCCCAAGATTGAGGCTAAAAAGGATGATGACTCCACTTGGGGGATATTTATATGTGTCTTGTACAAACCCCAAGATTGAGGCTAAAACGGGTATGACTCTGCTTAAGGAGTGTTATTATTTGTCTTGTACAAAGCCCAAGATTGAGGCTAAAAGAATGACTGACTCTACTGGAGAGATATTTAGGGGGTGTCTTGTACGAAGTCCAAGATTGAGGCCAAAGATCCTGACTGACTCTGCTGTAGGATTTTATATATTGTGTCTTATACAAAGCCCAAGATTGAGGCTAAAAGTTACGACCCAGCTGAGGGATTAGCATTATAAAAAGCCTAAGAGGAGGTTGACTACTGAGAGATGATCATTATACAAAGCCTAAGAAGAGGCTGGTTGGGGAAATTCCTTATATAAAGCCTAAGAGGAGGCTAACTTCTGCTGATGATTATTGAAATCCAAAGACAGGTCCAAAGTTTGGTGATTCAACTCTTGTTGGGGATTATAGAAGAGTTGAGGTATCAGAGACCTTGAGGTTCTGGTGAGGATTATGACAGTAAATTGACCCTGGTTGGGGATTTAACTGATGGTATAAAAGATGGAGTTCTTTCCTCTGGTGAGGGTTTTGGTGAGTTTATAGTAATAGACCCATGTTGGGGAAAATTATAGGTAAGGTTTAAGGAATAAGTTAGGAAACCTGCTGGTTTTAAGTCTGTTTGGAGATTGATCTGATGATCATGGTTATTTCCTGTTCTTTAAGGAAATGGGTTTATTGAAATCCAAAGGGATAAGAGACTAACCAAGTCTACTGGTGTTGAGAAATTGGTTCTCAGATAGTGAAAAGATCTTTGTATGATGCCCAAGAGAAGGCTGGTATGTTAAGGGATGAAGGTCAACCCTTAACTGGTCTGATGTTTTGAATCAGAAAGGCTGCTCTAGCAAATGATGACTAGGTTCTGTCCTATACCTGAAAGAGGTCTCTGAGTCCTTGAACTAAGCCCAAGAGGAGGCTTGAGAACTTTTAAGAAGCATGAGGGTCCTTGTACAAAGCCCAAGAGGAGGATGGGATGCTTTTAGGAAGCCTGTGGATCCAAACTTAAGAATGTTCAAGAAAGGTTTCACCGGGAATTAATCCTTTCTTGTGTGAAAAGTTCTAGAGTTTGAAGAAATTCAAGAGAAGTTTCACCGGGAATTAATCCTCTTTGTGGGAATTGAATTTCTTTGACAATTTCTAATAGTGACAGTCTGAGAAAAGGTTCACCGAGAATACTGACTTTCTCTTTGTTCCATATTGTTTAAGCCCAAGAGAAGGCAAGATTGTATCTGTAAATCCTAAGGGGGATCTAGGTTTACTGTATTGAGAGAGTGACCAACTGGCTTTACTTAATTCTAGACCTAGTTGTCGGGGAAAACTCTAAATAGATATACAAGTATATATACAGTTGATATATGACAAGTATTTAAAAGGATATGAAAGAAGGACTTACAGGTGTGCAAGCTTCCAGAAATACAGTATATATATATATATATATATATATATATATATATATATATGACATGTATTTAAAAGAGATGAAAGAAGGACTTACAGGTGTGCAAGCTTCCAGCAATACAGTTAAATATATAAAGCAGGTAAATGAAAGCAGATAAAAACTTACAGGTGAGCAAGCTTCCATGCTGTAATGTTAGTTATTCAAAGAAATTGAAGAAAGTTTTGGTAACTGTTATTTTAAAACAGAAAATTAGGGCTTATTCAACAAGAGATGCCCATATGATTTATTGAATAACAGACTGTATTTACAGAGAGAGTTGGGTCTTATACACTAATAGAGAGCCCAAAGATTATTTTTGTACAAGGTATGGGGCTTACAACTCAAGGAGTGGCCGAGATGAAAACAATGATCGCACTGTTATTTTGAAAATTATGTTGGGTCTTATACAATGACTGAGGCCCAAAATTATTTATGTACAAAGGGGGGTTGGGTCTTACACTCTAATAGAGGCCCAAAAGTGTTTTTAAAGAAAAGAAATGGGACTTATAGCTCAAGGAGAAGCCCAGGTTATTTGATTTTGAACTGGCGATCGCGCCGAGGTTTTTGAAAATGCAGTGGGACTTATACAATGTCTGAGGCCCAAAATGATTTTCGTTAAGAAAGGATTGGGTCTTACACTCTATTAGAGGCCCAAGAAGTTTGAAAATTAATAAAGATGGGACTTATAGCTCAAGGAGAAGCCTAGGATGATTTTGTTAAAAAGGCGACGATCGCGCCGTTGTTTTTGAAAAGTACAGAGGGACTTATGCAATGTCTGAGGCCCAAAATGGTTTATTTACAAAGGGATGGGACTTAAACTCTATCAAGAGGCCCAAAATTATTTTGAAAAAGATTTGTGAGAGTGAAATTAATCAAAAACCCTAATTTGTTTGAAAAATGAAATTAATTTTGATTAAAAATTAATAAAATTATTGAAAACATGTGAAAAAATGAGTTGTGATCTTGGATCAATATTTCAAAAATCATGTTTGTATCCACAAAATTACTAAAAATCATTTAAGTTTGTAAAATCAAGAAGAAAAAATATTTTAAATGTAAAAAAAACAAATAAAAATTTATTCTTTGCAAAAGTATCAAGTATATGAAATAAATAATATTTTTGTGAAATTTTTGTAAAATAAAATATTTTAACATTTTTGTGAATTTTGAAAAAAAGAATCAACTCAAAATCATTAAAAATCAGAGAGAAATTAATTTTTGAATCAATTAAATGAAATCACAAAATATTAAAAAATTCAAAAATTTGAATTATAGAGCCAACGGTCAAGGAATAACATGCACGTGTTCTTCATTTTGCAGATTTGCAAAATCCCTCCTATCTCACTGAATACTTGATGAAATCACACAATCCACATATCATCTTGCTCGTTTTCAACTTACAATCATGTCTATAGTAATTAATTTCATTTATTTTAAGTATGGAATGAGAAATCAAAGAAAAACCTCAAGAACCCTAATTTCTGCAAGAGCACTAGGAAATTCCATACACGATTCATACAAAGTAATAGATTTAGAGGAAGCACTCTATACATGATTATGAACATGTGGTAAAATTATTGTGCAGTAAAATATGCATGCATCATGATGTTTGAAGAGTTCAGGCTTACCTCTTGCAGCTGGTGATCAAGTTTTGATTTGGAGGAGTTGCAAGCTGGTTGCAATGATCTGGACAGCTTCCTTAGGTGCCAAGAGTTATGTTTGAATGCTTGGAGTGGTTTGAAGTGAGCTGGAACTTGAGATGGTACCTCAACTGCAACTCTGTCAAGAACTTGAGCAGTTGGTTGGTGATTTTGTGAAATTGGTGTTCCAGATTTTATGTGAGTGTTTGGATCACTTTTATATGATATATGTGAGGTGTGTGAAGTTGGTAAAATCACTTTTATATGGTACCCTAGCCACTTTGTTTCATAACTTAGAAAAATTCTAAGTTTCTAAGATAACCCCTTTCACAATTTATCTCAATTTTCTTGATTTTTCTTGATGAATGATGATTCAAATCACACATCAACATCATTTTAGGGCTAAGAAAACCTTGGTTGACCAAAATTTTAAAAAGTCAAACTTGGATTTTTGTACAATTGACTTTTCAGCAGATAAAACTTTGACTTTGTGATCCTTTTGTGAAATCAATCCTTATGCCTAATTACATTTCATGGATGGCCTCAAGGGGTATTTAGAGATGTCTTGGACCCTTCCCCAAGGTTTGAGATCATGGGTAGGTCAACAGTCAATGGTAGGGTTGACTTTTTCATCAAAAACCCTAGTTTGTGATCAGAGGGTTTTGAGTTCTTGTGACCTATGAGTTGAGATCTTTGAGTCAATCAAATCTTGTAGACATGTCAATATGGTGTATTTGAGGTCTTTGAAGTTCATCTTGAAGCTTTAAGTCATTTCTTGCTTCACAAGTTAACTCAACGATTGAATTAGGTCAAAACCCTAATTCCTGATTTTTTGATAGATGGACCTTCAAGGTGATTTGGCCATTGTGGATGGGCTATTGAGACCCTTTTGAGCTTATTGGACCATATATTGAGGCATTGGCTCATGCCCAGATGGAAATTTTTATCTGGAGGCCCTGGTAGACCCAAACCCTAATTTGGTAACACTGGCGATCCTGAGGCTTGATCCTCCTGGAATGTTGCATACTTATGCATGATTCTTGATATGGGAGACCCCTTGATCCTTCATGGATGTTTGAGAGGCTATAAAAGTTGAAGATCATGTGAACTCTTGATTGATCCTTTGTCTAAAAGCTCTGAGAGGGGTTAAAACTCAAAACTTTGATTGTAGAGAATGCTCAACAGTCCCTGAGGAGATTGATGAGGCATGATGGTACATCCATATTATGGTGATGATTCTCATAATGATGGAAATATTGGTGGTCAAAATTTGGGTATGACATTCACTGAATACTTGATGAAATCACACAATCCACATATCATCTTGCTCGTTTTCAACTTACGATCATGTCTATTGTAACACCCCATTTTAATTATTTAATCATCTGGTTCTAATTTAATTGTTTGGCCTTGTTTGGGTAACTGTTCGAGTGCGAGAGGGTAGTCATTATAAGGTATTACTGATGAATGTAGGGTATGGTCTAATGCTAGTAAGGTAGGGATAACTTGGTATTAATATTATTGTTAGTATTATTATTGTTAAAAATTATTATTAGTAACATTAGTATTATAATTTTATTAAATAAAAATATGATGTAATTAATTAGATAATGGGCAAATAGAAAATAATAAGGGCAGTTTGGTAATTATAGGATGATTAGTGAAAAATTGGTGGGGGTTTAGCCATAATCAGAATTTTAGAGAGAGAAGGAGAAAGGCTAAGAAGAGGAAGAACAAGGGTGTGCTAGGGCTATCATCTTCATCAGAATTTCGCAGGAAATTGATCAAAGATTCGAGGTAAGGGGGAGAATGGGTTTGATATTGGTGATTCTATCATGATAGGGTAGTGGGGAGTCCTTAACCCCGTAAGAAATTGTATGATTATTTCTGTTGTGTGGATTTATTATTGTAAGATTGGTTTGATGATGAAATTATTTGTGAATTGATTTGTCCTATCTTGAATTCTGTTGTTGTTACTATTGTACGGATGCATTATGTTGCAGATCTGGTTTTGGTGCAGGTTGTAGGAAAGGAATTAGACATAGAACTCATAGATCTGATTTAGTAATGTTAGAAAAAGATGTAAGATGAATAATGGGACATAAAACTGAAGTATAACTCATTTTAGGATCATTTGGAATGGTAAAATAGGGATCAATGTGGTAGAATTCAGATTGAGATGAGAAAAATGGGTATTTTTACAGCTTCTGCCCATACGCATACCAAGGAGGGCGATACGCGTATGGCTAGGCGTGCTGAGTGGACGTACGCGTAACACACGTGTTAATACGCGTATGGAAAGGCAGAATGTGAGGCAATACACGTATGAAGAGTGGGACTACGCGTATGCAGATCTGAGAAGGGAAATGGAATGAAAATGGCTCTCTACCCATACGCGTATGAGGTTAGGCAATACGCGTATGGCAGGGTGAGGCAGAAGGCCTTACGCGTATGGTTGGGCAGGAGAGTTTGGCAATACGCGTATGGCTCAGGTCAATACGCATATGACCAGTGTGTGTGGAAAA
Organism: Lathyrus tuberosus; assembly: GCA_022829125.1. Classification (NCBI taxonomy): domain Eukaryota; kingdom Viridiplantae; phylum Streptophyta; class Magnoliopsida; order Fabales; family Fabaceae; genus Lathyrus; species Lathyrus tuberosus. The sequence goes on from JALAZF010000061.1 coordinate 8,145,231, forward strand.
TTTTGGTGTTCAGCGATTTCTTTCCCGATTTCGCGTCCAATGCAGTTTCTTATGGTTTGGGAGGTTGGGATTAGATGCCAGAACTTGAGTAGTGTAAAATTGGTGACGAAAACAATTAATTTAATAACTTTAGGGAATTAATTAATTAATAGTTGATTGATGTTGTATGAAGTAATCATATGGTGTTGGACGTTGATGTGTGATTCAGGTGTGATCAGGAGGATCGTGAACATGTATATATATGCTATTGTACATGTTTTTTATATGCATAATTGTGTCATGCATTTCATGGTGTTGGTGGGATGAATCATTGCTCAGGAGGAGTGTATGTGATTCATCCGTACTCCGATATGGAGAATGGTGGAGATAGATCATTGCCAAGTAGAGGTGTATGTGATCTATCCAGGTTCGATTGAATGAACCATGATGTTGGTACCACATGCATTGTGTCTAATGTTGAGTCGCATTGCACCATTATTGATATGTGTTGTTTGTATGGTGATGATTTGTTGACCAGTGGGTCGTAATTGCATGTTTGTGTGTGAATACTTACCCTTATCATGCATTGTTCACCGTTAAGTATTGAATGTAATTCTCACCCCTTCGTTGTTGTTGTGCCTGTGCTTCTTTGGAGGTACAGATAATCCAGGTACTTAGGTTGCTGGAGTGCGTGTTGCTTGTTCGAGTCGTAGGAGTCGCTCTGATACGTAACACGGGAATTATGGGGATTTCAATTATTTGATATTTGTTATTTGTTTTTGTTACGTATCTTTCTTTTTGATAAATTTATGGTGAACCACGAGTATATGTGGAATTTTTCGAAGTTGTTGGCATGTGGCCGTGAAATGAATAAATAAATTATTTTCCGCTGTTTTATTTCATTTAATAAAAAGGAGTTTTGATGTTGGTTTTATGAATGTGGCATCCTACTTTGTTTTTGGTGTAAAAACTCTAATTATTTCATAGAATTTTGTGTATTTCTCAAAAAATGGGAAAGTGGGGTGTTGCAATTGGTATCAGAGTAGGTCGGTCCGTCCGGCCAGGTGTAGTAGTTGAGTCTCTCCTTAGTATAGGAGTCGTTTGTGTGTTCTGACCCTATGTTGATTGTTGACCAGTATGGCAGGAAGGAATGATGCTGCTATTGCTGCTGCTATGCAAGCCATGGCACAGGCAGTGGAGAACGCTAATCAGGCGGGAGGTGCACGGTTTCGTGACTTAGCTCAGTTCCAAAGCAATAAGCCGCCTACATATGAGGGAGGTATCTTGGATCTAGAGGCTGCACAGAAATGGCTGAAGGTTGTGGAGAAGATCTTTAGGACCATGGAATGCAGTGATGCTCAGAAGGTACGGTTTGATACTCATATGCTGGAAGGGGAGGCTGAGGCCTGGTGGGACAATAGTCGTCAGAGATTGGAAGTTGCGGGTACTGAGATTACTCGGGCAGTGTTTCAGGCTGAGTTTCTGGAAAAGTACTTTCCGGAAGATATTCGTAGTGCAAAGGAGGTTGAATTTCTAGAGCTGAAACAGGGTGATAAGATAGTTGCTGACTATGCTTCCCGATTTGAGGAATTGGTACAGTATTGTGCTCATTACAATACTGAGGAAGCTATGACTTCGAAGTGCTTGAAGTTTGAGAATGGGCTGCGTCCCGAGATCAAACTGGGCATTGCTTGTTAAAAGATAAGAAATTATCCAGAACTGGTAAGCAGAAGCAGAATCTATGACAATAATAATAGAGCCAGAATTGCTCATTACAAGGTTGTGAATGAGAAGAAGGGTAAGCAGAGGTTTGGAGGTACTCCTTACAGTGCTCCAGCTGATAAGGGGAAACAGAAAACTGATGTAGGAAAGATACCAAAGGAGAAAGGAGTAGGTTCTGATACTCTCAAGTGCTTCCGATGTGGTGGCGCGGGTCACCGTGCTAACAACTGTCCGAATGAGGTGAAGAAGTGTTTCAAATGTGGGAAGCATGGTCATGTTATAGCAGATTGCAGAGCCACTATGCCTATCTATTATAATTGTGGAGAGAAGGGTCACATCAGCACTCACTGTGAGAAGCCGAAGAAGTCTCAGGCGTCTCAAACTGGTGGGAGTGTTTGCCTTGGTTGGAGCAAAATCCACTGATGAAGAGCGTTCCGTCAAAGGTACTTGTTTTATTAATGATATTCCTTTGATTGCTATCATTGACACGGGTGCAACCCACTCGTTTATTTCTATTGAATGTGTGAAGAGGTTAGGGATGGTGTCGTCTACTCTAGAGCAGAGAATGACGATTGAAACTCTGTCTATTGGTTCTGTGGTTACTTCCTTGGTGTGTCTGAAGTGCCCACTGACCATGTTTGGTAGAGATTTCAGAGTGGACTTGATTTGTTTGCCACTCGGTAATCTCGATGTTATTTTATGAATGAACTGGTTGGAGTTCAACCGGGTTTATATTGATTGCTTCAGGAAGACGTTACTGTTTCTTACTCCGGAAGAGGAAGCATTAGCAGATTCGCTATCTAGCAGGGAGTTAAGGGCGTTGTTGGAGGATGAAGCGAAGCTATTTGCAGTGTTTACCTCGTTATCTGTTGAAAGCAAGACTTTAGTTAATGAATTACCAATAGTGAATGAATTTCCTGAAGTGTTTCCAGACGACATCATAGAATTGCCTCCGACAAGGGAAGTTGAATTCACCATTGATCTTGTACCGGGTACCAGTCCTATCTCTATGGCACTGTACAGGACGTCTGAATCAAAATTGGCAGAGTTGAAATCTCAGGTCAGAGAATTGCTCGATAAGAAGTTTATTAGACCAAGTGTGTCACCTTGGGGAGCTCCAGTGTTATTGGTGAAAAAGAAGGATGGTAGTATGCGTCTGTGCATTGATTACCGTCGGTTGAATAAAGTGACCATTAAGAATAAGTATCCACTTCCGTGGATTGATGACTTAATGGATCAGCTGGTAGGAGCTCGTGTTTTCAGCAAAATTGATTTGAGGTCGGGTTACCATCAGATTAGAGTAAAGGAAGGTGATATTCAGAAGATTGCTTTCACAACACGCTACGGACATTACGAATATGCAGTGATGCCTTTCGGAGTGTCTAATGTGTCGGGTGTGTTTATGGAATATATGAATCGTATCTTCCACTCTTATCTGGATCAGTTTATTGTGGTATTTATTGATGATATACTGATTTATTCTAAGTCCGACGAAGATCATGCAGGACACTTGAGAATTGCATTGCAGGTGTTGAAAGATAATAAATTGTTTGCAAAGTTCTCGAAGTGTGAATTCTGGTTGAAGACTGTGAGTTTCTTGGGTCATGTTATTTATGGTGATGGTATAGCGGTGGATCCATCTAAAGTAAGTGCAATACTTCAATGGGAAGCTCTGAAGACCGCAACGGAGATTAGAAGCTTTTTGGGTTTGGCAGGTTACTATAGGAGATTCATTGGAGGGTTTTCTAAATTGGCATTGCCATTGGCTCAGCTAACCAGGAAGAATCAAGCTTTTGTTTGGGATGCTGCCTGTGAGGAAAGTTTTGAGGAACTGAAGAAGAAATTGACTACAACACCAGTGTTAATTTTACCAAGTCCAAATGATCCTTTGGTAGTGTATTGTGATGCGTCTAAGATGGGATTAGGCGGTGTGTTAATGCAAGATGGCAAGGTAGTGGCTTATGCTTCACGACAGTTGAGGGTGCATGAGAGGAACTATCCTACTCATGATCTTGAATTAGCTGCAGTGGTATTCGTGTTAAAAATCTGGAGGCATTATTTGTATGGCTCAAGATTTGAAGTATTCAATGATCACAAGAGTCTGAAGTATCTATTCGATCAGAAAGAGTTGAATATGAGGCAGAGGAGATGGTTAGAGTTCTTGAAAGATTATGATTTTAATTTGAGTTACCATCCGGGAAAGGCTAATGTTGTAGAAGATGCTCTCAGTCAAAAGACAACCCATATGTCTGCGTTAATGGTGAAGGAAATGGAATTGATTGAACAGTTCAAAGATTTGAGTATGGTTTGTGAAACTACACCGGAAAGTATTAGATTGGGTATGTTGAAGGTGAATAATGACTTTTTGGATGTAATTAAGGAAAATCAGAAACTGGATGTGAAATTGGTGGACTTGATGCCTACAGGAGGAAATGATCCTGATAGTGACTTTAAAGTGGATAATGCTGGTGTGTTGAGATTCCGGGGCAAAATTTGTGTGCTGGATAATGTGGAATTGAAAAAGTCAATCTTAGAGGAAAGTCATCGGAGTAGCTTGAGTATTCATCCGGGAGCCACAAAGATGTACCATGATTTGATGAAGTTGTTTTGGTGGTCTGGTATGAAGAGGGACATAGCTCAGTTTGTCTATGCTTGCTTGACATGTCAGAAGTCAAAAGTGGAGCACCAGAAGCCTTCGGGATTAATGCAACCGTTAGAAATTCCCGAATGGAAATGGGACAGCATTGCAATGGATTTTGTGACTGGTTTGCCGAATACGGCGAGGGGATTTGATGCTATTTGGGTAGTGGTGGATCGACTTATGAAATCTGCACATTTTATACCAATTAACATCAGTTTCCCGTTGTCAAAGCTGACGGAGATTTATATCAGGATAATTGTGAAGTTACATGGTGTTCCGTTGAGCATAGTGTCGGATAGAGATCCGAGGTTTACTTCAGAATTTTGGAAGAGTCTGCAGGAAGCCTTGGGGTCTAAATTAAAGTTGAGCTTGGCTTATCATCCACAGACCGATGGTCAGTCAGAGATGAGTATTCAGTCATTGGAAGATTTGCTGAGGGCCTGTGTGTTGGAAAAAGGTGGTGCGTGGGATACTCATTTGCCATTGATTGAGTTCACGTATAATAACAGTCACCATTCTAGCATTGGAATGGCACCTTTCAAAGCTTTGTATGATAGGAGGTATAGGACACCTTTGTGTTGGTATGAAACAGGTGAGAATGTGGTACTGGGACCAGAAATTGTGCAACTAACTACTGAGACAATTCAGATGATCCGGGAGAAGATGAAAACGTCTCAGAGTAGACAGAAGAGTTATCATGATAATCAGAGGAAAGATTTGGAATTCAGTGAGGGTGATCACGTGTTCCTGAGAGTTAACCCAGTGACCGGTGTCGGACGTTCATTAAAATCGAAGAAGTTGGATCCTAAGTTTATTGGACCGTATCAGATCTTGCAGAGAGTTGGTGCAGTTGCCTACAGAGTGGTGTTGCGGCCCGAATTTTCGAACTTGCATGACGTGTTTCACTTGTTGCAACTTCAGAAGTATGTATCGGATCCATCTCATGTCATTCAGAGAGATGAAGTTCAGATTAGGGATAATCTTAATGTGGAGACGATGCCGATAAGGATCGAGGATTGCAAGATGAAGTAACTCAGAGGAAAGGAGATACCTCTGGTGAGAGTAGCTTGGGGAGGAGCTGCAGGAGGCAGTGTGACCTGGGAATTGGAAAGCAAGATGCAGGAGTCGTATCCAGAATTGTTTCCATCAGGTATATTTTCGAGGACGAAAATAATTTAAGTGGGGGAGAGTTGTAACACCCCATTTTAATTATTTAATCATCTGGTTCTATTTTAATTGTTTGGCCTTGTTTGGGTAAGTGTTCGAGTGAGAGAGGGTAGTCATTATAAGGTATTACTAATGAATGTAGGGTATGGTCTAATGCTAGGAAGGTAGGGATAACTTGGTATTAATATTATTCTTAGTATTATTATTGTTAAAATTATTATTAGTAACATTAGTATTATAATTTTATTAAATAAAAATCTGATGTAATTAATTAGATAATGGGCTAATAGAAAATAATAAGGGCAGTTTGGTAATTATAGGATGATTAGTGAAAAATTGGTGGGGGTTTAGCAATAATCAGAATTTTAGAGAGAGAAGGAGAAAGGCTAAGAACAGGAAGAACAAGGGTGTGCTAGGGCTATCATCTTCATCAGAATTTCGCAGGAAATTGATCAAATATTCGAGGTAAGGGGGGAGAATGGGTTTGATATTGGTGATTCTATCATGATAGGGTAGTGGGGAGTCCTTAACCCCGTAAGAAATTGTATGATTATTTCTGTTGTGTGGATTTATTATTGTAAGATTGGTTTGATGATGAAATTATTTGTGAATTGATTTGTCCTATCTTGAATTCTGTTGTTGTTACTGTTGTACGGATGCATTATGTTGCAGATCTGGTTTTGGTGCAAGTTGTAGGAAAGGAATTAGACATAGAACTCATAGATCTGATTTAGTAATGTTAGAAAAAGATGTAAGATGAATAATGGGACATAAAACTGATGTAGAACTTATTTTAGGATCATTTGGAATGGTAGAATAGGGATCAATGTGGTAGAATTCGGACTGAGATGAGTAAAATGGGTATTTTTCTAGCTTCTGCCCATACGCGTACCAAGGAGGGCGATACGCGTATGGCTGGGCGTGCTGAGGGGCCGTACGCGTAACACACGTGTTAATACGCGTATGGAAAGGCAGAATGTGAGGCAATACGTGTATGAAGAGAGGGACTACGCGTATGCAGATCTGAGAAGGGAAATGGAATGAAAATGGCTCTCTGCCCATACGCGTATGAGGTCAGGCAATACGCGTATGGCAGGGCGAGGCAGAAGGCCTTACGAGTCTGGTACGCGTATGGTTGGGCAGGAGAGTTTGGCAATACGCGTATGGCTCAGGTCAGTACGCGTATGACCATTGTGCGTGGAAAATTTTTGTGTTCTACGATTTCTTTCCCGATTTTGCGTCCAATTCAGTTTCTTATGGTTTGGGAGGTCGGGATTAGATGCCAGAACTTGAGTAGTGTGAAATTGGCGACGAAAACAATTAATTTAATAACTTTAGGGAATTAATTAATTAATAGTTGATTGATGTTGTATGAAGTAATCGTATGGTGTTGGATGTTGATGTGTGATTCAGGTGTGATCAGGAGGATCGTGAACATGTATATATATATATATATATATGCTATTGCACATGTGTTTTATATGCATAATTGTGTCATGCATTTCATGGTGTTGGTGGGATGAATCATTGCTCAGGAGGAGTGTATGTGATTCATCTGTACTCCGATATGGAGAATGGTGGAGATAGATCATAGCCAAGTAGGGGTGTATGTGATCTATCTGGGTTCGATTAAATGAACCATGATGTTGGTACCACATGCATTGTGTCTAATGTTGAGTCGCATTGCACCATTATTGATATGTGTTTTTTGTATGGTGATGATTTATTGACCAGTGGGTCGTAATTGTATGATTGTGTGTGAATGCTTACCCTTATCATGCATTGTTCACCGTTAAGTATTGAATGTAATTCTCACCCCTTTGTTGTTGTTGTGCTTGTGCTTCTTCGGAGGTACAGATAATCCAGGTACTTAGGTTGTTGGAGTGCGTGTTGCTTGTTCGATTCGTAGGAGTCGCTCTGATACGTAACACGGGAATCATAGGGATTTCAATTATTTGATATTTGTTATTCGTTTTTGTTACATGTCTTTCTTTTTGATGAATTTATGGTGAACCACGAGTTTATGTGGAGTTTTTCAAAGTTGTTGGCATGTGGCCGTGAAATGAATAAATAAATTATTTTCCGCTGTTTTATTTCATTTAATAAAAAAGAGTTTTGATGTTGGTTTTATGAATGTGGCATCCTACTTTGTTTTTGGTGTAAAAACTCTGATTATTTCATAGAATTTTGTGTATTTCTCAAAAATGGGAAAGTGAGGTGTTACATCTATGGTAATTAATTGCATTTATATTAAGTGTGAAATGAGAAATCAAAGGAAAACCTCACGAACTCTAATTTCTGCAAGAGCACTAGGAAATTCCATACACGATTCATACAAAGCAATTGATTGAGGGGAAATACTCTATACATGATTATGAACATGTGGCAAAATTATCATGCAGTAAAATATGCATGCGTCATGAAGTTTGAAGAATTCAGGCTTACCTCTTGCAGCTAGTGATTGAGTTTTGAGTTGGAGATGTTGCAAGCTGGTTCCAATGATCTGGACAGCTTCCTTAGGTGCCAAGAGCTGTGTTTGAATGCTTTGAGTGGTTTGAAGTGAGCTGGAACTTGAGATGGTACCTCAACTGCAACTCTGTCAAGAACTTGAGCAGTAGGTCGGTGATTTTGTGAAATTGTTCTTCCAGATGTTATGTGAGTGTTTGGATCACTTCTATATGATATATGTGAGGTGTGTGAACCATTGGTTGGGTTGGAATCACTCCCAAATGCAAAACCCAATAGTGACTTGCAAGAGAAGGTGTTTTGGGAGTGAAGAAGGTGATTTTGAGAAAGGCATCTGTTTGGGGCCTTTGGTGTGCTTGAACTGATCACAAATGGGCTCTATTTATAGTAGAGCAAGTTTGTTTTACAAGTAATAGTGAATGGCAACTTGGATCAGATTGTACTGAATGTTTGGTTCTTTGTTCAATGGTCTCTGTAACACCCCAAGAATCTAAATTAATTATTTAATCAATTTAGCAAGATTTTGTGAGTGTAAGTGATGTTTAATGGTTATGACGCATGAAGATATACTAATGTGATATGGGATGGTGTTGGAGTAAGAATAAATTTTGAGGATAAGTTCTAAGTTATTATTTCATTAAGAATTATTTAGATTTATAGAGAATTAATTTAAATAATTAGATAAATAATAATATTAGAGATTTTTACGGATAAAGTGGTAAATATGGATGGAATTAGTGAGGATAAAAAAAACGGATTAACATATTGAGGCCCAAGGGGGTAAGAGAGGAAAACATAAAATTGGATTGTTAGAGAGAATTCCTTTATCGATCGTATTTTGTGAGAAGTGCTCTAAGGAACGGAGGCAGAAAGGCTAGGGCTCCGAGGTTTCTTAAAGGTCTCAAGGAAAGGGAATTTAGGGTTTAACATCTAAGGTACGGGGAGTATTACCTTTCATTATAATTGATATAGGGTTTAGATTGTATGTGAATGATTTGAGGTTTTGAGGGTTTATGGGACTAACTTTCTCTAATACGGGTTCAATAATCATGAAATGGATTCAGTTAGATATTGGTTGATAGTTGTTGTTGTTAGAGATGAATGAAATTGATTGATATGTGTTAATTGAGTATCTTGATATTAGGAATTTGAACCCAATTTGATGTTAGGAGTTTGCAATGATTGAATTATAATGCTATCGTTATGATGTAGTATGTCTATGAGAATAATGTGAAGAAATTCTGTTTTGGGTTAGGAATAGTGAAACCTAGAAATTTTGGTGCGAAATTCATCGTCGCGAAAATTAGTTTTTATGCTACCAATGAGTTCTAATAGGTATAACTAAGTTAAAATAAGAGTCTCGCGAATTAAATAAAAGTTTCGGATGGGTTTTTGGGCAAAAAGTGATCAAACCCGTAGCTATGTTAGTGCAGAATTTTAGAAACTTCGAAAATTCGTAACTTGAGTTCCGGGAGTCCGATTCGTACGCCGCTCGAACCGTTGGAAAGATAACGAGATGAGCTATCTTATAATAATAGTTTCTGGTCCAGGGGTGAGTTATCTTGAGTGGAATAACTGAAATGGAATTATAGTGTTAAAATTCTGATTTTTGGCGAAGTGAAAGTTTGAGTTTTAGCGCGATTTCGAAATTGAAAATTTTCCAGATTGTGAAATGAATTCAGAACGGGATTCCTTGTATTTAATGATGAATTTAGGTGTATTTTAATAATTATTTCATCATGTCTTTGAGCTGCTTTTGAAGCGTTTTCGATTAAAGTATACATGCTTGAGTTTTGTAATTATAAGTGTGTGAATGAAATTATTGTTTATTTGCGAAGAATAATGTTGATTAATTGTGTGCGTGCTTTACTATATAAATTGTTATGATGATGTCTTGAAGTAAATAGTTTAGTGTTTGTTATAATGAATGATGATGTGATGACTATGATGTGTGTATATGAGATATGTGAAGAGAATATGATGATTATGATGAATGATGATGCGTTTTGACTAGCCAAGGTCGTAAATTATGTGTTGTTGCGCATCATGCATTCATAGCATTTGTTTAGGACGAATAGTCCAGTGATGTTTTGCAGGATGATAAATCCAATGACGATTTGTAGGACGCTCAGGTCCAGTGATGGCCTTAATCCCATTGTGAGGATTAAGTGCAAGTTATGATGTGCTTTGGTTCCAAGTGGGAACCGATCCTATTGGTGGGGATCTTTGGAGATAACGATGACTAAGTCATCAGTGATGTTTCGGTACTGCATGCATGAGTCTAATGGTGTTGCATTTGCATTATTTGTGGCATTGCACGATGATGTGTTAAGTGAATTATTTGATTGATCTTTGAAGTATGATGTTTCATATGAAGATTTAGAAGTCGTTGTTGTTCTGAGTGTGAAGTATATGATGTTATGTTGTGGTTATTTAATTGTTATACATATGCTATCTATTTCGTTATATCTCGTATAATGAATTGTGATTACTCACCCTGCCAATTTGAATGTTGCCTCTATGTGGGTAACGTGCAGATAATCAAGATTAGTTCGAAGTGCATGAAGTTCTAGCTTGAAGCTGTTTAGCTTAATCCTGTAAAGTGTCTGGTGTCTTGCTCTGGTAGATGTAACATCGGGTGGGAAAACGCTTAAGTGATTATTCTGTTGTTTTGTTAGAATGATTTTTATGAGTTATTATATGCCGATTTTAGTTGTTGATGATTGTTGACAATGACCAAAAGGTCTTGATGTTTTGATGAAATAAAAGAAGATATTTTGAATTATGATTCCGCTGCGATATTTTGAATTTTGTTGTGGATATTACTAGAGAAAGTATTGTTATTTTAAAAATGTTTTGAAAAACCCGTGTTACGGAGTATGATATTTTTGTAATGATGTTTTAATGAAGAAATGTGACACCTTTTATGAAGTACTCTGACTTATTTAAGTATAATTATCGTGAATATTATGATGGGTTAGAAGGGTGTTACAGTCTCCTCTAGCCATTGACTTGCACCAGGCTTTGCAGGTTTAGGTCTTCTGATTCTTGCAACAACCTTGACTCAATTGGACTGGTTCGTGGTTCATTCACGCCACCTCAATGCATCACTTTAAAGCTTGATGCCAAAATTGAAATTCAAGGTTCCATTCATGATGATTTTGCACATGGCAAGCCAAGTCTTTTGGCATTTTGTGTTATGGATCAGATCATCAACTCATTTTGATTGTAATTGATCAGAAATGCAATGATCAAAGTGTTCAAAATTGGTTTAGGGAATCGTGGGGTGCAAGTTTGCACAAAATCTGCCTAAAATTGTCATGAACGCAGTTTGCAACAAGGCAACTTTGGAGATCCATAACTGTAACGCCCCGATTTGTTTAATTGTATTTATTTATTTCATTTATGTGAATTTTGTGAAATGTGTGAATTTATTGTATTTTACCTGCTAATTGAGTTAATTGGTTAATTTCCCTAATAGGTAAAATATTTGCAATAAATTATAATTTCTTTTCCACTTTTAATTCCCGAAATATATTTCATCGCTGTTTATGTTTTATCGCGTTTTGAGAGCGTTTGGGAGATATTTTAGCGTAAGGGCAAAATAGTCATTTTGGGTAGTTAGATATTTTGTTATAAAAAGAGAAAAGAGAGAAATAGAGAGAAAAGGAGAAAGAAGAGAAAGAAAAGAGAAAGAAGAGAAAGAAAAGAGAGAAGAAGGGGAAGAAGAGAAAATCATCAAGACAAAGCTTGATCTTCGATTAATCGGGTAAGGGTAAGAAGTTTCGCTTATATCTTGCTTGTATATGTAGATGTATGTGTTGTTTGTATTTGTTTGGTTGGAATATATACTTTTCCTTATTGGTTGGATTGAAGAACAAATATGTAGAAATCGATGTTTTAACGGTTAGAATTTGGAATAGATTGTGTAGAATAGTCGAGTAATGTTTGGGTTTAATCGGGAACACTCGTTGGTATGATTTAGGGAGTTTTGGATTGAGTTATATGGTTTTGTGGGAGTTAGGGAAATAATGATGAAATGGTGATAAATCGATGTTTTCACAGTTGGAATGTGGAATAAGTTGAGTAGTATAGTCGGGTGAGGATAGGAATTAATCGGGAATGGTTGTTTGTGTGTTTTCGAGTGGTTTTGATCGAGTTTTGAGTTGGGATAAATTGATAAAATTATGTTTCAAAATATTTCAAAAATGGAAAATGGGTTGGATGACTTTTTAATGGTGAAAATATTGTAGTATTTCGAATTCTGAGACCGGGGCTTTTTACGGAATCGAAATCGGAGGTCCGAAAGTCATTTAACGATCGAAAACTGATTTTTCAGCAAAATCTGCACATCGTGCGCTAACCCCCTGCAACTGTGCATCGACTCATGATTTCATGCGCTGACCCAGGCGAAATTCCCAGGTTTATGCGCTGACCCCCAGAATCATGCGTCGACGCATGGTCATAAATTTTCCAAAACGTCCGATTTTGTTTTCTTCATAACTTTTGAACCGTAAGTCCGTTTTGACCCCCGTTTGAAGCATTGGAAAGCTAATGAAAAGTTCTTTCTACTAAAAATGGTTGGGAGGGCAGTAGATGATTTATTTAAGTCTTGGTTTTGTGAGAGTGTGGTGTTGTCGGATTTTTACCGTCGTAATTGTGTGCGATTGATGTATTATCATGCTATATGCTTTTGATATGTAACGTGTAGCTTGTGTGCTGTTATATGATGTGAATATAAATGATGGAATGTTAGGATGATGGTTTTTGGATTATGATGAAATTTATTGTTTGTGTGAAATTCAATATATGTGGTTTGGTGGCCTTTATGGTTTGAAATGCATTGTTTAAATTGGTTTCCAATGCATGAATATTGATGATGAGATAATTCATATTGTTGAATTGTGAATGTATGGAATTGATGAGTTGAAATATATGCATGATTATGGTTGCATATATGTGTGAAGATGCATTTGATTGTCATGAGTCATTGTATGTAAAGCATCATGATATGCATTCTTGTGATGTCGTGTGCCCTAGTGGGTGTGAGCGACGAAATGATTCCAGAGGAAATCCGCTATAACATCGTGTGCCTTATACAAAGAGGACCGAAAGCGATGATTATAGACGATCGTGTGCCTTATACAAAGAGGACAGAAAGCGATCGGATCGTGTGCCTTATACAAAGAGGACCGAAAGCGATCCATAAACGTCGCGTGCCTTAAAAAAATAAGAGGACCGAAAGCGACGGGGAACATCGTTTGCCCGACGGGAAGTTAAACTAAGTAACAAGCGATGGTTCCAATAGTTCCTGAGTGAACTAGTGATGAGAAATGATGGATGGATGGTACTGCATATGCATTGTATAGAGTCTTTGTGTCGGTCTCTGTGCATTTGCATAAATCATGACTGGATTGATTATGTGTGGAAAATCATTAATGGATTGATTATGTGTGGAAATTGTGAATTGATTGAGTATGTGTTGAGATTTATGATTGGATTGGTGAATTGATGTGCATATGTGATAAATGCATTGGTTATGGATGATATGTGTTATGTATAGACATGTGCTATGTGATATGGTGGTGTGTTTACATATGTTATGACTTTGGTGTGCCTTACGTGTGAATATGTGATTATGTTGGTGTAATTGATATATGCTATGTGTATTAGAATGTGATGCTTGTGGTGAGAATAACTATGCATGTGAATTTTTATGTGTTTGCATATTATTATGCAATCTTGATTTAGTTGTTATTTATCACCATTCTGCTGTGGTTTGTTGCTCTATGAGGCAATTGCAGACTTGTGTCTTGGAGGCTTTTGTGAAGATTAGTTCTCCAGTCTTTTGTCGGTCTTGGTGTCTGCTCTGATATGTAGCAGGGGAGTCGGGGGACGATTATGTTATATATGTATACCCTTGTTAGATTTATTTTGTATTACCTTTGTATGTATATTTTGATGTTATAAAATAATTTATTTTGTAAAACAAGTCATTTATGCATCTTTCCGCTTTATTCCATAATTGAACTTTTCTTTTATATGGAAAAAGTTTCCCTGGTATATTTATTCCATTTGTGTTATGTATCAAATTTATCAGCAGGGATTGTGTTTTCTTTCCGTAATTGTGGCATCCTTGTTTCTGTCGGAAAAAGTAATTTTTATTTACTCTGATTTATTTATGTATTATTTATTCGTGATGGGAATTGGGGTGTTACATTAGTGGTATCAGAGCAGGTCGGTCGGTCCGACCAAGTTGTTGAGTCAGTTGGTGTGACAGTTGAATACTGTCGATGCTGTTTGTCCCTTAGTACGTGATATGTGTGTGAAACACTGTCAGTGCTTTTTGGTTTTCTAATCCTTTGTTTTCAGGATTGAGAATGAGATAAATAGGGGAAAAGCTTGTGCTTCTCCAAGTTGCTTCAGGTGTGGAGCATTGGCTCAGTGTGCCGTTGGTTGCAAGATTGTAAGTGTTGTTTGGACAGTGTTGTTCCCGGTTCCGGCGGGAATGCGGAGGTAAGGTTTATGACAACTAAGGATTTGTGCCTTAGGTATTTTCGTGCACAAGATGCAGGAAATGCTATTATAGTTTGGTAAAGACAGTTTATGCCCCATCATGATTGTCGGCTGTCTATTGACAAATTGAGGAACTGATCACCCTTAATCTCTTGTTGATAGTAGACGAAATTATGTTGGATGGAATAGACGTGTCTTTCCGGCTTGGATAGTTTGTGCAATGAATTGTTGGAATTAAGAAAATGATTACGGATTGTTTTGTTGAGTTGATGAAGATTCTTATATTGGAAGATGAGACAGAATAGAGGTTTTGGTATGTTGGTTCAGTTGGGAAGTCATTGAGAGAGAACGATTGGGTATCGTTAATAGTTGTTCTCAGAGAGTAGAGTGTGAACTCAAATTTGACTAAGGCGAGGATTTGAGGTTTGGATCTGCTAAGTAAGTAAAAGAACTTTTAGGAAATGAAACTCAGATGTTTGTTATGTTTGTGATGATAGTGTTCTGGAAATTGGCAGGAAAGCCACAGTGATATGCCGTCAGTTGTGCATGGTTTTCAGATGTATTTTTGGATGGAACATTAGTGTGTCGACTTGAAGAGGTCCAGCATGGTTGGTAAGGAAAAGGATGATAGCCTAAGGTTGCGTGTTGATCAGTGAGTAGTATGGAAACTTGCGGTTATGTTCTGGATAGCTTGAGTTGTGAATTGTGACGAATTGTGAATGATTTGAAGTTCCTTGATGGTATTACTTTTGGTATGGGTTGAGATCTCGTGTCAACAAAAACCTTGAGTGAGTTGGAACCCCGTAAGAGGAATTGATATGGAATGTGGTAGCCAGAGATTGTTAAGTTATTTCGGATAAATTGTTTCGAGCTCAGAATGAATTTTGAATGTTATATATGTTATGTTTGTGGAGTATATTGATTTGGATAAGTTCGTAATGGCTTTGATTGAGGATATTCGGATCTGTTGTAAACTCAGAGGAAGAACAGGTAGAGTGTTTGAGATTTGAATTACAAGTGTTGAAAAAGGTTAGTTTTCTTGGATATGTTATTTCAGATGAGAGTATGGTTATGGATCCATCGGAAGTAGATGCAGTTCTACAATGAGAGGCTCCGAAGTTGGTTAAGGAGATTAGAAACTTTTGGGCTCAGTTGGTTGTTACTGCAAGCTATGGAAGACTTTGCTAAGTTCGTACTTCTGTTATCTCAGTTGACTTGCAAAAGGTAAGTCGTTTGTTTTGGATGTTCGTTGTGAGTAAGTTTTGGTGAGCTGAAGTAGAATTTGTCTACGGCTCCAGTTTTGATTCTGTGGAATCCTAATAAACTGTTTGTGAGGTATTGGGATGCGTCCTTGATGAGTTTAGTCAGTGTGTTAATGCGAGAGGGTAAAGTCATATCTTATACTTACGACAATTGAGGATTCATGATTTCAAGATGGCTTCGGTTACTTTTGTGTTGAGAATCTAGAGGAATTATTTTGAGGGTTTTAGGTTCAAGGTGTTTGGTAATCACAAGGGTTTAGAGTACTTATGTGTTCAGAAAGAATATAGTATGAGACGGCGAGGATTGTTGGAATTTGTGATGAGTTATGACTTTAGTTGAAATTATCCTATTGGTAAAGTTAATGTCGTGCCTGATGAGTTAAGTTGAAAGTCTTTATATATGTCTATTTTGATGGTCAGAGAATTAGAATTTTTTGAGCAGTTCAGAGACTTGTGTCTGGTGTGTGAGATAACTCAGTGGAGTGTGAGGTTCGGTATATTAGAAGTGAATAGTGATTTTTGGTGAATATGAGAAAGAGTTAGACTTTGGACGTGGGATTGATAGTTTTGATGGTTACGAGTAATTAGAGTGCACAACGAAAGTGTGAAGTGGCACAATTCGTATATGCATGTGTGACTTGTAAGAGTTCATAGGTTAAACATTGTAAACATGTAGGAGTGATGAGACCATTGGACGTTTCAGAATGGAGGTGTTAGGTGAAAGGTTTAAATATTATTCATGGGCTACTATGTAGATGGATGTTTTGGTTATATGTTCGATTGGTGAATCGTAGCATTGTTGTAAGGTCGTTGTGTGACAAGGATGTTGGTATTCTGGTTTTGATGAGGTTGTTGAACGATGTTGGGTCGTGGAACTTTATGTTCTTATCTTTGTTGTTGCCTCGTTTCCATCGGGATGGTTCGAGTGCGAGTAGCTAATTCCTTGTGGTGAATTAGAGGAGTGTTACCGATGGTGAGGGTAACGATCTTGTGGTGCTCTGGTTCTAAAGGGAACCTGTGTGTTCGTAACATGGGTATTCTTTGAGCCGTGAGTTGGTCGTCAAGTGCATTGTATGGGCTTTGCATCTTGTCGTTGTAGTTGTCGTTGTTGTCGTGTCGTTGTTGTAGCTGTTGTTAGCAAGGTGGGTTGTCAGTTTGTGTTATTCGTGGCGTGCCTTTGGTAGGCCTGATAGTTTGTTAGTCGGTTGGAGAGTCGTATTCCGAGTTGTTCGTATCAGTATATTTTCGAGGACGAAAATGTCTAAGTGGGGGAGAGTTGTAACGCCCCGATTTGTTTAATTGTATTTATTTATTTCATTTATGTGAATTTTGTGAAATGTGTGAATTTATTGTAATTTACCTGCTAATTGAGTTAATTGGTTAATTTCCCTGATAGGTAAAATATTTGCAATAAATTATAATTTCTTTTCCACTTTTAATTCCCGAAATATATTTCATCGCTGTTTATGTTTTATCGCATTTTGAGAGCGTTTGGGAGATATTTGAGCGTAAGGGAAAAATGGTCATTTTGGGTAGTTAGATATTTTGTTATAAAAAGAGAAAAGAGAGATATAGAGAGAAAAGGAGAAAAAAGAGAAAGAAAAGAGAAAGAAGAGAAAGAAAAGAGAGAAGAAGGGGAAGAAGAGAAAATCATCAAGTCTAAGCTTGATCTTCGATTAATCGGGTAAGGGTGAGAAGTTTCGATTATATCTTGCTTGTATATGTATATGTATGTGTTGTTTGTATTTGTTTGGTTGGAATATATACTTTTCCTTATTGGTTGGATTGAAGAACAAATGTGTAGAAATCGATGTTTTAACGGTTAGAATTTGGAATAGATTGTGTAGAATAGTCGAGTAATGTTTGGGTTTAATCGGGAACACTCGTTGGTATGATTTAGGGAGTTTTGGATTGAGTTATATGGTTTTGTGGGAGTTAGGGAAATAATGATGAAATGGTGATAAATCGATGTTTTCACAGTTGGAATGTGGAATAAGTTGAGTAGTATAGTCGGGTGAGGATAGGAATTAATCGGGAATGGTTGTTTG
This sequence comes from Lathyrus tuberosus, assembly GCA_022829125.1. Lineage (NCBI taxonomy): Eukaryota > Viridiplantae > Streptophyta > Magnoliopsida > Fabales > Fabaceae > Lathyrus > Lathyrus tuberosus. The sequence goes on from JALAZF010000061.1 coordinate 8,163,032, forward strand.
TGTGTTTTCGAGTGGTTTTGATCGAGTATGGAGTTGGGATAAATTGATAAAATTATGTTTCAAAATATTTTAAAAATTAAAAATGGGTTGGATGGCTTTTTAATGGTGAAAATATTGTAGTATTTCGAATTCTGAGACCGGGGCTTTTTACGGAATCGAAATCGGAGGTCCGGAAGTCATTTAACGATCGAAAACTGATTTTTCAGCAAAATCTGCACATCGTGCGCTAACCCCCTGCAACTGTGCGTCGACTCATGATTTCATGCGCTGACCCGGGCGAAATTCCCAGGTTTATGCGCTGACCCCCAGAATCATGCGTCGGCGCATGGTCATAAATTTTCCAAAATGTCAGATTTTGTTTTCTTCATAACTTTTGAAACGTAAGTCCGTTTTGACCTCCGTTCGAAGCGTTGGAAAGCTAATGAAAAGTTCTTTCTATTAAAAATGGTTGGGAGGGCAGTAGATGATTTATTTAAGTCATGTTTTTGTGAGAGTGTGGTGTTGTCGGATTTTTACCGTCGTAATTGTGTGCGATTGATGTATTATCATGCTATATGCTTTTGATATGTAACGTGTAGCTTGTGTGCTGTTATATGATGTGAATATAAATGATGGAATGTTGTGATGATGGTTTTTGGATTATGATGAAATTTATTGTTTGTGTGAAATTCAATATATGTGGTTTGGTGGCCTTTATGGTTTGAAATGCATTGTTTAAATTGGTTTCCAATGCATGAATAATGATGATGAGATAATTCATATTGTTGAATTGTGAATGTATGGAATTGATGAGTTGAAATATATGCATGATTATGGTTGCATATATGTGTGAAGATGCATTTGATTGTCATGAGTCATTGTATGTAAAGCATCATGATATGCATTCTTGTGATGTCGTGTGCCCTAGTAGGTGTGAGCGACGAAATAATTCCAGAGGAAATCCGCTATAACATCGTGTGCCTTATAAAAAGAGGACCGAAAGTGATGATTATAGACGATCGTGTGCCTTATACAAAGAGGACCGAAAGCGATCGGATCGTGTGCCTTATACAAAGAGGACCGAAAGCGTTCCATAAACATCGTGTGCCTTAAAAAAATAAGAGGACCGAAAGCGACGGGGAACATCGTTTGCCCGACGGGAAGTTAAACTAAGTAACAAGCGATGGTTCCAATAGTTCCTGAGTGAACTAGTGATGAGAAATGATGGATGGATGGTACCGCATATGCATTGTATAGAGTCGTTGTGTCGGTCTCTGTGCATTTGTATAAATCATGAATGGATTGATTATGTGTGGAAAATCATGAATGGATTGATTATGTGTGGAAATTGTGAATTGATTGAGTATGTGTTGAGATTTATGATTGGATTGGTGAATTGATGTGCATATGTGATAAATGCATTGGTTATGGATGATATGTGTTATGTATAGACATGTGCTATGTGATATGGTGGTGTGTTTACATATGTTATGACTTTGGTGTGCCTTACGTGTGAATATGTGATTATGTTGGTGTAATTGATATATGCTATGTGTATTAGTATGTGATGCTTGTGGTGAGAATAACTATGCATGTGAATTTTTATGTGTTTGCATATTATTATGCAATCTTGATTTAGTTGTTATTTCTCACCATTCTGCTGTGGTTTGTTGCTCTATGAGGCAATTGCAGACTTGTGTCTTGGAGGCTTTTGTGAAGATTAGTTCTCCAGTCTTTTGTCGGTCTTGGTGTCTGCTCTGATATGTAGCACGGGAGTCGGGGGACGATTATGTTATATATGTATACCCTTGTTAGATTTATTTTGTATTACCTTTGTATGTATATTTTGATGTTATAAAATAATTTATTTTGTAAAACAAGTCATTTATGCATCTTTCCGCTTTATTCCATAATTGAACTTTTCTTTTATATGGAAAAAGTTTCCCTGGTATATTTATTCCATTTGTGTTATGTATCAAATTTATCAGCAGGGATTGTGTTTTCTTTCCGTAATTGTGGCATCCTTGTTTCTGTCGGAAAAAGTAATTTTTATTTACTCTGATTTATTTATGTATTATTTATTCGTGATGGGAATTGGGGTGTTACATTAGTGGTATCAGAGCAGGTCGGTCGGTCCGACCAAGTTGTTGAGTCAGTTGGTGTGACAGTTGAATACTGTCGATGCTGTTTGTCCCTTAGTACGTGATATGTGTGTGAAACACTGTCAGTGTTTTTTGGTTTTCTAATCCTTTGTTTTCAGGATTGAGAATGAGATAAATAGGGGAAAAGCTTGTGCTTCTCCAAGTTGCTTCAGGTGTGGAGCATTGGCTCAGTGTGCCGTTGGTTGCAAGATTGTAAGTGTTGTTTGGACAGTGTTGTTCCCGGTTCCGGCGGGAATGCGGAGGTAAGGTTTATGACAACTAAGGATTTGTGCCTTAGGTATTTTCGTGCACAAGATGCAGGAAATGCTATTATAGTTTGGTAAAGACAGTTTATGCCCCATCATGATTGTCGGCTGTCTATTGACAAATTGAGGAACTGATCACCCTTAATCTCTTGTTGATAGTAGACGAAATTATGTTGGATGGAATAGACGTGTCTTTCCGGCTTGGATAGTTTGTGCAATGAATTGTTGGAATTAAGAAAATGATTACGGATTGTTTTGTTGAGTTGATGAAGATTCTTATATTGGAAGATGAGACAGAATAGAGGTTTTGGTATGTTGGTTCAGTTGGGAAGTCATTGAGAGAGAACGATTGGGTATCGTTAATAGTTGTTCTCAGAGAGTAGAGTGTGAACTCAAATTTGACTAAGGCGAGGATTTGAGGTTTGGATCTGCTAAGTAAGTAAAAGAACTTTTAGGAAGTGAAACTCAGATGTTTGTTATGTTTGTGATGATAGTGTTCTGGAAATTGGCAGGAAAGCCACAGTGATATGCCGTCAGTTGTGCATGGTTTTCAGATGTATTTTTGGATGGAACATTAGTGTGTCGACTTGAAGAGGTCCAGCATGGTTGGTAAGGAAAAGGATGATAGCCTAAGGTTGCGTGTTGATCAGTGAGTAGTATGGAAACTTGCGGTTATGTTCTGGATAGCTTGAGTTGTGAATTGTGACGAATTGTGAATGATTTGAAGTTCCTTGATGGTATTACTTTTGGTATGGGTTGAGATCTCGTGTCAACAAAAACCTTGAGTGAGTTGGAACCCCGTAAGAGGAATTGATATGGAATGTGGTAGCCAGAGATTGTTAAGTTATTTCGGATAAATTGTTTCGAGCTCAGAATGAATTTTGAATGTTATATATGTTATGTTTGTGGAGTATATTGATTTGGATAAGTTCGTAATGGCTTTGATTGAGGATATTCGGATCTGTTGTAAACTCAGAGGAAGAACAGGTAGAGTGTTTGAGATTTGAATTACAAGTGTTGAAAAAGGTTAGTTTTCTTGGATATGTTATTTCAGATGAGAGTATGGTTATGGATCCATCGGAAGTAGATGCAGTTCTACAATGAGAGGCTCCGAAGTTGGTTAAGGAGATTAGAAACTTTTGGGCTCAGTTGGTTGTTACTGCAAGCTATGGAAGACTTTGCTAAGTTCGTACTTCTGTTATCTCAGTTGACTTGCAAAAGGTAAGTCGTTTGTTTTGGATGTTCGTTGTGAGTAAGTTTTGGTGAGCTGAAGTAGAATTTGTCTACGGCTCCAGTTTTGATTCTGTGGAATCCTAATAAACTGTTTGTGAGGTATTGGGATGCGTCCTTGATGAGTTTAGTCAGTGTGTTAATGCGAGAGGGTAAAGTCATATCTTATACTTACGACAATTGAGGATTCATGATTTCAAGATGGCTTCGGTTACTTTTGTGTTGAGAATCTAGAGGAATTATTTTGAGGGTTTTAGGTTCAAGGTGTTTGGTAATCACAAGGGTTTAGAGTACTTATGTGTTCAGAAAGAATATAGTATGAGACGGCGAGGATTGTTGGAATTTGTGATGAGTTATGACTTTAGTTGAAATTATCCTATTGGTAAAGTTAATGTCGTGCCTGATGAGTTAAGTTGAAAGTCTTTATATATGTCTATTTTGATGGTCAGAGAATTAGAATTTTTTGAGCAGTTCAGAGACTTGTGTCTGGTGTGTGAGATAACTCAGTGGAGTGTGAGGTTCGGTATATTAGAAGTGAATAGTGATTTTTGGTGAATATGAGAAAGAGTTAGACTTTGGACGTGGGATTGATAGTTTTGATGGTTACGAGTAATTAGAGTGCGCAACGAAAGTGTGAAGTGGCACAATTCGTATATGCATGTGTGACTTGTAAGAGTTCATAGGTTAAACATTGTAAACATGTAGGAGTGATGAGACCATTGGACGTTTCAGAATGGAGGTGTTAGGTGAAAGGTTTAAATATTATTCATGGGCTACTATGTAGATGGATGTTTTGGTTATATGTTCGATTGGTGAATCGTAGCATTGTTGTAAGGTCGTTGTGTGACAAGGATGTTGGTATTCTGGTTTTGATGAGGTTGTTGAACGATGTTGGGTCGTGGAACTTTATGTTCTTATCTTTGTTGTTGCCTCGTTTCCATCGGGATGGTTCGAGTGCGAGTAGCTAATTCCTTGTGGTGAATTAGAGGAGTGTTACCGATGGTGAGGGTAACGATCTTGTGGTGCTCTGGTTCTAAAGGGAACCTGTGTGTTCGTAACTTGGGTATTCTTTGAGCCGTGAGTTGGTCGTCAAGTGCATTGTATGGGCTTTGCATCTTGTCGTTGTAGTTGTCGTTGTTGTCGTGTCGTTGTTGTAGCTGTTGTTAGCAAGGTGGGTTGTCAGTTTGTGTTATTCGTGGCGTGCCTTTGGTAGGCCTGGTAGTTTGTTAGTCGGTTGGAGAGTCGTATTCCGAGTTGTTCGTATCAGTATATTTTTGAGGACGAAAATGTCTAAGTGGGGGAGAGTTGTAACGCCCCGATTTGTTTAATTGTATTTATTTATTTCATTTATGTGAATTTTTTGAAATGTGTGAATTTATTGTAATTTACCTGCTAATTGAGTTAATTGGTTAATTTCCCTGATAGGTAAAATATTTGCAATAAATTATAATTTCTTTTCCACTTTTAATTCCCGAAATATATTTCATCGCTGTTTATGTTTTATCGCATTTTGAGAGCGTTTGGGAGATATTTGAGCGTAAGGGAAAAATGGTCATTTTGGGTAGTTAGATATTTTGTTATAAAAAGAGAAAAGAGAGATATAGAGAGAAAAGGAGAAAAAAGAGAAAGAAAAGAGAAAGAAGAGAAAGAAAAGAGAGAAGAAGGGGAAGAAGAGAAAATCATCAAGTCTAAGCTTGATCTTCGATTAATCGGGTAAGGGTGAGAAGTTTCGATTATATCTTGCTTGTATATGTATATGTATGTGTTGTTTGTATTTGTTTGGTTGGAATATATACTTTTCCTTATTGGTTGGATTGAAGAACAAATGTGTAGAAATCGATGTTTTAACGGTTAGAATTTGGAATAGATTGTGTAGAATAGTCGAGTAATGTTTGGGTTTAATCGGGAACACTCGTTGGTATGATTTAGGGAGTTTTGGATTGAGTTATATGGTTTTGTGGGAGTTAGGGAAATAATGATGAAATGGTGATAAATCGATGTTTTCACAGTTGGAATGTGGAATAAGTTGAGTAGTATAGTCGGGTGAGGATAGGAATTAATTGGGAATGGTTGTTTGTGTGTTTTCGAGTGGTTTTGATCGAGTATGGAGTTGGGATAAATTGATAAAATTATGTTTCAAAATATTTTAAAAATTAAAAATGGGTTGGATGGCTTTTTAATGGTGAAAATATTGTAGTATTTCGAATTCTGAGACCGGGGCTTTTTACGGAATCGAAATCGGAGGTCCGGAAGTCATTTAACGATCGAAAACTGATTTTTCAGCAAAATCTGCACATCGTGCGCTAACCCCCTGCAACTGTGCGTCGACTCATGATTTCATGCGCTGACCCGGGCGAAATTCCCAGGTTTATGCGCTGACCCCCAGAATCATGCGTCGGCGCATGGTCATAAATTTTCCAAAATGTCAGATTTTGTTTTCTTCATAACTTTTGAAACGTAAGTCCGTTTTGACCTCCGTTCGAAGCGTTGGAAAGCTAATGAAAAGTTATTTCTATTAAAAATGGTTGGGAGGGCAGTAGATGATTTATTTAAGTCATGTTTTTGTGAGAGTGTGGTGTTGTCGGATTTTTACCGTCGTAATTGTGTGCGATTGATGTATTATCATGCTATATGCTTTTGATATGTAACGTGTAGCTTGTGTGCTGTTATATGATGTGAATATAAATGATGGAATGTTGTGATGATGGTTTTTGGATTATGATGAAATTTATTGTTTGTGTGAAATTCAATATATGTGGTTTGGTGGCCTTTATGGTTTGAAATGCATTGTTTAAATTGGTTTCCAATGCATGAATATTGATGATGAGATAATTCATATTGTTGAATTGTGAATGTATGGAATTGATGAGTTGAAATATATGCATGATTATGGTTGCATATATGTGTGAAGATGCATTTGATTGTCATGAGTCATTGTATGTAAAGCATCATGATATGCATTCTTGTGATGTCGTGTGCCCTAGTAGGTGTGAGCGACGAAATAATTCCAGAGGAAATCCGCTATAACATCGTGTGCCTTATAAAAAGAGGACCGAAAGCGATGATTATAGACGATCGTGTGCCTTATACAAAGAGGACCGAAAGCGATCGGATCGTGTGCCTTATACAAAGAGGACCGAAAGCGTTCCATAAACATCGTGTGCCTTAAAAAAATAAGAGGACCGAAAGCGACGGGGAACATCGTTTTCCCGACGGGAAGTTAAACTAAGTAACAAGCGATGGTTCCAATAGTTCCTGAGTGAACTAGTGATGAGAAATGATGGATGGATGGTACCGCATATGCATTGTATAGAGTCGTTGTGTCGGTCTCTGTGCATTTGTATAAATCATGAATGGATTGATTATGTGTGGAAAATCATGAATGGATTGATTATGTGTGGAAATTGTGAATTGATTGAGTATGTGTTGAGATTTATGATTGGATTGGTGAATTGATGTGCATATGTGATAAATGCATTGGTTATGGATGATATGTGTTATGTATAGACATGTGCTATGTGATATGGTGGTGTGTTTACATATGTTATGACTTTGGTGTGCCTTACGTGTGAATATGTGATTATGTTGGTGTAATTGATATATGCTATGTGTATTAGTATGTGATGCTTGTGGTGAGAATAACTATGCATGTGAATTTTTATGTGTTTGCATATTATTATGCAATCTTGATTTAGTTGTTATTTCTCACCATTCTGCTGTGGTTTGTTGCTCTATGAGGCAATTGCAGACTTGTGTCTTGGAGGCTTTTGTGAAGATTAGTTCTCCAGTCTTTTGTCGGTCTTGGTGTCTGCTCTGATATGTAGCACGGGAGTCGGGGGACGATTATGTTATATATGTATACCCTTGTTAGATTTATTTTGTATTACCTTTGTATGTATATTTTGATGTTATAAAATAATTTATTTTGTAAAACAAGTCATTTATGCATCTTTCCGCTTTATTCCATAATTGAACTTTTCTTTTATATGGAAAAAGTTTCCCTGGTATATTTATTCCATTTGTGTTATGTATCAAATTTATCAGCAGAGATTGTGTTTTCTTTCCGTAATTGTGGCATCCTTGTTTCTGTCGGAAAAAGTAATTTTTATTTACTCTGATTTATTTATGTATTATTTATTCGTGATGGGAATTGGGGTGTTACATTAGTGGTATCAGAGCAGGTCGGTCGGTCCGACCAAGTTGTTGAGTCAGTTGGTGTGACAGTTGAATACTGTCGATGCTGTTTGTCCCTTAGTACGTGATATGTGTGTGAAACACTGTCAGTGCTTTTTGGTTTTCTAATCCTTTGTTTTCAGGATTGAGAATGAGATAAATAGGGGAAAAGCTTGTGCTTCTCCAAGTTGCTTCAGGTGTGGAGCATTGGCTCAGTGTGCTGTTGGTTGCAAGATTGTAAGTGTTGTTTGGACAGTGTTGTTCCCGGTTCCGGCGGGAATGCGGAGGTAAGGTTTATGACAACTAAGGATTTGTGCCTTAGGTATTTTCGTGCACAAGATGCAGGAAATGCTATTATAGTTTGGTAAAGACAGTTTATGCCCCATCATGATTGTCGGCTGTCTATTGACAAATTGAGGAACTGATCACCCTTAATCTCTTGTTGATAGTAGACGAAATTATGTTGGATGGAATAGACGTGTCTTTCCGGCTTGGATAGTTTGTGCAATGAATTGTTGGAATTAAGAAAATGATTACGGATTGTTTTGTTGAGTTGATGAAGATTCTTATATTGGAAGATGAGACAGAATAGAGGTTTTGGTATGTTGGTTCAGTTGGGAAGTCATTGAGAGAGAACGATTGGGTATCGTTAATAGTTGTTCTCAGAGAGTAGAGTGTGAACTCAAATTTGACTAAGGCGAGGATTTGAGGTTTGGATCTGCTAAGTAAGTAAAAGAACTTTTAGGAAGTGAAACTCAGATGTTTGTTATGTTTGTGATGATAGTGTTCTGGAAATTGGCAGGAAAGCCACAGTGATATGCCGTCAGTTGTGCATGGTTTTCAGATGTATTTTTGGATGGAACATTAGTGTGTCGACTTGAAGAGGTCCAGCATGGTTGGTAAGGAAAAGGATGATAGCCTAAGGTTGCGTGTTGATCAGTGAGTAGTATGGAAACTTGCGGTTATGTTCTGGATAGCTTGAGTTGTGAATTGTGACGAATTGTGAATGATTTGAAGTTCCTTGATGGTATTACTTTTGGTATGGGTTGAGATCTCGTGTCAACAAAAACCTTGAGTGAGTTGGAACCCCGTAAGAGGAATTGATATGGAATGTGGTAGCCAGAGATTGTTAAGTTATTTCGGATAAATTGTTTCGAGCTCAGAATGAATTTTGAATGTTATATATGTTATGTTTGTGGAGTATATTGATTTGGATAAGTTCGTAATGGCTTTGATTGAGGATATTCGGATCTGTTGTAAACTCAGAGGAAGAACAGGTAGAGTGTTTGAGATTTGAATTACAAGTGTTGAAAAAGGTTAGTTTTCTTGGATATGTTATTTCAGATGAGAGTATGGTTATGGATCCATCGGAAGTAGATGCAGTTCTACAATGAGAGGCTCCGAAGTTGGTTAAGGAGATTAGAAACTTTTGGGCTCAGTTGGTTGTTACTGCAAGCTATGGAAGACTTTGCTAAGTTCGTACTTCTGTTATCTCAGTTGACTTGCAAAAGGTAAGTCGTTTGTTTTGGATGTTCGTTGTGAGTAAGTTTTGGTGAGCTGAAGTAGAATTTGTCTACGGCTCCAGTTTTGATTATGTGGAATCCTAATAAACTGTTTGTGAGGTATTGGGATGCGTCCTTGATGAGTTTAGTCAGTGTGTTAATGCGAGAGGGTAAAGTCATATCTTATACTTACGACAATTGAGGATTCATGATTTCAAGATGGCTTCGGTTACTTTTGTGTTGAGAATCTAGAGGAATTATTTTGAGGGTTTTAGGTTCAAGGTGTTTGGTAATCACAAGGGTTTAGAGTACTTATGTGTTCAGAAAGAATATAGTATGAGACGGCGAGGATTGTTGGAATTTGTGATGAGTTATGACTTTAGTTGAAATTATCCTATTGGTAAAGTTAATGTCGTGCCTGATGAGTTAAGTTGAAAGTCTTTATATATGTCTATTTTGATGGTCAGAGAATTAGAATTTTTTGAGCAGTTCAGAGACTTGTGTCTAGTGTGTGAGATAACTCAGTGGAGTGTGAGGTTCGGTATATTAGAAGTGAATAGTGATTTTTGGTGAATATGAGAAAGAGTTAGACTTTGGACGTGGGATTGATAGTTTTGATGGTTACGAGTAATTAGAGTGCGCAACGAAAGTGTGAAGTGGCACAATTCGTATATGCATGTGTGACTTGTAAGAGTTCATAGGTTAAACATTGTAAACATGTAGGAGTGATGAGACCATTGGACGTTTCAGAATGGAGGTGTTAGGTGAAAGGTTTAAATATTATTCATGGGCTACTATGTAGATGGATGTTTTGGTTATATGTTCGATTGGTGAATCGTAGCATTGTTGTAAGGTCGTTGTGTGACAAGGATGTTGGTATTCTGGTTTTGATGAGGTTGTTGAACGATGTTGGGTCGTGGAACTTTATGTTCTTATCTTTGTTGTTGCCTCGTTTCCATCGGGATGGTTCGAGTGCGAGTAGCTAATTCCTTGTGGTGAATTAGAGGAGTGTTACCGATGGTGAGGGTAACGATCTTGTGGTGCTCTGGTTCTAAAGGGAACCTGTGTGTTCGTAACTTGGGTATTCTTTGAGCCGTGAGTTGGTCGTCAAGTGCATTGTATGGGCTTTGCATCTTGTCGTTGTAGTTGTCGTTGTTGTCGTGTCGTTGTTGTAGCTGTTGTTAGCAAGGTGGGTTGTCAGTTTGTGTTATTCGTGGCGTGCCTTTGGTAGGCCTGGTAGTTTGTTAGTCGGTTGGAGAGTCGTATTCCGAGTTGTTCGTATCAGTATATTTTCGAGGACGAAAATGTCTAAGTGGGGGAGAGTTGTAACGCCCCGATTTGTTTAATTGTATTTATTTATTTCATTTATGTGAATTTTGTGAAATGTGTGAATTTATTGTAATTTACCTGCTAATTGAGTTAATTGGTTAATTTCCCTGATAGGTAAAATATTTGCAATAAATTATAATTTCTTTTCCACTTTTAATTCCCGAAATATATTTCATCGCTGTTTATGTTTTATCGCATTTTGAGAGCGTTTGGGAGATATTTGAGCGTAAGGGAAAAATGGTCATTTTGGGTAGTTAGATATTTTGTTATAAAAAGAGAAAAGAGAGATATAGAGAGAAAAGGAGAAAAAAGAGAAAGAAAAGAGAAAGAAGAGAAAGAAAAGAGAGAAGAAGGGGAAGAAGAGAAAATCATCAAGTCTAAGCTTGATCTTCGATTAATCGGGTAAGGGTGAGAAGTTTCGATTATATCTTGCTTGTATATGTATATGTATGTGTTGTTTGTATTTGTTTGGTTGGAATATATACTTTTCCTTATTGGTTGGATTGAAGAACAAATGTGTAGAAATCGATGTTTTAACGGTTAGAATTTGGAATAGATTGTGTAGAATAGTCGAGTAATGTTTGGGTTTAATCGGGAACACTCGTTGGTATGATTTAGGGAGTTTTGGATTGAGTTATATGGTTTTGTGGGAGTTAGGGAAATAATGATGAAATGGTGATAAATCGATGTTTTCACAGTTGGAATGTGGAATAAGTTGAGTAGTATAGTCGGGTGAGGATAGGAATTAATCGGGAATGGTTGTTTGTGTGTTTTCGAGTGGTTTTGATCGAGTATGGAGTTGGGATAAATTGATAAAATTATGTTTCAAAATATTTTAAAAATTAAAAATGGGTTGGATGGCTTTTTAATGGTGAAAATATTGTAGTATTTCGAATTCTGAGACCGGGGCTTTTTACGGAATCGAAATCGGAGGTCCGGAAGTCATTTAACGATCGAAAACTGATTTTTCAGCAAAATCTGCACATCGTGCGCTAACCCCCTGCAACTGTGCGTCGACTCATGATTTCATGCGCTGACCCGGGCGAAATTCCCAGGTTTATGCGCTGACCCCCAGAATCATGCGTCGGCGCATGGTCATAAATTTTCCAAAATGTCAGATTTTGTTTTCTTCATAACTTTTGAAACGTAAGTCCGTTTTGACCTCCGTTCGAAGCGTTGGAAAGCTAATGAAAAGTTCTTTCTATTAAAAATGGTTGGGAGGGCAGTAGATGATTTATTTAAGTCATGTTTTTGTGAGAGTGTGGTGTTGTCGGATTTTTACCGTCGTAATTGTGTGCGATTGATGTATTATCATGCTATATGCTTTTGATATGTAACGTGTAGCTTGTGTGCTGTTATATGATGTGAATATAAATGATGGAATGTTGTGATGATGGTTTTTGGATTATGATGAAATTTATTGTTTGTGTGAAATTCAATATATGTGGTTTGGTGGCCTTTATGGTTTGAAATGCATTGTTTAAATTGGTTTCCAATGCATGAATATTGATGATGAGATAATTCATATTGTTGAATTGTGAATGTATGGAATTGATGAGTTGAAATATATGCATGATTATGGTTGCATATATGTGTGAAGATGCATTTGATTGTCATGAGTCATTGTATGTAAAGCATCATGATATGCATTCTTGTGATGTCGTGTGCCCTAGTAGGTGTGAGCGACGAAATAATTCCAGAGGAAATCCGCTATAACATCGTGTGCCTTATAAAAAGAGGACCGAAAGTGATGATTATAGACGATCGTGTGCCTTATACAAAGAGGACCGAAAGCGATCGGATCGTGTGCCTTATACAAAGAGGACCGAAAGCGTTCCATAAACATCGTGTGCCTTAAAAAAATAAGAGGACCGAAAGCGACGGGGAACATCGTTTGCCCGACGGGAAGTTAAACTAAGTAACAAGCGATGGTTCCAATAGTTCCTGAGTGAACTAGTGATGAGAAATGATGGATGGATGGTACCGCATATGCATTGTATAGAGTCGTTGTGTCGGTCTCTGTGCATTTGTATAAATCATGAATGGATTGATTATGTGTGGAAAATCATGAATGGATTGATTATGTGTGGAAATTGTGAATTGATTGAGTATGTGTTGAGATTTATGATTGGATTGGTGAATTGATGTGCATATGTGATAAATGCATTGGTTATGGATGATATGTGTTATGTATAGACATGTGCTATGTGATATGGTGGTGTGTTTACATATGTTATGACTTTGGTGTGCCTTACGTGTGAATATGTGATTATGTTGGTGTAATTGATATATGCTATGTGTATTAGTATGTGATGCTTGTGGTGAGAATAACTATGCATGTGAATTTTTATGTGTTTGCATATTATTATGCAATCTTGATTTAGTTGTTATTTCTCACCATTCTGCTGTGGTTTGTTGCTCTATGAGGCAATTGCAGACTTGTGTCTTGGAGGCTTTTGTGAAGATTAGTTCTCCAGTCTTTTGTCGGTCTTGGTGTCTGCTCTGATATGTAGCACGGGAGTCGGGGGACGATTATGTTATATATGTATACCCTTGTTAGATTTATTTTGTATTACCTTTGTATGTATATTTTGATGTTATAAAATAATTTATTTTGTAAAACAAGTCATTTATGCATCTTTCCGCTTTATTCCATAATTGAACTTTTCTTTTATATGGAAAAAGTTTCCCTGGTATATTTATTCCATTTGTGTTATGTATCAAATTTATCAGCAGGGATTGTGTTTTCTTTCCGTAATTGTGGCATCCTTGTTTCTGTCGGAAAAAGTAATTTTTATTTACTCTGATTTATTTATGTATTATTTATTCGTGATGGGAATTGGGGTGTTACATTAGTGGTATCAGAGCAGGTCGGTCGGTCCGACCAAGTTGTTGAGTCAGTTGGTGTGACAGTTGAATACTGTCGATGCTGTTTGTCCCTTAGTACGTGATATGTGTGTGAAACACTGTCAGTGTTTTTTGGTTTTCTAATCCTTTGTTTTCAGGATTGAGAATGAGATAAATAGGGGAAAAGCTTGTGCTTCTCCAAGTTGCTTCAGGTGTGGAGCATTGGCTCAGTGTGCCGTTGGTTGCAAGATTGTAAGTGTTGTTTGGACAGTGTTGTTCCCGGTTCCGGCGGGAATGCGGAGGTAAGGTTTATGACAACTAAGGATTTGTGCCTTAGGTATTTTCGTGCACAAGATGCAGGAAATGCTATTATAGTTTGGTAAAGACAGTTTATGCCCCATCATGATTGTCGGCTGTCTATTGACAAATTGAGGAACTGATCACCCTTAATCTCTTGTTGATAGTAGACGAAATTATGTTGGATGGAATAGACGTGTCTTTCCGGCTTGGATAGTTTGTGCAATGAATTGTTGGAATTAAGAAAATGATTACGGATTGTTTTGTTGAGTTGATGAAGATTCTTATATTGGAAGATGAGACAGAATAGAGGTTTTGGTATGTTGGTTCAGTTGGGAAGTCATTGAGAGAGAACGATTGGGTATCGTTAATAGTTGTTCTCAGAGAGTAGAGTGTGAACTCAAATTTGACTAAGGCGAGGATTTGAGGTTTGGATCTGCTAAGTAAGTAAAAGAACTTTTAGGAAGTGAAACTCAGATGTTTGTTATGTTTGTGATGATAGTGTTCTGGAAATTGGCAGGAAAGCCACAGTGATATGCCGTCAGTTGTGCATGGTTTTCAGATGTATTTTTGGATGGAACATTAGTGTGTCGACTTGAAGAGGTCCAGCATGGTTGGTAAGGAAAAGGATGATAGCCTAAGGTTGTGTGTTGATCAGTGAGTAGTATGGAAACTTGCGGTTATGTTCTGGATAGCTTGAGTTGTGAATTGTGACGAATTGTGAATGATTTGAAGTTCCTTGATGGTATTACTTTTGGTATGGGTTGAGATCTCGTGTCAACAAAAACCTTGAGTGAGTTGGAACCCCGTAAGAGGAATTGATATGGAATGTGGTAGCCAGAGATTGTTAAGTTATTTCGGATAAATTGTTTCGAGCTCAGAATGAATTTTGAATGTTATATATGTTATGTTTGTGGAGTATATTGATTTGGATAAGTTCGTAATGGCTTTGATTGAGGATATTCGGATCTGTTGTAAACTCAGAGGAAGAACAGGTAGAGTGTTTGAGATTTGAATTACAAGTGTTGAAAAAGGTTAGTTTTCTTGGATATGTTATTTCAGATGAGAGTATGGTTATGGATCCATCGGAAGTAGATGCAGTTCTACAATGAGAGGCTCCGAAGTTGGTTAAGGAGATTAGAAACTTTTGGGCTCAGTTGGTTGTTACTGCAAGCTATGGAAGACTTTGCTAAGTTCGTACTTCTGTTATCTCAGTTGACTTGCAAAAGGTAAGTCGTTTGTTTTGGATGTTCGTTGTGAGTAAGTTTTGGTGAGCTGAAGTAGAATTTGTCTACGGCTCCAGTTTTGATTCTGTGGAATCCTAATAAACTGTTTGTGAGGTATTGGGATGCGTCCTTGATGAGTTTAGTCAGTGTGTTAATGCGAGAGGGTAAAGTCATATCTTATACTTACGACAATTGAGGATTCATGATTTCAAGATGGCTTCGGTTACTTTTGTGTTGAGAATCTAGAGGAATTATTTTGAGGGTTTTAGGTTCAAGGTGTTTGGTAATCACAAGGGTTTAGAGTACTTATGTGTTCAGAAAGAATATAGTATGAGACGGCGAGGATTGTTGGAATTTGTGATGAGTTATGACTTTAGTTGAAATTATCCTATTGGTAAAGTTAATGTCGTGCCTGATGAGTTAAGTTGAAAGTCTTTATATATGTCTATTTTGATGGTCAGAGAATTAGAATTTTTGGAGCAGTTCAGAGACTTGTGTCTGGTGTGTGAGATAACTCAGTGGAGTGTGAGGTTCGGTATATTAGAAGTGAATAGTGATTTTTGGTGAATATGAGAAAGAGTTAGACTTTGGACGTGGGATTGATAGTTTTGATGGTTACGAGTAATTAGAGTGCGCAACGAAAGTGTGAAGTGGCACAATTCGTATATGCATGTGTGACTTGTAAGAGTTCATAGGTTAAACATTGTAAACATGTAGGAGTGATGAGACCATTGGACGTTTCAGAATGGAGGTGTTAGGTGAAAGGTTTAAATATTATTCATGGGCTACTATGTAGATGGATGTTTTGGTTATATGTTCGATTGGTGAATTGTAGCATTGTTGTAAGGTCGTTGTGTGACAAGGATGTTGGTATTCTGGTTTTGATGAGGTTGTTGAACGATGTTGGGTCGTGGAACTTTATGTTCTTATCTTTGTTGTTGCCTCGTTTCCATCGGGATGGTTCGAGTGCGAGTAGCTAATTCCTTGTGGTGAATTAGAGGAGTGTTACCGATGGTGAGGGTAACGATCTTGTGGTGCTCTGGTTCTAAAGGGAACCTGTGTGTTCGTAACTTGGGTATTCTTTGAGCCGTGAGTTGGTCGTCAAGTGCATTGTATGGGCTTTGCATCTTGTCGTTGTAGTTGTCGTTGTTGTCGTGTCGTTGTTGTAGCTGTTGTTAGCAAGGTGGGTTGTCAGTTTGTGTTATTCGTGGCGTGCCTTTGGTAGGCCTGGTAGTTTGTTAGTCGGTTGGAGAGTCGTATTCCGAGTTGTTCGTATCAGTATATTTTCGAGGACGAAAATGTCTAAGTGGGGGAGAGTTGTAACGCCCCGATTTGTTTAATTGTATTTATTTATTTCATTTATGTGAATTTTGTGAAATGTGTGAATTTATTGTAATTTACCTGCTAATTGAGTTAATTGGTTAATTTCCCTGATAGGTAAAATATTTGCAATAAATTATAATTTCTTTTCCACTTTTAATTCCCGAAATATATTTCATCGCTGTTTATGTTTTATCGCATTTTGAGAGCGTTTGGGAGATATTTGAGCGTAAGGGAAAAATGGTCATTTTGGGTAGTTAGATATTTTGTTATAAAAAGAGAAAAGAGAGATATAGAGAGAAAAGGAGAAAAAAGAGAAAGAAAAGAGAAAGAAGAGAAAGAAAAGAGAGAAGAAGGGGAAGAAGAGAAAATCATCAAGTCTAAGCTTGATCTTCGATTAATCGGGTAAGGGTGAGAAGTTTCGATTATATCTTGCTTGTATATGTATATGTATGTGTTGTTTGTATTTGTTTGGTTGGAATATATACTTTTCCTTATTGGTTGGATTGAAGAACAAATGTGTAGAAATCGATGTTTTAACGGTTAGAATTTGGAATAGATTGTGTAGAATAGTCGAGTAATGTTTGGGTTTAATCGGGAACACTCGTTGGTATGATTTAGGGAGTTTTGGATTGAGTTATATGGTTTTGTGGGAGTTAGGGAAATAATGATGAAATGGTGATAAATCGATGTTTTCACAGTTGGAATGTGGAATAAGTTGAGTAGTATAGTCGGGTGAGGATAGGAATTAATCGGGAATGGTTGTTTGTGTGTTTTCGAGTGGTTTTGATCGAGTATGGAGTTGGGATAAATTGATAAAATTATGTTTCAAAATATTTTAAAAATTAAAAATGGGTTGTATGGCTTTTTAATGGTGAAAATATTGTAGTATTTCGAATTCTGAGACCGGGGCTTTTTACGGAATCGAAATCGGAGGTCCGGAAGTCATTTAACGATCGAAAACTGATTTTTCAGCAAAATCTGCACATCGTGCGCTAACCCCCTGCAACTGTGCGTCGACTCATGATTTCATGCGCTGACCCGGGCGAAATTCCCAGGTTTATGCGCTGACCCCCAGAATCATGCGTCGGCGCATGGTCATAAATTTTCCAAAATGTCAGATTTTGTTTTCTTCATAACTTTTGAAACGTAAGTCCGTTTTGACCTCCGTTCGAAGCGTTGGAAAGCTAATGAAAAGTTCTTTCTATTAAAAATGGTTGGGAGGGCAGTAGATGATTTATTTAAGTCATGTTTTTGTGAGAGTGTGGTGTTGTCGGATTTTTACCGTCGTAATTGTGTGCGATTGATGTATTATCATGCTATATGCTTTTGATATGTAACGTGTAGCTTGTGTGCTGTTATATGATGTGAATATAAATGATGGAATGTTGTGATGATGGTTTTTGGATTATGATGAAATTTATTGTTTGTGTGAAATTCAATATATGTGGTTTGGTGGCCTTTATGGTTTGAAATGCATTGTTTAAATTGGTTTCCAATGCATGAATATTGATGATGAGATAATTCATATTGTTGAATTGTGAATGTATGGAATTGATGAGTTGAAATATATGCATGATTATGGTTGCATATATGTGTGAAGATGCATTTGATTGTCATGAGTCATTGTATGTAAAGCATCATGATATGCATTCTTGTGATGTCGTGTGCCCTAGTAGGTGTGAGCGACGAAATAATTCCAGAGGAAATCCGCTATAACATCGTGTGCCTTATAAAAAGAGGACCGAAAGCGATGATTATAGACGATCGTGTGCCTTATACAAAGAGGACCGAAAGCGATCGGATCGTGTGCCTTATACAAAGAGGACCGAAAATGTTCCATAAACATCGTGTGCCTTAAAAAAATAAGAGGACCGAAAGCGACGGGGAACATCGTTTGCCCGACGGGAAGTTAAACTAAGTAACAAGCGATGGTTCCAATAGTTCCTGAGTGAACTAGTGATGAGAAATGATGGATGGATGGTACCGCATATGCATTGTATAGAGTCGTTGTGTCGGTCTCTGTGCATTTGTATAAATCATGAATGGATTGATTATGTGTGGAAAATCATGAATGGATTGATTATGTGTGGAAATTGTGAATTGATTGAGTATGTGTTGAGATTTATGATTGGATTGGTGAATTGATGTGCATATGTGATAAATGCATTGGTTATGGATGATATGTGTTATGTATAGACATGTGCTATGTGATATGGTGGTGTGTTTACATATGTTATGACTTTGGTGTGCCTTACGTGTGAATATGTGATTATGTTGGTGTAATTGATATATGCTATGTGTATTAGTATGTGATGCTTGTGGTGAGAATAACTATGCATGTGAATTTTTATGTGTTTGCATATTATTATGCAATCTTGATTTAGTTGTTATTTCTCACCATTCTGCTGTGGTTTGTTGCTCTATGAGGCAATTGCAGACTTGTGTCTTGGAGGCTTTTGTGAAGATTAGTTCTCCAGTCTTTTGTCGGTCTTGGTGTCTGCTCTGATATGTAGCACGGGAGTCGGGGGACGATTATGTTATATATGTATACCCTTGTTAGATTTATTTTGTATTACCTTTGTATGTATATTTTGATGTTATAAAATAATTTATTTTGTAAAACAAGTCATTTATGCATCTTTCCGCTTTATTCCATAATTGAACTTTTCTTTTATATGGAAAAAGTTTCCCTGGTATATTTATTCCATTTGTGTTATGTATCAAATTTATCAGCAGGGATTGTGTTTTCTTTCCGTAATTGTGGCATCCTTGTTTCTGTCGGAAAAAGTAATTTTTATTTACTCTGATTTATTTATGTATTATTTATTCGTGATGGGAATTGGGGTGTTACATTAGTGGTATCAGAGCAGGTCGGTCGGTCCGACCAAGTTGTTGAGTCAGTTGGTGTGACAGTTGAATACTGTCGATGCTGTTTGTCCCTTAGTACGTGATATGTGTGTGAAACACTGTCAGTGCTTTTTGGTTTTCTAATCCTTTGTTTTCAGGATTGAGAATGAGATAAATAGGGGAAAAGCTTGTGCTTCTCCAAGTTGCTTCAGGTGTGGAGCATTGGCTCAGTGTGCCGTTGGTTGCAAGATTGTAAGTGTTGTTTGGACAGTGTTGTTCCCGGTTCCGGCGGGAATGCGGAGGTAAGGTTTATGACAACTAAGGATTTGTGCCTTAGGTATTTTCGTGCACAAGATGCAGGAAATGCTATTATAGTTTGGTAAAGACAGTTTATGCCCCATCATGATTGTCGGCTGTCTATTGACAAATTGAGGAACTGATCACCCTTAATCTCTTGTTGATAGTAGACGAAATTATGTTGGATGGAATAGACGTGTCTTTCCGGCTTGGATAGTTTGTGCAATGAATTGTTGGAATTAAGAAAATGATTACGGATTGTTTTGTTGAGTTGATGAAGATTCTTATATTGGAAGATGAGACAGAATAGAGGTTTTGGTATGTTGGTTCAGTTGGGAAGTCATTGAGAGAGAACGATTGGGTATCGTTAATAGTTGTTCTCAGAGAGTAGAGTGTGAACTCAAATTTGACTAAGGCGAGGATTTGAGGTTTGGATCTGCTAAGTAAGTAAAAGAACTTTTAGGAAGTGAAACTCAGATGTTTGTTATGTTTGTGATGATAGTGTTCTGGAAATTGGCAGGAAAGCCACAGTGATATGCCGTCAGTTGTGCATGGTTTTCAGATGTATTTTTGGATGGAACATTAGTGTGTCGACTTGAAGAGGTCCAGCATGGTTGGTAAGGAAAAGGATGATAGCCTAAGGTTGCGTGTTGATCAGTGAGTAGTATGGAAACTTGCGGTTATGTTCTGGATAGCTTGAGTTGTGAATTGTGACGAATTGTGAATGATTTGAAGTTCCTTTATGGTATTACTTTTGGTATGGGTTGAGATCTCGTGTCAACAAAAACCTTGAGTGAGTTGGAACCCCGTAAGAGGAATTGATATGGAATGTGGTAGCCAGAGATTGTTAAGTTATTTCGGATAAATTGTTTCGAGCTCAGAATGAATTTTGAATGTTATATATGTTATGTTTGTGGAGTATATTGATTTGGATAAGTTCGTAATGGCTTTGATTGAGGATATTCGGATCTGTTGTAAACTCAGAGGAAGAACAGGTAGAGTGTTTGAGATTTGAATTACAAGTGTTGAAAAAGGTTAGTTTTCTTGGATATGTTATTTCAGATGAGAGTATGGTTATGGATCCATCGAAAGTAGATGCAGTTCTACAATGAGAGGCTCCGAAGTTGGTTAAGGAGATTAGAAACTTTTGGGCTCAGTTGGTTGTTACTGCAAGCTATGGAAGACTTTGCTAAGTTCGTACTTCTGTTATCTCAGTTGACTTGCAAAAGGTAAGTCGTTTGTTTTGGATGTTCGTTGTGAGTAAGTTTTGGTGAGCTGAAGTAGAATTTGTCTACGGCTCCAGTTTTGATTCTGTGGAATCCTAATAAACTGTTTGTGAGGTATTGGGATGCGTCCTTGATGAGTTTAGTCAGTGTGTTAATGCGAGAGGGTAAAGTCATATCTTATACTTACGACAATTGAGGATTCATGATTTCAAGATGGCTTCAGTTACTTTTGTGTTGAGAATCTAGAGGAATTATTTTGAGGGTTTTAGGTTCAAGGTGTTTGGTAATCACAAGGGTTTAGAGTACTTATGTGTTCAGAAAGAATATAGTATGAGACGGCGAGGATTGTTGGAATTTGTGATGAGTTATGACTTTAGTTGAAATTATCCTATTGGTAAAGTTAATGTCGTGCCTGATGAGTTAAGTTGAAAGTCTTTATATATGTCTATTTTGATGGTCAGAGAATTAGAATTTTTTGAGCAGTTCAGAGACTTGTGTCTGGTGTGTGAGATAACTCAGTGGAGTGTGAGGTTCGGTATATTAGAAGTGAACAGTGATTTTTGGTGAATATGAGAAAGAGTTAGACTTTGGACGTGGGATTAATAGTTTTGATGGTTACGAGTAATTAGAGTGCGCAACGAAAGTGTGAAGTGGCACAATTCGTATATGCATGTGTGACTTGTAAGAGTTCATAGGTTAAACATTGTAAACATGTAGGAGTGATGAGACCATTGGACGTTTCAGAATGGAGGTGTTAGGTGAAAGGTTTAAATATTATTCATGGGCTACTATGTAGATGGATGTTTTGGTTATATGTTCAATTGGTGAATCGTAGCATTGTTGTAAGGTCGTTGTGTGACAAGGATGTTGGTATTCTGGTTTTGACGAGGTTGTTGAACGATGTTGGGTCGTGGAACTTTATGTTCTTATCTTTGTTGTTGCCTCGTTTCCATCGGGATGGTTCGAGTGCGAGTAGCTAATTCCTTGTGGTGAATTAGAGGAGTGTTACCGATGGTGAGGGTAACGATCTTGTGGTACTCTGGTTCTAAAGGGAACCTCTGTGTTCGTAACTTGGGTATTCTTTGAGCCGTGAGTTGGTCGTCAAGTGCATTGTATGGGCTTTGCATCTTGTCGTTGTAGTTGTCGTTGTTGTCGTGTCGTTGTTGTAGCTGTTGTTAGCAAGGTGGGTTGTCAGTTTGTGTTATTCGTGGCGTGCCTTTGGTAGGCCTGGTAGTTTGTTAGTCGGTTGGAGAGTCGTATTCCGAGTTGTTCGTATCAGTATATTTTCGAGGACGAAAATGTCTAAGTGGGGGAGAGTTGTAACGCCCCGATTTGTTTAATTGTATTTATTTATTTCATTTATGTGAATTTTGTGAAATGTGTGAATTTATTGTAATTTACCTGCTAATTGAGTTAATTGGTTAATTTCCCTGATAGGTAAAATATTTGCAATAAATTATAATTTCTTTTCCACTTTTAATTCCCGAAATATATTTCATCGCTGTTTATGTTTTATCGCATTTTGAGAGCGTTTGGGAGATATTTGAGCGTAAGGGAAAAATGGTCATTTTGGGTAGTTAGATATTTTGTTATAAAAAGAGAAAAGAGAGATATAGAGAGAAAAGGAGAAAAAAGAGAAAGAAAAGAGAAAGAAGAGAAAGAAAAGAGAGAAGAAGGGGAAGAAGAGAAAATCATCAAGTCTAAGCTTGATCTTCGATTAATCGGGTAAGGGTGAGAAGTTTCGATTATATCTTGCTTGTATATGTATATGTATGTGTTGTTTGTATTTGTTTGGTTGGAATATATACTTTTCCTTATTGGTTGGATTGAAGAACAAATGTGTAGAAATCGATGTTTTAACGGTTAGAATTTGGAATAGATTGTGTAGAATAGTCGAGTAATGTTTGGGTTTAATCGGGAACACTCGTTGGTATGATTTAGGGAGTTTTGGATTGAGTTATATGGTTTTGTGGGAGTTAGGGAAATAATGATGAAATGGTGATAAATCGATGTTTTCACAGTTGGAATGTGGAATAAGTTGAGTAGTATAGTCGGGTGAGGATAGGAATTAATCGGGAATGGTTGTTTGTGTGTTTTCGAGTGGTTTTGATCGAGTTTGGAGTTGGGATAAATTGATAAAATTATGTTTCAAAATATTTCAAAAATGGAAAATGGGTTGTATGACTTTTTAATGGTGAAAATATTGTAGTATTTCGAATTCTGAGACCGGGGCTTTTTACGGAATCGAAATCGGAGGTCCGAAAGTCATTTAACGATCGAAAACTGATTTTTCAGCAAAATCTGCACATCGTGCGCTAACCCCCTGCAACTGTGCGTCGACTCATGATTTCATGCGCTGACCCAGACGAAATTCCCAGGTTTATGCGCTGACCCCCAGAATCATGCGTCGGCGCATGGTCATAAATTTTTCAAAACGTCCGATTTTGTTTTCTTCATAACTTTTAAACCGTAAGTCCGTTTTGACCCCCGTTTGAAGCATTGGAAAGCTAATGAAAAGTTCTTTCTACTAAAAATGGTTGGGAGGGCAGTAGATGATTTATTTAAGTCTTGGTTTTGTGAGAGTGTGGTGTTGTCGGATTTTTACCGTCGTAATTGTGTGCGATTGATGTATTATCATGCTATATGCTTTTGATATGTAACGTGTAGCTTGTGTGATGTTATATGATGTGAATTTACATGATGGAATGTTGTGATGATGGTTTGTGGATTATGATGAAATTTATTGTTTGTGTGAAATTCAATATATGTGGTTTGGTGGCCTTTATGGTTTGAAATGCATTGTTTAAATTGGTTTCCAATGCATGAATATTGATGATGAGATAATTCATATTGTTGAATTGTGAATGTATGGAATTGATGAGTTGAAATATATGCATGATTATGGTTGCATATATGTGTGAAGATGCATTTGATTGTCATGAGTCATTGTATGCCAAGCATCATGATATGCATTCTTGTGATGTCGTGTGCCCTAGTGGGTGTGAGCGACGAAACTATTCCAGAGGGAATCCGCTATAACATCGTGTGCCTTATACAAAGAGGACCGAAAACGATGATTATAGATGATCGTGTGTCTTATACAAAGAGGACCGGAAGCGATCGGATCATGTGCCTTATACAAAAAGGACTGAAAGCGATCCATAAACGTCGTTTGCCTTAAAAAAAATAAGAGGACCGAAAGCGATGGGGAACATCGTTTGCCCGACTGGGAGTTACACTAAGTAACAAGCGATGGTTCCAATAGTTCCTGAGTGAACTAGTGATGAGAAATGAAGGATGGATGGTACCGTATATGCATTGCATAGAGTCGTTGTGTCGGTCTCTGTGCATTTGCATAAATCATGAATGGATTGATTATGTGTTAAAAATCATGAATGGATTGATTATGTGTGGAAAATCATGAATGGATTGATTATGTGTGGAAATTGTGAATTGATTGAGTATGTGTTGAGATTTATGATTGGATTGGTGAAATTATGTGCATATGTGATAAATGCATTGGTTATGGATGATATGTGTTATGTATAGATATGTGCTATGTGATGTGGTGGTGTGTTTACATATGTTATGACTTTGGTGTGCCTTACGTGTGAATATGTGTTTATGTTGGTGTAATTGATATATGCTATGTGTATTAGTATGTGATGCTTGTGGTGAGAATAACTGTGCATGTGAATTTTTATGTGTTTGCATATTATTTTGCAATCTTGATTTAGTTGTTATTTCTCACCCTTCTACTGTGGTTTGTTTCTCTATGAGGCAATTGCAGATTTGTGTCTTGGAGGCTTTTGTGAAGATTAGTTCTCCAGTTTTTTGTCGGTCTTGGTGTCTGCTCTGATACGTAGCACGGGAGTCGGGGGACGATTATGTTATATATGTATACCCTTGTTAGATTTATTTTTGTATTACCTTTGTATATATATTTTGATGTTATAAAACAATTTATTTTGTAAAACAAGTCAGTTATGGATCTTTCCGCTTTATTCCATAATTGAACTTTCCTTTTATATGGAAAAAGTTTCCCTGGTATATTTATTCCATTTGTGTTATGTATCAAATTTATAAACAGGCATTGTGTTTTCTTTCCGTAATTGTGGCATCCTTGTTTCTGTCAGAAAAATTAATTTTTATTTACTCTGATTTATTTATGTATTATTTATTCGCGATGGGAATTGGGGTGTTACAATAACTCCTAGCTTAGATGGAGTTTGATGGTATTCTTGGACAATTTGGAAAGCTGGTGTATCCTACTTTAATGTGATGTCCAACTTTGGTTTTGAATCAACATGCATTTGGTAGAAAAATGCCTCTACATTTTAAAAAAAGTGAAACAGATTCTGACTTAGTGAAAATTTCAGTGTGTTGGAAAAAGTGAGATTTTCATGTTTTTGTGATTTTGATCAATCCATAACTCATAAGCCATGAAGATTTGGAATTTCTTGTTGTTGAAGTATTTGAAGTATGCAAGATGGACCACAATCTGAGCTTTGACTGGGAGAAAAGGGCCTTGTGGTTTAGGAGATATGGCCTTGCAAAGTTGGTACCCAAGCCACTTTTTTCCCTAACTTAGAGAAAATTAATTTTTCTATGGTTGCCCCTTTTACAAGTTATCTCATTTTTCTTGATTTTTCTAGATGAATGATGATTCAAATCACATATTAACATAATTTTAGGGTTAAGGAAATCTTGGTTGACCAAAATTTCAAAAAGTCAAACTTGGAATTTTGTACAGTTGACTTTTCATCAGATGAAATTTTAACTTTGTGATACTTTGGTGAGACCAATCCTTGGGCCTAATTAAACTTCATGGATGGCCTCAATGGGCATTTAGAGAAGTCTTGGACCTTTCCCCAAGGTTTGAGATCATGGGTAGGTCAACAGTCAATGGTAGGGTTGACTTTTTCATCAAAAACCCTAGTTTGTGACCAGAGGGTTTGAGTTCTTGTGGCTTATGAGTTGAGCTCTTTGAGTCAATAAATCTTGTAGACATGTCAATATGGTGTATTTGAGGCCTTTGAAGTTCATCTTGAAGCTTCAAGTCATGTCTTGCTTCACAAGTTAACTCAAGGGTTGAATTAGGTCAAAAACCCTAATTCTTGATTTTTTTTTATAGATGGACCTTCAAGGTGATTTTGCCATGGTAGATGGGCTCTTAAGATTCTTTTAAACTTATTGGACCATATATTGAGGCATTGGCTCATGCCCAGATGGAAATTTTCATTTGGGGGTCCGGGTCGACCCAAACCCTAATTTGGTGACACTGGCGATCCTGAGGCTTGATCCTCCTGGAATGTTGCATACTTATGCATGATTCTTGGTATGGGAGACCCCTTAATCCTTCATGGATGTTTGAGATGCTAGACAAGTTGAAGATCATGTTAATTCTTGATTGAACTTTTGTCTAAAGGCTCTGAGAGAATCTTTGATTGTAGTGAATGCTCAACAATTCCTGAGGAGATTGATGAGACATGATGGTATATCCATATTATGGTAAGGATTCTCATAATGATGGGCAATCCTAGTGGTCAAAATTTGGGGTATGACAGTGTGACATTGTATTCTTCTGTTTTTCTAAAACTTTGTAGTAAACAAGATTTTCTTAAATCAAAATTTTCTATATCAGAATTTAATACTATTGGAAACTAGAATATGTGTTTGGTGTGAATACAGTGAAGTTTGCTACCACTTGCCATCAACTATGTTGCTGCATTACTTCAAGGTTCTAATAGTAGAAACAAAAATCCTATAAAATTATGGCTTACTGTTCCCTAAGAATTTTCTCATATTTCATTTTCTCGAGATAATTTATTTTCATATAAACACCTGCTCTGTCTGAAATTTGCAATACTTTTCACATGGAACTTGTTTTGTAAATGTTCACTAGGAATTTACAGTGCATGAGTTTAATATCGTATAACAAATGTCGATGCCAATGATAAAAATTTCATAAAATTCACATTCTACTAAAAAAGAGCTAAAAGCACTTGATGTATCAAAATTCTCTGATCAAGCATGCAAACGAACCCCTATTTTCCATTTTTTGTAAATTATAACACATCCCTAACTAGTCTTCTACATGCCTTTAACACGATCTTATGCTGAATACCACTTGCTCTAAGAATAATCGCCATCCCATTGTGTTTAGTTGGATGTTTCCTTAGAAAGACTTTCCCTTGATTTGATATTTTTAGCATTAGAGACTTTCATATAGTCATCACCAAAGGGAAGTGTTCTAAATGTAAGCTTCATTGCAATTCTGACTTTGAAATTATGAATAGGTAGATCCAACGTGGAGTGTGCAAACTTAGATACAAATAACTCGTACAGCCCTTCCAAATGCATAAGTTTTACTGGAACTTCACTACTAATTCGATCAGCTTCAAACCTTCTAGTAAATACAGTGCCCATGCTTTGAATTCCAATATAAGCTTTTGTCGAAGGATCGTGAACTGGAAAAAATGTTGGCCACAAACTTGAACAATTTGACAAAGCAATTGCAATAACACTCAACAACTTGCTAGCATCTGGCGCATCAAGAACCATGCCGCTTGCACTCTGAGGAGCAATCACCAAAAACACATTTAGACTGAAACATAAATGTAGATAATGTAAAACAAAAGTCCAATTTGCAACATTGCCTGCATCAATAGAAGAGTTTGTCTCAAAGTAATACGCCATGCTGTAACTTTTTAACGCATACTACGTCTCACATGTCACCTTGTAAAAACGTCCAGATTCGTCCAAGAGAACCGCGCCTTTTACCAGTAAATTCTTTGGACCATCAGACATCCAAAGCAGACAAGCCGCCTCTATTTTGGACATAAACTATTCCCACAACATCCAAAGCATAATTTATTGTTAATTTTCTATTTTCACATCAGGGTAATTTTTTGTTATATTTTAATACACAACATACATACTTTGCCTAGTAATTAATTATAAACTGTAGATTTCCTATTCCTAGCTATGCATGTTTAATTATTGGACAAAAGATCACCAATGTAACTTTTAAGAAATATAGGACTCTTAAGAGTTTGCAAAGTGAAACTTTTCTCTTACTGTCAACTTTTAACATAGATAAGTGGTTGTTGAGACTTGACAGTAGCAATGTATTATCAAACACTACATGAGTTCTTGATCATAGAGCATATTCAATAGCTAGTCTCGTAAACACGAAAGGCTTAATAACAATGTCATGAACTAAAAAGTTTTTTATATGATTAATTTTCAGAGTAATTCGAGAGCATGTAAATGTAATGAATGTTTAGTCACACATGTGTTGAGGAATTCAAAATAATGTGGGTGATATTCAAAAAACAATTCACTAACATTGTTTTAATTTTAATAGACAAGCCTAGTCTACATAATGAATGCATAGCTAAAACTTAATTATAGAACAAAATGTGGAGCAATTACTTTACATTACATTTGTTTTTTCATTCGTTTGGTTCTTTTTGAGTTCAAATTAATACACTCGCCTTGCTTCAGCTAACAAGGTGTAATCACAAAGAAGCCCCTAAAGTTCAATACCCTTTTAGACTTAAAAATATTCAACCCCAAAATTATGGAAAAATCGGGTTTGATCTTTCATGCAATAAGAATCACCAAACCATACTAAAAATGCCAAGGTCAATTAGTTTTATTGTCAACATAGTGGGTTTGTTTCACTTCTGAATGAAACTTGCGCACAGAATAATAGTTATCAAGCACAGAGCAATATCACAATGTAATTCAAATCATCACCAATAGAACTGAAACAATGACATCAAATCCTAAAATGAACATAAAAATACATTTCTAATAAGAGATTAATTTTTCTATATAAATGAAATTAGCAATTGCATAGAAATTGGAGTGTGAATCATTCAACCTAACAACAACACAGACAAAAGCAAGGGATGAATCAGAAGGGAAACAAAGAGAAATTTATTTAGGGCTTTTGAACTGAAACCTATCACAAATAAGAAAGAGAGAGAAATTGATTTAGAGTTTAAGAATACTAACCTGGCAAGATTGGTTTGGGACTGGTGGTGTGGGGTTTTCACAACGACGTTCAGACTGAGATAGATACAAATGTGGCGTTGCCAGCAGCGTTAGGGTTTTTACAGTGGTGGGGTGGTGGCTATTTCATGCTTTTCTGTTATGAAAAGAAGAAGTTGAAAAGACGTAGTGAAGAACTTTTTCTTTCATCTATTTCAATTTTGGTCGCACAGATTCTTTTAATTTTTATGTGACGGCCATTCTAGAACCTTCGTAGCCCTAATTTATTTATATATTTTTTTCCTAAATTTTTCCAAAAAGTACGTGTTTTTTGAATTTATTTGGGGGTGATAGTTGTTGAACCGTTGCAAACATCTTGTTAGGGTGGTTAGGCCTACAACCGTCGTAAAATGTTTAATTTTTTTAAACATTTAATAGTGGTTGTCCAAAACCATTGTAATATGTTTAAAAACATTTAAAATTTAACGGCGGTTGTCCAAAACCTTCATGGCAACCGTCTTAACTTACAAAGAGGGCGGTTTTTATGGAACCATCGCAACCTATGTGTCACAAAACACTATAATGGAAACTTGAAATTGGATGGGACAAATAGTGTTAGAAAGATGATTTGTGGTACTTTCATACTGGAAGGTTTCAAAACTTTATCATGTGTTGTATATTTATGGTACTATTATGAATTTAGATATTCTATTTAGAATGTATGCATAAAAGGCTTGCCTAATAGAAATTATCTGGTGAGCAGAACCCTAGGATCGGTGTTATCTGAAACATGGAATTGTTTAGAACTGAAAATAAGAAACTTTGGTACTACCTGGTACACTCTAATTCCAAGATAATGGAATCAAGGGAGTGAAAGTTGGGATTGCCTGACTAGTGTTAATTCGTAGTTCGAAACGTAGGAAAGTAAGCCCCATTAGATGGAAGATATGAAACTCGAGATACCGCCTTGCTAGGCTATTCATAAGAGAAGGCGACGAAGAATTTTCAGAAACCTTCTTATAGGACTTAGTCATTTTAGAAGGGGACAGAAACTTCTGTAAAACTTTTCCATGATGGGCAGCGGATTGTCGACCGTGAACGACGTTCAAAACACTACCTGGGTTAAAGGTTCGTCAAAGGATTCGATGTGATAGATCCGTAGCTCCTATTGTTCTACGTGGCTTGTACGATTAAGCTATTAGCTTATACGTTATTGTTAAGTGTATTATGCTCTGTTCCTTAAATCTTATGAAATTTTATATATGTGATTACTAATAGGGTGAGATAAGGATAGTTTACCCTGTAGAGCCGAATGGACCTATAAGATAGGTGGGCTCACTGAGATTTAGTAGTCTCACCCCATGTTGTTGATTATATTTTAGGTATGCCTTAGAAGCTGGAGAATTTGTAAGAAGGTTTGAAGATTGGAGGCTTGATGTCTGATGAGCTTCTTTCCGCTGCAGTTTTAAGTTGTTCTTCCTCAGACATCTAATATGTTATTCTAAATTGATTTATTTATTGTAATAACATCAAGATGATTATGTATTTTATGAGTTTTAGTACCAAATTAACGCTTCATATAATACGATTCTAGGAAGTATTATGTGGGGTGTTACAACCCGAGTCAAAAATCTTTTCAATCGAAAAAATATTGTATATTAATAATTAGGTATAAAATATTTTTAACATCCTTTTCTTCCTGAGACCCCAACGAAGTTGGTATGAAAATTGTTATCACGGTTGCCTAGTATTACACCAAAATAAAAATTTGAATGGTTCATGTCAAACGCAATACATATAAGTATGTGTAGCTAAGGTAAAGGAAATATAACAAATAAATCCAAGATAAAATAACTCTGCAAGTGATTAGATGAATCTTTTTTTAGATAGCCAATAATATTTTCAACATCATCTAGGATATATTCAAGAAAATCAAAAGGCAATCAAGATTAAGAGTAAGACTCGATTCATCTAAGGCAAATCACACACACACACACTAAAAAATTATTAGGGGTTTGATCAATGAGAAGTATGTTTTACAAAGGCATAAAAGGTGTTATTCTCTCTCTCTCTCTCTCTCCCTCTCTCTCTCTCTATATATATATATATATATATATATATATATATATATATATATATATATATATATATTACATTTTCCTTAGTGGTTTTGATAGTGAAATATCTATATTTATAATATCTCATTGAGATAAAATTTAGTTTGATTGTGAGATAAACCAAGTGAAAAGCTCTCTTTTGTTATTGAGATAAAGCAAGTAAAATATTTGTTTGATTGGGGAGGTTTTCGTTATTAAAATTCTCAATTTGATTTGTGAGCTTAGTCATAGGTTAAAAGCTCTCAATTGATTGTGGAGGTTTCCGTACTTAAAACTTCGTCTTGGTTGGTAAGTTAGCCATTGAAAAACTTTAATCCTTTTACATGGAGTTTGTGACATATCATGTTAGAAGCTTACAAGATAATGTCAACTTTTAAGAAAGAATTCTTGAAGACGGGAGTAGGTCATTTCATTAAGATCGGGCCTATATAGTTATGGTGTTTTCCCTAATCCCTTAACTCTTTAATTTCCTGTCATTTATTTTCACTACAATTTTATTTTCTTATTCCCGTTGGTTTGCCTATTTTTATTTTATAAAAAGGTTTTTAAACTTTGATTTTTTTAATATAGTTTATTTTGAAAATGGATTTTCATATCTACATAAATCAACCTTTCACCCTCTTGTGTTTGGAGTCATATGTCCTATAAAATCTAGCATGAAGTTGAATAAATTCTGAAAAGCAATAATTATTTTTGGGTGATACAAACGTGAAACCGAATGTTATGTATTAAATACATAGTATAATAACATTGCTTACAACAATTTTTTTTCATTTTTTTAAAGAGAGAAAAATATCTTTAATGCTATTAAAAAGACAACATATTTTTGATAGGTGAGTTTGAAAACAACACGCATTAATACATTTGTTTTTTTATTTAAAGTGTACATTTTTTCTTTAATTTGTAACTTTTGGGCTATGATTGGTTTTTTAACATGCTTCATTAGTCATTTTAAAAGTTATATAAGACCCCATTTACTCTATCACAAAAGTTATACATTACCAAAAAATTAATCCTAATTTGATGCATCTCTTCCAGGCTGAGGTTATCATTTGCCTATCATTTCAATTGAAGTTATCTTGATTCTTTAAATTATAAGATGGATCCAAAATGTTGGTGGTTCTTTTTGGAACTTATTCTCCAACACTTCAAAAGTAAGTTGGATATTGAGTCGCATATTAAATACTTGATTATCTTCATCTTATGAAAGGTATTTTAACAAAATATACATTAATTTAGTCTTTTGAGATGACTTTTTTCACTTTACTATTGGTCTAATAGCTTAAAGATACTCAAATAGATATGTACAAAGGAGAAATCTAATGATTTGAATTTAAACTCTAAATTCTACATAATATATTTTGTACCAAAACTACTATTTCGATCAAATAGTATAGATAAACTATTATTTCAACCATTACTATAAAATTTGAATTTCAACTATTACCTTAAAAGATTAGTCAATTTTTGAATCTCAAAGAAAAAACAAGTGCAGAGGCAATTACATAAGTAATATTTATTAATAAAATAAGATCTTAAATAAAACTTTCATTAAAACCAAAACTGAGTAAAAGAGACTTACTTAACTACCATTTCGATCAAATAGTATAGATCAGAAAAACTACTATTTCATGTAGCAATTTTTGTTAGACCTTGATTTATATTAGTTTGAAAATCCAAGTGTAGTAAATTATGACAATAAACATCACCAAGTTAAATAGATAAATTACCTGCACATTATTAGAAATTTTGAATTCAATATTTTTAATATTTATCATCAAGGTAATAGTTGTCTAATATTGGATACCATGTGAATATCCAAACTAACAGTTGTATAATATTGATTACTTTGTGAATATCCAAACTTGGTGGAATATATTTGTGTAATCATTATTATATTCTTGAAATTGTAATTTAGGTGTCGGATGAATTTTTGGGTAGTAATCACGCTCCTCACAATCTTTTTTAATTGGTTACTATGTGTAAGTTGGTTACTCTATGTTTAAATAGAAATAACTGTTTTTAAATATTCACACAATTAATATTTTTCACTTTTTAAAACTAAAATTTAGTTTACAAAAACAATATATTTATATTTCAAACCAGTACATACTAAAAATAGTTTTCAATAATTAAAAAAACCCTATAAATAGATTGTTGTACTATATATAAGACCACCAAATTAGAATCTGATAACTTTTGTGACATAAAATATCGGGACAACTATTTTATTAGAACTACACAATCTCACATATGGGTCAAGCTTTGGGATTCTACCAAGTAGACCGTCGAATGTATCTATAAAAGAGCTATTTGGGAGATTTATTGATGTTTTGGAACTTGGATGACATTGCCTACCTTTATTTCTTGTCTATCATATAGTTGATGGATTATCACTTAGTGTCCAACAACTCATGTTAAATGCGAGACGAAAACAAAGATCCTAATTTATTCTCTCTTTATTACTCCACATATTATTCTTGGAAATTTACCTTTTAATTTATAACAAATGAGTTTTACTTAAGATTAAGAAAAAATAATCTATCGCGAACTTGTTTTTTAGGATAATGTCTTTGTGAACGTAGTTGCATCTTTACAACATCGTGTTGTGGCTGACAAAGCGTCTGATGCCTTTTATAAGCTCACCAATACAAGGGAACATATCCAATCATATGTTTTGATGGTATGTGTATGGTGATATTTTTGATCCATTCAATTATTGACATTAATATTCCCAAATAGTCGTTATAGCGTAGGTGAGTTGCGTAGCAGAGTTTGAACCAGCCACTATTTTAACACAGTTTTACATTGTAAAATTAAATAATGACTATTTAGGAATATTAATGCCAATAATTGAATGGATCAGAAAAATCACCATGCGCATACCATCAAAAACATATGATTTGAAATGTTCCCTTATATTGGTGAGCGTATAAAAGACATCAGACGCTTTGTCACTCACAACGCGGTATTGTTCAGATGCAACAACGTTTACAAAGACATTATCCTAAAAAAAAAAGTTTGTGATAGTATTATGTTTTCTTAACCTTAACTAAAACTAGTTTGTTATAAATGAAAATGGAAATTTCCAAGAATAATAGGTGGAGTAAAAAAGAGAGAATCAATTAGGACCTTTTTTTTCGTCTTGCATTTAACATTGAGTTGTTGGACATTAATAGATAATCCACCAACTATGTGATAGCCAAGAAATCAAGGTAGGCAATGGGACAATATGGATGAATAACTAATCCTTATGTAAACTTTTGTAAAGTAGAAAATAGGGTTTAGGGTTTTGAGAGTCGTAGGCTTTCTTGTGTTGTAAGTCACCCTTAGTATAGGTTGGATACATTGTGGTAGACATAGATGTTTATACAGATTCAGAAGCCTTGAGGTAATGAATTATATATTGTTCTTGGATGAAGCTTTGAAGAAAATCCAATAGAATCCGAGTAGAATTGTTAGTCAAGGTAGCTTGGCTGAACTTTGCATTAAAAAAGGAGTGTTTCAAGTAGGATGTTACAGTTATTGTGACTATAACTGTTAGATATCACTGGGTGTGATTGAGTGAGTGAGATGACTTTATCTTATTAATTATATGTGACTTCTAATGATAAAGTTTTCATTGGGTAGTGATAGGTAAACCAGAGGTTGTTTACTGTAAACTAGAGGTTGTTTACATAAAACTATACTACTGATAGTGGATTCTTCTTCCTGGCTTGGTACGTAGCCCTCAGATGTAGGTGAGTTGCACCGAACGTGGTTAACATATCTTGTGTAATTTATCATTCTGCAATTTACAGTTATGTAGTTGCTTGTTGAATAACATGTCATAACAAATGTTGAAGCATCTGTTGTGAATCTGTTGCTGATATTCAGAATATCAATTTGCTTATTCTGCCCTTGTTTTAAAGTTATGCAGAGAAAGATGTCGTGACATGTGTTAAGACATATGTGATTTGTATGCCAGAATTTTAATTGGTATCAGAGCAGACATCTTGTTTATTTCTGGATTAGATCTTGAAAGATAATTTTTAGCTCATTAAACAAGGTGTGTATTTGTGGGATCAGACCATTCATTGGATACCTGCAATGTGTTCCCTTAGATGTCTTGACATCTTAACTGGATCCTGTTGAAGATGTGTTCCGCTGTATGTGTTTCTGATGATAGGACTTTGGTAAAGCTAGATTGAAGACCCTGTCCATGAAGGTGTCAGCATCTATTAAAGGTCTTTCCATTCCAGCAGGGAGTAATGGAATGGAAAGAGAGTTGATTGTTGTTGTTCTGTCTTTGATGTCTTGGTACTTGGAAGATTAGTTTCTTCAGGTATTTTGAAGTCAGAAGAGGAGAGGTCTTGGTTATCAATTTGTTGGGTTATGAAATCGGTAAATATCCTTGTCATGATAAAGTTGCCAAAGACACTTGAGAATTCTCTCAAGTCCATTCATAAAGGCATCACTTGTCATAAGGACTGTTTGTGTTTTGGAAGCTTATGGTTGCTCTTCTGGATCAAGGTTGGTCCTGAGATTTATCAATCTGAAGCATTTGGGGGTGATTTATTTTCACCTTCCATGTTGTGCACGGTAGTGCTATTTCAGATCAGTTGAAGTGGTTCTTCTCAAGGAAGATGCAGAGGATTGAGCCAGACAAGTCAACATGAGCCAAGGGTGTAAGTCTTTATGTCTCAACATTCTGCTTGGCAAAGAAGGTGCCTACACTAAAGAATACTTGAATTGTATTCCTAAAGTGTTGATATCTCTTGAATGTGTGGCCTTCTGAATAAGATTTAAGATCAATTGTTATTTGTGGAATACACATGTATTTAATTGATTATCCATGTATGGTATTCAATATTCGATGCAGTCAAGGTCATCAGTGAAGATTTCATGTTAAACCAGATGTTGAAACATTCCATCAACTGAGTTTGTGCAGAATCTTGGAGTGAATCTTTAGGACAAGAGAGAGGAGTAGCTTATGCTCTTGGAACCAAACTTTTATGTTGGGAACCCTCTTCTGGTCTGATCTACAGAGACACATAATCTGACTATGAAGTTTTGTGGGATGAAGCTTATCTAGAATATGGTGCTGATGGAAGTGAAGATGAAGACTTTTTATTCTTGATGAAGATTGATTGGATCAGTTTATTTCTGATCTAGGTGAATTGGAGCGCATCTGCAGAGAGGATGTGTTTCATTTCAACATGGAGGTTTGGGATAAGTGTCTAGGACTGTATCTCTGACATCTTGAAGGAAGAGAGATTTCTTGTAGCTACTGACTACTCTTTCCTAAAGAATCGGGCTTTGGCATGGTTGGTTCTTCTAAGGATGAGCTTTTGAAGCTGATGCTCTTCAAGGTATCTGGTCTTAAGATTGGTTGTTGACCATTAATAAAGGATGGAGGTTGTTTACTCAAACTTGATATGTTAATCAAGTCTATAAGAGCATGGAACTCTTGTTATGTAGAAGTGGAGAAGTTCTTTAAGCTGATATGTCTTAGGGGGATTTGATCAAGACAGTTTCAGACAGATTTGAGATCATCAACTGGAAGTCATGACATTGATGTCAGATGTTCTGACATCAAGGTTATTATCAGATTGTTCACTCAATGGGATCTGGTTACAGTGAAGGTATATTACCTTGAGAGAAGCTGATATGACTGGAATGGATGCTTTAAAAGGCTTATGTAATGTATGGGAATTGCAGAAGCTAGTAGGGGCTACATTTCATAGTATTAGTGTATCTAAGATGTCTTTTTGAAGACCCAGGTTCTTGGCTGGAGATCTAGAGGAAGTTGTGACATTTGGCTATGTTTAAACATTATCACTTGAATCCAAGAACAAATTACCTTTGTGGAGAAGGGAGGTTGTTTGAAGACCAAAGGAGGAGCTTGTTTTGCTTTTGGCTTGTTGATTTTTGAAGGGATCTTCACTTAAGGAGCTTGCTTTGGTGAGACTATGAGAGTTTATTTCTCTCTACAGTTGTCTGAAGTTCTTGATGATGAAGTTGGTTGGAGCTGATTTCTCTAAAGATCTTCAGTTGGATTACTATGCAGATAGTAAGTCCAATGGTAATTATATCAAAAGACATAATGTATAGGGCCTGTGATATGATCAGAATGTCCTAACTGATGTTAGAACATCATCATCATGTTTTTTGAAATTAGAGTTCAGATTGTGGAAGTTGATATTGACTAGTTGAATCAGAAGTGTTCTAACTTATCAAACGGGAGAATGATGAGGTGAAGACTGTCTTGGATTATGGGGTGTCTATATGGTAGTCTGACTCTTGTTGAGGTCAGAATGCTTGTGGAGAGGTGGTTTCTTCTGCTACAAGTCACTCTAGAAAGAAGTGGATCATTTTGGTGCTTGTGAAGCAAGTAGGCTGAGGATTTCTAGAGCATGTATTTGATGCCTTTCAAGTGTGAAGGACATCTGGTATGTGAATTAACCACAATGTGTTATTTATCACAAAAACGGTGAATATTAGTTTCAATTTTATTGCGGGATAACAGAGTATTTTTTTTCGTAAAATCACTCACTAAAGACATGTAGAAAAAACTATTACCTATGCAGAATCCTTCTTGGAAGTTGTTTTCTTTTAGTCTATCAATTTAAACAACATAGTGTTTAAGGTACCATTGCTTGAATGGTGTCGCATCAACTTGAACACTAGCATTCCTAACAATAGTCTTTCACAATTTTGACACATACAAGTGTTGCGATACTGATTGCGGCCATTAACCATAATTTATTATTTATTATAAAATAGTGAATAACTTTATCAGGATCGATTTACATACATGTGTCATTTTTTCGGCTATGGGCCATTTTCATTAACCTTACATGTGTCTAGTACTTACATATAATCTCAACATAATATAAACAATTATCAAAGACAAATATTATAAAACCACTTACTAAAGACATGTATCAAACCACATGTATCAAAAAAATTACCTCTGCATAATCCTTTTTGAAAGGTGCCGCATCAACC
Source organism: Lathyrus tuberosus (assembly GCA_022829125.1). Lineage (NCBI taxonomy): Eukaryota > Viridiplantae > Streptophyta > Magnoliopsida > Fabales > Fabaceae > Lathyrus > Lathyrus tuberosus. Next base: position 8,200,823 of record JALAZF010000061.1, read on the forward strand.
CGAACAATAGCAGTCCTAACAAGAGTCTGAGTTTGCACAAGCACATTGTAAACCACATTCAATTTTAAGAAACTCCATTTCACATTGCCACTTTTAAGAGGATCCTCCAGGTTGTCTTGTTGCATGACAACTTAGTGTCTGCTTGCTGACGACCAAACTCGTACCTATACAAACCCGACGAGATTATAATTAGCTTAAATAATAATTAATTGGAATCTCTATATCAAAAATATTATAAAATATCTAGCACTGAAACTACAATCTGATCAAAGATGCAAACAGAAAAGTCCAAATGTTGTATGAACCCTAAACCCAATATTGAATTTCAATGAAAAATAGACAAACTCCAAACCCTATAAATATAGTAATTAAATCCTAAACAGTAATATAAAAATTTTAATTTGATTATTGAAAAGAATCACATAATTCCAAATATGCATAAGATAGATTCTAAACAAGTAAATTAGGTAAGGGTGACAATAGACAAAGACAAACTCAGTCAAAATCAATTTTAAACAACATTTACATACAAGAGATCTGACTCGTAAATCAACTCAACTCCCACCATAGTTGCATATTAGGTCATATTAGCTCATTTAAATTTATGTGACATTGTTAAAGTGAACAAATGTAACAAAAGAAGATGATATACTTTTTACAGAAGATTTATTTTTAAAAATAACAAAGAAATTTTTTTGGACATTTTCTTTATCTTTAAAAATACTCACATGGGTTCACTTCAATAATCTATTCTCTAATTTAACCATGTTAAATTAACATAAATTTGAAGAATTAATAATAGAAAATGTTTTTAGAAAATAAATTAGACCTTAACTCTTAAGAGAATTGAATCTTTGCATAATGAAAAAACTATAAAATACATCAATTTATTTTCTTAATAGAAAATTATAAAATTATATATCTACTAACATCAAAAATTAATATTATAAGAAAAATGTTTATAACTACAATAGACTAAGAAAATAAAAGAACAAAGTGCATATCTAGAATACCCAATAAAATATATACATTATTTTTCGATTATATGAATTTTCATACTAATTGATATATCATTGGCATAGATTTCATAAGAAAAAATAAATGTAGATTTTAAACAATTTGTAATACATTTATCAGTGTTCTATACAACAATTGAGATATTCAATGCATTTGAATTACAATCATATATATATATATATATATATATATATAATTTAATTGGTATACACTGACAGTGCAAAATAATTTTACACTGTCAACCAATCACCCTCATGTATTCCGCCACATCATACTATAAATTTTAAATTACTGATATGACATGACAGATTGATGATTTTCTATTGGATGACAGTGTAAAATTATTTTACACCGTCAGTGCATACCAATTAAACTTATATATATATATATATATATATATATATATATATATATATATATATATATATATATATATATATATATATATATATATATATATATATATATATATATATATATATATATATTCACACGTCTTAGAAAGATTCTATCATTAATTGATACTTATCAGTTATATATCATTAATTTACTTAATTAAATTATTGATTCTAATTGAATCATTCTTATTTAAAGAATAATTTATAATGTGTTACAATTATATTGTCTTGTTGAATAAACCACTTGATATGACTTATGTGTAAGATATTTTTACAATAATAGATAATCTAATAAATTTTTGTATAACCTGTATAAGATGTTTTCATATACTATCATGAAGAGCTCATGAAAGTAAGCTTTACAAAATTAAAGAACATGCTTAAGGTTTTTCCATAATTTTTTCAAAATAATCTCTCTCACGAGTGATTATATCTATATCTAAAGGTCTTTAGTGATATGAATTTTGGCTTTCTTAAAGATATTGGGCTTAAGATTAAAATATATTAATATAATAAAATAGTTTTTGTTGGAAATATATTGAATAGAGAGTTGCAAAAAATATTCAATTGCAATTTTATTAGTCTAATTAAAAAATTTGTAAATATTCAGAGACTACCTTGTTTTAGATCAATTTTGGTTGATGTTTGTATGTATGTATAAAATTTTGACAAACAAATCGAAGAAGGTTGTTGTTAGTGTTATTTTAGTGATTTCATATACCTTTATTAAGGGAAAATAGAATTTAGATCAAATTCTTACTCTTAATAAGGTTGTGGACACTGAAAGAAAACTTAATAAGGAGTTTATTTTGTTCAGAGTTAACTTTGAAAAAAATGTACGATTTGGTTAAGACAGGAATTATCTTGATGTTGTAAGATCCAAGATGAGTTTCAAGTTAAGTGGAGAATGTGTCTCTAGAATAAGATAATGGTGGATTAGATGGTTATGGAGTATGTGAATTTAATATATTTTTGTTATATTAATTGGATGTTGCATGTGAATAGGGTGGTAAGGTATGATGAAAATGTTCAATTGGAGTTTAAGGAATGGTTGAGTTAGGTGTTTGGTAATGATAAATTGGCTTTAAGGGTGGACAATAGAAAAATCTTACACTTTAAATTTGACTTGTCGTTGGAGGGTGGTTTTTTATGTAATAGATTTAGAAGAACTTTTGGGTTATTTGAGAACGGTTTTGTGATGTTAGTAGGATCAAGTGGTGGATCATTGTTCTTTATTGAATAACATATTTTATAAATAAAATATTTTAAGGGTCTCATTTAGAATAAAGCACATTGACATGGAGACTTATGAACAATAAAATTCTAGCAAAGGATAAAATGGCCAACATAGTATTTTAGATTCTGACTCTCTTAACATACAAGGATGGGGAAAAATAAGTAAAATGTTAATCATCTGTCTTTTTAGTGACTTTTTCAAAAGTATTTGACTTCTTCAATGGTTTACTATCTATCTGTTAAGAAACAGAATACATATATAGAATAAGGTATGAAGCAAAGAAGATGAATCTTATTATTGGGAAGTAATGGCTATTATATAGCCTTACATCAGGTACAGGAATTCAAAAAGAGAAAAACAACACCACGTAATAACTAGTCCTACAAATGTGGAAACTAACTTTGAATAAATTGACAAACCAATTGAATAGGTCTTTTATTAACAGTAAAAGAAACCACCCACTAAACCCACTAACAATTAGCACTACGTGCTAATTTCTATCCTTAACATCCTCCCTTAAACTGCAACTTCTCATCTTAACTTCTGGTTTGCAGTTTACTTCAATTTCAGAGCAAACACCAAGAGACTTTCGCAACTTCAAGAATACTCCCGGCTTCAATGGTTTGGTCATAAGATCTGCTAATTGTTCTTGACTAGAACAATAAATCAAATTTACAATTCCTTCTTTGGACATCTCACGGAGAAAATGAAATCTGACATCTATATGTTTACTGCGACCATGCAAAACTGGGTTTTTAGACATCTTAATAGCAGAACTGTTGTCGCAGTTAACCGATATGCCTTTACTTTCAGAAATCTGATTTAAATTTGCTAGTATCCTTTGTAACCACACTGCTTGACAAGCACAAGAGGCATCAACTATAAATTCAGCTTCTGTGGTGGATAAGCTAACCACTAGTTATTTCTTTGAGCACAATGAAACTGCTCCAAAGCTAAGCATGAAAACATAGCCAGACGTGCTTTTTCGATCATCTATGTCACCTGCATAATCGCTGTCTGTGTATGCTACAAGTTTATTTACTCCACCCTTCTTGTAAAGAATTCCAAAATCAGCAGTTCCCTTTAAATAGCGTAATACCTGTTTTGCTACCAGCATATGTTTCACCGAAGGATTTTCCATGTAACGGCTAAGGAGACTGACAACGTATGACAAATCAGGTCGTGTAACGGTTATTAGATACATGAGGCATCCAATAAGTTGCTTATAGTGGGACTTGTTCACCCTCTCATCATTGCCAATTTCTTTTATGGTCTTGATTCCTGGTACTATAGGATTTTGCACAGAATTCGAGTCATTCATGCCAAAGCGATTTAATACCTCCAAAGCATATTTATTTTGAGATATAAAAATACTATTGTGCAATTGCATTATTTCAGTACCAAGGAATATCGCATCTTACCGAGATCTGTCATATCAAATTCTTGCTTCATAGAGCTCATAAAAGAGGTGAACATTAAAGGATCATTACCGGTATAGATGAGATCATCAACATACACACTCACAATTAAGATCTTTCCTCCTTGGTCTGTTTTGATGAATAGAGTGTGTTCATAATCACACTTTTTAAATCCCATCTTCAGAAAATATGTCTCTATCCGACTATACCATGCTCGCAGGGCTTGCTTCAGGCCGTAAAGGGCTTTCTTTAGTCGGTATATCTTATCTTCATTTCCCTTCTTGACATATCCACATTGCTGTTCTACAAACACCTCTTCTGCTAGTTCGCCATACAAAAATGCTGATTTGACATCAAGTTGGTAGAAGGCCAATTATAATGTGCTGCGGATGCTAGAATTAGACTAATGGTTTCCATTCGTGCTACAGGAGCGAACACTTCATTAAAGTCAATGCCATGTTGTTGTGTATACCCTTTGGCTACTAATCGGGCCTTGTATTTGTCAATTTGACCAACTTCATTGTACTTGGTCTTGTAAATCCACTTGAGACCAATAGCCTTTCCACCACTAGGCAAGTCTACCAATTCCCACGTGTCATTCCTTTTTATGGATTTCATTTCAGTATCCGTTGCCTGCTGCCATTTGACACTTTTAACAGCCTCCTCAAAAGAAGTAGGATCACCATCACATGTAAACAAGGCTAAGTTAGAGAAGGAATCAACAAGTTCTTCATTGGAAAGGTCTTCACCAGTAACATAATCATTCATCTAAGATAGTTGGTGGCGGTCTCGCACTGGGAACGTGTTGATGTATCAACTAGAGCTGATGTATGATGCTCAGGCTCATCACGGTCAACGAATTGATCAGCACTTTCAGGCTCAAGAATTTCAGAACTATTGCTGCTAACGTCATTTTCTTCTTCCCACTCCAACTCATACGCCGTGGATGATTCGGAATTGGTGTGCCAATTCCAAGCCTTATCTTCTTCAAAGATGACATCCCTGCTAATGATAATTCGTTTGGAAACTGGATCATATAGTCGGTATGCTTTGGATACATCACTGACGCCAAGTAAAACACAAGGAACACTCTTGTTATCGAGTTTGGTTCGCTTTGCATCAGGAACATGGACATTGCCAATGCAACCAAAATCCCGAAAATACTCAACTGAATGTTTGATGCCACTCCATGCTTCTTCTGGGATTTTATTTCTTACAGCAAGAGTAGGACTGCGATTTAAGATGTGCACAATCCAATTTACAGCTTCTGGCCAAAAAGTGTGAGGAATTTGTTTGATTGACATCATGCTTCGAGCAAGATTCATTATAGTTCGTTTCTTTCTTTCGGAAATGCTGTTCTGTTGTGGAGAAAATGTAGCTGTCAATTGATATTGGATACCATGCTCTGCACAATGTTCCATGAATTCGCGAGAAGTAAACTCACCTCCTCGATCTGTGCATAGGCCTTTGACAGCATGACTAGTTTGTTTCTCAACATGAATCTGGAAACTTTTGAAAACACCTAGAGCTTCTGATTTTGCAGTAAAAAAATAAACCCATGTTTTGCGGTTGAAATCATCGGTTAAAGTGAGAAAATACCTTTTTCCACTATTGGACTCTGGTTTAATTGGCCCACAAATGTCAACGGTAATCAATTGTAGAATGTGAGATGCTCTCCACGTACTATGTGAAGGGCAAGACTCTCTATGTTGTTTCCCAACCAAACAATCTCTGCAAGTCTTTGTTGAATACTTTAAGTGAGGCAGTGCAGTCGCCATCTTTTTCTAAATAAGAGTTTGGAGTCCCTTGAAACCTAAATGTCCGTAACGACAATTCCAAAGATACCATTCATCCTCAGCAACAGTGTTAAAGCATGTGGAAGACTTATGTTGAGCCACAACATTTAGAATGAACATTCGATTGGCAACCATATCTATTTCCATGAGGAGACCTTTTTCAGGATGAAATACTTTACATTTTCCACCTTGAAACATGATAGTTAGGTTTTTGGCTTACAGTTGTCCAATGCTTAATAAGTTGTTCTTCAATTCAGGCACAAAGAAAACTCCAGTGATGATATGCGCCCTACCATTTACTTGCAACCTTATATTGCCCATGCCCAGTACAGCCATAGAAGTATTGTTCCCCAATTTAACCGTGTCACGATAATTTTCATCAAGATCAGAGAAAGATGATTTCATACTACACATGTGTTTGCTGCATCCTGAATCAAGGAACCATTGATTTTCATAAGAGCGGGTCGTATTATCAACCTGCGCCATAAGTGGCAATTCTTCTTGACATTCAGCATAATGAGCCTCCTGCTCCTTGGATAAACATTCCCATTGGAAATGTCCCAGCTTGTGGCATTTGTAGCATTCGACGGTTGATCGATCACGACTTTGTCTACCACGACCTCTACCTCGAGCTCCACGACCACGTCCTCGACCTCCAAAAGTAACAGCCAGAGCATGCTCTTCTTCAATATAAGGACACATACGTTGTTCATGTAGAAGCAGCTTGCTTTGAAGTTCATCAATGGTCAGTGTATTTGTGTTGTTTGACTCCTCAATAGAACATACAACATAGTTGAACTTTGGAGTCAGCAACCTCAAAATCTTACTCACAACATCACTGTCATCTTTGTTTTCACCGTAGGCTTTCATCTTATTGACGATTGTAAAAATTCGAGCAAAGAGGGTCGTTATTGTTTCTCATTCCTTCATATGCAGAATTTCATATTCCTTGCGTAGGGTCTGTAATTGAGCTTGCTTGACTCGATTCGTCCCTTGATACTTTATACTCATGGAGTCCTAAATATCCTTTGCAGTATCCTTCTTGAGAATTGTCTCCAAGATAGAACGATCCAATGCTTGAAAAAGATAGTTCTTGGCCTTCAAATCTTTGAGTTGCAACTCATTTTGCTGCTTCTTTTGTGCATCTGTCAATACTGTTCCGACTGCAGTCTTAGGATGCCTTCATCTATTAATCCCCAATACTCTTTCGATCGTAGAAAATTTTCCATGAACATTGGCCAATGATCATAGTAGCCATCGAACTTAGGAACTGCTGGTTGTACAAAAGAATTTTCCGAAGTCATACTTGCAAGTATGGCTCACTAACTCACTCTGTATAAAAAAAAAAAGTGCTAGGCTCTAGATACCATATGTTAAGAAACAGAATATATATATATAAAATAAGGTATGAAGCAAAGAAGATGAATCTTATTATTGGGAAGTAATGGCTATTATATAGCCTTACATCAGGTACAGGAATTCAAAAAGAAAAAAACAACACCACGTAGCAACTAGTCCTACAAATGTGGAAACTAACTTTGAATAAACTGACAGACCAATTGAATAGGTCTTTTATTAACAGCAAAAGAAACCACCCACTAAACCCACTAACAATTAGCACTACGTGCTAATTTCTATCCTTAACACTATCGTCTTTCAAGAATGTCTTCTACTAGTCATGCTTTTCAATTTGGTACTTCTAATATGTTTCTGAAAAAGATTCTTGCTACACTTAATTCATTTGGTTGGTTGAAGTATTCACATTTTTTATCACACCATTTAGAGTATGTTTTAAATACATAATAAATTAGAGAAAATGGAATATGCACTGACAGTATAAAATACTATCAACCAATTACTCTCATGTATCCTACCACATCAGACTAAATTTTAAATTAATGGTATGTCATGACAGAATGATTAATTCCTATTGAATGACAATATAAAATTATTTTACACTGTCTATGCATATCAATTAAACTCAATAAATTATCATTAGATCATGAAATTAAAGAAAAAATGCTAATACGACTAGATCATGAAATTAAAAAAAAAAACAAATTGCTAATATTGTTTGAATGAATGTACACAAATTAAAAATTTAAAAGAAATATTAAAATATTCACAGAAAGGGTTGTGTTATACTTACTCGTCAGAATGGTTAAACCAAATTTCTCCTTAATGTAAGGATCTAGTGGCCGATCTTTCTGACGCTATTCAAGTTTCTGCTGCACATGGTTACTTTTCTTGGCTACTTCAGCAACAACTTCAGCTTCCTAGATAATCAAAATCAAAGAAACCGAAAGTTAATTAGACCAGACTGATGAGAAATACAATAGATGATTTTAAATAAGTTGTAGTTGCGTAAAGTTTTCTTGATATGATTGCATTCTGATACTAATCTGGTCGTCACATTGTGAATTCACCACAATTTGTTCTTTATCACAAAAACGGTAAACATGTGTCTAGTGCTTACTTATAATTTCAACATAATGTAAACCATTTTCAAAGATAAATATTGTTAAGTCACACACTAAAGACAAACTTGAATGAAAAATAGACAAACTCAATGAAAAAAATTCAATATTGTTGAATAACTCTATCAATATAAGAATCTTTTTACCTTTGAGTAACAAATCTCCATTTCTCTATATATATAGTGCATTAATCCCAGCATAAAGGAAGATAAATATTTCAGCAATGAATGACATAGTAGATAAAGTATGCCTGCAACAGTGTGACTATAGAACAAATTTGAATTAGCAGCAATCTTTATACTAATATAAACATGTTGGAAATTTTTTTACTTCAGTTAGCATATACAAAAAATGTTAATCTAGAAAAATTATGAGATTCTTTGATTGGAAGTCTTATCAAAATAACAAAATCAAACTCAATGGAAAAATTAGCTGAAATTCGAACCTTAGCAGAAGCAAAGTATTAAACCCATAAAATACAAGCCATTCAAGAACAATGATTCACTTAAACAAACTTGTGCTTAAAAAAACATGAATATAAGTATTTAAAAGATATACACTCTCACACTTTAATAGCCTTTGAAATCCTACATAATGAGTATGATTTTGTTATGTAAAACTTCAAGTGTACGCGTGTTGCAATTATTGAGAATAGAGATTAGCTGATAAGTAGAAACAAAAAGGAATTTGACATTGGAGATTTCATCCATTACTAATTATTGTAACATTTATATTGAATAGATTGTTTGTAGTCATTCTAGGTTTACGAGAACACAACAAATAGAAAACACAGCTTAAGATAAGAAAAATGTATAAAATGATTCAAAATGAAATATGGATACGGAAGTTGTTATCTATATGTTTTGATTTATGGAAAACCAACGCATTCCATGTTTCGATTTAAGGAAAACCAAAGTCTGTATTTGTTTCAATTTGAGAAAAACCACTGCATTCCATGTTTCGATTTAAACTCATAAAAAGGAGAAAATTTCTCGGGTTGTTTTGAACAAGTTTTGGTTTTTTATTTTTAAAATAAATTTTACAAATTTATTTTTCAAAAAATGATTTGAAGAACAAATTAAATATAATATGTGTTGTAATTTTTTTAAATATGTTTTAAAAATGAAAAATCAAAAGTTTTGTTTGACAGATTTGTTTTTAAAATATATTTAAAAAGGAAACTTGTTTTGAAGAACAAAAAGTTTTACTTCAGCTAGCATATAATATAGGTAAGCCATTAGGATCATCACCTTGCGGTCCGAAGAGTATCTAACACGTGTCATAAAAATGAATTAGAAAATCACTATAAAAGTATAATTTCTGAAAAATATTTGAATATGCTTAGTCAGCCTTATCAATTTTTCAAAAGAAAGCGTTTTAATGATATACTAAGGGTATGTTTGATTTGGTTTTGTAAAACTGTTTTTTAGTTTTTAAAATTTAAAAACTATAAAACTTGTTTGGTATTCTAGTTTTACAAAACTATTTTTGAAATCTATTCTCTATTTGAGAGTTTTAAAAACTAAAAAACTAAAATAGGTTTTGGAGGTTTTTGGTTTTCGTTTTTAGTTTTAGAAATTAAGAAGAGTAAAAAAATTAGGAAAATTTGTGGATTTTTCATTAATGGCAAATTTGTAATATTATTCAACTTTAAAACAATTTTCAAAAATTAGATTACCAAACATGTTTTCTTTTATTTTTTTCTTCAAAACTCTTTTTTTAAATTAATTTACAAAATAGTTTTTAAAAACTAAAAACTAAAACTCATTCAATCGGGCCCTAAGTAATCCAACCTGAAAAACACTGAGAAAGTTTCTTTAATCCCCTGAACCGGAAATCTAATATAACGATTTTTTTAAAGGTAAAAGTAGCATCACTTCAAAGAGGGGTGTATTCCAACAGACCGTATCCTAATTAGAGTTAACTTATTAAACCCCTATGATTTCTGAATCGAACAATATTTTTGGTGTATGCATAATTTAATTTAATACACAGTTCATGAATAATAAAATTTCAACTTTTGTTCCTGATTGATATTTTTTGAATTCATACTTTATTATTTATTATTAATACATATAAATATGTATTAAAACAAAGATCCAAACATTCAAATATTTATTTTGTATTGTAAACACATTTCTATAGAATAATTTAATATACTAATGAACTTACCTGTGCAGACGCACAAATCTTCTACTAGTTTCCTAATATAAAAGTAGTATTGGTTTATTCTATGCTCTATTAAAGTATTCTAGAAACCTATATGAATTTTCATCATTATTTAACAGGTAATAGTTTTTCAATAAATTACCCTTATTTTCTTGAAATGTGCATCATGTTTCAACAAAACCACAAGGAAGATAAAACAGAACTACACATCAAGTATAGAAAGTTAACTTACAAATATATATATCATCTCGATCAATTTCTGGGAACAAGTTAATATAAAAGTCAAATCCATCCGGGCTAACATCTCAGCAAAGTATACCTAAAAAATATTGGACAAAATTAGAAAATATATGTTGTTACAAGTAGTGCAGACAGCAACTGATATCCGACCAAAATTGGGAATAGTAGAGTCTGCAAAATATAAAATCAACCACTTACATATTTCTCCCTAGGAATGAGCGTGAGTAAGAGAGCTTTTAATATGCTCCACATGCATCTCAATTTCAATTATAGTGCATTCTGTATTCTAATTAATAATTATAATTCTAATGTTCTTCCGACCCTGTTCACGTTTGCCCTTTTGCCTGGTTCATAGCATTTATATTTTTCTCTTCAACATCATCTGCTCTCTATGAAACTCAGACTTCGCGACAGGGACATCGGGACACTGTTAGAGATTATTTGTTATAGTTTAGCCTTTATTTTTGTTAACAAAGTTCTGGTATTTAGGAAGAATAAGTCAGTCATGAGATCCTAGTTTTTAGGGAGAGTCATCAGTTTTATTCCAGTTTCTTAGTAACCATGTAGTTGGTTTGTAAACTTGGTTTTTTAGCCACTCTTCTATTCCGATAATGGGCTATAAACAGTCTTTGTTTGTATGATTCAAGGAGTTGTTATTTCTTTCGGCTGCTATCTCTTAGTCCATGAGTTTTGATATAATAACTTTTTTTTTTTGAATATTTTGATATTTTTCAAATATAATTTGTAATTCTTTTTATAGAGGATGTTGTTTGCTTAAGTCAATTTCATAAATATATATATATATATATATATATATATATATATATATATATATATATTCTAATGGCTGAAACCATAAGTATAAGCACATTGTTTTTTTTATGTGGTGTCCACTATCCCAGGAACAACTTTATCCCGCTGTTATAGCTATATCAAGGTGTCATAACATTAATTGCGATCATCGCAGATTAAATTAATCATAATTTTTTCTTTTACATAAAAATGGTACCATTTCGTCATTGTCATTTTTATAGTGAGACGGTGGTTGTGGCAGCTCTATGAGCGGTGCCTAGATACCTCAAGTGAGTTATCGAAATATATAAAACAACTTCAATAGAATATGCTTTTAGAATAGACATATTATGAAACTTGTTCGAAAGATCCTAACTCAAACATAATATTTTTCAAGAAACTTTATTTAAAAAGTTCATGTTAAATAACCCTTAATGGTAAAGAAAATTCATGTTAAAGTATCTTAATGGTAAACAAAGTTCATCCACAGACAAAATTGAATAAATTATCAATTTATTAGATCAGACCGACGAGAAATACACTATAAGGTTTTAAAAAAAAGTTGTTTTCTTGTAAGGGCCTCTACTATTTCGATCAGAATATGTATTGCGACACTAATTGCGGTCGTCAATATGTGACTTAACCAAAATGTATTCTTTATCACAAAAATGGTAATTAACAGTTTCTATTTTATCACTGGTAACAAAGTATTTTTTTTGTAATATCTCTCACCAAAGACTTGTATCATAAAGACAAGTACCAAAAACTATTATCTCTGCAAATCCTTCTTGGAAGCGATTATTTTTTCCTACCAATCTCAACACCTCATCGTTGAACCATATTGTTGAAGGTATCATTTATTGGTGCTACAACAACTTAAACAATAACACTCATACCAAGAGTTTGAGTTCGCACAAGCGCATTGTAAAACACATCCAATTTTAGAAATCTCTATTTCACATTGCCACCTGTATGAGGATCCTCCTAACTGTCTATATGCCAGACAACTTAGTGTTTGCTGGATGACGACCAAGCTCATATCTATACTCGACAAGATAATAATTAGCTTAAACAATAACTAACTAGAATCTCTATACTATAAAAAAAATATTTAGAATTGAAATTGCAATCTGATCAAATGTGCAAAAAGAAAAGAAACTCAATATTAAACTTCAATGAAAAATAGGCAAACTTTAAACCCTATAAATATACTAATTATATCCTAAGCAGTAATAAAAAAAATTAAAATTTGATGATTGAAAACAATCACATAATTCCAGATATGCATACTTACAGATTTTATGTATTGCTCTACTATTCGCACTCCCCATGAAGCCCATGATAATTGTTTTGGTTGGAATTAACTTGCTATTTTTTTGACACTGTTGGGCTGGGCCTGCGCCTTTTTCTTAGCACGTACTCCTTGATTCACTCCTACACCCCCACTGTTGACTATGTTTTGATTAAATTTTCACTTATTTTTCTAGTTTTTTGTATATTAATTTTGTTAGTTTTTTGGATTAGATATTTGGTACATTTCTTTGTGTTAGAATTTTGTTAGACGTTGATATTAATTTTAGTGATTGAATTGTGATTTGGATCTTTGTTTAGCTTTTGGTTAATTGTGATTAACATTGTTTTTATTTCTTGACTCCAATTTTGTTTAGAAATTTTGGTTTGAAGATGGTTGTTGACCTAATTAAATTTGTTTAGAATTCTTGCCTGGATATACTTGTGGAGGTTTCAACCTTGTATAATTAAATAATTGAATAACTGCACCTAATCAGACTAAAAGAATTAATAAAAGGTCATGGACTTAAACCTTTTCCTGGACATGGATGTGGACTAGGTAAGAACCTATTCTCGTGGAGTTTTACTTTGAATATGGACATAGGTTTAGACCTTTGCTTCAAATTTTGGACCATGGACTCAAGTTTAATCAACACCTAATACACTTTGACCTAATTCTTCTAATTCACTTTGTTTACTTGATTGTTAGTGTAGCGAGCAATTTTGGGACGCGGTTCTTAGGCGTTGTCGCTCTTTTGGGGTTACTACAGGTCGATTCATTTTTTATCCTATTGAAGCTGATGAAGGAAGGGAAATAGATGTCTCCAACTAACCCTGCTTGCATACCGAGTTTAAACAGCGGTCTGTTAGGTTACGAATGCTATGTGGTAATGGGGCCTCTCTTAGGTTATTTTGGTAGAATGACGGGTTTATTCTATCGGCAGGATGTTAGGACTGGTGCTTTTCGATTGATGTGGGATTTAGGGTTTTTGTTTCGTGTGCTCGCTAAGATTTTTCTTTCAATCTTATGCCTACGTATTCCCGTTTTCCGAAACAGGGAAATCAGAGCGTTTGTAGTTCCTCCTATTCTATGGGACGAAATGGTATTTTGGTGTCTTGTTCAAAGCCCAAGACGTGAAGCTAAAGGTTGTCTGTATCTTGTTCAAAGCCGAGGATGTAAAGCTGAAGGGTCTATTTGTATCTTGTTCAAAGCCCAAGATATGAAGCTGAAGGTCTCGACTTTAGAGAGAATTTCTCATCTCAAAAGAGGGGTTTGTTTGTCACGACTGTTGGGTGACTGGTTATAAAGGATGATTACTTTAACCGGGATGTGTGAATCCAGCAATGCCATAATTTCCTTCATAGGGGATTTCCAACCTGAAGGAGAAGACTTTAACTCAGTGTAGAGCAGTGCCATCTTTCCATAGGAATTTCTCATGCTAAAAGAGGGACAGTGGCTTGGATGTAAATGATCCAGAGGATTGCCGCTTACAGCAATTAGATGAAGGGAAATGAGTTGTTGATGTTTGTATACTATGAACGAGACACAACTTTGATGTTAAAAGGTTGATTGGCTCAATCGGGGTTTTCTTATACAAAGCCTAAGAGGAGGCTATTGGCCCAACAAGAGGGTGTTTTTATGTGTCTCGTACGACGCCCGAGAGAGAGGCTAAAAGATTTGACTCAACAAGAGAGTGCTTTTATATGTGTCTTGTACGAAGCCCAAGACGGAGGCTAAAGGTGTTTGACTCAACAAGAGAGTCTTTTATACTCAACAAGAGAGTGATTTAGTATCTCGTATGAAGCCCGAGATGGAGGCTATTGGGAGATTGACTCAATAAGTGAGTGTTTTTGTATCTCGTACAAAGCCCGAGATGGAGGCTAAAAGATTTTTGACTCAACAAGAAAGTCTTTTTGTATCTCGTACAAAGCCCGAAATGGAGGCTATGGTTACTGTTTCAGTTGAGTGACATGTTCAGTATGTTGGTTCAAAGAGAAAATCAGTTCTTATATGGGTAATGTTGTACTCATGGATTTGATCTGAGGACCGAGATTATTTCCCGTTCTTTAAGGAAACGGGGAATCCGAAGGGTTTTTGAGAATGTCCAAGTCTACGGGTGTATTTCCCTATTTTTGAAAGGGACTTGAGAATGCCTTCGAGACTCAAGGAGATTAGACTGTCCAAGTCTAGAGTTTTATCTTTTGTACTATGTGTTGAGAAACAGTAGTATGGTCTAGACTCTTCGAAAGACTGTTCTATAAAGATGACTAATATTTGTTCCTATACCTCTAGGAGGTCGTCGGGACAATTTGTACGTAGCCCAAGAGGAGGCTGGAAACTTTTAAGAAGCCGAGAGATCCTTGTACGAAGCCCAAGAGGAGGCTATCATTCCCGGAGGAAGAATCATTATATGAAGCCTAAGAGGAGGCTGTGAATACTTCTAAGAAGCCGACGGGTCCTTGTACTAAGCCCAAGAGGAGGAGGGGTGCTTTTAGGAAGCCTGTGGGTCCTTGTACAATGCCCAAGAGGAGGCCGATGCTTTTAAGAAGCCTGTGGGTCCCCAAACCCCGAGAAATTCAAGACAGACTATTCACAAGGAATAGATCAAGCCAGGAAAGTTCGAGAATTTGGAAGAAACTCAAGAGATGCTATTCACGGAGAATACATTCATCTCTGGGGAGGTAGAGTCTCTTGACAATTCCTAAGGAGGACAGCCGAAGAGAAGACTGTATCTGGTGCTCCTATTGGGGATCTAGCTTGTATATTTCTACGAGTAATCGAAACGACTTTACTTAGTTCTAGATGTAATTGCCGGGGAAACCCTAAATATCTATACTATTATTACATAGTTGATATGAGTTTATGAAAGAAGACTTACAGCGAAACAACCCCACAATACAGTTATATGATATAAAAGCGGTAAATGAAAGCGTATAAACACTTACTCGGTTGTAGAGCTTCCATGCTGTTTGGTTAGTTGTTCAACAAAGAAATATTGAAAACAACAATATATTCAAAATCAAAGGAGAAAGTGCTTTGAAAAAGAAAGATTGGGGCTTACAGCTCGAGGAGAGGCCCAGGGTTTTATCAGTGATTGCACTGTTGAAATTTGTACAGAAGGACTTATACAAGTGACTGTGGCCCAAAAAAAGGTTTTCTGTACAAAGGGATGGGTCTTACACTCTCTCAAGAGGCCCAAAAAGTTTTAAAGAAAAAGAGATGGGTCTTACTACTCGAGGATAGGCCCAGATGACTTTTCGTTTGAAATGGCAATCGCGCCGAGGTTTTCTTTTAACGCAGAGGGACTTATACAATATCTGAGGCCCAAAATTGTTTTGGTTAAAAGGGGATTGGGTTTTACACTCTAATAGAGGCCTAAAATGTTTTGAATGGGTCTTATAGCTCAAGAAGAGGCCCAGATGTTTTAAACGGGCGCGACCTTACTTGTATAGAGGGACTTATACAATGAGTGAGGCCCAAAAAGTTTATGTACAAGGGGGTTTGGGTCTTACACTCTCTCAAGAGGCGCAAAAAGTGTTTGAAAATGATTTATGAGGGTTGAATTAATCAAAAACCCTAATTTGTTTTCAAAATGTATTTTAATTGAATAAAAAATTCAATTAAAATGATCAAAATTGTTTAAGATGTAGAAAACAAACTGTGATCTTGGATTAATGCTTCATAAATCAAGTTTTGCCCTGCAAAATGATTAGAAATCATTAAAATTTGCAAAATCAAGATGGAAAAAATATTCAAAATGTCAAAAACAATTAAATATTAATTCTTTGCAAAAATATCAATTATATGAAATAAATAATATTTTTGGGATTTTTTGGGATAATAAAATATTTTAACATTTTTGTGAATTATTAAAAAAAAATCAACTCAAAATCATTAAAACTCAGAGAGAAATTAATTTTTGAATCAATTAAATAAAATTACAAAATTCAAATATTTGAATTTTCAAAAAAGGCGCCAAGAACACGCGCGTGTTCTGGGTTTTGCCCAGATTTGCATTTTCTCTCCAATCTCACTGAATACTTGGTTATATCATGCAATCCACATATCAATCTGCTCGTCTCAAACTCACGATCATGTCCATGGTATTTAAATTCATTTATTTTTAACATGGAATAAGAAATCAAGATAAAACCTCAAGAACCCTAATTTCTGCATGAAGGCTGAGAATTTTGATACACGATTGAAACAAAGCAATTAATTGAGGGGAAACATTCCATGCATAATTATGAACATTTGGCAAAAGTATTGTGCGAGGAAATGTGCATAGATTGAGAGATGACCAAGTTTAGGCTTACCTCTAGGTCTTGACAGCAAGTGCAATGTGATTTCTGAGTTGGAGGTGTTACAAATGAGTTGTGATGATCTGAACAGCTTCCCTACACCCTATGGAGTGTGTTTGAATGCTTGGACTTGATTGAAAATGGCTGGATCACTTCATGGCATCTCAACTACAACTTGGTTAAAACCTTGAGCAATTGACTGGTGAGTCTGAGAAATCAGTGTTCCAGATGTTGTTTAAGTGTTTGGATCACTTCTATATGATGTATGTGAGGTGTGTGTGTGTGATTGGTTTGAGTGGAATTGCTCTCTAACTCAAAAACTCAGAGTTACCTTGCTAAAGAAGGCATTTTTGCCAAGAGAAAGGGATTTTGAGGAAAGCATCTGTTTGATGGCTTTGGTGTACTCAAACTGATCACAATTGAGCTCTATTTATAGTATAGCAAGTTTGTTTTGCAAGGAATAGTGAATGGCAACTGCTGAGTAGGTTTGGCCAATGTTGGCAAATGAAAATCCAAGTCTCCTCTAGCCATTGACTAGAGGTTAGGGCACAGGCTGCTGCTTCCCTTGGTCTTGAATAAGTTTTGACTGAATTTAGTTGCTAATAGCTCAGTCCATACCACCTTGGTGCTTCCATTGAATGCTCCAATCCAAAATTGGAGTCTTGTCCCTCTTTTAGGGATTTCTAGGTTTGGCATGCTATTTCTTGTTCCAAGGACTTTGGAGGCATGGCTCAGTGATTGTCCCCTTTAGATTTGATCCTCAGATGTGTCCAAGATGATGACAAGGCTTGGAATTGGCTGATTTTGGCAAATCGACCAAAAGTGCAAAAATCTGCCTTGCCTTGGCAGTTTTCAGCAAGGCATCTTGCCACTACCATATCTCTTAGCTCAAATTGAATTTGGTGATGTTCTTGGCCATTTTAGAAAGCCCTTATATGATACAACAACTGTTTGATCATATTTGGTTTTGATACTTTTTGGATCCAAGTGAAAAATCCCCCTACATTTGGAAAAAAGTAAAGGCAGATTCTGACTTAGTGAAATTTTCACTAAGTGTTGGAACAAAGTGACTTTTCTTGATTTTGATCACTCCATAACTCAAAATCCATGAGGAATTTGGACATAGATCAGTATGAAGCTTTTGTAGAGGGCAATGAGATCTACAAATCAAGCTTTGGATGGTGAAAAATGGCTTTGTGGTTTAGGAGTTATGATCCTCCAAAGTTGGTACCCTTGCCACTTTATTTCATAACTTAGAAAATTTTCTAAGTTTTTATGGTTACCCCTTTTACAAGTTATCCCACTTTCTTTGATTTTTCTTGATGAATGATGATTCAAATCATACATTAACATCATTTTAGGGTTAAAAATCCACTTTTGTGAAAAATCTCAAAAAGTCAAAGTTGACTTTTGTGCACAGTTGAGTTTTGTCAGATGAATTCCAAACTGTGCAATTCTTCAGGAAATCATGTCCTTAACCTAAATCAAACTTGATGGACATGTTCCATGGGTGTTATAGGGTGTGTTGAATCATGTCCTAGGGCTTGGGAGCAATTCCTGTTCAAAAGTCAAAGTTATAGTTGACTTTTTCTGCGAAACCCTAATTATGGTCCCGATGAAATTGAGACTTGTTGCTCAAGCTTCTTGGATCAATCCATTGTTGCAAATGGATCAATGTGGTATATTGGAGACCCTCAAATCCTCTCTTGAGGTCTTGGTTCATGTTTTATCCCAAAAGTCAACTTAGGGATGAATTAGGTCAAGAAACCCTAATTCCTGATTTTTGTTGAATGCATCCCATGAGGAAAAATTGACTTGATGGTTGGGTCCATGAGGTTCCATGGAGAATATTAGGTTATGCCTTGAAGCATTGGCTCATGCCCAGAGGAAATTTTCCATCTGGAGGCCCTAGTCGACCAAAACCCTAATTTGGTGACACTGGCAATCTTGAGGCTTGATCCACCTAGAAGGGAGCATCCTTGTGCTTAATCCTTGAAGTGGGAGTCATTTCGATCATTTTTCTATGTTTGAGAGGTTAGACAAGTTGAAGATCATGTCATTCCTTGATTGATCTTTTGTCTTAAAGCTCTGAGAGGGCTTGAAACCCTAATTTTGATTGTAGTGAATGCTCAACAATTCTTTGAGGAAATTGATGAGGCATAAAGGTACATCCATATTATGATGATGATTTGCACAATGATGGGAATCTTAGTGGTCAAAATTTGGGGTATGACAGATGCCCTATTTAATCTTCTTGGACCCGAAGGTGTGAATGCCGAAAGTATTCGGACATTCAGGGTGCAAGAGGATTAAATATCGGAATATCCGAAATTTTGATGGTGGTTAAGAATGGTAGTTCACGCATCCTTCTTCTTTTGCTAAACAATGATGCTTAGAAAAGGTAAAACTTCCCCTCGATCTTGGTTTCCTACCAAAGAACTGGTCTTAGTTTCTGAACTAAACTTCCCCTCGATCCCGGTTTCCTACCAAGGAACTGGTCTTAGTTTCTGAAATAAACTTCCCCTCGATCCTGGTTTCCTACCAAGGAACTGGTCTCAGTTTCTGATATACACTTCCCCTCGATCCTGGTTTCCTACCAAGGAACTGGTCTCAGTTTCTGATATAAACTTCCCCTCGATACTGGTTTCCAACCAAGGAACTGGTCTTAGTTTCTGAAATAAACTTTCCCCTTGATCCTGGTTTCTAACCAAGGAACTGGTCTCAGTTTCTGATATAAACTTCCCCTCGGTCCTGGTTTCTTACCAAGGAAGTGGTCTCAGTTTCTTTTATCAATAAACTTTATTGACAAGGGACGCTATTCATAGCGGTTTTCCTCAAACTTCTTGCCGAATTTTCTTGCGGAGATGCCATTTGACGAAAAAGTTTTGACGTCGGACTTGCTGGGGAACCCAGTCGTCTGAGTTGTAGAGGTGCACAAACTTCTCTGTTGGAGACGACATTCGTTGACTCTATCAGGGAAAACGAGTCTCTTGAGAGACTGCTTTCGCTTGGGGTCTTACATCATACTTTTCTCGGGATCTTCCTGGAGAAATGCCATATGATGGGATCCAATTTTGAGGTGCCGATGACCTTTTCATCAGTGGTTTTTTCAGAGAAAAACTGCAGTACTGCCGAATTTCTGCTTAAGAGGCTTTCTCTGGGGATTTTCTTTAATCCGGGAAAGCGAAGATATCATCTTCAACGGCGAAGAGTGATATTTGTTAAACGTTTTCCGGTCTTCCAGAGGTTCAAGTTATCAAAGTGGTCGAGGACCCAACATCAATCCAGAAACAAACTAGAGGAGAGATCGGTCAGACGCAACACTTCCTGATGAGGAAAGGGCTGACAACTCGATTGAGAGGACTTTTATCACTAGGGATAAGACCGACTAGAGTGATAGTGATGCAATATGAATATGAATGCAAATCAATAATGCATGATGTATGTATGTTTATGCTGACAAAACTGACGCGACATACAGACTAACGGATGAACATGACCAGACACTCGGCCATCGCGAGGCGAAGACATACCGTTGGTTCAAACATAGCAATTCTACCTTTCTTAGGAGAGATAGTCCCTATGGGGAATACCGTTGGTCGGGCTTAGGAGATAAGAACTCGGCCGAGGGTGTCAGATGAAACATGGTCTCTGACACAGCTGATCCTTCATTCAGGTGCACTGGTTTAGAAGGGATACTTTGATTCTGCACTTTGAAGTTTGCTTACTTCTAGAGAAGCGATTGATGTTCTTTCGATGTTCAACAGTCAAAAGAAATTGCCATATTTATTTTAAAAACAGAAAAAATTTTAACAAGTAAATTCATTTTGTTTTATTTCAAGAATCGTTAATCATATTAAAATGTCATTCTGTAAGGCTAAAACAAATGAGAATTATAAACAAAAGCATGAGGGCTCAAATTTTATTGATAGGATGGAAATCAACCAAACGCGTGATTCCATAGAGTATTTACAAAGTTAGAAAATGGTAATTTAAAGGGAAAAGGGCTACATTGAAACATAACGACTACTATCCTTCTACCAACTTTGAATTCTAGGCATCCTGAGCTTCTGTCGAAGATGACCGTGACTGGAGTTTTCTGATGGACGACGTAACTGTTGTTGAGGATTTGCCCCGGTTGAACATAGTTACTTGCCATTATCTCTAATTTTTGCCTGGATTGTACTTTGGAGTTTCCAATCCACCGGGATGATTTTTGATTATGTCTCTAATTTTTTCCTGGACCGCCCTTTCGGGTTTTCAATCCACCGAGACGTCTTTTTGTTTTGGCAAAGTATTTCTTGACTACATCAACATTCGTGGGGTAGGCAAATTCCTCTCCGTCCATGGGTGCAAGTCTCAAGGCGCCGCTTGAGAAAGCTTTTTTGACCACGTAGGGGCCATCATAATTCGGAGTCCACTTGCCTCGCGAATCAGTGAGAAAAGATTGTATCTTCTTGAGCACGAGGTCTCCTTTTCTGAAGACGTGAGGTCGGACCTTTTTGTCAAACGCCCTCTTCATTCTTTGTTGATACAACTGACCGTGGCATAGTGTCGTGATTCGTTTTTCCTCGATCAGGTTGAGTTCGTCGTGTCGGCTTTGACACCATTCAGCTTCTGTAAGCTTAGCTTCCATCAATACCCTGATTGACGGGATCTCTACTTCTATGGGGAGTACCACTTCCATGCCATATACTAGAGAGAAAGGGGTTTCCCCTGTTGAAGTGCGGACAGACGTGCGATAACCGTGAAGATCAAAGGGTAGCATCTCGTGCCAGTCTTTGTAGGTTACAACCATCTTTTGAACAATCCTCTTGATGTTCTTGTTAGCCGCTTCTACCGCTCCGTTCATCTTAGGTCGGTAGGGAGATGAGTTATGGTGTTCAACCTTGAACTCAGTGAACAATTCTTTTATCATCTTATTGTTCAAGTTAGATCCATTGTCTGTAATGATCTGGCTCGGAACACCATAATGGAAAATGATATTGTTTTTGATAAATCGACCACCACTTGTCGAGTTACATTGGTGTACGATGCTGCTTCGACCCACTTGGTGAAGTAATCAATGGCCACTAGAATGAACCGATGTCCGTTTGAAGCCTTAGGTTCAATCATGCCAATCATGTCAATTCCCCATATGGAAAAAGGCCACGGGGAAGATAGAACTTTAAGATGTGATTGCAGTACATGGATTTTGTCGGAGTATATCTGACACTTGTGACACTTCCTCATGTACTTGTAGCAGTCGGATTCCATGGTCAACCAATAATACCCTGCTCTTAGAATTTTTCTCGCCATAGTGTGTCTGTTTGCATGAGTGCCAAAGGACCCTTCGTGAATTTGTTTTATCAGCATGTCTGCTTCTGGTCTGTCCACGCATCGAAGCAAGACCATGTAGAAGTTTCTCTTATAGAGAGTATCACCGCTCAAGAGGAAACTATCTGCTAGCCTTTTGAGGGTCTTTCTGTCTTTCTTGGATGCCCCAGGAGGGTATTCTTGTTTCTGAAGGAAGCATTTGATATCATGATACCAAGGTTTATCGTCTATGACTGCTTCGATCATGAAGATGTAAGCGGGTCGTTCAAGGCGCATTATGTCGATCTTAGGTATGTCATTCCATTGACCTACACTAATCATGGAAGAGAGAGTGGCTAAGGCATCAGCCATGTGATTCTCCTCACGAGAGATATGATGAAACTCGACTCTGTTGAAGAAGGGTAGCAACCTTCTTGCGTAGTCTTTGTAAGGAATCAATCCTGATTGGTATGTGTTCCAATCTCCTTTGATCTGATTGACAACCAAAGCTGAGTCGCCATATACGTCCAAGTTTTTGATCCTTAAATAAATC
Source organism: Lathyrus tuberosus (assembly GCA_022829125.1). Classification (NCBI taxonomy): domain Eukaryota; kingdom Viridiplantae; phylum Streptophyta; class Magnoliopsida; order Fabales; family Fabaceae; genus Lathyrus; species Lathyrus tuberosus. The sequence goes on from JALAZF010000061.1 coordinate 8,223,807, forward strand.
GCTTCTTCGAGACCCATGATACAAGCTTCGTATTCGGCCTCATTATTTGTACACTTGAATGTAAGTCTGGCAGTGAAAGGAATGTGGGTACCCTGAGGTGTAACAATGATTGCCCCAATTCCATTTCCGTAATGATTGACAGCTCCGTCAAATATTAGTTCCCACTGGGAACCTGGTTCTGGCCCTTCACTGGGTAGCGGTTCATCGCAGTCTTTCATTTTCAAATACATGACATCTTCGTCTGGGAAGTCAAACCCGACTGATTCTTGATCGTCAATCGGTTGATGAGCCAAATGATCGGCTATAATACTTCCTTTAACGGCTTTCTGAGCGTGGTACTCTATGTCATATTTTGATAGCAACATCTACCGACGGACAATTCTTCCCGTGAGAGCAGGCTTTTCGAAGACATACATGATTGGGTCCATCTCGAAGACCAACCAAGTAGTGTGATGAATCATGTATTGGTGAAGACGTTTGGCTGCCCAAGCCAAAGCGCAACACGTTTTCTCAAGCATCGTGTACCAAGTCTGGCAGTCAGTGAATTTCTTGCTCAGATAGTAAATGGCAGACTCTTTCCGTTTGGTTTCATCTTGTTGGCCAAGTACACATCCCATTGAGTCTTCTAGGACTGTGAGATAAATGATCAGTGGTCTTTCTTCCACTGGAGGTGATAGAATCAGCGGATTCAACATATATTCCTTAATACTGTCGAAGGTGGTTTGGCAGTCTTCTGTCCAAACGCAGTCCTGGTTCTTTTTGAGTAATTTGAAAATTGGCGCACAGGTCGCGGTCATAAGGAATATGAATCTGGAAATGTAGTTCAAACGTCCCAGGAATCCTCTGACTTGTTTTTCAGTTTTCGGAGAAGGCATTTCTTGAATGGCCTTGACCTTGTCAGGATCAACCTCAATTCCTTTCTGGCTGATGATGAACCCTAATAGTTTCCCTGAACGGACACCGAAGGTACACTTGTTGGGATTCAAGCGGAGTTTTTACTTTCTCAGACGCTCGAATAGTTTCGACAGGTGGGTCACATGCTCCTCTTCTGTCTTAGATTTAGCAATCATATCATCGACATATACCTCAATTTCCTTGTGTATCAGGTCATGAAAAAGAGTAGTCATGGCCCTTTGATAGGTTGCCCCAGCGTTCTTCAAACTGAACGACATTACCTTGTAACAAAAAGTACCCCATGGGGTGATGAACAAAGTTTTATCCATGTCTTTCGGCACCATTTTGATCTGATTATAGCCCAAGAATCCATCCATGAAGGAGAAAACCTTGAACTTTGCTGTACTATCCACCAGCATGTCAATGTGTGGTAAAGGAAAGGCATCCTTTGGACTAGTCTTGTTCAAATCTCTGTAATCGACACACATCTTGACCTTTCTGTCCTTTTTGGGAAAGGGTACGATGTTGGCTAACCATTGAGGATATTCTGATGTAGCGAGGAAGCCCGCGTCAATCTGTTTCTGTACTTCCTCTTTGATTTTGATGGCCATGTCCGGGTGAGTCCTTCTCAACCTCTGTTTTACCGGCGGACATTCCGATTTTAATGGTAAGTGATGTTCCACGATGCTGGTATCCAACCCTGGCATATCCTGATAGGACCAAGTGAATACACCGGGAAACTCTCTGAGAAGCTTTGTTAAACCCTCTTTAGCGGTTGGACTGAGCAGTGCCCCAATCCTGATTTCTTTCCTCTCTTTTTTTGAACCCAAGTTTACCGTTTCCAACGGCACTTTGTGAGGTTCAATGGACCTTTCCTCTTGTCTAAGTAGTCGGGAGATCTCTTCTGGAATTTCGTCGTCAACTTCTTCTTCAGCCTCAAATATTGGGAATTCAAAGTCGGGAGAAGGCATCGGATCGTATGTTTCAACGGGGTTTAAAACAAGCAATCTGCATGACGGTATGATTTGTGTTTAGAAGAGATTGAGAATGCAAAAGTGTGTGCAGTGTATATTCTTTTTACTGCTTGTTTTTATTATTTGAATTGTTTTTTAGGATTACCATTTTCTGAGAAAAGCAAAAAGAGAAAACAGCAATTAATGCGGAAATTACAAAACAACGTTATTTTATTAATGAACAAGTTGATTCTTGAAACTACAGCCCTATAAAACAAAACTCAGTCGCTTTGGGCAAAGCGAAGAGGGATATTTACAGAAAGCGAGCCCTATCAAAACATCCATTTCACCTGGACAGGGTGAAAGGTTAAAGACGACAATTACTTTGACTTATGAACAATCTTCGGAACATCGACAGCAACCCATTGGCGGCGAACTCCTCGGTGAATCACAAAGGCTGGTACCTTCCTTGATTGGTCTTCAGAAATGACGTTGATTTCTGGTGGAGCAGGATCATTGGAATTTGTCTCCCAGGCAGAGTTGTCGTAGGAGAATTCCTCTGTTGCATTCTGCATAGTATTTGTACTCTCAGCTATATCTTCCCATCCAGTTGGCTGGATATTTTCGAGCCTGATACGAGAGCTTTCGGGAGCGGTGTACTTGACCATGTAGTCGCATTTTCCACTTGGTTGTCCCAAGGTGTCCCACACTTCTTAGGAACTGGAGGAGTCATCTCTCTCGATGACGTTGACCTCAGGAAAAGCGTAGTTGATGAATTCTAGTCCTGTAAACGTTGCGAATTCATCGTCGTGCTGGATATTTTCAGGATACCCTGGGTGTTGATCCCATGACATGGTGGGGACACAGGTATTCTGCTCAATGATGCTCAGCTGATTTTCATTGTTCGGCTGACTTTCCTGCCCCGAGTCTCCTGGGTAAGGTTGCCACATCGGCAGACCATCCATCGGGCCATAGTAGGTGTAGTCAAAGTTGTCCTTCATCGGAGTGTCTTCCTCTAATGAATTTGGCGGAGCACGGCATCCTTCCGGATCACAATCTCTGTAGATCATTTCGACATCTGGCCTGGGTATATATCTCGGACTCTGTGCGGGATAGCAAAATGGCGTAGGCACCTCTTCCTGAGACATATAACCGTCCTTGTTAAGATAAGACTTGCATTCTTCCTCCGTATCGGAGGAATCCTCCTCATTGATAGCATCGACTGCCTGAGGCACTGGGTGAAGAAACCCTCCACTGCGGAAGAAGTTCTGAATGGGACGAAGAATTTCATCGTTAGCAGCTGTCTGGGTACAGGTTGCAGAAAAACCAAGACCCTTCTTTGTTTTATTATCAGTAGGAATGACGAGCTGTCCCTATCCTGTTGTATAAGTACTCTCGACCGCTTTAATAGCATCTTTGTATGAGGAAATTGAAGTTCCCATTTCTGATTGATCGCCACTGTGTAAAGAAAGTGTTTGGACCTGGGTTCCGATTATCCCTTTTGGTTCCACGTAAGTGGATGACGATAAATTGTTTACGAGCAAAGCCTGTTCCCCACAGACTGTGACAAGCTGACCGTTCTGGACGAACTTTAGCTTTTGGTGGAGGGTCGAGGTAACCGCTCCAGCCTGATGTATCCAAGGTCTTCCTAATAAACAACTGTACGTTGCCCGGATGTCCATGACCTGGAAAGTGACTTGGAAAGTGTGAGGACTAATAGTTATGGGAAGGTCGACTTCGCCGATAACCATTTTCCTGGATTCGTCAAATGCTTTGATGAAGACCTCGCTGATTCTCATTGGAGGGCCTTTGAATGATAATTTCATTAAAGTGGACTTCGGCATAACATTCAGGGCTGACCCCGTGTCTACCAGTACGCTAGCTAAGGCACCGTCCTGGCAGTTAACTGTGATATTGAGCGCCATGTTATGACGGTAACCTTCTTCAGGTAATTCCTCATCACTAAATCCCAAATTATTGCAGGAAGTGATGTTAGAGATGATACTATCGAACTGTCTGATTGTTACATCCTGTTCTACGAAGGCTTGCTCCAAGACTTTCTGCAGAGCCTCTCTGTGCGCTTCTGAACTTAGTAACAGTGATAATACCGAGATCTTTGAAGGAGTTTGTAACAGTTGATCAACAATGTTATATTCACTCCTTTGGATGAGCTTCAGCATCTCATCATTGTTTTTCGAAAGGTCGGGGTTATTGGATTGACCTACTGGTGAATTCGGAAGTTTCGTCTGAAGTTCCTTTTCTTTGTTGGATTCTCCAACTACTCTGTTGAAGATTCTACCACTCCGTGTTACACGACTGATGTCTGCAATATTTACGACGGAGGGTAAGGGAATTTCCTTTCCATTTTCAATTATCATTGCACCATATTTGTAAGGGATAACCTTAGTTGATTCATACGGTAATGGTCCCGGCAGATAGATGACTACGGGAACCTTCTGATTTTTCTGACCATCGTAAGTAATCTCGATCCGTTCCTGGTTGGGAACTTTGGATTTGTCAAGTAGAGGAATGATGGTGAAAACATTCCTAGTTCTCTGATGATCAGAGATTATGACAACATCCTCAATTTGATCGGCAAGGTTGTTCGGCGACAAGTTGATTGGTCCGGAACCCGGATATGGACGAATCTCTCCACGATTCACCTGACCCTGAAGAGCTGCTCTCACAAGGTAGCATCCTTGGTTACTTTCCGAACAGACTCTACAACGTTCATAGTTATGTGGTGGCACCTGGCCACGCCCACTTTGAATACAATGTAACCTTACTAGGTTAGCTTCCACAGATCGGACATCCTGACTTTGACGCCGAGTGGGGTTCCTGTTATTGATACTAATCTGCTGAGTATCTTCATCCATATAGATTGGCATCCACCAGTGATTTAACAAGTGCTGAAGTGCTTCCTAGATAAAGGCACAACCTTGATCGTTTTTGCAACCCGCTTTACAGCTTTGATAGTCATGTGATATTAGGAACCCGAGTCGGACCTGCTCAGCATGTAACTCTACTAGGTTGGTATTCATTAAGCGAATATCGAAGATCTGAACCATGTTGATCTGATAAGGATTCCTATCATGGTAGTCTTGGATCCACCTAAGATCCATCTGACGCTGGAGGGTGTCCTGTATGAAAGAGCATCCCTGTTTGTTTACCGAGCAAGTCAGACAGGAACTGTAATCATTCCGTGGTAGATTATGATACCGGCTTTGCCTTGAGTGCATCGCCACTAAATTGACATTCATCGCACGAATGTCGTGGTTTTGAATGACGTTGGAATTCGTATAGACCATGTTAACTCCACGAACTCGGTGCTCTTGGATCCATCCGAGATCCATTTGTTCCTGTAGAGCTGACTGCACCACAAAACATCCTTGATTACTTTTAGAGCAGACATCACATTGATGATAATTATGAGGTGGCACATGGCCATATCCACTCTGTCTACAATGCATCTTGACCAGATTGGTCCTTAACAAAAGTACATCATGAGTTTGGTAGACATTGTTAGGTTCTCCCTCTATCAGGTTGACTGCAGCTTTCTCATGTTGAGGCAGCGGGTTCGTGAGAACATTGGGAGTCGTATCTTTGAAAGATAAGAGCCCGCTCCTAACAAGCTTTTTCACGTCGGATTTGAAATTAATATAATTCTCTATGTTATGCCCTGATCCTCCTTGATGGTAAGGGCATGTCTGATCCACCTTAAACCAAAAAGGCAGATTTTCTGGTACCGTAAGAGGGGACTTAGTCTGGATATGCCCCTTGGCCAGTAGTAACGGAAATAGTTCTGCGTAAGATACGAGTATAGGATCAAATCCTTGCGGCCGTGTTGTACGGTTGTTATTGTATTGAGGATGAGCCTGTTGAAGAGGTTGTTGTGTCCTTTGCTGATTAGGTTGGCTCTGCGCAATCTGAGGTTGATACGTAGGAATAGGCGCGGGGTTGATAGCAGAAGTTACAACTGCTACTGGTTGATAACGTCGCCTTTGCTTTCCGAGAGAGATATTCCCAATATCTTGCTCTTTTTTCTTAGGGAGAGCACTACCGTATCATTTTGTACTACTTGATGATCCATCGTCTTTTACTAAACGTCCTTCTCGGACGGGTTCCTCCAGACGCACCCCCATACCGACCATTTCGGTGAAATCACTAGGCGCACTGGCAACCATTCTGTCGTAGTAAAATGAGCTTAAGGTATTTAAGAAGATCTTTGTCATCACTTTTTCCTCAAGAGGTGGAAAAATTTGGGCGGCGATCTCACACCATCTCTGTGCGTACTCCTTAAAGGTTTCTTTGTCCTTTTGTGACATTGATCTGAGTTGATCTCTGTCTGGTGCCATGTCCAGATTGTATTTGTATTGTTGGACGAATGCAGTGCCAAGATCTCTGAATGTGCTGATCGTAGCGCGGTTTAAAACCATGTACCATTTTAATGCGGCACCGGTTAAACTATCCTGAAAGTAGTGAATTAGTAAGTCCTGATTCTCTGTCTGAGCCGACATTCACCGAGCGTACATCACCAAGTGACTCTGAGGGCAAGAGTTACCCTTGTATTTTTCAAAGTCGGGCACTTGGAACTTGTGCGGGACTTTCACATTAGGGACCAAGCAGAGGTCTGCGGCGTCCTTTCCAAATAAATCCTGACCGCGAATGGCTTGCAGTTCTTTCTGCATTTCCAGGAACTGTTCTTGGAACTCGTCCATTCTATCAAACATAATTTCCTTTTTACCCGAAGGTATCTGTGGAATATGTCCTTCCGGGACAGTGTGCACCACAGGGGGTGGTACCGTGACTACGGCAGTGAATCTTGGCACTTCCCGAAGTTTGTAACATTCAGGAGTCCTTAATATGCCTCTGGCATCTTCACTTTCCCGAAGTTTGTAACCTTCAGGCCCAGCGGCTTCTGCTGTGGTTCCCTGATCTTCAGTGATCGGCGGAACATATCCTTCCGGGATATAGTTAACAGGCATGCCCCAAGGACGATCTTTCGGCATTTGATACCTAGGATCATGCTTCTCCACTATGGGCGCTGATGTGATCTCTAAGATCACAGTTCTTTGTAGCTGAGCTTCGGCCATGGCTTGTATATTGTTACGAAGCTTTCTCATATCCTCTCTCAGAGCGTCGATCTCTTCTTTCAACTCTCTGTTCTCTTCCTCAAGATCATCCATCTTTTTCTGACGATTGGCCCGAGTATTGTACGAATGAGACAGTTTGACTCTAGAATCGAGACACAAACGTAAGATTCGTAGCTAAGAGGAATACGTTACACGGGAATGATGAATGCAATGATTACATTAAATGTTTTTTGGTTTAATCAAAATAAACTTTGACAATTAGATTGCAAATATCAAACAGTGGGGAAACCCCTTTTTATTGAATTCAAAAGATTGCGCAAACGGAAATACAGTAGATTACAAGGTGCGGAAACAGAAACCTAAGCTAATGGGTCCCGAGTCCTTTCTGAAGAGAATTCGGGTGCAGATTCTGGTACTTTCCTTTTCTTGGACTGGGGCTCTTGAGTTGTTGTCGAGTTATCATTCCTTTGCTAGGTGAAAGGAGTGAGCAAATTCCTTTGGTCTTCTTGATTCTCTACAGCATGTTGCTCCAAAATCTCAATCAGAGCATCCTTCTCTTTCAGTAATTGTTGTATTTTGATACATTCCACATTGAGAATGTGGTATTTGTTCTTCCAAGACCTCCTCTCCCATTGAACTTTGTTGAGAGTAACCTGGAGTTTTTCCGTCTCAGTCATGAAGTACACGACGGATTCCCTTGGCGGAAGAACTCTGTGACGAGGATAAGGCATCTTTAGCTTGAGAGCTCTAGTTTGTACCCAGTGGAGATAAGGCTCCACCGAGACACAATCCGGTTTTCCTAGAGACTCCCGTCCTTTCTTATGGACATGTTTCCAAGCATTCACTATTTCTGCCTTTAGTGCCCTGTCATTTTCTCCTTCCTTGAAGAAAAGACCTTCCAGAAGAGTGTTGCGCGGAACATGCCTCATCGGGTATCCAAATTGACGACGAACGAGAACTGGATGGTAATTGATTCCTCCTTTAGTTCCTATGAGGGGTACGTTGGGGAAGTTTCCACAACGGTTAATGATCCTGATCCCATCATAAATCCTATTACACCAATCTATGTCAGAGTTGGTGAGGGACATGATTTTCTACGACCAACGTAAGGCACTCTTGTGATCCCAAAAAGCAGCAGACTTAGGCAAGTGGGAGATAAACCATTTGTATAGCAGGGGTACACAGCATGTGATCTCCCCTCCGCTGTATAGATTTCCTAAGTGTACAGAATGATACGCGTCAGCGAGTAAAGTCGGCACAGGGTTTCCAATGAGGAAAACCTTAATGGCGTTGATATTGACGAAGTTATTAATGTTGGGCAACAGAAATAATCCGTAGGTGAGTAGAACAAAGATGCTTTCAAAAGCAGTCATGTTCCCTATACTAGCGAAGTATAGGGCTTTCTTTGTCAAGAACTGGGCTGACAAACCTTGTATACCACCCTTAGTGGTCATGTGAGTCTTGACCTCAGACTCATCCAAATGAACTGCTCTTGCGATGGTCTGATCCTTTGGAATTCCTTCCATTCCAGAAAATGGAGCTCGATCAGTGATATGTAAATTGATCATATGAGAATATTCCTCCAGCATTGGTGCGAGCTGGTAATCCAGGAATGTGAAACAGTGATAGACCGGATCGTAAAACTGAATGCGCGTTTCCGGGATTCCCTCAATCACCTGGACTCTTAATAGAGGTAGCAGACCTCCGTATTTGGCTCTAAAAGCCTCTTGGTTTGTGATAATTCTCGCAAAACCTCTCAAATCCTCTAGTTTTGGAATCTTGAAGGTATACTTATGAGCTCTCCTTCTACCGAAATCCATTAGCACAATCTTTTTCTCTGATATTTGCAATCATTGTCTTAGTTTAGTTTGAAAAAGAGAGACTAGAAGAGAAATTTTTCTGTGTTTAAATGTTTTTTTAATGAATGCATGAATGCAGCGCACAAAAACATAGAAAAAACATAGGGTCAAATGGTCGTTGTCATGAAGTCAAGGCTCTACCCATCCCAAAGGTTTACTAATGATTTGTGTACCTATCTCTCATCATCATCAACTCTTGTCAAGAAAACACCAGCGGACCGGGAACCGTGCTAGGTGGTGTTTTTTGAAGAGTCCTCAGAAGAGGGTGGCATCGCATGACAACTATTTCCGATAGCCTCGGCCCCCCTAAAGGGGTTTTCCTAGGTGTATACTCAATCTTTCCACATGCGGCATCACACGCATTCCCATTAAAAGAAAAATAAACACATATATCAATTAGGAAAAGCAGTATATATATTTTTCTTAATCATCCTAGACCTCTAAAAGCTATGAATCCTATGTTCCTGACAGAAAATGGCTCCCCGCCGGAGTCACCTTTTTGTTGTTTCTACATAAGAGATGAAAAGAAAAGATAGAGCCCCACGGTGGCCTCAATTTTTCTGTAGCGAGTGATTTTGGGACGTGGTTCTTAGGCGTTGTCGCTCTTTTGGGGTTACTACAGGTTAATTCATTTTTTATCCTATTGAAGCTGATGAAGGAAGGGAAATAGATGTCTCCAACTAACCCTGCTTGCATACCGAGTTTAAACAGCGGTCTGTTAGGTTACGGATGCTATGTGGTAATGGGGCCTCTCTTAGGTTATTTTGGCAAAATGACGGGTTTATTCTATCGGCAGGATGTTACGACTGATGCTTTTCGACTGATGTGGGATTTAGGGTTTTTGTTTAGTGTGCTCGCTAAGATTTTCTTTCAATCTTATGCCTACGTATTCTCATTTTCCGAAACAGGGAAATCAGAGCGTTCATGGGAGGAAATGGTATTTTGGTGTCTTGTTCAAAGCCCAAGACGTGAAGCTAAAGGTTGTCTCTATCTTGTTCAAAGCCCAAGATGTGAAGCTGAAGGGTCTATTTGTATCTTGTTCAAAGCCCAAGATATGAAGTTGAAGGTCTCGGCTTTAGAGAGAATTTGTCATCTCTAAAGAGGGGTTTGTTTGTCACGACTGTTGGGTGACTGGTTATAAAGGATGATTACTTTAACTGGGATGTGTGAATCCGGCAATGACATAATTTCCTTCATAGGGGATTTCCAACCTGAAGGAGAAGACTTTAACTCAGTGTAAAGCAATGCCATCTTTCCTTAGGAATTTCTCATGCTAAAAGAGGGACAGTGGCATAGATGTAAATGATCCAGAGGCTTCCCGCTTACAGCAATTAGATGAAGGGAAATGAGTTGTTGATGTTTGTATACTGTGAACGAGGCACAACTTTGATGCTAAAAGGTTTATTGGCTCAACCGGGGTTTTCTTATACAAAGCCTAAGAGGAGGCTATTGGCCCAACAAGAGGGTGTTTTTAAGTGTCTCGTACGAAGCCCGAGAGAGAGGCTAAAAGATTTGACTCAACAAGAGAGTGCTTTTATATGTGTCTTGTACGAAGCCCAAGACGGAGGCTAAAGGTGTTTGACTCAACAAGAGAGTGACTTAGTATCTCGTATGAAGCCCGAGATGGAGGCTATTGGGAGATTGACACAACAAGAGATTGTTTTTGTATCTCGTACAAAGCCCGAGATGGAGGCAAAAAGATGTTTGACTCAACAAGAGAGTATTTTTGTATCTCGTACAAAGCCCGAGATGGAGGCTATGGTTACTGTTTCAGTTGAGTGACAGGTCTAGTATGTTGGTTCAAAGAGAAAATCAGTTCTTATATGGGTAATGTTGTACTCATGGATTTGATCTGAGGACCGGGATTATTTCCTGTTCTTTAAGGAAACGGGGAATCCGAAGGGTTTTTGAGACTGTCCAAGTCTACGGGTGTATTTCCCTATTTTTGAAAGGGACTTGAGAATGCCTTCGAGACTCAAGGAGATTAGACTGTCCAAGTCTAGAGTTTTATCTTTTGTACTATGTGTTGAGAAACAGTAGTATGGTCTAGACTCTTCGAAAGACTGTTCTATGAAGATGACTAATATATGTTCCTATACCTCTAGGAGGTCATCGGGACAATTTGTACGAAGCCCAAGAGGAGGCTGGAAACTTTTAAGAAACCGAGAGATCCTTGTACGAAACCCATGAGGAGGCTATCATTCCCGGAGGAAGAATCATTATATGAAGCCTAAGAGGAGGCTGTGAATACTTCTAAGAAGCCGACGAGTCCTTGTACTAAGCCCAAGAGGAGGCGGGGTGCTTTTAGGAAGCCTGTGGGTCCTTGTAAAATGCCCAAGAGGAGGCCGATGCTTTTAAGAAGCCTGTGGGTCCCCAAACCCCGAGAAATTTAAGACAAGCTATTCACAAGGAATAGATCAAGCCAGTAAAGTTCGAGAATTTGGAAGAAACTCAAGAGATGCTATTCACAGAGAATACATTCATCTCTGGGGAGGTAGAGTCTCTTGACAATTCCTAAGGAGGACAGCCGAAGAGAAGACTGTATCTGGTGCTCCTATTGGGGATCCAGCTTGTCTATTTCTACGAGTAATCGAAACGACTTTACTTAGTTCTAGACGTAATTGTCGGGGAAACTCTAAACATCTATACTATTATTACATAGTTGATATGAGTTTATGATAGAAGACTTACAGTGAAACAGCCCCACAATACAGTTATATGATATGAAAGCGGTAAATGAAAGCGTATAAACACTTACTCGGTTGTATAGCTTCCATGCTGTTTGGTTAGTTGTTCAACAAAGAAAGATTGAAAACAACAATATATTCAAAATCAAAGGAGAAAGTGCTTTGAAAAACAAATATTGGGGCTTACAGCTCGAGGAGAGGCCCAGGGTTTTATCAATGATTGCACTGTTGAAATTTGTACAAAGGGACTTATACAAGTGACTGTGGCCCAGAAAAAGGTTTTCTGTACAAAGGGATGGGTCTTACACTCTCTCAAGAGGCCCAAAAAGTTTTAAAGAAAAAGAGATGGGTCTTACTACTCGAGGGTAGGCCCAGATGACTTTTCGTTTGAAATGGCGATCGCGCCGAGGTTTTCTTTTAACGCAGAGGGACTTATACAATATCTGAACCCCAAAATTGTTTTGGTTAAAAGGGGATTGGGTCTTACTCTCTAATAGAGGCCCAAAAAGTTTTGAATGGGTCTTATAGCTCAAGGAGAGGCCCAGATGTTTTAAACGGACGACGGTCGCGCCGTTTACTTGTACAGAGGGACTTATACAATGAGTGAGGCCCACAAAGTTTATGTACAAGGGGGTTTGGGTCTTAAACTCTCTCAAGAGGCCCAAAAAGTGTTTGAAAATGATTTATGAGGGTTTACTTAATCAAAAACCCTAATTTGTTTTCAAAATCTATTTTAATTGAATAAAAAATTCAATTAAAATGATTAAAATTGTTTAACATGTGAAAAACAAATTGTGATCTTGGGTTAATGCTTCATAAATCAAGTTTTGCCTTACAAAATGATTAGAAATCATTAAAATTTGCAAAATCAAGATGGAAAAAATATTCAAAATGTCAAAAACAATTAAAATATTAATTCTTTGCAAAAATATCAATTATATGAAATAAATAATATTTTTAGGATTTTTTGGGATAATCAAATATTTTAACATTTTTGTGAATTATTAAAAAAAGAATCAACTCAAAATCATTAAAACTCAGAGAGAAATTAATTTTTGAATCAATTAAATAAAATCACAAAATTCAAATATTTGAATTTTCAAAAAAGGCACCAAGAACACCCAAGAACACGCGCGTGTTCTGGGTTTTGTCTAGATTTGTATTTTCTCTCCAATCTCATTGAATACTTGGTTATATCATGCAATCCACATATCAATCTGCTCGTCTCAAACTCACGATCATGTCCATGGTATTTAATTTCATTTATTTTAAACATGGAATAAGAAATCAAGATAAAACCTCAAGAACCCTAATTTTCGCATGAAGGCTGAGAATTTTGATACACGATTCAAACAAAGCAATTAATTGAGGGGAAACATTCCATGCATGATTATGAGCATTTGGCAAAATTATTGTGCGAGGAAATATGCATAGATTGAGAGATGACCAAGTTTAGGCTTACCGATAGGTCGTGACAGCAAGTGCAATGTGATTTCTGAGTTGGAGGTGTTTCAGATGAGTTGTGATGATATGAACAACTTCCCTACACCCTATGGAGTGTGTTTGAATGCTTGGACTTGATTGAAAATGGCTGGATCACTTCATGGCATCTCAACTGCAACTTGGTTAAAACCTTGAGCAATTGACTGGTGATTATGAGAAATCAGTGTTCCAGATGTTGTTTAAGTGTTTGGATCACTTCTATATGATGTATGTGAGGTGTGTGTGTGTGATTGGTTTGAGTGGAATTGCTCTCTAACTCAAAAACTCAGAGTTACCTTGCTAAAGAAGGCATTTTTGCCAAGAGAAAGGGATTTTGAGGAAAGTATCTATTTGATGGCTTTGGTGTACTCATACTGATCACAATTGAGCTCTATTTATAGTAGAGTAAATTTGTTTTGCAAGGAATAATGAATGGCAGCTGCTGAGTAGGTTTGGCCAATGTTGGCAAATGAAAATCCAAGTCTCCTCTAGCCATTGACTAGAGGTTAGGCCACAGGCTGCTGTTTCCCTTGGTCTTGGATATGTTTTGACTGAATTCAGTTGCTAATAGCTCAGTCCATGCCACCTTGGTGCTTCCATTGAATGCTCCAATCCAAAATTGGAGTCTTGTCCCTCTTTTAGGGATTTCTAGGTTTGGCATGCTATTTCTTGTTCCAAGGACTTTGGAGGCTTGGCTCAGTGATTGTCCCGTTTAGATTTGATCCTCAGATGTGTCCAAGATGATGAAAAGGCTTGGAATTGGTAAATCGACCAAAAGTGCAAAAATCTGCCTTGCCTTGGCAGTTTTCAGCAAGGCATCTTGCCACTACCATATCTCTTAGCTCAAATTGAATTTGGTGATGTTCTTGGCCATTTTGGCAAGCCCTTATATGATACAACAACTGTTTGATCATATTTGGTTTTGATAATTTTTGGATCCAAGTGAAAAATCCCCCTACATTTGGAAAAAAGTAAAGGCAGATTCTGACTTAGTGAAATTTTCACTAAGTGTTGGAACAAAGTGACTTTTCTTGATTTTGATCACTCCATAACTCAAAATCCATGAGGAATTTGGACATAGATAAGTATGAAGCTTTCGTAGAGGGCAATGAGATCTACAAATCAAGCTTTGGATGGTGAAAAATGGCTTTGTGGTTTAGGAGTTATGATCCTCCAAAGTTGGTACCCTTGCCACTTTATTTCATAACTTAGAAAATTTTCTAAGATTTTATGGTTACCCCTTTTACAAGTTATCCCACTTTCTTTGATTTTTCTTGATGAATGATGATTCAAATCATACATTAACATCATTTTAGGGTTAAAAATCCATTTTTGTGAAAAATCTCAAAAAGTCAAAGTTGACTTTTGTGCATAGTTGACTTTTGTCAGATGAATTCCAAACTGTGCAATTCTTCAGGAAATCATGTCCTTCACCTAAATCAAACTTGATGTACATGTTCCATGGGTGTTATAGGGTGTATTGAATCATGTCCTAGGGCTTGGGAGCATGTCCTGGTCAAAAGTCAAAGTTATAGTTGACTTTTTCCGCGAAACCCTAACTGTGGTCCAGATGAAATTGAGACTTGTTGCTCAAGCTTCTTGGATCAATCCATTGTTGCAAATGGATAAATGTTGTATATTGGAGACCCTCAAATCCTCTCTTTAGGTCTTGGTTCATGTTTTATCCCAAAAGTCAACTTAGGGATGAATTAGGTCAAGAAACCCTAATTCCTGATTTTTGTTGAATGCATCCCCTGAAGCAAAATTGACTTGATGGTTGGGTCCATGAGGTTCCATGGAGCATATTAGGTTATGCCTTGAAGCATTGGCTCATGCCCAGAGGAAAATTTCCATCTGGAGGCCCTGGTCGACCAAAACCCTAATTTGGTGACACTGGCGATCTTGAGGCTTGATCCACCTAGAAGGGAGCATCCTTGTGCTTAATCCTTGAAGTGGGAGTCCTTTTGATCATTTATCTATGTTTGAGAGGTTAGACAAGTTGAAGATCATGTCATTCCTTGATTGATCTTTTGTCTAAAAGCTTTGAGAGGGCTTGAAACCTTAATTTTGATTGTAGTGAATGCTCAACAATTCTTTGAGGAAATTGATGAGGCATAAAGGTACATCCATATTGTGATGATGATTTGCACAATGATGGGAATCTTAGAGGTCAAAATTTGGGGTATGACAGTTAGGTTCTTTACTTTTGTTAACTTGGCTTGATTTCTTAATTGTTTCATGCTTGACTCATCACTTGATTATGTCATGTTACATACATATTGTGCATATTACTAATCATTTCTCTTTTTTTGTGAGGTAATACTTGGAGAATTGCATATGGACATATAGACTTTAATCATTTGTTGTACTTTTATTTTATTAATGTCTTAGCTAGGTCTCCCCCCCCCTTTGGTGGATTTCTCATACTTCCCTATCCCCATTTACAATGTAATAGCTTAGGGTTTTATATGCTTTTGTGTGCTTGTATGCTTGTATATATGTTATAAAAGATGAAATTGAAAGAGTTTAGAAAACAATTTAAAAAACAAAATGATAAATAAGGCTTGATCCAGTTTGTGGTCTCGATACTCGTCTTTCAATACAAAGACATGACTATATTCGCCACACCATTTTTAAAGCAAATATTTTGAGATAAAGAATTGAGTACTACCCGCAGGGTTTCCTATCTAAGGACTTATTTCACTCCTAAAAACAACCATCACAAATTAAATGTGAAATCTTGCCTTGTTGGCGAAAACCAAAGCCTTTTCAAAAGGGCCACGTTATTTTCATCCTACCGTATAACAGTCTAAACATAAGTCTCCTTGCGTGCGAGTGGCAAAACCTATTGCTAGGATGTGAACATTAACGTCGTCCATTAAAAGAAAAAAAACCTGTGGTTCCACGAACTACAGAAACTCTGATTCTTCATTGGTCAATGAAGATACGTAGGCACGAGATTGAGAGATCTTGGTGAGCTACCTTCTTTCACAACCTTCTTTCATAATCTTCTTTTATTTTCGCCTTTAGTTTTGTGAACTTCGAGGCTCTGACTTCCTCATTGCACCACAAGGGTATGTAGGCACGAGGAGCCTAATCCTTTGTGAGCACTTTGTTGTTAAACCTTTTCTTTTCCTTTTGAAGCATTACAAGAAAGCATAATACCTTAACAACACCCTTACACATAAGATGAACGAAAGGTTCCCATCGGGTATGATGGATGTGAGGGGTTCTAATACCTTCCCCTTTTATAACCGGATTCCGAACCCATCTCTTGGTATCGAGACCATCTTATCATTCCTCTTGGGGTTTTCTTGATGTCCCACTTCCCTTTGGGATAAATAAAGTTCGATGGCGACTCTGTGATTTTTCGCATAGCGACAGCTGGCGACTCTGATGGGACAATTTCTCTATGCGAGCCAAAACTAGTTCTGCTTGGACGAATGTGTGGATGTTTTTCTTCTATGCTTTATTTCTTTAGTAATTGTGTTCCTCTTATCTGTTGGGTATGTTGGGGATGGGTTATGAGGAAAATGCTTTTTACCTGAGCCTTTCAAGTATACACTAAGCTAGGAGGTGGTTGCTTATTGACTTGCGAGACTTAGGACTCGTTGAGTTGGTATGACTTCCACTACTTAGATGAGGCCCCTTTGGGAATTATAATGTCTTACGAGCAGTTATAACGTCATTTTGTTTCTGACCTGGGAGTCTGTGATTCTAAGGACCTTTAGAACCATATTCCAAAGGTTACTAAAACATAACTCTGTGCTATCCTTTTGAAAGAATTATTGTCTTACAAATCGTCGTTGTAATGGGAAACATTTGTGGCATGATGCAAATGACCTTGTTTGAAAGCCTTTGGAGCATCCCATTGTAAACTAATAGACTACCTACCTGAGGAGAGAGATACTTGTTATGTGAATCCTTGTCTCAGTGACCGTTGATCCATGTGTTATGAGCTAGTTCTGAAGTATGCATTCATAACATTGCATTTCATATCATTTTCATATATAGGGACCTAAAAGGCTGTGGTTGTCTCAGGTATTCTGAAGTATGGGCGACAACAAGAAGAGAAGCACCAACGCCCTCAAATTCAGAAAACCAAAGCTTGATGTTATCAAAGACCTTCTGATTGATGTACCAAAGCCCATCAAGAAAATTTTTCAAGGATAACATGGAAGACTCAAGAACACTTGCTTGTACTTAGTTCTCAATGGATGAATAAAAAGCTTTCTCTATTCTCTAATTGTGCAACTTGCATTGTCTACTTACGGTTCTCTCACAACAATACATAATGATAACTACAAATCTTGAAGGTCCCTTGAACATAAATCATTAAGACATTAGGCATACATTATTCACGCATCATTCTTTCATGTTCCCAACTGAGGACTTACCGCTTGGCTCTTTATTCATGTAGATCACTTCATCAAGATGAGTTCGCATCAATACAACACCCACAACAACCAAAGACTGATCATGGAATAGTTGCAAGCTAACATGATTGAAATGAGGAACCAGATGAAGGCCCGAATGGGTCAATTTATGGAACCAATACAGGAAATGGTGCAAGGTCTATAAGAGTTGCGAACTTTGGTGCTGAGGCCTACTATCGACATCCCCGAGCTTGAGGTGGTGAATCAAGGTCAAGGAAGTAACCCTCCAGGGTCTGATGTTCTTAATGGTACCAATTCTCTAGGTACATGTACCTACCCTCCACGAGCTGGTACTAATCCCCCCAAGAGCTGGTACAAATCCTCCACACGCTATTCAGATCCCTGTTCCTACTGGAATTCCTGTGCCCAATCTTGAGATGGGCAATCATGATGATATGTTCTCCGTGCATGATGTTATTATAGGGTTCCCCACTAAAGCTGAGAGAAAGTACAGAATGTTGGAGGAAACAATGAAGGTTGTTGAGTGCTAGAACACTTTGGGTATGAACATCGCTGGCCTAGGCTTGGTTCCAGGTGTAAGAATCCCCTCGAAATTCAAAGTACCTGACTTCGAAAAATATAGGGGGACAACTTGCCTGAAAACTCACATTAAGGCCTAGTACAGAAAAATTGCATCGTACTCCGATGATGAGAAATTGCTGATCCACTTATTCCAGGATAGCCTGGATGGGGCATCCTTGAAGTGGTACAATCAACTCGAGAGAACCTATATTCGCAGCTGGAGGGTTTAATACCATAATTTTTACCCCTAAGAACCCACTTATCATTTTCATCTTCGCATCGCAAACAAGATCACAAACCTTGGTTCTCCTGCCCTATTCAATAGTTTTTCTTCTGAGCAAAGATCACCAAGCACTTGTGTATTTCTTACTTGCTTTATGTTTGACTATGTTTACTAACCTCTAACCAAAATATCAAAAACATGTTGTAGTTTGCTTGATTCCTTTGTCTATTTGTTTATGGTTTTACAGGGAGATTCATGGCAAAGGTAGCTATTCAGTTATGGTCAAAATCAGATGAAAAATTGATCTAATATTGGTCAGACCATCAAAGGATTGCTTGAATTACAAATTACTTGTATCAGTGGGCTATTTCTCAGACAATTTATATTCAAGGCCAAGTTGTCTTGTACTGGAATTCATCTGATTATCAAGTAGTGATCCGTGTGAAGTCTGGTTCAAAATTAAGGTCAAATGGTCCATCAGTCCAAATTCTGCTCATTTGTGGATTTATTTTTTCATAGAATTTTTTTTGAAAACTTCAAAGTGATTCACAACTTATGTCATTTATTATCAGAGAATTAGAGATTTTTCTGAACAACTCAAGCTTGGAGGATATTCAATCAGGGTGTGTGTCAAAGGATTTAATCAAGGCTATCTGTTCAAGTGTGATTATTTTTCAGTGATTGAGATTCAAGAAAGGTTTTACCTAATATTTGTCAAACAAATTAAGATGGTTTGTTTTTAAAGTTCTCTGTGTCATATGCCTTCAAATCATCAAGTGATCAAGATCAAAGTTTTGTGTAAGTTCAGTTTCATTTGATGAAGTCAAGTGACTGAGATTAATTTAAGACGTGGTACGTAGTGCAAGTATTTAATATAAGTGATTGTTATTGGTTCAAGTAAAGCGTGTCATTTATTCAAGATTTATTTCAAGATTGAGCTAATTTCTCCCCCTTCAGCGGAGATAGTTTGTATTTGGTCCTTTTCCAAATTCAAAACTTGATTAAAGAAGAAGTTGAGTCCTATCTTTATAGTGGAAGCGTGTTAGCATTCGACTTGGTTCGTTATTTGAACAAATGCTTATCTCCTCATATGAGAATCCTGTTTCGACCCAGTGAATATTTCATCCCCAACAGATGGCTATCTCTTTATTTGAGAAGTCTGTTGTGTGATTTGACCGGCCCGCGTCTCTTTTTTAGTATCCCTTTCTCTGACGGCGGAAGCTTGTTATCTCTTTGGTTTGGTTACCTTGTTGTAACTATCACTTGGTTGATAGTTGGTAATCTTTCCTTTTCAGTTTATTACCTTTGTCGTATTGTCCTTAGTTGGTAGTAGGTACTCGTATCCCTTTGGTCTGGATACCTTGTCATAGCTATCACTTGGTTGATAGTTGGTAATATTTCCTTTTAAATTTGTTACCTTTGTCGTACTTCCCCTAGTTGGTAGTAGATAATATTGATCGTATCCCTTTGGTTTGGTTACCTTGTCGTAGCTATCACTTGGTTGATTGTTGGTAATCTTTCCTTTTTGATTTTATTACCTTTGTCGTACTGCCCTTAGTTGGTAGTAGGTAATATTTCTCGTATACTTTTGGTTAGTTACCGTTATTTTCTATCTAGTAACTGGTAGTCTGTAATCTTTCCATGTCAGTTCACTGCCTTTATTTTCTACCCTGTAACTGGTGGACGGTAATGTTTCTTCACCTAATGAGTATATCGCGTCTATTTTCTACCCAGTAACCGGTAGTAGGTAATATTTCTCATCCTTTTTGGTTGGTTATCCTTGTTTTTAACCAGTGATTGGTAAAAGGTAATCCTTCCTCCCGAGCTTGTTGCCTTTAATTTCTACCCAGTGACTAGTAAAAGGTAGCATTTGTCTCCCCTTTTTGGTTATTTACCGTTAATTTCTACCCAGTGACTGGTAGTCGATAATCTTTTCATGTGGGTTCATTTCCTTTATTTTCTACCCGGTAACTGGTAGCGGGTAATGTTTCTTCACCTTTTGAGTTTATTACCATTGCTTGAACTGCCCAGTAATTGGTAGTTGGTAATATTTCTCTTCCTACCCAATAACAGGTAGTTGTTTTTTTTTCCCTCAGGTCAATTACCTTTTCTAAGCTACTCAGTAACCAGTAGCTGGTAGTTTTCCTCTTCTTACCCAGTAACAGGTAGTTGATTTTTTTACCCTACCTAATAACTGGTAGTTGGTAACCTTTTTCTTCATGTTTATTACTCTTGCTAAGCTACTCAGTAACCAGTAGTTGGTAATATTCCTTTTCCGAGTTGATTTTTTTTTACCCAGTAACATATAATAAGTAATGCATCTCTTTAATTTCTACCCAATAATCGGTAGATGATAATCCCTTCTTTTGTGTTTTTTGCCTTTATTTTCCACCCAGTAACTGGTAGAAGGTATATTACCTCTCTTCTTCTGTAGATGAGTATCTTCGTTATTTGCCAAGTAACCGGCAATTGATTCTCTTCCCCGGTTGAGTTAGCTTCCTTTCCCTTAGGGGAATAGGATATTCCTCTTTTGTTTATTTTTCCTCAGTGGAATATTTTTCTTTTGTTTTCCCCTACGGAGTATTTTCTCTTTTCTTTTGTTCTCCAGCAGTCATCTATCTCCTGTGGCATATATTCCCTAGAGAGTTCTTGTGTTTGCATACCATTAGCATAATCATATCATGTTGTAGTCTCTTAGGGTCAAAAATTGGGTTTTCTGTATTTAAGTCTCTTTTATCTTGTCGAGACAAAGATGTCAATCTTCATATCTCCGGATAAATGAAACATAAATAGGAGCTGCTGTAATAACCTAATTTTGACCCCTAAGATCCCACATATCATATGCATCTTCGCATCACAAAAAATATCACAAACCTTAGTTTTCCATCCCTCTTCCGTAGTTTTTCTTCTGAGCAGAGATTACCAAGCACATGTGTATTTCTTACTTGCTTTATGTTTTCCTATGTTTACTAACTCTAACCAAAATACCAAAAATATGTTGTAGTTTGCTTGTTTCCTTTCTCTAATTGTTTAGGGTTATACAGGGAGATTTATGGCAAAGTCATGGGTTTCAAGTCAAATGTGGCTATTCAGTTATGGACAAGTTCAGATGGAAGTTTGACCTAAATTGGTCAGACCGTCAAAGGATTGCTTGAATTGAAAATTACTTGTGTCAGTGGGCTATTTCTCAGGCAATGTGTATCCAAGGTCAAGTTGTCTTGTATTGGAATTCATCAGATTATCAAGCAGTGATCCGTGTGAAGTAAGGTCCAAAATCATGGTCAAATGGACCATTAGTCCAAATTGTGCTCATATGTGGATTTATTTTCCCAGAGATTGTTTCAGAAAAATTCAAATTTATTCAGAACTTATGTCATTTATTATAAGAAATTTAGAGATTTGTCTGAACAAGTCAAGCATGGAGGATATTCAATCAGGGTAAGTATCGGAGGATTTAATCAGAGCTATCTGGTCAAGTGTGATTATCTTTTAGTGATCAAGATTCAAGAAAGGTTTGACCTAATCTTGGTCAAACAAATTAAGATGGTTTCATTTTCAAGTTCTCTATGTCATAGGCCTTCAAATCATCAAGTGATCAAGATCAAAGTTTTGTGTATGCTCAGTTTCATCTGATGAAGTCAAGTGACTAGGATTCATTCAAGATGTGGTCCATATTGAATGTTATGATTATAAGTGCTTGTAATTAGTCCAAGTCAAGCATGCAATTTATTCAAGATTCATTTCAAGATTGAGCTAATTTTAGTCAGATTCAAGATTTGTTGCAGGTTTGGCTCATTTTTAGTCAAAGTCAAGAATTGATTCAAATGGTCATTGCTTCAGATACAAGTTATTTAGTTGTCCAAGTTTTATTCAGTCACTTTAATCAGTTGCTTTATGGAAAAGTTTGAGAATGGTTTTGGATTAAATTCAGGATTACATGTGCATTACGATTACCATTTTCTATCCATTTCTATCCATTTTTTATCCATCTTTTAAAACCAATTATCCACTTTCAAAATCCATTTCATATTCAATATCCATTATCCACTTCATTATCCATTTCCAACATCCAATTTTTAAGATCCATATCCATTTAAACCAATTATCCATTACAAATTCCATAAACCAATTATCCATTTTGATCCACATTGCAAATATCCATGAATATTGTCTACACGTTTCATATAAAGGTTGCTCTCCTTCTCTAGCCAATTCATTGTACTCTCTGGCTTCGTTTTTTTCCTGAGTTACATTTGGCATCGCAGAATCTTCTTGGTCAATCTCCAAATTTAATGCAGATGGTATTTCATTAGCATCATTCCTATTAACTCCAAATGCACCGTTGATCTTGTTCTGAATAGGATCTTCGACAATGAGAGAATCTTCAACTATATTTGTAGTAGTACAAGAGGAGAATTACTAGGTAGTACAAAGGAGTCTCCATGATGAATCCACATGGTGTATCCCTTCGGAGATGGTTACCACATTAAGTGGTCGAACATGCCATTCATACTCTTTGATTTTCTGAAACCATGGCGTTTACAATGGTATATTACTACGCCATTTTCTTTTGCACCTTTAAATGCAAAATTAATAAGTTCTTTTATCCCTTGTTGATACGCAATCAATGATTGTGGCTTCATAATCCATGACTTATCCATTACTTTAATAACCCTTTGCTAACTACAAAACATGTTGACAAAGAAATGACGTGGTATCAGTAATAATAAGAGAAAATGCAAGTAAATGTGAATGTGATCACATGTTTCAGTGTTCTATTGTGTCTCTCACACGCTTTCAATCTGAATTGTTCGTGTTGTGTATATTCCCACATGTCCACCAGAGGAGTTAGCATTTGCTTTAACTAATGAACCACTTGAGAATTATTCTCATACAACTCAAATTGACACTATGAATAATACTAGGCCAAACTAACATTACATAACATATAAGAAAATGGAACTTAGCAACCAAGTAATAATTGTATGAATATAGCATAAAAAAATCTTATCACTGACACATCAAAATCTTATAACGTATCTCAATTTTTTTTCAAATAATTACCCATTACAAATAATAATTTAATAAAATAACATTACTATTCACTAGTTCAATAGATAACTTTTGCACTTTTGATTTTATTTTATTTTCGTTTTACAACTTTTATGAAATATGAACCTTGATATTGGGTTACTGAAGTAAAACTATGTGTAAAAATTTCTCGAAAATATCAAATTATCTTAGCAATGAATATAAAATTAATACCCTAAATTTTCTAAATTTTAAAAAATAAGGATTGAGGAATGCCATTAATATATTTATATTAGCTTGTTCATTCAATCTTTTTTATAATGGATTAACCAAATCCCAACACTATTGAGTATCTATATGATATAATCAAACCAAACCTCCAAATAAAAATTCTAATATTTCAACAACTCAACAACTTATGATACAAATAAATGTTCTATCTCAGCTTATTTGCTGAGTTGTCTTTACTTAAATTGTTATTACATGTTTTAGTCAAATATATGAATAGAGCAATGTCACAACCCTTCAAATAATGATACTCATTATTATTTATTGTAGTAATAAATATCCATTTATATCACTATTTTTTTTTACGGAATCTCACTATTTAAATTACATCTTTAGGAATTTTTTTTGCTCATTACTTTTGTCATAGTTACACATGAGCACCCATCCATTTGTTAGCTTACTAAGAATATATTAATGGCCACTAATTATATCATGTGAACAATGACTTCTACTACAAATACATGACAATTCAGATTTAGATTTATATTATTATTACTATGATTCAACATGATTCATGGTCATGTAAAGAATGCACGTGCCTTTGATTGTAATATCCTCAAAGAGCGACAATTACAAAGAAGATTGTTTGATACCTCTTACGTTCATTTCCACAAAACAAAGAATTTTATTGACAATTTCATCAACTCTCACTGAAGTATAAATTCCACACCTAAAATTTCAGGTTACTTTAATTATTTACTCAACTTGAATTATTGTCATACCCCAAATTTATCCTACCTTTTTATTGTCCCAAGTATGGGTGCAATGATGGTTAAAATTCAGTGGAAGTTTAACCTAATCTTGATCAAACAAGTTATTTGTTTTATTATCAAGTTGTCAGACTATGCTATAGACAAATGTTTCGTGGCTAATTTTCATTTGGATCCAATTTATTTTAAGGATTTGGTACAATTGTATCAAAGTTCAAGTCATGGTTCTTTGATTTCAAGGCACTTTCTTCCTCATTTGATTCATATTGAAGGCTTTGGTCTCTCAAAGTACAAGTGGCAAAGTTCAAGGATTGATTCACTGGTGGGTTCATTTTTATTCAAGGTTCTGATTCATTTCAAGTCAAAGAGGGATCCATGATCAATTTCATTTCAAGCGATGAAGTCAAGAATGTTAGAGTTTGGTTTTCATTAGAATTTCAATTTTAATTGTCATGATATTTTAAATCAAGAATCAAGAAATTCACATGTTTTCATGGTTAGGCATGGTTCAAGAATTAAATATGGAGGTGCACACAAAGTTATAAAGTCCATCAAGAAAGTTACAAGAGCCCATTCATAAAAATTCTACAAAAACATATATGATTCATAAAGTCCAAAATGTTCATAAGCCTATTTTCCATTTTTTTTATTACAACCAAATGACCATATTACAAAATGTTTTAAAAAAATAAGAAGAATAAACTACATCATGAAGCAGTTACACAACCTCCACACACATGCTACAAAGTTATGAGCCATCTACATGCCTACTATAATTTCAGCCCAAGCCAAACCAAGCTCATGAAAATTTCACGCCAGCCTCATACAAACTTCACAATATGCCAAGTCGGCCTTCAATAAGCCATTTCTACAAAACTACATGCTAAGACTTAGCCAAGCAAATACATGATGCAAGCAATTCACAAGTGCAACTTCACATCATGCAACAACTACCACGCCAAATAACACAATATGCCTCAAACCATGTGCTATCAAAACTCCATGCTACAACTTTCCAGCCAAGGCAATTTATACGACCCCACAAGCCAAATCAAGCCATTAGAAAAATAACGCACAAGCTGTAACATTACAAACAACGACTACATGCAGCCACATACATATGCGACCCCATGTAACACCCCCTATCTATACCCCGAGCATTTAAAGCGATAACAAATAATCAGAGTATAATTAAAACATTCATGGCATAAACGGGAGCGTCACATCAAAGTAGCGAAATACAACAACCTGCTCATATAGATATGCAACAACCAGGTAGCAACATAAACAGAGGAACTTCTTTCCTAACACCCACAATTCAGATATAGGATAAAAGCGAAAAATCTGCAACTGAAACCTCATATATATAAACATAAAAGTTTGTCTTTCTTATACAGAATCATACATACACAATCCAAAAAGATATATATACAAAATGTCACATAACGATCTCCCCGACTACCCGGTGCTACATATCAGAGCCACCCGACAAAAGAATGAAGACATAATCTTCACAAAAAGACTTCCAGTATCTAATCTGCAATGCCTCATAGAGCATTCAAAATAGCAGAAGGGTGAGAAACACAATTATAATATAGTTGCATACAAATATGTAATAACATGAAATACACATACACAACATTCTCACCACAACATACACTACAGTTCAAATACAACACAACGTAATTCATAACTCATACATCCATCACAAGGGCATATCAATCATGCTCAATGCATTTATCACCAATATATATATATATATATATATATATATATATATATATATATATATATATATATGTTAGTTTCTTGGATGGCTGGAATTTTGGTAAAACAAAGGTTGTTCAATGTTTGATGTCAAGGTGGTAATGTCACAACATTGAGTCTTAACACTGGGTTGTGTTAAGTGTTTAAGTTACTGAAGTTTGGATGTCTGATGTCACAAGCGATGTTGTGACATTAGATCTGCAGAATTATTAACATCAGGTTGTGATGTTGTTAGGGTTTGCGTTTTAGCGGGAATTGTGGAGAGCAGTTAGTCTCATTGGATGCGAATATCTTGGGTTATATATTCTTCGCTGCATAGGAGACCTGGTGCAGATTTGTAGGAGATTTAAAAGGTTGAAGATTTGAAAATATTTTAGGAGAAAATCTGTTTTAAAGATTCAGTTTTAAATAACAAATCAAGTCAGATATTGCAGGAGTCCAAGCCCAAATTCAGGTGGCTATATAAAGCGCATAGATCAAAGGAAGAAGGTACAGAAATACAGAGAGAAGATCAAGAGCATAGGCTAAAGTGTCTTGAGTATTTTGTACGAGTTTTGTATACACCATTCTAGGTTGAATTGGTGAGTCGTTTTCTGTCCTCTCTTAGAAGCTGTGAAGCAATAGAGAGTTATTACTTGATCAAAGCTGTGAAGTAAGATCAAGGTTGCTTAAAGAGGTT
The DNA here is from genome assembly GCA_022829125.1 of Lathyrus tuberosus. Lineage (NCBI taxonomy): Eukaryota > Viridiplantae > Streptophyta > Magnoliopsida > Fabales > Fabaceae > Lathyrus > Lathyrus tuberosus. The sequence goes on from JALAZF010000061.1 coordinate 8,250,431, forward strand.
GTTCCTTGAGTGTTGTTTTAGGGATTGAGTAGTGTTCTCATATCTAAGTGGTTTCTTAGGTAGAAAGTCACTAGTAGGAATTAAGTTTAGGAGACTGTCAACTGGGTTGTTGAGTCTGTAAATTAATTCTACAAGTAGTGAATTTCATCCCTGGCTTGGTAGCTCCCAGACGTAGGTAGTTAGACCGAATTGGGTGAATAATTCATTGTGTTGATTTATTGTTGTTATTGCTGTCATTTGCAGAGTGTGTTGTTGTGACATCGCACCTTAACATCACACGTCTGATACCAGAATTTCAATTGGTATAAGAGCGGGCATCCTGTCTGTCTCTGGGTGAGATCTAGGGAAGTTACTTTTTGGTGTAAAGATGGACAAAGAAGTTGGAGGATTCGTCAACAGACCCCCTATTTTGGATGGCTCGAATTATGATTATTGGAAGCCAAGGATGATCACCTTTTTGAAATCCTTGGACAACAGAGCTTGGAAGGTTGTCATTAAAGAATGGAAAGCACCTGTTGTGTTTGAAAAAGATGATGCTGGGAAAGACAAAGAGGGCACCTCAAAGCCGAAGCCTGAAGAAGAATGGACCAAGGAAGAAGATGAGCATGCCCTTGGCAATTCCAAAGCTCTGAATGCAATCTTCAATGGAGTAGATAAAAACATATTCAGGTTGATCAATACCTGTGAAGTTGCTAAGGAAGCATGGGATATTTTGAAGGCTACACATGAAGGAACATCTAGAGTTAAGATGTCAAGACTTCAGATTCTAACATCAAAAGTTTGAAAGTCTGAAGATGAAGGAAGATGAGACTATTCATGACTTCCACATGAGTGTTCTTGAGCTGGCCAATGCACCCAGTGCTCTTGGAGAAAAGATGTCAGAAGAAATGTTGGTAAGGAAGATCCTTAGGTCCCTTCCTAAGAGGTACAAGATGAAGGTGACTGCAATTGAAGAAGCTCAAGACATCAGTAAGATGAGGGTTGATGAGCTCATTGGATCTCTTCAAACTTTTGAGCCTGGGTTGAGTGAGGAAGAACCAGAAAAGAAGCCAAAGAGTATCGCCTTGGTTTCAAATAATTAAGAAGAGGAAGGGAAGAGTGTTGAATCCCAGAAGGATCTATCTCAGGCAATTGTTATGTTGGGAAGGCAGTTCAACAAAGTGATCAAGAGGATGAACAATAACTACAAGCCTAATGTCAAGAACATCTCTTCTGACATCAGCAAGTCAAAAGAGAAAGATGAAGAGAAGACCTCTCAGGATAAAGGTGCTCAGTGCTTTGAATGTGAAGGGTATGGACATGTCAAGAAAGAATGTCCCACATTCTTGAAGAAACAGAAGAAGGGCATGTCAGTCTCCTGGTCTGAATCTGATAGTGAAAGTGAAGGAGAGTCAGCAAAGCATGTTAGAGCCTTAACAGGAACTGTTGTTTCTGATGATGATAGTGATGGAGAAATAACGTATGAGGAGTTAGCATCTACTTATCAAGAGCTGTGTTTAAAAAGTGCTGAGATTTGTCAAAAAAACAAGTGTCATAAGCAACAGATTGCTCAGCTTGAGACTGCTAAAACAGATCTGGAAAATGAGGTTTTGTTGATTAAATCTCAACTTGACCAAATGACAAAATCTGTTAGGATGATGAACAGTGGTACAGCTACTCTTGATAAGATTCTTCAGTCTGAGAAAGCTGCTGGTGATAGGTTAGGCATAGGATTTGTGGTTGAGGAAAAGATATCTGCTGAAGCTAGCACTTCAGGAACAAAAAAGGAGATGTCTCAACTACTGTCTCAACATCAAACTAAGAGACAGGATCCTACACCTAAGAAGGTTGTTCAGCCACAGAATGTTGAGAAGAAAAATAGTACTCGTCAAAGGAAGGTGCAGCCTCAAGGAGCTAGTCAGTATATGCCTCATCAATATCACAAGAGCATGGAGGCTGTTAGGTCCAATCAGAACAGGTTTCATCAGATATCTCAACATCAGGGTAACTGGTATGAATATGGATATGGATACAATAATGTTGTGCCTCAGTACTATGGAAAAAGGAAGCCTCATCACCATAGGAGACAGCCTAGAAGACAACATCCTCAGTTCAGGAGACAGTCTACCTATAGTAAAAGACAACAGCACCACAGAAGACAGGCCAACTATGGAAGAATGAGACAACATTATGGGTGGGAGCCATAGCAATATCATCAGCATAATGGTAGAAGACATAACCAATTAAGAGATGAAAGAGTTAGATGCTTCTATTGTGGAAGGTTTGGACATATGCAGTACTCATGTTTTAAACTGCATGGTTATCCACAATCTGCACCTCAAAGCAAACTAAAGGAGGTCAGACCCACAGTGGCTAAACAATGGATTCCTAAGGAGAAGGTGAAATTTCTTTTAGCCCACACCTCAGATAGACAGGTTGATAAGGATACATGGTACTTTGACAGTGGATGTTCAAAGCATATGACTGGATTCAAAACTCTGATAGTTGAAGTCAGTCATTGTCTCTCTCATGAGGTTATTTTTGGCAATGGTGAAAAAGGTGTAGTTGTAGGAGTTGAAAGAGTAAAGTGTGGTGGTGGACCTGAAATCGAAAATGTTCTGCTTGTCAATGGTTTAACTGCAAATTTGATCAGCATAAGCCAATTGTGTGATGAAGGTTACAAAGTTAACTACATCAAAGATGAGTGTGTGGTATCTGATGAGCATAATCAGGTTGTGATGAAGGGTATAAGATCCAAAGATAATTGCTATCAATGGATACCAAAAGAGGTCAGCTTATATGGTAATGTTACGAGTGATGTTGTAACATCAGATGGTAACATCAAGCATGAAAGAATACTGAAAAGGCAATCAGAATTAATGAATTCTGATATAAATCCTTTTAAAAATTTAAAAGGAAATTTAATTTGGAGGGAGAAAATCAGTGATTGGTCTTTAAGAGGTACTCAAATTCAGGCGCCATACCTTAGACTATCATTCCCTAGTTTTGATTTCACACGCCTCAACTATCTTCATCTGGACATCTTCTCCTCTAAGAAAAGAAACCTCAACCCCTCTCTAATCATCAATTGCCATACAGAAACAATGTCGAAACAAGTGACTTCTTCATCTAAAAAGTATGAATCCAAAAGTTCCACTCATAAAAAATATAGGGTTTTTACGAACAAAGGCTCTGTGGAGGAAGCTTTGAATATAACTCCTCTGTCTATGGTAATGCCTGCTTCTGAGAGCAGACCTGAGAAGTTTCAACCAAGGAGGGCTTCAACAGGTAACTCTTCTAATCAATCGCCGGCTAAGAAAATTGATGATAGCAATAGCAGAGCATTTGTGACTAGCATTTTGTTCGGAGACCGCTCTATTCCTGAGACTACCACTCCTCCTTCTCAAGCCGTTGAGGAAAGAGTTAATGTTGATAAAAGTCTAAATCAGATTGCCACAAAAATTTTAGATAAGGGTTTGTCGGTAAAAGGAATATCTATACCTCTTAGACAAATGCCTGCTGAAAAGGATGACATGCAGCATACTGAAACCAATCTTCACAGATTGGCTGTTTCAGTTATTGAAGATGCAGAAGTTGAAACCGAAGTTGAAGATGCTCATGTAGAAGAGCAAGTTGATGTTGAACCTAATGTCAGAACATCTCCTGCTAGGGATGATGATACTAGTTCCAGAGAAAAGGAGAATGCTGATAAGGTGGATGTGATTGACCTTTCAGATAATGAAGTTATCGGAAAAGTTGTTCCTGGTATTGCCAAGAGAATAAGGTCCAGAAGAGGGAAGTCTACAAATTCTTCACCTAAGGAGAGACCTGAGAACAAAAAGAAGAAGTCAACTGTGGTGGGTCCTACTAAGACTTGGAGAAAAGTTGCTGTAAATTCCAAAAAGAGGAAGCTGAGGGAAGATTCAGAATCTGAGTTTGATGTTGAGGACGATGTTCAAGACATCACTCCTGTTAGAAGGTCAATTTTGAAGAGAATTTCTGACAAGATTCCTGATGTTCCAGTTGATAACATTTCATTTCACTATGCTAGCAGTGCACCCATGTGGAAATTTGTCTGTCAAAGGAGACTGGCACTAGAAAGAGAACTTGGTGGAGATGCTTTGGAAATCAAGGAAGTTGTAGAATTGATTAAAGTTGCTGGACTAATGAAGACTGTTTCTAGATTGTCCAAGTGCTATGATGGGTTAGTCAAGGAATTTGTAGTAAACATTCCTATGGCTACTAATGACAACAGAAGTGTGGATTTTAGAAAGGTATATGTTAGAGGTCAGTGTGTTAATTTTTCTCCTGAGATTATTAATACGTACTTAGGAAGAAAAGGGAAAAAGTATGTAGAGGTGGAAGAGACTGACGATACTGTGTGCAAGGAAATCACAGCAGGTCAAGTGAAAGTTTGGCCCTTAAAAGGGAAGTTGTCAGCCAGTTTGTTAAGTGTCAAATATGCTATTTTGCACAGAATAGGTGCTGCCAAATAGGTTCCTACTAATCACAAGACCACTATTTCTGTTGGGTTGGGGAAGATAATTTATGCTATTGGGACAAAGCGAGGATTTGATTATGGCTCCTACATCTATGATCAGACTATTAAGCATGCTGCTATAAATGCTGTGAAGATGCCTATTTCTTTTCCCTCTCTTATCTGTGGGATTATCTTGTCTCAGCATCCTGATATTCTACAGCATTCGTATGTTGTTTGCAAAAGGGAGTCTGCCCTGTCAATCCATTACAAGTTGTTTGAAGGGAAACATGTTCCTGACATTGTCAAGACATCTGCTTCAACATCACAACAGCCACCTGCCAAAACTGGGTTGATTTCAGAATTGGAGGAGGCTTGCAAGGAATTGGACGAAGTCATCAAAGTGAGTACTGAAAGAAAGCAGAAATTTGAAAAACTTCTCATGACTCTAAGATCGGCAGAAAATGAAGATGAAGCAGTCAATGCTAACAATAATGATGATGTTGAAGAACCAGGTTCAGAAGAAAATGATTATGGTCTTAGTTCAGATGATTAAAGCTTTTACTGTTTTTCTTAGAAAGTAGTTTAGTTCTATTTCTGCTGTTTTTGTTTCAGCACTTTATGTGCTTGGTTTATATTTTGAATATTGTGTTGTATATGCACCCTTTATGTTTTCTTTTGTTCTATGATTTGTTATGCTAACTGTGAGGCTAACAATGAGAGCTAGGGTAGTACTAACTGTAGCTAGAAGGGCTTCTGGTTGAAGATTGTCAAATTGTGGCTAAAAAGGGGGAGAAGTAGCCAAGGAAGTAGCCAAGGAGTTGATTGTTGCTGCTAAGGAATCAAGTCAAGGAATATGCTGCAGAGGATGTAGCTGATTGCTGATGTTATAGTGCTGGTGCAGAAATTAAGGGGGAGAAAGTGTTGATCTATTGAACAGCTATTATGTTGGTTCTTATTTCAAGGGGGAGCACCATCGTTGAATGATAAAAATTGTAGATGTTGAAGATGGTGTTGCAGCAGAGTTTTGTGTGAAGTAAAGTCTTTTTGTATTGAAGATCTTTTTGTATTGAAGATGTTGCTGCTTGAAAGTTCAAAAATATTGAAGTTTATTCCACTGCTGAAGTTTCTGAAGGTGCAGAGTTTGTTTTAGCCAAAATTAGCCAAAGGGGGAGATTGTTAGTTTCTTGGATTGGCTGGAATTTTGGTAAAACAAAGGTTGTTCAATGTTTGATGTCAAGGTGGTGATGTCACAACATTGAGTCTTAACACTGGGTTGTGTTAAGTGTTTAAGTTACTGAAGTTTGGATGTCTGATGTCACAAGCGATGTTGTGACATTAGATCTGCAGAATTATTAACATCAGGTTGTGATGTTGTTAGGGTTTGCGTTTTAGCTGGAATTGTGGAGAGCAGTTAGTCTCATTGGATGCGAATATCTTGGGTTAGATATTCTTCGCTGCATAAGAGATCTGGTGCAGATTTGTAGGAGATTTAAAAGGTTGAAGATTTGAAAAGATTTTAGGAGAAAATCTGTTTTAAAGATTCAGTTTTAAATAACAAATCATGTCAGATATTGCAGGAGTCCAAGCCCAAATTCAAGTGGCTATATAAAGCGCATAGATCAAAGGAAGAAGGTACAGAAATACAGAGAGAAGATCAAGAGCATAGGCTAAAGTGTCTTGAGTATTTTGTACGAGTTTTGTATACACCATTCTAGGTTGAATTGGTGAGTCGTTTTCTGTCCTCTCTTAGAAGCTGTGAAGCAATAGAGAGTTATTACTTGATCAAAGCTGTGAAGTAAGATCAAGGTTGCTCAAAGAGGTTGTTCCTTGAGTGTTGTTTTAGGGATTGAGTAGTGTTCTCATATCTAAGTGGTTTCTTAGGTAGAAAGTCACTAGTAGGAATTAAGTTCAGGAGACTGTCAACTGGGTTGTTGAGTCTGTAAATTAATTCTAAAAGTAGTGAATTTCATCCCTGGCTTGGTAGCCCCCAGACGTAGGTAGTTAGACCGAACTGGGTGAACAATTCATTGTGTTGATTTATTGATGTTATTGCTGTCCATTTGCAGAGTGTGTTCTTGTGACATCACACCTTAACATCACACGTCTGATACCAGAATTTCAATATATATATATATATAAACTCATCCATCCCATTCACAAATCCCACACATAATCAATCCATTCATGACTTATGTAAATGCACAGAGACCGACACAATGACTCTATGCCAATGCGGTATCATTCCATCCATCATTCTCATCATTAATTCACTCAGGAATTATTGGAATCATCGCTTGTTACTTAGTGTAACTCCCTGTCGGGAAAACGATGTTCCCCGTCGCTTTAGGTCCTCTTTGTATAAGGCACACGACGTTTATGGATCGCTTTAGGTCCTCTTTGTATAAGGTACACGATCCGATCGCTTTAGGTCCTCTTTGTATAAGGCACATGATCGTCTATAACGCCGCTTTAGGTCCTCTTTGTATAAGGCACACGACCGTTACAGCAGATTCCCTCTGGAATCGTTTCGTCGCTCACACCCCAAAAGGGAACACGACTTCACAAGATGCATATCATGATGCTTGGCATACAATGACTCATAACAATCAAATGCATACACATATACAACCATGTGAACCATTTCAACATCCATAATCATGCATATACAATCAAACACAACACAATGCATTTACTTGCCCTAAGGCCACAGACCACCATCACAACATTTCATCACATGCATTCACATCATATAACAGCACACAAGCCATACGTTATATATCAAAAGCATATCGCATGATGACACATCAATCGCACACAATTACAACGGCAAAATTCGACAAAACAACACATTTCCAAATTCCCGACACAATAAAATCGACCACTAATCTCAAAACCATTTTTATAAGGAAGAACATCTCATTAGCTTTCCAACGCATCCGACCGTGCCTCAATCCGAGTTACGGATCAAAATTTATAAAGGATACAAGATAGAAAAATCCTTCACATTCGCTCCAGTATTCGCTAGGCGAACACCAGCGAACCATGGTAGAGAAAAACCAGTATAAAGTTCGCTAGGTGAACGTCGTTGGCGAACATTCACTGACCTTCGCTGACGGGTTCGCTAGGCGAACCCTCGAAAGCTGCTCGCAGGGCTTCGCCCCAGGTTCGCTAGGCGAACCCTGGAAAACTCAGAATCCCAGCAGCGCTGTTGTTCACCCCAAATTCAATATTTCCTCCACCAAAACACTACTAAACCATAACATAACCACCAAAACATACCACAATCATAACAACAAGTATTCTACAACATTTATATCGCATTTCAACCGTGAAAACATCGATTCCGATCCATTTTCATCATTTCAACCTAAATGTAAACTATATGAAAACAATCCACACAATCCAAGAAAACATGCACATATTCATACACAATGATAAGATAATCGAGTTTCACACCCTTACCTGATTAATCGTGTTTTTGAAGTGTCGGTTGAATCGGTTTCTTAAACTCCAAGTTTTTCCTCTTTTTCTTCTTTTCTTTCTCTTTTCCTTCTTTTCTTTTTTCCCTTCCTATTGTCTCTCTTTTTCTCTCTATGTTTCTATTTCAAATGAAAAACAATATCTAACCAAGCCAAAAAGACCAAAATACCCCTACACTCAATTTCCTCGCAAACGTTCCCAAAACGCGATAAAACGTAATAACGATAAACATAACACATTTACCAAATAAAAACCAAGAATAAAATAATATAATGACAAAAATAATTAAACCGACTCGATTAAATAAATCTAATAAAAACCAGGGCGTTACACCCCACACAACATCCACAATGTCATAAATGACCTGCAACTCACAATCAACATTCCAAAACATTACAAACTACATGTCATAATTTGCATATCGCAGCTATGACATGAAAATGAAAAAATGACCTCACACGACTGCGCAACTACAAAACGAACAAATTATCACAAAACAACAACGCACGATCTGAATTCAATTGATTCACAATTTCATCCTCACCTCTCCTCTATAAATAGGACCTCATCTTCCTCATTTTTCTAAAGCTCTTCAAGCCAATAAAACCCGGTCAAAATCCCTCTAGCCTTCATCTTCATCCCCAATTTTTCAACCTTAACAAACTGAGCAGAGAAGAGAGATCAAGAATAAAACAGAAAATATGAATCTGAGAGATTCAAAACCAAAATTGAGATTGAGAGAGAAACAGAGACGGAATAGAAGAAGATAGAGAACATGAGGAGAAAGCGAAACCAAAATCGAGATTCAAAATTTGAGAGAGAGATTCGAGAAAGGGAGGGAGCGTTGCATTTTCTTGAAGGCTGAAGAAGAGGAACGGAGGTTGAAACCTTCTTTTTTGTTTTTTCTTTGTGTTTTATTTTCTGAACATTGCCTTATTCATTTGGCCTGTGGGATTCATGAAGCCCATGTGAATTTCACCATTCACATACCACAACGCCAGCGCTCATGCTCCCTTTATTATTTGTTTCTCTTTTTTCTTTTTCATTTTCCTTTTCTTTCTTATTGTTTTTTTAAGATTTTTTTTATTATTTAGAATTTTCTCTTGTTATTTCGCTTAGTAATTTTTTAATATTATTTTCTATTAATATTTTTCCTACCTCTTGATTTTCATTTCCATCTTGATATTTTTTTATTTTGGTTGATGATAATCTAGAAATCATAGAACGATGATTCTCAAAGATTTTGAATCTTTATTATTTCAAATATGATCATTCTCTATACTTTGGGATAGTGATAGGTGGAGCCTTTGATTAATTATCCAAATTCTTAATTAAGATGAGTCCATTCTCTTTTTCTTTTACTGTGGCATGACTTTAGGAGAATGACCTACATATCATTTCTCTATCATGTATTAACACAAATATTATTATTGACATCCTCCCATAGTATGATCCTCCTCATAGATTGTGCTACGATTTCTTAACATAGTGCTAAATTAGTCCCGATTCGATAATTTGATCATCTGATTATAGCGCGGTTTTTGTGGTTTCGAATCACTATCGCTTTGGGGTGCTACAGTTCGATTCATTTTTTATCCTGTGAAGATGATTAAGGAAGGGAAATAGATGTCTCCAATTAACCCTGCTTGCATACTGAGTTTAAACAGATGACTGTTGGTTTACAGATGTTCTCAAAATCATGGGTCTCCCTTTGGTTATTTGGCTTAAGAATAGAATGTCTATGAGGCTTTTGGGAAGATACTATATTTAAAAATTTTCTGACTGATGTATGAAGGTATTGGACCTAGAGTTTTTGATTAGTATGCTCGCTAAGATTTCGCAATCTTATGTCTACGTATTCCTGTTCAACGAAACAGGGAAATCAGAGCAATCGTAGTTCCTCCTATTCTATGGGAGGAAAAAGATGTTTTGGTGTCTCATTTAAAGCCCAAGACATGAAGCTAAAAGGGTATTTGTGTCTTACTACGGAGGATTAGATCCATAAGCAGGCCCAAGGGTGGGGAATTCTCATGAGAAAGACCGGGTTTCTGTTGGAGATTCATCCAGAGTGACCAGTGGTTTTCTTTCTATGTTTGAAAAGAACTTGAGAATGTCTTTGAGACTCAAGAGGGTCTGGACTGTCTAAGTCTACTAGTGTTGAAGAGTTTTATCTTTGTAGGATGCCCAAAATAGGGCAATGGCCTTAAGGGATGAGAATCAACCCTAAAGTGGCCCGAGGTTTGACACTAAAAAGACTGCTCTAGCAAAGGACGACTAAGTTCTGTCTTATACCTTTAAGAGGTCGTGAGGGTTCTTGTATTAAGCCCAAGAGAAGGCATGAGAACTTCTAAGAAGCCGAAGGGTCCTTGTACAAAGCCCAAGAGGAGGCGGGGATGCTTTTAGGAAGCCTGTGGGTCCCCAAACCAAGAGAAGTTCAAGAAATGCAATTCACAGAGAAGAGATCATTCCAGGAAAGTTCGAGGGTTTGGAAGAAACTCAAGAGATGCTATTCACGGAGAATAGATCAACTATCGGGTGTAGAATTTCTTTGATAATTTCTAGGGGTTAGAGTCTGAGAAAAGGTTCATCGAGAATACTGCCTTTCTCTTTGTTCCATATTGTTTAACCCCATGAGAAGGGAAGACTGTATCTGGAAATCCTATGGGGATCTAGTTTTGTTTGTATTTAAAGAGTGACCAATAGGGCTTTACCTAGTTCTAGACGTCGTTGCCGGGGAAAACTCTAAATAACTATACTAGTATATATACAGTTGATATATGACAAGTATTAAAAGGTATGAAAGAAGACTAACCATGCGCAACTTCCCACAATACAGTTATGCATATGAAATCGTATAAAAGAAAGCGGATAAACATTTACCCGTTGTAGAGCTTCCATGTTGTTTTATTAGTTGTTCAAAGAAATTAAAGAAAGTTTTGATAGTTACTATAAATTTGGATTCAAAATCAAAGGAGAAAGTATTTTGAACAGAGATCGGGGATTACAGCTCAAGGAGAGGCCCAAATTTTAACAGTAATTGCACTGTGGTTTCGAATATCGTATCGGGACTTATACAACGACTGAGGCCCAAAAAGTTTTGGTAAAAAAAGGATTGGGTCTTACACTCTATTAGAGGCCCAAAGTTTATTTTTGTACAGTAGATGAGACTTACACCTCAGGGAGATGCCCAGTTGATTTTGAAAAGGCGACGATCGCGCCGTTGTTTTGAAAATACACAGAGGGACTTATACAATATGTGAGGCCCAAAAATGTTTATTTACAAAAAAGGGTTGGGTCTTACACTCTATTAGATTCCCAAAGTGTTGTTTAAGAAAAAGAATGGGACTTATAGCTCGAGGAGAGGCCCAAAGTTAATTGTTTGGAAAATGGCGATCGCGCCGAGGTTTGAAAACACAGTGGGTCTTATACGATGACCGAGGCCCAAATGGTTTTGTATTTTCAAAGGGTTGGGTCTTACACTCTCTCAAGAGGCCCAAAGAGTTTGAAAATGAATAAATATGGGTCTTATAGCTCAAGGAGAAGCCCAGGGATTCTGTTAAAAAGGCGACGATCTCGCCGAACTTTTGAAAATATACAGGGGGGTTTATACAATGTGTGAGGCCCAAAATTGTTTATTTACAAAGGGATGGGACTTACACTCTATCAAGAGGCCCAAAGTGTTTTGAAAAAGTTTGCTAGGGTGAAAATAAACAAAACCCTAATTTCATCTTTTTTTTAAGTAATTATTCAAAGAAAATTAATTAAAATGATAAAGATGTCAAATAAGTTTGAATAAACAACTTGTGATTTTTGGTTAAGGTTTGAAAAATGATATTTAACCACAAGATGAATTAAAACTCATTTGGTCTTGATTTTTCAAGGTGAATATTCATTTTTTAAAAGGTTTGAAATCAATAAAAATGAATTTATTTACAAAAATATCAACTGTATTAAATAATTAATATAAATCTGATTTTTTTTTTGTTGAATAAAATATTTCAACATTTTTTTGATTTTTTGCAAAAAGAACCAATCAAAAATAATTAAAATTGAGACAGTTATTAATTTTCGAAATCATTTAAAAATAACATGAAAAAATAATGAAAAGTGGGAAAAATGATAAAAAGAGGATCTGGGGCAAGGGGGATTCAAACCCCAGACTTCTTGGGTGCAGCGCGCGCCCTCTACCACTGGGGTGGTGATACATCCGTGTATCAAAACCACCCCATGAATACATGAGGCATGCCTTGTCTTTGGCCTGGCCAAGGCAAGGCAAGGCAAGGTTTTGGCCAAAAACGTGAAGCTTGTAACTTTCTTATTTCTCCATGGATTGAGCCAAAATTTAGGTCTGTTCTGCCTAGAATTTCACAAGGAATCCAATGGTGGTGGTGGTTTTTTCAGATGAGGCTCCTATTGAAAAACCCGATAATGGTTTTGAAATAGGCCATGATTTGCATTTTCTATGCTATCTCGTGTTACAGGCATGGATTACATGATGAATTGGTTCAAACACAACATATATAACATGTATGAGATGTGCATGATCAGTGGACTTCAAAGCAATGCATATTTCAAAGAGTTCAAGTTATGATGTTTACCTCTTTAGGAGCTTTTTGGGCAATTTGTCAAGTCCTTTGTTCCAGAAACAATTTGATGCTTTGGACACCCTCAAATGATCCCTTAGAAGCTTTTAGAATGGTTGGAATCAACTGAAATCCTCAGGAACAAGGTTGAGCTCTTTCTTGCAAAAGGGGCAAAATTGACCAATATGGAAACTCTCTCAAATGGTGTTCCAAATGTGGGGAACCATTTGGGACAGTTCAAGAATGATACTTGGAGTGTGTTTGAGGTCTTATCTGGTTTTGAAAGTGACTGAATCAAGACATGGCTTGAAAAATGCAAAAAAGTCCAATTTTGAGGTTTTGAGGGGGGACTTTGTGATTTTGGTGTTACAGGTCACTTATGTGAGTTTGGACAGCTTAGATATGACATATTGGATGTGTTTGGATCATGAGTTGTGATGGAAATGCTCTCTAACTCAAAAACTCAGAGTTACCTTGCAAAAGAAGGTATTTTTACCTAGAGAAATAGATTTTGAGGAAAGCAAGTGTTATAGTGCTTTGGTGTACTCAAACTGAGCAAAAATGAACTCTATTTATAGTAGAGCAAGTTTGTTTTGCAAGCAATAGTGAATGGCAACTGCAGCAGCTCATTGTCCAATTGCATCACTTTGGAATCTTAAGTCTCCTCTAGCCATTGACTAGAGGTTAGAGCACAAGCCTATGGTTCTTTGGTTCAGAGCTTATCCTTGACTCATTTAGTTGGAAATGGCTCAGTTCATGCCACCTTGGTGCATCCATTGAATGCTTGGAAACAAAATTGGAGTCTTGGCCTTTTTAGGCTTTTTAGGGTTTGACATGCTACTTTGAGAATCTTAGACTTGGGAGGTTGATGAATCAGTGCTTGTCCCTTGGTTGTTCCCCCTTGAGGTGTGCAGATGGATAAGCATGCTTGAAATTGCACAATTTGAGAAAATCGTGCCTTTATGCACAAATCTGCCTTGCCAAGACAGTTTGCAGCAAGGCATGTTGCAGCTGTCATAAATCCTAGCTCAGGTGGAGTTTGATGGAGTTCTTGGACATTTTGGAAAGCCCTTATGTGACACAACACATGTGTGAACATAGTTTGTCTTGACACTTTTTGGATCCAAGTGAAAAATGCCCCCACATTTTGAAAAAAAGCAAGACAGATTCTGACTTAGTGAAAATTTCACTATGTTGGAAAAAGTGATATTTCATGTTTTCAGCCATTTTGATCACTCCATAACTAAAAATCCATGAAGAATTGGAATGAGGTGTAGTTGACACTTTTGAAGTTTACCATGAGAGCTACAAATGCATCTTTGGACCAGCCAAAATGGTTGCTCGGATCTCAAGTTATGATACTTGGAAGTTGGCACCCTAGCCACTTTATTTCATAACTTAGAAAATTCTAAGTTTTTATGTCGGTGACTTGTCTATCCTCGTGGTTAAGGACTTAGCTATAGTACTGCTTTATCAAACCTTCTTTGATGGTCGGACTAAGCAATGCTCTAATCTTGACTTATTTTCTCTCTTCTTCTGAACCCAAGTTGAGCGTTTCCAATGACTCTTTGTGCGGTTCAATGGACCTTTCCTCTTGTCTGAGTAATCGGGAGATCTCTCTTGGAATTTTGTCGTCATCTTCTTCTTCAGCCTCAAATACTGGGAATTCAAAGTTGGGAGAAGGCATTGGATCGTATGTTTCAATGGGGTTTAAAATAAGCAATCTGCATGACGTGATGATTTATTTTTAGAAGAGATAGAGAGAATACAAGAGTGTGTGTAGTGTTTTTCTGATAACTGCTTGTTTTTATTATTTGAGTTATTTTTTTAGGATTACCATTTTCTGAAAAAGCGAAAAGAGAAAACAGCAATAAATGCAGAAATTACAGAACGACGTTTATTTTATTTATGATCTTGTCAATTCTTGAAACTACAGCCTTATAAAACAAAAATATGTCGCTTTGGGCAAAGCGAAGAGGGACATTTACAGAAAGTGAGCCCTATCAAAACATATGTTTCACCTGGGCAAGGTGAAAGGTTAAGATAAAGACGGTAATTACTTTGACTTATGAACAACTTTAGGGACATCGACAGCAACCCATTGGCGGCGAACTCCTCGGTGAATCACAAAGTCTGGTAGTTTCCTTCTTGATTTGTCTTCAGAAATAACGTTGATTTCTGGTGGAGTAGGATCGTTAGAATCTGTCTCCCAGGCAGAGTTGTCGTAGGAGGATTCTTCTGTTGTATCTTGCACAGTGTTTGTACTCTCAAGCGGATCTCCCCATCCAGTTGGCTGAATGTCTTCGAGCCTGATACGAGAGCTTTCAGGAGCGGTGTACTTGACCAGAAAGTTGAATTTTCCACTTGGTTGCCCCAAGGTGTCCCACACCTCTTTGGAACTGGAGGAGTCATCTCCCTCGATGACGTTGACCTCGGGAAAAGCATAGTTGATGAATTCTAGTCCTGCAAGCTTTGCAAATTCATCGTTGTGCTGGATATTTTCAGAATGCCCTGAGTAATGATCCCATGACATGGTGGGGATCGACGCAGGTATTCTTCTCAATGATGCTCAGCTGATATTCATTATTCGGCTGACTCTTTTGTCCGGAGTCTCCTGGGTACTGGTTGTCAGATAGGCAGGCCATACATTGGGCCATAATAGTCGTGGTCAAAGTTGTCCTTCATCAGAGTGTCTTCCTCTAATGAGTTTGGTGGAGCACGACATCCTTCCGGATCACAATCTCCGTATATCATCTTGACATCTGACCTCGGTATAAATCTTGGACTCTGTGCCAGAAAAAAAATGGTGTAGGCTCCTCTTCCTGAGACATATAACCGTCCTCGTTAAGATAGGACTTCCATTCTTTATCTGTATCGGAGGAATCTCCCTCGTTGATGGTATGTACTTCTTGAGACACCGGGTGAAGAAAACCTCCACCGCGGAAGAAGTTTTGAATAGGATGAAGACTCTCATCATTAGTAGCAGTCTGGGTACAGGTTGAAGAATAACCAAGACCCTTCTTTGTTTTGTTATCAGTGGGAATAACAAATTGTCCCCATCCCTTTGCATTGTTACTTTTAACTACTTCGAGAGCATCTCGGTACGAGGAAATCGATGTTCCTTTTTCTGATTAATTTTCGTTGCTCACCTAAAGTGCTTGGAACTGGGTTCTTACAACCTCCTATGGTTCTACACAAGTGGACGATGATAGGTTACTCACGATCAAGGCTTTCTCCCCGCAGACTGTGACGAGTTGGTCGTTCTTGACAAACTTTAGGTTTTGGTGAAGCGTCGAAGTGATTGCCCCAGCCTCGTGTATCCAAGGTCTTCCTAACAAACAGATGTATGTTGCTCGGATGTCCATGACCTGGAAAGTGACTAGGAAAGTGTGAGGATCGATAGTTATGGGAAGGTCAACTTCGCCGATAACTGTTTTCCGGGATTTGTCAAATGCTTTGACGGTGACCTCACTGCCTCTCATCGGAGATCCTCGGTATGATAATCGCATCAATGTAGACTTTGGTATCATGTTTAGAGCCGATTCGGTGTCTACCAGTACGCTGGCTAGAGCATCGTCCTGGCAGTTGACTGTAATATTGAGTGCCATGTTATGATTTGGGCCCTCTTCTGGCAGTTCTTCATCACTAAATCCCAAATTGTTGCAGGAAGTGATGTTGGAGATGATATTGTCAAATTGTCTTATTGACACATCTTGTTCCACAAAGGCCTCCTCTAAGACTTTCTGTAGAGCTTCCCTGTGAGCTTCGGAACTGAGTAAAAGTGATAGCACAGAGATTTTTGAAGGAGTTTGCAACAGTTGATCAAAAATGTTGTATTCACTCTTCTGGATGAGCTTAAGCATCTCATCGCTATTTTTTGAATGGTCTGGATCACTAGACGGACCGACTGGTTGATCAGGAATTTCCGTTTGAGGTTCCTTTTCTTTGGCGGGTTCTTCAACTCCTCGGTTGAAGATTCGACCACCCCATGTTACTCGAGTGATGTCCGCAATATTTACGACGGAGGGTAATGGAATTTCCTTTCCATTCTCAATTGTTGTTGCACCATATTTGTAAGGGATAACCTTAGTTGATTCATACGGTAATGGTCCTGGTAGATAGATAACTACAGGAGCCTTCTGATTCTTCTGACCATTGTAAGTAATTTCAATCAGTTCCTAGTTAGGAACTTTCGATTCGTCAAGTAAAGGGATGATGGCACAAACATCTTTGGTCCTCTTATGATTAGAGATTACGACAACGTCCTTGATTCGATCAGCGACAAAGTCTGGCATCGAATTGGTTGACCCAGAACTTGGACACGGTTGAATCTCTTTGTGTGTCTTCATCCATATAGATCGGAAGCCACCAGTGGTTCAACAAGTGTTGCAAAGTTCTTTGAATAAAAGTGTATCCTTGGTCGCTCTCACGACATCCCTTATAGTTCTGATAATTATCCGAAGTCAGAAAACTGAGCCGGACTTGCTTAGCAGGTAACTCCACCAAGCTGGTATTCATCAAGCGAATATCGAAGATTTGAATCATATTCACTTGATACTGATTTCTATCACGGTAATCCTAAATCCATCCAAGATCCATCTGAAGCTGGAGGGTCTCTTGTACAAAAGAGCATCCATGATCGTTTACCAAGCAAATCAGACAGGAATCGTAATCGTGTCATGGAAAATTATGATGTTGGCTTTGCCTTGAGTGCATTACCACCAAGTTGACATTCATCGCACAGATGTCATGGTTTTGAATGATGTTGGAATTCGTATAAGTCATGTTGACTTCACGAATTCGGTGATCCTAAATCCATCCGAGATCCAACTGTTCTTGTAGAGCTGATTGCACCACAAAACATCCTTGATTGTCTTCAGAGCAGATATCACACTGGTGATAGTTATGAGATGGTACATGCCCATATCCGCTTTGTATGCGATGCATTTTGACTAAGTTGGCCCTCAATAAAAGTACATCATGAATTTGATAGTTGTGGTTAGACTCTCCCTCTATCAAATTTACTGCAGCTTTCTTATGCTGAGGCAACGGGTTCATCTGAACGTTTGGATTTGTTTCCTTGAAGGATAAGACCCCGCTCCTAACAAGCTTTTGTACATCGGATTTGAAGCTGAGACAATTTTCTATGTTATGCCCTGGTCCTCCTTGGTGGTAAGGGCAAGTCTGATCCGCTTTGAACCAAAAAGTCTGAGACAGTACTATAGCTAAGTCCTTAACCACGAGGATAGACAAGTCGCCGACATAATCACCCTAAAACGGGGAGAGCTGCGTGACCATCGTATCATGCCCTGGTGAAGCATGACACACATTACAATGTCGGCCAGCTTCTGCTCACTGTACGAGCAGATCCTGCGCACAACGGGGATACCTCAACCGAGCTCCGCCGTTGCCACACCATTCAGGCAGGACACCCAGCTCACGATGGGAACAGTCCAAGCCTATGAGATTAGTACCTCAAACGAAGTCCTAGCCTCATCATGGGAAGAACCACTTCGCCCTCCTCGGTAGGTTTCACGCCTTGCCGAGCACACACACATACATATAAACAAAGAGCAAAAGTCCATAATAAAACATTCATAAAATCCAAGTATATTAAAATATCGGGCACGACCGGGCAATGTCATAAATACAAAAAAGGGGCAACGCCCATACAAATTGATAAGGGCACGCAGGCCCACAAAACATGCTAAAAACAACAAAGTCCTACTATGCGACTCCACTCTCCTCTTCGGCAGGAACAACCTGACCATCCACCACCTTGTTAAACAAACCCATCCCGCCCGTCAGGAGCTGCACGTCGGAGTTGAGGGCCACCATCTGCTCTTTAGCCGCACTGAAGCCAAACTTAGCCGCTTTCAGGTTGTCCTCGCCAAGGACTCTAATCCTCCCGATCAAATCAGTTCGCGACCTTAGGGACTTCTCGTCGTCATTTTCATCTGGGACGGCTGAAGTCAAGCCTTCCAATTCAACAATCCTTGCCTGCAGCCTCTTCCTCTCCTCGTCAGCCTTAAGCGCATCTAACTTAAGCTGAGTCACCTCCGCATGAAGCAACACTTTGGCCTCCTGGTGACCTTCAAACTGTTTTAAATCGTTAAACAACTTGTTGTTCTCCGTCTCCAGCTCGGCGATTCTGTTCTTGGACGTCACGAGGCTCGCCCGAGTAGCTGCTTCATCGTCGGCGAGGACAAGGGCAGCTTCAAGGACCCTAAACATATCAGTCGCGTCCTGTCACAACTGTTTTCTCCTCACTTTAGAATTGGCATTCAGAATAGCCACGGCTTCAGAATCATGCACATCGATCGAGTCCCCTTCAGCGAACAAATCCCGGCGCATATAGCAGGCAGGCAGGACAAGATGACCGGCACCGGACCCCCCGGACCAGCGGCCATAGAAGTCCCCGTGGCATCTCTCTTCCTTTTACAGGAACCCTCCGGGGTCAGAGGCGTCGAGGCTCTCTCCGGGACGGGGGTAGGTGCAGCAGCAAAACTCTCCATCACTGTATGCTTGGGCACCCCGGTCTTGGCACCTGTGGTTGTTTTCTTGTGAACCTTCGCCACCTGCGACCTCATCAGACGCTCTCGTATATCAGCTATCATACCTGCGAACACGCATAACAAGTCAGGATCAAAAGAATTTAAAGAAATAAAACTAAACAGTAGAGCATACCAAGCAAGGTCATTGCATCATCGTCGCTATCACACTCGAGGAGAGCTTTGACGTTGATATATCTAGCTGCTCGGGCGGGCCCATCATCCCCAACCAACTCTTTCCCATCCCGATCAACGACGAAGGCCGGAGTAAAGCTCTCCAGGTAAGCATGGAGGATCCTATACGACTCTTTATCCACCGGGTAAAGCTGCTCGTGCTTCACCAAGAACTGATCCGTTCGGCACTTAAAATGGGTATAAACCCATTCCAAAGGAAAGATGGAGACGACGCCATCCCTCTCCCGACCATTCACCACCACCTTCTCAATGGTCGAGATGCTCCTCTTCGCCTCCTCAGTGAGAGGCTTCACGATCAGAAACCTATCCTTGAAATTGCGTATTGAATCAGAATACGGCCAAAACAGCCTACTCTGTTGTTTAAACGAAACCCAACTCTGTTTCGTCCCCGCCGTGCTCCGTTGTATTTGAAAAAGGCAGAAGAAGAGATCCGTGGTCGCCCCGATGTTGAGGTAACGGTACACTAACTCGAAAGCCCGGATAAAAGCCACGGCGTTGGGATGAAGCTGGGAATGGCACAAGGCCAGATGGGTAAATAGGGAGGCTTGGAAGTCGGTGAAAGGGAGACGCATCTTGGCCTCCGTGAAAGCGAACTCGTACATAGGGAAGCGTAATCTCGGGTACGAGGAACAGATTCTATCATACTTCCCGGGGGCGAAAAGCTTTCCATGCCCGTGGAGCGTCTTCGTCGCGTCTCTCCAACAAGTTGAAGTCTCGTATCTCCTCGTCGGAGAAAGTTGATCGAAACGACAAAGGCTCGTGTGCGAGCCAGTCAAGGTCCCCTCCAGCGACCTTAATTTTTGAGTAATCGGCGGACACACTTGGCCCCTCTTGCGTTTCCTGCGTGTCGGGCACAACTTCGTCCTGGAGTTCAGCCATTTTCACCTGAAAAGCAGAGGAAGATAAGTGAATTCGACATCCGAGATCAAATCCCCCCTTCCACCACTAATCAAGTGAAAGGGCGTTGACGAATCCGAGGACAACCGCGTGCCCGTATAAATTAACTACCAATCGCTAGGAAAGGTCTCCGCAACCAGAACTCGCAGAGATCCATACGAGAACACGTGTTCGTCTCAAAATCACGCTAAAATTCCGAACAGGCCTAGTGCCCGACTACAAACTAAATTCTACACCTAACCAGATTCTACAAGGATCTACACTAACAATTTCTACAAAATCCTAGAAGATCTTGAAATTCATCACGTTCTTCATAAAATTTCCAGGAATTCATGTGTTCATCAAAGAACACATGAAGCTCAACCAAAAAACCCATAAAATATGCAGAAAGGGAAGAACGAACTTACAAGAAAAAGAAGACGTTGACGGTGGCGAAGAGAAGCTCCGGCGAAAGACTAATTGCAGAGCAAATAAGAGCAAAGAGTAAAAAACTTGTGAAATTATGAAAATGAAACCTTCCCCCACCTTTTTATAACCATTTAATCATGGGGAATCGTGAAGGTCATCATAGCCTAGGCGCCCCTAGGACTGACAAAGGCCATAAATGCTCACCACGTGTCACAAGAACTCTCCGCCTGGTTCAGTGCAGAAAATACACTAGCCCGGGGCTCCCACGAGCGGTCTCCTCGCCAAAATGAACACGTCCGTGCAGGGATGCCCGCCAAAAACTCCCATTTCTCCGAGAACGCTGCAAACCCTGATCGACATTTCGCGCCAGTAGCTAACGACCATCTCTGGTCGGGCTCGAAAGAAACATTCCACGCGAGCAACCACTTCCCCGACAGTACGGTCGAAGTCACAGCTACCTAAAGTCATTGCTCTCCAATAGAGCAACGACTTGGGGGGCTCATGTTCTGGACCGGGCAAGGCTTTCTGCCCTTAAGTGCCAGGCCCAATCCATCATAATTGGCGAGCATGCCCAATAGGCACAATATAGCCGTTGTGCACAATATAGCCGTTGGGCACAATATAGCCGTTGGGCGTGTCCCCTTCACGCGAAGAGTAGTTCACGCGACCAACTGCCTCCCCGGACATCACAGAAACAGTTAGAAAGACCACGCACTTTGCCCTCCATATGGCAATACCTCATTGGTCGATCAGGCCCTTTGTTCGCCAACAATCTCCCTATAAAAACCCCCTCGCTTGAGAGGGGCAGGTATCACAAATCATACACTTGACTCTTCTTACTTGCTTTCCCCCTTTCTTTTGACCAAATACTTACTTTGGCATCGGAGTACCTTGCAGGTACCTCCACCCCCTTTTTCTCTCCTACGAGCATCAACTCTCGTCCTACACGAAGGCCACGACGATCTCCTTCTGGTCCTCTCCGATCAGTTGGATACATTGTGGTAGACATAGATGTTTATACAGATTCAGAAGCCTTGAGGTAATGAATTATATATTGTTCTTGGATGAAGCTTTGAAGAAAATCCAATAGAATTCGAGTAGAATTGTTAGTCAAGGTAGCTTGGCTGAACTTTGCATTAAAAAATGAGTGTTTTAAGTAGGATGTTACAGTTATTGTGACTATAACTGTTAGATATCACAATGTGTGATTGAGTGAGTGAGATGACTTTATCTTATTAATTATATGTGACTTTTAATGATAAAGTTTTCATTGGGTAATGATAGGTAAACCAAAGGTTGTTTACTGTAAACCAGAGGTTGTTTACATAAAACTATACTACTGATAATGGATTCTTCTTCGTGGCTTGGTACGTAGCCCTCAGATGTAGGTGAGTTGCACCGAACATGGTTAACATATTTTGTGTAATTTATCATTCTGCAATTTACAGTTATGTAGTTGCTTGTTGAATAACATGTCATAATAAATGTTGAAGCATCTGTTTTGAATCTGTTGCTGATATTCAGAATATCAATTTGCTTATTCTTCCCTTGTTTTAAAGTTATGCAGAGAAAGATGTCGTGACATGTGTTAGGACATATGTGATATGTATGCCAGAATTTTAATTGGTATCAGAGCAGACATCTTGTTTATTTCTATATTAGATCTTGGAAGATATTTTTTAGCTCATTAAACAAGGTGTGTATTTGGGGGATCAGACCATTCATTGGATACCTGGAATGATTGGTATTGGATCAAGGATGATAACTACTGGTTGGTTGTCTTTTTCTTATGTAAAGAGGTTATTTTCTGCAATGTGTCCCCTTAGATGTCTTGACATCTTAACTGGATCCTGTTGAAGATGTGTTCCACTGTGTGTGTTTCTAATGATAGGACTTTGGTAAAGCTAGATTGAAGACTCTGTCCATGAAGGTGTCAGCATCTATTGAAGGTCTTGCCATTCCAGCAGGGAGTAATGGAATGGAAAGAGAGTTGATTGTTGTTGTTCTTCCTTTGATGTCTTGGTACTTGGAAGATTAGTTTCTTCAGGTATTTTGAAGTCAGAAGAGGAGAGGTCTAGGTTATCAATTTGTTGGGTTATGAAATCAGTAATTACCCTTGTCATGATAAAGTTGCCAAAGACACTTGAGAATTCTCTCAAGTCCACTCATAAAGGCATCACTTGTCATAAGGACTGTTTGTGTTTTGGAAGCTTATGGTTGCTCTTCTGGATCAAGGTTGGTCCTGAGATTTATCAATCTGAAGCGTTTGGGGGTGATTTATTTTCACCTTCCATGTTGTGCACGGTAGTGCTATTTCAGATCAACTGAAGTGGTTCTTCTCAAGGAAGATGCATAGGATTGAGCCAGACAAGTCAACATGAGCCAAGGGTGTAAGTCTTGATGTCTCAACATTCTGCTTGGCAAAGAAGGTGCCTACACTAAAGAATACTTGATTGGTATTCCTATAGTGTTGATATCTCTTGAATGCGTGGCCTTCTGAATAAGGATTTAAGATCAATTGCTATTTATGGAATACACATGTATTTAATTGATTATCCATGTATGGTATTCAATATTGGATACAGTCAAGGTCATCAGTGAAGATTTCATGTTAAACCAGATGTTGAAACATTCCATCAACTGAGTTTGTGCAGAATCTTAGAGTTAATCTTTAGGACAAGAGAGAGGAGTAGCTTATGCTCTTGGAACCAAACTTTTATGTTGGGAACCCTCTTCTGGTCTGATCTATAGAGACACATAATCTGACTATGAAGTTTCATGGGAGGAAGCTTATCTAGAATATGGTGCTGATGGAAGTGAAGATGAAGACTTCTTATTCTTGATGAAGATTGATTGGATCAGTTTATTTCTGATCTAGGTGAATTGGAGCGCATCTGTAGAGAGGATGTGTTTCATTTCAACATGGAGGTTTGGGATAAGTGTCCAGGACTGTATCTCTAACATCTTGAAGAAAGAGGGATTTCTTGTAGCTGCTGACTACTCTTTCCTAAAGAATCAAGCTTTGGCATGTTTGGTTCTTCTAAGGATGAACTTTTGAAGATGATGCTCTTCAAGGTATCTGGTCTTAAGATTGGTTGTTGACCATTAATAAAGGATGGAGGTTGTTTACTCAAACTTGATATGTTAATCAAGTCTATGAGAGCATGTAACTCTTGTTATGTAGAAGTGGAGAAGTTCTTCAAGCTGATATGTCTTAGGGGGATTTGATCAAGACTGTTTCAGATAGACTTGAGATCATCAACTGGAAGTCATGACATTGATGTCGGATGTTCTGACATCAAGGTTATTATCAGATTGTTCACTCAGTGGGATCTGGTTACAGTGAAGGTATATTACCTTAAGAGAATCTGATATGACTGGAATGGGATGCTTCAAAAGGCTTATGCAATGTATGGGAATTGCATAAGCTAGTAGGGGCTATATTTCATAGTATTAGTGTATCTAAGATGTCTTGCTGAAGACCCAGGTTCTTTGCTAGAGATCTAGAGGAAGATGTGAGACTTGGTTATGTTTAACCATTGTCACTTGAATCCAAGAACAAATTACCTTTGTGGAGAAGGGAGGTTGTGTGAAGACCAAAGGAGGAGCTGGTTTTGCTTTTGGCTTGCTGATTGTTGAAGGGATCTTCACTTAAGGAGCTTGTTTTGGTGGGAATATGAGAGTTTATTTCTCTCTACAGTAGTCTGTAGTTCTTAATGATGAAGCTGGTTGGAGCTGATTTCTCTAAAGATCTTCAGTTGGATTACTATGCAGATAGTAAGTCCAATGGTAATTATATCAAGAAACATAATGTATAGGGCCTGTGATATGATCTGAATGTCCTAACTGATGTTAGAACATCATCATGTTTTCTGAAATTGGAGTTCAGATTGTGGAAGCTGATATTCACTAGTTGAATCAGAAGAGTTCTAACTTATCAAATGGGAGAATGATGAGGTGAAGACTGTCTTGGATTATGGGGTGTCTATCTGGTAGTCTGACTCTTGTTGAGGTCAGAATGCTTGTGGAGAGGTGGTTTCTTCTGCTACAAGTCACTCTAGAAAGAAGTGGATCATTTTGGTGCTTGTGAAGCAAGTAAGCTGAGGATTTCTAGAGCATGTATTTGATGCTTTTCAAGTGTGAAGGACATCTGGTATGTGAATTAACCACAATATGTTATTTATCACAAAAACGGTGAATATCAGTTTTGATTTTATTGCGGGATAACAGAGTATTTTTTTCGTAAAATCACTCACTAAAGACATGTATAAAAAACTATTACTTATGCAGAATCCTTCTTGGAAGTTGTTTTCTTTTAGTCTATCAATTTCAACAACATAGTGTTTAAGGTACCATTGCTTGAATGGTGTCGCATCAACTTGAACAATAACATTCCTAACAATAGTCTTTCACAATTTTGACACATACAAGTGTTGTGATACTGATTGCGGCCATTACCCACTTGTTTATTATATAATAGTTAATAACTTTATCAAGATCAATTTACATACATGTGTCGTTTTTTCGGCTATGGGCCATTTTCATTAACCTTACATGTGTCTAGTACTTACTTATAATCTCAACATAATATAAACAATTTTCAAAGACAAATATTATAAAACCACTTACTAAAGACATGCATCAAACCACATGTATCAAAAAAATTACCTCTGCATAATCCTTTATGAAAGGTGCCGCATCAACCCGAACAATAACAGTCCTAACAAGAGTCTGAGTTTGCACAAGCGCATTGTAAACCACATTCAATTTTAAGAATCTCCATTTCACATTGCCACTTTTAAGAGGATCCTCCAGGTTGTCTTGTTGCATGACAACTTAGTGTTTGCTTGCTGACGACCAAACTCGTACCCATACAAACCCGACGAGATTATAATTAGCTTAAATAATAATTAATTGTAATCTCTATACCAAAAATATTATAAAATATTTAGCACTGAAACAACAATCTGATCAAAGATGCAAACAGAAAAGTCCTAATGTTGTATGAACCCTAAACCCAATATTGAATTTCATTGAAAAATAGACAAACTCAAAACCCTATAAATATAGTAATTAAATCCTAAACAGTAATATAAAAATTATAATTTGATTATTGAAAAGAATCACATAATTCCAGATATGCATAAGATAGATTCTAAACAAGTAAATTAGGTAAGGGTGGCAATAAACAAAGACAAACTCAGTCAAAATCAATTTTAAACAACATTGACATATAAGAGATCTGACTCGTCAATCAACTCAACTCCCACCATAGTTGCATATTAGGTCATATTAGTTCATTTAAATTTATGTGACATTGTTAAAGTGAACAAACGTAACAAAAGAAGATGATATACTTTTTACAGAAGATTTATTTTTAAAAATAAAAAAGAAATTTTTTTGGACATTTTCTTTATCTTTAAAAATACAGACATGGGTTCACTTCAATAGTCTATTCTCTAATTTAACCGTGTTAAATTAACATAAATTTGAAGAATTAATAATAGAAAATGTTTTTACAAAATAAATTAGACCTTAACTCTTAAGAGAATTAAATCTTGGCATAATGAAAACACTATAAAATACATCAATTTTTTTTCTTAATAGAAAATAATAAAATTATATATCTACTAACATCAAAGATTAATATTATAAGAAAAATGTTTATAACTACAATAGAGGAAGAAAATAAAAGAACAAAGTGCATATCTAGAATACCCAATAAAAAATATAAAATATTTTTCAATCATATGAATTTTCATACTAATTGATATATCATTGGCATAGATTTCATAAGAAAAAATAAATGTAGATTTTAAACAATTTGTAATACATTTATCAGTGCTCTATACAACAATTGAGATATTCAATGCATTTGAATTACAATCATATATATATATATATATATATATATATATATATATATATATACATAAAAGTATATATATATATATATATATATATATATATATATATATATATATATATATATATATATATGTATGTATATACATACATACTTTTATATATATATATATATATATATATATATATATATATATGTATATATATATATATATATATATATATATATTCAAAGCCCAAGATTGAAGCTGAAAGGATATTTGTGTCTTGTTCAAAGCCTAATATTGAAGCTAAAGGTTTGATTGAGAGAGAATTTGTCATCTCTAAAGGGAGAAAATCTCACCTGTTCATCACAGTTGTTGAAGGATTAGTTATAAAGGGGAATTACTTTAACTGGAATATATGGATATATATATACATATATATACATGTATATATATATATATATATATATATATATATATATATATTCAAAGCCTAAGATTGAAGCTGAAAGGATATTTGTGTCTTGTTCAAAGCCTAATATTGAAGCTAAAGGTTTGATTGAGAGAGAATTTGTCATCTCTAAAGGGAGAAAATCTCACCTGTTCATCACAGTTGTTGAAGGATTAGTTATAAAGGGGAATTACTTTAACTGGAATATATGGAATCCAGCAATGCCATAATTTCCTTTATAAGGGTGATGTCCTGAAGGAAGAAACTTTAACTCAGTGTAGAACAATGCCATTTTTTCTTAGTGTTTTTCATGCTAAGAGAGGGACATGGTCTTGGATGTAAATAATCCAAATGCTTGCCAGTTAAAACAATTAGATGTAAGAGGAAGTTTAACAGGATAAAAGAGGGACCACAACTTGGATTTTTGAATCAACAAGTGTGTCACTTACAGCAGTTATCTGGGATTAGGGTTTTTTTATTGTCTGCTTTGATGTGTGATGTACAGAGAAATGTCTTCCTATTGAGAGAACTTTTGATTTCCTCTGAGGGGATGTGTGTTTTGTGTGCCTCGATCAAAGCCCAAGGTTGAGGCTAAAAAGTTGACTCTACAAGGGAGTTTTACATCTGTCTTATAAAAAGCCCAAGATTGAGGCTGAAAAGAATTGACTTTTCCGGGGAAAGTTTTGTCTGTCTTGTACAAAGCCCAAGATTGAGGCTAAAAGAATTGACTTCACTGGGGAGAGGTTTTATCTGTCTTGTACAAAGCCCAAGATTGAGGCTAAAAAGAGATTTACTCAGTTGGAGAATATGATATGTAAAGCCTAGGATTGAGGCTAACTTTGCTGAGGGAAAATCATTATACAAAGCCTATGAGAAGGCTGGTTTGTGAATTTCTTATATAAAGCCTAAGAGGAAGCTAGCTTTTGCTAAGGATTTTGAGATCCAAAGACAGTTCCAAATTGGGGAATCAACTCTTGCTGAGGATTGAAGAAGAGTTGAAATGTCAGATGCCTTAAGGTTCTGATTTTTCTGATGGTTTATTAGTGGTAATTTGACCCTAGCTAGGGAACTTAGAGTGAAAGTTTAAAGATTGAATTTTAAAACCTATAGAGGTTTTAACTCTGCTGGAGATGGGTGAAGTGATCAGGGTTTCTCTTTTTCCTTTAGGAAATTTAAGGGTTTCTTTGAGATCCAAGAGGAGATGAGACTTTCCAAGTCTACTGGTATAAAGAGATTGAGTCTTAGTTGGAGGATGATCTTTGTATGATGCCCAAGAGGAGGCTGATGTTTTAATGAATGAGAATCAACCCTAGAATGGATGTTCTGAAATTCTGACTCTCTAGAGGATTGAACTAGTAGAGATGACTAAGTTATGTCCTATACCTGTAGGAGGTCTTTGGGTCCTTGTACTAAGCCCAAGAGGAGGCTGAGAACTTCTAAGAAGCCTGAGGGTCCTTGTACAAAGCCCAAGAGGAGGCTGGGGATGCTTTTAGGAAGCCTGAAGGTCCAAGCCTGAGAAATGTTCAAGAAAGATTTCACCGGGAATAATCCTTTCTTTAGTGAATAGTTCTAGGGTTTGAAGAAATTCAAAAGAGATTTCACCGGAAATAATCCTCTCTGGGGAAATGAATTTCTTGTACAGATATTTCTAAGTTGTGACAGTCTTGAGAAAATTTTCACAGGGAATAATGCCTTTCTCTGTTCCATATTGTATAAGCCCAAGAGGAGGCAAGACTGTATCTGGAATTTCCTATGGGGAACTAGTTTTGACTTTGTTAAAAGAGTAACCACTGGTTTGATCTAGACCTAGACCTAATTGTTGGGGAAAACTCTAAGCAAGTATATACAGGCATACATATACAGATGAAATATATAAGCAAGTATGTATAGAAGAAAAAATAGAACTTACAGGTGTGCAAGCTACAACATTGTAATTACAGCTGTATGGTTAGTTATTCAAGAAATTCAAGAAAGTTTTTTATAACACTTTGAATTTGAATCTAAATCAAAAAAAGAAAGTTGTTTTAAAAGGAAGTTTGGGGCTTATACTCAAGGAGAGGCCCAGATGATCTCTTTCGAAAAGGCGACGATCGCGTTGTAGTTTTGAAAATCACAGAGGGACTTATATAATGACTGAGGCCCAAATTATTGTACTTACAAAGAGGATGGGTCTTACACTCTATTAGAGTCCCAAAAGTGTTTGAAAAAGAAGAAAAATTGGACTTACAACCAAAGGGAAACCCAGATGAAAATTGTTTTGAAAACGGCGATCGCGCCGAGGTTTCTTAAAACGTATCGGGACTTATACAATGACTGAGGCCCAAAAATGGTTTATTTACAAGGGAATGGGTCTTACACTCTATTAAGAGGCCCAAAAGTGTTTTGAAAAAGATTTGTAAGGGTGAAAAATAATCAAAACTCTAATTTGATTTTAAAAATGTATTTTAATTGAATAAAATTCAATTAAAATGATCAAAGTTATAAAACATGTGTGAAAAACAAGTTGTGATCTTGGATTAATGTTTGAAAAATCATGTTTCATTCATAGAATGATTTGAAAATCATTTGAATTTGAAAAAAGTCAAGAGAAAGAAATATCTTTAAATGCCTAAAAACAATTAAAAAATTATTCTTTACAAAAATATCTAATATATAAAATAAATAATATTTTTGTGAGATTTTTGTAGAATAAAATATTTTATCATTTTTGTGAATTTTCAAAAAAAAAAGAACCAATAAAAAATAATTAAAATTGATAGAGAAATTAATTTTGGAATTAATTAATAAAAACCATAAAAAAATATCAAAAATAGCAAAATATGAGAGAAATAGCAAAATGGTCTGGGTGGGTCTTGAACCCACGACATCCAACCAAACACAAGCGCGCTGTTACCACTGGGGTGGTGATACATCCATTGTATCACCCCCATTCATAAATTGATAAGGCTAAAATGCCTTCTGGCCAGGCCAAGCAACAAGGGTGACATGGCTGGCTTGCCCAAGTTTTCAAGTTTTGCAAGAGGGATCATATCTCCCTCATTTCTCCATGAAATTGGACAAAATTTAGATGGATCCTGCATAGAATTTCATGAGGAATCCAATGGTGCTTTTAGAATTTTCTAAAGATGCTTATATTTTAAAACCCAATAGTGGTTTCAAAATAGGCCAAGATTTGCAAGTTCTATGCTATCTTAACATACAAGCAACAATAGCATGATAACTTGGTTCAAACACAACACATTGGATATATATGACATGTTTATGATCAATGGACATCAAAGCAATGCATATTTTAAGAGGTCAAGTTGTGATGCACTTACCTCTAGAAGCTCCTTGTGCTAACTGTCAAGATACTTGTGCCAGAAGTAATCCAATGCTTTAGACACTCTTGATTGATCCCTTAGAAGCTTTTAGGATGATCAAAACCAGCTGGAAACCTCAGGAACAAGAGTTGGCTCTTTCTTGCAAAAGTGGCAAAAATGACCAAAATGGTAACTCACTCAAATGATGTTACAGTTGAGGAAAACCTGTTGGGACAGTTTGAGGATGATATTTGGAGTGTGTTTGAAGCTTTGTTTGGTTTTGAAAGTGACTAAATCAAGACATGGCTTGTAAAATGTAGAAAAGTCAAAATTTGAGGTTTTGGAGGTTGACTTTCTGATTTTGAGGTTGTGCAATGTGAATGAAGGTTTGAACACCTCCAATGGATGATTTATGATGTGTTAGGATGGTTATTTGAGTGGTTTTTGCTCTGGTTTTAAGAATTCCCAAATTGCTTCAACGTGACTTGAAATTGAAGTAAGAGAGGGAGAGTGAGAAAACAAGGCTTTGGTATTGTTTTGGTGTGGTTTGAAACATCAGAAATTACCTCTATTTATAGGAGAGGATTTTTATTTTTGAAGGAATAGTGTTGGATGAGGGATTACTCTATTATCCAATGGATATGCCCATGTATCACTTCCTTAAATGCCAAGATACCAAGTCTTCACTTGGCCATTGACTATAGCTGATCTTTGTAGTTCTAGGTCTTCTGAGTTTTGAGTCAATCTTGACTCAATTGGACTGATATGGCTTGGTTCATGACAGCTCCATGTTCCACATCAATGCCAAATGACAAACTTGGAGTTTTGGATTTGAAACTTGATGATCACATGCCAAAGGGATTGGATTCTTGCCTTAGGGCCCAAGCTTGCAGGTTTTTCATGATTGACTGAGATTCTTGTTGAATTTGGATGAGGATCAGTCTTGCATAGTCACCAAAATTGGACTCAAGAATCGTGTGCCACAAGTAATGCATAATTCTGTCTTGGAAATCAGTTTGAGCAAGGCATGTTGTGAGGTTCATAACTCCTTGATTAAGTTGAATCAATGAGAGTTCTTGTATTCTTTGGAAAGCTCTCATGACATTCTTTAAATTTAATGTTCACAAATGGACCTGGTTCAACTTGGATCATGATGAAAAATGACCTCAAAGTTGGTAAAAATGAAACAGATTCTGACTTCTTGAAAATTTCACTATGTGTTGGAAAAAGTGGTCATTTTCACTTTTTGTGATTTTGATCAATCCATAACTCAAAATCCATGAGGATTTGGAATTTGAAGTGGTTGACACTTTTGAAGTATGCCATGTGAACTTTCATTTGAGCTTTGGATGGAAGAAAAAGGCCTTAGGGTTTGGGAGTTATGACCTTTCAAAGTTGGTACCAAACCCATTTTGTTCCATAACTTAAAAAATTTTAAGTTTCTCAAGGTAGCCCCTTTTACGAGAAACCTCACTTTTCTTGATTTTTTTTTATGAATGATGATCAAAACCATACATTAACATTGTTTTTTACTTAGGGGATCCACATTTGTGAAAGTTTTCAAAAAGTCAAACTTAATTTTGGGCACAGTTAACTTTTTGTTAGATGAATTTCAAACTGTGTGATCCTCTATGCAATCAAGTTCTTGACCTAATTCAAACCTAATGGATGGATTCCATAGGTGTTTTAGGGTGTCTTGAATCATGTTCTAAGGTTTGGGAATATGTCTTGGTCCAAAGTCAAAGGTACAATTGACTTTTTCTTCAAAATCCTAATTGTGATCCAGATGAAATTGAAACTTGTGAATCAAGCTTCTTGGATCAATCCATTGTTGCAAATGGATCAATGTGGTGTATTTAAGGCCCTTAAATCATGTCTTGGGGTCTTGGTTCATGTTTTGCCTCAAAAGTCAACTAGGGGTGAATTAGGTCAAGAAACCCTAATTCCTGATTTTTTATGAATGCATCCCCTGAGACTAATTTGACTTGATGATTGGATCCAAGAGGTCCCTTGGAGCATTTGGATCATGTTTTGAGGGATTGGCTCATGCCTAGAGGAAAATTTCCATCTGGAGGCCTTGGTCGACCAAAACCCTAATTTGGTGACACTGGCGATCTTGAGGCTCGATCCACTTAGAATGTTGTAAACTTGTGCTTGATTATTGATATGGGAGACCTCTTGATCCTTTATGGGTGTTTAAGAGGCTAGGCAAGTTGAAGATCATTCCAATTCTTGATTGATCCTTTGTCTGAGTGCTCTAAGAGGGCTCAAAACCCTAATTCTTGGTTGTAGTGAATGCTCAATGTTCCTTGAGGAGACTGATTGAGGCATGAAGGTACATCCATATTGTGGTAATGATCCCCACAATGATGGGAAAACTTGTGGTCAAAATTTAGGGTATGACAGACGCCCCTATTTAATCTTCTTGGACCCGAAGGTGTGAATGGTGGAGATATTCGGGCATTCAGGGTGCATGAGGATTAAATATCGGAATACCCAAAATGTTAACTGTGGTTATGAATAGCAGTTGGCTCATCCATCTTATTTTTCTAAGCAATGTTACTTAGAAAAGGGTGAAACCTCCCCTCGATCCTAGTCTTTAGCCACGGAACTGGTCTCAGTTTCTTTTGAAATTAACTTCCCCTCGATCCTGGTCTTCAGCCATAGAACTGGTCTCAGTTTATTTTGAAATAAACTTCCCCTCGATCCTGGTCTTCAGCCATGGAATTGGTCTTAGTTTCTTTTGAAATAAACTTCCCCTCGATCGTGGTCTTCAACCACGGAACTGGTCTTAGTTTCTTTTGAAATAAACTTCCCCTCGATCCTGGTCTTCAACCACGGAATTGGTCTCAGTTTCTTCTTATCGAGTTTCTTTCTTGACAAAGAACGCTATTTGTAGCGGTCTTCATCAAACTTCTTGCCGAGTTTTACTGGGGAGACTCCATTTGATGGAAAAAAATTGATGTCAAACTTGCTGGGGAAACCCATTTGTCTGAACTGCAGAGGTGTACAAACTTCTCAGTTGGCGATGCCATTTGTCGACCTACTGGGGAAAAAACGAGTCTCTTGAGAGACTACTTTTTGCTTGGGGATATTACATCATACTTTTCTTCGAGACCTTTTTCGGAGAAATTCCATGTGATGCAATCCAATTTTGAGGTGTTGATGACTTCATTGAAAGGAAACTTTTCAGGGAGAAAATCGCCGTATTGCCAAGAGTCTTTGGTTGAGAGGCTTTCTCTGGGGATTTTCTTTAATCTGGGAAAGCGAAAATATCATCTTCAATGGTGAAGAATGATGTTCCAGAGGTGTCTATTGAATGTCTTCTTGCCTTTCAGAGGTTCAAGTTATCAAAGTGGTCGAGGACCGGCTCCAATCCAGAAATAAACTGGGGAGGAATTGCTCAGACGATACATTTCGTGACGAGAAAAGAATTGACAACCTTATCGGTGAGAGGACTTTTATCACTTGGGAGTGAGTATGACCAGAGTGACAGCAATGCAATATGTGTATGAATATGAATCAATTATGCATGATGTATGTATGTTTATGCTGACAAAATAGACGCGACATACGGACTGGTGAAGAGATACTTGGCCACTACGGGGGATAAGAAGTACTATCGGTTCAAGACAGCAATCCTGCCTTGCTTAGGAGGGGTTGACCCTTCTGGGGGAGAAAGAACCATCAATTGGTCTTAAGAGGTAAGAACTCTGCCGGGGATATCAGATGGGACATTACATCTGAAACAGTTGATCCTTCATTCAGGTGTACTGGTTTAGAAGGAGTACCTACATTTTGAGGTTTTAATCACTTCCAAAGAAGCCATCGATGTTCCTTTTGATGTTCAAAGTCAAAAGGAAATGCCATCTTTATTTTAAAAGTAGAAGAAAATTTGACAAGTAAATTCATTTTTGTTTTGTTTCAAGAATCGTTGATCATGTTAAAAATGTCATTCTGTAAAGCAAAATAAATGAGAATTTCAAACAAAAGAACCAGGGCTCAAATTTTATTGATAGAGTGGAAATCAGCCAAGCGTGTGATCCCATAGAACCTTTACAAAGTTTAGAAAATTGTAATTTACGGGAAAAGGGGCTACATTGAAACATAAAGACCGCTATCTTCCCACCAACTTTGAATTCTGGATATCCTGAGCTTCTGTCGAAGGTGACCTTGACTGAAGTCTTTCGCCGGATGGTGTTACCGCTGGGGGATTTAACCTTGTCGGACGTAGTTACTTGCCATGAATCCCTAACTTTTGCCTGTATTACCCTTTCAAGTTTTCAATCCATCGGGATGACTTTTGCTTATGTCTCTAATTTTTGCCTGGACCGCCCTTTCGGGTTTTCAATCCACCGAGACGTTTTTTTATATTTATTTTTATTTAGGCAAAGTATTTCTTGACTACATCAACATTCGCGGGGTAGGTAAATTCCTCTCCCTCCATGGTTGCGAGCCTCAAGGTGCCGCCTGAAAAGGCTTTCTTGACCACATAGGGGCCGTCATAATTCGGAGTCCATTTATCCCGGGAATCAGTGAGGAATGATTGTATCTTCTTGAGCACGAGGTCTCCTTTTCTGAAGACACGGGGTCAGACCTTTTTGTCGAACGCTTTCTTCATTCTTTGCTGATACAACTGACCATGGCATATAGCCGTTATTCGCTTTTCTTCTATTAGATTCAGTTCGTCGTGTCGACTTTGACACCATTCAGCTTCTGTTAGCTTGGCTTCCATCAATACCCTAATTGATGGGATCTCTACTTCTATGGGAAGTACTGCTTCCATGCCATATACTAGAGAGAAAGGGGTTGCCCCTATTGAAGTGCGGATAGATGTGCGATAACCGTGAAGAGCAAAGGGTAGCATATCGTGCCAATCTTTGTAGGTTACAACCATCTTTTGAACGATTTTCTTGATATTCTTGTTATCCGCTTCTACCACTCCGTTCATCTTAGGCCGGTAGGGAGACGGGTTATGGTGTTCGATCTTGAACTCAGCACACAACTCTTTCATCATCTTGTTGTTCAAGTTAGATCTACTATTCGTAATGATCTGCCTTAGAACACCATAACGGCATATGAGATTGTTCTTCATAAATCGGACCACCATTTGTCGGGTTACATTGGTATATGACACTGCTTTAACCCACTTGGTGAAGTAGTCAATAGTTACCAAGATGAACCGATGTCCGTTCAAAGCCTTGGGTTCGATCATGCCAAACATGTCGATTCCCCATATAGAAAAAGACCATGGCGAAGAAAGAACTTTGAGATGTGTTGGCGGTACATGGATTTTGTCAGTGTATATCTGACACTTGTGACATCTCCTCATGTACTTGTAGCAATCGGATTCCATTGTCAGCCAGTAATATCCTGCTCTCAGAATTTTCCTTGCCATTGTATGTCCATTGGCATGAGTGCCAAAGGATCCTTCGTGAATCTCTTTCATCAACATGTTTGCTTCTTGTCTGTCTACACATCTGAGCAAAGCCATGTCAAAGTTTCTCTTATAGAGTGTATCACCGTTCAGGAAGAAGTTGCCAGCCAGTATTTTGAGAGTCTTCCTATCTTTTCTTGATGCCCCAGGCGGGTACTCTTGTTTTTGAAGGAAGCACTTGATATCATGATACCAGAGTTTGTCATCTATGACTGCTTCAATTGTGAAGATGTAGGCGGACCTTTCAAGGCGCATTATGTCAATCTTAGGTACGTCGTTCCAATGATTTACAGCAATCATGGAAGAGAGAGTTGCTAGTGCATCAGCCATGTGTCATACCCCAAATTTTGACCACTAAGATTTCCCATCATTGTGCAAATTATCATCACAATGTGGATGTACCATCATACCTCATCAATCTCCTCAAAGATTGTTGAGCCTCCACTACAATCAAATTTAGGGTTTCAAGCCCTCTCAGAGCTCTTAGACAAAGGATCAATCAAGGAATGACATGATCTTCAACTTGTCTAGCCTCTCAAACATCCCCAATGGATCAAGAGGACTCCCACAGCAAGAATCAAGCACAAGGTTACAGCATTCTGAATGGATTAAGCCTCAAGATCACCAGTGTCACCAAATTAGGGTTTTGGTCGACCAGGGCCTCCAGATGGAAATTTTCCTCTGGGCATGAGCCAATGCTTCAAAGCATAACCTAAGATGCTCCAAGGGACATCATGAACCCAACCATCAAGTCAATTTAATCTCAAGAAATGCATTCATCAAAAATCAGGAATTAGGGTTTCTTGACCTAATTCACCCCTAAGTTGACTTTTGGGACAAAACATGAGCCAAGACCTCAAGAGAGGATTTGAGGGTCTCAAATACATCACTTTGATCCATTTGCAACAATGAATTGACCCAAGAAGCTTGATCAATATTTTCCAAACTTCTGCAGCAGTTTCCATTCACTATTGCTTGCAAAACAAACTTGCTCTACTATAAATAGAGCTCATTTGTGATCAGTTTGAGTACACCAAAGCCATCAAACAGATGCTTTCCTCAAAATCTCTTCCTTCACTCCAAAATTGCCTTCCAAAACAAGTCACTATCGGGTTTTGAGTTTGAGAGCAATTCCAACCAAACCAATCACACACACACTTCATAAACATCATATAGAAGTGATCCAAACACTTAAACAACATCGGGAACACTGATTTCACAAAATCACCAGCCAACTGCTCAAGGTTTTAACCAAGTTGCAGTTGGGATACCATCTTCAGTTCCAGCTTGTTTTAAACCATTCCAAGCACTCAGGCACATCACTTGGCACCTAGGGAAGCTACCCACATCATTGGAACCTAGCTGTAACACCTCTAACACAAAACACGATCACCAGCTGCAAGAGGTAAGCATGAGCTCTTCTAACTCTATGATCTATGCATTTTTTGCTGCACAATAATTTGGCCATTTATTCATAATCATGCATAGAGTATTTTTCGTCAATCAATTGCTTTGTTTGAATCGTGTATGAAATTTCTGAGCCTTCATGCAAATTTTAGGGTTCTTGAGGTTTCTCTTTGATTTCTTATTCCATGCTTAAAATAAATGAAATTAAAGACCATAGACATGACCGTGAGGTGAAAACGAGCAGATTGATATGTAGATTGCATGATATAATCAAGTATTCAGTGAGATTGGATAGAAAATGCAAATCTGCAGAAACAGAAGGTGGCGCGTGTTCATGCCATGTTCTTGGCGCCCTTTTTGAAAATTCAAATATTTGAATTTTTGTGATTTTACTTAATTGATTCAAAAATTAATTTCTCTCTGAGTTTTAATGATTTTGAGTTGATTCTTTTTTTAATAATTCAAAAAAATGTTAAAATATTTTATTTTACCAAAAAAATCCCAAAAATATTACTTATTTCATATATTTGATATTTTTGTAAAGAATTAATGTTTTATTTGTTTTAACATTTGAAATATTTTTTCTCCCTTGATTTTCCAAACTTAATTGATTTCCAATTATTTTGTGGGTATAAACATGATTTGTCAAACATTAATCCAATACCACAATTTGTTTTTCACACATGTTTAACAATTTTGATCATTTTAATTGAATTTTTATTCAATTAAAATATATTTTGAAAACAAATTAGGGTTTTGATCAATTCAACCCTCATCAAATCTTTTTCAAACACTTTGGGCCTCTTGAGAGAGTGTAAGACCCATCCCTTGTAAATAAAACTTTTTTGGGCCTCAGTGCATTGTATAAGTCCCAACACGTTAAAGAAATCTCGACGTGATCGTTGTTTTTCAAACAACACCCTTGGGCCTCTCCTTGAGTTGTAAGCCCCATCTTTTCTTTTAAAATCATTTTTGGGCCTCTAATCGAGTGTAAGACCGAACCCCCTTTTAACCAAAACTTTTTTGGGCCTCAATGCATTGTATAAGACCCAGTACGTTAAAGAAACCTCGACGTGATCGCCAGTTTAAAAATCAAATCATCTGGGCCTACCCTCGTGTTGTAAGCCCCATTACTTTTCTTTACACACCTTTGGGCCTCTTGAGAGAGTGTAAGACCCATCCCTTTGTATAGAAAACCTTTTTGGGCCTCAGTCACTTGTATAAGTCCCTGTACAAATTTAACAATGCCATCACTGATAAAAACTTGGGCCCTCCTTGAGCTGTAATCCCCAACAATCTTTTCAAAGCACTTTCTCCTTTGATTTAGAATATTGTTATCAAAGCTTTCTTTGTTGAACAACTAACCAAACAGCATGGAAGCTCTACAACCGAGTAAGTGTTTACCCGCTTTCTTTATCCGCT
The DNA here is from genome assembly GCA_022829125.1 of Lathyrus tuberosus. Taxonomy (NCBI): domain Eukaryota; kingdom Viridiplantae; phylum Streptophyta; class Magnoliopsida; order Fabales; family Fabaceae; genus Lathyrus; species Lathyrus tuberosus. The sequence goes on from JALAZF010000061.1 coordinate 8,288,872, forward strand.
TTCATATATATAACTGTATTGTGGAGTTGCTCACTGTAAGTCTTCTTTCACAAAATTTTATATACTTGTTATATATCCACTGTGTAATACTAGTATAGTTATTTAGAGTTTTCCCCGGCAACTACGTCTAGCACTAGGTAAAGCCTGTTGGTCACTCTTAAATACAAACAAAACTAGATCCCCATAGGATTACCAGACACAGTCTTCCCTCCTCTTGGGGTTAAACAATATGGAGACGTGAAAGGCAGCATTCTTAGTGAACCCTTTCTCAGACTGTCACTCTTAGAAACTGTCAAAGAAACTCTACTCCCCAGAGATGATCTTTTCTCCGTGAATGACATCTCTTGAGTTTCTTCCAAATTCTCGGACTTTCCTGGCTTGATCTATTCTCGGTGAATGGCAGGCATATCTTAAACTTCTCGGGGTTTATGGACCCACAGGCTTCCTAAAAGCATCCCCGCCTCCTCTTGGGCGTTGTACAAGGACCCTTCGGCTTCTTAAAAGCTCTAATGCCTTCTCTTGAGCTTAGTACAAGGACCCAGAGACCTCTACAGGTATAGGAACAAAACCTAGTCATCAATTTGCTAGAGCTATCTTTCTGAGTCAAGTGTCAGACCAGTTAATGGGTTGACCTTCATCCCTTAACATACCAGCCTTCTCTTGGGCATCGTACAAAGATCATTCACTATCTGAGAATCGATTTCTCAAAACACCAGTAGACTTGGACAGTCTCAGTACCCTTTGGATTTTCTATTTCCTTAAAGAACAGGAAATAAACCTGATCCTCTGATCAATCCCAAAGCACAACCTTACCTTTAATCTTTATAAGAACTGATTTTCTCTTTTATCCAACATACTGGACCTGTCACTAAACTGAAACAGTCACCAGCACACTCAGCCTCCTCTTGGGCTTTGTACAAATGATTCTCCCTAACTGAGCTAACCTTTTCAGACTCTCTTGTTGAGTCAACAACTTTTAGCCTCCATCTCGGGCTTCATACGAGATATAAATCACTCTCTTGTTGAGTATAAAAGACTCTCTTCTTGAGTCAAACACTTTTAGCCTCCGTCTTGGGCTTCATACAAGGCACAACAAAAAAATTCTCTTGTTGAGTATAAAAGACTCTCTTGTTGAGTCAAACCCCTTTAGCCTCCATCTCGGGCTTTGTACGAGATAGAAAAACACTCTCTTGTTGAGTATAAAAGACTCTCTTGTTGAGTCAAACCCTTTTTTTAGCCTCCATCTTAGGCTTTGTATAAGACAGATAAAAATCACTCTCTTGTTGAGTATAAAAGACTCTCTTGTTGAGTCAACCACTTTTAGCCTCCATCTCGGGCTTCGTACGAGATAGAAAACACTCTCTTGTTAAGTATAAAAGACTCTCTCATTGAGTCAAACAACCTCCAGACTCTCTTGTTGAGTCAATCACCTGTTCAAGACTCTCTTGTTGAGTCAAACCTCTTTAGCCTCTGTCTTGGGCTTCGTACAAGACATATAAAAACACCCTCTTATTGGGTCACTAGCCTCCTCTTAGGCTTTGTATAAAGAAAACCCCGGTTGAGTCAATCAAACTTTTAGCATCAAAGTTGTGCCTTGCTCACAGCATACAAACATCAACAACTCCTCTTTAGAGATGACAAATTCTCTCTCATCCAACCCTTCAGCTTCACATCTTAGGCTTTGAACAAGATACAAACCACCTTTAGCTTCACCTCTTGGGCTTTGAACAAGACACCAAAACAACCTCTTTCCTCCCATAGAATAGGAGGAACTACGATCGCTCTGATTTCCCTGTTTCGGGAATACGTAGGCATAAGATTGAACAATCTTAGCGAGCATACTAATCAAAAAAACCCAAAATCCAGTATCTCCACGAAATCAACCCAAAAGCATCAAATCTAAACACATCATCAAAAACCTCACAAATAGTCCAGACACTGTGTTCTTAACAAAATAACCGAAGATTGGGCCCCACATCCACATAGCATCTGTAACCTAACAGACCACTGTTCAATCTCAGTATGCAAGCAGGGTTAATTGGAGACATCTATTTCCCTTCCTTAATCAGCCCAATAGGATAAAAAATGAATCGAATTGTAGTACCCAAGCGATCGTGACTCAGGACCATAAAAATCGCGCTACACCATGTGATTTTCTTCACGAGGGATATGATCAAACTAAATTCTGTTGAAGAATGGTAACAACCTTCTTGCGTAATCTTTGTAGGGAATCAATCCCGATTGGTATGTATTCCACTGTCCTTTGATCTGATTGATAACCAGGGCTGAGTCTCCATACACATCTAAGTTCTTTATCCTTAAGGCAATAGCTTCTTCGAGACCCATGTTACAAGCTTCGTATTCGGCCTCGTTGTTCGTACATTTGAATGTCAGTCGGGCGGTGAAAGGAATGAGGGTACCCTGGGGTGTTACGATGATTGCCCCAATTCCGTTTCCATAATTATTGACACCTCCGTCAAAAATTAGTCCCCATTAGGAACCTGGTTCTGGCCCTTCGATGGGTAGCGGCTCATCGCAATCTTTCATTTTTAAGTACATGACATCGTTGTCCGAGAAGTCAAACCCGACTGATTCCTGATTATCAATCAGTTGATGAGCCAAATGGTCAGCTAAAATACTTCCTTTGATGGCTTTCTGAGCGTGGTACTCAATGTTGTATTCTGATAACAACATCTGCCAATGGGAAATCCTTCCCGTGAGAGCAGGCTTTTCAAAGACGTACTTGATCGGATCCATTTCGGAGATTAACCAAGTAGTGTGACAAATCATGTACTGGCGAAGATGTTTGGCTTCCCAAGCCAAAGCGTAACAAGTTTTCTCAAGCATTGTGTATCGAGTTTCACAGTCAGTGAACTTCTTACTTAAGTAGTAAATGGCAGACTCTTTTCTTTTTTTTTGTCTTGTTGACCAAGTACACAACCCATAGAGTCTTCCAAGACTGTTAGGTAGATGATAAGTGGTATTCCCTCCACTAGAGGAGACAGAATCAGTGGATTCAACAGATACTCTTTGATGATGTCGAAAGCTTTTTGGCAATCTTCTGTCCATACACAGCTTTGATTCTTTCTGAGTAGTTTGAAGATCAGCGTGCATGTCGCGGTCATAAGGGATATAAATCTTGAGATGTAATTGAGACATCCCAAAAATCCTCTGACCTGTTTTTCAGTCTTTGGTGAAGGCATTTCTTGAATGGCCTTGACCTTGTCAGGGCCAACCTCGATTCCTTTTTGGCTGACAATGAACCCTAAGAGTTTTCCTGAGAGGACACCAAATGTGCACTTATTGGGATTCAAGCGGAGTTTGTATTTTCTCAGACGCTCGACTAACTTTGATAGGTGCTCCACATGTTCTTCTTCTGTTTTAGATTTGGCAATCATGTCATCGACATACACTTCAATTTCTTTGTGCATCATGTCGTGAAACAGAGTTGTCATGGCCCTTTGATAGGTTTCCCCGATGTTCTTTAGACCGAACGACATTACCTTGTAACAAAAGGTGCCCCATGGGGTGATGAATGAAGTTTTATCCATATCTTTCGACGCCATTTTGATTTGATTATAGCCCTAGAATCCATCCATGAAGGAGAAGACTTTGAATTTTGATGTGCTGTCTACCAGCATGTCAATGTGTGGCAAGGGGAAGTCATCCTTTGGACTTGCTTTGTTCAGATCCCAGTAGTCTACACACATTCTGACTTTTCCATCGTTCTTTGGAACTGGCATTATGTTAGCTAGCCATTGAGGATATTCTGAGGTGGCGAGGAAACATGCGTCGATCTGTTTCTGCACTTCCTCCTTAATTTTGATAGCCATATCTGGATGAGTCCTTCTCAGTCTTTGTTTTACCGGCAAACATTCTGTTTTCAGTGGTAAGTGATGTTCCACGATGCTGGTATCCAACCCTGGCATGTTCTGATATGACCAAGCAAACACATCTGGAAACTCTTTGAGAAGTCTTATCAAGTCTTCTTTGACAGTCGGACTGAGTAGTGCTTCAATCTTAACTTCTTTCTTTTCTTCCTTTGAACCCAAATTGACCGTTTCCAACGGCTCTTTATGAGGCTCAATAGACCTTTCCTCTTGTCTGAGTAATTGGGAGATCTCTTCTAGAATTTCTTCATCCTCTTCTTCTTCAGCCTCAAATACTGGGAATTCAAAGTTGGGAGAAGGCATTAGATCGTACGTTTCAATGGGGTTTAAAACAAGCAATCTGCATGACGTGATGATTCATTTTTTAGTAAAGACAGAGAGAATACAAGAGTGTGTGCAGTGTATTTTCTAAAAATGCTTGTTTTTATTTTTGGGTTGTTTTAGGATTACCATTTTTTGAAAAACGAAAAGTGAAAACAGCAATAAATGCGGGAATGACATAATGACATTATTTATTTATGATTTGTCGATTCTTGAAATACAACCCTATAAAACAAAATTATGTCGCTTTGGGCGAAGCGAAAAGGGACATTTACAGAAAAGTGAGCCCTATAAAACCATCCGTTTCACTTGGGCAGGGCGAAAGATTAAAACAAAGATGGAAATTACTTAGACTTATGGACGACTTTCGAGATATCGATAGCAACCCAATGGCGACGAACTCCTCTGTGAATCACAAAGTCTGGTACTTTCCTTCTTGGTTTGTCTTCAGAAATAATGCTGATTTCTGGCAGAGTAGGATCATTGGAGTCTTCCTCCCAAGCAGAGTTGTCATAAACGAACTCTTCTGTTGCATCTTCTATAGTGTTTTTGTTCTCAAGTGGATCTCCCCATCTAGTTGGCTGGATGTCCTCATATCTGATACGAGAACTTTTGGGAGCAGTTTATCTAACTAGGAAGTTATACTTGCCACTTGGTTGTCCCAAGGTGTCCCATGTTTTTGTGGGAGTGGACGAGTCATCTTTCTCAATGACGTTGAACTCAGGAAAAGCATAGTTGATGAACTCTTGTCCTGTAATCTTTGCAGATTCGTCACCATGGTGTCGGACATTTTTGGAATGTCTTGAGTAATGATTCCATGACTCGATGGGGACATGGGTATTATTTTCAATATTACTCAGTTGATAGGCATCGTCCGGCTAACTCTTTTGCCCCAGGTCTTCCGTGTATGGCTTCCAGATAGGCAAGTCATCCAGGGGATCATAATAATCTTGGTTGTCTTTCATTAGATTATCTTCTTCTAATGAATTGGGTGGAGCACGACATCTCTCAGGATCATAATCTCCATAGATCATCTGGACGTCTGATCTTGGTATATATCTCAGGCTCTACTTGGGAAAACAGAATGGCAAATGCGCCTCTTCCGGAGATACATAATCGTCATGGTTAAGGTAAGACTTCCACTCCTCATCCGTATCGGAGGATTCGCTCTCATTGATGGTGTGTACCTCTTGAGACACTGGGTGGAGGAAATCTCCACTGTGGAAGAAATCCTAAATGGGACAAAAACTTTCGCCTTTCTTTGCAGTCAGGGTACAGGTTGAAGAGAAACCAAGACCTTTCTTTGTCTTGTTATCAGTAGGAATTATAATTTATCCACATCCTTTTGCGTCATTACTCTTGATTACTTCGAGAGCATCCTTGTATGAGGAAATCGATGCCCCTCTTTCTGGTTGATTCTCATAGCTCACCGAGAGTGCTTGGAGCTGGGTTCCAACAACCTCCTCGGGTTCTACATAGGAGAATGATGATAAGTTGCTCATGATTAAGGCCTGCTCTCCGTATATTGTGACTAACTTATCGTTCTTGACAAACTTCAGCTTCTGGTGAAATGTCGAAGTGACTGCCCCAGCTTCGTGTATCCAAGGTCTTCCTAATAAACAGTTGTACGCTGCTCGGATGTCCATGACCTGGAAAGTGTGAGGACCGATGGTTATGGGAAGATCGACTTCGCCAATAACTGTTTTTCTAGATCCCTCAAAGGCTTTGACGATGATCTCACTGCCTCTCATCGGGGCTCCTTGAAATGATAGGCGTATCAGAGTTGATTTTGGCATAACATTCAATGATGATCCTGTGTCTACCAGTACGCTGGCTAAAGCATCGTCTTGGCAGTTGACTGTAATTTTAAGCACCATATTATGATTCTTGCCTTCTTCTGGCAGTTCTTTATCACTGAACCCTAAGTTATTGCAGGAAGTGATGTTGGAAATGATGTTGTCATACCGTCACATCTTGTTCCACAAAGGCTTGCTCTAAGACTTTTTGCAGAGCTTCCCTATGAGCTTCGAAACTAAGTAGGAGAGATAATACAGAGATTCGAGATGGAGTTTGCAACAATTAGTCCATAATGTTGTACTCGCTTTTCTGGATGAGCTTCAGCATCTCATCGTTGTTCTTTACAAGTTTTGGAATACTGGATTGACCGACTTGTTGATTGGGAACTTCCGTTTGAGGTTCCTTTTCTTCGGTAGGTTCTCCAACTCCTCTGTTGAAGATTCGATCGCTCCGTGTGACTCGACTGATGTCGGAAATGTTTACAACGGAGGGTAATGGAGTTTCCTTTTCATTTACGATGGTCGTTGCACCATACTTGTAAGGGACAACCTTATCTGACTCGTATGGTATTGGACCTGGCAGGTAGATAACCACAGGAGCTTTTTTATTCCTCTGACCGTTATAGGTGACCTGAATCAGTTCCTGGTTGGGAATTTTTCTACCATCAAGAGGGATTCTTGATTCATTGAGTAAAGGGATTATGGCACAAATATTCTCGGTTATTCCGTGATTAGAGATTACGACGGTGCTTTTACTTTGACCAAGGAGGTACTCTTGTATCATGTTGATCGACGCAGAACTTGAACATGGTCGAATCTCTTTCTGATTTAACTGATTTTGGAGGGTTGCTCGTAGGAGATAACATCCTTGGTTATTTTTTGAACATACTCTAGAGCGCTCATAATTGTGCGGTGGTACCCGACCACACATGCTTTGTATGCAGTGTATCTTTACTAGATCTGTTTCCATTGAGCAGATATCATGACTTTGATGTCTATCAGGATTCCCATCAGTCATGCTAATCTATTGTATAGCTTCATCCAGGTAAATTAGAAGCCACCAGTGGTCCAACAGATGTTGAAGTGTTCTTTGTACAAGTGCACACCCTTGGTTGTTTTCACGGCATTCTTTATAGTTTAGATAATCATGTGAAGCCAGAAAACCGAGCCTGACTTGCTTAGCATGTAGTTCCACTAGACTGGTATTCATCAAGTGTATGTCAAAGATCTGAACCATATTAACTTGACAGTCATTTCTTTCACGGTAGTCTTGGATCCATCCGAGATCCATCTGACGTTGGAGGGCCTCTTGTATAAAAGAGCATCCCTGATTATTTGTTGAGCAGACTGGACAAGTGTTGTAATCGTGTCATGGCAGATTATAATATTGACTTTGTCTCGAATGCATCACCACTAAGTTGGCATCCATTGTACGGATGTCGTGGTTCTATATAATGTTGGGATGTGCATGGGCCATGTTTACTTCACGAATTCGGTGATCCTAAATCCAGCCCAGATCCATTTGTTCTTGCAGAGCTGTTTGCACCACGGAACACCCTTGATTGTCTTTGGAGAAGATATCACACTGATGATAGTCGTGAGATGGCACATGATTGTAACTGCTCTGTCTGCAATGCATCCTCACCATATTGGTTCCTAAGAGGAGTACATCGTGAATTTGATAATTGCGGCTAAATTCTTCCTCTATTAAATTCATTGCAGTCTTCTCATGTTGCGGCAACGGGTTCGTCTGAACATTCGGATTAGTATCTTTGAAATATAAGATCCCGTTCCTGACAAGCTTTTGTACATCAGACTTAAAGCTGAAACAATTCTCAATGTTATGTCCTGATCCTCCTTAATGGTAAGGGAAAGTTTAATCGGCCTTAAACCAAAAAGGTGGATTTTCTGGTATCACGAGAGGAGTCCTGGTTTGGACGTTCCCCTTGGCCAGTAGAAGTGGAAATAACTCTGCGTACAACATTGATATAGGGTCGAGCCCTAATGGTCGTTTCGTACGATTATTGTTGTTGTACTGTGGACGAGCCTGCTGAAAAGGCTGTTGCGTGATTTGCTGATATTGTTGTTGACTTAGTTGGCTCTGAGCAACCTGAGGTTGATAAGTCGGAGCTGGCGCTGGGTTGATATCAGGAGTTACCGCCGCTACTTGTTGATAGCTTCTTATTTGCTTTCCTAGAGAGATATTACTGATATCTTGCTCTTTTTTCTTTTGGAAAGCACTACCGTATCTCTTGGTACAGGTGGATGGCTCTGCATCTTTGACCAATCGTCCTTCTCGAACTGCTTCTTTAAGGCGTACTCCCATGTTCACCATTTCAGTGAAGTCACTGGGCGCACTTGTAACCATTCAGTCGTAATAGAATGAGCTCAAGGTTTTCAAGAAGATCTTTGTCATTTCCTTTTCCTCGAGAGGGGGACATATTTGAGCGGCAATTTCACACCATCTCTGAGCATATTCTTTAAAAGTTTCTTTGTCCTTCTGTGACATTGCTCTGAGCTGATCCCTATCCAGTGCTATGTCCAAATTGTATTTATACTACTGAACTGAGGCAGCGCCAAGATCTCTGAAAGTACTAATCTTGGTGTGGTTTAAACCCATGTACCATTTGAGTGCGGCACAGGTTAAACTGTCTTGGAAGTAATGGATCAGTAGCTGTTGATTTTCTATCTGAGTTGACATTTTTCCAGCGTACATCACCAAATGACTTTGAGGGCAAAAGTTGCCTTCGTATTTTTCAAAGTTAGGCACCTTGAATTTGTGCGGTATCTTTACATTAGGGGCCAAACAGAGGTCAGCGGCGTCCTTTTCGAATAAGTCTTGACCGCGAATGGCATGCAGTTTCTTATGCATTTCCAAGAATTGCTCTTGGAACTCCTTCATCCTTTCGTACATGTCTTCGTTTCCACTAGAAATTGCTTGTGAAATATGTCCTTCCGGGACAGTGTGTACCAATGGTTGTGGTATGGTCATTATAGAGGTGACTCTTGGCGCTTCAGTTCCCCGAAGTTTGTAACCTTCAAGTGTTGTTGTCGTAACCCTTGCATCTTCATTTTCCCGAAGTTTGTAACCTTCAAGTCCAATGGTTCCTGCTGCGTTTTCTGGGTCTTCAGTGACCGGTGGGATGTATCCCTCGGGTATAAAGTTGATAGGCATGCCCCAGGGGCGACCCTTAGGCATGTTGTACTGAGGATCATATGTCTCCATTACGCGCGTGGATGTAATCTCCGAGATAATAGTCCTTTGTTGTTGCCCCTGAGCTGCTGCCAGGGATTGCATGTCATGGTGAAGTTTCCCTAAACTCTCCTTTAGAGTGTTGATTTCTTCTCTGTTCTCTTCCTCGAGATCGTCCATTTTCTTTTGTCGATTGGCCCGAGTATTGTATGAGTGAGATAATTTGACTCTAGAATTGTGACACATACGTGAGTCTCAAGGATAAGAAAAATGCGTTATGTGAGAATGATGAATGATATGTAATGACATATTTTTAGTTTTTGTTTTAATCAAAAAGAAAATTTAACAAATAGATTGCAAATATCATACAGTGGGGCGTGGAGACCCTTTTTATTGAATTCGAAAGATTGTTGTATTTTACAAGGAAAAGTACAGTATTTTACAAAGTGCTGTAAGGAAAATGTCTAAGCTCAAGGATCCTGAGTCCTCTCTGAAGAGAGCTCAGATATCGGTTCTTGTACTTTCCTTTTCTTTGATCGGGGTTCTTCAAATGTTGTCGGGTCGACGATCATTTTCCAAGTGAAAGGAGCGAGCAAATTTCTTTGGTCTTCCTGACCCTCTATAGCATGTTGTTCTAATATCTCAATCAGAGCATCCTTTTCCTTTAACAGTTCCTGAATCTTGGTACATTCCAAATTGAGGATCTGGTATTTGTTTTTCCAAGAGCTCTTTTCACGTTGAACTATGTTGAGAGCGACCAGGAGTTTTTCCGCACCAGACATGAAATAAAGGACAGATTCCTTTAAGGGAAAAACTTCTTGACGAGGGTAAGGCATCCTCAGCTTGAGGGCTCTGGTTTGTACCCAGTGGATATAAGGTTCAATGGAGGTACATTTTGGTCTTCCTAGAGAATCTCTGCCTTTCTTGTGAATATGTTGCCAGACATGCACTATTTCTTTCTTTAGTGCCCTGTCATTTTTCCCTTCCTTGAATAAAAGACCTTCCAGATGAACATTTTGTGGGATATTCTTCATCGGGTATCCGAGTTAACGGCGAGATAAAATTGGATGGTACTTGACTCCTCCTTTAGTTCCAATGAGGGGTACGTTGGGGAAATTTCAACATCTGTCGATGATCTTTATCCCTTCGTAAATCCTATTGTGCCAATCTATGTCAGAGTTGGTAAGGGACATAATCCTTTGTGACCAACGTAGAGTACTCTTATGATCCCAAAAAGCAGCAGACTTGGGCAAATGGGAAATGAACCATTTGTAGAGTAAGGGTACACAACATGTGATCATTCCTCCACTGTAAAAATTCCTTAAATGTACAGAATGATAAGCATCTACGAGCAAGGTTGGTACAGGGTTTCCTATTAAGAATATCTTAACAGCATGGTATCAACGAAGTTGTCAATGTTGGGAAAAAGGAATAACCCATATAAGAGCATAACAAAGACGTCTTCGAAGGCAGTTACGTTTCCTATACTAGCAAAGTACAGAGCTTTCTCCATCAAGAATTTAGCTGGTAAACCTTGAAGGTGTGAAAAACACAAGAAAGGGGGGTTTGAATTGGTTTTTCAAAATAAAATATTTTCTTTATACTAACCCCTTTTTAACAACTTTCTAACTCATGAGTAAGAAGCTTAGAAAGTAAAAACATAGTATGTTTATACTAGTCCACTTGAGAATTCCTCAAGTTAATCTAGCCCACCCGCCAAGGTGATTTTGCCTCTCTCAATCGAGGTCTTAATCCACTAATCAGTCAGATTAATACAATGCACAAGCCAACCTGTTGGTGACTAACAACAACCTCTAAAACTCTCAAGTTCTAGACTTCTCAAGAAATCCAACCTTACCGGTCTTTCTCAAGGAACAATCCTCTAAGACAACACGTCTTAGACTTCTCAAGAAATCCAATCTTACAGATCTTTCTTAAGGAATACAAACCTAAGTTTGAATGAATATCGTTTACAGAGTAGTGCTTCTAATACAAGCTAAAATTTAAACAAGTTTAGATCTAAATGGCTTAAGAAAGATATTAGTAAGAGAGTATTTTTGCAATGAGTTTTTTTGTGTATCTTTCTTCAAGTCTTCAAGTCTTTATATAGCCAAGTAAAATATGTCCGTTGAAAAGTAATCATAACTATTTAGACTGATGGCGGCTTGAGAGAGACGTGGGGACAAATAATACTTTTGTGTCCTGTCTTGTCAAGATATCTTCATTAGTATTGGTTGCACTGTTTCCAAGATATCTTTGTTTGTACTATTGTACAGTTGTACTCTATTGCTTAGTCTTCTAATCTTCTTAACTTCAGAGGCTTCTGCGGGCATGAGTAAGAAGGGAAAACATAGCTTGGTTCTTAAGATCTTCAAGTCTTGGAGTCCTCAGAACTGCGCCTTCGGAGTCTTCAGCACTTGATCTTCAGAACCTTGTTTTCTTAGAATGTTGTCTTCATATCTTCAGAGGCTTCTTATGGTATTTAGTTGAAGCATGAGTAGAGACTATAGTTGGGTCTTCACAACCTTTATGTAGAGAGCGTAGGTCTTCAGCATCTGAACTTCGTTCGTCAGAACCTCAGTATTCAGATATTCAGAACTTGTTCTCTTTACATATTATATCAGAGTCTTGCAATCTTCAGATTCTCCTGGGGCAGTTAGCAGATCAAGTGTAGCGCGTAGGCAAAATATTCTCTTTTAACAACATATCCATGCCATTTAACAGAAGCAAAACCTGTTTGTTAGATTCTCAAAAGTAACAAGCATTAGACTTACAAAATTGTTCATGCAAACATACTTGTTTGATATCATCAAAACTCAAAGGTATTAATGCAGAACCAAATCTTTTTCTCACAATCTCCCCCTTTTTGATGATGACAAAACTATGTATTTTAATGACACAATTTGTACATAACACAAGGGTAATCGAAATAAGAAGGTTAAGAAATACTTATCCTTCACATGAGATACTCCCCCTAATTCTCAGACTCGGTGAAGATTAAATATCCTGACTTGTGAATTTTTCGGGATGGACTCCCCCTGACTCCAAGAGGTCAGACACTTAAATCTTCATAGTCTTGATTCAATTATAAACTTGATCCTTCAGAGTTTGACACGAACTCAGGTCGTCATCTCAGAACCTTGTTTCTGTCAAAACTCAAGGACTTGAACTATCAGAGACATCAAAGTTCTGATTTACTGATTTTTGATTCCTTTATCAAAGGACTTGAACTCTAAACTCCTGAAAAGAAGGCCACAGAAAAACATCTAACGGAAATAACAATTTACTGGTTAGACTGTAAACAGATTATTTTTCAGAGATTGACTATAAGAAACCAAAATTTCACATTCATTACTTCTCCCCCTTTTTGTCATTATCAAAAAGTTTTGTAATCAAAGGGTGAAAAACTAAGTTCTAAATCCTAAAATCATAGAACTAAACGAAACAAAGAAAAATTTAGGTGCTTCCAGAGGACATTTTGTCCAAAATATTTTGAAGCAAGTTCTGAACATTTGCATTGACAACCTTCTGTTCTGCAAAATTTTCTCTGAAAATTTGTTGTTCTCCTCTGATTTCTTTAATTGCGTTTTCCAAACGCACCACATCAGGTTCAGGTGAGGAAACAACTAAGGCATCTTGCTTAGCTTTTTCTATAGCTTCAGCTTCTTTTTCCAGCCTGGCTTCTTCTTCTACAAGAAGTCTCGCTTCTTCAGCAGCTTGTTATTCAGATTCTTTCTGCTTCGTAGCCAAAAGCTTGAATTCCCTTATCCGCTCTTCAGCTTCTACTCTTTCCTTTGCCGACTGAACTCCAGAAGTTTTAGTGGCGTCTGAAAAGCTTGTAATTCTTGCAAATTCAGAATCTAACCACTTCTGAAAGGTTTTCCAAGAATTCTCAAGCTCCAGAGGCTTAGCACTTGCGCTTGCTTCTGCTCTTAATTTTGCCAACTTCTTTATAGCCTTGTTACGAAACTGACCAATGCACTCTTTAAGGGTTGTTGGAAAGGGTATGTCATAGATGACCAAACCAAGGTTAGGCTCAGCAGAGTTAGTTTCAGAAGGTTCTGGTTGAGACGAAATAGTCTCAGTATGAACAGGTTCATATGTTGGTTGATTAGTAAGGGACGATAACTCAAAGATTTCTGAAATCGTGAAAAGTTCAGATGTGACAATTTCTAGAGTATCAGAGAATAGGCTTGGTTCATTTGGTTGAATGAGTGGAGAGGTTATTGTCACGGTGTAAGTAGGAATGGCTTCAGATGAAATAGGTGTACTGATTGATGGAATGGGAGGTGGTTGAATAATGGTAGTTGGAGAAGGAATCGAGAAAGATGGTGGTTTAAACTTTATTTGTGGATTGGAGGTAGGAATGGAAGTAGATGATGATGATACAGTAATAGTCTTAGTAACATTTATTGAAGTAGAGGGATTGGCAGCAGACTTACTAGATTCTTCAAGAAGAAGAGAGTGCAGAGTGGAACTCATGGAAAATGCAGACTTGTCATCCTTCTTCTTTTTCCTAAGCTCAGAATCCTCTTCAGTTTGCTTCCTCTTGCTTCTGGTAACATATGGAGGTTTAGGAGAAACATCTTCAATCCTGAAGTTGGACATGTCATGTCCTTCTTCTCTCATCAAAACAACGAATGAAGCAATTGTTTGTATATTATCGCCTCTGTGATAGATAGGATAATTCTCCACTTGAATTCTATTTTTAATCACCGTGTCATGAGAGGTAGACAGAGGTTTCACTTCAACATTCTTGATCATTTTCATATGCTTGAGATTCACAGCATTGAAAGCTTCTCCTATGCTTGGAGTCAAGTATTCTGTATATCTGACTTCTTCAACTAGATAATCCACTAAGCCACTTTCAACAAAGATATCAGAGAGCAATCTTTCGAAAGGAATGTAATTTACAATTTTCTTTTCGGGCGAGGCTGTTTTCTTGTTTTATGCACCATATCCCTGAGATAGTAGAACAGGATAGATGGTAGACACATTTTCTCACTTTTGTGCAAATAGTACATCATGTATTTTTTATTTGCATTGAAGAAATCTGCAGCACTCTTTGAAGGTCTTGGATTGATACACCCAAGAATAATCTTATGCCAGATTCTCAGATTATCACGCAAGTCCTTGCTTTTATATTATGTTTTCCCAGATTGATGGTTTGCAAAAATTGCTTTGTTGATGATAGGTTCAGATTTTTCGATCTTTCCATTAACTCGTTTGCCTTCCAAGAACTTCATTCCTAGCAGATCCGAGATTGACCTCTCGGTAATAACAATCCTCTTTTCCATAACGAAGGAGACAACATGAAGATCGTCAGTTTCATCCTGCCTCTAGAAATCTTTTACTGGGGCTTCATAGGTGGGACCTCTAAGTCTGTCAAAGTAGTTTTCCATCCTTGAGTGTTTAGTTGATCATGAAGGTTAAACCCATTATCACGAAGATTGTCAAAGTCGACATCTAGTTCTTTGAGAACTTTTAGGTCGTCTGCATGAACAACATAAGTAACTGAGGGATTTCGTTGCGTTACATGGTTTTCATCGATCGTGGGAAGAGATGATGAAGTCGAAATAACAGTTGCGGTGGTTGCGATGGTTGTAGAAGGCGCAACAGATGAAGACGGTGACTTTTTGGAGGGATTCAGTGATTCTTCCATTTCTTCGGAGAAGCGAACGGTTCCTTGCTGAATATCCTTCATCATGATGATGGTTTGAGATTGATGAAGACGGAGATGGTGAATGAGTGTTTGAGAGAGAGAGAGAGAGAGAGAGAGAGAGAAAAGCGATTTAGGGTTTTTAACGGTGTGGAAGTGGAAATGAGGCAGTGTGAGTGGGTATTTAAAATGTTTTTGAAAATGAAAAGTTAAACAAAATATTGGGGATTAATGAATGAATGTAATTATGATTTAAGTCAATTCCAAGAAAATTACTGTTCAGTGTGTACATTAAGTAGATGTAATGATTTTGGTATAATCAAAATTACACATATGATCATTTTCTAATTAAGTGACACGTTTTAATGTTCTCAGAACCTGGACAACCCAAAGGTTTCCATCATATCAGAGACACTTCTGACCGAAGTAGCTTCTGATGACTGAGATTTACATAGATACTTATTCTGACTAAACACATCTGATTGTGACGCACTCTTATTCTGGATAATAGTCCATTTTCAGATGCTTCAAGATCATTTTAAATCTATCTTCAGCTAAGGGTTTTGTAAAAATATCAGCCCATTGATGGTCTGTATCAATAAATTTTAAGCATAAAATTCCCTTCTGAACATAGTCTCTGATAAAATGATGTTTTATTTCTATGTGTTTAGCCCTAGAATGTAAGATAGGGTTCTTACTTAAATAGATAGCAGCAGTATTATCACAGAAGATAGGAATGCTACTCTCGTGTATCTGATAGTCTTCTAGCTGATTCTTCATCCACAGCATCTGCGTACTGCATAAAGAAGTGGATATGTACTCTGCTTCTGCTGTTGAGAGAGAGCAATTGTTGATTGTCTCTTGCTTGACCATGAGATCAGATTCTTCCCTAGAAACTAACAGTTTCCACATGTGCTTTTTCTTTCCAATCTGTCTCCAGCATAGTCTGCATCACAGTAACCAGATAGAGTGTACTCTGATGTTTTCTCATACATCAAGCCAAGGTTAGTAGTTCCTTTCAGATACCTTAGAATTCTTTTAACAGCAGTTAAATGAGATTCTCTAGGATCTGATTGAAATCTAGCACACAGATGAACGCTGAATAAAATATCAGGTCTAGAAGCAGTTAAATTGAAAAGAGAGCCTATCATACCACGATAGGTCTTCTGATAAACTTTACCACTTACTTCTTATTTCTCCATAACGCATGTTGGATGCATTGGAGTCTTTGCTAATTTACAATCAATCATGTTGAATTTCTTTAGAAGTTCTTTAGTGTACTTACTTTGATGAATGTAAGTAGCCTCTGTTTTCTGATCAATTTGAATTCCCAGGAAGAACTTTAACTCACCCATCAGGCTCATTTCGAACTCTGCTTGCATTAACTTTGAAAACTCCTCGCATAGAGAGGGATTAGCAGAACCAAAAATAATATCATCAACGTAAATTTGAACTATAAGAATATCATTTTTGTATGATTTACAGAAAAGAATGGTGTCAACTTTTCCTCTGGTGAAGTTATTTTCTAAAAGAAAATTGCTCAATCTGTCGTACCAAGCTCTGGGAGCTTACTTCAGACCATAGATAGATTTTTTGAGTTTAAAAACAAAATCTAACTTTTCTGGGTTTTCAAATCCAGGAGGTTGTTTGACATAAACTTCTTCTGATATATAACCATTCAAAAATGCACTCTTAACATCCATGTGATATAAGATGATGTTATGATTTACTGAGAAGGAAATTAACAGGCGTATGGCTTCTAATCTGGCGACTGGAGCAAAGGTTTCATTGTAATCTATCCCTTCTTATTGACTGTAACCTTGGACAACAAGTCGTGCCTTGTTTCTGACAACTTCTCCCTTTTCATTGATCTTGTTTCTGAATACCCATTTAGTTCCAATTATATGGACACCTTTAGGCTTTGGAACAAGATCCCATACATCATTCTTTGAAAATTGATTAAGTTCTTCTTCCATTGCTAGAACCCAGTCCTTGTCCATAAGAGCTTCATCAACTGTCGTTGGCTCAATTAAAGATACCAATCCCAGAAGCGTTTCTTCAGAAGGTTTGAACGCTAATCTGGTTCTGATGGGAGCGTCCTTGTTACCCTGAATTAGTTCTTCAGGGTGTGAAGTTGAGATTCTCCTCTTCTTCTGTTGTGGAGTATCAGACGATACATCAATAATATCTGAAGTAGGACCTTTTGAAGCTTTAACTTCTTCAGCCTTTTCTTTAGGTTCTGAAAAGCTGATTTCCAAATCTGCAAAATTTTCAACTAGCTTTGACTTTTCAGGGTCAATCTTATCATCGAATCTGACATGAATTAATTCTTCCATAATTCGTGATTCTGTGTTATAACCTATGTAGCCTCTTGAGTGTTCAGAGTATCCTAACAACAGACACTTCTGTGCTTTGTGATCAAACTTGTCAAGATTCTCTTTAGTGTTTAACATAAAACAAATACATCCAAAAGGGTAAAAATAAGAAATGTTGGGAATTTTATTTTTCCACAATTCATAGGGAGTTTTACTCAAAATAGGTCTTATGGAGATTCTATTTTGAATATAACATGTTGTGTTAACTTCCTCTACCTAAAAATGCTTAGCCATGTCAGTTTCTTGGATCATGGTGCGAGCCATTTCTTGTAAAGTTCTGTTCTTTCTTACTACAACTCCATTTTGTTGTGGAGTTCTAAGACAAGAAAAAGCATGAGATATCCCATGCGAATAAAAAAGTTTTTCAAAAACTTTGTTTTCAAATTCTCCACCATGATCACTTCTGACCTTGACGATTTTACAATTCTTTTTGTTTTGCACTTGGGTGCAGAAGAAAGCAAACACAGAATGTGACTCATCCTTGTGTCTTAAGAATTTTACCCATGTCCAACGACTGTAATCATCAACGATGACTAGTCCATATTTCTTACCATTGATAGAAGCAGTTTTCACTGGTCCAAATAGATCAATATGAAGAAGTTCCAATGGTCTAGAGGTAGAAACAATATTCTTTGCTTTAAAAGAAGTTTTTGAAAACTTGCCTTTCTGACATGCTTCACAAAGAGCATCTGAAGAGTACTTCAGATTTGGCAAACCTCTGACAAGTCCTAGCTTGTTCAGCTGAGAGATTCTTCTCAAGCTAACATGACCTAGACGTCTGTGCCAGACCCATTGCTCTTCATTGATAGACAGAAGACACTTTACATTTTGATGTTTTAAATCTGATAATTTAATTTTGTAAGTATTGTTCTTCCTCTTACCATTGAACAGAACAAATCCATCCTTCTGACTAACAGCCTTACAAGACGTTGGATTTAAAATAACGTCATAACCATTGTCACTAAGTTGGCTAATTGACAACAAATTATGCATTAGACCTTCAACTAAAAGAACATTATTTATAGAAGGAATTATACCATTACCAACAGTTCTAGAGCCAATTATTCTTCCCTTCTGGTTTCCTCCGAAACCGACGACTCCTCCAGGCTTAAGTTTCAAATCTTGGAACATATGCCTTTCTCCCGTCATGTGTCGCGAGCATCCACTGTCCAGGTACCATGACTGGTGTTTCAATGGCGCCTTTAAGGATATCTGCAACATAAATTATCATATTCTTAGGTACCCATTTTGTGGGTCCTTTCACATTAGTCTTTCCAGAGGTTCTGACACCTTTGGATTTTCGTGCAGCAGGATAATAGTGTGATATTTGTGCATAATATTTGAGTTTGGAAGTTTTCTTCTGTGTCTGTGTTTGTGATATAACAGACTTAGAACCTTCTGATTCTGGACATTTCAGTTTAGTGTCAGCACGCACAAAATGTTTAGATAGAGGTATTAGCTTGATATTCTTGGTTTCATCATATGGTTGTGATGGTCCTGAATATCCCAGACCTCTACTTCCATTTCTGCTAACTCCATAGATCATTTAAGCCATTTTACTTCTATCTATGCTTTTAGCAAGGAAGTGTTGAAAAGCTCTATCATATCTGGCCACTTCATTAGTGACAGTTATGTCAGACGTGATCTCTTTTTCTAACTTAGATACTTTACTTTTTAAAACATCATTTGATTTTTCTAAGAAAAATAATTTTTCATTTAATTCAGAAATAGTTTGCTTGTTCTTAGTAAGGTCCTCGAAAGGAACCATAAAAGTCTTTTTCAGAGTTTTGTGTTTTCTTAGAAGAAGTTGATACCTTTCCATAAGTTCAGATAATCCTATTTCAAGTTTAGAACGAGATAAGGAAGAAAGTACCTCTCTGTCGTCATCAGAGTCTGATAGTTCTTCTTCTGATAGAACTTCGTTCGTGCTGGTCTTAGCCATGAATGCCACATTGGCATGTTCTCCGTCGGAATCTTCTTCTGACTCGGAATCATCCCAAGTTGCCATAAGACCCTTTTTAGCTTTTTTTGGTTTTCTATCTTTCTTGAACTTTGTACAATCATTCTTGATATGTCTAGGCTCCTTGCATTAAAAACATGTAACTTCTCTTCCATAAGCTTTCTTTTGACCATGTATAGACTCAAATCTTCTTCTTGGTCCTCTGAACTTATTCCTTCTGTATTTCCACAATTGGCTTATCTTCTTTGATATGAGAGATAGTTTATCTTCGTCTGAATCTTCTTCAGATTCTTCCTCTGCTTGATAAGCCTTTTTTTTCTTTTCAGACTTAGCCTTTAGAGCAATAGATTTACCTTTCTTCTGAGGTTCAACTTCTTGAAGTTCTATTTCATGACTCCTTAAAGAACTAATTAGTTCCTCAAGACTTATGTTGTTCAAATCCTTTGCTGGTTTCAAGGCTGTTACCATTGGTCTCCATTTGACAAGCAGACTTCTGATAATCTTCTTGACATGATCAGCAGTAGAATAACCTTTGTCCAGAACTCTGAGTCCTGCAACAAGCATCTGGAATCTTAAAAACATAGTTTCCACAGATTCATCGTCTTCCATTATGAAGACTTCATATTTCTGGATTAGTGCAAGAGCCTTTATCTCTTTTACTTGAGCGTTGCCTTTATGAGTCATTCGGAGAGAGTCAAAACTAGACTTTGTAGTTTCTTTGTTTGTGATCTTTTCATATTCCGTATATGAAAATTGCATTTAACAGAATCGTTCTTGCTCTGTGATGATTCTTGTAAATCTTCTTTTGAGCATCTGTTAATGCACTTCTGACAATCTTTTTGCCTTCAGAATCTACAGGGTAACAGTGGCCATCAACTACCAGATCCCATAGATCTAAGTCAAAAGCCAGAAAGTAACTTTCAATTCTATCTTTCCAATAGTCAAATTTTTCCCCATCAAAGATAGGAGGTTTTGCACTATAGGAATCTCTTTCATTAGCAGTAACATTTGGTTCAGGTGCAGCCATTGTTTTTCACACTTGGATCGGTACTGAACACTATTAAGTGTTTGATAAAAATTAAACCTTTTTATCACCTCAGAACCGGAGCTCTGATGCCAATTGAAGGTGTGAAAAACACAAGGAAGGGGGTTTGAATTGGTTTTTCAAAATAAAATCGTTTCTTTATACTAACCCCTTTTTAACAACTTTCTAACTTATGAGTAAGAAGCTTAGAAAGTAAAAACACGGTATGTTTATACTAGTTCACTTGAGAATTCCTCAAGTTAATCTAGTTCACCCGCCAAGGTGATTTTGCCTCTCTCAATCGAGGTCTTAATCCACTAATCAATCAGATTAATACAATGCACAAGCCAAACTGCTGGTGACTAACAACAACCTCTAAAACTCCCAAGTTCTAGACTTCTCAAGAAATCCAACCTTACCGGTCTTTCTCAAGGAACAATCCTCCAAGACAACACGTCTTAAACTTCTCAAGAAATCCAACCTTATAGGTCTTTCTTAAGGAATACAAACCTAAGTTTGAATAAATATCGTTTACAGAGTAGTGCTTCTAATACAAGCTGAAATGTAAACAAGTTTAGATCTAAATGGCTTAAGAAAGATATTAGTAAGAGAGTATTTTTGCAATGAGTTTTTTGTGTATCTTTCTTCAAGTCTTCAAGTCTTTATATAGCCAAGTAAAACATGTCCGTTGAAAAGTAATCATAGCTATTTAGACTGATGGCGGCTTGATAGAGACATGGGGACAGATAATATTTTTGTGTCCTGTCTTGTCCAGATATCTTCATTAGTATTGGTTGCACTGTTTCCAAGATATCTTCGTTTGTACCGTTATACAGTTGTACTCTATTGCTTAGTCTTCTAATCTTCTTAACTTCAGAGGCTTCTGCGAGCATTAGTAAGAAGGGAAAACGTAGCTTGGTTCTTAAGATCTTTAAGTCTTGGAGTCCTCATAACTGCGCCTTCGAAGTCTTCAGCACTTGATCTTCAGAACCTTGTTTTCTTAGAATGTTGTCTTCATATCTTCAGAGGCTTCTGATGGTATTTAGTTGAAGCATGAGTAGATACTATAGTTGGGTCTTCACAACCTTTATCTAGAGAGTGTAGGTCTTCAGCATCTGAACTTCGTTCGTCAGAACCTTCGTATTCAGATCTTCAGAACTTGTTCTCTTTACATATTATATCAGAGTCTTGCAATCTTCAGATTCTCCTGAGGCAGTTAGCAGATCAAGTGTAGCGCGTAGGCAAAATATTCTCTTTTAACAACATATCCATGCCATTTAACGGAAGCAAAACCTGTTTGTTAGATTCTCAAAAGTAACAAGCATTAGACTTACAAAATTGTTCATGCAAACATACTTGTTTGATATCATCAAAACTCAGAGGTATTAATGCAGAACCAAATCTTTTTCTCACAAACCTTGGATTCCTCATTTAGTGGTCATGTGAGTCCTAACTTCTGACTCGTCCAAAGAGATTGCTTTTGCAATGGTTTATTACTTTGGAATTTCTTCCAGTCCAAAAAATGGAGCTTGATCAGTGATAGGTAAATCAATCAGGTGGGAATACTCTTCCAGTGTTGGTGTCAGTTGGTAATCCGGGAAAGTGAAGCAGTGGTAAACCAGATTGTAAAATTGAATCAATGTAGACAGGATTCCTTCAACTACGTGGACCCTTAACAGAGATAACAACCCTCTGTGCTTTGCTCTGAAATCCTCGAGATTGGTAATCATCCTTGCCAATTTCCTTAAGTCTTCTAGTTTCGGAGCCTTGAAGGTGTACTTGTGCGTCTTTCTTCTACCGAAATCCATAACGCAATCTCTGATATTTGCAATTATTGTTTTAGTTTATTTTGGAAAAAAAATTCTTGTTTGAAAAGAGTTTTTTAGATGAATGCATGAATGCAGCATACAAAAACATTGGAAAACACGGGTTCAAGGGTTCAACATCACAAGCATGAAGTCATGGCTCTACCCATCCCCAAAGGTTGTACTATTTTGGTCAATTTTTGTACCTGTAGAATGGTATCTAAGGTTCCCAAAGTCATTGACCCCTCATAGGGATATTAACAGCAAGCTGATTCAATCGAGCGAGCCGTAATATCCTAGGATGAATCTCATTTGAGTGTAGTATCGCGTATCAACTATTCCCGATAGTCACCGCACTACCAAATGGTCATACGGTTAATGTCTACTAAATCCTCAGGGTCATGGGTACCACACTGGGAAAGACAATGCTTTCACGACAATCGATCGTTCAACATCGATACTTCCGCACGGGTACCTCGACGGATTCGGTGGACTGCCAAGTTAGCTTGGTCGAGATTCACTCCCTATAAGCGTTTCCTGGATATGCCACCCCTATCTTAATGTTCTCTCAAACTTTCCACACGTGTATTAATCGCATTCCCTTTTGACAGAAAATTAAATACGAGTATCAAGTAGTAATAACAGTAAATGATATATATATAAAGTATAGAAAATGCTAAACAACCTATACCTCTTAGGAACTCTAATCCTAGAGATATCCTCAGCAGAGTCGCCATTTTTCTGTAGCGTGCGATTTTTGTCAGTGACGCGACCACATTACTGCAATGGTTGGAATTGGGTGCTACTTTCTGATTTCTTATTTATCCTATGAAGCTGGAAAGGAAAGGGAAGATATCTAAAACTAACCTTGCACGCAAATATTTTCTTTAACAAATGCTAAGAGATTGGGGGGTCCGGGGTCAGATTATACAAAGGGGAGTTGTTAATTACCCAGTGTATATATGGTTATCCATAGATTCTTTGGCATTTTATTCTATTATCTACTTACTGGTGTTTATCTGTTATAAATTGGGAATGTTGAGAGAGTGTTTTTGTTGTTTTGGGTTTTCTGTTGTTTTTGGTAAGGTACTGGACCTAAAGTTTTTGTTATGTGTGCTCGCTAAGATTTCACAATCTTATGCCTACGTATTCCCGTAAAGATAACTCGGGAAATCAGAACAATCGTAGTTCCTCCTATTCTATGGGAGGAAAGATGTTTTGTGTCTTGTTTAAAGCCCAAGATTGAAGCTGAAAGGATATTTGTGTCTTGTTCAAAGCCCAAGATTGAAGCTAAAGGTTTGACTGAGAGAGAATTTGTCATCTCTAAAGGGAGAAAATCTCACTTATTCATCATAGTTGTTGAAGGATTGGTTATAAAGGGGAATTACTTTAATTGGAATATATGGAATCCAGCAATGCCATAATTTCCTTTATAAGGGTGATGTCCTGAAGGAAGAAACTTTAACTCAGTGTAGAGCAATGCCATTTTTCCTTAGTGTTTTTCATGCTAAGAGAGGGACATGGGCTTGGATGTAAATAATCCAGAGGCTTGCCACTTACAACAATTAGATGCAAGAGGAAGTTTAGTAGGATAAAAGAGGGACCACAAGTTGGATTTTTGAATCAACAAGTGTGCCACTTACAACAGTTATTTGGGATTAGGGTTTTTTTATTGTCTGTTTTGATGTGTGAGGTATAGAGAAATGTCTTCCTACATAGAGAACTTTTGATTTCCTCTGAGGGGATGTTGGTTTTGTGTGCCTTGATCAAATCCCAAGGTTGAAGCTAAAAGGTTGACTCTACTAGGGAGTTTTACATCTGCCTTGTACAAAGCCCAAGATTGAGGTTAAAAAGAATTGACTTTTCTGGGGAAAGTTTTATCTGTCTTGTACAAAGCACAAGATTGAGGCTAAAAGAATTGACTCCACTGGGGAGAGGTTTTATCTGTCTTGTACAAAGCTCAAGATTGAGGCTAAAAAGAAATTGACTCTGCTAGAAAATATGATCTGTAAAGCCTAGGATTGAGGCTAACTTTGTGAGGGAAAATTATTATACAAAGCCTAAGAGGAGCTGGTTTGGGAACTTCTTATATAAAGCCTAAGAGGAGGCTAGCTTCTGCTGAGGATTTTTGAGATCCAGAGACAGGTCCAAATTGGGGAATCAACTCTTGCTGAGGATTGAAGAAGAGTTGAAATGTCAGATGCCTTGAGGTTCTGATTTTTCTGATGGTTTATTGGTGGTAATTTGACCCTAGCTGGGGAACTTAGAATGAAAGTTTAAAGATTGAATTTTAAAACCTATGGAGGTTTTAACTCTGCTGGAGATGGGTGAAGTGATCAGGGTTTCTCTTTTTCCCTTAGGAAATTTGAGGGTTTCTTTGAGATCCAAGAGGAGATGAGACTTTCTAAGTCTACTGGTATAAAGAGATTGACTCTTAGTTGGAGGATGATCTTTGTATGATGCTCAAGAGGAGGCTGATGTTTTAAGGAATGAGAATCAACCCTAGAATGAATGTTCTGAAATTTTGACTCTCTAGAGAATTGAACTAGTAGAGATGACTAAGTTCTGTCATATACCTGTAGGAGGTCTTTGGATCCTTGTACTAAGCCCAAGAGGAGGCTGAGAACTTGTAAGAAGCCTGAGGGTCCTTGTACAAAGCCCAAGAGGAGGTTGGGGATGCTTTTAGGAAGCCTGTGGGTCTAAGCCTGAGAAAAGTTCAAGAAAGGTTTCACCGGGAATAATCCTTTCTTTAGTGAACAGTTCTTGGGTTTGAAGAAATTCAAAAGAGGTTTCACCGGGAATAATCCTCTTTGGGGAAATGAATTTCTTGTACAGATATTTCTAAGTTGTGACAGTCTTGAGAAAAGTTCCACTGGGTATAATGCCTTTCTCTGTTCCATATTGTATAAGCCTAAGAGGAGGCAAGACTGTATCTGCAATTTCTTATGGGGAACTAGTTTTGACTTTGTTAAAAGAGTAACCACTGGTTTGATCTAGACCTAGACCTAATTGCTGGGGAAAACTCTAAGCAAGTATGTACAGGCATACATATACAGATGAAATATATAAGCAAGTATGTATAGAAGAAAAAGTAGAACTTACAGGTGTGCAAGCTCCAACATTTTAATTACAGCTGTATGGTTAGTTATTCAAGAAATTGAAGAAAGTTTTTTATAACACTTTGAATTTGAATCTAAATCAAAAAATATAGTTGTTTTAAAAGGAATTTTGGGGCTTATACACAAGGAGACACCCAGATAATCTCTTTCGAAAAGGTGACGATCGCGTCGTAGTTTTGAAAATCACAAAGGGACTTATACAATGACTGAGGCCCAAATTATTGTACTTACAAAGAGGATGGGTCTTACACTCTATTAGAGGCCCAAAAGTGTTTGAAAAAGAAGAAAAATGGGACTTAAAACCAAAGGGAGACCCAGATGAAAATTGTTTTGAAAACGGCAATCGCGCCGAGGTTTCTTAAAACGTATCGGGAATTATACAATGACTGAGGCCCAAAAATGGCTTATTTACAAGGGAATAAGTCTTACACTCTATTAAGAGGCCCAAAAGTGTTTTGAAAAAGATTTGTAAGGGTGAAAAATAATCAAAACCCTAATTTGATTTTAAAAATGTATTTTAATTGAATAAAATTCAATTAAAATGATCAAAGTTATCAAACATATGTGAAAAACAAGTTGTGATCTTGGATTAATGTTTGAAAAATCATGTTTCATTCATAGAATGATTTGAAAATCGTTTGAATTTGAAAAAAATCAAGAGAAAGAAATATCTTTAAATGGCTAAAAACAAAATAAAAAATAATTCTTTACAAAAATATCAAATATATAAAATAAATAATATTTTTGTGAGATTTTTGTAGAATAAAATATTTTATCATTTTTGTGAATTTTCAAAAAAAGAACCAATAAAAAATAATTAAAATTGAGAGAGAAATTAAATTTGGAATTAATTAATAAAAACCATAAAAAATATGAAAAATAGCAAAATATGAGAAAAAAAGCAAAATGATCTGGTGGGTCTTGAACCCACGACCTCCAACCAAACACAAGTGCGCTTTTACCACTGGGGTGGTGATACATCCATTGTATCACCCCCATTCATAAATTGATAAGGCTAAAATGCCTTCTGGCGAGGCCAAGCAACAAGGGCGCCATGGCTGGCTTGCCTAAGTTTTCAAGTTTTGCAAGAGGGATCATATCTCCCTCATTTCTCCATGAAATTGGACAAAATCTAGATGGCTCATGCCTAGAATTTCATGAGGAATCCAATGGTGCTTTTAGAATTTTCTAAAGATGCTTCTATTTTAAAACCCGATAGTGGTTTCAAAATAGGCCAAGATTTGCAAGTTCTATGCTATCTTATCATACAAGTAATAATAGCATGATAAATTGGTTCAAACACAACACATTGGATAAATATGACATGTTTATGATCAATGGACATCAAAGCAATGCATATTTTAAGAGGTCAAGTTATGATGCGCTTACCTCTTGAAGCTCCTTGTGCCAACTGTCAAGATCCTTGTGCCAGAAGTAATCCAATTCTTTAGACACTCTTGATTGATCCCTTATAAGCTTTTAGGATGATCAAAACCAGCTGGAAACTTCAGGAACAAGAGTTGGCTCTTTCTTACAAAAGTGGCAAAAATGACCAAAATGGTAACTCACTCAAATGGTGTTACAGTTGAGGGAAACCTGTTGGGACAGTTTGAGGATGATATTTAAAGTGTGTTTGAAGCTTTGTTTGCTTTTGAAAGTGACTGAATCAAGACATGGCTTGTAAAATGCAGAAAAGTCAAAATTTGAGGTTTTGGAGGTTTACTTTCTGATTTTGAGGTTGTGCAATGTGGATGAAGGTTTGAACACCTCCAATGGATGATTTATGATGTGTTAGGATGGTTATTTGAGTGGTTTTTGCTCTGGTTTCAAGAATTCCCAAATTGCTTCAATGTGACTTAAAATTGAAGTAAGAGAGGGAGAGTGAGAAAACAAGGCTTTGGTATTGTTTTGGTGTGGTTTGAAACATCATAAATGACCTTTATTTATAGGAGAGGAGTTTTGTTTTTGAAGGAATAGTGTTGGATGAGGGATCACTCTATTATCCAATGGATATGCCCATGTATCACTTCCTTAAATGCCAAGGTACCAAGTCTTCACTTGGCCATTGACTATAGATGATCTTTGTAGCTCTAGGTTTTCTGAGTTTTGAGTCAATCTTGACTCAATTGGACTGTTATGGCTTGGTTCATGACAGTTCCATGTTCCACATCAATGCCAAATGACAAACTTCGAGTTTTGGATTTGAAACTTGATGATCACATGCCAAAGGGATTGGATTCTTGCCTTAGGGCCCATACTTGCAGGTTTTTCATGATTGACTGAGATTCTTGTTGAATTTGGATGTGGATCAGTCTTGTATAGTCACCAAAGTTGGACTCAAAATTCGTGTGCCACAAGTAATGTACAATTCTGTCTTGGAAATCAGTTTTAGCAAGGTATGTTGTGAGGTTCATAACTCCTTGATTAAGTTGAATCAATGGGAGTTCTTGTATTCTTTAGCTCTCATGACATACTTTAACTTTGATGTTCACAAATGGACCTGGTTCAGCTTGGATCATGATGAAAAATGACCTCAAAGTTGATAAAAAATGAAACAGATTCTGACTTCTTGAAAATTTCACTAAGTGTTGGAAAAAGTGGTCATTTTCACTTTTTGTGATTTTGATCAATCCATAACTCAAAATTCATGAGGATTTGGAATTTGATGTAGTTGACACTTTTGAAGTATGCCATGTGAACTTTCATTTGAGCTTTGGATGGAAGAAAAAGGCCTTAGGGTTTGAGAGTTATGACCTTGCAAAGTTGGTACCAAACCCATTTTGTTCCATAACTTAGAAAATTTTAAGTTTCTCAAGGTAGCCCCTTTTGCAAGAAACCTCACTTTTCTTGATTTTTCTTGATGAATGATGATCAAAACCATACATTAACATTGTTTTTGACTTAGGGGATCCACATTTGTGAAAAATTTCAAAAAGTCAAACTTGATTTTGGGCACAGTTGACTTTTTGTTAGATGAATTTCAAACTGTGTGATCCTCTATGCAATCAAGTTTTTGACCTAATTCAAACCTAATGGGTGGATTCCATAGGTGTTTTAGGGTGTCTTAAATCACATCCCAAGGTTTGGGAACATGTCTTGGTCCAAAGTCAAAGGCACAGTTGACTTTTTCTTCAAAGCCCTAATTGTGATCCGGATGAAATTGAAACTTGTGAATCAAGCTTCTTGGATCAATACATTGTTACAAATGGATCAATGTGGTGTATTTAAGGCCCTTAAATCATGTATCGAGGTCTTGGTTCATGTTTTGCGTCAAAAGTCAACTTAGGAGTGAATTAAGTCAAGAAACCCTAATTCCTGATTTTTTTTATGAATGCATCCCCTGAGACTAATTTGACTTGATGATTGGATCCAAGAGGTCCCTTGGAGCATTTTGGATCATGTTTTGAGGGATTGGCTCATGCCTAGAGGAAAATTTCCATCTGGAGGCCTTGGTCGACCAAAACCCTAATTTGGTGACACTGGCGATCTTGAGGCTCGATCCACTTGGAATGTTGCAAACTTGTGCTTGGTTCTTGATATGGGAGATCTCTTGATCCTTTATGGGTGTTTGAGAGGCTAGACAAGTTAAAGATCATGTCAATTCTTGATTGATCCTTTGTCTGAGTGCTCTGAGAGGGCTCAAAACCCTAATTCTTGGTTGTAGTGAATGCTCAATGTTCCTTGAGGAGACTGATTGAGGCATGAAGGTGCATCCATATTGTGGTAATGATCCTCATAATGATGGGAAAACTTGTGGTCAAAATCTGGGGTATGACACAAAGGACTCATGGATCCCTTGATTACATCCATGCTGATCTTTGGGGGCCTGCAAGGTGTCCATCACATTCAGGAGCAAGGTATTTTCTATCCATAGTCGATGATTATTCCAGAAATTTATGGGTATTCATCTAGAAGACTAAGGATGAAACTTTTGAGAATTTCAAAGGCTGGAAGACTCTGGTCGAAAATCAGACTGGCAGAAAGGTCAAGAGGTTGAGAACCGACAATGGCCTTGAATTTTGCAATGAGGCGTTCGACAGCTTTTGTGCTGCCTCCGGTATTGTAAGGCACAAAACTACTGCAGGTACTCTACAACAAAATGGTTTGGCAGAAAGGTTTAATTGAACTATTTTGGAAAGAGTCAGATGCATGTTGACTAGTGCTGGGTTAAAGAAGGTGTTTTGGGCTAAGGCTGTTTCGAAAGCAACATATCTGATAAATAGATGTCCTTCAATTGCGTTAGATATGAAGACACCTGAAGAAGTTTGGTTGGGACATCCACCTAGTCTCGATAGATTGAGAGTATTTGGCTGCATGGCTTATGCTCACATTAAGCAAGACAAGGTTGAACCTAGAGCTCTGAAATGCATGTTCATGGGATACCCCAAAGGATTTAAAGCTTATAGGCTATGGTGCCTGGAGCCAGGTCACAGGAGGTGTATCACCAGCCGAGATGTAGTTTTCAATGAAGCTGAGATGACTTTCAAGAAAACTGATGATGCTAACAAAGAGCTGGAACAAGGAGAGATTCCTATCGAGGTGGAGCATGTTGATGCTGAATTGCGTATCCCATATGAAGTCGAAGAAGAAGAAGAAGATGCTATCGAAGATGAGGAGACTGATAATGACTACTTGTTAGCAAGAGACAAGTCGAAGAGAGTCATCAAGCCACCTCAGAGACTTGGGTATGCAGATCTTATAGCTTATGCCTTAATCTCTGCAGGTGAGGTTCTCGACGAAGAACCTAGAGACTATAAGGAAGTTTTGAGGAGTCAAAAGAAGACTAAATGGCCGAAGGCCATGGATGGTGAGATGAAATATCTTCATGATAAAAACACCTGGGAACTGATCAAGAAATTTGCGGGAGCCAGGTTAGTTAGCTGTAAATGAATTTTCAAAGTTAAGGAATGAATTGAAGGAGTGGTGTCGAAGAGATACAAGGCAAGATTGGTCGCTAGGGGGTTCACTAAAAAAGAAGGTGTCGACTTCAATGATGTGTTCTCACCTGTTGTAAAGCATAGATCCATTCAAATGTTGCTTGCCACGATGGCACAATTTGACCTTGAACTAGAACAAATGGATGTGAAGATTGCGTTCTTGTATGGTGATTTAGATGAAACAATCCTGATGAGGCAACCTGAAGGGTATGTCGAAAGGGGGAAGGAAGATTATGTATGCAAACTGAAGATATCTTTATATGGACTAAAACAATCTCCTCGATAGTGGAATAAGATATTCGACAAGTTCATGGCACGCATAAGTTTCATCAGAAGTAAGTTTGACCACCGTGTTTACTTCAAATTTTGACCGGGTAATTCATTTGTTATTTTGTTGCTCTATATGGATGATATTCTAATAACAATCAACAATGTTGAAGATCTAATGAGGGTGGAGGTTGAACTTAATAAGGAGTTCGACATGAAGAATCTGGGAGCTGCATCCAGAATTCTTGGGATTCACATCTGAAGAGATAGAAAGCAGTCGAAATTATGCTTATCTCAAGAGGCATACCTACGGAAGATTCTTGAAAAGTATGGTATGTCGAATTCAAAGCCTGTTGCCACTCTGACAAACCCTCAATTCAAGCTGAGTAAAGATTAGTGTCCCAATACTGATGTCGAAAGAGCTTATATGAATAGCATTCCATATGCTAATATAGTGGGTTCTTTGATGTATGCTATAGTCTGTACTAGACCCGGCATAACATATGCAGTAAGTCTTGTAAACAGGTACATGGTGAATCCTAGAAAGGCTCACTAACAAGCATTGAAGTGGATTCTAAGGTACATAAATGGGTCTCTTAATAGAGTCCTAATTTATGGTGGAGCCTTGGGTGAAGATAGTAAAGAAGCAATCGAAGGATATGTCGACTCTGATTATGCAAGTTGTATGGATTCCATAAAATCTATTTCTGGATATGTGTTCACTATGTTTGGGACAACAATCAGTTGGAAACCAACACTTCAGAAGGTTGTTGCCTTATCAAGCACTGAAGCAGAATATATCACCCTAACTGAAGTTGTGAAGGAAGCATTGTGGCTTGAAGGTTTTGCAAAGGAGTTGAAACTTCACCGTCGAGTTGTCACTGTTAAATGTGATAGTCAAAGTGCAATACACCTATCGAAGAATTCAGCCTATCATGAGCAAACCAAGCACGTTGATGTGAGGTTGCATTTCGTCAGAGGGGTAATCGAGTGTGGAGGAGTCCAAGTGCTGAAGGTTTCGACAAATCATAATGTTGCTGATATGATCACCAAGACGTTGCCCAGTTGCAAGTTTTTCCACTGTATGCAGTTGATAAAGCTGCATGAAGAAAGCTAGTTTGTTTCTTGATGTTATAGAGTTAGATCCAATGTGGAGATTTGTGAGATATTGGATCGAACTCTAGTTTAGCATGTCGTTGAAGTCTGCTCACATGCTGTTGTCAAAGACCTACATGGTGTAGTTGAATTGTGTTCTAGTACGTAGCTGTCGGATTGGGTATTGTGTTAAGGATCTAATTGTTTAAGTTAGCTTGTACCCTAAGTTAGCTTGTAATGGATAATTGTTAAAAATCCCATTAGTTTAGTATGTTAGGTTTTATTATAAATAGCATACTAGTCTCTCATTATAGGTGTGGTGTGACAAAACCTAATTAGGGTGAGAGGGTTATTTTTTATTTTTGATTACTTGTAATCTGTTTGATAGAGAAAGTAAAGAATAACAGTTATAACCAATCCTTGTTGTTTTTCCTTGTTAACCCTAACCCTGGTGTGTTTCTTGCCTATAAAGAAATCGAGTATATTTTGTTTTAAGGCATCCTAATTCACAACATGGTATGATATCCTTTCTTAGGAAACATTGCAAAGGTAATGTCGACCTCTGCATCTAAAAACACACGCTTCTTGGACCGCAGAATTCGGGAAACAAATCTTCAAAGAATCTTCAGTGATAAAACCAAATCTTCCAAAACGCGAAAGCAGATCTGCTTCAGTACCGCACCAACATGTCACGACATCTCGCTAGAATACTTGCTTTAGTATCACACCAACATGTCACGATATCTGGTACAACTTCTCGCTAAAATACTTGTTTTAACGAAATTCTGCCAATCATAAAGCATACAACCAAACACGCTCAAATTGGAAGACAAAAGTAATTGAAAGGTGAAGATCCAATACCACATTTCAGAATTTTGGTAGCCTCTACCATCCAATCTTGGGGAACATTAATCCCCACAAGGGAGCTTTTTTGGAAATTCACTTTTAATCTCGACATCGACTCGAACGATAATAATATTGCTTTTAATATTAGACCACCTCTTCTCGCCTATGATCAATGTATTATCTGCATACTATAAGTGGGAGAATTTAACATCACCTTTCTCAATAACCTTCTTTATCATCACGTTCAAACCTTCTACTTTGATTAAGAATAGAAAATGAGAAAGACGATCTCCATGTCTAAGTCCTCGTTCTATCTTAAACTTCTTAGTTGGGCTTCTGTTTACAAGGATCGATACCGATGATGATCTTAAACATTCCACAATCCATTTGTGCCATTTCTCATGAAATCCTATTTTTTCCATAACATAAACTAAAAAGCTCCAAGCTACTAAATCGTATGCCTTTTCAAAGTCCACCTTAAATAGAATTACTTATTTCTTCCTCCTCTTAGCTTCATTCACAATTTCATTTGCAAATAAAATCCCATCTAAAATATGTTTGTCTGATATAAATGCTGATTGTGCCTCTGAAATAATGTTATTAATCACTTTTTTCAATCTATTAGTCAGGACCTTAGAAATAACTTCGTAGATGCATCCAACCAAAGAAATTGGCATGTACTCTGATATCTTTGAAGGGTTCCTTTTCTTTGGGATGAGCACCAAGAATGAACTATTTTCTCCTTTAACCATCCGACCATATAAATGAAATTCTAATAACACCTTCATAAAGACGCCTCT
Organism: Lathyrus tuberosus; assembly: GCA_022829125.1. NCBI lineage: Eukaryota > Viridiplantae > Streptophyta > Magnoliopsida > Fabales > Fabaceae > Lathyrus > Lathyrus tuberosus. Next base: position 8,321,959 of record JALAZF010000061.1, read on the forward strand.
AATAATGTCCCAAAATTCTTCTATAAAATCAAAATTTACACCGACTGGACATGGACTTTTTGAACTTTCGCTCTCCCAAATTGTGGTGTGGACTTCGTCTTCTGAAAACTCTCTTCTGTTTCGTCCACTTATATGAACTTTAGGTTAGCTGGAATAGGTCTCACCCATAACTTTACTGGAAATGATCATGAATTTCTTTTTTTATCTCGTATGCTTCTTTCGTTACTCTTGCATTAACTTCTAGACATAATATTTCATTATCTTTCCTTTTTTTATTGATGTAACCATGAAAATATTTGGCATTTGCATCTCCTTCTTTCAGAATTTAATTTGCGACCTTTGGCTTTGAATACTGCAATTAAGACTCAATAATTTATGAAGATCAACAAATAATTCTCTTTTTTAAGTCACCTCCGCTAATAATAAACCCTCTGATTCACCTTTTAAATCAGGCCTATTGAGTTCTTTTTTTGCAACTTTGATTTTTCACCCAAATTTTGCGTATGAAATTTATGCCACTCTTTTAATTTTCCTTTAATAATTTTTCAGTTTTTCTGGATGACATACATTCTCCAACTTGCCACATTCAGAATATTCTTATCATATCCTTCAATATTCATCCAATAATTTTTCAGTTTTTCTTGATGACATACATTCTCCAACCTGCCCCATTCAGAATATTCTTATGATATCCTTCAATATTCATCCAATAATTTTTCAGTTTTTCTTGATGACATACATTCTCCAACCTGCCACATTCAAAATATTCTTATGATATCCTTCAATATTCATCCAATAATTTAACATTATAAACGGCTTCAAACCTCACTTTTGCACATAATGAAAGTTCCTTGTCATGAAAGTTCCTTGTCTAAAGTCTATTGTGTACAAATAAACTAAAAACATCCCCACTTTTGCACATAATGAAAATTCCTTGTCCAAAGTCTATTGTGTACAAATAAGCTAAAAGCATCCCCAATCTTCTGAGATTAGGAATTTGTCTATAGGACTCATGGTGATTCCCTCAAATCTAGACCAAATAAACTTTTCACCGCAAAGTGGGAGAATAATCAATTCTCATTAATTTCTAAAAAATAATTATAAGCCGGAATTTCACTTTGCACCCATTGGTTTTTAATTCTAAAAAGCATAATTTAATTTTCAATTCTTTTTTTGTAAAAATTCATCTGAAGAATTAATAAATCAATCATATTTTTTAAGAAAAATTACACTCACCTTCCCTGAGATTTATTAAAATGAAATTGATACTCTTTCTAGTGTTTGAATATACACTAACCTCCTCTGAGATCTATTAAATTGACACTGGCACCCTCTGTATTTTTAGTGACAACAAAAAATCATAAATATATATGACATTTAAAAAAAATTGTGTTGGTATATGTAAACTTTGAAGAGATTAATACATAATTTAAAACTAGAAAATGTGTCAGGTCATTTTAAGAAACATAAAGGGAGATGAGTGTAATTTTCCCTATTTTTTATTTATAAAGTGAATAATCCTAAGGAAATCCCTAAAAGCTAAACCATTTCCACATTAAACTTCATTGGGACAAAGCCTCGCCACTCACTAGTCACAGTAACACTCTTCTAATCCAAACAACACCAAAACGATGTCGTTCCTCCGAAAAACCCAATTCAACATTCCACTTAATTCCTTCTGTATCCTCCGCCGTTTCGCAACCCTAACCCCAAAACCCTTCCCCGACAAACCCACCGCCACATACTACGACAACCTCGCCGCGGACGCAGCCAACGCCGGCGACTTTGATTCCCTCCACACTCTCCTCAACAAACGAATCCAAGACGGTTTCTTCAACACCAAACGAACCTTCAGCTTCATCACCAACACCAATTTCACCCCTTCCTTACTCAACGACCTCATTACAACAATCTCACGTCTCAACCCTGGCTTCTCGCGACGAAACGCATTTGATTCACTCATCACGCGCCTCTGCAAGCTCCGCCGCGCAGACGACGCTCTCTACGTCGTCGAATCCATCTCGCGCGTGGATAGCTCCGAGCTTAAAGCCTGCTCTTTCCACCCAATCATAAGTTTCTTCACCAAAGAGAAATCACTCGACCATGCGCATCGTGTGGTCGAAACCATGAACCGTCTCGGAGTCCCACCAGACTTAACGGTTCACAATTATTTTCTCACGACGTATTGTTTCACCGGAAACATGGAAGCGGCAGTCGGCATTTTAAAAACGATCGAAAACGAGGGTTTAAACGCCGACACACGCACCTACGACGCGCTTGTGTTAGGCTCGTGTAAAAAGGGAAATGTGGATGGTGCTATGGTATTGGTGAGGAGAATGGTGGATGATGGAGTGCCGATGTTATATTCGACGCATATGTTTATAATTGAAGCGATGTTAAAGATGAATTGTTGGGAACAAGCTTTGTGTTATGTGAGGTGTTTTAGTGGGAAAGATAAGGCATTGGATAATGAGCTTTTTGGGTGTTTGGGTGGGAAACTTGTGGAGTTGAATAAGTTGAAAGAGGCTATGGTGGTTTTTGGTGAAATGGATGAAAGGGGTTTGAAAATGTGTGGAAAAATGAGAGTGTTTTATGAAATGAATGTTGGAGTTGGAAATGATGATGCAAGTTGTAAAGTGGAGTTGTAGGATGAAAGAGTTGTAACAATATCATAGTGTTAAGTTTGATGTTTTAATTTGAATGAATTAAATTTGAATTTTATCATATACAATTTTAAGATGATTATTAGTGTTGTTTTAATTAATAAATTTTTGGCTTAAATGCATTTTTAGTCCCCTAGTTTGTCATTTTTATACTTTTGGTGCGCTTTGCATTTTTGTAGTCCCCTCCAATTTTGTATACAGGGCAGTGATAATTATTTTTAATTAGTTGGCAATGATGACTATTATTTTTTATTAATTAATATATTTTTAACTAATTTAATATTTAGTAATATTTTTAACTAAATTAATATAATTTTTAATGATATTAATTAAGTTTTTTAATTAATTAATTAAAATATTGAGAAGAATTTTTTGGGCCTAAGCCCATTTATTTATAGTACCACCCCAATACCACTTTAACATACCATGTATAAATGAGATATATAAAGATTTATATTATTAGTTAAAAAATTTGATGTGGGACAAAAATATAAAAGGGTATTCAATTGATGTTCATCTCTTACTGTTATGTCTCGTGAATTCATAGGTCTTAAACGCTTTGAATGGAATTCAGTTTACTGATTTTCCTCACTTTCATTAACAGTAGAATTAACAATAACAAACCATTCTACAAACCATTTAACTACATATTCATTCTAGTAACACTAACCCCTAACAAGACCTATTCATCCATTAAGTTCTACTGCACTTAACTGACATTATACTAAAATTGGAATGATCAAAAGCTTATTAGTTGAGCTAGATAGAGATGTATTAGAAGTTCTTATGGTGACTGAAAATGAAAATGCTAAAGTACTTAAAACCCAAATCATTTCCTAACGTGAAAGATGAAAAAGCCTTTAAATGAGTGCATGTGATTGGTGAAGGGTTCATGGGTATCTTCAAAGTCTGCATTTTAATTCATTTGATGTATTATGAAATTTGAAGTTCTTTAAATACAATCATGGTTTTCAATAATTATAAGTTTTCTCCCAAACATCTACGGGAGGAATTCGGTGGAACAATTCACTAACATTGTTGAATGTGTCACCCAAAAGCCAAATTCCTACAAGCTGCGGACCATGTAAACGAGCCATCATCAGCTACTAAATGCCTAAACAAAAGCTACTGCCAAGCTTCTCAAAAAGTCACACGAAATGCTACATCGACCAAACCTGTCCAAAACAGAGCCAAGGAAATAAGTCAAGAACATATGCAAGATGGATTCAAAAGAGCTTGTCATGAAGTAAAACGAGACAATAACGGAAAGTTATTCATCAATCTTCAATCACACCACAAGCATGATTTCCAAAAGGTAAGGGCTTGATATCTTTATGAAATCCATGGATAAGTAGCTACGCAAGGAGCACTTTCCCAGAAAAATTAATCAATGCACCTTCAGAACTCGATTGTCAATATGCTATAATTGATCACAATCGAGAGCAGAGTCGATCCGTCGATGCACGCAACACTTCCTGCAAAATAGTGGAGATTTCTGTTAATGTAAAAAGAGATGGGTTCTTTGATACAATGAATGGTTAACAAGAAAATGATTTGAAAAGAGATGGGTTATTTTTTCATGGAAAGCAAGTCTCACATTGTTTTGCCGTGAAACAATATTGGTGTTTATATAACTCACACATGTATTGAAATAATAACTTGTTCTAGACTGCAATTGGACTAAACTATATGGGCTTATGGCCCAACATATTGCTTTTAAACTTTGTATTATTTAATTTCTTAATAATTTGCTAAAAAAACCTTAATTAATAAATGTCTATTTAGTTTAAAATATATTAATTAATAAAATATCCTAGTCATCAATAACAATTCATTAAAAATAATTTTTGAATCCTAATCATCAATGTCACGCATGCAAAAGTGGAGGGGGACCAACAAAATGCAAAGCGCACCAAACTAAAAGGACCAAAAACACAGGTTTTGTAATAGGGGGATCAAAAGTGTAAAAACATTAAACTAGGGGGACCAAAAGTGCATTTAAGCTTAAATCTTTTATCTATTTAAAATTTTGTTCATTTATGTTGAATTTGAATTTTATTAGATATGGTTTTTAAAATAATGATTATTAGTATTGCTTATATAAATAAATTTTCTCTCCAATTATTTAGTTATTTTTATTTTAAAAAGTGTTTTAGGGCTACCTCATGCCCTTTCGCCATCATATTGTTAGACGATAGATTTCGATATAGAGGGGAGTTAAATAGATCACATTTTAAAAATTTAATTTTTGAAAAAAATAATTTTTAAAAGTTTTATAGCACAACAAAAAATAACTCGAATCAAATCTTTTAACCAAACCTACTCTCGAAAAACTCAGATATGCGTAACGTAAACAAATTGGATGATAATGAACACAAATTATTCAACAATGATTAATTGCAAATCAATGAAATGCTAAGCTACACGTAGAACTTATTTTGTTAGTAGGCCCACACGAAACAGAAACAAGCCCAAGTGGATGGGTGATTATGAATTAAATTATTAGTAATTATATTGTCATTCTTTTGTATTGGGCCTGGCCCATTAATCCAACCCAAGAGGGTTTGCTTGTATTTAAGCCATTTGGCTTGTTGAGTGGATAAGCTGAAAATTATTGATTACTTATTTCTTATTGTTTTGTGTTATCTTTTGTTAGAACCCTAAATCTAGAAAATAGTTGTGGAAAACTTCTTATCAATTGGTGCTTTCAATGAGAAACTCGATAAAACAACAGCAGATCTGGAGCTGATTCAGACACGTATGGACAATGAGAAGAAAATTTCAGACTCTAGATATGAAAATATCATGGGTATGCTCAACAAACTGGCCACTCAAAAGGAGCAGCAACCAACAACCACTGTTCATACAACAGCTGCAACATCTACTGTTCATACAACAGCAGCAGCAGCAACATCTTCAGGTATCACTAATGTTCTCACCCATTTCCCGTACCTACAACCTTTATTAACCCCAATTTTCTACTATTTCAACCCCTCTAAATTCCCCTCAAATACAGCCGCCGTATACCACTCTTATCCACTCCACCACCCTCTCAAACAACTCACTCTATCCACCTTTGACCACTGCCCCTTTAAGACCAACCCCTACTCACATACCTAGATTTTTTCTTCACCTTACCTCACTCAACCTAACACTATGCCCTACACACAGAACTACAATATCCCTATGTTCCAACAACTTCCATTTTCCCAACTTCATCCAAACACCCCATTACCACCCTTTCGAACCCCTAAACTTGAACTTCCTATGTTTGATGGGTCCAACCCATTAGAATGGTTATTTCAAGCCGACCAATTCTTCGAATTTTATCATTTACCACCAGAAAATAGACTCTCTATGATGTCTTTTTACATGAAAGGTGAAGCATTATGTTCGTTCAAATGGATGCACCAAAGTCAATTATTAATTGATTGGGCCTCTTTCACTAAGGCATTGGAATTACGTTTTGGTCCGTCCACATACGCTAATCACCGAGTTGAACTGTTTAAGTTAAAACAGGTGGTATCAGTTGTTGAATATTAAGCTGCTTTTGAAAAATTGGGCACTCAAGTAGTAGGTTTATCTCAAGAGGCTATCTTAAATTGTTTTATTTCTGGTTTGGCACCGGATATACAAAATGAAATTGCAATTCATAAACCGGTTTCTATTTCGCAAGCTATTGGATTGGCCAAACTGATCGAGTCTAAGATTAAAGATGCAAAACCTAAATTCCAAAAATCATTTTCCAGCTCTCTTAACATACCCGCCTCAGCCCAACAAACAACACCTATACCCCCACCTCCCCCAAGAAACCCAGCCACACCCCAACCTCCAAAACTACCTATTCGGAAGCTTTCAAATGCTCAACTTCAAGAACGTCGTGCCTAAGGATTGTGTTTCAATTGCGATGAGAAGTTCATACTCGGTCATAGATGCACATCCGGGAAATTCCTCTTATTAATAGAGGACGATGAGACTACAATTACACAAGAAACAACTGACATAATGGATGTCAATTCCAACACTTCAGAAGCTGATGACACCTATTTCCAGCTCTCTCCCCAAGCAGCCATTGGCCACTTTTCCCCTAAGACCCTAAAATTCACCGGAATGTTGAATGACCTTACAGTAACAGTCCTAATAGACACCGGCAGCACCCACAATATCTTACAACCCCACATTACTCAACACCTCAAAATTCCAACAACACCCATTCCCAACTTTTCCGTAATGGTGGGTAACAGATCCAAACTATCATGTATTGGACTTTGTCCTAAAGTCCCTATCACCTTGCAAAACAACCTTTTCCATATCCCTTTTCACTTGTTGCATATCGAAGGAGCTGATGTGGTACTCGGTATGGAATGGTTACGAACACTTGGTCCTATTATGGCTGACTTCTTGATTCCAAAGATCTTTTTCACTCATAAAAACAATGATGTCACCATCATCGTGTTTACACCGATATTTGGTAATGTAAACAATCATTATCCATCAACACTTTAGAACTGGATAAAATTCCTTTTACAATATTCGTTCAAGTCTCGCGATTTATGATATCAATTCATATGCATTCTCTAAGAACAAAATCATTGTTCTTCTTAGTGTCAGAAATAATTCCAATAACTTTTATAAAACAAGTTGTCTCATGGCAACTTAAAAGAAATAAAACTCAAGTGAGCATTCAAAAGAAAGAAAAATAAAGGAAATGAAAAGAAATGTAGAATTGCGAAATGAAAAGGAAAATAAAGCATAAACAAAATAATATTAAATTGAAGAGAATGTAAAGGGTGGATGGAATCCATCTTTATCCGTCCCTGAACCCGTTTGTCCTTGCTGCGTGGCTGTTACAAGACTTTCAAAAAAATAGGATCCAACCTCTAAAATATAGTAATTACAACTATTTATAGAGAAAAGAAAATAACTTCCTACATCTAAGATTTTAACAAGTGTCTTATTTAATAACTTCCTTAATCTAAGATCGACACATGTCCTTTTGGATAACTACTTTTAATAACTTCTAATAACTTCCTTGTAGGAGTTATTTGCTTGATCGACAATATTCGACTCTTTGAATGACTTCTTCGACTGTCTTTTTCGAATTCTTTTTTGAATGTCTTATAACATGCCACTTCTTGGTTGAAAGTAAAATCTTCAAAAACACCCTACTATCTATAGCACAAACTCGAATTCCTTTGACATCCATCAATCTGCTGCATATAATTCGGTTGACAGTCGGAATACAAAGACTTTAATTTTATATATTAACACATCGGTGACCCAAAATCACTACCCATTCATTCTTCATATAACCAATTCTGCCATCTTTTGCACACTGACTCAATAGCATCCATCCATCTCTTACTTTACCAACCTTCATATGAAACCCAACCTGACCCCAACAACCTACCACAAACCTTTTTTACTCTCTCCCCAAATCCCTGCCTACACAAATTAAATCCATATTGGAATCCCATTCTGATGTTTACAAACAACCTCAGATACCCTCACTCATAAAAAGAAGCTATGACCACTATTATTCATGATATGCTTCAAGAAGGTATAATCAAGCCAAGCAACAACCCATATTCCTCGCCAGTACTTTTAGTGCGAAAAAAAGATGGCTCTTAGCGATTTTGTGTTGATTATAGAGCATTAAACGCTGTAACAGTTCGCGACCGTTTTCCTATACCAACAATTGATGAACTTTTTGATGAGTTGGGTTCTGCAACTATTTTCTCTAAGATTGACCTACGATCTGGTTATCACCAAATATGGGTAACAACCGAAGATACACACAAAACTGCATTCAGAACTTTTGATGGACACTATGAGTTTTTAGTTATGCCTTTTAGCCTTACTAATGCTTCTAGTTCTTTTCAATCGGTGATGAATGATTTGTTACGACCATGTCTACGTCAGTTTGTTCTTGTTTTCTTTGACGATATTTTAATTTACAGCTCTTGCATTTCTGAACATACAAATCATTTGAAGTTGATTTTAGAGTTACTTTTATCTAATCAATTTTATGCCAAATTATCCAAATGTGTTTTTGTTGTTCCTTCTGTTGATTATTTAGGTCATATTATTTCAAGTGATGGTGTAACCCCAGATCCATCTAAGATTCAAGCGATAACTGATTGGCCTAGGCTATGTTCTCTCATGACTCTCAGGGGTTTTTTAGGCCTCACCAGGTTTTATCATCGATTTATTCGACATTACGCCTCTCTCGCCGCTCCTCTCACCGATTTATTGTGTTCCACTAAATTAGTTTGGAGTACATCAGCAGAAATAGCCTTTACAACATTGAAACAAAAAATGACAGAAAATCCTGTTTTGCGCCTCCCTGATTTTTCCCAAATATTTGTGCTTGAGACCGATGCTTTAGCAGTTGCGATTGGTGCAGTCTTATCTCAGCAAGGGCACCCTCTGACATTCTTCAGCAAGAAATTGTGTAACAGGCTCCAAGCTTCATCTGTGTATGTTAGGGAGATGTAAGCCATTACTGAATCTGTAAAAAAATGGCATCGGTACTTGATTGAGAGGCATTTTCATATCTATACCGATCAGAAAAGTTTGAAAAATCTTTTGGTTCAAACCATTCAAACTCCAGAACAACAAAAATGGGCTGCTAAATTACAAGGGTTTCACTTTGATATTTTTTACAAACCTGGTAAGTCGAACCAAGTTGCGGATGCCTTGAGTCGTATTCAAGACGAGGATGCGGTTGTATTCTTCTCAAATTCTTCATCGATTCCTCTTCTTATCTCCCAGCTCCAGAAGTTCTACAAAACAGAAGAACAGGGTCAGACCCTCATGAACAAAATTTTATCAGATCCAGATTCTCAACCACTTTTTCAAGTAAAAGAAAACCTTTGTACTACAAAAACAAGGTTTACATACCTCCTGTTGATGAGTTGCACCAGCAGATCCTGCAGGAATTCCACTCTACCCCTGTTGCGAGTCACTCCGGCTTTCAACCGACCCTGGCTCGCCTTTCTTCCTCCTTTCTTTGGCCAGGAATCTACAGAGATACAAATAATTTTGTTCAGCAATGTTGTGTGTGTCAAGAAAACAAATATCTAACAAAGAAGAAACAAGGTCTTCTTCAACCTCTACCTATCCCTAACCAAGTTTGAGAAGACCTTACTGTCATGCCCTAATTTTTGACCATAAGATTCCACCATCTTTGTGGATCATCTTGCATGGCGTTTTCAGGTCGTAAGGTCTTGTGCGCATGTTTATCACGGCTAACCAGTTTGTGCAAGTACAGTAGTCTCAAGCGTAGATTCTCTCAGTCAAGTACCTCAAGATGTGATCGTTGGATTCTAGTACAAAAGGTTCTTAGGGTTTTCTACAAGGTCAATCTTTTTCGAGTTTCTTCAGAGGTTTCCCCCCAGAGATTTAGGGTGTTCCTGTTCATTGGTATTGAGCATGGTTGTTGGAAATATAGTTGGAGTTTTCATGGAAAATGATATTATAGGTTGTATCTCCTTGGTTTGTGTATCGGGTTCGTCATCATCCAAATCTTTCGTTGATTGTGTGAGCAATGAAAATTAAGTTTAATGCAAGGAAGATTTTGGTCTTAGTCATAAGGTGAAACCATAATTTGTTCTTTGGATTTCAAAAAGGGTTGGATTGGTGAATCTTGAGCAATATACTTTGAAGTGATAAAGTTTGAAAAATCTTGAATCAAATGTTAGGCCAGAGGTTCTCAAAGAAAAGTTCATGTCTCTCTACAAGTTCGAATTGATTCCTTATTTGTACAAACCTCAAGTCCAAAGTTAAGTTATTCAATTTGCAATATGTTTTCACTTTCAAGTTCAAGTATCCAAAGTGCATGATGCAAATTTTTAAAACTTCACTCTAAGTTACATTTGATGCAAGAGAAAAACATACAAAGTCAATGACTTGTTTCATTTACATCCTTGAGCTATGTACAAACTTGATGCAATATAAGTTTCCAAGTGACTCATATCAAGTTCAAAATACAAAATTCTAATTGATTCAAATCTCAAAGGTTACAAAGAGCATTCGAAGTTAAAAAGGTCAAATAAGTTCACTTTCAAATCAATTTTACAAGCCAAAGTTCCCTAAAGATAAAAGATCAAAAACTGCCTTGTACTTGCTTCACGTGATTATCGTCCCAAAAGGCAGGACTAACTCCTAAATGGAAGAGAATTTTGCTGTGAACATCTTTTTTCAACTTTTGCTTATTGAGGCGGCTCTTTAATGTGGGTCCTGTTTCTTTTCTCAATACCATACTGGAACCTTGCTTTAAAATTGAAAGGCTGCGAGCTTTCTAGACCTGAGCTAGAAGTACCTCTTCATCATAAAAGGAAGACTTTCCACGGATCCAACAAATCTCGCCGCACCAGTATTATTAAGAAGAGAAAGTTCTTTGACCAAGTCTAGCAGTGAGAATACGACGAACACAAGCCTAGCTCTTCTGCAAAAATGCAAGTAATTGAAGAATCTCGTGTGAAGGTTAACAACAAGTCTCCGTAGCTTTACCGTAAGGGTCCCAGAACTACAACCGGTGGTTCACTGAAGAGGATGGTCAGGGAGGCGGTAATAGCTGCAATCGAAGGCGGTTTAGATGTTGATATCCCGTGCCACGGTCGCGTTGTACGGAGGCTGTAGCTGCAAGTCTACAAAAGATGATGTTTCATGTTGAACTTTGATAGAGTTGTATTTATTACTTCAATTGCTACTAAAGAAGAAATTCAGCAAGCATAATAACCTCACGAGATACTATTTGTCGGCAACATTAATTCAGCAAATCTTCAAACAATCATGCTGATAAATTAAAAAGGAAAATTTGTGAGTCATCAAACACAACCAAACAAGTTTCAAATTGTTTCTAAAGCCAAATGCAAACATGTCTCAAACATGATTGAGCAGCAAAAGGAAACTTTTTCAAGAGTGTGTAAAGATGTTTTGTTTGAAATGGAAACCATCGTCAACTGTCAACATTTGTTTCCAAAACAGAGCCGACATGTTCAGATAAAAAGGGAAGTTCTCAGACACATTCAATCCAAGAAATCAGAATATTAATCACAAAGACCATGTGTTCAAAACAAGAAATCACAACCATCATTTTGTTTCCGAAACAAGAGTACAACATGTTTTTTTTCAATTAAACTCCCACTGCCTATAAAAGAGAACACATTGTGGCAGAATTCAGACACACACCAGAAAATTCACAGTCCACCGAAAGAAAAATTCATATACACACATAGCAAAAAAATTCATTCTTACATAGCAGCAGTAGTGAAAATTCAGAGTCACATACTCACTGATATAGAACTGAAGAAGTAAGCATCACATACATTCTGCAGAAGATTCACATCTACAAACACATGGCATAGAAAAATTCACAAGCACGTCTTCGAAATTACCGCAACGTATCGTCCAACGGCGAGAGCTCCGTTCATCGCCAATCTCCGCCGAGAAACCGAATCCGCAACAACCTCCGTCCGTACACAATTCTTGATGGTCGCAAACTTCCCTACGTAACGCAATCACCTCCAACTGCTGCGGGATTCTGGCGTCTCTGCACACGCCTCCAGCCGCCATCACAGATTATACTCCTCGCCACCGTCGGACGCCAAAGGTATACCTATTTCTCTTTTCTTGTTTAAATCGTTGATGAAACTAATTGATGAGGATTTAGATTGTTATGTTGTTTGTCAATGCTGAATGATTGAGGAGATAAGAGTATGAATGTGATAGAGAGAAAGAACTGAGAATGAGTGATGCAAGGATTGTTGATATGTTGCTGATGATGTTCTCCCAGTGCAAATGCATTGTTGTTGTGATGGGTCGGGTGGGCTCAGATTAAGCCCAATCCGTCAACTAATCAAACCCCCTCATTTGTTTATGGACCCGACCCAGGTGTGGTTTTATTTATTTATTTACTTATTTTGTTTTGTTTATTATTTTAATTTGGTCATTAATTATAACTTCTAGTTTTAATTAGATTGTGAAATTTAATTAGTCTAAATGTTTTAAATTAGAAGTTAATCTGGAATTTAATATTATTAGGATTTAAGTTTGAATTGACACTTATTTAATCTTTGCTTTTTTAGTTAATTATCGGTTAAATTTTATTCTTAATTTTGATTAAAATTTTGTTTAGACTTTGATTGGGTTTATTAAAATTTTGGTGATACGTGTGATTATTTCTTGGTGAAATTCCTTAGTGTTTTGTCATATTATTGATGCACATTTCACTCAATGATACAATTCCAAAGGAAAAGGTTCTCCCTGCTGACTCCATGTCATATTTAGGATCCATAGCCTAGTTTCACCTCTTTATAACTTAACTTTAACTTTGGAGTCACCGCACTCTATGTAGCGTCTTGCCATAGACACTACCTCCCCCTGGAACCTTGACCACAGTCAAGAGTTCCTCACCCTCTTTGAGGGGAACTACGAATACTCTGATTCCACTCCCGTCAGGATACGTAGGCACAAGATGCGATGTCTTGGCGAGTATACTTAGATACTAACCCCTAGGTCTTTACCTCAGCAGATACCTTTAGCAAGCGAGCAATAAATAACATAAATAATAACAAGAGGTTCCTGTAGAGTACTACAGACGTTTAGGATGCTAATACCTTCCCTAGACGTAACCAACCCCCGAACTTAGATTCTCATAACTTAGGTTTTTCGATCTTTAACCTTTCCTTTGGATAAATTAAAGAGCGGTGGTGAACTTCAAGAATTATGATTCAAGTTAACATAATAGCTTGGTATCCGATTCTCACCGCGACAGAAATGGCGACTTCACTAGGGATCGCTCATAAGAGGGTTCCCCCTAACTTGATTAATTATGTTTTTTGTTATATATTTGTATTTGTTATGTTTGCTTGGGTTGTCACTTTGAGTGGTGAGACAAAGTCCTACACCCGGACTAGAGTGAAAATTATGATAGGAACGGTGAGAAATCAAGGATACTTTGAGGGAGTCGATTCCTGAAGAAGTTGAATTGAGACTTCACCACTCAGTCTAGGCCCTCTCGAATTTAATATTGTTCAATGAGTCCATTCGTGAAGACGATATTATTTCGAACTAAAGGCCATCGAGACTGGGGACCGTAGTTACCTTTAACCCAACTTGGCCTATTAGGATGTAGTGCGGGGACTATGCAAGAGTCTATTTCTGCAATAGTCGCTACGTGATACTACACTCAGATGAGATTCTCTTAAGAATATTATTGACCACCAATTGATTTGGAAAATCGATAATATCCGAAAGATGGATTGTAGACTCTGGGAACTTTGTAGAACCCGTTCGGCAGGTACTTTTGAAAATATAGTGCACTCCTATTGGGAAGGGTAGACCATGCCTCCATGCTCGTGATCTTCAAGCCTAGGCCTTTGCTTGCCTGTATATGTGTATACCTGTGTTTATGCATCCATACATTCATGCATAACCCTTTGGTTTCAAGGAACTCGATTGTTCTTTCCTTTGCAAATTCAATAAAATCATGGATGATAAAATGAAACTTTTTTTCAGTCTCCCAAAATGTTTGAAACCTGCTCTTGAGTTCCTTGAAATCATTGCATCGCATGGCATATCATTTGCATCTTTGCATGCGTCCGTTTGTCCAGCAACTCATTTCCAGTTGTCTCTATCTTCTAGTGTCACCTGTGAGTCGTCAAACTGATTCCTCGACACAGATATCGGATTAGAGCTAACTACAGACGCATAATGTTAGAGCAAGAAGCACACAATGTCGAGATCCGAATGGAGATCGACGACCTTAAGTCAAGCATGGCAAAGCTCACTGAGATGCTCCAAGTTTTGATTGCTAGAGGAGAACCACCTCAAAGGACTGTCATTCAGGAAGTTTCAAATGCGGATCCTCTTCCTGTTCAGGTGCCACCTTCAACTTGGCTAGAGTTTGGTTTACCTCCCAACTATTCTCCACTTCTTGCATCTACTGCTATGATTGGTCAGACTGCCAGACCAGTGTTTCAAGCTCCAGTTTTCGCCGAGTCCAGACCTATGGTTCAGACTACTCGAGCTACTTTTGAGAACCCTCTCTATGAGCGCAATGCTGCCAGAGCACGCCAAATGAAGCTTCAGTCGACTTCAGCCCTGCTACCTTACTAAAAGCCAGTGTTTCAGACAAGACATCTCATCTTTGTTTCTGATTAGTCACTAGGCCATGTTTCTTGTTATTTGCATTTTCCTTTCGTTTGTATTAGCTGCTTGCTTTCAAATCATGTTCCTACTTTCATAGTTAATAAAATGAGCATTGCAACTTTTGGATTCAATTCACTTGTGTTTGCTATGCTTTCTTTTCAAAAAATTAAAATTTTTTTTATCTCTTTTCCACTTTCTTCCTGGTTGTGCAAAGATTGGAGGGAGGATGATGAAAACGCAAATTACTCATAATTGTTGTTGGTATGCTTTCAAATCAAAACTTTGCTGACGATGTAAGGCATTGTTTCAATTCCCAAACACTGGAGACATAAGGAAGATAACCCCTCGTCAACCCCTTTGAGCCTTGAAGTAGGAGTTTCTTTTCTTTACAAATAAAAACCCGCAATCTTAACCTGGGGCAGGGTAGTTCTCAGTTAAATTGATTGTGCATTCAAATACGAGAGTTTCGTGCAAGACACCTTTCACATAAAGGTTGCATTCTCAAACAAAAAGCATGTGTCAAAGATGTCTTTCAAATCGGAAGCCAATGATGGTTCACCATAATCATCAAGCCAAGCATTCACAACCTTTCAACTCTTCCAAATCAAATGAACAAATGTTGTACAAGTTGTTCCCAAAGTGACAAATAAAGGAGGATCCTCAAGAAATCCTTACTAAAAAATGAGTCGAGTCCCTTTCGAGGCAAAAGCTAAGAAAGATGGGAAGCTCACGACCTTACCTTATGCAAAGAGAAATGAGAACAAGCTTGTATGACAACCAAAAGTTGTAAGGAAGCAGTGACTGCCATCTCAAGAATCCCTTGACTTTTGAACCATCATCATCACTACCATCTGTACAATTCCCAACCCTTGGAAACTTGAGTGCATAATTTGAGTTAACTGAGTGTAGGACTGAAGTTCATCACGAAGATTGGGTGGGTATAAATAAACTTTGAGCCTTTATCCTTTATTTCTTAAATCGTAAACCAGGCCACGTTATAACCCTCAAAAGACCTAATTGAAGCAAGGTTATTTTGAAAGCGTACTACAACAAGGTTGCGTAAACTGACTCCTAAAGATCTTTGCAGATCATCTGTTTCGGGCATTACACCTTTTTTCTTAAACTTTTCACTTTTTAATGTCTTGAACCACTGTGTTCTGACCAATGACTCATATGCTTTTGCATCTTTCCAAAAATGATTTTGATTTCAAAAGTTGCATGAACTTTGCATTTACTATGTTTGTATGAACACTTTTGTTTGCAAACTGGCTTTCCTCTTAAGGAATTTTCAAACATTTGAGAAACTTGGTCGGTGATCCAATCAGGGGCAAGTCCTTTCCAAATCCCGTTGAAGAATCAGTTCAAGATTTGTTGTTCAGGGGCAAGTCCTTCTCAGAATTGGTTTATACAGAAGATTTCAAGACTCAGACTGGGGCAAGCTTTTCAAGCGCACAGTAATGCGGTCATTTACAGAATCAGACAAGCTGAAGCAATGATCAGTTTATTTACAACAGTCATCTAATCTGGGGCAATTTACTTTAAGAATCCCCAAGCAGCTCTTCATCCTTCCTACAAGGATCATGAATTTTGATACAATTTACCAGTATGGGAGAGTTGTACTCAGTATCGTCTTTAGTCCCAAGCAGAATGGCAGTGATCTCCATGTTGAGGAATCAGTCTTCCAGTCCTATCTTCTTCCCAAAAGTGTTGAGTCGTGTCGTTGACATCTGCATTTACATTTGTATTTGATCATATATCATGGCATAATTCATATACATATGCATAGCAAGAGTGTCATCCATCATTTGCACTCATTTGCATTCTCCATAAGTTGTGTTGTTATTCACGTTTTACCTTGTCGTCTAAGTCCAATTCACTTGGCACCTACCAAACAGATATTGTCGCGTCTATCCAATGCTTTCTTGGATATTGTGATTTCTTTGTATCCAATGCTTTCTTGGATCCCTACCTTGTTCACATTATTCTAAAGCCATTATTAGATATTGTGATTATACCTTTCATTCAAAGCCATTATTGGATGTCTGTTCTCTTTACCATCTGATGCTTTTTCGGATATGTCCCTCTTTCTGATGTTCTTCCAAATCGAGTCTTTGTTCATAATCATCTAAAGCCATTATTAGATATTTTGATTTTACCTTTCATTCAAAGCCATTATTAGATGATTGGTTTCTTTGCGTCCAATGCTTTCTTGGATCCCTACTTTGTTCACAGTCATCTAAAGCCATTATTAGATATTGTGAGTTTACCTTTCATTCAAAGCCATTATTGGATGACTGGTTTCTTTGCATTCAATTCCATTCTTGAATGTAGTCTTTGTTCACATTCATCTAAAGCCATTATTAGATACTGTGATTATACCTCTCATTCAAAGCCATTATTGGATGACTGGTTTCTTTGCATTCAATGCCATTCTTGAATGTAGTATTTGTTCACATTCATCTAACGCCATTATTAGATATTGTGATTATACCTCTCATTCAAAGCCATTATTGGATGTCTGGTTTCTCTACCTTGTTCACTTTGTCTAAAGCCATTATTAGATATTGTGATTATACCTTTCATTCAAAGCCATTATTGGATGACTGGTTACTTTATCTCACATTCATCTAAAGCCATTATTAGATATTGTGATTGTACCTTTCATTCAAAGCCATTATTGGATGTCTGGTTTCTTTACCTTGTTCACTTTTGTCTGAAGCCATTATCAGATATTGTGAGTGTACCTTTCATTCAAAGCCATTATTGGATGCTTAGTTTCTTTGTGTCCGATGCCTTCTCGGATTACATTATTGTCTCATTCTCATCTGATGCCTTCTTAGATATTGTGAGTTTACCTTTCATTCAAAGCCATTATTGGATGTTTGGTGCTTTTTTTTCATCCAATGCCATTCTTGGATGATGTTTTCCAGATACTTTGCTTTGTTTCCATTTGTTTCTGACACAACTGTAACACCTTTTCCCCTGTGGCACCATTCCTCATACGATCTCTGTCTTGCATTCGTATCATTTCATATCATATGCATTTGTGGCATCTTAGGGCCAAAAATTGTGCATGTTTGTATTTAAGCCTCTCCTATCACGTCGAGACGAAGATTTCAATCTCCATATCTCCGGATAGAAGAAACTTAAATAAGGGCATCTGTCATACCCTAATTTTTTATCATAAGATTCCACCATCTTTGTGCATCATCTTGCATGGCATTTTCAGGTCGTAAGGTCTTGTGCGCATGTTTATCACGGCTAACCAGTTTGTGCAGGTACAGTAGTCTCAAGCGTAGATTCTCTCAGTCAAGTACCTCAAGATGTGATCTTTGGATTCTAGTACAAAAGGTTCCTAGGGTTTTCTACAAGGTCAATCTTTTTCGAGTTTCTTCAGAGGTTTCCCCCAGAGATTTAGGGTGTTCCTGTTCATTGGTATTGAGCATGGTTGTTGGAAATATAGTTGGAGTTTTCATGGCAAATGATATTACAGGTTGTATCTCCTTGGAGTGTGTATCGGGTTCGTCATCATCCAAATCATTCGTTGATTGTGTGAGCAATGAAAATTAAGTTTAATGCAAGGAAGATTTTGGTCTTATTCATAAGGTGAAACCATAATTTGTTCTTTGGATTTCAAAAAGGGTTGGATTGGTGAATCTTGAGCAATATACTTTGAAGTGATAAAGTTTGAAAAATCTTGAATCAAATGTTAGGCCAGAGGTTCTCAAAGAAAAGTTCATGTCTCTCTACAAGTTCGAATTGATTCCTTGTTTGTATAAACCTCAAGTCCAAAGTTAAGTTATTCAATTTGCAATATGTTTTCACTTTCAAGTTCAAGTATCCAAAGTGCATGATGCAAATTTTTAAAACTTCACTCTAAGTTACATTTGATGCAAGAGAAAAACATACAAAGTCAATGACTTGTTTCATTTACATCCTTGAGCTATGTACAAACTTGATGCAATATAAGTTTCCAAGTGACCCATATCAAGTTCAAAATACAAAATTCAAATTGATTCAAATCTCAAAGGTTACAAAGAGCATTCGAAGTTACAAAGGTCAAATAAGTTCACTTTCAAATCAATTTTAGAAGCCAAAGTTCCCTAAAGATAAAAGATCAAAAAATGCCTTGTACTTGCTTCACATGATTATCGTCCCAAAAGGTAGGCCTAACTCCTAAGTGGAAGAGAATTTTGTTGTGAACATCTTTTTTCAACTTTTGCTTATTGAGGCGGCTCTTTAATGTGGGTCCTGTTTCTTTTCTCAATACCATACTGGAACCTTGCTCTAAAATTGAAAGGCTGCGAGCTTTCTAGACCTGAGATAGAAGTACCTCTTCATCATAAAAGGAAGACTTCCCACGGATCCAACAAATCTCACCGCACTAGTTTTATTAAGAGGAGAAAGTTCTTTGACCAAGTCTAGCAGTGAGAATACGACGGACACAAGCCTAGCTCTTCTGCAAAAATGCAAGTAATTGAAGAATCTCGTGTGAAGGTTAACAACAAGTCTCCGTAGCTTTACCGTAAGGTCCCCGGAACTACAATCGGTGGTTCACTGAAGAGGACGGTCAGGGAGGCAGCAATAGCTGCAATCGAAGGCGGTTTAGATGTTGATATCCCGTGCCACGGTCGCGTTGTACGGAGGTTGTAGCTGCAAGTCTACAAAAGATTATGTTTCATGTTGAACTTTGATAGAGTTGTATTTATTACTTCAATTGCTACTGAAGAAGAAATTCAGCAAGCATAATAACCTCACGAGATACTATTTGTCGGCAACATTAATTCAGCAAATCTTCAAACAATCATGCTGATAAATTGAAAAGGAAAATTTGTGAGTCATCAAACACAACCAAACAAGTTTCAAATTATTTCTAAAGCCAAATGCAAACATGTCTCAAACATGATTGAGCAGCAAAAGGAAACTTTTTCAAGAGTGTGTAAACATGTTTCGTTTGAAATGGAAACCATCGTCAACTGTCAACATTTGTTTCCAAAACAGAGCCAACATGTTCCGATAAAAAGGGAAGTTCTCAGTCACATTCAATCCAAGAAATTAGAATATTAATCACAAAGACCATGTGTTCAAAACAAGAAATCACAACCATCATTTTCTTTCCGAAACAAGAGTACAACATGTTTTTTTTCAATTAAACTCCCACTGCCTATAAAAGAGAACACATTGCGGCAGAATTCAGACACACAGCAAAAAATTCACAGTACACCGAAAGAAAAATTCATATACACACATAGCAAAAAAATTCATTCTTACATAGCAGCAGCAGTGAAAATTCAGAGTCACATACTCACTGATATAGAACTGAAGAAGTAAGCATCACATACATTCTGCAGAAGATTCACATCAGCAAACACATGGCATAGAAAAATTCACAAGCACGCCTTTGAAATTACTGCAACGTATCGTCCAACGGCGAGAGCTCCGTTCATCGCCAATCTCCGCCGAGAAACCGAATCCGCAACAACCTCCGTCCGTACACCATTCTTGATGGTCGCACACTTCCCTACGTGACGCAATCGCCTCCAACTGCTGCGGGATTCCGGCGTCTCTGCACACGCCTCTAGCCGCCATCACAGATTATACTCCTCGCCACCGTCGGACGCCAAAGGTATACCTATTTCTCTTTTCTTGTTTAAATCGTTGATGAAACTAATTGATGAGGATTTAGATTGTTATGTTGTTTGTCGATGTTGAATGATTGAGGAGATAAGAGTATGAATGTGATAGAGAGAGAACTGAGAATGAGTGATGCAAGGATTGTTGATATGTTGCTGATGATGTTCTCCCAGTGCAAATGTATTGTTGTTGTGATGGGTCGGGTGGGCTCAGATTAAGCCCAATCCGTCAACTAATCAAACCTCCTCATTTGTTTATGGACCCGACCCAGGTGTGGTTTTATTTATTTATTTACTTATTTTGTTTTGTTTATTATTTTAATTTGGTCATTAATTATAACTTCTAGTTTTAATTAGATTGTGAAATTTAATTAGTCTAAATGTTTTAAATTAGAAGTTAATCTGGAATTTAATATTATTAGGATTTAAGTTTGAATTGACACTTATTTAATCTTTTCTTTTTTAGTTAATTATCGGTTAAATTTTATTCCTAATTTTGATTAAAATTTTGTTTAGACTTTGATTGGGTTTATTAAAATTTTGGTGATACATGTGATTATTTCTTGGTGAAATTCCTTAGTGTTTTGTCATATTATTGATGCACATTTCACTCAATGATACAATTCCAAAGGAAAAGGTTCTCCCCGCTGACTCCATGTCATATTTAGGATCCATAGCCTAGTTTCACCTCTTTACAACTTAACTTTAACTTTGGAGTCACCGCACTCTATGTAGCGTCTTGCCATAGACGCTACCTCCCCCTGGAACCTTGACCACAATCAAGAGTTCCTCACCCTCTTTGAGGGGAACTACGAATACTCTGATTCCACTCCCGTCAGGATACGTAGGCACAAGATGTGATGTCTTGGCGAGTATACTTAGATACTAACCCCTAGGTCTTTACCTCAGCAGATACCTTTAGCAAGCGAGCAATAAATAACATAAATAATGACAAGAGGTTCCTGTAGAGTACTACAGACGTTTAGGATGCTAATACCTTCCCTAGACGTAACCAACCCCCGAACTTAGATTCTCTTAACTTAGGTTTTTCGATCTTTAACCTTTCCTTTGGATAAATTAAAGACCGCTGGTGAACTTCAAGAATTATGATTCAAGTTAACATAATAGATTGGTATCCGATTCTCACCGCGACACTTACCATGGACTTTATCACACATTTACCTGCGTCGTTCAGCCACACCGTGATCTGGGTGATTTGCGATAGAATATCAAATTTTTGTCACTTCATTGCGCTTCCCTCCAAATTTTCCGCCAAGGATCTAGCATTGCATTTTTCAGTAGAGGTTTGTCGACTACATGGTACACCAAAATCTATTATCTCTGACCGCGACCCTCTCTTCATCAGTACATTTTGGAAAGAGTTGTTCCACGCACAAGGTACGACTCTGAAGTATAGCTCAGTGTACCATCCTGAAACAGATGGTCAGACAGAGGTGGTTAATCGATGCTTAGAAACTTATCTCAGATATTTTACAAGCGAACAACCAAAGCAGTGGTTCAGATACTCACACTTGGCCAAATTCTGGCACAATACAGCCCTTCATAGCTCGATCGGTATGACTCCCTTTGAAGCCCTCTATGGCCGACCACCACCAATCTTCCCTCAGTACACCACAGGTTCGTCTCCTAGCTCCGATGTGAATGAGTCCCTGCAAAAACAAAACGATATACTTCAAACTTTGAAACAAAACCTGAACAGAAGCAGAAAGATCATAGAGAACCAAGCTAACAAAAAACAACACGAGCGTACCTTTTCTGTAGGCGGCCTGGTCTTACTCCGCCTTCAACCACACCGTCAGGTTTCGGTTCAACGCCGTTCATCACAAAAACTCTCAAACGTTACTTCGGACCTTTCAAAATACAACAATGGATCGGGAAGGTCGCTTACAAACTGGACTTGCCATCGTCTTCAAGAATCCATTCCGTTTTCCATGTATCTCAACTTCGAGCTTTCAACGGTTCTGACCCTTATCCACCATACACGCCGTTTCCAGAAGAGTTTGGTGTTTCTCAAGAAACAAATTTGAATTCGAACATCCTATAGGAAAACAATAAAAACGAATCACATGCAAGCTTGAAAAATCGGGAAGAACCCATACATGTATATCATCCGCATGAGCCTTCGAGATCGATGCAATGAGGTTTGAGTTTTTAACAAAGTAAGTTACTTGAGGAGTTTCACTTACAAGAAGACAAGGTGGAAGTAAAAAGCAAAACACACAGAGAGAGAGAGAGAGAGAGAGAGAGAGAGAGCAAGAACAGGTGGAAGAGAGAAACAAAACTGAGAGAGAGAAGAAGCGAATGAGAAATGCAAGTGGAGAAAGAGTACATATTACTTGCAAAAATGATGGTAATGTGTTATCACATTCTGACTTGAAGAATCCCAACAGATCTTTTCCCTTGCCTTCTCCACCACGTGATTGCCTCGATCCCATCAAAAACAAATCTCAACCGTTGGACCCCTTACCTACTTTATTTCTACCTAAACTTGTTCCAAGTCATACAGCTGTAAAAGACTTTCCCACTGCCCCACGCCCCACTTCCCAACCTTTTCACACGCCAACTGTCCACATTTCCCAACGCCCTACAGTAATTCCCAATGCTCCCTTATCTTCCACTTCACATGCCAACCCAACTAGCTCCATTCTAATATGCACGGGCCATCAAATTGGGCCTCTAGCTTCAACCCTCCCAAACCCAAAGTTCAACCCATCCTTGAGGTTAAGAATGTTTTTGGGCCGGATAATAATGTTAGTAGGCCCACACAAAATAGAAACAAGCCCAAGTGGATGGGTGATTATGAATTAAATTATTAGTAATTTTATTGTCCTTCTTTTGTATTGGGTCTGACCTATTAATCCAACTCAAGAGGGTTTGCTTGTATTTAAGCCATTTGGCTTGTTGAGTGGATAAGCTGAAAATTATTGATTACTTATTTCTTATTGTTTTGTGTTATCTTTTGTTAGAACCCTAGATCTAGAAAATAGTTGTGGAAAACTTCTTATCATATTTCCAATGATAAAAAATTCAATTAAAAGCAATAGACATAATTTATCAAACACCTTAAGTGCAATCAATAACGCTTGAAAATTTAATTTGATTTGTTGATGTTAAAACCAATCACAATCAAAGTGATTATGATTATATCAACAATTAGTAATTTAAAACGTAATTAAAATTTTTTTTCCAAATGAATTGATCAAAACAACAAAGATTCTATAATTTGTAAATGCAACAACAATTATATATATATATATATATATATATATATATATATATAGAGAGAGAGAGAGAGAGAGAGAGAGAGAGAGAGAGAGAGAGAGAGAGAGAGAGAGAAAGAGAGAAAGAGAGAGTAGGGATGGCAATTTAGCCCATTCCCAGTGGGTACCCAGAAAATTACCCACAACGGATAGGGTAAAAACCCACAAAAATGGGTATGGGTACAGGCTCGGGTAATTACCCACTTAAATAAGCAGGAATGGACACCTTAGTACCCAGCCCGCCCCATACCGCACAATATATATTTATATATTTTAATTTATATTATTATATAAAAATAAATATTTATAAAATTTTAAAAAAACATCAATTTTAAATTACTACATATTTAATATACGTGATCATTTATTTCATAATTTAACAATAAATTTTTTTAAAAACTTTTTAATATTTTTAAAAACTTAAAATATTATGATATTTTATACTTGATATATTTATTTTTATTAGAAATGCGGGTAACGGGTATGGGTACGGGCACTTATATACCCATAGGGTACGGGGACGGGTGCCAATTTTGATACCCAAGCGGGTATGGGCTCGGGTACGGGGATTTTTTTCAACTGCGGGTATGGGGACGGGTACTACAGTACCCAACCCATACCCTGCCCATTGCCATCCCTAAGAGAGAGAGAGGGAGAGAGGGAGAGAGAGAAAGAGAAAGATTTGTTTAGACAGTTCCCCAATCGACCTCGCTATGAGTACGCCTGCCCTCAATTCGAAATCGAATTGAGATAGTTGCAATTAACCTTACTTTGAAAACAATGTATATACAAGAGACAAAGAGCTCTAACCCCATAAATCCTATGGTTTGTTGTTGATTCTACCACCTCCAAAACCCTTGATCAAAGATTGATCAAGTAACTAACAATGCTACTACAATCCACCAAGTATTATTACTAGCTTGCAAGACCTACTCATCTTCAAGGTTTTCGCTCGGTCAGATTAATCCTTAGTGTTGTACCCCAAATTTTACTCTCAGATCCTCTGATCTTTTTTTTTTTCATATCATTTTTAGGTCATCTGTCTTAGCGTTTGCAGTCATGTAGTCCATCAATCATAGTCGTGCATTTTTTCGTCTATTTTTGTCACTTATTCTCTGTTTTTATTCAATTTATTTTTATTTAGATTTAGAATATTATTTTAATTTAGAATCTCATTTTTATTTTTATTACTTTTAATCACTAGTTTAGTTTCAAATTAATTTCTTTTTTATCGTTATCATTCTTATTTTTTTTATTTTTATTAGTATTTATTCTTTTTTTTATTTATTATTAGTATTTATTATTATCATTAATATTTATTTTTATTTTTATTATTATGATTTTATTATATCATTTACATTTATTTATATATTTATGTCATCATTAATTATTTATTATTTATTATTTATTCACTATTTAATCTAAGATTTATTTCTTATTTTTATTAATTAATTAATTAATTTATTATTATTAACTATTTATTTCTTTTCTTTTCATTTATTTTTATCTTTTTATAATTTATTTCTATTTACCTTTATTTAGTATTATTATTTTATTATTATTATTTCATTATCATTGTTATTATTATTTTTATTATTTATGTTTATTATTAGTTTCATTTATTTGTTATTACTATTTCATTATTATTATTATTATTATCTTTTTATGTATTATCTTATCATTTATTATTATTATTATTATTATTTTTTATTATCTTATCATTTATTATTATTATTATTATTATTATTATTATTTGGATATTATTCATTATTGTTTTTTTATTTTATTATTATTTTCTTTAAAATTCTATTATTATCATTATTCTATTTTTATTATTATTATTATTGTTATACTAGATATCAATATTCAAGGTCTGCCTACTTCTACAAATCATATTCCAAAATCTTGGCTTTTCACAGCCTAACCTAGGGGTGGATAAATTTGAACCGATCGATTGAAATCGACCGATCCGTTGTCATTTTTGTGCAAATGGATCGGGTCGGGTCGGGTGTCGGGTGTCGGGTTTATTCGGTTGCTTAATTTTGATATTATAGGGTTGCTTCGGTCGGGCTCGGATATTAATTTTGGATCCGACGAAAACCGAAATCGACCGAACTTAATTAATATATTTTTTATTTATTTTTATTACTATATGAATGACTCACTGTAAAAATGAGATTCATAATGTTGCAAAATACTATCATTTTTATAAATTGATGATTGTATTGTATACTCCAAAAAATACAAGATATGTAATATAAAATTTTGTATATTATTTAGTTTATCGGTTAAAATATGATAATGATCAAAATTAATGTCAAATAATATTAAAAATATTATTCCATAATAATAATTTTTATTAAAAAAATAATTTTATTTTAAAAATTTAATATTTTTTATACAAAAATTAAAAAAATCATATTTATAATTTTTTTCTAATAAATATTAAACCAACTAAACTGATCTGACTTAACCGCCAAACAGACTTAACCGACTTAACCGAGTCCGACAAAAATCAAAATTTTATCGGTCGAAATTGGGCCATAAAAATGAAACCGTGGTTTACGTCGGATTTAAGTTTTGGGTCCGAAACCGACCGTAACCGACCAATTGTCCACCCCTAGCCTAACCTGCTCCAAGATTTCTCCCTATCTGTACAGTTCAAAGTCACCTCAATCCTGAGTCCTTTGTCTGATAAGACACAAAAACAGCTTTTTATTGAGAGGCCATTTTCTGATAACACGCGAAAGCCATCGTACAATCCAACCTTGGTTTTTTTCACAAAACCTCATCCTCAACTTTCCCTCTTGCCATCACAATCACTTCCCGAAAAATCTTGAAACTCCTTAAAATCTCATTCTGCTAAAAACCAAATGGAGGAGAACCTCCACGCACCAACTTTCAATCTCTTTCAATCCAAAAAACAACTGCAACAATCACTGCTCTTTATTCCCCAAACTCTGAAACAGAACCCTCTTCTCTTCAACACTGACCAATCAACCTTCCTTCAGCCTTCAACAACACAACTCCTAACCCCATTCTTCAATCACAGAACCCACAAAATCTTCTCAATCCCAGTAAACTAATCAAACAATCTACAAAAATCTCAAAAAACCGCAAATCTCTCTGAGCCGGCCCTTCAATCTCCGTGAATCCGCCTCATCCCTTTCAGACCCAAATCACAACCCATAATCATAAATCAGAAACCAAATTGGACCGAAAGAGAGTAAGAAGTTTGAGGCAAGTCTTGATGAAACAAAACGAAATCTGGAATACAAACCATGAATCAGGAACGAGGAATTGAAGCAGCATCACACGCGAGAAGATTATGGCCGTGTTGTTGCTTTCGATTCCCTTTCTTTGTTTTTGATCAGAAAACGTGGTGTTGCTTTTATTCCCTTGTTTTTTAATGCACTGTTGAAGAGGATAAACCTGAATTTGTTAATCGTGGCATCTTAACCATGTTTTATTTTTAAAGCAAGCCTTTCATTTTAATTTTGTTTGGTTTTGTGGATGGGCTTTATGAGCCCGTGTCTCACCACCATTTTCTTTAATTCACCACCATTTTCCTTTTAGTCCATATATGGTGTTGTTTTTGGTGGATGATGGGTTTTCCTTAGCCCATGTGATTCCACCCATTTCATACTCCCATTTTTTTGAACGCAGACCCCTCTTTTTTATGTTGGTTTTTTTTTTTAATTTTTCTAAATTTTCTTGTTTATGTTTCTCTCAAGGTTTAGAAATTAAATTTCTATTTTAATTAATTTTCCACTGATTTTTTTATCAAATATCTTGCTTTTCATTTCCAACTTATTTTTAATTCCATTCTTTTTTTATTTTTTTATTTTTTATTTTTGGGCCAATGATATAACAAAAATCATGACTTGGTTGATTTATTTCAAATCACTAAAAATCTTGATTTATATGAGGTCATTTTTATTTTTTTTGTTGGTCAATGAAAGCCTAATCAAAAGATTATCGATTTCTCGATTAAATCTTGATTTAGACGAGACCAACTTTATTTTCATTTCGATTCCATTTTCTTTATTTTTGGCCAATGATATCACAAAAATCATGACTTGGTGGATTTATTCAAAATCACTAAAAGTCTTGATAAATATGAGGCCGCTTTTTTATTCATTTTTATTTGTTGGTCAATGAAAGTCTAATAAAAAGATTATTGATTTCTCGATTAAATCTTGATTTAGACGAGACCAACTTTATTTTCATTTCGATTCCATTTTCTTTATTTTTAGCCAATGATATCACAAAAATCATGACTTGGTGGATTTATTCAAAATCACTAAAAGTCTTGATAAAATGAGGCCGCTTTTTTATTCATTTTTATTTGTTGGTCAATGAAAGTCTAATAAAAAAATTATCGATTTCTCGATTAAATCTTGATTTAGACAAGACCAACTTTATTTTTATTTCGATTTCATTTTCTTTAATTTTGGTCAATGATATAACAAACTTCATGGTTTGGTTGATTCTATTAAACCGACAAAACTTTGATCAATATGAGACCACTTTCTTTTATTTCAGTTTCATTCACTTTTAGTCGATGAAATTTAAGAATCATGGTTATCAATTTTATTAATAAATTATGATTAAGACTAGACTATTTTCAATTTTATTTCATTTCAATTTTAATTTCCTCGACTAATAACCTTTTCATTTTTCTGCTTGATGAGGTTTGTAAATATCTTCTAATGAAGTCTTATGGATGACCCTCCTATTCCAGTCACGATTCTAGATGCCTTGTTCAATATGGTTCCAAAGGAAAGATTCACTGTTGACTTACAAGTTATCTTCATGCTGGTTAGACCTTTCTGATAATATTTCCTTTACCTTTTAGGATCACCTTTGACCTCAAAGTCATAGGTGGCCATCTTATCCATCCTTGACCTTATAGTCATAGGTATCCCTTCCCTTTTAACATAGTCTTAGGCTTGGAGTCGTCGCACTCCACGTAGGTGTCTTGCTGTCAGACCCTATTGTCCCGTGAATATTTCATTCCCTTTTAACCTATCCTTTCCCAAGAGATAGCCATTAATCTTTCATAACTCTTAACCTTTCTTTTAACCTTCACAAGAGATAGTCATTAATCTCTTCTCCTTCAAGACGGTCTAACCCTTCATAATCCTGTCACAAGAGATAGCCATTAATCTCTTTCTCCTAACCAATCAATCCTCACAAGCTTTGCTTTCAAGCTTTTCATCCTAATTTCCCTTGGAACCTTGACCACAGTCAAGAGTTCCTCACCCCCGTTGAGGGGAACTACGGACGCCCTGATTTCTCAAGTTCATCTTGAGAATACGTAGGCATAGGATTGCGAGATTCTAGCGAGCCACCTTTTTGTTTTTCTCCTTTTTCTTTTTCCACATTTTTCCTTTACATCCAATGCCTTCTTGGATTCTACCTTTACCTTTTTCCTTTACATTTAATGCCTTCTTGGATTCCACCTTTTTCCTTTACATCCAATGACTTCTTGGATTTTACCCTTCTATTTCTCACCCTTTTATCCCATTGAGGGGAACTACGAATGCTCTGATTCCATTCCCGTCAGGATACGTAGGCACGAAATGCGATGTCTAGGCGAGCATACTTTGTATATACCCTTAGGTCTTTACCTTTACTTTAGCACTTTTTTTTAGCGAGCAAACATAACATGACACAAACTAAACAAAAGGTTCCTGTAGAGTACTACAGATACTTAGGGTGTTAATACCTTCCCTTTGTATAACCAACCCCCGAACTTAGATTCTCTTATTAGGGTTTTCGTTCTTTACCCTTTCCTTTGGATAAATCAAAGCTCTGTGGTGAATTTCATGTTTTGGGATTCAAGTTAATTAATAGCTTGATATCCGATTCTCACTGCAACACTTAGCACACACTTGTTGAACCCAAGATTCACGAACACGATCCACCGTTTCATGTTACTCCCTTGCAAGGTACCACCTACCTTGTCCCAAGGTCTTTTCACTCGATCAAATACGTATTTGCGTGATCTTGTCCAAAACCTTCAAATCCCAATGATCTTGAAGGAAAACCTCAGCTTGGTTTTCTTATTTGAAATACACAAAGAACCCGACCTAATATTCTCGGTTACACCAACCTAATTGGACGTTATCAATCCTAATCTAGATGATTACTCAATCAAAAAATGATTATGTGTAGTTTGATTGTGTGTATGCATAGAAGAGAGGTTGAAGACGATGAGTTAACTTTGTAATTCTAGTTTAGTTTAGGTTTTACACTAGTACCTTACAAAAATATGATGCATGCATGAGTACATATATTTATATGTGGTATAGAACAAATGGCATGCATTAAGAAATTAAGGGAAAAACAAAATATCAAAATTTGCACATTATAGGTCGACCTATGAAGAAGATGTGCCGACTTGTAAAGGTCTTAGGCCGACCTATTTGAGGCAACCTATTAGACAGAAGCTACATCCTTCATTATTGAGGTGTGGGTGTCGACCTGTACAAGATTTGTGTCGACCTATACTGAAGCAAAAACTTCTATAGGTCGACCTAAACACGCATGTGTCGGCCTATGCAGTAGTTTTCACACAAAAAATTAATTTTTGAAGCATGGTCCTTTCCTAAGTCACTTCCAATCATTTCAAAACATGTTTGTATGCATCTTAATGCTAAGATGATTAATGCACATCTAAGATTAGGTTGATACCGTCCAATATACAAAAACGTTAAATTACTCCTAGTTTTGACATCATTCAAAACATGACTATGTGAAAGAATGCACTCACTGAAGGTGAGAAAAGCACACAAGAATGAGGGATTGAATTGTGTTTTCCATTTCTTTTAAATTTGCGTCTGATCAGAGTTCAGAATCTGAACTGGTGTTCAGATTCTGATTATTCTTAGCAGCGGTGTTAACATAAGCAAATAAATAAAAACATAAGATACTAAGATTTATATTGGTTCCTCTCCAACTGAGAGTAGTCCAGCCTCCTTGCTTCACAAGAGATTTTCACTATAACCAAATCATGATTACAATTGCTTATGCATTCCGCATAAGTCTTTTACACTGCTCAGACCATAGGTCCGAGACTTCCTACTTAAGTCCTCCAAACTCAATACTTATGCTCCAAGTCCCATGAAATGAGCCTCTTGCTTAACCCCATAGGTTCAAGACTTACTGCTCCCAATTTCATGAACTGAGCCAACCTGCTCAAGCCACACTAGCCCAAGACTTTTTTTCTTGCATCCCATGACACAAGAATTCTGCTCAATCAATCCACTTGATTAAGTCTTTCATTGCTCAAGCACATAGCATGAGACTTACATGACTCAAGAATCTTGGCGAGAGACTTTCTTGCTTGTATCCCAATGATACAAGACCTTTTCTCAATCAATACACTTGATTAAGACTTTCAATGCTCAAGCACATAGAAAGAGACTTACATGGTTCAAGCATCTTTATGAGAGACTTAATCTAAAATGCTAAACAAGTTTAGCAGAATAGAGAACAAGGTGTACATGATACTAATATCAGAGGTACGAGAAATCACCATAACAAAGACCTAAAGCTCTTAAGATTTCTAAGATATTCAACGTGTAAGAAATCTTAAGGATTTTACTATTACAACTTACAATAGAAAATTTGCATAAACTATAGAGTTGATAATTACTGATCTTGTTACACCATATTCTGATTAATCCTTGTTAAAAATTCAGTTTGAACCTTCAGCCACTTATATAGCAGTTGCAGCAGACTAGTCATTGGATGAGATAACTTTGACCAGTGTCTTTGCTTTACTCCATAGTGTAGCACCCCAAAATTTGCCCTCTCTTTTTTTCCAACCTCTAACTGGTTTTTGCTTCACGTTCATTTGCATCATCATTAGGTCATAGCTCATAATCATACATCGCATTGGTCTTCTAGGACATGGGATCAGTAGATTCTCTGAGTCACGGCTTCTTATTTAACTTAAGGCACTTTTATTCAAGCTTGACAGAAGGTTGAATTTTTGTTGTTGTAATTTCACATCAAAGATCATCAAGCATCATGTTCAGCTGCTTCAAGATTTCTCAAGAGGCATCAAGTGATTAGGGTTTCATCATGTTTTTAATTGGGAAGGCTGTGAATTAGGGTTTAAATTCTTCTCAACATCTCAAGAGCATTGGTTCCAGGTTAAGGTGTTTAATTTCAAGTTAGGTATCGTTTATTCAGTCATAATCAGGATCAGATGGATGTTTGATCTAATCTTGGTCAAACTATCAAGAGATTGTTTCAAATTCAAATTATCTGTGTCAATGATTGTTTCTCATACAGCGTACGCTCAGGGTAAGGTTCTCGTGTGTTGTAACTCTTCAGGGTATCAGGCAGTAGTTCATATGAGGTTTGGTTTAAGTTGTTTTTATCGGTGGATCTATTTTCCCAGAAATTGTTTCAGACACATTCAAAGTGATTCTGAATTTCTATCATTTATTATCGAAGATTCGTCTGAATAGGTCAAGATGGATTAAGTCTTAGATTATTTGTGCCATGAATTCTCAAATCATTAAGTAATCAAGATCCGGGTTTGTGCAAGTCCAAATTCGTCTGATGAAATCAAGGGACTGGGTATTCAAAAATTCAGGGCATTCTGGTCTATTCTCAAGTCATTAGCAAGTATTGATTATGAGATTCAAATTTGAAGAGTTTAAGTCAAGGGTGTGATTTAACCGTGGAAGGTGCTAATGTTGATTTGGGCTCATTTACTTTTTTTCCACATTAAACCAATCTTATCCATATCTAATTCTTCTTAACCATATCCATTTTCCACTTTTCCTAAACCATTTATATCTATTCTTTTGTCCATTCAAAAATCCAATTTTTATTATCCAAAATCCATTTTATTCTATTCTATTCAAATATCCATTTTGAACCAATGATCCATTTCCATTTTTATCTAATTACTACCATAAATCCATTATCCACTTTAAATATCCAAAACCATTTTTTATCACTTTTCCTTCATAAACTATTATTCCAAAAAACATATTATTTCTACAAGGCCCATCTGTTCGCCGGTGCGAACAACCGCTGGCCTTCCGTCGCAGGTTCGCTTGCGGGATCGGCCACACAAATCCCAGAACAAGGAATTGGAAGCGTATGTTTGTGCTGCGTTTAAGTTTATCGGTTTTTTAGTGCAAGTTGTCACGCTGAAGTGACCTCGGTGACGCAAAGAGTTTCTTAGCGAGTTGGGTGCAAAAGCGAAGAAATAAAGGAAAGGCTGAGCAAAATAAGGAAAAACAATTACTTAAATTAAATGCTGGAAGTAAATTTCATTAAGTAAATTTGGACGCAAGTGTACATTTTTGAGGGAGTGAACTCGTTTCTCTCTAAGCTTGGTACTTTGAGTATTTTCCCCTTACAATGTCAAAAAATGCGACCACTGAAAATGAAAAGTACAGCGCCTTATATAGGCCTAAAATGTAACTGTTTGTCTATCCAAACGTCTTCTGAAGCTGACACATGGAACCCCACTTTCTTTTCAACTTCCCATAGTCTTGGAAGTTTCAAACTTTTCCCGCCTAAGCATTTGTCCTTTGAAGTTGAACTTAGCTCGTCGCTTCATCTTCCTCCGACGCCAAGGCTTATCGCCGTTTCTCCGACGTGCCTTTCTGTTGGTGTCGACTCGACACCTTGACGTACCCTTCGCGCCGACGCGCCATGGGAATCTCCGGATCCCACCGTCAGTCAAAATCTCGTGTCAACAAATTGCCCCCCCAAAAGGCCAGTTTCTACTGAATACTGTGTCGATGGAGAAATCTGGCTTTTTGGTTTCTTGCAGGATTTCGACGGCTTTTCTTTTGACGCCTTTGCCAATCATTTTGTCTTTTCTCTCAGCACGTGGCAAGCGCCGTCTGACATGATGATAGCAATCTCAATCCCACGATTTCCAAGAAAAACGCCATGATGGCTAGTCTCGTCTAAGTTATGGGCCTCGAAACCAAACCCCACTTACTCTCAGAAGTTGAAAAGTTTTGATCTTTCATTTTCTGCATGTGCCCTATAAATAGTCCTCCTCAGGAACCCTTACCACTTTTCACAGCTCCTTCTTCACGAAACTGTTATTCGCTCTGAAACCTAGACTTTGATTTCCCCTTCCTAAAACTTTGCACCTTTTTTGTTGCTTTCTTCCAATGGCTTCATCAAGAACCCCTACAACTCACATTCCTCAAACCACTGGTAACAACCCAGTCGCGTACGTACTCTCTGAAACGGAAACACTCTATCCTCTTCTTCAACCATCCTCCGCTGATGAGACGGTGGTGGCCAACTGGTGCCGCCAAATGGTTATCCCATTCGCGGTGGAGAACAAACTGTGTGGTTTCCATGGCCCGCTTCCAGACAACAAACCTAATCCACAAGAACTCCAGAAGTTCTTTCCTTGCTTCGACCAAACGATCCCACCTGCTTTCGAGAAAGGGGCACCTTAGACCTCAAATACATGGCACCCAAGTCTCGAGTTTTTAGATCCATGCCTACTCCAGGAAACAAATACTACCTCGCCTGGCTCGACAAAGTCGAAGGGCAACGCCAAAGGCAATGGAAGGAATACGGTATCTTCGACGCCATCCAACTCTCCAGAACCGCCCACAGGGTTAACCCTTGTTTGCTGCTGGCGTCGATGTATTTTTGGGAAGGATCGACAAACACGTTCCACCTTCCTTGTGGTATGTTCACGCCAACACTTTTCGATGTGGCGGCTATCACTGGCCTTTCGCCACTGGGTGAGACGTTCGACCCAACTTTGGAGACGGACAACGCCTTCGACTTCGAGCGTGCTAGCTTCCAAAACTACATCGAAGATCATCATGACAAACGCTCTAAAGAAGTCTCTGATGAAGAACATATTGCCTTATTGACCCTCTGGTTGTCATATTATATGTTTTTCCCTGGCTCCTTGCAAATAGCCAAAAGTTTCATCAGTCTGGCCATTCAGATCCACGAAGGCCGACAGATATCTCTGGCCAAACTTCTGTTGGCCTCTCTCTACCATTCTCTTGGCCTGTCAGCCATGAGACTAAAACTCCTCCACCAAACCACTAAAGCCTTAAACATCTCAGGGCCTATGTGGCTGTTGCAACATTGGCTCAACGCCACCTTTGAGCACAAATTAGGATATCCCGCCTCTGCAATGATGGAGCGTCTAAACAAAGCACGTTTTGTCGAGGGAATGCGACTTACCCTGATGACCACCCAAGAAACTCCAAGACAAGCCCTCTTTACGAGGTATCTCAGTATGTTCTTGGAAACCACTTCTTTCGTTCCTGAAATGGCTTCATTTGTGGAGCGTAAGTTTGGGCCTGACTGGTTCAGAAGCCCCTTCCCTGGAGCCTCCCCTAAAGCTGCTGCGCAGTCGAATGCTATATGGCGGGCGTTTCTCACTCCCACCATGATTTCTTTCCGCATCGAAACGGGGAACAATGGATATGGTTTCATGAACTACTGTCCAAATTTGGTGGCCCGACAATTCGGCCTGAGCCAGATGTTGCCCAAGCCCCTAGTGAGACATTCTGAGGATATAGTACGGTCCGACCGACGCTTGACTCACGTAGGTCACAAAGCATGCATGAGGTTTGTCAGAGCCTCTCAACACCTGGAGCTACCGGTTTTCTCTTTCCAGCCTTCCTTTTTTACTACTCAGGAATTTGAGGCTTGGTGGTTGGAGTATCAAACCCAAGTTTTCACTCCAAATCTTTTCCTGGTGAATGTGGTCGACGCCTTTGCTGCTATAGCTGGTATCCCTAAACCATCGACTACAACCCCTGTCATAGATGTCGACCCTGCAGAGGATACTTCGACAAAGGTAGACCCTGGGCTCTTGATTTCGTTTGCCCATAGATCTGAACTAACTAGTTTCAGCTTTGCTTTCAGGGGCGCAAACGAGAAATGACTGCTGCGTCGACTTCCACCAGACCTACCAAAAAACCTAGGGCCAACCTTCTACAGGTATTTTTTATTTTCTTGTTCTGCGTCCTTGTCTTCCCTTTGTTCTCACATTATTTCTGTGCAGGCTTCTGAGAAAGTACCTTCCCCAGAAAGGACTGAGTCGAATAAGAGTACTCACTCTCGAGTCTTCACTGCAGCAGCTCCAGCATCTCCTCCGTCTACCCCTTTGGTGAGGAAGAAAAAGGCTATAACGCGAAAGACACCTTCAAAACCCAGTGTCTCGACAGTGGCCCCAGTCGTCCCAAGAAATTTGGAAGACGTTTTCGAACCAATTCCTTCTGTCGCCCTTCCCAAGACAACAACTCCTGTGCGGGT
Source organism: Lathyrus tuberosus (assembly GCA_022829125.1). Classification (NCBI taxonomy): domain Eukaryota; kingdom Viridiplantae; phylum Streptophyta; class Magnoliopsida; order Fabales; family Fabaceae; genus Lathyrus; species Lathyrus tuberosus. Next base: position 8,357,983 of record JALAZF010000061.1, read on the forward strand.
ATTTCAACTTAATTTGTGTCCTAACGAACTTGGGGTGACGAAGCTCACTGGCATTTTGTCTTTTGCAAGAAAATGTGGTTACTTCGACCGCTGTTGGTGAGGGTGATACTGAATCGGCCGCAGACGGCCCTACTGCTAGTGTCGCCGTTACGCCAAGTCCCCAAAAGATTGATGAATTTCACCCACTCATGCCCGAGGAAAACTTGGCGAAGACGCCTCCTTCTTCAAATGACAACCTTGAGCATGATGACGCATTTCCTGGGGTGACCATCAATCCTTCGCCCGCCGTGGATACTGGCGTCAGAGAGAAACACCAAATCCCTGAACACCAACCAGAGAGGGCTTCACCTGCTGTCGAGGAATCTCTTACTCCGGAGGTACTCTTAGCAGCCAAGGCAACAAATCTAGCAGCGACTCTGAAAGCACTGCACAAACTTCACCAGGCAGCCGAAGAGATTCGACCCACCAGTTCGACCGCAATCCCAACTCCAGAAGTGGATGCTTCTTTCAACCTCAAACTTCAACAGCTGCGGTCTTATCTTTTTAAAAAACAGTTTCTGGCGGCCGTCGCTGAGGAATCCGACATAGCCAATGACGTCTTCAACCTTCTGAATGAACTCTCTGAATTCCAACTCCCTGCCCCCATGGCAACATACCTGATCGAGTTCGAAGTCTTCTTCACTCAAATGGCCAAAGACCTCGCTATGCATCATCAGGCCGACGCCCAAATTCGGTTCTGCCACGACGACATGAAACGTGAGTGGCATCTTAGCTCCGTCTGTGAACAGAAGCTTAGGGACTATGAAACCAAAAAACAAGAGCACTCCGACAAACGCCAAGCTTTCGACCAACAGATATCTGAATATCAACCCAGATAACGGAGCTGACAAAAAAGATTGCTGAGGTCGAACACCAAAAAGCCTCTTTAGACTCAGCTGAGCCCCTACCTTCTCCAGAAACCATCGACCACGAAGTAGCTCAAGGGCCTGTTCACGTCGAAGCGGCTATGAAGATTAAAGATGCCATCAGCCGCATGCAGCGGCGAAAGGTTCTTTTTGAGAGCAAGATAGTTCATGAGAAGATCCTCTTTGATGATTTTAAGGCTAGATTTCCTGAATTTCCTTAGTTTGTATGTTGGTATAATGTAATGAACCATATTCTGGAAGCCATTCTTGGCCTTAAATTAATGAAAACTATATTTTGATGTGAACCTCTTCCAGCATGGGTCTGTATCTTTTCAAATATTTCCCATTTACTCTTAAGATTCGTTGGTCTGTTCCCAACTCCTGCACTTCGTATGCGTTGTTACTAAACACTCGTGTTACCTGAAATGGCCCTTCCCAGTTGGGCGACCATTTTCCCATCGTTCGATCTCGTCGATCCACGGGCAACATCGCCTTCCAAACATAGTCGTTTGCGAAAAAGGTTTTTCCTTGGACTTTCTTATTGCATGCCCTGGCGACTCGGGCCTTTTGGCGCAGCAACACATTTAAAGCCACCATTCTTTCCTCGTCTAAGTCCACGAGTTCGTCTAACATCATTTCCCAGTATTGTTCCGACGGAATCTCATATTGTCGTTGCACTCTAATGGACTGCAAGCATACTTCTACGGGTAGCACAACGTCGTGTCCGTAGGTTAGACGGAATGGAGTAGAGTTGGTTGACTCTTTGGGTGATGTCCGACAAGCCCACAACACTTGACTCAACGTCTTATGCCAGTTCTTTGGCTTTTTCGCAACGTGCTTCTTGATCAAACCAATTATTATCTTGTTAGCTGCTTCGACCTGACCATTCGCCTGAGCATAGTATGACGTCGAAGTAACCAACTTGAAACCTGTTTCCGCCGCAAACTCTTGCATCTTCTGCCCCACAAACACAGAACCTTGATCTGTCGTGATTGTCTCAGGTATCCCAAATCTATATAAGATATGATTCTGGATGAAGTCTATCACAACCTCTTGATCCACTTTCACCAAAGGCACAACCTCTATCCATTTCGTGAAATAGTCTATTCCTACGAGGATGAATCTTTGCTGCTTCGAAGAAGCTGGCCGAATCTCTCCTATTACATCCAAAGCCCGTCCTCGAAAAGGCCATGGTTTGACAATCACATGTAATTCGCTGGCTGGGATATGCTGGATGTTTGCGTGCTTCTGGAAATCCTGGCATCCTCTCGCGAAATCTATGCAATCCTTGAGCATGCTGGGCCAGTAGAAACCTTGTCGAAACAAAAGCCATTTCATTTTTTGGCCAACCTAGTGCGCTCCACAAGCCCCACTATGAACCTCAGAAATTGCCAAATATGCATCAGTGTCTCCCAAACACTTGAGCAATACCCCTTCTGGAGTTTTCTTTAACAACTCGTTTTCTACTAGGACATAACTCATTGCTCTGTACGTAGTCTTTCGATCGGTGCTGCCTAACGGGTTCTCCAGATACTCTATAATTGACCTTCGCCAGTCTGTTGGTGGCATATCGTTAACGAAAACCTCACAACTTTCTAAACCTTCGACCAAGCTCATCGAGACTTTGGATATCGACCAACTTGATGGTGCGTGTACGTTCGACACCATATTCTTCATAGTTTCGACGAAGCCCTTCAACTTACCTTCCGACACTTTATAACCAGAGGCAATTTGTACTAGTTCGTTAGCTTTCTGGTTTTCTATCCTTGGCACATGCGAGATGTTGACAAATTTGAAATGTTCCAACAAGCGCTTCGCCAGCGAAAAGTAACTTAATAGATGCTCCTTTACGCACTTGTACTCCCTCGTGATTTGTTTAATCACCAATTCTGAGTCTCCTTTTATCTTAAGCTCTTCGGCTCCCAAGTCTTTGAGTATCTTAAGACCATTAATTAAGGCTTCGTACTCTGCCTCGTTATTTGAGCACTTGCCATCGACTTTGCATTTAAAGGTAGTTGGGATTCCTTGTGGGGGAGATTATCAGGATTCCAACACCCGCCCCATTTTTATGGCTCGACCAGTCAAAGTATAATTTCCACGGGGCGACGTCGATGCTATGTATCGACGTTTCGACTACAGCGTGGTCGACAATGAAGTCTGCCGCTATTTGACCCTTCATCGCCCTCAAAGGGACGTATGTCAGGGAGAATTCAGTTAACGCTAGTGCCTATTTCCCAATTCGACTATGCAAAATAGGTTTGGACAACATATGCTTAATGACATCAAAATGCGACGAAACATAAACATTAACTGGTTTGATATATTGTTTTAATTTCATACATGAGAAGTACAAACATAGGCACAGCTTTTCAATCATAGTGTACCTAGTCTCAGCATCTATCAATATCCTACTAAGGTAATAGATGGGTCTTTCGACGCCACCATCATCCTCTTGTGCTAACATACTGCCTATGGTCGTATCTGACGCTGCAATGTACAACTTCATGCTTTTATTTATACTAGGTGGTAATAGGATTAGAGGCTTCGTAAGGTATTCCTTGATTGCGTCGAAAGCCTCTTGTTGCTCTTGCCCCCAGCGGAACTCACTTTCCTTCTTGGTCTTGAGTAGTGGTGAAAAAACTTTCGTCTTGCCACTTAGGTTTGAGATGAACCTTCTCAAGAAATTTATCTTTCCCAACAAAGACTGGAGCTGTTTCTTTGTCGTTGGAGGCTTGAGATCTAAGATTGCCTTTGCTTTGTTCTGGTTGATCTCGATGCCTCGCTTGTGGACTACGAATCCCAGGAAATCCCCTGCACGAACACCAAAGGCACATTTTAGTGGATTCATTTTTAATCCATATTTTCTCATTCGCTCGAATGAGCGTCGGAGGTGGTCGAGATAACCATCCTCTGATGACGATTTTATGACTATGTCATCAATGTATACGTACATAAAATTCTCAATAAAATCATGGAATATAGCATTCATAGCCCTTTGGTAGGTTGCCCCAGCATTTTTCAACCCAAAAGGCATCACCACCCATTCATATGTCCCCAAAGCTCCCGGGCATCGAAATGCGGTTTTGGGGACATCCTCTTCGGCTATGAGAATTTGATTGTAATCGGAATAGCCGTCGAGCATGCTCAAATACTCAAATCCCGCGGCTGAGTCAACTAACACCTCTGCCACGGGCATCGAATATTCGTCTTTAGGAGTAGCGTTGTTCAAATCCCTAAAGTCGATGCACACTCGAAGGGTCCCATTTTTCTTAATAACAGGAACTATGTTTGCTATCCATTCTACATACCTTGCCGTTCTGATGAACCGACTTTTGAGCAGTCTTTCAATTTCCTGCTTGATCTTCGACGTCACTTCCGGGGCGAAACGTCGAGGGTGTTACCTTACTAGCCTTTGCCTGGCTGGATTGGGAGCCGATGTTCAACTACACTCCGACTAAAACCAGGCATTTTGCCATAATCCTAGGCAAAACAGTCCTTGTATTCTTTCAACACTTTAACCAATTTAGCTTTCATTGTTCGTCCTACCTTGGCACTCACGTAGGTGGGCCTTTTGGTTGTTCCATCCCCTAAGTCGATTTCCTCAAGCGGGTCCTGGGCTTGCATTCTCTGCAGCTCATGATCTGGGCCTTTTTTGAACCCTAAAGGCTCATAATCATAAATACCATCAAACCTCTGATTTTCTACAGCTTTCCTTTGGCCTTGTGAGCCATTGGCTTTTATGTCACGGTCGCCTTCCTTAGCTATTTGGAGAGTTTCGTCCTTTTCCAGTGCCGACATCTTTATGTTTTCAGCCAGATAGGCCAAAATCCGAGTCATGCTTTCTGACTCAGCAGTCATTCTCACCAGTAGTGGGCCACCCCATTGGTGGCATTTCCATTGGCTCCATACCTTCGTCGGCAGCGTCCCAGATGAACCCATAGTCGGGGTCCAGGTTCAGGACACGACCCGTGTCGACCGAGGTGTAAGACCCTGATCCGTCATCACAAGGAGCCACATTTGCTAAGTGCTGGTCAAAAGACCTCATGGTACCCTTGGCTTCGTCGACTTTGTAATAGCTTTGGTCTGCCACAATATTTTTGACGATGCCATCCTTCCTCCAAATGATCAATCTCTGGTGCATTGTTGATGGTACTGCCCCAATTCCATGGATCCACTCCCGTCCCAACAGCAGATTGAAGTTTACTTTCAATTTGATGACCATGAAGAGTGTCAGCCTGTTGGTTGTACCCACTGCCAAGTCCACTTGGACAACCCCCAGGATGTTGCTGGTCTTGCCTTCATAGTTGGACAAAACCATGTTGTGCTGTCGGAGGTCAGCCTCCGTCTTTCCAATTTTCTTAAACAGATTGTGAGGCATTAGGTTCACAGTCGCTCCACCATCCACAAACACCTTGTTGACAGACACCTCATCAATCTTCGCCTTTATGAATAACAGCTTTAAATGATACATCATCCCAGGGCTAGGATGTTCAAACATAGCCGTTTGTTCTTCAACCACACCACTGTTCATCACATAATAGCATAGCGGCTTGTCATCCGCATTTTCCCCAGAAATGAAGTCTTCTTCAGTCTCAGAGATTTCAGACACCACGTCATACTCAGCTGGTAGAACTGATACGATACCACAATTTACCATGAAATCTTTGCCATAGGTGTCATCATTGGTGTCGTCGTACATGTCTTCGTCAAAATCTCCTTCAGGTGATGGGTCATACTCTTCATCTGACTGAGGAGAGTATTTTGGCTCCTCTTCATCTGACTGAGGAGTATACTCTGGCTCTTTCTTGCTTTCCGTCAGTGAAGTACACTTTGAACTCTGGGTCAACACCACTTCTTTCTCTCCTGATGTGTTCACAGTTACTGCCATGGTCTGGTTTGTCGCCACCCTGTTCTTTTCTACCCATCTTCCTCTTGGGTATTGGCACTTCTGTCCAGATGTTCCGACAGGCTTTACTTTTGAAGTTGTAGCCTCCCTTTCAGCCTTTTTACTGCGCTGATAGCGCCTCCACTAGGTCCTAGTCATAGGGTTCTTTCCTTTGTAGTTAGGGGACACCCTATATCCTACTGGTTCGACCCCTTTATCGGCGACATTCGCCTCCTTTTCCAAATCAAGAGCCTTCCACTTTGGTCTTTTGCTTCCTTTCTGACTTAGTGGTGCCATCCACCTTTCCTGTGGGGAGTTTGATGGGGGCACAAAAGTTTTAGGCCTTTCCCATTGGAACAGCTTTCTGTACTCCTCATTTCGACGAGGGACCCTGCTCCCGTCGAACACAAACCTGGGGACAGGCGGCTTGCTTTCTGGCAGCACCTCTCTCTTGCTTGCCTCATATCTCTCAGCAGCTTTCTCATCAAACACAGTGTTGCATCTGGGGCATAGTGCGGCTTTCGAACCGCTTATCCTGCACTTTTCCTGAAAATCTTCTAAACTCTCGCCAGCCTGGGGGTACATTGCTTCAAGTTTGTCCTCTACTCTCTTGTCGGAACCTTCAGTAGTTTCGACCATCATGCATTCTACCACTTCAGCCATTGGTGGTTTGTCAAGGCCCTCAGTAGCTTCGACCATCAAACATTCGTACACTTCTGAATACAAAGCCTCTTCAACCTTCAGTGGGTCGGTGTCAACCTGCATCTTTGGCTTCTCGCCAAATTGGAGCCGACACTCCTTCAAAGCCTTCTGCACCAAATCCCTGAAAAGAACACATTGAGCTGTTTTATGACCAAGGAAATTATGAAACTTACAAAATCCCCTCTTTTTCTTTTGTTCTAGAGGGGGATCTTTCAAACCAGGCGGAATAATTATTTGACCATCTTTAACCAGTAAATCAAATATTTCATCACATTTGGAAACGTCAAAAGTATAAGTTTTAGTGACGTATTTATCCGTCTTGTTAGTTTCGACGGGATTTTTCCCGTTCGATGGTTTCAACAGCTTGCATGCATAGGGAGGTCCTGGCTTAAGTTCAGCCACGTGGATCTCACTTTCATCGACGGATTCTTCCTCGTCTGTTAGACTGGGCTTTTTCAGTTTTCAATCGTTCGACCTGGCGAACCCGATCAGCCAGTTGCGCCATATCTCTAAGATATTGAGTGTCCAACTTCTTCCTGATCGAATAGTCCAGGCCGCCAGCAGCCATTTCGACTAATTCGTGTTCAGGGACTTGAGTAAAGCGCCGTGCTTTCAAAAGTCTAAACCTATTCAAGTACTGGTCTACTGACTCCGTGGCTTTGCGTTTGACGCTTGCCAACTCTTTCAAACTTATTTTTGACTGTCCCATATAAATTGTTCGTGAAACAGTCTCTCCTATTGTGCCCATGTGTGAATGGACTGAGGGGGCAACGTGGTAAACCATGTGAACAAATTCTCCGTGAGGGAACTTGGGAAATATTTCATTTTCAAGTCCTTATTGTTCGCTATGTCGTCTGCTTTGGTTTGATACCTAGCGACGTGTTCGACGGTGGACTCTTCTGTTTCCCCAGCGAACTTGGTGAATTTTGGCACTTTCCACCCCCTGGGCAATTCTGTTTGTAACACAAAATCAGGTAATGGGGATGTATACGTCAGTCGTCGAAGGCCTGGGTTCGCCCCATTACGGACCATGATACGTTCGACTACAGCCTCCAAGTTATGTTCTCCAACCAAGGCGTCCTGTCGAACCTGTTGGACAACAAAATCCAGATCTTGGTTCCTATGGACAATCACAGGAGGCCTTTGAACTCTCCGTGGAATATCCTCGAACTCACGGGGTTGTTCTAAAGTTTCGTCGAAGACATCGTCCTGACGACGAGGAGTCTCTGGTAGAGGTGGTGGGGTCTGTCGACCCTGAGCCCTAGGGCCGCCTAAGAAGTCACCGATTCGTGTTATCTGAGTCGCCAGTTGTTGGTAACTCTATGTTAACTCTTGTATCAGTGGTCTTAATATTGTACCCATCTATTGAGTCAACATGTGGACCATCTCATGATTACTCTCATCCATGTATTGCCACATGACCGCGACGGAACTAGAGGTAAAGGTTGGTATGGATTGGGAGAAAAGGTTGAATCCCGGGGGTCGAACCATCTGGTTCGACACGTGTCCTGTCCCCTGATAAGTTGAAAATACTGGGGACGAACTTTCCCCAAATAAATGGTTGCTAGAATGCAAACTTGACATAAACTCCATTGGCATTCCATACGATCTGGGTATAGGCATGGTGACACTAGGCATATATTGCCCCGTAGTACCTGCCATTGTCGATCTCGGGTCATTACGGTGCGGCGTTTCGACTGGTCCGCTAGGAGTGGTTGACACCGCTGATACGGTACCGGAGCCAACATCCGTTGTCTGTGTTCCCACCGTACTTTCCGTCAAGGACGGTTCTTTGTTCGGTCGTGGTGTTACCATCTTACCACTACGCAAAAACATATACTTAATTCACACGAGTCCCACCAGGTGTGCCACTTTGTTCGCCGGCGCGAACAACCGTTGGCCTTCCGTCGCAGGTTCGCTTGCGGGATCGGGCACACAAATCCCAGAACAAGGAATTGGAAGCGTATGTTTGTGCTGCGTTTGAGTTTATCGGTTTTTTAGTGCAAGTTGTCACGCTGAAGTGACCTCGGTGACGCAAAGAGTTTCTTAGCGAGTTGGGTGCAAAAGCGAAGAAATAAAGGAAAGGCTGAGCAAAATAAGGAAAAATAATGACTTAAATTAAATGATGGAAGTAAATTTCATTAAGTAAATTTGGACGCAAGTGTACATTTTTGCGGAAGTGAACTCGTTTCTCTCTAAGCTTGGTACTTTGAGTATTTTCCCCTTACAATGTCAAAAAATGCGACCACTGAAAATGAAAAGTACATCGCCTTATATAGGCCTAAAATGTAACTGTTTGTCTACCCAAACGTCTTCTGAAGCTGACACGTGGCACCCCACTTTCTTTTCAACTTCCCATAGTCTTGGAAGTTTTAAACTTTTCCCGCCTAAGCATTTGTCCTTTGAAGTTGAACTTAGCTCGTCGCCTCATCTTCCTCCGACACCAAGGCTTGTCGCCATTTCTCCGACGTGCCTTTCTGCTGGTGTCGACTCGACACCTTGATGTACCCTTCGCGCCGACGCGCCATGGGAATCTCCGGATCCCACCGTCAGTCGAAATCCCGTGTCAACACCATCATACACCAATAATTGAACAAGAAATAAGGGTCACAAAGTCCATTGTACATAAACAAAAGCCACTCATCAAAAGGCACATTTCTTGCTCCTACACAAAAACCGCAAGCTGTATCTTAACTTCATCAAGCCATTTCCAAGCCATCACTTGCAGCTTCACAAATCTTGCCATTTGAGCCAAACCACGGTACATGATTTCCCTGCACAAAGCCACATACAATTACCAGCTACAAGTGATTAAAACGGGTCCCACACATACCAGCACCTGAGGCTTCAAACGCAACATGAGAATTTCATCACGCCTCAAAAGAACCGTTGCAACCTTACTCAACATCCGTAATCCTTTCAAAACGAATACAATACCTAAACCGTATGACAATCCCAGCTGCAAAAACACACTTCAGTACAGCACACGGCGCTACAACAATAACAAACGAAAATGAAAGCAGGAAAATTCAAAAAATCTGTTTCGCACGACCTTGCCAAAGAATACGTTATAGCTTTCTGCAACACCTCACAAAGACCTGCTAACCTTTCCACTAAAACAAATTTGACCCCACAATCTTGACCACTCCAAGCTACAGCCAACACATTCCAAGCTATTTCTTACAAGCTACAAAACAAAAACCTTGATGTAAATAATAACCTATCATGATTCGTATACGACAAATACAACCCATTTCGCAACCATCACGCGCAACATACAACCCAGAAAAGAAAAGAAAAAGGTCCTCTTCACATTCTCAGAAACCAAAACCGGATCCTCAAACCTCACCTTCTCCGATTCACTTTCAACAACCTGTTCCTCCTCCATTAGTTCTTCAAAGAACCTCACAAAACCCATTCTCCTTGTTCTCCATACTCACTGTTAATTTTCTTCCATTTCAAAGCAAAACACTCACAACCTTCATAACTGAAACTCCACCATAACAACCGTAAACCTCCTTTCAACCAATTCCAAACCCAAATCGATCCTCCTTCAACAATCCATTGTAACCCATTTTCAAACCCAGAAACAGATCAGAAAGAGGAAGGGGTAGAAGAAGAGGACTCGAAACAGAAAAAGCATACAGAACCATGAACGAACCTGAGTCAGAAAACGATACGAAACGGAGACAAAACGAACTAAGGTGATGATGAACTGCCGTGAGGGAGAACTCGAGATAACAAATACGAGAAATCTTATGATGAAGCAATTTCATGGTGATGATGAAACAATATAACATAATGAAATGGATTCTTGCAATGAAAGTAAATGCAGTAGAAGAAGAAGGAGGGAATTTCTGTTATTCATCATACAAAATCAGAGTACAATTGGTGTATTTATATCCACACATAAGAGGATAATACAAATATCAGGCCAATCATCTAGTGACACCTATGCCTTAATAAGCTATATCTAATATCAAGTTATGACTAGCTTAAGACTTCAAATACTTCAATAGCCCCTCTCAAGCTAAGCATGGTAAATGTTTACCATGCCAAGCCTGGAAACAAATTTATTGAACGTTGAGATTGGCAAGGCTTTGGTGAGAAAGTCAGCAAGCTGTTCTTGAGTAGAGATTGGCAATAGTTGAAGCATCCTTTTTTGAAGTTTTTCATGAACCAAATGACAATCAATCTCTAAATGCTTTGTTCGCTCGTGAAACACTGGATTAGAAGCAACATGTAATGCACTCTGGCTGTCACAGTAGAGAATAGGAAGTTTGGAGCATGTAATGTTCAATTCCTTTAGCAACACGTTCAGCCAAATCAGTTCACAAGTGGCAAACGACAATGCACGATATTCAGCCTCCGACGATGATCTGGAAATTATTTGCTATTTCTTCGCACGCCATGATATAAGAGAAGAGCCAAGAAAGAAGCAATACCCCGAAATAGATTTCCTAGAGTCAATGCACCCGGCCCAATCAGCATCTGAAAAACCAAGGAGCTGAAACTCAGATTTTCTGCGAAATAGAAGGCCTCTACCAGGGCTGGTCTTCAAGTATCGTATTACTCTGGAAGCAGCGTGATAGTGTGCCATGGCGGGTTTGTGTAGAAATTGACTCAATTATTTGTGGCATAATTGATGTCAGGGCATGTGGTATTGAGGTACAGCAAGCGACCTATTAGTCGTCTATAAGCTCCAATGTCTTCAAATGGTTTACCATTATCAGCGTGGAGTTTAATTGATGGGTCAAGGGGTGTAGAGGCTGGTTTTGATCCATGCAATCCAGATTCCTGCAATAAATCAAGACAGTACTTGCATTGGGACAATGATATTCCTTCCTTGGAATGAGCAACTTCCAAGCCAAGAAAGAATTTTAATATCCCAAGATCTTTGATGCTAAAATTCGTGTCCAATGAAGTTTTAATGCGTGAGAACTCAATAAGAGAAGTACCAGCTAGTATTATGTCATCCACATAAACTAGAATTGCTGTAAAATCAGTGTTAGTACTCAAGGTGAATAAAGAGTAATCAGATGTGGACTGGGTGTAACCTTGTTGTACAAGTAAGGCCGTTAACTTTTCATACCATTTACAGCTAGCTTGCTTCAGACCGTAGAGACTTTTTTAAAGCTTGCATACCTGATTGGGCATGTTACATTTAACACCTTCAGGTATTGTCATGTATACATCTTCTTGTAACTCTCCATGAAGAAATGTGTTATTCACATCAAGCTGATTTAAAAACCAGTTGTTGACAACTGCAGTTGCAAGAAGAGTTCGAACAGTTGTGAGTTTTGCAATAGGTGAGAAAGTGTCAAAGAAATCCAGTCCCTCAATTTGATTATAACCCTTGGCAACGTGTCTTGCTTTGTACCTCTCTATCGTGCCATCAGCTTTATGCTTTACCTTGAACACCCATTTGCTACCAATAGGCTTAACATGAGGTGGCAACTCTACTATGGTCCAAGTTCTATTCTTGTCCAATGCTTCTAATTCAGAATTCATAGCTTTGGTCCAGTGTTCATACAGGCATGCTTCCTTGTAGTTCTTTGGCTCATGAGTAAATGTAATATTGGATGCAAATGCACGATGAGATGCAGACAAAAAAGACAAGTAATCATGATTTGAAATAGGATAAAGGACTTTGGGTTTACCTGAAGATGCCTTGCCTGCTGAAGCTTCAGATGCACTGCATACATAATCTGAGAGATAATGAGGTGCATACTTAGTTCTGGCAGCTCTGGTGTGTGAAATGTTTTCAGAGTTTTAAGGAATGATGACATTTTGTGAATCAGAATTTTATGTGTGTGTTGAGTCAGAAGTATTATGAGAGCCATTGTCATCAAGGTGCTTCTCATCAAATTGTATGTCATCAGATTGTTCCAAATGGTCATGGTTTTGTATGTGGTTTTCTGGTGTGTCATTATTTATGTCTTGGGATAATATGGGAGTTTGATCATGGTGTATGTGTGATGAAGGGATAGTATTTGGTATAGGTGAAATATTTGAGTTTGTATAAGGATGATATGCCCAAGTAGCAGAATTTTCACTTGAGTAAGGGAATATGTGTTCATGATGTATGACATTTCTAGAAGTAAAAATTTCATGATTGTTAATATCATAGAGCACACTACCCTTCATACCACTCTTGTATCCTAAAAATACACATTTTCTACCTCTTGGCTCAAGTTTAGTTCTATGCATATGAAGAGTGGACGCATAAGCTAATGATCCAAAAACTTTAAGACTATGCATATCAGGAACTTCATTATGTAAAATAAAATGAGGTGAAAGGTTGTTTAAAACTTGTGTAGGAAGTTTATTTATAATAAATGTTGCATGTGAAATAGCATATGACCAAAATTTCTTAGGAAGTTTTGATTGAAAAAGAAGAGCTCTTCCTACATTTAACAAATGTTGATGTTTCCTCTCCACCCTACCATTTTGTTGTGGAGATTCAACACAACTAGTTTGATGCATGATACCTTTAGATGCATAAAATTCAGGCATGTTAAACTCAAGACCATTGTCTGATCTAATGACTTTAGCTGTGGTACCTTTTTGGTTTTCAATGAGTTTAATAAAGTTAATGATATGCTGCCTAGTTTCAGACTTATTTTTCATAAAAGTCACCCATGTGTATCTGCTAAAATCATCAACAGCAGTTAAAAAATATGAATGATTATGACAGGATTTTATGGCAAGAGGGCCCCAAATGTCAAGGTGGATCATATCATAAGGGTGAGTAGATCTATTCTTACTAACAGCATAAGGCAATTTCTTTTGTCTAGCATAACAACATACATCACAAACATCTTTATTATTCATAGTAATAAAAGGAAATTGGGAATGTAAGTACATCAGTCTATTTTGTGATAAGTGTCCTAGTCTGAAATGCCATAAGGTTCTATCAGGTAAAGATACAGTAGCAACTAGTCTAGGTTCAGAAATAGGTGAATGTGTTGTATGTGTGTGTGGAACTTTAGTATGCAAATCACTATCTCTTAGTGTTAGATAGTACAATCCATCCTTTTGCTCAGCAGAAACAATCATCTTCATGGATGTCTTATCCTGTATGATACATTTTGAGTCAAGGAATTTAACATTGCAATTAGAAGATGCACGCAATTTTGAGACAGATAACAAATTTAAACAAAATTTAGGAATTAGCAAAACATTGTAAACAATGAGTTCAGGGGAAAAATGAATTGTGCCAGAATGTTTGGCAACTAACCTATGCCTATTAGGCAATTTAACATTGATAGGAATAATTTGTTTATAAGAATGAAACCAATGAATAGAACTACAAATATGGTCAGTGGCTCCTGAATCAATGATCCAAGAACCAACTGTATCATAATGCAAAGTATGATGTGTGTTACCTGTTGATGAATGACCAACAGAAACTTGGTTGGATGAAACATGTGCTAAACTCTGGGCAAGACTTGATTTCTGAAGTAGATCCATTAGAACTGAGAATTGGCCCTGAGTCATAGGAGAGTTGTCATCCCTTGTATCAGCACTATTAGGTACAGACCCATCATCAATGCCCTCAGAAGTGGCATTGTTAGCTGTGGATTAAAATTGCTTTTGCACATTGGGTGGCACCCCATGTTTCTTGAAGCAATTCTCTACTGTATGGTTGGTTTTGCCACAAAAAGTACAAACACGAGCTCCATGTTTAGAAGAACCTTGCTTACCACTAAACTTCTTGGAATCAGCAGCATTTATGAGTGTTTGAGACTCATCATTTGGAGTATGAATTTGAATTTGGCGCTCATGTTGAATAACCATAGAGAAGATCTTGTTGATCGGTGGCAAAGGATCCATTAACAATATTTGGGACTTAACCACAGGAAATTGGTCATTTAAACCAGTTAAAAAATGTATAATTTATAAAACTTGATGATTCAATCTTGCACTGCGCATAGCTACACAAGAACACTTTATGCGACAAGTACACATTGGCAAAGGCAAATAAAGATCAAGTTCTTCCCAAAGAATCTTGAGTTCAAAAAAAAATTCAGTTACCGATTTCGTGTCTTGCTTGAGATTGTAGATTTCTTGCTGCAGTTCAGATATTCTGATGAGGTCACCTTGGTAAAATCTTTCTTTGAGATCATTCCACACATCAAGAGCGTTTTCCATGAAAACGATCGATTGAGCAATTGATTCTGAGACAGAATTCATAATCCAAGAATGTACCAGTATGTTGCAGCGATTCCAAGTTTGGATGAATGGATCAAATGGATCTTCAGGAACGGGAAGTGATCCATCGATGAATTCAAGCTTCATCTTGCCACCAAGAGCTATCTTCATGGAAATAGCCCAAGAATGGTAGTTTGAACCATTGAGCTTAGGTAGATCAGTAACAGAACCGGGACCATCGCTGGGATGAACGAAATATGGTGAAGTAGGATCTAGGGCAAGATCGATTGATGTTCGGGGGGGAGCCATGGAAGGATGATCGGAGCAGCGGAATTAGGATCGAATGGCGAATGATACCATCTTATGATGAAGAAATTTCATGGTGATGATGAAACAATATAACAGAATGAAATGGATTCTTGCAATGAAAGTAAATGCAGTAGAAGAAGAAGGAGGGAATTTCCGTTATTCATTATACAAAATCAGAGTACAAGTGGTGTATTTATATCCACACATAAGAGGATAATACAAATATCAGGTCAATCATCTAGTGACACCTATGCCTCAATAAGCTATATCTAATATCAAGTTAAGACTAACTTAAGACTTCAAATACTTCAATAAGAAAGCAGAAGGAGATCGCACGCAAGGAGAGCTGATGATTTGATGCATCTGATGAGGTTGTTTTCTTCTTGTTCGTGACCGGTTGATTTGAAACGCGTGATGATGATACTGTTTCTAAATCTGATGAGACAATTGTAAAAAGGATGTTGTGCCATCTTCCAACGAGAAGTGCTTGTCGTGTGGGTTGGGGCTTAGGCCCGTTTAGTTTTTTTTTGGCTTACGCTGGATGAATGGGCCTCACGGCCCATGATGATTCCAGGGTTTTTCTATTGAATCCTCTAATTACTGCTACACCCTACCCATTTTTTTGGTTTAGATTTTTTATTTATTTATTCTTATTATTAAATATTATTTTTAAATGTTACTGTGTACATTTTTGTTAATTTTTTAAAATTAGATCTTGATGGTCTTGGATTGTTAGATGTTGGGTTATTATTGGTTTTGGATTCAATTTTTAATATTAATTTTTGATTAACTTTAATGACAATCTTGATTTTATCTATTTGTTTAGCTAATTGTCAATTAAAATTCCTTGTTAATTTTAATTTTGATTTTAATTTTGATTTTAATTTGATCTTGAGGTTGTTTTTGGATTATTTGTTTTGATTTATTTAGAATTTGAATTTGAGTTTGGATATTTTGCTTTAGATAATTAATCTTGGTTAATAACTTTGTTTAATTCGGGATTAATTTTTCATGTTGAGTTTTGGTTTAGATTTATGATTACCTTTTGATTTCAGAATGTGTGATTAATTCTAACCTTGTGTGGATCTTCATGTTTCTCTTAGGTTTATTTTCCTAACCTTGTTTGGATTGATGAGATCTCTTGATGCAAATCGTGCTCAGTCCCTGATATCGTTTGACCAGTTCTTGATGTTACTTGATGGCTTGATTCTTTTCCACCTTGAAATCTTCTTTCTTTGAGTCTTGCCCATTTGAGCTCGTTGATCTTGTCTTTTGATTCGATTGATCATTTGAGCTTCTACAAGTGTTCCTGAGCTTTCTGTGCGTGTTGAAGAGGCAACGGACCTTCTCCGTTAGGTACCACTTGAATCCCAATGTTTCATGCCTCATTCTAGGGTTTTATCCATATTAGAAGCATACTAAGTACATTTGAAGTCCTACCTCGAAGTAGGCTCTGTTTGCGCATCGTGTTTTAGTACTTGGATGCTTAAGTGGTTACCTTGAAGCTAGAAAACTTGTTCGATGCTTTGAATTTCTCTTTTGCGTCAAGTTTGAGAACGTGTTGTTGATGATATGAGGCATGCTTAGGGTTTAGCATTTTTGCTCGTAACTTATTGATGATTGAGGAGTCTTCACTCCTAAGTTGTATATTTGGCTTGTGTGCCGATTCATTTGATACTTTGGTTCCATTTGTTACCATTTTTTCATACTGTGTGGTGAACGAAGAGTCACTCAGTCTTGAGATCACGACATCGTTCTTTCTTGTCATTTTCTTTTGGGTGAGGACGAGGAGTCACTCAGCTCTGTTTCTTAGTTGAGATCACGACATCGTTCATTTTATGATTGATTAATATAATGTTTACTTGTGGTTGTTCATATGATCCCTTAGGATTCCTAGCTCAACTTAATCTTTGATTAAGTTAGAGGTAGGAGAGACATTAGGCTTTCAATCCTTTGCATGATAACAATTAGGATAGTCCCTTTCAAAAGCATAACCTTAGGTCCATCTCCTTGCATGCTAACATTAGGTAGAGTTCCCTTCTATCTCAACTTTAGGACCGTTGTTCATGATAACATTAGGATCTAGTTTCCCCTAGTTGTTTTCTTTTCAACCTTTGTGTCCTTTCTCTTCTCATCTCAAAAACAAGTTCAAAACACTTAACAAATACAATGAGTATTGTGCTCCACGAGCCTTAAGTACATGGTAAGTGATAAGCGGGAGTCTTTCCTTACCTTATCTAGGGTGTTTTGTATACGTCCCGTCTTGGGTCGATCTTGCAACGCATTCGATCCTATGTCATAGACTTTAGTGCAATATGAGTTCCAAATTAACTTAACTCACTTCTGTCTAAAAAACACAAACAAAGTGAAAATCTTTTGTCCTTCGGGATGGGTCTCAAATCATTTTCAGAAAGAGCACGTTATGTCCGTTCTACCGCAAACAGGCATCGTCCATAACTGCTGGAACGCGTACTTAACGTTGCTCATAAAAAACACTTAACCTATCTATGGTTCTGCAGGCCGAACTACGACTGCTCTGATTTCTCATTCCCGTTGAGAATACGTAGGCACAAGATGGCAAAGTCTTGGCGAGCACACTTCCCTCTTTTTCAATTCGCAGGTCAAACTATGGCTGCTCTGAATTCCTCTCTCTCGTCCGATTGAGGATACGTAGGCACAAGACGACGATGTCTTGGCGAGCAACTTTCCCCCTTCACCCGTAGTCTTCCGAACTACGTTAACTCTGACTTTCCCATTGCACGAGGGAATATGTATGCCTAGGACGACGATGTCCTATCGAGTCTCCTTTTGCTTTTTTCCCCATTTTGTTTAGCAGTAGGCTTTAGATAACACACCCTTTTATTAGACAACAAGCGTGGATTCCGTTGAATACAACGGACGCGAGGGGGTGCTAATACCTTCCTCTCGCGCAACCGACTCTCGAACCCGGACTATGGTTGCGATGACCTTGTCTTCTCCCTTTTTGAGGTTTTCATCGATCGTTTCCTTTCCCCCGCCGGGATAAATAACGTTCGGTGGCGACTCTTATGTTAGTTGCACCAGTTGTTTTTTTCACATTGCGACACATAGTACAAGAGTCGTTGAAGATAGATACACCAAAAGATCTTGATCCATTGTGTAACATGTTTAACCATTGAGTCTTCAAGAAGATCCTATACTATAGAGTCTTTGGAGAGGATATCTGTAAAGCATGTCAACCTTTCTTGAGCTTTGTGAACTCAGACTCAAGCTGACAAACTGATTTGACAATGCAGCTTGCAATACATACAACTTCAGCTTTATCACCAACTTTGTAAGATACCAGAAGCTAATTTACATTCACCAAGTGTACAGACAATTATGTTGCTTCTTTTGATGCTGAGACGTTCAACTTTAGAGTATATGCCAGACATCACTTAGCAAGTGTTGTTAAGATTCTGTACCATTAGAAGCTAGCAATTCAGCTTCTCTCAAGTGTGCCTTTGTATATCAGATTCTGTATCTAATATTTACAAGTATTATAACCTACATACAAGAAACACACATCAAATAAAACCATTGTTCTTTAAATACTTTGTTATCATCAAAATCCAGGGAATATATGTCATGAACAAATCTTGTTCTAACACTCACGTACACCCCCTTTTTGATGATGGCAAAACTCGAAATTTATGATGCATTTTTCAGCAGTACAATGAATATCCCCCCTGAGTATGTGCATTATATCCTTCATATCCAGCTCCCCTAAGTATGTGCATTATATCCTTCATATATCCTTCATTATATCCTTCATCTCCCCCTTTGACAACGTCAAAAAGAGATAAGTAATCCATTAGGAGTATCACATAGCTACACATTATACATAGTCAATATACTTACACATAGACAATTTGCAAAGATAGGGAGTGCACTCACACACAATATATATAAACACACAAACTTAATAAACATAACAACATTCATAATAGTTCATCGAGTTAAACACATAGTACAACCAGTCAAACATAATAAAAATATCGTTCATACAAAACCAACAAGTAAACACCAAACTAAACAACATGAGAATGCATGAAAACTCCAAATAAGACTCAAAAGACAAAACACACCAAGACTCCAAACTCAAAATACACAGCACATCATCAAGACAGTTCATCACCTTCCATGGCCTCTTGGCATTGGCCTCAGCCTTCCTTCCAAAGATACAGTCTTACATATCTCATGGTAAAAGCGATCATAATGACCAACATTCATTTCTTGAGCTATAATTATGTGATTTATCCTTTCCATAACAGTAACATGGTTTTCATTTACACTATTTCATATGGACAAGAGACTCTCAGTTGTATATGCAGCAAAAGACTGAGAATCAGCATCCTGAGTAGCCATATGTTCCTGCATCAGATGAAATTATTCCATCTGTCTAGCTTCATAGGCTTCTCTCCATCTGCACTCCTCATCATACCTCTCATCTTGCGTCATCTTTATGTTCTAAAGCATAGTCATTATAGAGGAAGCATCAGTAGGACTAACATCAAAACCAGCATTATGACCAACTCTATGATGAGAATCTTGCATTGTGGCATCTCCATCAGGGGCCCCATGAGAATTCTCCAAAGGTTGCTCATCATCCATATGATTTTCCTCTTCATCTTCATCAACAGCAGTTGTATCATCAAAGTTATAGATTTTCCTGCTGTTCTTACCCAGTCGAAGATAATATGCACGAAATTTGATGTCCCAAAAATAATTCATGTTGGTCAAGGTATGTTGAGAGAATTCTTGAGACGGACTAGGAGATTTATAGATTAGATTCGACATCCTAATGTTGAAGTAATTTAAAATCTTAGCAATCATGGAAGGGTAGCAAAGCGACGTGCCATTGTTGCATTTTTTGACAGCAAACATACGAGCCACAAAATAGTAAGGCCAATTAATCTTAACCTTGTGCAACAAGATGTATACCAAATGTATTTCTGCAAAATCAACTCTAGAAAATCTTCCATTCTTTGGGCGTAAGATGTAAGAAATAATCCACAACAGAATTCTAGGCACCATTTTCACCTGACCGGTAAATAAGGGATCATAACATTCAGTTTCTCGAGGTGATTTAAGTATCTCATTCAAGTGACGATCCCACTCAAAACGCATATGAGTGTCAACATCAGTAACCAATGGATCAACCTCGTCATCCTCATCAACATCTTTCACAGTAATACCAAACAAAGTATTCCACAAGTCATTAGTAAAATGATACACATTATTACCTATTGAGAACTTGAAGCAAGATCCTTCCATATCATGAAGCCTTGAGTAGAAGACTCGAATGAGATCTTCGTTGTATTCTTGAGCCAGTTGTAAGAAGTAATCAATCTCTTCATGTTCCACAAACTTGACAACATCTGACAAATACAAGCCGCCAACTATAGCAGCCTTTCACGTGTATTGCTTCACAACAAGACGAGTCTTACACTTAAGCTCAAAATCCTTGGCATACTTCTTGAAGACCAAGGTGAATGGCTTGTCAGAGGAAATTGTTGAAGTGATAGCCTTCTTTTTACCTTTAGCCATAATCTTGGACTTAGAAGCCATGAAAATATTGAAATGATGCGTGCACACCAAGTGTTTGACGAAATGATTGAATGAAGAATGAGTGACTATGAGAGATTCTTAAGTACTCACACACTCAACCAAGATGGGCAAATATAACACTACACAAAGAATCAAAGATAGATCACAAACGAGAGAGAAATTTGGATTTTTGATGAGATGTGATGAGTTGGGGTTTTGGAAGGAAAATAAGAAAAATAATTGATGAAAATGAGAGAGATTTGGTGGAAGAGTTTGAATACAAATGATGTGAGATTGATAATAAGAAAGGATGAAATGAAAATTTGAGGTTTTTCATGTGCAATAATGAGTTAGAGAGATTAGGAGATTTAGTTCATGCAAGAAAGTGGAGAGATTGAACACAAATGATTCAATTTTGCACTTATGAGTCGACCTTTAACTGCTATGTGCCGACCTATTACTGATATGTGTAGACACATACTGTAGCTGAAGCCAGAAAAATTAAAAATAAACGAAATAGGCCGACCTATATGATTACACGTCGACCTATATTATAACATTTTTGAAAATACTAAACATAATTGATATGTGTTGACCTACACGATAGCGTATCGACCTCTATTATAACAATTTGGACAAATACTAAACTTACTTATAATAGGTCGACCTACACGATCTTGTGTCGACCTGAGTAACACACAATTCTAGGATTTGACTCAATTTGACTTTGTAATGACCAAGAAAGACTCAAATTGACTCATGAATGAATGCTTAATGCGAGACACATGAATATGATGTAATTCAATGGTTTGTTTGCTCGACTCATGCAATCATGAAGATGCAAGCATGAAATGGTTCAAGATATAGATCAACTCATGTGTTTGCAGTTGAAGAGGTTGTTGATGATAAATCGTGGTATTATGATATCAAATGCTTTCTTCAGAATCAAGATTACCCACCTATGGCATCCAAGAAAGATAAGAAGACTTTGAGAAGATTGGCTGGTAGTTTCTTCTTGAATGATAATGTGCTGTATAAAAGAAATTATGACATGTTCTTGCTCAGATGCGTGGATAGACACGAGGCAGACATGCTGATGAAAGAAATTCATGAAGGATCTTTTGGTACCCATGCCAATGGACATGCAATGGCTAAAAAGATGTTAAGAGCATGTTACTATTGGCTGATAATGGAATCTGACTATTGTAGATATGTGAAGAAGTGCCATAAGTGCCAGATTTATGCTAACAAAATTCATGTGCCTCTAACTCCTCTCAATGTTATCTCTTCTCCATGGCCTTTCTCCATGTGGAGCATTGATATGATTGGAATGATTGAGCCTAAAGCGTCGAAAGGACACCATTTCATTTTGGTGACTATTGATTATTTTACCAAGTGGGTTAAAGCGACATCATATACCAATGTGACCAAGCAAGTAGTGGTCTGATTTATCAAGAAACAAATCATCTTCCGGTATGGTGTTCCGAGCAAGATTATCACTGATAATGGTTCGAATCTGAATAAAAAGATGATGAAGGAATTATGTGATGAGTTTAAGATTGAACATCATAATTCTTCACCTTACAGACCTAAGATGAATGAGGTTGTTGAAGCTACTAATAAGAACATTAAGAAGATCGTTCAAAAGATGGTTGTTACATACAAAGACTGGCATGAAATGCTCCCTTTTGCTTTGCATGGGTATCGTATATCCGTCTGCACTTCAACAGGGGCAACCCCTTTCTCTCATGTTTATGTTATGGAGGCAGTGCTCCCTGTAATACCCCAAATTTTGACCACTTAGATTTCCCATCATTGTGAAAATCATCATCACAATATGGATGTACCATCATGCTTCATCAGTCTCCCCAAAGATGGGTGAGCATCCACTACAATCAAAATTAGGGTTTCAAGCCCTCTCTGAGTGCTTAGAGAAAGGATCAATCAAGAAATGACATGATTTTCAACTTGTCTAATCTCTCAAACATCCACAATGGATCAAAAAGGACTCCCACTTCAAGGATTAAGCACAAGGCTGCTCCCTTCTAGGTGGATCAAGTCTCAAGATCGACAGTGTCACCAAATTAGGGTTTTGGACGACCAGGGCCTCCAGATGGAAATTTTTATCTGGGCACAAGGCAATGATCCAAAACATAACCTAATATACTTCATGGAACCTCATGAACCCATTCATCAAGTCAATTTTGTCTCAGGGGATGCATTCATCAAAAATCAGGAATTAGGGTTTCTTGACCTAATTCACCCCTAAGTTGACTTTTGGGACAAACCATGAGCCAAGACCTCAAGACATGATTTGAGGGTCTCTAATATACCATATTGATCCATTTGGAACAATGGATTGATCCAATAAGTTTGAGCAACAAGTCTCAATTTCATCTGCCCCACAATTAGGGTTTTAAGGGAAAAGTCAACTGTAACTTTGACTTTTGACCAGGACATGCTCCCAAACCCTAATACATGATTGAATATACCCTATGACACCCATGGAACATGTCCATCAAGTTTTATTTAGGTCAAGGACATGATTTCCTGAGGAATTGCACAGTTTGGAATTCATCTGATAAAAAGTCAACTGTGCACAAAAGTCAACTTTGACTTTTTGAGATTTTTCACCAAAATGGATTTTTAACCCTAAAATGATGTTAATGTATGATTTGAATCATCATTCATCAAGAAAAATCAAGAAAAGTGAGATAACTTGTAAAAGGGGTAACCATAAAACTTAGAAATTTTTCTAAGTTAAAAAAATAAAGTGGCAAGGGTACCAACTTTGGAGGACCATAACTCCTAAACCACAAGGCCATTTTTTCTCATCCAAAGATGGATTTGTAGCCCTCATTATCATCTACAAAAACTTCAACTACAAGTCATTCCAATTCATTAAGGATTTTGAGTTATGGAGTGATCAAAGTGGCTGAAAAGTGAAAATGTCACTTTTTCCAACACTTAGTGAAATTTTCACTAAGTCAGATTCTGCCTCACTTTTTGCCAAATGTAGGGGGATTTTTCAATTGGAATCAAAAGAGATCAAAACCAAACTTGTTCAAACAGTTGTTGTATCATGTAAGAGCTTTCCAAAATGGCCAAGAACATTGCCAAATTCAACCTACACCATGAGATACAACATTGCCAAGTTGCCTTGCTGAAATCTGTCAAGGCAAGGCAGAATTTGCAACTTTGGTCGATTTGCCAAAATCAGCCAAATTCAATTGCTCCTATCCACTTGGACACCTCAGAGGATTGAATCTAAAGGGGACAATCACTGAGCCAAGCCTCCAAAGTCCATGGAACAAGAAATAACATGTTGAACCTAGAATGGCCAAAATAGGGACAAGACTTCAAATTTGGAATGAGGCATTCAATGGAACCATCAAGGTGGCATGGACTGAGCCATTCTCATCTGAAATCAGTCAAGACTTATCCAAGACCAAGGGGACCAAAGCTCTGTGCCCTAACCTCTAGTCAATGGCTAGAGGAGACTTGGATTTTCATTTGCCAACATTGGCCAAACCTACTTACCAGCTGCCATGCACTATTCCTTGCAAAACAAACTTGCTCTACTATAAATAGAGCTCAATTGTGGTCAGTTTAAGTACACCAAAGCCATCTAACAGATGCTTTCCTCAAAATCTCTTCTTTCACTCCAATTTTGCCTTCTAAGGCAAGTCACTATCGGGTTTTGAGTTTGAGAGCAATTCCAATCAAACCAATCACTCACACACCTCACATACATCACATATGAGTTGATCAAACACTTAGATTACTTCTGAAACATCAATTTCACAAAATCACCAGCTGGTTGCTCAAATTTTCAAACAAGTTGCAGCTGAGGTACCACAAAGTGATCCAGCCAATTTCAATCAAGTCCAACCATCCAAACACAATCCATAGGGTGTAGGGAAGCTGTTCAAATCATCACCACTCATCTGTAACACCTCCAAATCAAAAATCACATTACACTTGCTGTCACGACTTGGAGGTGAATACTTAATTTTTGAAGCATTAATCCAAGATCACAATTTGTTTTCCATGTGTTAAACAATTTTTGATCATTTTAATTGAATTTTTATTTCAATTAAATACATTTTGAAAAACAAATTAGGGTTTTGGATTAATTCAACCCTCATAAATCATTTTCAAAAACTTTTTGGGCCTCTTGAGAGAGTGTAAGACCCATCCCCCCTTGTACAAAAACTTTTTGGGCCTCATTCATTGTATAAGTCCCTCTGTACAAGTAAACGACGTGATCGTCGTCTTTTTTAAATAAACCTGGGCCTACCCTCGTGTTATAAGCCCCACTCTTTTTCCTTTAAACCTTTTTGGGCCTCTTGAGAGAGTGTAAGACCCATCCCCCCTTGTACAAAAACTTTTTGGGCCTCATTCATTGTATAAGTCCCTCTGTACAAGTAAATGGCGCGATCATCGCCCGTTTAAAAATAAAAACCATCTGGGCCTACCCTCGAGTAGTAAGACCCATTTCTTTTTTTCTTAAACCTTTTTGGGCCTCTAATAGAGTGTAAGACCCAATCCTTTTTTTGACCAAATCATTTTTGGGCCTCATTCATTGTATAAGCCCCGATACCGTCAAAAACAAACGGCGCGATCGTCGCCTTTTCAAAAAAAAACCATCTGGGCCTCTCCTTGAGCTATAAGACCCATTCAAAACACTTTGGGCCTCTATTAGAGTGTAAGACCCAATCCCCTTTTTAACCAAAACATTTTGGGCCTCACTTATTGTATAAGTCCCTCTGCGTTAAAAGGAAAACCTCGGCGCGATCGCCATTTTAAAACGGAAAATCATTTGGGCCTACCCTCGTGTTATAAGCCCCACTCTTTTTCTTTAAACCTTTTTGGGCGTCTTGAGAGAGTGTAAGACCCATCCCTTTGTACAGAAAACCATTTTTGGGCCCCAGTCACTTGCATAAGTCCCGCTGTACAAAGTCAAACAGTGCGCTCACTGATAAAACCCTGGGCCTCTCCTTGAGCTGTAAGCCCCAAATCTTTCTTTTCCAAAGCACTTTCTCCTTTGATTTTGAATATACTGTTGTTTTTAATCTTTCTTTGTTGAACAACTAACCAAACAGCATGGAAGCACTCCAACCGAGTAAGTTGTTATCGCTTTCATTTACTGCTTTCATATTATAAACTGTATTGTGGGGCTGCTCACTGTAAGTCTCCTTTCATAAACTCATATCTACTGTGTAATAATAGTATAGATATTTCGAGTTTCCCCGGCTACTACGTCTAGAACTAGGTGACGCCGTTTCGTTTATTCGTAGAAATAGACGCCTAGATCCCCAATAGGAGCACCAGATACAGTCTTCTCTTCGGCTGTCCTCCTTAGGAATCGTCAAGAAGCTCTACTCCCCAAGATGAATGTATTCTCCGTGAATGGCATCTTTGAGTTTCTTCCAAATTCTCGAACTTTCTTGACTTGATCTATTCCTTGTGGATAGCTTGCCTTGAATGTCTCGGGGTTTGGGTACCCACTACGGTCATAACCTTGGACCTTAACTAAGGAACCCTCTTTAAAAGCTAAAAGTCGCTGGATAGTAAACCCCGCACGTTTACCAGTGGTTGTTATCTTTAAAAGAGTTATCTCTCCCAATGGAAAGGAGATGATAGACCCACGGGCTTCTTAAAAGCATCGACCTCCTCTTGGGCATTATTCAAGGACCCGTTGGCTTCTTAGAAGTATTCACAGCCTCCTCTTAGGCTTCGTATAATGATCTCTTCCTCCGGGAATGATAGCCTCCTCTTGGGCTTCGTACAAGGACCCGTCGGCTTCTTAAAAGTTTCCAGCCTCCTCTTGGGCTTCGTACAAATTGTCCCGACGACCTCCTAGAGGTATAGGAACAGAACCTAGTCATCCTCATAGAACAGTCCTTTCGTAGAGTCTACTACTGTTTCTCAAAGCATAGTACAAAAGATAAAACTCTAGACACGGACAGTCTAACTTCCTTGAGTCTCAAAGACATTCGAAAACACCCTTCGTTAAATAGGAAGGAAACCCGCAGACTCGGACAGTCTCAACACCCTTGGATTTCCCATTTCCTCAAAGAGAAGGAAATATCCCTGATCCTCGAATCAAATCCCTGTGCACAGTGTTACTCATATAAGAACTGATTTTCTCTTTTAAAATCAGTATATTGGATCTGTCACTCAACTGAAACAGTTACAATAGTCTCCATCACGGGCTTCGTACGAGATACCATAATCCTCCCCAGTGGAGTCAAACAACCCTTTTGGCCTCTCTCTCGGGCTTCGTACGAGACACATAAGAGACTCCCTCGTTGAGCCAATCCCCCTTTCGCCTCCATCTCGGGCTTTGTACGAGATACAAAAAAAGGTTCTCATTGAGCCAAACAAACAATCGCCTCCATCTCGGGCTTCATACGAGATACAAAAAACTCCCTTGTTGAGTCAAATAGCCTCCATCTCGGGCTTTATACGAGATACCAAAAGACTCCATCGTCGGGTCAAAATCTTTTAGCCTCTCTCTCGGGCTTTGTACGAGACACAAAATAGCCTCCTCTTAGGCTTTGTATAATGATTTTCCTAGCGGAAATTAGCCTCCTCTTAGGCTTTGTATAAGAAAACCACTGGTTAATCCAATTAACCTCTTAGCATCAAAGCTGTGCCTCGTTCACAGTATACAAACATCAACAACTCCTTTCCCTTCATCTAATCGCTGTAAGCGGCAAGCCTCTGGATCATCTACATCTATGCCACTGTCCCTCTTTTAGCATGAGAAATTCCTAAGGAAAGATGACATTGCTCTACACTGAGTTAAAGTCTTCTCCTTCAGGTTAAAACCCTTTCTTCGGAAATTATGGCATTGCTCGGATCCACGTATCCCAGTTAAAGTAATTCTCCTTCTCCCCTCTTTAGAGATGACCAATTCTCTCTAAAGCCGAGGTCTTTCAGCTTCACGTCTTGGGCTTTAAACAAGACACAAATAGACCTTTTAGCTTCACATCTTGGGCTTTGAACAAGATACAAATCACCTTTCGCTTCACGTCTTGGGCTTTGAACAAGACACCAAAAACCAATTTCCTCCCATAGAATAGGAGGAACTACGAACGCTCTGATTTCCCTGTTTCGGTAAACGGGAATACGTAGGCATAAGATCGAAAGAAAAGATCTTAGCGAGCGCAATCAACAAAAAACCCAAATCCCATATCTCAGTCAATCAAAAGCAGTAATTCAAAAGCATCAGTCCTAACATCCTAATCCTTGTTCCCCGTCAGAAACTCTCTGTCTAGATAAAAAGAAAGAAACTGTATTGGTGAAAATACAAATAACCAGTACAAAGGCCCCCCACATTGATAGCATCCGTAACCTAACAGACCGCTATTTAAACTCAGTATACAAGCAGGGTTAATTGGAGACATCTATTTCCCTTCCTTATTCA
The DNA here is from genome assembly GCA_022829125.1 of Lathyrus tuberosus. Classification (NCBI taxonomy): domain Eukaryota; kingdom Viridiplantae; phylum Streptophyta; class Magnoliopsida; order Fabales; family Fabaceae; genus Lathyrus; species Lathyrus tuberosus. The sequence goes on from JALAZF010000061.1 coordinate 8,385,941, forward strand.
GCTCACAATAGGATAAAAAATGAATCGACCAATAGTTTTAAGCTCAAACCGCAGAGAGTGACCAGCGCTTAAGAACCGCGTCCAAAATCGCTCGCTATAGAAAAAATGGCGCCCACCGTGGGGCCGATCTTTCTTTCTTTCTGTTTTCTTTATAAAATGGCGACTCTGCTGGGGAGTCATTGCCAAGATCTTTCTGCCTTAGGGCATCATCCCCGTTTTCTACAGAAAATGGGAACTCTACCGAAGAGAAAGATTGACCTATGCTGGTCCATCTCTTAGGCAGAGAACCACAGATTGGGGCTTCCGCCGGGGAACCCATTTCTGTTAGGAACTTAGGAATCATAGCTTTATAAGTCTAGGATGATTAAGACAAATATATATACTGCTTTTCCTAATTGCTATACGTGTTTATTTTTCTGCTACTGGGAATGCGTGTGATGCCGCATGTGGTGAGAATGAGTATACACTTAAGATAAGTGATGGCGACGGGGTCGACCATCAACCTCAGTGGAGGCTGACCAACGCAACCCATTCACTCTTATAGCCAATGGGCCGGTTGTTAAGTCTGAGAAGCTGAGGAGCCAAACCCTTTCGTAGTGCGGAAACTATCGGAAATAGTTGTTACGCGATACTACCCTCATTTGAGGCTGGTGATCTATTCTCGGTGAATGGCACTTACTCTAAGATTGCTTTAAAACTCACTGGCGATCCGCTTGTTGTTTTGCTTTCCTGGGAGGAGCTGATGATAATGAGTACAGGTACAAAAATCACCCTAGTATAAACCTTTGGGGATGGGTAGAGCCTTGACTTCATGACAACGACCCTCTGACCCCATGTTTTTTCTATGTTTTTGTGTGCTGCATTCATGCATTCATTTAATAAAACATTAAAACATTCAAAAAAACTTTCTCTTCTAGTCTCTCTGTTTTTCAAATTAAACTAAGACTGTGATTGCAAATATCAGAGAAGAGGATCGGTAGAAGGAAAACTCACCAGTATACCTTCAAGGTTCCAAAATTAGGGGATTTAAGAAAGTTAGCGAGGATGATCGTTAACCCAGAGGCTTTCAGAGCCAAGCACGGTGGTTTGCTACCACTGTTAAGAGTCCATGTGATTAAGGGGATCATGGACGCGCTCATTCAATTCTACGATCCGGTTTATCACTGTTTCACATTCCCGGATTACCAGTTATCACCAAAGCTGGAGGAGTATTCTCATCTGACTGATTTACATATCACTGATCGAGCTCCATTTTCTGGACTGGAAGAAATTCCAAAGAATCAGACTATTGCAAGAGCAATTCATTTGGACGAGTCTGAGGTCAGGACTCACATGACCACTAAGGGTGGCATCCAAGGTTTGCCAGCCCAGTTCCTGACAAAGAAAGCTCTGTACTTCGCTAGTATAGGGAACACGACTGCTTTTGAAAGCATCTTTGTCTTGCTCACCTACGGGTTATTTTTGTTGAAACATCAATAACTTCATCGATATCAACGCTATTAAGGTTTTTCTCATTGGAAACCCCGTGCCGACTTTGCTCGCAGATGCGTATCATTCTGTACACTTAGGAAATTTGTACAGCGGAGGGGAGATCACATGCTGTGTACCTCTGCTTTATAAATGGTTTATCTCTCACTTGCCCAAGTCTGCTGCTTTTTGGGATTGCAAGAGTGTCTTACGTTGGTCGCAGAAGATCATGTCTCTCACCAATTCCGATATAGATTGGTGTAATAGGATTTATGAGGGAATCAGAATCATTGACCGTTGTGGGAACTTCCCCAGCGTACCCCTCATAGGAACTAAAGGAGGAATCAACTATCATCCGATATTGGTTCTTCGTCAATTTGGATACCCGATGAGACACATCCCACTGGGTGTTCATCTGGAAGGTCTTTTCTTCAAGGAAGGAGAAAACGACAGAGCACTAAAGATGGAAATAGTGCAAGCTTGGAAACATGTTCATAAGAAAGGACGAGAGTCTCTGGGAAAACCGGACTGTGTCTCGGTGGAGCCTTATCTCCATTGGGCACAAACTAGAGCTCTCAAGCTAAAGATGCCTTATCCTCGTTACGGAATTCTTCCACCGAGGGAAACTATCATGTACTTCATGACGGAAACTGAAAAGCTTCAGGTTACTCTCAACAAAGTTCAAAAGGAAAGAAGATCTTGGAAGAACAAGTACCGCATCCTCGACGTAGAGTGTATCCAAATACAGCAACTACTAAAAGAGAAAGATGCTCTGATTGAAATCTTGGAGCAGCATGCTGTAGAGAATCAAGATGACCAAAGGAATTTGCTCACTCCTGTCACTTGGCAAAGGAATGACAACCCGACAACGGCCCAAGTGCCCCGGTCAAAGAAGAGGACTCGGGACCCATTAGTTTAGGTTTCTGTTTCTGCACTTTGTAATCTACTGTATTTCCATTTCTGTAATCCTTTGGAATTCAATAAAAAGGGGTTTCCCCAGTGTTTGATATTTGCAATCTAATTGTCGAAGTTTATTTTGATTAAACCAAAAAAAAAACAATTAATATAATCATTGCATTCATCATTCTCACATCGCGTATTCTTCTTCCCTACGAATCTCACGTTTGTGTCTCGATTCTAGAGTCAAACTGTCTCATTTGTATAATACTCGGGCCAATCGTCAGAAAATGATGGATGATCTTGAGGAAGAGAACAGAGAGTTGAAAGAAGAGATCGACGCTCTAAGAGAGGATATGAGAAAGCTTCATAACGACATGCAAGCCATGGCAGAAGCTCAGCTACAAAGAACTGTGATCTCAGAGATCACCTCAACGCCCATCATGGAGAAGTATGATCCTAGGTATCAGATACCGAAAGATCGTCCTTGGGGCATGCCTGTTAACTATATCCCGGAAGGATATGTTCCGCCGATCACTGAAGATCAGGGAATCGCAACAGAAGCCGCTGGGCCTGAAGGTTACAAACTTCGGGAAAGCGAAGATGCCAGGGGCATACTGAAGACTCCTGAAGGTTACAAACTTTAGGAGGCACCAAGACTTACTGCCGTAGTCACGGTACCACCCCCTGTGGTGCACACTGTCCCGGAAGGACAGATTCCACAGACACCTTCTGGTAAGAAGGAAACTATGTTTGACAGAATGGATGAATTCCATGAGCAGTTCTTGGAAATGCAGAAAGAGCTGCATGCCATTCGCGGTCAGGATCTATTTGGAAAGGACGCCGCAGACCTCTGCTTGGTCCCAAATGTGAAAGTCCCGCACAAGTTCCAAGTGCCCGGCTTTGAAAAATACAAGGGTAACTCTTGCCCTCAGAGCCATCTGGTGATGTACGCTCGGCGGATGTCAGCCCAGACGGAGAATCAGGACCTGCTGATTCACTACTTCCAGGATAGTTTAACCGGTGCCGCACTCAAATGGTACATGGGTTTAAACCATTCTACGATCAGTACATTCAGAGATCTTGGTACTGCCTTCGTCCAATAATACAAGTACAATTTGGACATGGCACCCGACAGAGATCAACTCAGATCAATGTCACAAAAGGACAAGGAAACCTTTAAGGAGTATGCTCAAAGGTGGCGTGAAATTGCCGCTCAAATTTGTCCACCTCTTGAGGAAAAAGAGATGACAAAGATCTTCTTAAAAACCTTAAGCTCATTTTACTATGATCGAATGATTGCCAATGCACCCAGTGATTTCACCGAAATGGTCGGCATGGGTGTACGTCTTGAGGAAGCCGTCCGAGAAGGACTTTTGGTAAAAGACACTGGATCAACGAGCGGTACTAAAAAATACGGTAGTGCTCTCCCTAAGAAAAAAGAGCAAGATATTGGGAATATCTCTCTCGGAAAGCAAAGGCGACGTTATCAGCCAGTAGCAGCTGTTACTCCTGCTATCGGCCCCGCGCCTATTCCTACGTATCAACCTCAGGTTGCGCAGAGCCAACCTGACCAACAAAGGACACAACAGCCTCTTCAGCAGGCTCGTCCTCCATATAAAAACAACCGTACAACACGGCCACCAGGATTTGATCCTATACCCGTAATGTACGCAGAGCTGTTTCCGTTACTGCTGGCTAAGGGGCACATCCAGACTAAGTCTCCCCTTTCAGTTCCGGAAAATCCGCCTTTTTGGTTTAAAGCGGATCAAACATGCCCTTATCATCAAGGAGGTTCAGGGCATAACATTGAGACTTGTCTCAATTTCAAATCCGACGTGCAAAAGCTTGTTAGGAGCGGGCTCTTATCTTTCAAAGATACGAATCCTAATGTTCTTACGAACCCGCTGCCTCAACATGAGAAAGCTGCAGTCAATCTGATTGAGAAAGAGACTAACAATGTCTATCAAATTCACGATGTACTCTTATTGGGGACCAACCTGGTCAAGATGCATTGTAGACAGAGTGGATATGGCCATGTGCCACCTCATAATTATCACCAGTGTGATATCTTCTCTAAAGACAACCAGGGATGTTCTGTGGTGCAAGAAGCTCTACAGGAGCAAATGGATCTTGGATGGATCCAAGAGCACCGAGTTCGTGGAGTTAACATGGTTTACACGAATTCCAACGTCATTCAAAACCACGACATCCGTGCGATGAATGTCAACTTAGTGGCAATGCACTCAAGGCAAAGCCAATATCATAATCTGCCGCGGCACGATTACAGTTCCTGTCTGATTTGCTCGGTAAACAAACAGGGATGCTCTTTCATACAAGAGGCCCTCCAGCGTCAGATGGATCTTGGATGGATCCAAGACTACCATGATAGGAACTCCTATCAAATCAACATGGTTCAGATCTTTGACATTCGCGTGATGAATACCAACCTGGTAGAGTTACATGCTGAGCAGGTCCGACTTGGATTCTTAATATCACATGACTATCAAAATTGTAAAGCGGGTTGTGAGAACGATCGAGGTTGTGCCCTTGTCCAGGAGGCACTTCAGCACTTGTTAAATCACTGGTGGATGCCAATTTATATGGACGAAGATACTCAGCAAATTAGTATCAGTCACAGGAATCCTACTCGTCGTCAAAGTCAGGATGTCCGATCAATGGAAGGTAACCTAGTGAGGTTACATTGTATTCAAAGTGGCCGTGGCCAGGTGCCACCACACAACTATGACAGTTGTAGCGTTTGTTTAGAAAGTAACCAAGGGTGTTACCTTGTGAGAGCAGCTCTTCAGGGTCGGGTCAATCGTGGAGAAATTCGTCCATGTCCAGCTTCAGGACCCATCATTTGGTCGCCGAACTACCTTGCCGAGCAAGTTGAGGATGTTGTCACCATCTCTGGTCGTCACCAGACCAGGGATGTTTTTGCCATCGTCCCTCTATTTGATGAATCTAAAGTTCCCAACCGGGAACGGATCGAGGTTACTTACGATGGTCAGAAAAATCAGAAGGTTCCCATAGTCGTCTATCTACCGGGACCACTACCGTATGAATCAGCTAAGGCTATCCCTTACAAGTACGGTGCAACAATAATTGAAAATGGAAAGGAAATTCCATTACCCTCCATCGTGAATATTGCAGACATCAGTCATGTAACACGGAGCGGTCGAATCTTCAACCGAGGGGTTGGAGAATCCAACAAGGAAAAAGAACTTCAGGCAGAAATTCCTGATCCACCAGTCGGTCAATCTAGTAATCCCGACTTTTCAAAAGACAAAGATGAGATGCTAAAGCTCATCCAAAGGAGTGAATACAACATTGTTGATCAACTGTTACAGACTCTTTCAAAGATCTCGGTATTATCACTGTTACTCAGTTCAGAGGCCCACAGGAAGGCTCTACAGAAAGTCTTTGAGCAAGCCTTTGTGGAACAGGATGTAACAATTAGACAGTTCGATAGTATTGTTTCTAACATCACTTCCTGCAATAATTTGGGATTTAGTGATGAGGAATTACATGAAGAGGGTCGCCGTCATAACATGGCGCTCAACATTACAGTTAACTGTCAAGACGATGCTTTAGCCAGCGTACTGGTAGACACAGGGTCAGCCCTGAATGTTATGCCGAAGTCCACTTTGATGCAATTATCATTCAAGGGCCCTCCGATGAGAGTCAGCGAGGTCGTCGTCAAAGCATTCGACAGATCCAGAAAAACAGTTATCGGCGAAGTTGATCTTCCCATAACTATTGGTCCTCACACTTTCCAAATCACTTTCCAGGTCATGGACATCCGGGCAACATACAGTTATTTATTAGGAAGACCTTGGATACATCAGGCTGGAGCGGTTACTTCAACCCTCCACCAAAAGCTAAAGTTCGTCAAGAACGATCAACTTATCACGGTTTGTGGGGAACAAGCCTTGCTTGTGAGTAACCTATCATCATCTACTTGTGTGGAACCCGAGGAGGTTATTGGAACTCAGTTCCAAGCACTATCGGTGAGCAAGGACAATCAGTTCAAAGGAGAAACCTCGATTTCCTCATACAAAGATGCTATCAAAGCGGTCGAGAGTACCGATACAACAGGATGGGGACAGCTTGTCATTCCCATTAACAATAAAACAAAGAAGGGTCTTGGTTTTTCTGCAACCTGTACCCAGACAACTGCCAACGATGAGAGTCTTCATCCCCTTCAAAACTTCTTCCACAGTGGAGGTTTTCTTCACCCAGTGTCTTAGACAGTTCATGCTATCAATAAGGAAGATCCCTCTGACACAGATGAAGAATCGAAGTCCTACCTTAACAAGGACGGTTATATGTCTCAGGAAGAGGTGCCTATGCCTTTTTGCTTTCCTACAGAAAGTCCGAGATTTATACCCAGGTCAGATGTTGAAATGATCTACGGAGATTATGATCCGGAAGGATGTCGTGCTCCGCCAAATTCATTAGAGGAGGACACTCTGATGAAAGATAACTTTGACCACAATTACTATGGCCCGATGGATGGCCTGCCAATGTGGCAGCCTTACCCAGGAAACTTGGGGCAAGAAAGTCAGCCGAACAATGAAACTCAGCTGAGCGTCATTGAACAGAATACCTGTGTCCCCACCATGTCATGGGATCAACACTCAGGTCATTCAAAAACTACTCAACATGAAGATGAATTCACAACGTTTGCAGGACTAGAATTCATCAACTATGCTTTTCCCGAGGTCAACGTCATCGAGAAAGATGACTCCTCCAGTTCCAAAGAAGTTTGGGACACTCTGGGACAACCTAGTGGAAAATACGACTTTATGGTCAAGTACACTGCTCCCGAAAGCTCTCGTATCAGGCTCGAAGATATCCAGTCAACTGGATGGGGAGATACCGCTGAGAGCACAAATGCTATGCAAAATACAACAGAGGAATCCTCCTACGACAATTCTGCTTGGGAGACAGATTCCAATGATCCTGCTTCACCAGAAATCAGCGTCATTTCTGAAGACAAATCAAGGAAGGTTCCAGACTTTGTGATTCACCGAGGAGTTCGCCGCCAATGGGTTGCTGTCGAGGTTTCGAAGGTCGTTCATCAGTCAAAGTAAATGCCATCTTTAACCTTTCACCCTGCCCAGGTGAAACGGATATTTTGATAGGGCTCATTTTCTATAAATTTCCCTCTTCGCTTAGCCCAAAGCGACAGAGTTTTGTTTTATAGGGCTGTAGTTTCAAGATTCGACTTGTTCATTAATAAAATAACGTCGTTCTGTAATTTCCGCATTAATTGCTATTTTCTCTTTTTGCTTTTTCAGAAAATGGTAATCCTAAAAAACATTCAATAATAAAAACAAGCAGTAAAATAAATACACTGCACACACTTGCATTTTCTCTATCTCTTCTAAACACGAATTATCACGTCATGCAGATTGCTTGTTTTATACCCCGTTGAAACATACGATCCGATGCCTTCTCCCAACTTTGAGTTCCCGTTATTCGAGGCTGAAGAAGAAAATGACAACGAAATTCCAGAAGAAATCAGGTTCGGAGCACTGCTCAGTCCAACTGCCAGAGAGGGTTTGATAAAGCTTCTCAAAGAATTCCCCGATGTGTTCGCTTGGTCCTATCAGGATATGCCAGGGTTGGATACCAGCATCATGGAACATCACTTACCATTAAGATTGGAATGTCCGCCAGTAAAGCAAAGGTTGAGACGCACTCACCCGGACATGGCCATCAAAATCAAAGAGGAGGTACAGAAACAGATCGACGCGGGTTTCCTCGCTACATCTGAATATCCTCAATGGTTAGCCAACATCGTACCCGTTCCCAAAAAGGACGGAAAGGTTAGAATGTGTGTCGATTACAGAGATCTGAACAAGGCAAGTCCAAAGGACGACTTTCCTTTACCACACATCGACATGTTGGTTGACAGCACATCAAAGTTCAAAGTATTCTCCTTCATGGATGGATTCTCGGGCTATAACCAGATCAAAATGGCGCCGAAAGACATGGAGAAAACTTCGTTCATTACCCCATGGGGTACCTTTTGTAACAAGGTAATGCCGTTCGGTTTGAAGAATGCCGGGGAAACCTATCAAAGGGCCATGACTACTCTGTTTCATGACATGATACACAAAGAAATCGAGGTATATGTCGATGATTTGATTGCAAAATCAAGAACAGAGGATGAGCACGTTGAACATCTATCAAAATTGTTCGAACGTCTAAGAAAATTCAAGCTCCGCTTGAATCCCAACAAGTGCACCTTCGGTGTCCGTTCGGGGAAACTACTAGGGTTCATCGTCAGTCAGAAAGGAATTGAAGTTGATCCTGACAAGGTCAAGGCCATTCAAGAAATGCCTTCTCCGAAAACTGAAAAACAAGTCAGAGGATTCTTGGGACGTTTGAACTACATCTCCAGATTCATATTCCTTATGACCGCGACGTGTGCGCCGATTTTCAAATTACTCAAAAAGAACCAGGATTGCGTTTGGTCAGAAGATTGCCAAACCGCCTTCGACAGTATCAAGGAATATCTGTTGAATCCTTCGATTCTATCACCTCCAGTGGAAGGAAGACCACTGATCATTTACCTCACAGTCCTAGAGGACTCAATGGGATGTGTACTTGGCCAACAAGACGAAACCAAAAGGAAAGAGTCTGCCATTTACTATCTAAGCAAGAAATTCACCGACTGTGAAACTCGGTACACAATGCTTGAGAAAACTTGTTGCGCTTTGGCTTGGGCAGCCAAACGTCTTCGCCAGTACATGATTCGTCATACTACTTGGATGGTCTCCTAAATGGATCCAATCAAGTACGTTTTCGAAAAACCTGCTCTTACGGGAAGAATTTCCCGTTGGCAGATGTTACTATCAGAATATGACATAGAGTACCATGCTCAGAAAGCCGTTAAAGGAAGTATTTTAGCCCATCATTTGGCTCATCAACCGATTGACGATCAAGAATCAATCGGGTTTGACTTCCCAGACGAAGATGTCATGTATCTAAAGATGAAAGATTGCGATGAACCGCTACCCAGTGAAGGGCCAGAACCAGGTTCCCAGTGGGGACTTATCTTTGACGGAGCAGTCAATCATTATGGAAACGGAATTGGGGCAATCATTGTTACCCCTCAGGGTACCCACATTCCTTTCACCGCTCGACTTACGTTCAAATGTACGAACAACGAGGCCGAATACGAAGCATGTATCATGGGTCTCGAAGAAGCGATTGATTTAAGGGTCAAAAACTTGGACGTATACGGCGATTCAGCCCTGGTTATCAACCAGATCACAGGAGATTGGAACACATACCAATCAGGATTGATTCCTTACAAAGACCATGCAAGGAGGTTGTTACCCTTCTTCAACAGAGTTGACTTTCATCACATCCCTCGTGATGAGAATCACATGGCTGATGCATTAGCCACTCTCTCTTCCATGATTAGTGTAGGTCGATGGAATGACCTACCTAAGATCGACATAATGCGCCTTGAACGGCCCGCTTACATCTTCGTGATTGAAGCAGTCATAGACGACAGACCTTGGTATCACGATATCAAATGCTTCCTTCAGAAACGAGAGTACCCATCTGGGGCACTCAGAAAAGATAGAAAGACCCTCAGAAGATTGGCTGGAAACTTCTTCCTGAGCGGTGACACTCTCTATAAGAGAAATTTTGACATGGTCTTGCTCCGATGCATAGACAGACCAGAAGCAGACATGCTCATGAAAGAAATTCACGAAGGATCCTTTGGCACTCATGCCAACGGACACACAATGGCGAGAAAAATTCTCAGGGCCGGGTATTATTGGTTGACCATGGAATTCGACTGCTACAAGTACATGAGGAGGTGTCACAAGTGTCAGATATACTCCGACAAAATTCATGTACCGCCATCACATCTCAAAGTTCTTTCTTCCCCATGGCCATTTTCCATATGGGGAATTGATATGATTGGCATGATTGAGCCCAAGGCTTCAAACGGACATCGGTTCATCCTGGTAGCCATTGACTATTTCACCAAGTGGGTCGAAGCAGCGTCATTCGCCAATGTAACCCGACAAGTGGTGGTCCGATTTATCAAAAAAAATATCATCTGCCGTTATGGTGTTCCAAGCGAGATCATTACTGATAATGGATCTAACTTGAACAATAAGATGATGAAAGAGTTGTGTGCAGAGTTCAAGATCGAACACCATAACTCATCTCCCTACCGACCCAAGATGAATGGAGCGGTAGAAGCGGCTAACAAGAACATCAAAAAGATTGTTCAAAAGATGGTTGTAACCTATAAAGATTGGCACGAAATGCTACCCTTTTCTCTTCACGGTTATCGCACATCTGTCCGCACTTCAACAGGGGCAACCCCTTTCTCTCTAGTATATGGCATGGAGGCAGTGCTCCCCATAGAATTAGAGATCCCATCAATTCGGGTATTGATGGAAGCTAAGCTCACCGAAGCTGAATGGTGTCAAAGTCGACACGATGACCTGAATCTGATCGAAGAAAAGAGAATCACGGCACTATGCCACGGTCAGTTATATCAACAGAGAATGAAAAGGGCGTTCGACAAAAAGGTCCGACCTCATGTCTTCAGGAAAGGAGACCTTGTGCTCAAGAAGATACAATCATTTCTCACTGATTCTCGGGGCAAATGGACCCCAAATTATGATGGCCCCTATGTGGTCACGAAAGCTTTCTCAGGCGGCACCTTGAGACTTGCAACCATGGACGGAGAGGAATTTGCCTACCCCACGAATGTTGATGTAGTCAAGAAATACTTCGCCTAAACTAAACTAAAAAAAAAACGTCTCGGTGGATTGAAAACCCGAAAGGGCGGTCCAGGCAAAAGTTAGAGACATGAAAAGAATCATCCCGATGGATTGGAAATCTCATAGTACAATCCAGGCAAAAGTTAGGGATAATGGCAAGTAACTATGTTCAACAGAGGCAAGTCCCTCAGCAGCAGTTGCATCATCTATCGGAGGAAATCTCCAGTCAAAGGTCATCTTCGACAGAAGCTCAAGATGTCCCGAATTCAAAGTTGGTAGAAGAATAGTGGTCGTTATGTTTCAACGTAGCCCTTTTCCCTGTAAATTACCATTTTCTAACTTTGTATATACTCTTTGGAATCACGCGTTTGGCTGATCTCCATCTTATCAATAAAATTTGAGCCCTTGTGCTTTTGTTTGTAATTCTTTACTTGTTTTAGCTTTACAGAACGACGTTGTTTAAACTTAATCAACGATTCTTGAAATAAAACAAAAATGAATTTACTTGTTAAACTTTTTCTGCTTTTAAATTAGAGATGGCATTTCTTTTGACTGTTGAACATCAGAAGAACATCGATCGCTTCTCCCGAAGTAAGCGAACTTCAAAGTGCAGAATCAAAGTACTCCTTCTAAGCCAGTATGCTTGAATGAAGGGATCAACTGTGTCAGAGACCTTGTTTCGTCTGACACGCCTCGGCCGAGTTCTCATCTCCTAAGCCCGATCGACATAGCTCCCAACGGGACTATCTCTCCTAAGCAAGGTAGAATTGCTATTTTGAATCAACGGTACTTCTTCGCCCCGCGATGGTCGAGTATCCAATTGTGTTCATCCATTAGTCTGTATGTCGCGTCTGTTTTGTCAGCATATACATACATACATCATGCATTTTTTATTTGCATTCACATTTCATATTGCATCACTATCACTCTAGTCGGTCTTGTCCCCTAGTGATAGAAGTCCTCTCAATCGAGTTGTCAGTTCTTGCCTTGTCAGGAAATACTGTGTCGGAACAACCTCGCTTCCAGTTTAATTCTGGAAAGAAGTTGGCACGTGGCCACTTTGATAACTTGAACCTCTGAAAAGCCGGAGAAAACTTTCAATAAACATCACTCTTCGCCATTGAAGATGATATCCTTGCTTTCCCGGATTAAGGAAAATCCACAGAGAAAGCCTCGTGATCAGAGATTTGGCAGCACACCAGTGTTTCTCCGAAAAGCCGCTGATGGAAAGGTCATCGGCACCTCAAAATTGGACCCCATCATATGGCGTTTCTCCGGGAAGATCCCGAGAAAAGTATGATGAAATATCCCAAACGAAAACAGTCTCTCAAGAGACTCGCTTTCCCTAGTAGAATCGACAAATGGCGTCTCCAACAGAGAAGTTTGTGCAACTTTACAACTCAGACACTGGGTTCCCCAGCAAGTCTGACATCAAACATTTTTCTGTCAAATGGCATCTCCCCAGGAAAATTCGGCGAGAAGTTTGAAGGAAAACCGCTACACATAGCGTCCCTTGTCAATAAAGTTTATTGACAAAAGAAACTAAGACCAGTTCCTTGGTAGGAAACTAGGATCGAGGGGAAGTTTACTTCAGAAACTGAGACCAGTTCCTTGGTAGAAAACCAGGATCGAGGGGAAGTTTACTTCAGAAACTGAGACCAGTTCCTTGGTAGAAAACCAGGATCGAGGGGAAGTTTAAATCAGAAACTAAGACCAGTTCCTTGGTAGGAAACTAGGATCGAGGGGAAGTTTATTGACAAAAGAGACTGAGACCAGTTCCTTGGTAGGAAACCAGGATCGAGGGGAAGTTTACCTTTTCTAAGCATCATGGCTTAGCTAAAGAAGATGAATGCATAAGCTACCATTCATAACCACCATCAAAATTTCGGATATTCCGATATTTAATCCTCTTGCACCCCGAATGCCCGAATCCCTTCGTCATTCACACCTTCGGGTCCAAGAAGATTAAATAGGGGCATCTGTAATACCCCAAATTTTGACCACTTAGATTTCCCATCATTGTGAAAATCATCATCACAATATGGATGTACCATCATGCTTCATCAGTCTCCCCAAAGATGGGTGAGCATCCACTACAATCAAAATTAGGGTTTCAAGCCCTCTCTGAGTGCTTAGACAAAGGATCAATCAAGAAATGACATGATCTTCAACTTGTCTAATCTCTCAAACATCCACAATGGATCAAAAAGGACTCCCACTTCAAGGATTAAGCACAAGGCTGCTCCCTTCTAGGTGGATCAAGTCTCAAGATCGACAGTGTCACCAAATTAGGGTTTTGGTCGACCAGGGCCTCCAGATGGAAATTTTCATCTGGGCACAAGGTAATGATCCAAAACATAACCTAATATACTTCATGGAACCTTATGAACCCATGCATCAAGTCAATTTTGTCTCAGGGGATGCATACATCAAAAATCAGGAATTAGGGTTTCTTGACCTAATTCACCCCTAAGTTGACTTTTGGGACAAACCATGAGCCAAGACCTCAAGACATGATTTGAGGGTCTCTAATATACCATATTGATCCATTTGGAACAATGGATTGATCCAAGAAGTTTGAGCAACAAGTCTCAATTTCATCTGCCCCACAATTAGGGTTTTAAGGGAAAAGTCAACTGTAACTTTGACTTTTGACCAGGACATGCTCCCAACCCCTAATACATGATTGAATATACCCTATGACACCCATGGAACATGTCCATCAAGTTTGATTTAGGTCAAGGACATGATTTCCTGAGGAATTGCACAGTTTGGAATTCATCTGATAAAAAATCAACTGTGCACAAAAGTCAACTTTGACTTTTTGAGATTCTTCACCAAAATGGATTTTTAACCCTAAAATGATGTTAATGTATGATTTGAATCATCATTCATCAAGAAAAATCAAGAAAGTGGCAAGGGTACCAACTTTGGAGGACCATAACTCCTAAACCACAAGGCCATTTTTTCTCATCCAAATATGGATTTGTAGCCCTCATTATCATCTACAAAAACTTCAACTACAAGTCATTCCAATTCGTTAAGGATTTTGAGTTATGGAGTGAACAAAGTGGCTGAAAAGTGAAAATGTCACTTTTTCCAACACTTAGTGAAATTTTCACTAAGTCAGATTCTGCCTCACTTTTTGCCAAATGTAGGGGGATTTTTCACTTGGATTTTCACTAGAGGAGACTTGGATTTTCATTTGCCAACATTGGCCAAACCTACTTACCAGCTGCCATGCACTATTCCTTGCAAAACAAACTTGCTCTACTATAAATAGAGCTCAATTGTGGTTAGTTTAAGTACACCAAAGCCATCTAACAGATGCTTTCCTCAAAATCTCTTCTTTCACTCCAATTTTGCCTTCTAAGGCAAGTCACTATCGGGTTTTGAGTTTGAGAGCAATTCCAATCAAACCAATCACTCACACACCTCACATACATCACATATGAGCTGATCAAACACTTAGATTACTTCTGAAACATCAATTTCACAAAATCACCAGCTGGTTGCTCAAATTTTCAAACAAGTTGCAGCTGAGGTACCACAAAGTGATCCAGCCAATTTCAATCAAGTCCAACCATCCCAACACAATCCATAGGGTGTAGGGAAGCTGTTCAGATCATCACCACTCATCTGTAACACCTCCAAATCAAAAATCACATTGCACTTGTTGTCATGACTTGGAGGTGAATACTTAATTTTTGAAGCATTAATCCAAGATCACAATTTGTTTTCCATGTGTTAAACAATTTTTGATCATTTTAATTGAATTTTTATTTCAATTAAATACATTTTGAAAAACAAATTAGGGTTTTGGATTAATTCAACCCTCATAAATCATTTTCAAAAACTTTTTGGGCCTCTTGAGAGAGTGTAAGACCCATCCCCCCTTGTACAAAAACTTTTTGGGCCTCATTCATTGTATAAGTCCCTCTGTACAAGTAAACGGCGCGATCGTCGCCTTTTTTAAATAAACCTGGGCCTACCCTCGTGTTATAAGCCCCACTCTTTTTCCTTTAAACCTTTTTGGGCCTCTTGAGAGAGTGTAAGACCCATCCCCCCTTGTACAAAAATTTTTTGGGCCTCATTCATTGTATAAGTCCCTCTGTACAAGTAAACGGCGCGATCATCGCCCGTTTAAAAATAAAAACCATCTGGGCCTACCCTCGAGTAGTAAGACCCATTTCTTTTTTTCTTAAACCTTTTTGGGCCTCTAATAGAGTGTAAGACCCAATCCTTTTTTTGACCAAATCATTTTTGGGCCTCATTCATTGTATAAGCCCCGATACCGTCAAAAACAAACGGCGCGATCGTCGCCTTTTCAAAAAAAAACCATCTGGGCCTCTCCTTGAGCTATAAGACCCATTCAAAACACTTTGGGCCTCTATTAGAGTGTAAGACCCAATCCCCTTTTTAACCAAAACATTTTGGGCCTCACTTATTGTATAAGTCCCTCTGCGTTAAAAGGAAAACCTCGGCGCGATCACCATTTTAAAACGGAAAATCATTTGGGCCTACCCTCGTGTTATAAGCCCCACTCTTTTTCTTTAAACCTTTTTGGGTCTCTTGAGAAAGTGTAAGACCCATCCCTTTGTACAGAAAACCATTTTTGGGCCCCAGTCACTTGCATAAGTCCCGCTGTACAAAGTCAAACAGTGCGCTCACTGATAAAACCCTGGGCCTCTCCTTGAGCTGTAAGCCCCAAATCTTTCTTTTTCAAAGCAATTTCTCCTTTGATTTTGAATATACTGTTGTTTTCAATCTTTCTTTGTTGAACAACTAACCAAACAGCATGGAAGCACTCCAACCGAGTAAGTGGTTATCGCTTTCATTTACTGCTTTCATATTATAAACTGTATTGTGGGGCTGCTCACTGTAAGTCTCCTTTCATAAACTCATATCTACTGTGTAATAATAGTATAGATATTTCGAGTTTCCCCGGCTACTACGTCTAGAACTAGGTGATGCCGTTTCGTTTATTCGTAGAAATAGACGCCTAGATCCCCAATAGGAGCACCAGATACAGTCTTCTCTTCGGCTGTCCTCCTTAGGAATCGTCAAGAAGCTCTACTCCCCAAGATGAATGTATTCTCCGTGAATGGCATCTTTGAGTTTCTTCCAAATTCTCGAACTTTCCTGACTTGATCTATTCCTTGTGGATAGCTTGCCTTGAATGTCTCGGGGTTTGGGTACCCACTACGGTCATAACCTTGGACCTTAACTAAGGAACCCTCTTTAAAAGCTAAAAGTCGCTGGATAGTAAACCTCGCACGTTTACGAGATACAAAAAGGTTCTCATTGAGCCAAACAAGCAATAACCTCCATCTCGGGCTTTATACGAGATACCAAAAGACTCCATCGTCGGGTCAAAATCTTTTAGCCTCTCTCTCGGGCTTTGTACGAGACACAAAATAGCCTCCTCTTAGGCTTTGTATAATGATTTTCCTAGCGGAAATTAGCCTCCTCTTAGGCTTTGTATAAGAAAACCACTGGTTAATCTAATTAACCTTTTAGCATCAAAGTTGTGCCTCGTTCACAGTATACAAACATCAACAACTCCTTTCCCTTCATCTAATCGCTGTAAGCGGCAAGCCTCTGGATCATCTACATCCATGCCATTGTCCCTCTTTTAGCATGAGAAATTCCTAAGGAAATATGGCATTGCTCTACACTGAGTTAAAGTCTTCTCCTTCAGGTTAAAACCCTTTCTTCGGAAATTATGGCATTGCTCGGATCCACGTATCCCAGTTAAAGTAATTCTCCTTCTCCCCTCTTTAGAGATGACCAATTCTCTCTAAAGCCGAGGTCTTTCAGCTTCACGTCTTGGGCTTTGAACAAGACACAAATAGACCTTTTAGCTTCACATCTTGGGCTTTGAACAAGATACAAATCACCTTTCGCTTCACGTCTTGGGCTTTGAACAAGACACCAAAAACCAATTTCCTCCCATAGAATAGGAGGAACTACGAACGCTCTGATTTCCCTGTTTCGGTAAACGGGAATACGTAGGCATAAGATCGAAAGAAAAGATCTTAGCGAGCGCAATCAACAAAAAACCCAAATCCCATATCTCAGTCAATCAAAAGCTGTAATTCAAAAGCATCAGTCCTAACATCCTAATCCTTGTTCCCCATCAGAAACCCTCTGTCTAGATAAAAAGAAAGAAATTGTATTGGCGAAAATACAAATAACCAGTACAAAGGCCCCCCACATTGATAGCATCTGTAACCTAACAGACCGCTGTTTAAACTCAGTATGCAAGCAGGGTTAATTGGAGACATCTATTTCCCTGCCTTATTCAGCTCACAATAGGATAAAAAATGAATCGACCTGTAGTTTTAAGCTCAAACCGCAGAGAGCGACCAACGCTTAAGAACCGCATCCAAAATCGCTCGCTACACTCCCAATAGAAGTTGAAATCCCTTCTATGAGAGTTTTGATGGAAGCTGGATAGCCTGAGGTTGAATGGTGTCAGAGTAGATACGATCAGTTGAATTTGATTGAAGAGAAAAGAATGACAACCTTGTGTCATGGCCAATTATATCAACAGAGAATGAAGAAAGCATTTGATAAGAAGGTCCGGCTTTGTGTGTTTAGAGAAGGCGACCTCGTGCTAAAAAAGATCTCGACTTTTACCACTGATTCTAGGGGCAAGTGGACTCCTAATTATGAAGGCCTATATGTTGTTAAGAAAGCCTTCTCTGGCGGTGCATTAATTCTTACAACTATGGATGGTGAAGAGTTCACTCGTCTTGTGAATGTCGATGCAGTCAAGAAATACTTCACCTAAAAAATAAAAAGAACAGCTCGCTAAGTTGAAAACTCGAAAGGATGGCTTAGGCAAAAATAAGCGTCTCGGTGGGATGAAAACCTGAAAGGGTGGTCCAGGCAAAAATTAGAGACAAGAACAAAAATAATCATCTTAGTGGATTAAAAACCCGAGAGGGCAATCTAGGCAAAAGTTAGATATTATGGCAAGTAACTGCATCTGGCCAATCTTGATCGTTTGAAGCAACATTTCCTGTCAATGAATCTCTTTCAATCATTCTCAACGGAAGTTTTGAGCATAGTGGAATTCAAAGTTGTTAGGGAGAATAGTGGTCATTGTATTTCAATGTAGCCCTTTCCATGTATTTACCATTTTTTAAACTTTGTAATGATCCATGGAGTTACGTCATTTGCGGACTACCATTCTAATAATAAAATTTGGGTCTTTGTCCCTTTATTTGCAATTCTTACTATATTTCTGTTTGCAAAATTTCATTTATTGTTGATGATGATTTTTGAAACAAATGGGAATAATTGATTTAAATTTTGAAAATTATAAAAGCATTTTCCTTTGATTTATGAATACAAAAAGGAATGTCAACGACTATCCCAAGAATGGTAAGATCGTAAAGCGCAAAGCTTAGTGTTTTCCTCAGCAGGGTTTGTTCTTACTCCCCAGTAGAGTTTGTTGACATTTCCTCAGCAGAGCTTGTTCCCATGGATGTAACGAGGTTCCCCTTTTAGTTGTTAACAAGATGATGGGTTCCTGCAAAGGTTTGTTTAGATCCAATACCGTTTGCTTTTTTCCCCAGCTAGGTCTCGATTTAGATCTTCTCCAAGCTGGATATGTTTTGTTCCGTCAGCCAGGTGTTATGATCAAGTAGTTGAGCAGTTGTCGAGTTTCATCTCTCCCTAATGATAATCCTCACGCAGAGGTTCATATTTTGCTGTTCCCAACAGAAGTTATATGAGGAATCCCCATTCAGAGTTTTATCCTCTATATGTGTTGTTGTTGCTTTGGATGTCCCCAAGCGAAGAACGATGTTATTTCCCTTTAAGAAGTATTGACGTAGTGGTCACTTGTGAGGTTTTATTTTGTCTTGTGGATGTCTTTCTATCCAGGTTGTTATACCCAAAGATTCATCCTTGCTGATTCCCCAGCGGAGGCAGTTCATTATTGCTTTGAATGTTCCCAAACATAGAGCAGTGATATTGACTTCTTACTTTCCTCGGTAAATCCATAACGTTTTTCTCTCCATATGGTTTTTATTCAAAGATTTATCTTCATTGTTCCCCAGTGAAGGTAGTGCATCACCATTGCGGCTATTACCCAACAAAGTCGTTGATGACGTTTCTATTCAAGGAGTATTAATATAGTAGTCACCTATTGGGTTTTCTCTCATCTATATTGAGTATTGATCTAAAATCCCCTGCAGCTTGACCTTGTGATATCAACTTCTCGATTTCATCGGCAAGTCCAGGATGCTTTGCTCAGAGTTAGCTAATACCCAGAGAGTTTTCTCGTATCTCCAGCAGATATGTCTTGCTTTCTCAGTGGAGTTTGTGTAACTGTTTACATGTTTAAAATCCCTAGCGGATTCAGCTTTTCCATAGCAAATCTCCTCATCTTTTTAAAGTGGAAGTTCTTGTAAAAAAATTATTATCCTAAAGAAGAGTCAGAAGATTTGGGTTGTTTTGATTCCCCAACAGTTTTCCTTCCATCCTTGGAGTAGAGTTCATGATGTTATCCCCTTTGTAGATCATTGATGTTAAAAGATTGATGTTTGGGTTTCTCCCTAAGCAATATTTTTCTCTCCAGCAAAGTTCAAGCCTTGTAATAGAATTTATTTTCCTTTGGTGGATTTTATTCATCTCTTGCAAGATTTCTTTAGTTGAATCCCTAAGAGAGTTTCTAATGATATCTCCATCTTGTTGAGATTAGCCGAGTATTCAGTGGTGTTATGATGTTTATTCACCCTCTGTTTATCCTTATGTCTGTTTTGTCAGCATATTCATACTCATATTCATTGCATGCACATTGATTTGTTGTGCATAGCATATTGTTGTTGCATTGTGCATTTTGCATTTGTGTTGGTGCTTCTTTGCTCTCTAGTGTTGTTATCCCCGCAGAGCGTGTATGTCCTCCCTCCATTAGAGTGTCGACCCGTAAGCAGAAAATGCCTATCTTTGTTAATTCCGCACTGAGTTTATGTCTCGTAAAAGATATTTGTTTTATCCTTCCTCCCCAGTTCATTTGTCTGGATGGAATTAACCCCTAGTTGAGATATTTCCTCACCGGGTAGAGTCTTGTTTGACCATTTCTCTATGGCTTGCTCTTGGATTGATTTTTGGTCCCTTGCTATGACAACATAAGCTTATTACCTTTGTCGTACTGTGCATTTAGTTGGTAGTAGGTAATATAGCTTGAGTTGGTTACCTTGTCGTAGATATCACCTCGTTAATAGTTGGTAATCCCTCCTTCTTGAGTTTATTACCTTTGTCGTCCTGCCCTTAGTTGGTAGTAGGTAATATTTCTCTTCCCTGTTGAGCTTGTTACCTTTGTCCTACTGCCCATTTAGTTGGTAGTAGGTAATATAGCTTGAGTTGGTTACCTTGTCGTAGCTATCACTTTGTTGATAGTTGGTAATCCCTCTTTTTTTGAGTTTATTACCTTTGTCGTCCTGCCCTTAGTTGGTAGTAGGTAATATTTCTCTCCTTTTGAGCGTATTACCTTTGTCGTACTGCCCGTTAGTTGGTAGTAGGTAATATAGCTTGGTTGATTACCTTGTCGTAGCTATCACTTGGTTGATAGTTGATAGTCTTTCCATTCGAGTTGGTTACCTTGTCGTAGCTATCACTTGGTTGATAGTTGGTAATCTCTCCTTTTTTAGTTTATTACCTTTGTCGTCCTACCCTTAGTTGGTAGTAGGTAATGTTTCTCATATCCTTTTGGTTTATTACCTTGTCGTAGCTATCACTTCGTTGATAGTTGGTAATCCATCCTTTTTGAGTTTATTAGCTTTGTCGTACTGCCCTTAGTTGGTAGTAGGTAATATTTCTTGTATCCCTTTGGTTGATTGCCTTGTCGTAACTGCCCCTTTGTCAGTAGTTGGTAATCTTTCCTTTCGATCATGTTATTATCAGGTGTCTGGTAGTAGATGATATTTTCCCCAGCAGAGATTTTTCCCTCCCCTGTTGGGATGAGTTATCCCTCTTTCATTTCTTGTGTTGGTAATTTTCCCTTAGTGGAATCTTACTCTTTGGTTTTTCCCCAGTGGAGTCTGTTTTCTTTTCTTTTGCTTCCCAGTTTTTGTTTGTCTCCTGTGACATATTCTCCCCCACAGAGGTCTTGTATATGCATACCATCTGCATAATCATATCATTTTGTGGTCTCGTAGGGCCAAAAATTGGGTTTATTATAAGTCTCTTCTATCTCGTCGAGACAAAGATGTTCATCTTTATATCTCCGGATAGAAGAAACTTAAATAGGGGCAGCTGTAATACCCTAATTTTACCCCTAAGATCCCACTTATCATTTGCCTCTCATACCACAAACAAGATAACGAGCTTTGATTCTTTTGCCTTCCTTTGTAGGTTTGCTCTTGAGGGAGATCACTAAACACCCTTGTTTTCTTGTTTGTTTATAATTATGTTTACTAACCCCTAATTAAAATTAAAAAAAAAATATATGTTTGTCTTTTTTCCTTTACTAACTTTTTCAGGAAGGGATTTGGATCAAGAATATCAATTACTAGTTCCTCAGCTCGAATGAAATTCATTTGAACAAAGTCAAAGTTGATATGCAAACAATTCAAAATCATTTGATCAAGAGTTTCCCAAGAGTTAATTGACTATTATTCAAGAGACTCCAAGGTTCATGTGTTTATTTCCATGCCTTCTTTGACAAACAAAAGAATCGAGCCAGAGCCACAACAGTGCAACAAAAAGGCAAATTTTCACATTTTTTGTTGTGTTAATCGATTAACACTATGTGGTTAACCGATTAACCATGCCCAGAATTGTGAAAATGAGCCAAATTCAAATTCTGCAGCATTTTGGCACCAATTTTCACTTGTTTCATCATGAGAATATTCTAGATCACCTCATTTTAATTCCCCTACATAATCACAATTAATTCCCACCACACCCTCATTAATCACCACTTGATCTTGATTTTGCCTCCAAATTCAAATTCCAATCCTAACTTTGGCTCCAAACCAAGCTCCAAGCCACCAAAATTTCCAAGCCTAAATCCTATAAATAGAGGCTTCATTTCATTGATTCTACAAGCTTTTGATAGCCAAATTCAGCTTGTCAAAATTCTTCCTCATTCTCAATTTTCTTCATCTACCCAAATTCACCAAAGCTCTTTCTTCCATTAAAAGTTTGTAAGCTTTTAATTAAAGCTTACTAATCTTTGAGCTAAAACCTTCATCGATACACTTATTCTACCATTGTTGTGTTTGATCCATCTTCCATAATGTGATCTCCTTTTGATTCTTGTTGCTTGATCTTTGGATCTTGCAAATTATGTTCCATTGGTGTTACTTGATGTTGTTTTATTTGAATTTTTGTGCTAAATTGCATTCATGATCATGAGGTGTTTGAAGAAATGATTGAATCATGAATGCTGATTTTTTTCAATTTTTTTTGCTGTATTGTCAGGGTTAATCGATTAACCAGTAGCAGAATTATGTTTTTGGTTCTGTTTTGGGACTGTTTTGAGTTCTTTTCTTCCCTCTTCCATTTCCTTTTGTTTTGCCTTGAATTGTGGTGTTTGTTGATCAAATTCCTCTTTAAATTCAATGGACTTAGGGTGTCGATGAAGTTGGATAAACATTCACTAATTCAAATCTATCTTTAAAATGAATTGTTCAATTCATTTAGGTGCTTTGAGTTAATGATATGTTTAGTGCTTTAATCCACAAATATGAGTGGTTGAACTTAAAGATGTAAGGATTCAAATATTGTAATTCAATTTGACTTCCCTTTCCCCCTCTTATCTTTTTTTTTCTTTTGATCAATGAAAGTCTTCAATATCATTGGAACTTATTTTAAGTTCTTGATGAAGACAAGATCGTTACCTCTTTTCTTTTCGTGCAGTATTGCTTTCGGAGAGTGGTCAACATATCACTTCTCTAGCATACATTAACACTAACATTGTTATTGACCGGCCTCAGATAGTCATGGCTTTTATATAAGTCCGATTACGATTGCTTAACATAGCGCTAAATTGTCCCGAAATCGAAAAAACTATTGTGTTTTGTAAGTGAATTATCAGTCTACTATTCTTCCATGGCGTAGTTTGAAATATATTGGATTTCTCTTGTTACCCGTGGGGGTTAGTTGGCATACTCATTGATTTTATCCGAGTTGGAGCCCTCCCCAAGGTAATGTATGAGACCATGTTTTCATTCTCATGGATGACTAGTTGAGCATTTCCGAAAAGCAACAAAACTTGTTCTCTTATTTTGGATCATTATTGCTCTATATTGTATATTAATTATGCTATGTTTATGCTTCTTTCTCGCTCCCTATATTTCTTTATTTTTTTATGCTTTATGTTATCATATCATATCATATTATTTGTTTATGTTTCCGTCATTTTTCCTTTGTCCACACTGACCATTTGTTTATGTTTATGCTCTCTTTCTTTTGTCCATTTGGACCAAAAACATCAATAAGGCTAAAACCCCTAAAAAACATGTTCTCTTAATGGTGGACTATTGTTACTATCCTTTTCATTGGACATGGAACTTTGGACTTAGAACTAGGATCTTAACCTATGCTTGGAAGTTTGTAATGGTAAACCTTGGATTTTTGGGTACTTGGAGTTCTCTTTTGAAGACCTGTCTTGATCAAGGCCTAATCTAGAGAAAAGAATGCTTATGTCATGGAGCTTGCTTGTGTGGTTAGACCGTTCTTATCATTAGCTTTTAGCTTTTTGCTTTAGGATAGTCACTTATTCTCCACCCCTTCTTTAATTTTCAAAAATCTCCTCCCTTTTTCAAAACCTTCTTGTTTTCAAAATGAAACCACTTTCATAATAAACCTTGACTTTTGTCAAGTGATTTTCAAACTTTGTTTTCTTTAATAAATGTCAATCAATGTTAATCATACTTTGACTAATTTCAAAAAGGCATAAAAAATACAAAAACTCATTCAAACCATTTTGTGCCTTTGTGCACTTTTTCATTTAAAACTATTCAAAAAGTTTAGACATGAGTCATTTTCATAGTTGAGATGTAATTCTCCTATTCCCCATAGTATTTAAGATGTTGACATTTTCCACTTAGATGTTGAGTGATAGACTTGTTGATTTTAATCCAAGCAAAATCCTCCATCTTAAGGCGATGCAAATATTGTTGTCTTATACTTGTGGGCGACTAGTCGTAGTTCTTTCCTTTAAATGACGACTTGTCTTTACATTTAAAATGAACCATAACAAACCAATTATATTATTTGTACCACGAACTACGGGGTTTTGATCCTATATTGCACTTTGTGGGTACGTAGGCATGAGACGATAAGTCTCTCCAAACACAAAAATCTTAAAAAAAAATACCTCTCTTCTCATCTCCCTAATCTCATTTCAAATAAACCTTTTCAAACCAAAAAGAGTAGATATTTCAAAGGGTTCCTATAGAGTACTATAGACGTTTTGGGTGCTAACACCTTCCCATCGCGTAACCAACCCCCTTACCCAGTCACTGTTCTTTTGTTCTTGTTTTAGAACTTGTTTAGGCTTTGTTCGCTCTTTTTCCTTTCCTTCTGGATAAAATAAAAGTGAGGTGACGACTCTTGCATTTTTTAGTTGAGTTAATCAATATCTTACACTCACAAATTTCTCCGCTACAATGGGCATCCGCATTTCCAACACACGTATTAGCATTTTTTTTCTTTACGGTTTTGTTGTAGGCATATCTGGAATTTCAAAAGGTTTCAAAGCCTGATTAATCGCATCCTCACAAAGTCATCACATCATCAATACAAGCAAAATACAAAGGTTTCCATGCCTATTTGTCAAAGCAAATAGTCGAATATCAGAGTCATGGCCATAGCACCTTGCTTCAAGCAAATTGGGCAAGATTTGACTGTGTTAATCGATTAACCATTTGCTAGGCAAAATGTGTTAATCGATTAACACATGTATTTTGGCAGATTTTCTGTAGTTTTTCATGACAACAACTTTTCCTCTACTTCTTTGGGGTTTGCTTGGTTCTAGCATCAAGTGGAATATTCTAGACCTTAAAGACACTTCAAGAATCCACTTGCATTTTCTACAATACATCATTTTGAATCAAGACCACCATGAACCTACATTTCCAAGCATGTGAACCATTGGATTTTGAACTTGCATTGGGATTCTCCCACCGAGTTAACAAATAACTAACTGAGTCAACTTCCAAACCAAAAGCCAAACCACCCTTAGCTAGCTCCAAACTAAGTTCTAAATGAAATTCTGGTACCAGATATGTGATGTTACGTGTGATGTCACAACAACACACTCTGCAATGGACAAAGTAAAACAACAGAAGAGTACATAAAGTATTGTTCACCCAGTTCAGTTAAACAACTTACTCTGTGGGCCACCAAGCCAGGAAGGAATTTTACTATCAGTAGAATTAATTTACAGACTCAACAACCTAGTTGACATCTCCTAAACTTAATCTCTACCTAATGAACTTTCTACCTAAGAGACCACTTAGGTATGAGACCACTACTCACTTCCTAAAACACCTCAAAGATCACACTTTGAGAAACACCTTGATCTTGCTTACAAGCTTTGATCAATTTCCAATACTCTCTTGCTTCACAGCTCTAAGAGAGGACAACTTACAACTCACCAATTCAACCTAGATTGGTTTACAAAATACTCGTACAAAGGCAATGATTGACACTAAGTCTATTCTCTCTATCTTCTGTACTTTCTTCAAAGGATTGATGCGCTTTAAATAGCTCTTTGATCTGGTCTTGGACCTGCTACAATATCTGACCTGATTTGTTATTTAAAACTGAATCTTCAACAGATTTTCTCTCTCAAAATCTTCTTAAATCTTCAGCCTTTAAACACTCCTACAAATCTGCATCAAATCTGTTTGCAACAGAAAATATCTCCTCCAAGATATCTGCATCCAATTACTTTACCAGCTCTCTCAAATTCCATCTAAAACACTTAACCCTAAAAACATCTCAGACCTGATGTTTTACTGATCTGCATATCTGATGTCATGACATCGCATGTGACATCAGACTTCAAAACTTCAACAACTAAAACACCTAACATTATTCAATGTTAAGACTCAATGTTAAGACATCACCCATGTGACATCAACATTACACAACTTTGTTTTACCAAAATTCTAACCAATCCAAGAGCTAACAATCTCCCCCTTTGGCTAATTTTGGCTAAAACAATCTCTGCAACATCAGAGACTTCAGCAGCGGATAAAAATGTTTAAAAAAGTTAAAAACTCCTAGCTAGCAGCACTCCTTCAAAATGCTGCACAAACTCCATCAGCTCAGCAAAGGGTCAAGCTCCCCCTCAAAACCAGAATCATCATACAGCTGCACACAACTGCACAAGCATACTCCCCCTTAACTTCTGCAGCACATTAGAAACAGGATTCACAACCACATCCACAACCACACCTTGGCTTGGTTAACTCTCCCCCTTTTTAGCCATAATTGGACAACCACCTACTAACTACCAGTTAGTCCTAAGCTAGCTCTCATTGTCAGTCTAAAGTCAGCATTTAAGACAAGACAAATCATAGAACATAAAAAGTGCTTAAAAAACCACAAAATCCAAATTACATAATTCAGTGCAGAAACAAAACAACAAAAAAAAACTATTGTCTAGCAGAAACAACAAAGGAAATTTAATCTTCATCAGAGCTAGGCTCATCTTCATCATCAATGCTAGGGCCACCTCCTTCAGAACCTGTTCCTTCAACATCATCATCATTTTGGCTAGCATTAACTGCTTCATCTTCTTTTTCTGCCAATCTTAGTGTCATGAGAAGTTTTTCAAATTTTAGCTTTCTTTCAGTACTCACTCTGATGACTTCATCCAACTCCTTGTAAGCCTCCTCAAATTCTGAAATCAACCCAGTTTTGGCAGGTGGCTGTTGTGATGTTGAAGTTGATGTCTTGATAATGTCAGGGACATGCTTCCCTTCAAACAGCTTATAGTGGATTGAAAAAGCATATTCTCTCTTACTCACCACATCAGATTGATGAAGAATCTCAGGATGTTGTGACAAGATGATCCAACAAATGAGAGAGGGAAAGGCAATAGGCATCTTCACTGCATTTGTAGCAGCATGCTTGATAATCTGATCATATATATAAGCCCCATAATCAAATAACCTCTTTGTCCCAACAACATAAATAAATTTTCCCAATCCAACAGAGATAGTTGTCTTGTGATTGGTAGGGACCCAATTAGCTGCTCCTATTCTATGCAGAATAGCATATCTGACACTTAACAAGCTGGCAGACAATTTTCCTTTCAGAGGCCAGACTTTCACTTGCCCTGCTGTGATTTCCTTGCACACAGCATTGTCTGTTTCTTCTAACTCTCTATACTCCTGCTCATCCCTTCCTAGATAAGTGTTAATTACCTCAGGAGAAAAGTTTACACATTGGCCTCTCACATAAACCTTCCTAAAATCCATATTTCTGCTGTCATTAATAGCCATAGGAATGTTGACAATAAATTCCTTGACTAATCCATCATAGCACTTGGACAGTCCAGACACAGTCTTAATTAACCCAACAAATCTAATCAATTCAATGACTTCCTTAAGATCCAAGGCATCTCCACCAAGTTCTCTCTCTAGTGCTAGTCTCCTCTAACAGACAAATTTCCACATGGATGCACTGCTAGCATAGTGGAATGAAATATTGTCAACAGGGATATCAGGGATCTTGTCAGCAATTCTCTTTAATATAGACCTTCTCACAGGTGTGATGTCTTGAACATCATCCTCAACATCAAATTCAGATTCTGAATCCTCCCTCACCTTTCTCTTTTTGGATTTCACAGCCACTTTGCTCCATGACTTGGTTGGACCAACCACAGAAGCCTTTTTCTTCTTTTCTTCAGCTGACTTCTTAGGGGAAGATTCCACATTTTTTCCTTTCCTTGTTTTCAATCTATTGGCAATCCCAGGGACAGCTTTTCCAATCACTTCATTATCAGAAAGATCAATTACATCCACCTTGTCAGCATTCTTCTTTTCACTGGGGCTAGCTCTAACATCCCTATTAGGCGATGTTCTGACATTTGTTTCAACATCAGCTTCCTCCTGAACACCTTCTTCTTCAATACCTACTTCAGCATCTTCAATGACAGACATAGCTAGTCTGTGAAGATTTGTAGCAGCACTTTACATGTCCTCCTTTTCAGCAGGCATTTGTCTAAGGGGAATAGAAATTCCTTTTACAGATAAACCCTTATCCAAAATATTGGTGGCAATCTGATTAAGACTGCGATCAACATCAAACCTCTCCTCAACAGATTGAGAGGTGGAAGACCTAGATGCAGATTTATCGCTAAAAAGTACACTAGTGACTAGCCTCTTAGTTTCATTATCATTAAATTTAGTTCCAGCCCTTTTGGGTTGAAGTTTGAAAGGTCTTGACTTACCAGATTCAGGAACCATCATGGAGATGGGTTCTATATTCAAAGCTTCTTCTGCAGAGCCCTCTTCTGTAGAAACCCTCGCTTTATCTCGCGATGAACTTTGTGAGGCAGATTTCTTAGATGGAGATGATATATGTTTTGACATTGTTCCTGTGAAGCACTTTAGATTCAGAGATGAATGGCGATTTCTATTGAAGGAGAAGGAGATTACCAGATTAGGGATATGAAGTTTGATGAAGCGTAAGATGGCTATAATAGGAAATGATTGCCTAAAGTATGGAGCCTGATTTTGTGGGTCACTTAAACGCCAATCAATGATTTTCTCCCTCCAAAATAACTTTCCTTTTAAATTTTTAAAAGGATTCACACCACAAGTTATTGACCATAATTGACCTTTCAGCATGCTCAGACTTTCACACCTAATGTTACAGTCTGATGTCACAACATCAACCTGAACATCACCAGATGAGCTGACCTCTTGAGGTACCCATTGATAACAATTATCTCTGGATCTGACTCCTTTCATAACTATCTCATTTTCTTCATTAGTTATCAAACACTCATCTTTAGTGTAGCTGACCTTATATCCATCATCACAGAGCTGACTTATGCTAATCAGGTTAGCACTCAAACCTTTGACAAGAAGCACATGGTCAAGATCAGGTCCATCATGACACTTCACTTTTCCAACACCTTTCACCATCCCTTTCTCTCCATTTCCAAAAGTAACATCAATTGAGGAGCAAGAATTGACTTCCACCAATTGGTTTTTGAATCCAGTCATGTGCTTTGAACAGCCACTGTCAAAGTACCATCCATCCTTAGCAGAGTGTCTGTCTGAAAAGTGAGCCAATAGACATTTAACCTCACCTTTAAGAACCCACTACTTAACAACCTTGGGCCTGTTATCCTTCTGTCTAGGTTGAGGGATAGACTTGGGATAACCATGAAGCTTGAAGCAATAAAATTGCATATGGCCAAATCTTCCACAATAGAAGCACCTTACTCTTTCTTCCCTGAAGTTGTTAAACTTCCTGCCACCTTGAAACTGCTGTGGCTGCCATCCATAGTACTGGTGCTATTTTCTTCTATAGTTTTCCTGTCTCCTGTAGTGAGGATTCTATCTCTTAGGCTGCCTTCTATGGTGATGTGGCTTCCTTCTTCCATAATAATGAGGCACAACATTATTATAACCAAAGCCATACATGTTCCCCTGATGTTGAGACATCTGATGGAACATGTTGAACCTAGGAGCCTGCATACTCCTATGGTATTGAGGAGGCATATACTGCCTAGCTCCATAAGTATGTACCTTCCCTTGATGAGGACCATGAGCATACCTTTTCCCAACATTTTGGGGCTGTTGGTGAGCAACCTGCTTGGGTTTAGGATTATGTCTCTTTTTGTTATGTTGAGACATTGGTTGAGACATGTCCTTTTTGGTTCCTGAAGTACTAGCTTCAGCAGAAACCTTCTCCTCAACAAATCCTAAGCCAGATTTGTCTCATGCTACCTTTTCTGCCTGAAGGATCTTATCAAGAGTATCAGATCCGCTGTTCAACATTCTAACAGATTTTGTCATTTGATCAAGTTGAGATTTAACCAACAAGACTTCATTTTCAAGATCAACTCTGATAGTCTCAAGCTGAACAATTTGTTTCTTTTGTTTCTCACTTTCTTGACATACCTCTGCACTCTTCAGACATAACTCATGATAGGAGGCTGCTAACTCCTCAAAAGTCAGTTCCTCATCACTTGATTCTCCATCAGAAACACATGTCCCTGTCAAAGCTCTGACATGCTTGGCTGACTCTTCTTCACTTTCACTGTCAGTATCAGACCAGGAAACTGTCATGCCCTTCTTCTGCTTCTTAAGGAATGTAGGACATTCTTTCTTGACATGTCCATATCCTTCACACTCGAAGCATTGAATCCCTTTGTCTTGAGCAGTCTTCTTTTCATCCTTCTCCTTTGACTTGCTGATGTCAGAGGAGACGTTCTTAATATTAGGTTTGTAGTTCTTATCCATCCTCTTGAAAACCTTGTTAAACTGTCTTCCCAACATAGCAATGGCCTGAGACAGCTCCTCCTGAGATTCAGCACCATTCCCTTTCTTCTCTTCTTGAGTATTAGATACCAAGGCTATACTCTTGGTCTTCTTTTCAGGTTCCTCTTCATTCAACCCTAACTCAAAGGTTTGAAGAGATCCAATTAGCTCATAAACTCTCATTTTGCTGATGTCTTGAGCTTCCTCAATTGCAGTCACCTTCATCTTATATCTCTTGGGAAGGGACCTAAGGATTTTCCTCACCAGCTTTTCTTCAGTCATCTTTTCTCCAAGAACACTAGAGGCATTAGACAGCTCAAGAATGCTCATATAAAAGTCATGAATAGTTTCATCTTCCTTCATCTTTAGACTTTCAAACTTTGATGTCAGAAGTTGAAGTCTTGACATCTTAACCTTTGAAGTTCCTTCATGAGTAGTCTTCAATATGTCCCAAGCTTCCTTATCAACTTCACATGTATTGATCAACCTTGTAATACCCCAAATTTTGACCACTAAAGTTTCCCATCATTGTGAAAATCATCATCACAATATGGATGAACCATCATGCTTCATCAGTCTCCCCAAAGATGGGTGAGCATCCAATACAATCAAAATTAGGGTTTCAAGCCCTCTCTGAGTGCTTAGACAAAGGATCAATCAAGAAATGACATGATCTTCAACTTGTCTAATCTCTTAAACATCCACAATGGATCAAAAAGGACTCCCACTTCAAGGATTAAGCACAAGGCTGCTCCCTTCTAGGTGGATCAAGTCTCCAGATCGACAGGGTCACCAAATTAGGGTTTTGGTCGACCAGGGCCTCCAGATGAAAAATTTCATCTGGGCACAAGCCATTGATCCAAAACATAACCTAATATACTCCATGGAACCTCATGGACCCAAACATCAAGTCAATTTGACCTCAGGGGATGCATTCATCAAAAATCAGGAATTAGGGTTTCTTGACCTAATTCACCCCTAAGTTGACTTTTGGGACAAACCATGAACCAAGACCTCAAGAGAGGGTTTGAGGGTCTCTAATGAACTATATTGATCCATTTGGAACAATGGATTAATCCAAGAAGCTTGAGCAACAAGTCTCAATTTCATCTGCACCACAATTAGGGTTTTAAGGGAAAAGTCAACTGTAACTTTGACTTTTGACCAGGACATGCTCCCAAACCCTAGGACATGATTCAATATACCCTATGACACACATGGAACATGTCCATAAAGTTTGATTTAGGTCAAGGACATGATTTCCTGAAGAATTGCACAGTTTGGAATTCATCTGATAAAAAGTCAACTGTGCACAAAAGTCAACTTTGACTTTTTGAGATTTTTCACCAAAATGGATTTTTAACCCTAAAATGATGTTAATGTATGATTTGAATCATCATTCATCAAGAAAAATCAAGAAAAGTGAGATAACTTGTAAAAGGGGTAACCATAAAAACTTAGAAAATTTTCTAAGTTAAAAATAAAGTGACAAAGGTACCAACTTTGGAGGACCATAACTCCTAAACCACAAGGCCATTTTTTCTCATCCAAAGATGGATTTGTAGCCCTCATTATCACCTACAAAAACTTCAACTACAAGTCATTCCAATTCATTAAGGATTTTGAGTTATGGACTGATCAAAGTGGGTGAAAAGTGAAAATGTCACTTTTTCCAACACTTAGTGAAATTTTCACTAAGTCAGATTTTGCCTCACTTTTTGCCAAATGTAGGGGGATTTTTCACTTGGAATCAAAAGAGATCAAAACCAAACTTGTTCAAACAGTTGTTGTATCATGTAAGGGCTTTCCAAAATGGCCAAGAACATTGCCAAATTCAACTTACACCATGAGATATGACATTGTCAAGTTGCCTTGCTGAAATCTGTCAAGGCAAGGCAGAATTTGCAACTTTGGTCGATTTGCCAAAATCAGCCAAATTCAATTGCTCCTATCCACTTGGACACCTCAGAGGATTGAATCTAAAGGGGACAATCACTGAGCCAAGCCTCCAAAGTCCATGGAACAAGAAATAGCATGTTGAACCTAGAATGGCCAAAATAGGGACAAGACTTCAAATTTGGAATGAGGCATTCAATGGAACCATCAAGGTGGCATGGATTGAGCCATTCTCATCTGAAATCAGTCAAGACTTATCCAAGACCAAGGGGACCAAAGCTCTGTGCCCTAACCTCTAGTCAATGCTAGAGGAGACTTGGATTTTCATTTGCCAACATTGGCCAAACCTACTTACCAGCTGCCATTCACTATTCCTTGCAAAACAAACTTGCTCTACTATAAATAGAGCTCAATTGTGGTCAGTTTGAGTACACCAAAGCCATCTAACAGATGCTTTCCTTAAAATCTCTTCTTTCACTCCAATTTTGCCTTCTAAGGCAAGTCACTATCGGGTTTTGAGTTTGAGAGCAATTCCAATCAAACCAATCACTCACACACCTCACATACATCACATATGAGCTGATCAAACACTTAGATTACTTCTAAAACACCAATTTCACAAAATCACCAGCTGGTTGCTCAAGGTTTTAACCAAAGTGCAGCTGAGGTACCACAAAATGATCCAGCCAATTTCAATCAAGTCCAACCATCCAAACACAATCCATAGGGTGTAGGGAAGCTGTTCAGATCATCACAACTCATCTGTAACACCTCCAGATCAAAAATCACTTTGAACTTGCTATCACGACTTGGAGGTAAGCACATACTTGGTCATCTCTCAATCTATGCATATTTCCTCGCACAATAATTTGGCCATATGTTCATAATCATGCATGGAATATTTTCCCTCAATTAATTGCATTGTTTGAATCGTGTATCAAAAATCCTAGCCTTCATGCAGAAATTAGGGTTCTTGAGGTTTCTTCGTGATTTATTGTTATATGTTTAATTTAAATGAAATTAAAGTACATAGACATGATCGTGAGGTTGAGACGAGCATAATGATATGTGGATTGCATGATATAATCAAGTATTCATGGAGATTGGATAGAAAATGCAAATCTGAGAATCCAAGAACACGCGCGTGTTCTTCAGCTTGTTCTTGGCGCCATTTTTAGAAATTCAAATATTTGAATTTTGTGATTTTGCTTAATTGATTCAAAAAATAATTTCTCTCTGAGTTTTAATGATTTTGAGTTGATTCTTTTTTTAATAATTCACAAAAATGTTAAAATATTTTATTTTCCCAAAAAATCCCAAAAATATTATTTATTTCATATAATTGATATTTTTGTAAAGAATTAATATTTTGATTGTTTTTGGCATTTTAAATATTTTTTCTACATTGATTTTGCAACTTTTGATGCTTTCTAATTATTTTGTAGGTCAATACTTAATTTTTGAAGCATTAATCCAAGATCACAATTTGTTTTCCATGTGTTAAACAATTTTTTATCATTTTAAATTGAATTTTTATTCAATTAAATACATTTTGAAAACAAATTAGGGTTTTAGATTAATTCAACCCTCATAAATCATTTTCAAAACATTTTTGGGCCTCTTGAGAGAGTGTAAGACCCATCCCCCTTGTACAAAAACTTTTTGGGCCTCACTCATTGTATAAGTCCCTCTGTACAAGTAAACGGCGCGATCGTCGCCCGTTTAAAAATAAAAAATCATCTGGGCCTCTCCTTGAGCTATAAGACCCATTCAAAACACTTTGGGCCTCTAATAGAGTGTAAGACCCAATCCCCTTTTAACCAAACCATTTTGGGCCTCACTTATTGTATAAGTCCCTCCGCGTTAAAAGAAAACCTCGGCGCGATCGCCATTTTAAACGAAAAATCATCTGGGCCTACCCTCGTGTTATAAGCCCCACTCTTTTTCTTTAAACTTTTTGGGCCTCTTGAGAGAGTGTAAGACCCATCCCTTTGTACATAAAACCTTTTTGGGCCCCAGTCACTTGTATAAGTCCCGCTGTACAAAGTCAAACAGTGCGCTCACTGATAAAACCCTGGGCCTCTCCTTGAACTGTAAGCCCCAATTCTTTCTTTTTCAAGGCACTTTCTCCTTTGATTTTGAATATACTGTTGTTTTTAATCTTTCTTTGTTGAACAACTAACCAAACAGCATGGAAGCACTACAACCGAGCAAGTGGTTATCGCTTTCGTTTACTGCTTTCATATTATAAACTGTATTGTGGGGCTGCTCACTGTAAGTCTCCTTTCATAAACTCATATCTACTGTGTAATAATAGTATAGATATTTCGAGTTTCCCCGGCAACTACGTCTAGCACTAGGTAAAGCCGTTTCGTTTATTCGTAGAAATAGACGCCTAGATCCCCAATAGGAACACCAGATACAGTCTTCTCTTCGGTTGTCCTCCTTAGGAATCGTCAAGAAGCTCTACTCCCCAAGATGAATGTATTCTCCGTGAATGGCATCTTTGAGTTTCTTCCAAATTCTCGAACTTTCCTGACTTGATCTATTCCTTGTGGATAGCTTGCCTTGAATGTCTCGGGGTTTGGGTACCCACTACGGTCATAATCTTGGACCTTAACTAAGGAACCCTCTTTAAAAGCTAAAAGTCGTTGGATAGTAAACCTCGCACGTTTACCAGTGGTTTTTATCTATAAAAGAGTTATCTCTCCTAATGGAAAGGAGGTGATAGACCCACGGGCTTCTTAAAAGCATCGGCCTCCTCTTGGGCATCGTACAAGGACCCACAGGTTTCCTAAAAGCAACCCCGCCTCCTCTTGGGCTTAGTACAAGGACCCTACGGCTTCTTAGAAGTATTCACAGCCTCCTCTTAGGCTTCGTATAATGATTTCTTCCTCCGGGAATGATAGCCTCCTCTTGGGCTTAGTACAAGGACCCGTCGGCTTCTTAAAAGATTCCAGCCTCCTCTTGGGCTTCGTACAAATTGTCCCGACGACCTCCTAGAGGTATAGGAACATAACCTAGTCATCCTCATAGAACAGTCCTTTCAAAGAGTCTACTACTGTTTCTCACAGCATAGTACAAAAGATAAAACTCTAGGCACGGACAGTCTAACTTCCTTGAGTCTCAAAGACATTCTCAAGTGACCCCTTTCGTTAAATAGGAAGGAAACCCGCAGACTCGGACAGTCTCGATACCCTTTGGATTTCCAATTTCCTCAAAGAAAAGGAAACAACCCCGATCCTGAATCAAATCTCTGAGTACAGTATTGCTCATATAAGAACTGATTTTCTCTTTAAAATCAGTATATTGGATCTGTCACTCAACTGAAACAGTTACCATAGCCTCCTCTTGGGCTTTGTACAATGGTTCTTCCCCGCGAAGCAA
The DNA here is from genome assembly GCA_022829125.1 of Lathyrus tuberosus. NCBI lineage: Eukaryota > Viridiplantae > Streptophyta > Magnoliopsida > Fabales > Fabaceae > Lathyrus > Lathyrus tuberosus. The sequence continues at coordinate 8,421,831 of JALAZF010000061.1, forward strand.
ACGTTGAGCCTCCATCTCGGGCTTCGTACAAGATACCAAAGTTCTCCCCAGTGGAGTCAAACAATGTTTAGCCTCTCTCTCGGGCTTTGTACGAGACACATAAGAGACTCCCTCGTTGAGTCAATTACCCCTTTATCCTCCATCTCGGGCTTTATACGAGATACAAAAAGGTTCTTATTGAGCCAAACAAACAATAGCCTCCATCTCGGGCTTCGTACGAGACACAAAGACTCCATCGTCGGGTCAAAATCTTTTAGCCTCCATCTCGGGCTTCGTACGAGACACAAAGACTCCATCGTCGGGTCAAAATCTTTTAGCCTCTCTCTCGGGCTTTGTACGGGACACAAAATAGCCTCCTCTTAGGCTTTGTATAATGATTTTCCTAACGGAAATTAGCCTCCTCTTAGGCTTTTGTATAAGAAAAACACTGGTTGATCCAATTAACCTTTTAGCATCAAAGTTGTGCCTCGTTCACAGTACACAAACATCAACAACTCTTTTCCCTTCATCTAATCGCTGTAAGCGGCAAGCCTCTGGATTATTTACATCCATGCCATTGTCCGTCTTTTAGCATGAGGAATTCTTAAGGAAAGATGGCGTTGCTCGATACTGAGTTAAAGTCTTCTCCTTCAGGTTAAAACCATTTCTTCGGAAATTATGGCATTGATCGGATCCGCGTATCCCAGTTAAAGTAATTCTCCTTCACCCTTCTTTAGAGATGACAAATTCTCTCTAAAGCCGAGGTCTTTCAGCTTCACGTCTTGGGCTTTGAACAAGACACAAAACACCTTTAGCTTCACATCTTGGGCTTTGAACAAGATACAAACCACCTTTCGCTTCACGTCTTGGGCTTTAAACAAGACACCAAAAACCAATTTCCTCCCATAGAATAGGAGGAACTACGAACGCTCTGATTTCCCTGTTTCGGTAAACGGGAATACGTAGGCATAAGGTCGAAAGAAAATATCTTAGCCAGCACAATCAACAAAAGACCCAAATCCCGTATCTCCATCAATCAAAAGCAGTAATTCAAAAGCATCAGTCCTAACATCCTAACCCTTGTTCCCCGCTAGGAAGTCCTAAAAAGAAAGAAAACAGTATTGGCGAAAATACAAATAACCAGTACAAAGGCCCCCCACATTGATAGCATTCGTAACCTAACAGACCGCTGTTTAAACTCAGTATGCAAGCAGGGTTAATTGGAGGCATCTATTTCCCTTCCTTATTCAGCTCACAATAGGATAAAAAATGAATCGACCTGTAGTCAAAGCTCAAACCGCAGAGAGCGACCAACGCTTAAGAACCGCGTCCAAAATCGCTCGCTACAGAAAAAGTGGCGCCCACCGTGGGGCCTGTTAAAGTTATATCTAGGCACGGTCTTCCTTTTCACCTCTTGTATGAAAAACTACAGAGTGGTAACTCAGCCGGGGAGCCATTTCTGTCAGGAACTTAGGATTCTTAGCTTTATAAGTCTAGGATGCTTAGGACAAATATATATACTGCTTTTCCTAATTGCTATACATGTTTATTTTTCTGCTACTGGGAATGCGGGTGATACCGTATGTGGAAAGATTGAGTATACACTTAAGATAAGTGATGGCGACGGGGTAGACCATCAACCTCAATGGAGGCTGACCAACGCAACCCATTCACTCTTCTAGCCAATGGGCCGGTTGTTAAGTCTGAGAAGCTGAGGAGCCAAACCCTTTCGTAGTGCGGAAACTATCGGAAATAGTTGTTACGCGATACTACCCTCATTTGAGGCTGGTGATCTATTCTCAGTGAATGGCACTTACTCTAAGATTGCTCTACAACTCGCTGGCGATCCGCTTGTTGTTTTGCTTTCCTGGGAGGAGCTGATGATAATGAGTACAGGTACAAAAATCACCCTAGTATAAACCTTTGGGGATGGGTAGAGCCTTGACTTCATGACAACGACCCTTTGACCCCATGTTTTTTCTATGTTTTTGTGTGCTGCATTCATGCATTCATTTAATAAAACATTAAAACATTCAAAAAACTTCTCTTCTAGTCTCTCTGTTTTTCAAATTAAACTAAGACTGTGATTGCAAATATCAGAGAGAAAGATTACGCTAATGGATTTCGGTAGAAGGAGAACTCACCAGTATACCTTCAAGGTTCCAAAGCTAGAGGATTTGAGAAAGTTAGCGAGGATGATCGTTAACCCAGAGGCTTTCAGAGCCAAGCACAGTGGTTTGCTACCACTGTTAAGAGTCCATGTGATTAAGGGGATCATGGACGCGCTCATTCAATTCTACGATCCGGTTTATCACTGTTTCACATTCCCGGATTACCAGCTTGCACCAACGCTGGAGGAGTATTCTCATCTGACTGATTTACATATCACTGATCGAGCTCCATTTTCTGGACTGGAAGAAATTCCAAAGAATTAGACTATTGCAAGAGCAATTCATTTAGACGAGTCTGAGGTTAGGACTCACATGACCACTAAGGGTGGCATCCAAGGTTTGCCAGCCCAGTTCTTGACAAAGAAAGCCCTGTACTTCGCCAGTATAGGAAACGTGACTGCTTTTGAAAGCATCTTTGTCTTGCTCACCTACGGGTTATTTTTGTTTCCTAACATCAATAACTTCGTCGATATCAACGCTATTAAGGTTTTTCTCATTGGAAACCCTGCGCCGACTTTGCTCGTAGATGCGTATCATTCTGTACACTTGGGAAATTTGTACAGTGGAGGGGAGATCACATGATGTGTACCTTTGCTTTACAAATGGTTTATCTCTCACTTGCCCAAGTCTACTGCTTTTTGGGATTACAAGAGTGTCTCACGTTGGTTGCAGAAGATCATGTCTCTCACCAACTCTGATATAGATTGGTGCAATAGGATTTATGAGGGAATCAGGATCATTGACCGTTGTGGAAACTTCCCCAACGTACCCCTCATAGGAACTAAAGGAGGAATCAACTACCATCCGATATTGGTTCTTCGTCAATTTGGATACCCGATGAGACACATCCCACTGGGTGTTCATCTGGAAGGTCTTTTCTTCAAAGAAGGAAAAAATGACAGAGCACTAAAGATGGAAATAGTGCAAGCTTGGAAACATGTTCATAAGAAAGGATGAGAGTCTCTGGGAAAACCGGACTGTGTCTCGGTGGAGCCTTATCTCCATTGGGTACAGACTAGAGCTCTCAAGCTAAAAATGCCTTATCCTCGTTACGGAATTCTTCCACCGAGGGAAACTGTCATGTACTTCATGACGGAAACTGAAAAGCTTCAGGTTACTCTCAACAAAGTTCAAAAGGAAAGAAGGTCTTGGAGGAACAAGTACCGCACCCTCGACGTAGAGTGCATCAAAATACAGCAATTACTGAGAGAGAAAGATGCTCTGATTGAAATTTTGGAGCAACATGCTGTAGAGAATCAAGATGACCAAAGGAATTTGCTCACTCCTTTCACTCGGCAAAGGAATGACAACCCGACAACGGCCCAGGAGCCCCGGTCAAAGAAAAGGAAGATACCAGAATCAGCACCCGATTTCTCTTCGGAGAGGACTCGGGACCCTTTAGCTTAGGTTTCTGTTTCTGCACTTTGTAATCTACTGTATTTCCATTTCTGTAATCCTTTGGAATTCAATAAAAAGGGGTTTCCCCACCGTTTGATATTTGCAATCTAATTGTCGAAGTTTATTTTGATTAAACCAAAAAAAAACAATTAAATCATTGCATTCATCATTCTCACATCGCGTATTCTTCTTCCCTACGAATCTCACGTTTGTGTCTCGATTCTAGAGTCAAACTGTCTCATTCGTATAATACTCGGGCCAATCGTCAGAAAAAGATGGATGATCTTGAGGAAGAAAACAGAGAGTTGAGAGAAGAGCTCGACGCTCTGAGAGAGGATATGAGAAAGCTTCGTAACGACATGCAAGCCATGGCAGAAGCTCAGCTACAACGAACTGTGATCTCAGAGATCACCTCAACGCCCATAGTGGAGAGGTATGATCCTAGGTATCAGATACCGAAAGATCGTCCTTGGGGCATGCCTGTTAACTATATCCCGGAAGGATATGTTCCGCCGATCACTGAAGATCAGGGAATCACAACAGAAGCCGCTGGGCCTGAAGGTTACAAACTTCGGGAAAGCGAAGATGCCAGGGGCATACTCAAGACTCCTGAAGGTTACAAACTTCAGGAGGCGCCAAGACTTACCGCCGTAGTCACGGTACCACCCCCTGTGGTGCACACTGTCCCGGAAGGACAGATTCCACAGACACCTTCTGGTAAGAAGGAAACTATGTTTGACCGAATGGATGAATTCCAGGAATAGTTCTTGGAAATGCAGAAGGAACTGCAAGCCATTCGCGGTCAGGATTTATTTGGAAAGGACGCCGCAGATCTCTGGTTGGTCCCCAATGTGAAAGTTCCGCACAAATTTCAAGTGCCCGACTTTGAAAAATATAAGGGTAACTCTTGCCCTCAAAGCCATCTGGTGATGTACGCTCGGCGGATGTCAGCTCAGACGGAGAATCAGGACCTACTGATTCACTACTTTAAGGAGTATGCTCAAAGGTGGCGTGAAATTGCCGCTCAGATTTATCCACCTCTTGAGGAAAAAGAGATGACAAAGATCTTCTTAAAGACCTTAAGCTCATTTTACTATGACCGAATGGTTGCCAGTGTGCCCAGTGATTTCACCGAGATGGTCGGCATGGGTGTACGTCTTGAGGAAGCCGTCCGAGAAAGACGTTTGGTAAAAGACACTGGATCGACGAGCGGTACTAAAAAATGCGGTAGTGTTCTCCCTAAGAAAAAAGAGCAAGATATTGGGAATATCTCCCTCGGAAAGCAAAGGCGACGTTATCAACCAGTAGCAGCTGTAACTCCTGCTATCGGCCCCGCGCCTGTTCCTATGTATCAACCTCAGGTTGCGCAGAGCCAACCTGACCAACAAAGGACACAACAGCCTCTTCAGCAGGCTCGTCCTCCATATAATAACAACCGTACAACACGGCCACCAGGATTTGATCATATACCCGTGACGTACGCAGAACTGTTTCCGTTACTGCTGGCTAAGGGGCACATTCAGACTAAGTCTCCCCTTTCAGTTCCAGAAAATCTGCCTTTTTGGTTTAAAGCGGATCAAACATGCCCTTATCATCAAGGAGGTTCAGGGCATAACATTGAGACTTGTCTCAATTTCAAATCCGACGTGCAAAAGCTTGTTAGGAGTGGGCTCTTATCTTTCAAAGATACGAATCCCAATGTTCTTACGAACCTGCTGCCTCAACATGAGAAAGCTGCAGTCAATCTGATTGAGAAAGAGACTAACGATGTCTATCAAATTCATGATGTACTCTTGTTGAAAACCAATTTGGTCAAGATGCATTGTAGACAGAGTGGATATGGCCATGTGCCACCTCATAACTATCACCAGTGTGATATCTGCTCTAAAGACAACCAGGGATGTTCTGTAGTGCAAGCAGCTCTGCAGGAACAGATGGATCTCGGATGGATCCAAGAGCACCGAGTTCGTGGAGTTAACATGGTCTCTACGAATTCTAACGTCATTCAAAACCACGACATTCGTGCGATGAATGTTAGCTTGGTGGCGATGCACTCAAGGCAAAGCCAGTATCATAATCTGCCGCGGCACGATTACAGTTCCTGTCTGACTTGCTCGGTAAACAAACAGGGATGCACTTTCATACAAGAGGCCCTCCAGCGTCAAATGGATCTTGGATGGATCCAAGATTACCATGATAGGAATCCTTATCAGATTAATATGGTTCAGATCTTTAATATTCGCGTGATGAATACCAACCTGGTAGAGTTACATGCTGAGCAGGTCCGACCCGGATTCTTAATATCACATGACTATCAAAGCTGTAAAGCGGGTTGCAAAAACGATCGAGGTTATACCCTAGTCCAGGAGGCACTTCAGCACTTGTTAAATCATTGGTGGATGCCGATCTACATGGATGAAGATACTCAGCAAATTAGTATCAGTAACAGGAATCCTACTCGGCGTCAAAGTTAGGATGTCCGATTAGTGGAAGGTAACCTAGTGAGGTTACATTGTATTCAAAGTGGGCGTGGCCAGGTACCACCACACAACTATGACAGTTGTAGCGTCTGTTCAGAAAGTAACCAAGGGTGTTACCTTGTGAGAGCAGCTCTTCAGGGTCAGGTCGATCATGGAGAAATTCGTCCATATCCAGGTTCAGGACCCATCATTTGGTCGCCGAACTACCTTGCCGAGCAAGTTGAGGATGTTGTCACGATCTCTGGTCATCACAGGACCAGGGATGTTTTTGCCATCATCCCTCTACTTGACGAATCTAGAGTTCCCAACCGGGAATGGATCAAGGTTACTTATGATGGTCAGAAAAATCAGAAGGTTCCTATAGTCATCTATCTACCGGGGCCACTACCGTATGAATCAGCTAAGGCGATCCCTTACAAATACGGTGTAACAATAATCGAGAATGGAAAGGGAATTCCATTACCCTCCGTCGTGAATATTGCAGACATCAGTTGTGTAACACGGAGCGGTCGAATCTTCAACCGAGGGGTTGGAGAATCCAACAAAGAAAAGGAACTTCAGGCAAAAATTCCTGATCCACCAGTCGGTCAATCTAGTAATCCCGACTTTTCAAAAGACAAAGATGAGATGCTAAAGCTCATCCAAAGGAGTGAATACAACATTGTTGATCAACTGTTACAGACTCCTTCAAAGATCTCAGTATTATCACTTTTACTCAGTTCAGAAGCGCACAGGGAGGCTCTATAGAAAGTCTTGGAGCAGGCCTTCGTGGAACAGGATGTAACAATCAGACAGTTCGATAGTATTGTCTCTAACATCACTTCCTGCAACAATTTGGGATTTAGTGATGAGGAATTACCCGAAGAGGGTCGCCGTCATAACATGGCGCTCAACATTACAGTTAACTGCCAGGGCGATGCTTTAGCCAACGTACTGGTAGACACAGGGTCAGCCCTGAATGTTATGCCAAAGTCCACTTTGACGCAATTATCATTCAAGGGCCCTCCAATGAAAGTCAGCGAGGTCGTCGTCAAAGCATTCGACGGATCCAGAAAAATAGTTATCGGTGAAGTTAATCTTCCCATAACTATTGGTCCTCACACTTTCCAAGTCACTTTCCAGATCATGGACATCCGGGCAACGTACAGTTGTTTATTAGGAAGACCTTGGATACATCAGGCTAGAGCGGTCACTTCAACCCTCCACCAAAAGCTAAAGTTTGTCAAGGACGATCAACTTGTCACGGTTTGTGGGGAACAAGCCTTGCTTGTGAGTAACTTGTCATCATCTGCTAGTATAGAACCTGAGGAGGTTATTGGAACTCAGTTCCAAGCACTATCGGTGAGCAAGGACAATTATTTCAAAGGAGGAACCTCGATTTCCTCATACAAAGATGCTATCAAAGCGGTCGAGAGTACCGATACGACAGGATGGGGACGGCTTGTCATTCCTATTGACAATAAAACAAAGAAGGGTCTTGGTTTTTCTGCAACCTGTACCCAGACAGCCGCCAACGATGAAAGTCTTCATCCCCTTCAAAACTTCTTCCACGGTGGAGGTTTTCTCCACCCAGTGTCTCAGACAGTTCATGCTATCAATGAGGAAGATCCCTCTGACACAGATGAAGAATGGAAGTCCTACCTTAAAAAGGACGATTATATGTCTCAGGAAGAGGTGCCTATGCCTTTTTGCTTTCCTACAGAAAGTCTGAGATTTATACCAAGATCAGATGTCGAAATGATCTATGGAGATTGTGATTCGGAAGGATGCCGTGCTCCGCCAAATTCATTAGAGGAAGACACTCTGATGAAAGACAACTTTGATCACAATTACTATGGCCCGATGGATGGCCTGCCAATGTGGCAGCCTTACCCAGGAAACTTGGGGCAAGAGAGTCAGCCGAACAATGAAACTCAGCTGAGCGTCATTGAACAGAATACCTATATCCCCACTATGTCATGGGATCAACACTCAGGTCATTCAGAAACTACTCAACATGGAGATGAATTCGCAACGTTCGCAGGACTTGAATTCATCAACTATGCTTTTCCCGAGGTCAACGTCTTCGAGAGGGATGATTCCTCCAGTTCCAAAGAAGTGTGGGACATCCTGGGGCAACCGAGTGGAAAATACGACTTTATGGTCAAGTACACTGCTCCCGAAAGCTCTCGTATCAGGTTCGAAGACATCCAGCCAACTGGATGGGGAGATACAGTTGAGGGCACAAATGCTATGCAAAATGCAACAGAAGAATCCTCCTACGACAATTCTGCTTGGGAGACAGATTCCAATGATCCTACTCCACCAGAAATCAGCGTTATTTCTGAAGACAAATCAAGGAAGGTGCCAGACTTTGTGATTCACCGAGGAGTTCGCCGCCAATGGGTTGTTGTCGATGTTCCGAAGGTCGTTCACCAGTCAAAGTAATTGCCATCTTTAAGCCTTTCACCCTGCCCAGGTGAAACGGATGTTTTGATAGGGCTCGCTTTCTGTAAATTTCCCTCTTCGCTTTGCCCAAAGCGAGAGAGTTTTGTTTTATAGGGTTGTAGTTTCGAGAATCGACTTGTTCATTAATAAAATAACGTCGTTCTGTAATTTCCGCATTATTTGCTGTTTTCTCTTTTTGCTTTTTCAGAAAATGGTAATCCTAAAAAACATTCAAGCAGTAAAATAAATACACTGCACACACTTGCATTTTCTCTATCTCTTCTAAACACGAATCATCACGTCATGCAAATTGCTTATTTTATACCCCGTTGAAACATACGATCCGATGCCTTCTCCCAACTTTGAGTTCCCGTTATTCGGGGTTGAAGAAGAAGTTGACAACGAAATTCCAGAAGAGATCTCTCGATTACTCAGACAAGAGGAAAGGTCCATTGAACCTCACAAAGAGCCGTTGGAAACGGTAAACTTGGGTTCAGAAAAAGAGAGAAAAGAAATCAGGATCGGAGCACTGCTCAGTCCAACTGCCAGAGAAGATCTGATAAAGCTTCTCAAAGAATTCCCCGATGTATTCGCTTGGTCCTATCAGGATATGCCAGGGTTGGATACCAGCATCGTGGAACATCACTTACCGCTAAGATCGGAATGTCCGCCAGTAAAGCAAAGGTTGAGACGCACTCACCAGGACATGGCCATCCAAATCAAGGAGGAGGTACAGAAATAGATCGACGCGGGTTTCCTCGCTACATCTGAATATCCTCAATGGTTAGCCAACATCGTACCCGTTCCCAAAAAGGATGGAAAGGTCAGAATGTGTGTTGATTACAGAGATCTAAACAAGGCAAGTCCAAAGGACGACTTTCCTTTACCACACATTGACATGCTGGTAGACAGTACAGCAAAGTTCAAATTTTTCTCCTTCATGGATGGATTCTCGGGCTATAACCAGATCAAAATGGCACCGAAAGACATGGAGAAAACTTCGTTCATTACCCCATGGGGTACCTTTTATTACAAGGTAATGCCGTTCGGATTGAAGAAAGCCGGGGCAACCTATCAAAGGGCCATGACTACTCTGTTTCATGACATGATACACAAGGAAATCGAGGTATATGTCGATGACATGATTGCAAAATCAAAAATAGAGGATGAGCACGTTGAACATCTGTCAAAATTGTTCGAACGTCTAAGAAAATTCAAGCTCCGCTTGAATCCCAACAAGTGCACCTTTGGTGTCCGTTTGGGGAAATTACTAGGGTTCATCGTCAGCCAGAAAGGAATTCAAGTTGATCCTGACAAGGTCAAGGCCATTCAAGAAATGCCTTCTCCGAAAACTGAAAAACAAGTCAGAGGATTTCTGGGACGTTTGAACTACATCTCCAGATTCATATTCCTTATGACCGCCACTTGTGCGCCGATCTTCAAGTTACTAAAAAAGAACCAGGATTGTGTTTGGTCAGAAGATTGCCAAACTGCCTTCGACAGTATTAAGGAATATCTGTTGAATCCGCCGATTCTATCACCTCCAGTGGAAGGAAGACCACTGATCATTTACCTCACAGTCCTAGAGGACTCGATGGGATGTGTACTTGGCCAACAAGACGAAACCAAACGGAAAGAGTCTACCATTTACTATCTAAGCAAGAAATTCACCGACTGTGAGACTCGGTACACGATGCTTGAGAAAACTTGTTGCGCTTTGGCTTGGGCAGCCAAACGTCTTCGCCAGTACATGATTCGTCATACTACTTGGTTGGTCTCTGAAATGGATCCAATCAAGTATGTTTTCGAAAAACCTGCTCTCACAGGAAGGATTGCCCGTTGGCAGATGTTACTATCAGAATATGACATAGAGTACCACGCTCAGAAAGCTGTTAAAGGAAGTATTTTAGCCGATCATTTGGCTCATCAACCGATTGACGATCAAGAATCAATCGGGTTTGACTTCCCAGACGAAGATGTCATGTATCTAAAAATGAAAGATTGCGATGAACCGCTACCCGGTGAAGGGCCAGAACCAGGTTCCCAGTGGGGACTTATCTTTGACGGAGCAGTCAATCATTATGGAAACGAAATTGGGGCAATAATTGTTACCCCTCAGGGTACCCACATTCCTTTCACTGCTAGACTCACGTTCAAGTGAACGAACAACGAGGCCGAATACGAAGCTTGTATCATGGGTCTCGAAGAAGCGATTGATTTAAGGATCAAAAACTTGGACGTATACGGCGATTCAGCCTTGGTTATTAATCAGATAAAAGAAGATTGGAACACATACCAATCAGGATTGATTCCTTACAAAGACTACGCAAGAAGGTTGCTACCCTTCTTCAACAGAGTCGGCTTTCATCACATCCCTCGTGATGAGAATCACATGGCTGATGCATTAGCCACTCTCTCTTCCATGATTAGTGTAGGTCGATGGAATGACATACCTAAGATCGACATCATGCGCCTCGAACGGCCCGCTTACATCTTCGCGATCGAAGCAGTCATAGACGATAAACCTTGGTATCACAATATCAAATGCTTCCTTCAGAAACAAGAGTACCCATCTGGGGCACTCAGAAAAGACAGAAAAACCCTCAGAAGATTGGCTGGAAACTTCTCCCTGAGCGGTGACACTCTTTATAAGAGAAATTTTGACATGGTCTTGCTCCGATGCGTCGACAGACCAGAGGCAGACTTGCTTATGAAAGAAATTCACGAAGGATCCTTTGGCACTCATGCCAACGGACACACAATGGCGAGAAAAATTCTGAGAGCAGGGTACTACTGGTTGACCATGGAATCCGACTGCTACAAGTACATGAGGAGGTGTCACAAGTGTCAGATATACTCCGACAAAATTCATGTACCGCCATCACATCTCAAAGTTCTTTCTTCCCCGTGGCCTTTTTCCATATGGGGAATCGACATGATTGGTATGATTGAGCCCAAGGCTTCAAACGGACATCGGTTCATCCTGGTAGCCATTGACTATTTCACCAAGTGGGTCGAAGCAGCGTTATTCGCCAATGTAACCCGACAAGTGGTGGTCCGATTTATCAAAAACAATATCATCTGCCGTTATGGTGTTCCAAGCGAGATCATTACTGACAATGGATCTAACTTGAACAATAAGATGATGAAAGAGTTGTGTGCAGAGTTCAGGATCGAACACCATAACTCATCTCCCTACCGACCCAAGATGAACGGAGCGGTAGAAGCGGCTAACAAAAACATCAAGAAGATCGTTCAAAAGATGGTTGTAACCTATAAAGACTGGCACGAAATGCTACCCTTTGCTCTTCACGGTTATCGCACATCTGTCCGCACTTCAACAGGGGCAACCCCTTTCTCTCTAGTATATGGCATGGAGGCAGTGCTCCCCATAGAAGTAGAGATCCCATCAATCTGGATATTGATGGAAGCTAAGCTCACCGAAGCTGAATGGTGTCAAAGTCGACACGACGAATTAAACCTGATCGAAGAAAAGCGAATAACGGCACTATGCCACGGTCAGTTGTATCAGCAAAGAATGAAGAGGGCGTTTGACAAAAAGGTCCGACCTCGTGTCTTCAGGAAAGGAGACCTTGTGCTCAAGAAGATACAATCATTTCTCACTAATTCCCGGGGCAAGTGGACTCCGAATTATGATGGCCCCTATGTGGTCATGAAAGCTTTCTCAGGTGGCGCCTTGAGACTTGCAACCATGGACGAAGAGGAATTTGCCTACACCACGAATGTTGATGTAGTCAAGAAATACTTCGCCTAAACTAAAAAAAAACGTCTCGGTGGATAGAAAACCCGAAAGGGCGGTCCAGGCAAAAGTTAGAGACATGAAAAAAATCATCCCGATGGATTGGAAATCTCATAGTACAATCCAGGCAAAAATTAGGGATAATGGCAAGTAACTATGTTCAACAGAGGCAAGTCCCTCAGCAGCAGTTACATCATCTATCGGAGGAAATCTCCAGTCAAAGGTCATCTTCGACGGAAGCTCAGGATGTCCCGAACTCAAAGTTGGTAGAAGGATGGTGGTCGTTATGTTTCAACGTAGCCCTTTTCCCTGTAAATTACCATTTTCTAACTTTGTATATACTCTTTGGAATCACGCGTTTGGCTGATCTCCATCTTATCAATAAAATTTGAGCCCTTGTGCTTTTGTTTGTAATTCTTATTTGTTTTAGCTTTACAGAACGACATTGTTAACATGATTAATGATTCTTGAAATAAAACGAAAATGAATTTACTTGTTAAAACTTTTTTTGCTTTTAAATTAAAGATGGCATTTCTTTTGACTGTTGAACATCAGAAGAACATCGATCGCTTCTCCCGAAGTAAGCGAACTTCAAAGTGCAGAATCAAAGTACTCCTTCTAAGCCAGTATGCCTGAATGAAGGGGTCAACTGTGCCAGAGACCTTGTTTCGTCTGACACACCTCGGCCGAGTTCTCATCTCCTAAGCCCGATCAACGGTATTCCCCGCAGGGACTATCTCTCCTAAGCGAGGTGGAATTGCTATCTCGAACCAGCGATATCTCTACACGCCCCGCGATGGCCGAGTATCCAGTCATGTTCATCTTTTAGTTTGTATGCCGCGTCATTTTTGTCAGCATAAACATACATACATCATGCATTATCGATTTGCATTCACATTTCATATTGCATCACGATCACTTGAGTCGGTCTTATCCTGCCGTGATAACCGTCCTCTCAATCGAGTTTGCCAGTTCTTGCCTCGTCAGGAAGTATTATGGCCGATCAAACTCGTCTCCAGTGTATCTTTAGATCAGAGTCGGCAATCGACCACTTTGATAATTTGAACCTCTGAAAAGCCAGAGAAAACGTTCAGCAGATGTCACTCTTCACCATTGAAGATGATGTCCTTGCTTTCCCGAATTAAGGAAAATCCACAGAGAAAGCCTCCTAACCAGAGATTTGGCAATACAGCTGCCATTCTCCAAAAAACCCTGCTGATGAAAAAGTCATTGGCACCTCAAAATTGGACCCCATCATATGGCATTTCTCCGGGAAGATCCCGAGAAAAGTATAATGTAAGATCCCAAGCGACAGCAGTCTCTCAAGAGACCTGTTTTCCCCCAGTAGAGACAAATGGCGTCTCCAACAGAGAAGTTTGTACAACTCTACAACTCAGACGACTGGGTTCCCCAGCAAGTCTGACAGCAAAACATTTTCTACTCAAATGGCATCTCTCCAGGAAAATTCGGCGAGAAGTTTGAGGAAAATCGCTACTAATAGCGTTCCTTGTCAATAAAGTTTATTGACAAAAGAAACTTAGACCAGTTCCTTGGTTGGAAACCAGGATCGAGGGGAAGTTTATTTTAGAAACTTAGACCAGTTCCTTGGTAGGAAACCAAGATCGAGGGGAAGTTTATTTCAAAAGGAAACTGGTTGGAAACTGAGACCAGTTCCTTGGTAGGAAACCAGGATCGAGGGGAAGTTTAAATCAGAAACTAAGACCAGTTCCTTGGTAGGAAACCAGGATCGAGGGGAAGTTTAAATCAGAAACTAAGACCAGTTCCTTGGTAGGAAACCAGGATCGAGGGGAAGTTTACAAAAGAGGCTGAAACCAGTTCTTGATAGGAAACCAGGATCGAGGGGAAGTTTACCTTTTCTAAGCATCATTGCTCAGCAAAAGAAGATGAATGCTATCCGCCATTCATAGACACCATCAAAATTTCGGGTATTCCGATATTTAATCCTCTAGCACCCCGAATGCCCGAATCCCTTCGTCATTCACACCTTCGGGTCCAAGAAGATTAAATAGGGGCATCTGTAATACCCCAAATTTTGACCACTAAAGTTTCCCATCATTGTGAAAATCATCATCACAATATGGATGAACCATCATGCTTCATCAGTCTCCCCAAAGATGGGTGAGCATCCAATACAATCAAAATTAGGGTTTCAAGCCCTCTCTGAGTGCTTAGACAAAGGATTAATCAAGAAATGACGTGATCTTCAACTTGTCTAATCTCTTAAACATCCACAATGGATCAAAAAGGACTCCCACTTCAAGGATTAAGCACAAGGTTGCTCCCTTCTAGGTGGATCAAGTCTCCAGATCGACAGGGTCACCAAATTAGGGTTTTGGTCGACCAGGGCCTCCAGATGAAAAATTTAATCTGGGCACAAGCCATTGATCCAAAACATAACCTAATATACTCCATGGAACCTCATGGACCCAAACATCAAGTCAATTTGACCTCAGGGGATGCATTCATCAAAAATCAGGAATTAGGGTTTCTTTACCTAATTCACCCCTAAGTTGACTTTTGGGACAAACCATGAACCAAGACCTCAAGAGAGGGTTTGAGGGTCTCTAATGAACTATATTGATCCATTTGGAACAATGGATTAATCCAAGAAGCTTGAGCAACAAGTCTCAATTTCATCTGCACCACAATTAGGGTTTTAAGGGAAAAGTCAACTGTAACTTTGACTTTTGACCAGGACATGCTCCCAAACCCTAGGACATGATTCAATATACCCTATGACACCCATGGAACATGTCCATAAAGTTTGATTTAGGTCAAGGACATGATTTCCTGAAGAATTGCACAGTTTGGAATTCATCTGATAAAAAGTCAACTGTGCACAAAAGTCAACTTTGACTTTTTGAGATTTTTCACCAAAATGGATTTTTAACCCTAAAATGATGTTAATGTATGATTTGAATCATCATTCATCAAGAAAAATCAAGAAAAGTGAGATAACTTGTAAAAGGGGTAACCATAAAAACTTAGAAAATTTTCTAAGTTAAAAATAAAGTGACAAAGGTGCCAACTTTGGAGGACCATAACTCCTAAACCACAAGGCCATTTTTTCTCATTCAAAGATGGATTTGTAGCCCTCATTATCACCTACAAAAACTTCAACTACAAGTCATTCCAATTCATTAAGGATTTTGAGTTATGGAGTGATCAAAGTGGGTGAAAAGTGAAAATGTCACTTTTTCCAACACTTAGTGAAATTTTCACTAAGTCAGATTTTGCCTCACTTTTTGCCAAATGTAGGGGGATTTTTCACTTGGAATCAAAAGAGATCAAAACCAAACTTGTTCAAACAGTTGTTGTATCATGTAAGGGCTTTCCAAAATGGCCAAGAACATTGCCAAATTCAACTTACACCATGAGATATGACATTGTCAAGTTGCCTTGCTGAAATCTGTCAAGGCAAGGCAGAATTTGCAACTTTGGTCGATTTGCCAAAATCAGCCAAATTCAATTGCTCCTATCCACTTGGACACCTCAGAGGATTGAATCTAAAGGGGACAATCACTGAGCCAAGCCTCCAAAGTCCATGGAACAAGAAATAGCATGTTGAACCTAGAATGGCCAAAATAGGGACAAGACTTCAAATTTGGAATGAGGCATTCAATGGAACCATCAAGGTGGCATGGACTGAGCCATTCTCATCTGAAATCAGTCAAGACTTATCCAAGACCAAGGGGACCAAAGCTCTGTGACCTAACCTCTAGTCAATGGCTAGAGGAGACTTGGATTTTCATTTGCCAACATTGGCCAAATCTACTTACCAGCTGCCATTCACTATTCCTTGCAAAACAAACTTGCTCTAGTATAAATAGAGCTCAATTGTGGTCAGTTTGAGTACACCAGAGCCATCTAACAGATGCTTTCCTCAAAATCTCTTCTTTCACTCCAATTTTGCCTTCTAAGGCAAGTCACTATCGGGTTTTGAGTTTGAGAGCAATTCCAATCAAACCAATCACTCACACACCTCACATACATCACATATGAGCTGATCAAACACTTAGATTACTTCTGAAACACCAATTTCACAAAATCACCAGCTGGTTGCTCAAGGTTTTAACCAAAGTGCAGCTGAGGTACCACAAAATGATCCAGCCAATTTCAATCAAGTCCAACCATCCAAACACAATCCATAGGGTGTAGGGAAGCTGTTCAGATCATCACAACTCATCTGTAACACCTCCAGATCAAAAATCACTTTGAACTTGCTGTCACGACTTGGAGGTAAGCACATACTTGGTCATCTCTCAATCTATGCATATTTCCTTGCACAATAATTTGGCCATATGTTCATAATCATGCATGGAATGTTTTCCCTCAATTAATTGCATTGTTTGAATCGTGTATCAAAAATCCTAGCCTTCATGCAGAAATTAGGGTTCTTGAGGTTTCTTCGTGATTTATTGTTATATGTTTAATTTAAATGAAATTAAAGTACATAGACATGATCGTGAGGTTGAGACGAGCATAATGATATGTGGATTGCATGATATAATCAAGTATTCATGGAGATTGGATAGAAAATGCAAATCTGAGAATCCAAGAACACGCGCGTGTTCTTCAGCTTGTTCTTGGCGCCATTTTTAGAAATTCAAATATTTGAATTTTGTGATTTTGTTTAATTGATTCAAAAATTAATTTCTCTCTGAGTTTTAATGATTTTGAGTTGATTCTTTTTTTAATAATTCACAAAAATGTTAAAATATTTTATTTTCCCAAAAAATCCCAAAAATATTATTTATTTCATATAATTGATATTTTTGTAAAGAATTAATATTTTGATTGTTTTTGGCATTTTAAATATTTTTTCTACATTGATTTTGCAACTTTTGATGCTTTCTAATTATTTTGTAGGTCAATACTTAATTTTTGAAGCATTAATCCAAGATCACAATTTGTTTTCCATGTGTTAAACAATTTTTGATCATTTTAAATTGAATTTTTATTCAATTAAATACATTTTGAAAACAAATTAGGGTTTGGATTAATTCAACCCTCATAAATCATTTTCAAAACATTTTTGGGCCTCTTGAGAGAGTGTAAGACCCATCCCCCCTTGTACAAAAACTTTTTGGGCCTCCTCATTGTATAAGTCCCTCTGTACAAGTAAACGGCGCGATCGTCGTCCGTTTAAAAATAAAAAATCATCTGGGCCTCTCCTTGAGCTATAAGACCCATTCAAAACACTTTGGGCCTCTAATAGAGTGTAAGACCCAATCCCCTTTTAACCAAACCATTTTAGGTCTCACTTATTGTATAAGTCCCTCCGCGTTAAAAGAAAACCTCGGCGCGATCGCCATTTTAAACGAAAAATCATCTGGGCCTACCCTCGTGTTATAAGCCCCACTCTTTTTCTTTAAACTTTTTGGGCCTCTTGAGAGAGTGTAAGACCCATCCCTTTGTACATAAAACCTTTTTGGGCCCCAGTCACTTGTATAAGTCCCGCTGTACAAAGTCAAACAGTGCGCTCACTGATAAAACCCTGGGCCTCTCCTTGAACTGTAAGCCCCAATTCTTTCTTTTTCAAAGCACTTTCTCCTTTGATTTTGAATATACTGTTGTTTTCAATCTTTCTTTGTTGAACAACTAACCAAACAGCATGGAAGCACTACAACCGAGCAAGTGGTTATCGCTTTCGTTTACTGCTTTCATATTATAAACTGTATTGTGGGGCTGCTCACTGTAAGTCACCTTTCATAAACTCATATCTACTGTGTAATAATAGTATAGATATTTCGAGTTTCCCCGGCAACTACGTCTAGCACTAGGTAAAGCCGTTGAGCCTCCATCTCGGGCTTCGTACGAGATACCAAAGTTCTCCCCAGTGGAGTCAAACAACGTTTAGCCTCTCTCTCGGGCTTTGTACGAGACACATAAGAGACTCCCTCGTTGAGTCAATTACCCTTTTAGCCTCCATCTCGGGCTTTATACGAGATACAAAAAGGTTCTTATTGAGCCAAACAAACAATAGCCTCCATCTCGGGCTTCGTACGAGACACAAAGACTCCATCGTCGGGTCAAAATCTTTTAGCCTCCGTCTCGGGCTTCGTACGAGACACAAAGACTCCATCGTCGGGTCAAAATCTTTTAGCCTCTCTCTCGGGCTTTGTACGGGACATAAAATAGCCTCCTCTTTGGTTTTGTATAATGATTTTCCTAGCGGAAATTAGCCTCCTCTTAGGCTTTTGTATAAGAAAAACACTGGTTGATCCAATTAACCTTTTAGCATCAAAGCTGTGCCTCGTTCACAGTACACAAACATCAACAACTCTTTTCCCTTCATCTAATCGCTGTAAGCGGCAAGCCTCTGGATTATTTACATCCATGCCACTGTCCCTCTTTTAGCATGAGGAATTCCTAAGGAAAGATGGCGTTGCTCTATACTGAGTTAAAGTCTTCTCCTTCAGGTTAAAACCCTTTCTTCGGAAATTATGGCATTGCTCGGATCCGCGTATCCCAGTTAAAGTAATTCTCCTTCACCCTTCTTTAGAGATGACAAATTCTCTCTAAAGCCGAGGTCTTTCAGCT
Source organism: Lathyrus tuberosus (assembly GCA_022829125.1). Taxonomy (NCBI): domain Eukaryota; kingdom Viridiplantae; phylum Streptophyta; class Magnoliopsida; order Fabales; family Fabaceae; genus Lathyrus; species Lathyrus tuberosus. Next base: position 8,440,610 of record JALAZF010000061.1, read on the forward strand.
TCACGTCTTGGGCTTTGAACAAGACACAAAACACCTTTAGCTTCACATCTTGGGCTTTGAACAAGATACAAACCACCTTTCGCTTCACGTCTTGGGCTTTAAACAAGACACCAAAAACCAATTTCCTCCCATAGAATAGGAGGAACTACGAACGCTCTGATTTCCCTGTTTCGGTAAACGGGAATACGTAGGCATAAGGTCGAAAGAAAATATCTTAGCCAGCACAATCAACAAAAAACCCAAATCCCGTATCTCCATCAATCAAAAGCAGTAATTCAAAAGCATCAGTCCTAACATCCTAACCCTTGTTCCCCGCTAGGAAGTCCTAAAAAGAAAGAAAACAGTATTGGCGAAAATACAAATAACCAGTACAAAGGCCCCCCACATTGATAGCATTCGTAACCTAACAGACCGCTGTTTAAACTCAGTATGCAAGCAGGGTTAATTAGAGACATCTATTTCCCTTCCTTATTCAGCTCACAATAGGATAAAAAATGAATCGACCTGTAGTCAAAGCTCAAACCGCAGAGAGCGACCAACGCTTAAGAACCGCGTCCAAAATCGCTCGCTACAAACCTGAATATGTTCTTATCCACTCCATTGAAAATAGCATTTAAAGCTTTGGAATTACCAAGGGCAAGCTCATCTTCTTCCTTGGTCCATTCTTCTTCAGGTTTCAGTTTTGAGCTGCCTTCTTTTTCTTTCCCAGCATCATCTTTCTCAACAACAACAGGTGCTTTCCATTCTTTTATGATAGTTGTTGCGGTGAAAATCGAATAACAAGCTATTTATTAACTTGCATTATTTTCTTTTACAACCGAATTTGATTTATCCAAAGGAAAGGTTCAAGATCGTTAGAAAAACCTAAAGGGGGGAGATCTAAGGTTCGAGGGTTGGTTACGCCTAGGGAAGGTATTAGCACCCTAAACGTTCGTAGTACTCTACGGGAGCCTCTTGTTTTACTTGTTATATCTCACTCGCTTGCTAAGGGTACTATGCTAAAGGTTGAAAACCCTAGGGGTTTGTATCTAAGTATACTCGACAAGGCATCGCACCCTGCGCCTACGTATCCTCGGGAGTAGAATTAGAGTATACGTAGTTCTACTAAGTAATGAAATTTTGACTATGGTCAAAGTTCACAGGGCAGAATGAGTACAAGCTCATTCTAGAGTTCAAGAACTCTCTAAATCTAAATTATAATGGTCCTATGTTGAAGTTTTAGTCAATAGGGAAAGTGAGTATTCATTAGGATAAATATCACTAAGAGTGTAGAAACTCTAACCTAAGGCTAGTTATGACTTCTTGGCTCTCAGGAGGCCAAGAAGTGAAGGAAGCTCTTAAGAGGCTACTGAGGTTAAGGTGGGGGTCATGACTTATGAGTCAACCTAATTCACCTTCCTTTGGAATGAGGTAAAAGTAACAAAGAAACAAAGAGGAAAGCATCCAATATCAAACGTAAGAAGAATAGCAATATACAGTAAGTGCTCTGGCGAGATTTAAACTCACAGTTGAACAACAGGGATTAATAAAGATGGGAGAATGTCAAAATAAAATAGAAATTAAATAAAGTCTTAATCAAAATTAAAACTTAAAAAGGTTAATATCTAATCGATTCCTAATTTAAATAAATTCTTTGATTAATCAACTAAGACGAAACTTAGTAAGCTAATTTTAAAACTAATTAACTAACTCTAAAATATAGCTAATTAAAAAATAATGAAAATAATTCTAAGATAACTAACCAAATTTTAAAACTAGCTCCAAATTCTAACTAAAAATGAAAATCTATTTAAAACTCAATAATGAATTCTAATAAAGTCTGGTCGGAGATTAATTCACTGACTTAATTTGAAATATGACTAAAACTTAATTTACTAACTCTAACTAAAAAAACTTGTTAATCAATTTTTAATTAAAGGAAACAAATGAAAGACTAAATAAAATATATTATTTGTTTTAAAAGAGACTAACCAATCTAAATGGGCTTGAAATACAAGAAAAACTGATTCTGTTAAACCAAACCGGGTCAGGCGTTGATGATTCTGGGGCGGTTGGCCCAATTCACTTAGTTATTCGATAATAACCCTAAAATCAACAAAAGGACTTCTCCAATTTAGAAACGAGAAAAACAGAGACAATGGAAAAAAAACAAACTCGTTTTGAATGCTCCTTCTCTACCGCCTTGGTTCCTTGTTCACTTTTCGTCACGATCTCTCTCACTCGCGGTGGTTCTCGTATCTACTTTCTCTTATCGCTCTTTCTCCTCCGATTTCGTGCGGCTTTTCCTCAAAATCTGGCGGATTTGTGACGGCGCAATGGTGATGGTGAAGATGACGGTGAAAGTCCAATGGTGTTGTTTTAAAATAAGCTTGCGGTTTGGTTTATGGAAGTTTTGAAAGTTGAATGGGTTAGGTTGCAAGAAGCGGTGAGTTCAAGATGAGGGTTTGAGAAGGCAATGGAAAACTGGGTTGGGGGCAGGAGATGGATTGAGTTGATTTGGTGTTGTGAAAGGAGGTAGGTAGAAGGATTTAAGGAGATTGAGAGAGCGTTGGATGTTGTTGGTTGAAAAAGGATAACAGGCTTCAGAAGACGGGGTTGTTACGGAAGAAAGAGTTTGCGGTTTGTCACCCTTAATCTAATTTCTCTCCCTGTTTCTGGGTTTGTATGGAAATTCTAATGGGTTTTTGAAGCTATCACAGATTTATGGAGAAAGGTTGAAGGTGGGAGTTTGTGGATTCGTTTTCTTTCAAGATAAAGAGTTGTTTTAGTTTAAAAGGTTTTGTGTCATTTTCTGAAGCAAGTTCGGCTCCCCCCCTGTTCGGTTATCTCCTCCTTTTAAACAACAATTCTCACCTTCCAAATTTGAATTTGTTGCCGTTGTTGTGTCGTCGTTTTCAAGTGCAGGTCTGTTGGTGTAGGAGTGCAGGTTTACGTTGGAGAATTATACGGTTGCTGCAGAAAATGGCATGGAGTGTTTTGATGTGGCTACAATGTTGTACGAACAAAACAACGGACGAACCGTCTTTCCTTTTGACAAGGCTTGAGCGTATCAATCTTTCAAATGGACCCAAAAGCTATACAAATGGGCTTCAGTGACATTAGAATTGAATTGTTTTGAAATTATTTGTAGTGCTTCAAAACCATTTGTAGTGCTTCAAAAGCAATTATACCAATCTAAATTAAATTGAACTTAAAAAAAAAATTAAACTATAATTATAATAAAAACGAAAATGAAATTAAATCAAATTAGTGGATTTAAGCTAGTTAGATTAAATCAAGTTTAAATGTAAATTTAACTATATAAAAAAAACTTAAACTAAAATATAAACCAAATTAAAATATAAACTAAATTAAAAAAAATGATTACTTAAAATTAAACTAAGTCAGAAATTGAACTATGTTGATACTAAAATAAATTAAAGAAATAAGCTATATAAAATAATGAACTAAATTGAAATTAAATTAAATCAATTTTAAATAAAATTTGAAATAAGACAAATTCTAAGATTGGAAAGATAAGACTAAGAATACATGATTAATGATCAATGACAAATTTAACTGAAAAAAGAAGAAAAAAAAGCCGATTAGAAATGATATGATGAACGATCAAACGAATCTGAGGATAAAATTTGGGGTACAACAATAGTCTTCCAAGCCCTGCTGTCCAAGGATTTCAAAAAGGTAATCATCCTTGGCTTCCAATAATCATAATTAGAGCCATCCAAAATAGGGGGTCTATTCACAAATCCACCAACTTCCTTGTCCATCTTTACCAGAAAGTATCAGCCCTAGATCTCACCCAGATTCAGAGCAGGATGCCTGCTCTGATACCAATTGAAATTCTGGTACCAGATATGTGATATTACGTGTGATGTCACAACAACATACTCTGCAATGGACAAAGTAAAACAACAGAAGAGTACACAAAGTATTGTTCACCCAGTTCAGTTAAACAACTTACTTTGGGGGCTACCAAGCCAGGAAGGAATTTCACTATCAGTAGAATTAATTTACAGACTCAACAACCCAGTTGACATCTCCTAAACTTAATCTCTACCTAATGAACTTTTTACCTAAGAGACCACTTAGGTATGAGACCACTACTCACTTCCTAAAACACCTCAAAGATCACACTTTGAGAAACACCTTGATCTTGCTTACAAGCTTTGATCAAGTTCCAATACTCTCTTGCTTCACAGCTCTAAGAGAGGACAACTTATAACTCACCAATTCAACCTAGATTGGTTTATAAAATACTCGTACAAAGGCAATGATTGACACTCGGTCTATGCTCTCTATCTTCTGTACTTTCTTCAAAGGATTGATGCGCTTTAAATAGCTCTTTGATCTGGTCTTGGACCTACTACAATATCTGACCTGATTTGATATTTAAAACTGAATCTTCAACAGATTTTCTCTCTCAAAATCTTCTTAAATCTTCAGCCTTTAAACACTCCTACAAATCTGCATCAAATATGTTTGCAATGGAAAATATCTCCTCCAAGATATTCGCATCCAATTACTCTACCAGCTCTCTCAAATTCCAGCTAAAACACTTAACCCTAAAAACATCTCAGACCTGATGTTTTACTGATCTGCATATCTGATGTCATGACATCGCATGTGACATCAGACTTCAAAACTTCAACAACTAAAACACCTAACATTATTCAATGTTAAGACTCAATGTTAAGACATCACCCATGTGACATCAACATTACACAACTTTGTTTTACCAAAATTCTAACCAATCCAAGAGCTAACACTAAACCTGCTTCACTCCAAACCTCTACTTTATTTAAAGAAACCTTCACTTTGTTGTAAGGACCCTCAACCATTTTCACTCTTTTCACTCTCAATTCTATCTTATTTCCACTTTTCTCTCTCAATTCTCTCTGAATTTTCTGCAATTCATCTTCATCTTCTTCACCAAACCACACACAAAAGCTCAATTTCCACTATTAGAGTGTAACAATCTTCACCTTGAACTTGTTATTCTCTTGAGCTAAACCTCCATTCCACTAAATTTCTACTTGGATTTCTGGATTTACAGTAGTTTCTACTTCAATTCAAGTAATCATCTCAAGCGTTTTGGTGCAAATTCGTATTCGGAGCATTTATCATGTTTTTATCGGTTTTGCTACGATTCGATCTCAAGCATGGAATTCTCTGGTTTTCTTTGCTTATTCTCACCACATTTTACTTACAACAATTACCAAGGCAATTCTTCGCCTTGTAGGTTAGTAATTCTTGCTCGATTTACTGTTTTCGATCACTTTCGCATGTTCACAATGTAGATCCAATGTCTTGTTGATGTGAATTGATTTTTCAATTGTTTGATTGTTGATCTTGATGTTTAATGGATTCAATTGATACTTAATTATTACTACTTGATGTAATTTTCGTGTACAATTGCATGCCATAACATGTGGATGATTTAATAAGTGATAAGTTGCTGGAAGTGCTTTTGAAAAGTTGTTTTTCTGCCCTTGTTGCAGTGTTAATCGATTAACCATTTGCTAGGAAAAATGTGTTAATCGATTAACACCTCTTTTTAGGTGTTTTTTGCTGTTTTCAAAGGGTTAATCGATTAACCAATTTTGCCTAGCAAATGGTTAATCGATTAACAATGTACCAGAAGCTGTTTTTTGTGCTTTTTCATGCTTGTTTAGATTTCTTTCCTCATTTAACTTCCATGGCCTGATATACTTGATATTTGTGGATGTTTTGTGAGCTGTTAATCCTCTGATTGAGCACGTATGCGAAACTTTGATGCCCGATTTATCGATTATGAAATTGTTTGCATTCTTGAAGTTATGTAATCATGTTGCTTTTGGCATCCTTTTGTTTACATGATAACATGATTAATGATGCATGCTAATTGATGTTTGTTAATGCTTGGCAAATTCATCTCTTGATTGCATTAAGTTTGTTTTTTATTGAACAAATTTAATTCTATATAATCATTACTTCACACGCTTGCTTTGATGATCTTTCGACTCGCTTGAAAGATTGTTGGCTGGTTCCTTCCCTTTGATCGATTGATCAAAACCTTATTTCGATTAGTTAATCTTCCCTCTCTCTTCTCTTTAGGCTTCCTTTAGAGTTTCTCCTTCTTGGCCCCCTGTGGAGTCGGAAGTCTGCACGACGCGTTAGAGCACTGTACAAGATTGCGATGTTACTCTGTCGATTTCAATTTGTGCACTATACTCTGAGTGCTAGAGAAGAGATGGAAGTGGAGAATTCCTACACTCATTCTGGTTATTTTGGGTAGGGGACGAATGACCATGTGCCTGGAATAATCGTTTTTATCTCCAGACTGTAGTGCCTCCTAATCCTCAGTCGAATCGATCCTTGATCACTCGCACCCTAATCATTGTCTCTTGGGTTAATCACCTTCTCTTGGTTAATCACCCGTCTCTTTGGTTAGTCACAGTCTGTCTGTTAAAAACCAATTCTCGTCTTCCCATGCGAAGTCGCAATCCTTTTCTTCGGTTAATCATAGTATGCTTGTTAAATACCGAATCCTTAGCGGAGTTCGCAACCTTTCTTGGTTCTCTCTCCCATTGTCGTTGGCTAATCACTGTCTGTCAGTTAAAACACCAATTTGCTCCTTTCTCAGTTAACCACAGTCCGTCTGTTAACATACTGAGTTTTCCCTTAGGTTAACCACCTTCTCTTGGTTAATCACTCATTCTTTGGTTAATCACAGCCCTAGTGTTGAAACCAATACCCCTGTGAGTTAGTAACCTTCTTTTGGTTCAAATACTCGCGTCTTTGGGTTAGTAACATTCTTTTGGTTCAAATACCCTTTCTTCGGTCAAGTACTGCTTGTTTAGTCAGTGTACCAAATTCTTTGGGTCGCAACCTTCGCTTGGTTCCACACCCGTCCTTTGGGTCACAACCTTCGCTTGGTTCCATGCCCGTCTGTTGGGTGACAACCTTCGCTTGGTTCCACACCCATTCTCTTGGGTCATAACCTTCGCTTGGTTCTATACCCGTCCTTTTGGTTGATCACAGTCCGTCTGTTAAAACCAATTTCCCGTCTCCTTGTTGAGTTAATGACCTCTTGGTTAATACTCATTCTTTTGTTCAATCACTGTCCATCATTTAGAGACTAATTCTTTTCTCTTTTGGTTAATCACTGTTTGTCAGTTAACACAGCGAGTCTCTAAAGAGTCAAACACTTTCTTTCGGTTCAATAATCTCCTTGCGGTTTATCACAGTCCGTATGTTGACATAACTCTTTTCCCCCACAGAGTCATACTCTTTTATTTCTTCGGTTAACCACTGCCTGTCAGTTAATATACCTAATCCTTAGTTGGTCTCACTTTATCTTGAATCAAGCCCTTTGCTCCTTTATTCTCTTGGTTTCGACACCATTCCTTTGCCTTTCTTTCTTGGTTTTAACACCATTATTTTGGCTTTCCCCAGTAAGGTCGTTCCCTTTATTGTCGCTCTTGGTTTAGACACCGTTTCTTCCCTTTCCTGTCTTTGTTCTATGTACTACGTAGGCTCTGAATTCCTTATTGCACTATGAGGATATGAAGGCACGATATCGCGAGATCTTGGCAATCTACCTTCTACCTTCTTCCATTCTCCTTTTCTTCCCTGGTTCCATGAACTACGGAGCTCTGAATTCCTCATTGCACTATGAGGGTACGTAGGCACGAGGGCCCCAATCCTCCGCGAGCACTTTCTTTTTCTTTTTCCCTTCCCTCTTTAGCTAGTAGACTTTAGATAAATAACTCATCCGAGCCTAAAAGCAAGAAAAATAGTTCCCGTCGAGTACGACGGATGCGTGAGGTGCTAGTACCTTCCTCTCGCATAACCGACCCCATTACCCGTTTCTCTTCTCCTTGGGTTTTATCGATATTTTCCATGTCCTTTGGGACTAAATAAAGTTCGACGACGACTCTGTTGTATTTTTTAGTGTGCGATTCACTCGGGTATAATTCTGTTAGCTTCAGTATGTATGCAACATTAATTGATTCAAAGGTTCAACATGTTCTAGATAATATGTATATACATCTCGGTGCAGGTTCAAAGGTCCGACGTATACATGATAATCAAGGTATGTAGGGTCTTGGTTTCCTGGAAAAAAACCATATTCTCTCACAGGTAGATACTAGTCTTCAAAGAAGGAGGTTCCTAAAAAGGTCCCTAGAGTCATAGACCTATTTTGAGATACCAGTGTCTGGAACAAATTACTCGTCAGATATGGATGCTCACAAAAGGATCTACTTTAGGCGTGGCATCTCGTGTTAACCATAATCGAGGCATAACACCAAGTAGGTCAACACGACTCTTGCCACATACTATCCTGTGTATATTCAAGTTCGCGTATAGAGCTTTTCTCTCATGTAACATCATAAAACTCATCCCACAACAAAGGATATAACATATATCCAGAATAAAATGAATATATAAAGCATTAAACTGAGATAAATAAATTAAAGATAAGGCAAGTAAGTAGTAGAGATAAACACCCAAATAAACAAAGAAACAAACAAAACTAGGCTAGACTCTCTCTTGCAGGACCAATTAAATCCCCAGCAAAGTTACCAGCTGTCGCTACGCGAAAAATACAGATTCGCCACCGAACTTTATTTATTCCAAAGGAAAGGGAAAATATCAATAAAACCCCTAAAAAGTAGAGAAAATGGTCGTCGCAACCGAATTTGGGTTCGAAACTCGATTATGTAAGGGGAAGATATTATCACCCCTCACATATGTTGTACTCAACGAAAACCATTTAGATTGTTCTGCGCAGATGAGTGTTAATATCTAAAGGTTACTTGCGATTCATTTTAAGTAAGGGAACATTTTTTAATTAATGTGGCTCGCCAAGGATTCAAACTCTCTTGCCTAAAGGAACATGCAATTATATATGAGAAGTCATACAAATCTAATACCAATATAATTAATTGATCATAAATGATCTTATAAACAAATCAAGGGGATGGCCATGCCAAAAACATACATTAAGCATATGAAATTATGAAAAATAATAAGGCATTGGATTAGATTTAATCATGCTAAAACCTAATCTCTAATGAATTTTAATTAAAAATTAAAGAAAAATTATAAGAGCTAAATCTAATTAAAGTCTAAGATAAAATCTAGCCTAAGACTAACCATTTTTTAACATGTATTTGACTAGGTATTTTTTATGAATTAAATGTGGAAAATGTGTGACAAAAGAATTTACAAAAAACAATAATTAATTGATTAATAATTAAATTCTGCAGGGTGGTGCATGGGCCAAAAGGAAGTATGGCCTAGAAAGAAGGATATGGGCTTAGACAGATTGAAGCCCAAGGCGTTGGTTGTTGTTTATTATTCAGAAAGGGAGGTGTGTTAGGAAATCTAACGTGCAAAGAGTGAATCCCCATGGACTTGGACTGGAAGGCCCACGAAGGAGAGGGAAAAGTGTGAAGGCAAGTTCAGAATTCACTCTCATTTCGTTCATCCTCAGCCTGCGTGACCTCTCTCTCCCTCTCTCAATCGCCACCCTCCGAAAATCGCTCTGCCGCGCCGGAGGCGGAAGAGCAATCCAGTTTGACCTAAATCAACCATCAAAAGAATGCTCTCACTCTCCTCTCTCCTATTATCATGTTGAACTCCTTAAATTTTCACTGAATATTGAGTTGGAACCAACAAGATCTAAGAACCCTAGAACTCAAAAGGAAAATTAAATGGATATCGAGGGGAATCAAGCCACTCAACCTTGGGGCTTTGATTCCGCTCGTTAGAGGCTACATGATGGTAACAACTTTGAAGTAAAAGAAGAAAGGAGAGGGAGTAACCTACTTGCAAGGCGGAGGCTGCCTTGGATATTATTGAAGATGAAACTGATGAAAGTGTAGAGAATTGATCAGGTATGTATTTCGAATCCTTCACCCTTCTATGTTGCAACGACTCCTTCTTCTTCTTGTTGTAGTCTGTAGGATGGAAATTCTTGTTGTTATTGTTGTTGTTTATTAGAGGTATGGGGAGTGCGGAGTAGAGTGTGTAGGCTAAGCTCAGTTGCAGCAAGCTTCAATGTGAAGCTTGCTCAACAATTGTGGAAAAGAGCTCTTGGTGAGTGGTGAGGGGAAGATGAATTCAGAGAGAGAGAGAGTGATTGAGAGTGTGAGAAGAATTGCAGAATGATCAAGGTTAAAGGAGATTGAAGGTGAGTGTGATTATACAGAGGTTCTAGTGTAACTGAATTGGGCAGTGATTTAGGGCAGTTTTGTTGGAGTTAGGGCAGCAGTTACAGTTAGAGGAATCCATGAGGAAATTGGTTAGAAGTTCCTAACTCTCTTAATGATCTATATTTAATTCAGTTAGAATGGTTGTGATATTAGTGAGTTGTATTAGGGAAAGAAGTTAGTTAAATTGGTAATTGATGAATGTTAGTGATTGAATAAAAAAGGTTATGTTAGTTAGAATGTTAGGAAGTTAGTTATGATTTGAACTTGACAACTAGTTAGTTGATGTTAAGAATAAGAACTATGTTTAGATGAGCTAACTGTTATATGAAAATCAGTTAAGGACTAGTTAGTTATATTGATTTGATGTTATGCACTGCTGTGAATTAGTAGAAGTTAGTAATGTAATTTTGTTTTAATTGCTAGTGTTAAGAAATTTCAGTGAGTAGGTTAATTGTATTAGGAGGTTAATAGTTAGCAATTCTTAACTAGTTGATGAATGTTAATTGATCTGTTATTGACTATAAAATGTTTATGGAACCTGTTGAATTGATTTGGATTAATGGGAATGTTGGATTAATTGAAAAAAGGTTAGTTAAAAGTTAATTATTAATTTTGCTATTAATTGACAATTAAGGTGTTTTAAGTTAGTTGAATTAGGAAAGTTACAATTAGAGAATTAGTTCTAATTGGCACCTGTTATGAAATAGTTAGAGTTACCATTGTTGATTGCTTTAAGCTTTGCTCAAACTGCTACTAAACAGTCAGTGCATTTGGTTTAATGAATTATGGTAGTTAACATCATTTAAAAAGTTAGTTGTCTCAAGTTAATAGTTAGAAGAAAAGTAAAATTGAAATATTATGAAAATTAGTTATAGCATACTAGTTGATATCTACTTTAGGAAAAGGCTAGTTAGGATGTGTTAGCCATTGTTATGTGAATGATCAATAATGGACAGGTATTAAAACAAATGGAGTTTTTAGAAATTGAATGGAATTGTCATTGTTGTGATGCTATGCTAAATCTAGTTAGTGATGTAGTTGATGTGTGAACTGTGATGATGTTAGGGCTGTCATTATATTAGAAATGTTAAATAGATTGTGATGATAGCAATTGGAAAATGGAAATTTGTTGAACTTAGGTTGCATTGTGCATGTACTAATTGTGCATTATGTTTGTGTCATTGTTGCAGGACTTGTGCACATAGGATGGCTTGGCATTGTATGCTGGCAAGGTATTTTGGACATGGAGAAGTTTAGCACACCATGGCTTATCAAGAAAGGAGTTTTGGGCAACATCAAAATTTGAAGACACCAAAAAGTCAACAGTTGACCAAAAGTCAACTCTAGGTCAAAGAATGTAATTTTGTGTAGAATTTGTAAATTTTGATTTTGTAATGAACTTTAATGCTTTTGTAATGAAAATTGGCCTTGAATTGAATTATGTGACTTGTATTTCAAGAAAGATGGTTTCCCTCCAAAATTTGCATTTTGAATACTTGACCTTGAATTGATCTTGAACCTTTGACTTGATTTTTGAATTGCAACGCCTTGGACCAATTAACCATGTAAGATTTAATAAAGAATGGTCAACAAAAAGTCAACCTTCCATGGTTGACTTTTGTTGGCCAAGATAACACCTGAAGCATGTCTTCCAAATCAATCATCCATGATGTATCCAACATAACCAAAGTGTCTAGACCCAGGATTAGGGTTTCATAAAAGTGAACCAAAGGCTTGGTGTTCAAATAGTCAAGATGTAGCACAATGCACCATACGCTTGATGAAACCCTAGCTCGTGATTTAGCCACAATTCAATGTTTGGTACCATAAATAACAAGACTCCTTTGAATCAGTGATGTTGTTTGCAAACCCAAGTGAATGATCTTAAAGGCTATGAGCATGCAGATGAAATGGGCCATGTGCTAGATGGAATGAGATAAAAGGTAGGGCAAATTTTGGAGAATGAAAATCTTTAACCTTTTCATTGTTAATTACATTCAAGTTATTTTTTGTTTTTATTTAGCAATAGTTGGATTTAATCTTTGTTTAGTTTGTATTTGGTTTATCTTGTAATACAAGACAAAACTAAACGGTTTTTAGAATAAGACCAAGTTCATCTTTAATTAAAATAAGTAGATTTTTTTAGAAAACTTGTTCTACAGTACTAATTGTGTACTCAGTACTCGTTTTTCCTATCATTTACATTACATACAAATTACATGTGCCCACTAGTACATCAACAAAAGGTGCAAGAAGAAAAAGAATTGGAAAATGTCCAACATTGTGCAATTCCACATGATTTTTGCCTTGCAGTATGCGAGCCTCTCATGGTCATCATCATCATCATCCTTAAGCCTCTTCATCATGCTTCATGCTCATCACCATCACATAAGACAAAAACAAAGAATAAATTGTGTTAACACGTTATCATATACATCATCATATTATAGCACAACAAATTAGGGACCATCATCACAAAGTTCATCCAAAAAAACATAAACCAATTGAATTCTCACCCTTTATTCGTATAATTTCACACGGATTACCAATAGAATCAATCCAAACCTCACATTCGGATTTTCAAATTTTCACTCACTCAATCCCCTCTAACTAAAAGGGATCTGGAAACTGTCCTTCACAACGGTCCGTGGAGCTTCGATAGGAATCTAGTTGTTCTAGCTCGTGTATCAGGCGAAGAACAACCGTCAGCTATGAACATACACTTTGGCACCTTTTGGGTCAGAATTTATGAACTCCCCCTTATGCTGAGAACTGAAGCGATGGCAAAGAAACTTGGTGGGATCTTAGGAGAGTTTGTGGAAATGGATCAAAAAGAGGTGCATAGAAACAGAAGATTTCTCCGTATCAAAGTAACCTTGGATCTGAAACAGCCGCTCAAGAGAGGAACGGTGGTTCGGTTCAAAGAGAAAAATCTAAGGGTGTTTTTCAAGTATGAGAGGCTGCCAACACTCTGCTTTGTGTGCCGAAGATTAGGGCATCAGTTAAAGGACTGCGAAGCAGTTACCAATCTAAGTGATGAGGGTTTCGAAGAATTAGAGGAGAAGGATCTATCCTATGGACCGTGGCTATGCGCATCACCCCTACCAAAATCCCTGGCGGAACCAAAAAGGGAGTCCACTTCAAGCTTCTGTAGTAAGAGTCTCTTTGATATCTCTTCAGGTAATAGCAAATGTAAATCAGTTGAGAAGGGTGGAGGAACTGAGGAGGAGGTGGAACAAAGTAAGGAAGAAAGAAGCAAGGGGCAAAACAAAAAAGAAAATACCAAAGGGCCACACCATCAAATAGAGATACCAAGGAGTGTTAGCCAGGCGGTGGAAGCGGTTGCAGAATCATTTGGGGCTGTGGAGATTTCCAAGCTGGAGAATAAAAATGGTCTTTCTTCAACTCCTAAGGCAGCCGGTCCAAAAAAGAAAAAATGGACCAGGAAGCAAGTAACTAGGAAGGTGAGCACTAATCAACATAATAGTCTGGAGGTGGAAGGAGGAAAAAGACAATTAATCGATGTGATGGTCATAGAAGGCGAGATTGAAGGTTATGGATGCGGAGAAAAGAAGAGGAAGGCGCATAGTAAGAGTGTTGACACACAAAAAGTGACAGAGGTGGTGTTGGATAACCAACACCGCCTAGAACAAAGAAAATCCTAAGTTGGAACTGCAGGGGGTTGGGGAGTCCCCATGCAGTTCGAGCCTTGCTAAGGCTCAAAAACATTGAAAACCCTGAGGTTTTGTTTCTTATGGAAACAAGGCTGAAAAGTGAAGAAGTTTGTTCCATAAAAGCCAAGAGTGGTTTCGACGGGTGTTTTGTGGTGGATTATTCCGGAACTGGGAAAGAGAGAGTCGGGGGTCTACTGTTGTTTTGGAAGGAGGGAGTGAGGGTTGCCATTGAATCTTTCTCTGCCAACCACATTGGGGGTACCGTGGAAGGTGTTGATGACAACTGGAAGTGGTATTTTGGAGGGGTGTACGGTTATCCTGATGAACAAAATAAACATATGACCTGGAGCTTAATTAAGGAGCTGGCCATTGGAGGATGGGGTAACTTCATCTGTTTTGGAGACCTCAACGATATAATCTATGATCACGAGAAGAAAGGAGGTCAGGGCAGATCTTCTAGCCAACTCTCGAGGGGCAGGACAATAATGGATTTATGTAAACTAACGGATCTTGGTTTTGCAGGTTATAAGTACACTTGGACGAACGGGCGAGAAGGAGCGCAAAACATCCAGTGCAGATTGGAGCGCAACTTAGCCACCGGGGAGTTCATAACCAAGTTCGCACCAATTAGGGTCACTCATCTTGCTCGCTTTGGTTCTGACCACGCTGCAATCAAGGTGGAGTTAGGAGCTGAAGTACCAGAGACGAAGAGAAAGAATAAGTTCATCTTTAGGTTCGAGGAAATATGGAGCAAAGATCCAACTTGTGAGAAAGAAGTGGAAAGGTTGTGGAAGAGAGCTACAGGTGGGATATCCTCGAAGATTTCAGCAATGAAAGGCCTCGACGATGTTTTCAAAAAATACAGAAGAAGCGCCACTGGGACAGAGGTTCACAGGCTAGAGGAAATTCTCAAGCAGGATCGTAGATGGAGTGATGACACTGAGGAAATAAAGGAGTATAAAGCCTTGAAGAATAAAAAAAATAAGCTCCTCCAGGCTGAGGAGATTATTTGGCGCCAACGAAGCCGGGCTCTGTGGTTAAGGTATGGGGACAAGAACAACAAATTTTTTCATGGCAACGCAAATCAGAGGAAGCAAACAAAAAAGATTTGCAAGCTCAAGGACGAGAATGGTTGTTGGTGGAGGGGGGAGGAAGACTACGAACGAATTGTCATTCAATACTTTTCGGATCTTTTCACTTCTTCTACCCCTTCAAGTGTGGAAGAGACCTGCTCTGTGGTGAGAGGAAAGCTCAAGCCTGATCACATTGGCTGGTGCAAGAAGAGTTTCATGAGGGAAGAAGTTAAAACTGCTTTGTTTCAGATGCATCCCTTAAAAGCCCCAGGTCCTGATGGCCTGCCGGCACTCTTCTTTCAAAAGTATTGGAGCATTGTTAGAAATGATATAGGCAAGCTGGTTTTGGAGGTTCTCAATCAAAATTCAGACCCTAGAGAGTTTAACTTGACTCACATTGTTATGATTCCGAAGTGCAAGATGCCATCTAGTCCGAAGGAGTTTCGACCTATAAGTTTGTGTAATGTGATCATGAAGATCATTACGAAAACTATTGCAAACAGAATAAAGGTAATCCTCCATGATATTGTTGATGAAGAACAAAGTACGTTTGTTCAGGGACGGCTCATTACGGACAACTCGTTGGTTGCTATGGAGTGTTTTCACTGGATGAAGAAGAAGATAAAAGGGAAGAAGGGTACTATGGCCCTCAAGCTTGATATGTCAGTACGATAGAATGGAGTGGTCTTTTATTACTGGTGTGCTCTTTGCTATGGGTTTTCCAAAGCATTTGGTAGATGTGATAAACAGATGCATTTCGTCTGTTTCCTACATCGCTCTTATTAATGGCCAACCTAGTGCAAGGTTCCATCCAGAAAGGGAGCTCCGTCAAGGTGACCCTCTTTCCCCGTACCTTTTCATTTTATGTGCTGATGTGCTTTCTGGTTCAATAAAAAAATAGACGAGGGAGAAGATGATTCATGGGATTTAAGTGGCTCGCAAGGCTCCTTCGATCTCACATCTCTTTTTTGAGGATGATAGCCTTCTTTTTACTAGGGCTACGCAACAGGAAGCGGAGAGGATCCTGGTAACTATAGACAAATATCAAAAGGCTTCGGGACAGTTGGTGAACATGGAGAAATCTGAAGTTTCTTTTAGCAAAAACATGTCTGAAACTAACAAAGAGATGCTTTGTGCCAAGCTGGGAGTTAAATCAGTGCCGCGTCACACAAATTATCTTGGTTTACCGGTGGTCTTTGGCAGGTCAAAGAAAGAGATTTTCAGGTTGGTGATTGAAAGAGTCTGGAAGAAAGTAAAAGGATGGAAAGAAAAGTTTCTCTCGAGAGTCGGTAAAGAGGTTCTTATTAAAGAAGTGGTGCAAGCAATTCCCACGTACGTAATGAGTTGTTATAAGATGCCCGAGTACGTGTGCAATGAGATTAAATCGATCATTGCAAAATTCTGGTGGGGGTGTGGGGAAATGAGAGAAAAGTCCACTGGCAGAGTTGGGAAAAGATTGTTAAGAGTAAGAGTGATGATGGGTTGGGGTTCAGGAACTTTAGTGATTTCAACACATGCTTGCTGGGGAAACACTACTGGAAATTACTCACCAATGACCAATCCCTGTTGGGAAAAGTTTTCAAGAGCCGGTACTACCCTAGATCCTCTTTAAAGGAGTGTTCTATTGGATACGCTCCTAGTTACGCCTGGAGAAGTATTTGGAGTGCCAAGGAGATATTTAACAGTGGGGCGAGATGGAGAATTGGCAACGGGGAAAAGGTTAATGTGTGCAGAGACTGTTGGATTCCAAACAATCCGGGTTTTAAAGTTCTCAGGCCGGTGAGGGGCATTCACGAATCAACGGCAGTGAGTGAACTTATTGATAATGATTTAAAGTGTTGGAAGAGGGTGGATATTGAGGTCTCTTTTGATCCAGAGGATGCCAAACAGATTATCAGCATTCCCCTTTCTTTTGGGGAGAACGATGATCGCGTCATTTGGCACTATGAGAGAAGTGGTGAGTACTCGGTCAAATCAGCATATCACCTTTGTCAGCAACACAAAGTGGCTAAGATCCCTGGTCCTTCGAGTATTCCTTATCATCAGTTGTGGAAAGACATTTGGAAGGCAAAAGTTCAGGTTAGGACAAAAAAATTTCTATGGCAACTAGCTAAGAATGCTCTCCCTACTAGGGACAATCTGCTGAAAAGGGGGATTCACCTGGATCCTCTTTGCCCGTTTTGTCACTCTGAGGTGGAAACTAGCCACCACCTTTTTATGGACTGTTTTTTTTGCTAAGCAGGTGTTCTTCTCCCCAGTTGTGGGGTACAAAGCTCACTAGAACTCAAGCATTCAGGATTGGCTATCATGGACCCTCAAGGAAGATGACGGGTTTTGTGCCCAACTGTTGTGTTCTTTGTTGGTTCAGCTGTGGAAAGCGGGCAACAATCTGGTTCATGATAGGAGACCTGCTGAACCCCAGATTGTTGCCAGGGATGCGCTTGACATGGTTGTAGAGTTCAACCATGAGAACCCTAAAGTGAAGCAGAGAAAGGAAAGGATGGTGCCCCCTGATGTGGATCTGCCTGGGGATATTGCAAATGTTATGCAGGTGGATGCTGGAATTATTGAGGGGGAGGCTGCCTGCTATGGTTGCATTTTGAGAAACTAAAATTCTGATATTTTGCTGGCAGCTAGTAAAAAGGAGTTTAGGGTGGTGACCCCTGTGACGGCGGAGACGCTTGCAATCCGGTGGGCTTTGATCCTGGAAAGGGATTTGAAGGTCAGGAATTTGGTTTTACAGTCGGACTGCCTTCCTGCAGTGGACTATATTAACAAGTGTGCTGCCATTGCGAAGATCGAACTCATTGTGAATGATTGTAGGGAGCTGTGTAGGAACTTTGATTTTTGTTCTATTTTGTATATCAATAGAGATGATAATGGGGATGCACATAACATTGCTAGCCTTGGAAAGTCTTTTGGTTCAAGAACTTGGATAGGTGGTTACCCTCATGTATTTGGGGGCTTGTCCCCTTCTTATTTGTTTATTGGTTAATGAAATTGATTTTCCCATAAAAAAAAACTAACTCACACACTTCATAAAAATATCTACAAAATTCCACACGAGTTTCAATATCACCTTACTCTCAATTAACCCTCCTATAAATACACTACAATACTCAATCTAATCCATCAACAATTTCCTCACTGTTACTCTGCAAAAATAATTTCACAACCTATACTAAAAGCCCATCAATCCTAAAACTACTCAGACTTTTTCACTGAAACTCTGAGATAGTTGAGCTAAACATAGAAAACACAACATCAACAACCACACACAGGAACCATAATATTTCAAAGCGAAAGAAGAAGTGGAGAGAAGAGGAGCTTAAGCAAGATCAAAGACTTTTACCTTTGAGATTCAACCCTGGTAACATCCAGTAGGTTGATTACTCAACCTTTTGATGATGTTAATATGCTTGATGTTTTTGTTGTTGTAATCAGAAGCTTTATTGAAACTCTAGCTAGTATTTATTTTCCTTTTGATATACTGAATTTTGGTTTTGGTTATTCCGTTTGCATTTGAGTTTGTGCGTAGGGAACTTATGGTTTCTTTTTCTTGTTACGGGGGAGTGTTTAGGTACAGATTTGGAGTAGGGTTTGTAACATAAGAAAAAGGTTTTGAGGTGTTTACATTTAGCCTTCGATGAATCCCGATCCAAGTGTTTGGTGAGGACTTTGGAAAATCCAACGTCGGATTTGAGATGAGGAGGGTTTTTTAGGTGGGGGTAGTTTTAGGGGTTTTGTGAGTTAGGGTGACGTCTATCGGAGAAGATGGTGGCGCCGCCCTTGGCCGCCGTCTATCTTCGGCGATGTGATCGAAGAAGAGGGGGTGAGAGGGTTAAGTAGGCTGCAGAGAAAATGAGAGCTTGAAAGGGTTCAGAGTGAGAGAAAAAGTAGAAAGAGAATGGGAGGTTTCAAATGAACCCTCTCACTATCATTTTTTTCGTTTAAGCTGGAACAATGTTCTTTTGGGAATGACAAGTGGCAACCCCTTTGCCATTTGTCCTTCATCCACCCTTCCACCTGTCTGATCATATGTGTTTGAATTTACCTTATACCTCAACATCTTGGGCGTGTGATCCATTTGACCATCTAGGCAGTGTCATCAAGTGGCCAGCATAGAGTCAATCCAATTAACTCTCAAACTGAGCCTCTCTTCCTTTGGGCTTCACCTAGATTACTACTTACACCTCCTCCTTTGCTTAATCCAAAACCCTTGAGTGAGCCTTTTGTTATTTTTCTGATGGCTCATTTCTCTTTTAATTGTTTTCTTTAATTTACCATTTTTTATATTGCCTGTTTTGATTAAATTTTATATAAATCTTAATCTAATTAATTAAATTTTTTAATAACTTTTAATTAATTAGTTGATTGGTTAATTTATTTTAATTAATCATTTCTTAATTAATTTTTATTAAATTGATTAATTAATTTGATTAGTTTAATTAAGAATACCTTATTATCTTTATTAGACTTTAGATTTTTTATTTTTTTTATTTCTTATTGTTGTATGATTTTATTGCTTATTTTATTTTTTCATATTCCAATTTGGCAAAACGTACGCCCACCTTTGGTTTATAGTATTTTTGTTATTTTCTTTTTATTTTTAAGAATTAATCAAGATTATGATAAAATTTAGCCACCTTCAAAAAGAATAAAAATAAGTTTGATCCAACGTCAAGCGCTTTTCCAAATCAAATTCAATATAATGCAATGTGAGGGCTTGGTCCAATGTCAAGTATCTCTTCCAAACTTTCAAACCATTTTCATAATTCGCATCGCAACACAAATCAAACGCTTGACCCAACATCAAGTTATTTTCATAATTAAACTCAAAACGACTAATTCATACTTTAACCCTCATGAAAAAAAAAGACTACCTGAGTGAAAGGTTTAGTCATAGCCCCGAGTGTTAGGCCCAAGTTGTAATAGCTTGTAAGTCATAAATACTCATCTTTCGCCAAAATTTAAACGTGTCTCCTTTTTACAATGAATGGAAAGAAAAAGACTACCTGGGTGAAAGGTCCAGTCATAGTCCCAAACATTAGGCCCAAGCAGTAATAACTTGCAAGCCCAAGTGTTTATCTTTCGCTTAAGACACTTGTAAATATTCAGACATTTTCGCAATAAATGGAAAGAAAAATACTACCTGGGTGAAAGTTCCAGTCATATTCCCAAGCATTAGGCCCAAGCTATAATAATTTGCAAGTCATAAATGCTCGTCTTCCAAGCCTAAAACATACTCAAACAAATCAAACCTATTTTCCCGCCTCGAGTGACCGAAAACATTCTTTTCAAAAACGAGTATGCTTTATCCATTTCGACGTGAAATAAACAAAGGTTTCAGTCTCCAAGAGCGAGCAGCAAGCAAAGGTTTAACCACTCAAAATGTCTAAAGTGACACTCTTTAAAAACAATCAACCAACACGTAGCTTTATACAAAGAACTACATAGCTTTGAATTTCTCATTGTACTTGAGGAAACGTAGGAGCGAGACCCACGATCTCATCAAGCACCTAATAAAAACCTTTTTTGCAACCCCTTTATTTTCCTTTTGCACTCTTTTATCATTCGAAGAAAACAATTAACAATAACTAACATTCAATCGCAAGTTTAACTAAAAGTTTCTCGTTGAGTACAACGGAAGTGAGAGATGTTAATACCTTCCCCTTGCATAATCGCATCCCTAATCTGAATATGGTTGTGACGACCATCTTCTTTTTTCTTTTAAGGATTTTATCAATATTTATCTTTCCTTATTTTAGGATTAAATAAATTTTAGTGGCGACTATGTTCAAATAATTTTTCGCGAGCGCACGAACGCTTCGTGAAGAATCGTATTTTTCAAGATGTGACATATATATATATATATATATATATATATATATATATGACAAAAATATTGTCTGGGTCCTTTGAGTTATTTTATTATAACTAGTTAGTCCTTTATGTTTTTTTTTTTTTTTGCTACAATTTGGCCCTTTATGTTAACTAACGTGTTCACCATTGACATTTTTCACAAACTCCGTTCCAAAAACGCTTATGTGGCACAAACGACACTGATGTATCATTTAAGAAGATAATGAAGAACATGTTGAAGATGCTAGTCTATGTCATAATGTTGTTGGTTTTGATTTTTGTATTGTTGATATGTATTTTTGTTCGGAAGTGGTGATCATTGTTAATTTTGATGTTAGTGTCGTAAGATATGACTTTTGGTACTTTCATGTAATACTTGTCGTAAGACATGACGTTTGGTACCTTCATGTAACACTTGTTACAATTCTTTACCAGTTTTGTTACAGTAAGGTCGTAATTTGTACAACAGACAAAACTTGAAGGATCTAGTTGTTACAATTTAAAAACAAATGGGACATATTTGTAGCAAAAAAACATAAATAACTGACTTGTTAAAATAAAATAACTTAAAGGACTCAGACAGTATTTTTGCTTATATATATATATATATAATGTTAATTTTCGTATGTGTTTTCTATACAATCATAACTATTCTATGAATACCGATGTCAACTATAATAATAATAATAATAATAATAATAATAATAATATTCTAATAATAACGATAATATATTCTAATAGTTTTATCTATAATTTTCACATCCAGTCTGCTAAAACTCTCACCGCTAGATGTAATGAGTTAGAGAAATTACAAATAGGATTTATATGGGAAGGCAGTAAGATAACCCACAAGGTTCATATGATTAGTTGGGAGGTTAGTTGTATGCCTAAGAACTATGGGGGCTTAAGCATCAAACAAACTCAACCTATGAATGATGTTTTTATATTTAAAATTATTTAGAATTTATTTACTAATCCTAATTATCTATGGTGTCAGGCTCTCATCAATAAATACGTAGCATGATCAAATTCATCTTGTCACTCATTTCCATGAACACATTTTATTTAACGTTTTACCACATCAAATTGCTCCAATAGAGAAATAAAATAAATACAAATTCATTAATTTATTATAGTCACTTAAATACTCTTATCTAATTAAACTCAAATATTTTAAATCACGTGTTTGCTAAATAAGTGATAAATGCCAAGTTTCTCAATTATTCTGTCGTGCACCCTTATTGATACTATCAAAAAAATTTAATAAGAAAGATTAATTATACTTAAATGAATTTACTCAAAAAGTATTTTAAATAAGGTAAATATTTAGGTACCCATGAATTTAAGTTGAATACGAGTATCTTTAATGTATATTGTGATAAAATTTTAATTTATTTTAAAATTAAATAAAAAAATAATAATATGACATTGAATCATGGTGTTTGATTGGTTAATGCTACGAGTACCCAATTAAATTAGAAGGTACTGAAATGTTTACCTTTAAATAAATCCCAATTAGTTTGATAAAAAATAAAATCTCAAGTATCTTACATTGTGATTTTTACATAATAAAAAAGATTTGTACAGTAAAATTTTTTGAAAACAAATTATATATTTTAAACAACAGTCCATAACCTTCATGCGAAGGCTTGGAATTCGAGACTTAGAGGTCGAAGTGCAGGCGGAAAGATTAATTCATTATGGTTTATAACTTGCTGAAATATTTGGAGGTTTAGAAATTGTTCTGGACTGGGCCAACGGCCATGCGCGGCCTAATCCATGATTGCTACAGTAATGGCCCAGATGCTTGGATCCAGTCCAATAAGGGAACAAAATCACCCTTTCGCCCCTACAACCGGTCACGGACTGCTCAGTCCTGCCCGGAATTATCGCCCGTTAAGCACGGGCAACGACTCCCCGACAGCTGACGAACAGATGCCCGCAACTACCTTCCTGTCCGGTATAACGGATAGTTTGGGCATCCTGCCCGTCATAACGGCTAGTTTGGGCAGTTACCTATTCTTCAGGAAAACGGTTATTTCGCCCTGAAAATAGGACCGTTGGCCACGCGCTGGGGAACATTATATAAACCCTCTCATGAGAGGGTCAGGTATCAAATATTCATCCTAAGAATACACTTTGTACTTGCCCATTTTCTCTGACCCTTTCTTACTTGAGCGTCAGAGTGCCTTGCAGGTACACCCCTTCTCTCCTCATCAACATTCCGAGCACCTTGCCATCTGACGACCAGCATACGTGAACCAGTTCGAATACTCCGAATCAGTGGCGCCGTCTGTGGGAACTCCTTGTTTTCCCCTTCTTTCTTTCCTCCTCGGAAACTAAAAGATCAAAACATACTTTCTTCGATCCGCTCACTTATGGCCGCTCAGAACTCCACAAAAGGTGCTGACGTTACAGGTCTCGTCCCCGTCAACAAGGTGGACGCTGACGAGAGATCTTTGTTACTTTCTGATCCCCGTTTCCTTCGGGACGGGGCTACTGTGTCTCCAACTCCTCCTTCCACCGAGCAAGGAGGCAAACAGCTACCGTCGGGCGACCGACCAATTCCTGGCCCTCCCAGCGCCGACCTGGCCGTTGCAGTTCTTTTGGAAGCTGTCAACCGCACAAACCTCCTTATCTTGCAGCAAGGAGAGAGAATAGGAGCTCTCGAGGAAGCATCTCTTCCAAGATCCTCTCCTCCAAAGAATAAGCATCGAAAATCAAGAAGCCTGCCACCTAGGTGTGGGGAAGACCATATATCGAGGCATGAGCCTGAATCACAACACATTCGCAAGCGCGACCAGATCTCCCCGCGAGATCGATCATCGCCGAGACGCAAGAGAACGAGGCAGGATAGGCATTCTCCACCGGTCAGACCTCGTGACCGGCTACGTTCACCATCGCCTCGCAGAAACCGCCGCCGCGAGCGCAGACAACGATCACCATCAACTCCAAGTTCAGACAGCGACGACGAGCCTCGCGGCCCGTTGTCCCGCAGGATCTTGGCCACCTGTCTCCCTAAAGGACTAGAGAAGCCTCCGTCTCTAGGGACTTACGATGGAACCACTGACCCAGACGAGCACATAGAAAACATAGATGCTCTTTTGGACTACAGAGGGGTACGAGGAGCCATCAAATGCCGCCTGTTCCTGACCACGCTCCGGAAGGGAGCAATGACATGGTACAAACAACTGTCGGAGAAATCCATTACATCTTGGAGGCAGCTGGGGAGGATTTTCTCCCGTCACTTTACTGCATCACGATGCCATCCAAAGACCGAGGCGTCCCTCGGAGCTGTCGTACAGGGAAGGGATGAGCCTCTTCGGGCTTACATTGAACGGTTCAACAAGGAGGCCGTCCAAGTGCCAACAACCGACAACATGAAGAAATTCCTGCTCGAGCAGGGGTTAAGTCCTGGTTCAGACTTCGCGAAAGCCATCGGCCTCGATCCACCGAGGAACCTCAACGCTCTTCTCCTCCAAGCCCAGTCATATATACAGTACGAGGAGAAGGTTGTTGCACACTCCATCCTGGCCTCTCGACACCATGAAGGTGCCCGCTCGTCCAGAGCTGAAGAAACCTCGACATCCCGTCGAGGAGATAAAAGACGCGACGATCAGCCTCGCGATACACGCGAACAGAAGGGACCTTCTGGGCGGTTCCATGACTATACCCCCCTCACTGCCTCGAGGGAGAAAATTTTCTCCGAGTGTGCCAACTCGGAATTCAAGCAAGCGGGAGTCTGTTTCCCAAACAGCTGCCGGCCAGACCGGGTGTAGACAAATCCAAGTGTTGCCGCTTCCACAAGAGTCACGGCCATACGACGGAAGAATGCATCCACCTCAGAGATGCAATAGAGATCCTTATTCGCGACGGCCACCTGAAGCAGTTCGCAAAAAAGAAGGATGCTCCCCGACAGGAGACCCAGGAGAACAAAAAGGCTGCAGAAGAGACTCCGCCCTCTGATGACACCAACGTACAGGTCGCTATGTCCATAACTCGGCCAGAGGACTCCGCATCCCTGATAGTCGGTCCGTCTCCACGTACCTCGCTGCTCACAGCCCGTGGAAGGCCTTCCCGTCAGCCATGGTCATTTCTGGTGGTGGATTCAACAAAATCACGGCCGGCTCCGTCAAGAGGAGATTCGATCAATTGATCAGCAAAAGCTCCAACGAAGTCACTACGCTGGACACCACTCACAAAGGATTCGTTCCTATTTCATTTTACAAGGAAGAGCTCCTCGGCGGAGCACCGAACTCAAGCATTCCGCTGCTTATCCGAGCAAAGATGGCGAACTTTGACGTTCGCAGAATACTCGTGGACCAGGGCAGCTCGATTGATATAATGTACAACCACCTGTTCGAAACGCTGCAGCTGAATGACTCTCACCTTACTCCATACGTTGGATCCGACCTGCAAGGATTCAACGGAGCGGTGACAAAGCCCCGGGGTTACGTAGAGCTCATCGTAACCTTTGGTCCAGGAGAGACAACCCGAGCAATTAAAGTACAGTTTCTGGTAATTGAATGCCCGTCACTATACCAATGCATTTTCGGAAGGCCAACCCTATCAGAGTTGATTGCTGTACCTTCCACCGTACATCTCAAGACGAAGTACTACACTTTTAAAGGGATGGTTGCCACCCTCCACGGCGACATCGAAGCTGTCCGTCGATGCTTTGAAGCAGCATCCAAAGGACTAAGCACCATCTCATCACGACCAAGGACTTGTGGCCGTTCCCCCCTGCCGAGCAGCTCCGAGCAGCCAAAGCCGCTCCCCCAGGTCGAATCTATTGACTTGGACAACCGTTTCAGCGAGGAAGATCACGCCAAGGACCCAACGACTTCGAGTAGCCAGTCCAACAACGGCGGCCATCTCCTGTGCCCCGTCCCAGATGGCAACTTCGAGGTCGTTCCGTTCGGAGAAGACCCCCAACGGGGAGTAAAGATTGGAGCAGACCTCCCCAACCTGGCCAGGAGACAACTAAAAGCATGCCTCCGGGAGAACGCAGACCTGTTCGCATGGAGCGCCGCTGAAATGCCAGGATTGGGCCCATCCATCGCTTGCCACCAGCTTACAATTGATCCGGCCGTCAAAGCCGTTGCCCAGCGCAGAAGGAAACAGTCTCTGGAAAAGATGGAAGCCGCGGAGAAAGCTGTCAAAGACCTTCTAGAAGCTAGGTTTATTTCTGAGGCCAAATACACGACATGGCTCTCAAATGTTGTACTTGTAAGAAAAAATAATGGCAAATGGAGGATGTGTGTTGATTATACTGATGTTAATAAGGCCTGTCCGAAGGACGCCTACCCCTCCCCAATATCGATAAGCTCGTAGATAACTCAGCAGGTTTTAAGCTTTTATCATTCCTCGACGCCTACTCGGGCTACAATCAAATCCCAATGGCCGCGAGTGATAAAACTTACACGGCCTTCATGACCGAATCAGGCAACTATTACTACAACTTAATGCCCTTCGGACTGAAGAACGCCGGAGCTACGTACCAACGAATGATGAATAGAGTCTTCCAAGGACAAATAGGCGACATGCTCGAAGTATACATGGACGATATGATCATCAAGTCCCACGAGGATCTAGATCATGTCGCCCATCTCCGCAAAATCTTCGAGCAAGCAAGAAAGTATCGAATGCGTTTTAACCCAGATAAATGCACGTTTGGAGTACGGGCAGGCAAATTCCTTGGCTTCTACCTAACAGAACGAGGAATTGAAGCTAACCCCGACAAGTGTCAGGCATTCTCTGAGTTCCCGACGCCCACGTCTAAGAAGAATATCCAATCCCTCAACGGGGTGCTTACTTCGTTGTCCCGTTTCGTGGTAAAATATGCCCAACACGCCCTTCATTTCTTCAAGCTCTTGAGGAAAGAAGCAGCGTTTGAATGGACCGAGGAATGTGAAACATCCCTCCTTCACTTAAAGCAAGCTCTGTCGAAACCACCCATATTATCACGACCAGATAGCGGGGAAATATTGTTCCTATACCTCGCTGTCACTATCGAGGCAGTTAACGCCGTTCTCATTCGCGAGAATACTGGCGGACAAAAGCCAATATACTTCACGAGTAAAGCATTGCAGGACGCAGAGCTGCGATATCAACAGATAGAGAAGGTAGCATTGGCCCTCGTCAACGCTGCCAGACGACTGAGACACTATTTCTTGGCTCACACGATCGTGGTAAGAACGGATCAACCCATAAAGCAATTACTGGGACGACCAGACATGGCAGGCAGAATGCTCAAATGGTCATTGGAACTGTCCGAGTTTGACATCCAGTACGAAAACAGGAAAGCCCTTAAGGCCCAAGCTCTGGCCGATTTCGTAGCGGAAATGACGTTCTCAGACTCCCCGGCCCACATAGCAAACAGATGGACCATCTATATAGACGGAGCGTCCAGCTCGATCGGCAGCGGGGCAGGGGTAATCTTGGAGAACGACGAAGGGACCATAGTCGAGGCTTCTCTCACATTGTCCTTTCCCACGTCGAACAACCAGGCCGAGTATGAAGCCTTCCTCGCCGGTTTGCGCATAGTCGAAGACCTAGGGGCGGAAGAAATCATCATCTGCACGGACTCTCAGCTCGTAGCCCTCCAGATATCAGGAGAATATCAGACCAAAAATGACAGTCTCTCCGAATACCTAACCTTAGTCAAGGGAAAAATGGCGAGGTTTAGAACGGTAGAAGTGAGACATGTTCCACGCGAACATAATGTGCGAGCAGACATCTTGTCCAAACTAGCAAGCACTAAGAGAAAAGGCGGAAACAGGTTAGTCATCCAAGAGATACTTCCCCGGTCCAGCATCGATAAAGGATCCTCGACCCTACACGTACACGCGATCGGGGACAGCGATTGCTGGATGACACCCGTGTACAACTACCTCACCAGGGACGAGCTTCCGGATGACCCCAAGGAAGCCAGCACCATCAGACGAAGAGCTTGCTCGTACGTCATCCTTGAAAACAAACTCTATCGACGAGGTTTCTCCATCCCACTGCTCAAATGCATAGAGGAGGAAGTTGTCCCTCACGTATTACGAGAAATCCACGAAGGCATTAACGCCCAGCACCTAGGAGGAAGGTCCCTTGCTCGCAAGGCCCTCCGAGCAGGGTATTATTGGCCAACCATGCAGCACGATGCCAAGGAGCATGTGAAGAGATGCGACAAATGCCAACGGCACGGGGATATACACCTAGCTCCCCCTAACGAACTGAAAAGCATGACCTCCCCGTGGCCATTCGCCTGGTGGGGCCTAGACATCCTAGGACCCTTCGTGACGGGGTCCAGCCAAAACAAATGCCTAATAGTGGGCGTAGACTATTTCACAAAGTGGATAGAAGCAGAAGCCTTGGCAAAGATAACAGCACTTAACATTCTGCGCTTCTACAAGCGGAATATCCTTGACCGTTTTGGGATTCCCCAAGCAATTGTCACGGACAACGGAACGCAGTTCACGGACAAGAAGTTCCAAGACTTTGTCGCCCACCTCAGAACAAAGCAACATTTCGCATCCGTAGAACATCCCCAGACCAACGGGCAGGCAGAAGCGGCCAATCGTGTCATCCTCCGTGGCTTCAAGTGAAGACTGGATGAAACGAAGAAAGCCTGGGTCGAGGAGCTCCACAGCGTCGTATGGGCGTACCGTACCACTCCTCAGTCTACCACCGGGGAAACACCTTTCCGCTTAGCATATGGCACGGAGGCTGTTATACCCATTGAAATTCACATACCATCCAGGAGGACCGAATCACCTCTAGACGAGGAAATTAATGACGAAGTAATAAGAGAGGAGCTCGATCTTGTCGAGGAAATTCGAACAGGAGCAGCCCTCCGCGAAGCATCTCTCAAGCAAAAAATAGCAATCAAGCACAACACTAAAGTCTTACGACGAGAGTTTGATGTGGGCAGCCTTGTCCTGCGAAGAAACCACAAGGACCCTCGCGAAGGCAAACTAGCAGCCAACTGGGAAGGACCGTACAGAGTCCGTGCCAGAACGGAGAATGGTGCCTACTTCCTCGAGACCCTCAACGGGGACGAAATCCCTCGACCATGGAACGCTGAAAAACTTAAGCAGTACTACAGCTAAAGTCACAATAGGCTTCCTCGCGTCAAAAGACCCCCTAACGGTCGTCATGCTCATTCAGGTACAAACGATGCATACGCACAAAGTGGAATCCCGCTCAAATAAATGAGCCGAAGCTCTGCTTGTTGGCAATCCTCAATCGAGCATCGCCTTTGCCCGAGTACCACGATGGGCAGAACCCCAGCTCGCGATGGGACGTTCACGCCGCGATCTCAGGCCTCAATCGCGACCTGAGATCCGCAACCTCGCCAGGACCTCCCCCGGCCATTCGACCAGTTCTCCACACTGGCGAATTCATACGCAACGAGCAATCTTTCAAAAGAAAGCTCTGCTAACAGACACACCCTCCGACGGGCAGTCATACATGCACAACAATATAAACAAAAATCATATAAGTAACAAAACCGGCCAACATAAACCGGACATAAAGTAAAAGAAGGGCACCAGGGCCAAAGATTGTACGAATTACATAAAAAAGGGGAACCACGCCCCCCCAAATCAAATAAAATTACAACAAACTACACGGCACGCAAGCCGGCAAAACACTATCTTCTGCTAACATCATTTCTCGGTGTCTTCAACTCGTTCATCATTGGGCGGAGAAGTCTGGGTTCTAGCTTGGTCGGCAAGGATAGACTCTGGCATCACGATTTTCCCGTCTTTAACGTATGCCAGGAAATTGGTACCTTCGGTCACCAACTCAACACCAGGATTCACCACCTGAAGCTGAGACACTGCGTTCTTGAAGGATTCCTCACCGAGCACTACATTGTCATCCTCAGCCACCACCAGACGGGCAACTAACTCTGACCTTGTCTTTAGTATCTTCACGTCCTCAGGCTCCTCCTCACCAGGGGCATTGGTCGCCTGCAGTTGCGCGACCAAGTCCTCAGCGGCCTTTTTCTCATCCTCGAGTGTAACCATCTCCCCCTTTAACCGGGCAACCTCATCACCCTCATTTTCCTTCGCCTCCTTGGCAGCCTTGGCTTCCTCCATAGCCTTCCTCAAGCTCTCCTTAAGAGCGGTCACCTTCCCTCGGGCAATAGTCAGCTCACTCTCAGTGGTCGTGTCCCCCTCGGCATAGGTGGCCGCCATCTCCAGCAGCCTGACCACCGCAGAGGCATCCTGGGCCACCAGCGCCCTCTTGCTCAGACGGTCCAAGCTTTGCAGATGCAGAGAATCAGCATGAGGAATCACCAAAGAGGTCCCTTCAAAGAACTTCTTATCCAATACACAAGGAGGCAACTCGAATTTCGCCTTCTCTGGCGCCTTGCCCAGATCCACTACCTCGTTCCTTGGACGCTTAGGCCTGGTCGCCAGGGGCATTGGAGACCGTTGAACATTGATCGGAGAAGCATTCCCCTGAGGAGGCTGGGAAGGACCAACCGCACGGGCAGGGGAAGGACGAACCTTAGCAGTAGCAGCTGCACCAGCTTGTTTCCGCACGGCCACGTTCCTCACCATCCTCTCGTGGGCTGAAGGCATAGTGGCTGCAAAAGACAAAAATAGGCGTCAGACAATAGAAAATAACGAGCAATGCAAAGCAATATGTTAAAGCTAAATACCGAGCAGATCCATGGCATCTCTATAAGTTTTGCACCCCAGCAGTGCCCTAACATTAATAAAACGAGCCTCCACCCGTTGGCTACCATCGGCCTCGAGGATCGCCTCCTTCTTCTTCGTGATACACTCGGCCATCCGGAACGAGTTCACATACTGCAACAACCTTCCATATGAATCAGCATCCCCCTCGTCCAAGTTCGCGGGCTCAAAAACATAGTCTTTTGGGGGCTTCGTAAAATGCTCCCCGGTCCAATGGAAGGGATATTTCAACAACCTCCGCCCGATGTATTTCCCCTCCTCGTTGATCCTATCTTCGTCGTTCTCATCCACTTCAATCTCCCAGCAGAACGTACTATCCTGGGCAGCCTCCGACACGGGCTCCACAATGAAGTACCTCGTCTTAAATGTCCGTATGGACTCAGAGAAAGGTTTGAACAACTTACGCGGCTGCTTCAGGGAGACCCAACCGTAACTCCTCCCAGATGTCTGCCGTTGGGGATGAAAGACGGTGAAGAAGAAGGGGATGGTCGCCCCTATTTGCAGGTGCTCGCACACCAACTCGAATGGTCGCAGGAAGGCTAACGAGTTGGGATGGAGCTGAGTGGGAGCCAGGCGAAGATGTAAGAAGACGAACTGCTGGAAATCCGTGAACGGAAGCCTCAAGCCCAGCTCTTTGAAAACATATTCATACATCGTAAAGCGCTCCCCATAATTCATGCAGACACGCTCGTCAGCAGTGGGGAAATGGACTCTCCAGTCCCCATCATCACCCACCGTCTGGAAACAATCCCCTATATAGGTCGCGAATTCAGACGCATGCTCAGAGGGTTCCGCCGCCTCCCATTCCTCTGCTTCATTCTCCGCTACATCCTTCTCGGATACCTCCTCCTCAGGCGCCTCTTCCTGATCACCGTCCAATAGTTCATCTTCTTGCTCATAATCCATCTCCTGCTCGGTGGACCCACTCGAGGACTGGGTGCTACTGCTCCCCGAGGAACCTGACTCCTCCTCGGACGAATCTAATATAATATCTCCACGGGGCCCTGACGCCATCACCTGAAAAGCAGAGAAAGACAGTGAATTCTACAGCTAATCAAATCCACTCTTCCACCGCTGAAAAGGTGAAAGGGCACGCTAAGGGCTGAGGACGACGTCCCCGGCCTAAGCCCTGACAATACTACGAAAAAGTCTCCCCGTGAGAAAATGCCCGGAACTCTCCTATCACACGAGGAACTTCTCCAAAGCAAGACCACCAGGTTTTCATTCAACTCACAACTCCGTGAAACGCAACGCTAGAACGGTCATGTGCGCGTCACCATCGCGACGACGTCACGGACGGACTCTTCACACGTAGCGTAACAGCAGGCTAACGGCGGTGGAGACGGCGGAGCCATCATCCACCACCGACAGCTACCACATAGACAACACTAAGTCTCCTAAAATCTAACCTAACCGCACGCAATGTCTAGATAAACATCAATAACAAGCAAAACAAAGAAAAGAGACGACTTACTTGTAAATAGAATACTAGAAAAGAAGGTTGCTCGGAGCTTCAAACGGTGAAGGATGTAACGGCCAGATTTCGCGAGCAGGGAATTTGATGAAGATTGAAGGAAAAAGTTTAGAATGAAAATTTTCCCTCCTATTTATACAGGAGGTCACGTGCAGCCCCACGCGCACATAGGTCATGATGACTACCCGCTAGCCATCATTGCCTAAGCGGCGACGACACAAGTTCCAACACACACGTGGCAACCCCCGTATTATTTCATATTCCACTAAACTGTTGGTATCCATCTGTAACGGGAAACGCTTAACGACCACGACCAACAGCCACAGCGGGCAATAGAAACCACGGGCATCCACATCCAACGAGCAAAACACTCCACTTCTCTGGGACTGTCCGCTATCCTTAAGTCATCACCTCCGCGCTCGGAAGTAATGACTTGGGGGGCTACTGTTATGGACTGGGCCAACGGCCATGCGTGGCCCAATCCATGATTGCTACAGTAACGGCCCAGACGCTTGGATCCAGTCCATTAAGGGAACAAAAGCACCCTTTCGCCCCTACAACTGGTCACGGACTGCTCAGTCCTGCCCAGAATTATCGCCCGTCACGCACGGGCAACAACTCCCCGACAGCTGACGAACAGATGCCGACAACTACCTTCCTGTCCAGTATAACGGATAGTTTGGGCATCCTGCCCGTCATAACGGCTAGTTTGGGCAATTACCTATTCTTCAGGAAAACGGTTATTTCGCCCTAAAACTAGGACCGTTGGCCACGCGCTGGGGAACATTATATAAACCCCCTCATTCGAGAGGGTCAGGTATCAAATATTCATCCTAAGAATACACTTTGTACTTGCCCATTTTATCTGTCCCTTTCTTACTTGAGCGTCGCAGTGCCTTGCAGGTACACCCCCTCCTCTCCTCATCAACATTCCGAGCACCTTGCCATCTGACGACCAGCATACGTGGACCAGTTCGAATACTCCGGATCAGAAACAATATCTTGTTCAATGATACGGTGTTTAATGTTAATGACTTAGTCAACGAGATTAAAGTCACTTCGTAGAATTGGTTGATTTTAGGTAGACAAGATAGTAAGAAATATAGATTATACGATTGGTATAAATTTCCGTTAGATTTTATTTAATCGTCTTGTTCGTTCGTTGGTTGTAGCTCATTGGTTTGAGATTTTCTTAATCTCCTTTAATGAAAGTTGCTTATAAAAAAAAAAAATTAAATGAAGAACAAAACTAAAAATTCTATAAAAAATAAAAATTATATCCTTAATATTTATAATACAATACCTGTTGTCGATGTGATGAGGATATTTTTGTAAGAATAATATTATTCTTTTTTTTTATGTATTTGTAAGTTTCTCGATTTAAACAGTTTTAGATTTTTTTCACAAACAAATATACGAGTTATATATTTATATATAAATTAAATATATTAATTATTGAATAAATCATAAGAGATAGTTTTATTTGAGTGAGAGAGCATAATGCTATTATCCTTTTTAGGATGCTTGCAGTGCGATTTGAATCAGTTTTGAGTTAAAATTCATCCAATCTATAAATAAATTTATTTTCAATCGATTCGATTTTAGATAATTGATTAAAAAATTCAATCGGATTCGATCCAATTTTATGCAGTTTAATTTAGATTGTTTTTTTAGTATACAAATTATAAATTATATTTTTATTAAGATTATAAAAATACTAATAAATATATATTTCATATAATATATAACATATTGTATATTAAAAATTAAGATTACAAAGTAAGAATGATCTACTTATTGTTGAAACAAATCAAATAATAAAAATAAATAAAACTAAACTAAGCTGATAAATAATATTAAAAAAAATAAATATCATCAAATAATAAATTAACACAAAATTTATATTAATAAAAAATAAATAAATATAAAAATATATACCTACAATTTGGTTCAGTTTGGTTTGTATCAATTTTGAAAAATCAATCTAAAATTCGATCTAAACCGAACAATTTCTATAAAACGATATGCAAAAACATGCAATAATAATCTTTTTTTTGGTTGCAATTTTCAATTCTTTTTAAATTTACTTACGATTTTTATTTAAATCGATTTGGGTTTGAACACCTTTAATCCCTTCATCCTAATATTTATTGTGAAATGCATCAATTAATCATTTCCACTTTTTTTTTTGAATCAAAGAGAATATATTAATTCAGAAAAACCAATACAAGCAAGATGATCTCTAGGATCCAACCAGCTAACAAGACATTACATCATCAACTTGGCTATGTGCTTCCTAAGTTTAACACAAGACCAGCCCCTATACATCACACTATCTATCACTTTGTTTATAATGCTAAAGTTATTTACATTGTTGCCAAACACTATATTGTTTCTATACTCCCATGTACTGTAAACTGTTTCAGCCAGTAACATTTTCAAAATTGAAGTACTCCATCCTTTCCCCTTAATTCTACCAAGAATCCAATTTAATTAAGTATCCCAGCTACCAGGCCTGCGCACTATATCCATCCACTGAAGCAGATCCATCCACACTTGGTTTGTTCCACTGCAGGCAAAGAAAAGGCGATTGATAGATTCATCATCCTCCCTGCACAAGCTGCATATCCTGTCTTGGACTAACCCAAACCTCGCCAATCTATCCTTGGTTGCAATACTGCCATGACAGACAGTCCAAAGGCAGAAAATGGCACGAGGCCTAGCACAATTACTCAACATGAGACTTTTCCATCCCACCTCTTCATTATCATCACACATCAACTCATAGAACTCTATGGCCTTGAATTTATTTCTAAGATTTGCTTTATCCCACGTAGTAGTCACTTTCTGCAGGTTGGCTCTTTGATTCATGATGGCTTTCATCACCCAAGAGTTGTGCATTTTTACTTCATACTCCATAAATTCACCAGGTATTAAATAGTATTGATGCACCAACTTAACCCACATATTATTAGATTTTCTAGCCAGATTCCAAAGACATTTAATCATTAACACCTGGTTCCAAACTGCAAGATTCAAAATTTGCATACCTCCATGTTTCTTTGCCTTGCACATCTTTTTCCAAGCCACATGGCTCTTTCTGCTGATACTATGATTTCCTGTCCACACAAAGCTCCTACAGATGACTTCAATCTTCTTAATAACCTCTTTTGGCATGGGGAAACATTGCAGCCAATATTGAGTTATGGCATGAGTCACACTATTCACCAGCTGCACTCTTCCTGCATAACTCAAGAGTTTGGAATACCAATGCTTGATCCTCCCAATAATTCTGTCAATCAGAGGAAGATAATGCTTGATGTTCAACTTCTTGCTTGAGAGAGGAACACCCAGGTACTTTATAGGTAGAGCTCCCTCTTGAAAACCTGTTGCATCTTTGATCACTTTTCTACTGTCCTCCTCTAAACCGCCAAAGAATATTTTTCACTTATTCTGGTTCATCA
The DNA here is from genome assembly GCA_022829125.1 of Lathyrus tuberosus. NCBI lineage: Eukaryota > Viridiplantae > Streptophyta > Magnoliopsida > Fabales > Fabaceae > Lathyrus > Lathyrus tuberosus. The sequence continues at coordinate 8,476,054 of JALAZF010000061.1, forward strand.
CCAAAACAGTGGATTCAGAGAAACTTTTGAATACTGTCATCATAATCTCCACAGAGCCAAGATCTCCCCTGCAAAATGGCAAAACATTATCTGCAAATGTGAGGTTTGTGAGGCTCAAACTCTCAAATTTGGCATGATGGTCAAAATTGGGGTTAAGTTGCATTTTGTACATGGATCTGTGCATGTATTCCATCAGGATAACAAACAGCAGAGGGGATATTGGATCCCCTTGCCTTATACCCCTCCTAGCAGTCAATGCACTAGAATAAACACCATTCAAGTTGAATTTGTAAGTAACTGTAGTAGCCCCTGCCATAATCCACTTGATGAATTGATTAGGAATCCCAACTTCTTTCATGATGCTTTCTAGGGCTTGCCATCATATGTTTTTTGAAGGTCTATTTGGATCATGGTTCTAGGAGTGCCCCCTTTTCTAGAATAGCCTTTCATAAGCTCATAAGCCAACAAAATATGGTTATGGATCACTTGATCAGGCACAAAAGCAGCCTGACAAGGGCTAATGATACCCTGCAGAACCTCACCCAATCTATCAGCCAGAATTCCAGCAATGATCTTATAAAGTACAGTGCATCCAACTATTGGTCTATAATCTTTCAATTGGCTAGCACTGTCAACCTTAGGAATTAAGGTAATGACAATACAATTAAAGCCTTTGGGCATGACACTAGTATCAAAGAACTCCTTAACAACACCAGTCACATCATCTTTTATAATAAGCCAGCAAGCTTTATAAAATTTTGCTCCAAAGCCGTCAATACCAGGGGATTTTAAATCACCCATTTTACCGAAAGCCTTACTTATCTCCTGCTCAGACACATGCCTGATCAAACTCCTTCTTTGCTCCAAATTCAGCTGCTTGCCAAGTCTCATTGCCTCAACATCAATATGAAGAAGATTATTATCCTCCTTTCCCATTAACTGGCTATAATACTCAATCACTTCCTTGTCAATCTCTTGGTGACTTCTTAAACTAGAACCATCAGCTTTTTTTAGATGACAAAGACCACTAGTCTTCTGTTTGGCTTTAATAGAAGCATGGAAATAGGAATTGTTCCCATCCCCCATCCTAAGCCACTCAATTTTTGACCTTTGCCTCAAAATTTTCTCTTCAATCTTATTTAAAGAAATAATCTCCTCTGTCAATTTTTTAACCTCAGCAATGATGTCTCTATTCATTCTATCCCCAGACAGAGCATTTTGAGCAACCATTAGATTTCCTCTAGCCTCCACCAATTTTTACTGAAGGTTAGAAATAGGCCTGCTGAATTTCCTTAAAACAGGTTGTAACCTTTTCAATTTAGCCCATAAGCTAGCCATATTTTTACCTCTAGATGATTGATCCCAGCATTGCTTCACCACATCATGAAATCCTGGTAAATCCACCAAGAAGTTGTTGAATCTAAACTGTTTCTTCTTTCTATTGGTCTCATTATTCTTGACAACATAAAGCAAGGCATGGTCAGAGATACTAGGAGGAGCAACTACTAAGGAGGTCTCTAAATTACTTTAGAACCACTCATTATTCCCCAAGAGCATGTCTATCCTAGAATAGATAGTCCCAACCTCATGTTTGTTGGACCAAGTAAAATGATCCCCAATACTCTCCATTTCACTCAGGCCAGTACAAGCCATCATGTTCTGCAGATCCTCATATTTCTTTCAGTAACTAAATTACCACCAATTCTATCTTGGGCATTGGCCACATTGTTAAAATCACCCAAGATACACCAGGGTCCTTATAAGTTCCCATGAAGGTGCTTAAGCTCTTTCCACAATATTCTCCTTTTACTCAGCTGATTATGGGCATACACAGCAGTCATCCAATTCAAGAAACCACCATTATTATCAAATACACCACATTGAATATACTAGCTGGAGCTCTTAACAAAATGAATATCCACCTTATCTTTATCCCAACCAATCCATATCCTACCATTATCATGGTCATTATAATTGTTAATGTAACTATCAGTCAGATGCAATTTATTCCTTACAGCAGCAACTTTACTCATCTTCACTCTAGTTTCAACTAAAATGACTATTGTAGGTTTAAGCTCAAGGAGACGGGAGCTAATATCCCTTAGCTTACCTACTTTATTAAGCCCCCTTATGTTCCAGGACACTATCATGGGGCACTAGTTGAGGACTCTAGTTGGTCATTCAAAACCTCTAGAGTCTCAAAACCATTAATACAGCTAACCCCTAAGTTAGAGTCAAGACATATACCTTTTCCTTTAGCTTTACTTCTCACGACAGTCTAAGGTTGTTCTTCTTCTCTCACTGCCCCTTGTTGTTGATCATCTGATTTTGTGGGAGTAACTAATTTTTCTTCCTCGGGAGGTTTAGGTTTAGGTCTATATCTCTGCACTTGAGTGGCTCCTCCACATTGATGCCCCAATTTCTGACATTTCTCACAAAACTTCGATTTCCACTCATATTCTACTTCTTGTTTCATCAAAGCTCCATCATGGCTTCTAATTGAGATTTCTTTAACCAATTGTTGAGTGATATCCACCTCAACCAAAATCCTTGCATAAGACACCCTCAGTTTGCTAGCAGTGCACTCATCTGTCACCAAAGGATTTCCTATGGCACTCCCTATCTTGCTAAGGCTTTTTTCTCCCCATAGCTGAAGGGGAAGTTGTAGGAGCTTGATCCAAATTGGCAGCGTGCGAAGGAGATCCCTCTTCAAGTTGAAATCTGGTCCCCATTCCTTCAAAAGAATTGGCATATTTCTGATACTGTACGGTCCCTGCATCATAACAGCATCTCTATCCTCATGAGATTTGAATCTTAACAGGAAGTACCCTTCATCATGGTAGTATAAGTCAGGCATCGTCACAAAATTCCAATTCTTCTGCATAAAGTTCTTGACCATGTTCATGCTTAGATCCTCTCCCATGACATAGAAAATCAACGCATTATCCCAAAACCGCATCTCCGATTCAATGTCATCCTGCTCGATTTCAATCTCTACTGTCCCATTAACAATTTTTGGTGCAACGTATTCCATCGCGAGACCTTTGGCTGGGTTTCAATTGTCGCTTAGAACAGCTATCCACAACTTCCGATCCTCCATTGTTACCTTCTAACTTTCCCCTTTTGAACCCTGAGTTAGGGTTTCTCTCACATCCTTTCTTTCTCCCTAGTTTTCCTTCACAGCATTGTCTTCAACCTGAATACTCTCCACTTCCGGTTGTTCCTCCGGTTGTGGCTGATTCTGCGGCGGCAACGGCACCGATTTTGGCCGCCCTCGTCCACTTTGATTATAAAAGAAAAAAACTATTAGTAATTAATAGTACTAGTATTATTTTTCCCAAACAAAAATCTGATGAACTCCACTCCACTGTCTATATAGTGGTGAAGTGTATTTTACGTAATTATTTTTCACATATTAGAGTAATGGACAACACAATAGCATATTAATTCAACTTCTCTGATGAGTCCTTTTCCACCGAATCAGAATTTTGGACTATCGCAATTTGGCATTAATTCAACTTCTCCGATCGAATAACTATTATGGTAGATTTTCTAATTAAATTTAAATATTTTAAATTAATTAATAATAATAGTAATAAATACTATTAATAGACATACTTTTTAGTTAATAAATGATAAATGTAGAAGTTTCTGGATTATTTAGTCAATATTCACCGTTATTGATATTTATTGAAAAATATATAATAAGATTAATAATTGACTCAAAAAGTTATTTTAAATAAATCTTAATTAATTTGGTAAAAAATGAAATCTCAAGTATCTTGAATGTGATTTTGTAGTTAATAAAATCACACATTTTTGTAACAAATTTTGAAAAAATTTATAGACGGTAAGCAACTGTTCACAATAATTAAATGAAGGACAAAACTCAAATTTCTATAAAAATAAAAATAAAAATTGTATGCTTAATATTTTCAATATAATATGTTTTGCGGATGTGATGAAGATATTTTTGTAAGAAAAATACTATTATTCTTTTTATTTATGTATTTGTAAGTTTTTTTATCTAATCAATTTTATATTTATTTTAAAAAACAAATACATTAGTTATATATTTATATATAAATTAAATATATTAATAATTGAATAAATCAAACGAGTTAGTTTTGTTTGAGTGAGGGAGCATAATAGTATTATCCTTTTTTGGGTGTTTGAAGTGCGTTTTGGATCAGTTTTAAGTTAAAATTTATTCGATTTAAAGATAAAACTATTTTCAATGTTCAATTTTAGATGATTGATTAAAAAAATTCAATGGTATTCGATCCAATTTTATGCAATTTAATTTAAATCGTTTTTTGAATATTCAAATTATAAATTCTATTTTTATTATGACTATAAAAATACTAATAAATAATATATTTGATATAATATATAACATATTGTATATTAAAAATTAAGATTATAAAGTGAGAATGATCCACTATTGTTAAAAAAAATCAAATAAAAAGTTAAATAAATAAACTAAACAAATATGTAGTATATGTAGTATTAAAAAAATAAATATCAATTTAGTACAGTTTACATGTTAATTAGTACAGTTTACGTGAGTATTACAGAGTAGATACACTTCTCCCGAGTTACACCATGGCGGCTCCGTCATCTTCTTCGACTGTTCCGTCTTTCTAAAAAGTTTTGGTTGAAGTTTTCGTAGGAAGTTCTTATGGCGTGGACTAAAGTTCTAAGGAGGAATGCATCAGCTTCAGCTTTGAGGTGGGATATATTCCCTTATGGAAAGGGTATAGATAGAAGGGAGTCCGAGGGGCTGAGTTCGTATTACTTGTCGGATTTTCCTGATTTTACCAAGGCGAGAGATTTATTTGTTCTGTTTGGTTGCATTGGCAATGTGGTGGAGGTTGATATCTCTCCCAGGCGGAACAATGTGGGGAAACGTTTCGGTTTCGCTCGTTTCAAAGAGGTGGAGGATGTAAATCTCTTGGGTGTAAAACTTGATAATGTGATGATAGATGGGAAAAAGATCCATGCAAACCCACCTAGGTTTGAGAGGGGATCGGTTAGTAAGAAGGAAGTTCACACTCGGAGGAAAATAGAGATGGGAGTACAAGAAGGAAGGCTTTTAAAACGTCAAGTGAGAGTTGGTGAAAATAGTTCCGGCGGAAGGTCGTACGCGGAGGCGCTGAGCAGGAGTTTCAACGAATCCAGTAGGCATTGCCATTTGAGTTATGTTTCTTTAAGGGAAGACAAGGCTAGAATGATGAAGGCTTTTGTTGGAAGAACCGTTAGTGCAGGGATGCCCTACAACATTCAGACCTGTTTCGAGACTGAAGGAGTTTTTTATGTTAAAGTCACTCCTTTGGGTTCTAGGCTTTGTTTGCTTGTGGAGACCGAGGAAGGAGCGTTGGATGAACTGATCTCTGAGGGAAGCTCTTGGTGGAGCCAATGGTTTAGCGAGATCAAGCCTTGGTCTGAAGGAGTAGTGGATGAAGAAAGAGTGACCTGGATAAGAGCGTATGGAGTTCCTTGCCATGCCTGGAATTTGGATTTTTTTGAGAAATTGGCTAACTCTTTTGGAAGCTACGTCTGTTCGGATGAAAATACTCAGAGAGGAACAAACATGGATGTGGGAAGATTCATGGTCAGGGTGCCCATTTTTTTCGTTCTTTAGGAAAAGGTGCAGGTAGAAATCGACAGTAAGACGTTCGAAGTAATTTTAAGGGAAGATTTCTTTGGTCCGCTGCGAACTTCTCAATGTACTCCTGCTGGCCAGACCTTGAGTTCTTCAGAATCAGACTCCGGTTTCGGGACAATGGTGGAGGAAACAGGTTTCGACGTTGATGATGACGCTTCTCTCGAGGAAGCTTTCTTGGAAGATGATTTGGCAATAAAAAGGGATATGGAGCAGAGAGTTCAGATGGAGTGTTCAGGCACGCAAAGGGGTAGTCACGATTTGGGCAAAAAGCCTCTTTTAGGTGTTGGAGAAGGTGAACAGGCAGGGGCAAGTACTTTTGATGAAGCTATTAAGAATAGCATTGAGTTGACGCAAACTAGGGCTGCTAACCTTAATGATTTCATTGATAAAGGCAAGGACGGTTCAGAAGCTACTTTGATTGGTGGTCCTTTAGTTAAGTCAACAGGTCAAGTATGTGGGGTCCATGATACTAGTAAAACAAAAAAAAAAAAAAAAGAAATTCAGAAGTTTGGGTGGGACCGGAGGGTTAATAGGGTACATCCAAAAAGGTAGATTAAATCGAAAACCTTCTGGGAGGAGTAAAAAGAGAACTAACATTTGTTCCTCTTCTTTAACGGAAAGTGCAGATGGTTTCAAGGGAAAGGTGCCAACAAACAACATTTTGTCTAACAAGGAAAAAGTTAACTCTCTCTCTACGGATGCTTTTGGGGATAACTCAGCAAACTCAGATATTCTCAGATGCAATTTACGTTTGTGCGAAAACTTGGATTCTAATGTGGGTGGAAAGTTATGGGAGGCATTATCAAAACTTGGGGTATCGGACGAAGACAATAACAGGGATTACAAAAGTAAGATTGATATGATGGAAAAAATAGATAAGGAAAGAATGTTAAGAGGGAAGGCGAATTCAACAATGTGGAAATGATTATCGGAACATTAAATATCAGAGGGGGAGGTAGTATAATTAAGAGGAAAATAATCAGTCATGTGATTAAGAAGGGTAAAGCGGATGTGTTCCTTATACAGGAATCTAAAATGTTTTCTATGTAGGAAAAGATGGCAAAGAGTTTCTGGTCTAAAGAGGATATAGGGTGGTCCTTTTCGAGTTCGATGGGTATGTCCGGTGGGTTATTTATTTTATGGAAGAATAATGTGGAAGTGATTAGTAGCTTCAAAGGGGTCGGTTATTTAGGAGTTAAAGTCAAGTGGAAGGACAATTTCTATTACATTGTTAATGTTTATTCTCCGTGTGAGATGGGGGCCAAAAGAGAGCTATGGAGGACTTTGTTGGAGTTAAAAACTCGTTATGGGGATGGCGCTTGGTGCATTGGGGGAGATTTTAATGCTATCTCTTCACCGAGTGAAAGGAAAGGGCGGGCCACGGGAAATCGCAACAGCGAGATTAAGGAATTCTCGAACTTTATCAAGGAGAGCGAGTTGGTAGATGTCCCTTGTAAAGGCAAGAAGTTTACTTGGTATAGTGGAGATGGTACTAAGATGAGCAGGTTAGATCGTTTTCTTATCTCTTTCGATATCATTTGTAAGTGGGGAGTAGTAGGGTAACTCATTGGAACGAGAGACCTTTCGGACCATTGTCCGGTTTGGTTAATGGTTAATTCGTCGGATTGGGGGCCGAAACCTTTTAAGTTCAACAACGAATGGTTTAGTGATAAAAATTTCATTCCCTTTGTTGAGAAAGAATGGAAAGAGTTTACTATAGAAGGAAGGAGTGACTTTGTTTTGAAGGAGAAATTGAGGTTACTAAAAGGGAGTCTTAGGAGGTGGAATGAGGAGGCCTTCAGAAAGTATGACTTGGAGGTTGAGGATAGTGTTAAGAAGGTTAATGAAGGGGATGAAGAGGTTGAGTTAGCTAGAGGAGTCGTCTCGGAAGATACATTAAACAATCGCAAGAAGGCTACTAGCCGTTTTTGGTTGAACCTTCGGATAAAGGAAAATATGATCATTCAAAAGTCTAGACTCAAGTGGGCTAATGATGGAGATAACAATAGTCGATTTTTCCATAGTATTATGAAAGATAGAAGGAGGCGTAATTTCATAGGTGGTCTTAATTCGGATAGAGGAGTCTTAGATTCGGTTGAAGATGTCAAGGAGGAGGTGAGAAATCATTTTGCTAGGAAGTTCTTGGATAATGATTTGCAAAGGCCCCTTTTGGAGGGAATCCCTTTTAAATCTATTTCTTTGGGCGAGAGGGAGTCGCTTGAGAAACCTTTCACGGAGGAAGAGATCAAGGTAGCGGTGTGGGGATGTGATGGTTCTAAAAGCCCGGGGCCGGATGGTTACTCCTTATTGTTCATCAAGAAATGTTGGTATTTTATTAAAGACGATTTTTATCGGTTTTTCAAAGATTTTCATCGTGGGGCTGTTTTATCGAAAGCAATAACTTCCTCTTTTTTTTACTTTGATCCCTAAGAAAGAGCATCTGTTGGATTTGGACGATTATAGACCTATATGTTTGGTGGGGTGTTTGTACAAGATTTGGCAAAGCTTTTGGCGGCAAGGCTCAAGATGGTGTTGAAATATATTATTTCTAATTGTCAAAGTGCTTTTGTGCCCGGGAGACAATTGCTTGACGGAGTTTTGGTGGCGAATGAAGTGGTAGATTTTGCGGTTAAGGAGAAGAAGGAAGTAACCCTTTTCAAGGTTGATTTTGAGAAGGCTTACGATAAAGTTAGTTGGGGTTTTCTTAGGTTCTTGATGAAAAGAATGGGGTTTGGCGATCTTTGGTTACGTTGGATGGAGGCAACAATCTTCATTAGCAAGATGTCCGTTTTGGTTAACGGGAGTCCTACTAAGGAGTTTGTGGTGGGAAGGGGATTAAGACAAGGAGACCCACTATCACCTTTTCTTTTTGTTATGGTGGCGGAAGGTCTTACGGGGTTGGTAAATAGATCGGTATTGTTAGGTGATTTCATGGGGTTCAACATTAAAAGTGGTTGCTTCATTGATATCCTTCAATTCGTGGATGACACTTTATTGGTTGGGGATGGAAGTTGGAGGCACTTGTGGGCAATCAAAACAGTCTTGAGAGGTTTCGAATTAGTTTCGGGTCTTGGTATTAATTTCCATAAGAGTAAGCTCATTGGAATCAATACTACGCCTAACTTTTTGGAGGTGGCGGCTTTCTTCTTATCTTGTAGAACGGAACGGAAGGAATTTACTTTTATTGGCATACCTATAGGGTCTAATCCTAGGCGGGTTTCCACTTGGTCTACGTTGGTCACGAAATTAGAGGGGAGGTTGACGAATTGGCATAATCGTTTTTTGAGTATGGGGGGGGGGGGAGAATTACCCTATTGAAGTCCGTTCTCACTAGTCTCCCGATTTTTCAGCTTTCCTTTTATTTGGCTCCGGCAAAAATTTGCAAAGTTATCACTAAGATCCAAAATGGATTTCTTTGGGGATGCTCAAATTCTAAGAATCGGATACATTGGATTAATTGGAATTCCTTATGCTTGCCGGTTGAAAAGGGGGGGTTAAATTTGAAGAGAATCAAGGATTTTAATTATGCTTTACTTAGTAAGTGGAGGTGGAGAATTAGTCAAGGTTCCGACGACCTTTGGTTTAAAGTTTTAATTGCTCGATATGGCGACATTAGATTGTTTATTTCAGGCGGTGAATATTCTCATCACAGCTGGAGTTCGTGTTCCTCGTGGTGGTTGGACATTCTTTCTCTCCTGGGAAAGTACCCGGAAGATATTTTCATGAATAACTGTTCTTTTCAGGTCGGAAACGGTTACACTGTTTCGTTTTTGAATGCAAATTGGACTGGGTCTGGGTGTTTAAAACAAAGATTTTCGAAGGTGTATTCTTTAACGCGCTTAAAGGACGTGGCTGTGGCAGGAATGGGAGGTTGGATCAATGGCGAGTGGTATTGGGGTGACTTCGGAACACCTCAGTTGGCTCTCTTGGGGGGCGGTTTAGCTGCTTCTTCGCAGACTGCTTTTTCTGGTACGTTGCAGAATAATGTCAATAACAATCAAGTGGATAGGGATTCTGTTCTTTCTTTTCGTGCAGGTTCTGTTTCTGCTAGGCATGGCATCGTTAGTTTGTCTGGCATGAACGATTTTTTGGTTGGCAACGATCATAGCAGGAGTTCTCAACAGCATGGTTTTAGAGGTGAGGAGGTTCACTCGCTTTTTCCTACCGGACCTGAAGATGCAGCCCAGGTTAATGTGGGGGAGCAGTCGTCTGGTCAGCATATCAGACAGGCGGTGAGGGATGTAATCGAAGAGTGGCAGCAGCTGTGTATTTCTGTTAATTCGGTAAAATTCGATTTGCCAGTTAAGGACAGTGTGACATGGACTGGCGGGGACAACAACATCTTTTCGGTTAGTTCTTTTTATAATTTGGCTAATTGTTATCACATTCCTCTTGGTCCTTCAAACCGGTATGATGGCGTATTCAAATTAATTTGGAAAATGGAGATTCCATTGAAAATTAAGGTGTTCGGGTGGAGATGTTTTTTGAACAAACTTCCGACAAGGGATTTGCTTTGTTTTAGAGGTATCATCTCCTCTATGCCAGACATTAATTGTTTGTTATGTAACGCTCATCCAGAGACGGCGTCGCATTCTTTCCTGTGTTGTTCGGTGGCTAAATTGGTTTGGAAAGAAACGGCTGAGTGGATTGGTCTTTTTGCCCCGGTAGGTATAGATTTCAAGGGAAGTTTTATGGATTGGTTTTCTTTTTGCAAAGCTAAGAAAGTTAGGCAGGGTAAAGAAGGTTGCGTTTGGTTGGCCGTTTGTTGGAATTTGTGGACGATCAGAAACGGCATAGCTTTTTCGAACATTGGTTGGAACGTGTTAGACATGGTGTGGTCGGTCAAATTCACGGTGTGGAGGTGGTCTTTAATTGGAGATATTACTAATTCCAATTGCAATTTTTACGATTTCCTTAAAAATCCATTGTTCTATTTGTCGTAGTCGTAAATTGGTTGGTAATTTCTTTTATTGTTGACCATGGTCTCTCTTATTTTGTAAACAGGTTTGAGTACCCTTTGTACTCCTTTCAATATATTCTTGCTTACAAAAAAAAAATAATAAATAAATAAATATCATAAATAATAAATAAACACAACATTCATATTAATAAAATAAATAAGAATAAAAATAAATACATGCAGTTCGATTTAATTTGATTTGGATCGATTTTGAAAAATCAATTAAAAATTTTATGTAAATCGAACGGTTTCTACAAAATAAAATCGAAACAAATTTGATAATAGCCGATTTTTTACAATTTTTAATTTTTTAAATCGACTTAAAATCTATTATATCTATTATAAATATATAAAAACTAAAGTACCTGAAAAAACCACTCATACCTTTTTGAGATCACGTTGTAACTTTTCTGATTTCAGGGATAAAAGTGACTAATTACACCATTGCTTCAATTATATACATTTGATATTAAATGCATCTGATGTGTCACTCCAACATTTTTTATAGCATTTTTTATTTTTGTAATGTCTAATTTAAATGACTATTACTAATCGTGGGAAACTTAATACAATTCAAACTTAATTACTTGGACAATGGAAAGTCTCACAACTTTCCATGTTTGTAATCAATTGACACAATTAACAATCTCTCACATGATAAATTGTTGTGCATATCACATAACATTTTTCCACTCTTACACAAACTCTCTCTGTGTGGATCTTCTATCTTCCATCTTCTTCCACACTGAATGTTTTTCATCTTTCATGTTTCTCTTACTCAAACCTATCAGTGAGTGCCATTGACGTGAACTTTGTGTTACTGATACGTTCTTCTTTTTCGTCTTCCATTTACATTTTCATCATCTTCACTTGCTTTGAATATATGATGCTTCTTTGTTTGATATTGTTGAATCTGTATCTAAACCTTAAACCCTATCAAATTTGGTACACACGGAGGAGAACGGTGGACATCGTGCCTTTGAGGTTGAAGATCGTTGCTGCATTTCAAAGAACAGAAAGAGCGATTGAAGAAGAAAATTTTACGGTAAGCTTCAACTTCGATTTGTTCTGAGTTTTTTTATTTTATTTTGATTAGTTTGTGATTTCATTTCAGTTGTTTCATGTGCTATGGATTGTTGTTATTGATTTTATGCTCAAGTTACCGCTTGTGAAATGGTGGAAAGATTGTCGTTTTACCGTCGCACACCAAGTGTTCGATGAAATGCCCCAACTAAATTTCTTCTTCTTCTTCTTATTCTTTCTTTTTCAGTTTGCTTTCTCTTTGCTGCTGATTTTCCATTACTATTTGTTGTTGTTGTTTCTTGAATTTTACATTTTTTATGATTGAAAGTTGATTAAAGTAATACTCTATTGGACATTTTTTATGTTTTACGGTAGTTCCTTGCACTATATACTTTGTTGACATAGGTGTTTTTGTTTGGCAGGGAGTTCCTTACACTATATTACTGGAAAAATGAAGTTTCTAAATTTTTGTGCAAAGGTATTCAGTTCTTCCTCCCATCAATTGTTTTTATAACTATAATTCTATTTCAAATTGAATTTTTATTAACTGTTTAAGCATTCATTGATTATTGTTGCTGTTCACGATCACTTTAACTAGCAGGTTATTATGGTTACTGGAGATCATAAGGTAGAAATATTTTCCAAGGATCAGATTAATGCTGGGGAGGAACTATAACAGTTTGATATCGTAGCTAACTCTCAGCCACAATTTTATTGAAAGATTAATCCTCAAGATTGTAAGATTCTACTTACCTATCTGCCTCTTAATCCCTCAAAGAATCGTGAAAAAATGGTTTGTGCAATTATGCTCTCCTTTTTGTTAATTTCTTGCATATTAATTATTTCAAATGTTATTGTTTATGTGATTTGATCTGAATCCAAGTTGTTCTAACATTATATGCTCAAGGTGCTTAAAGAGATAAGTAAAGGTTGATGTTTTGTTTTGTTTTTTTATCTTATCTTAATTAGAGTTCACACCCCATAATTTCCGTTACTCATTTATGGAAACTAAAAACTATAATCATAACTTATAAACCTTGGATATTCTATAATGGATGATTGTTTTATTTCATACATCAAATGTTGTGATTGAATTGTGTTCATTGGATCTTCTAAGAGTCTTCCGATTCAAGAAGGTTCACATGTCTGTTGTTTGTAACGAGTATGGTGGAATTGTAGAAGTAAGTCAACATCATATAGGAACTCAACTTCGTTAGATCTATTTGATTAACGCAAAACTAGGTATAAACCTGCGAATCCGACGTGATTGCATTGTTGTATTAGTTGACATTAGATAATAGAGGATCAAATTTCTGTTATCTTATTTCTTATTACTGTTTTTTGTCTGTTTCACGATGCACACTATGTGTTTGTTGAAATGTTATAGTGAATCTTATGTTGCTTTTTTTCTGTTTTACGACTGCACTATGTGTTTGTTGAAATGTTGCATTGATAGTATTCTAATTTATGTTTCAATTATTAGTTTTTGCACACTTTTTTGTAGAATTGGACTAGTTGAAAATTCGGGGCGCCACCTGCATGTTGCTACCATTCAGTAACTTCAAACACAATATAGCAGCATGCTGGTAATGCCCAACAATTTACTCACTGTCATTGCTGGAAATGTTGAGAGGGCCCCAACTATGTGATGAATCAAATCATTTTCATGGTTTTTCTTTTTTAATCCAATGTTGAATGTGTACAATATACTTCATGTCAGCAAGTGAAAGTCTACTGTATGTTTAATGTTCATATATTTCAATATATCTGTGTAATGCAGTAACTGTTTGGATGTATCTAAGCTTTTATAGTGTTTTCATTTTACATGTTTTTCATAGGACATGGAAATTCTCACAGTCAGACATCAACTTATTTTAGTGAAAATCACCGGTTGAGCTAGAACTACCATTCCACTTGACGGATTGCGAGGTCCTCGGTAAAGCAGGATCATGAACTAGACGCGAATGGCTTCGAGGGAGCAGGACAATTTAAACAAACATTGTTGCATTTAGAGGGTAACTCTTTTTTTGATCAATATTCCATATAACATGCTTAATTTACACCGACTTGCAGATGTTGCTGACTATGCGACGAAGCTGATCACGCCGACGTCGTGCGGTGATGCACTCCACTGCCGTAACTTTCGTTGTCTTCATGTATTATGTTATTTTATTTGTAATACTTTAAACATGCTTACATTTAAACTACCAATCAAAACAATAAATTGACGACGATAAAATACTTGAGCCATTATATTTATGACTACGGTTGAACTATTATTTTGACATTTGAAACGTTTCCATGGGTGTTGTTTTATTTACTGAAGCTTTTGAAGCATTCCAAACTTTTGGCCTTATTTACCCCCACCTCATCTTTACTTTTTTTTATACATGCAGCAGCCTGATTCTTTTGGACCACTTGATTTGGAAATACCATCTACTAAGTACAACAACGATGTTTCAATTTTAAGTGATAATTTAAGTGATAGTCTTAGTGGGCTGAATCGCTTGATAACCAGCAGCCTGGATGTATTCCAGAATTACTCCTTTTTTGGATTGACAAGAAGGAAACTTTGGACTTTGGATTGGCAAAATTGTACTGTGATGGATGTTTCATGTTGGATAAAACTTGATTCTAGATTCAGATTTATATCTTCTGCATGTCGAGGTAATTCCTTTTGCAAGTTTATTTTTATGACTGTGTGTTAGGTATATCTGTGTGTTGGATATTTTACAAAATCAATGGAGTCTTATATCATGGCTCAATTTTTTCCCTAAACATTGTGGAACATGTTAAGACAGTTTTTATTTCATTCTTATGTTTTTCTTCTTACACATAGCTAATGATACATTATATGTCTACATATTCCTGCAAGTAATCGTCTTATTCTCATTGAACATTACTGTTTGGAAAAGATAGAGTGTACAGTTCCTATAGACAAGATTATTTTTGATAAGTAAGGAAACATTTGTCCTGGAAGTCTAAAGACTCTATCATATCAAGCGCACTGTTGTCATAAGAATGTGTGATCGCATAAGACGTTGGATCATTGCCCAAAGTTTTTGTGAAACTTGAGGTACGTGACTTTGCCTTAGGGTCAAAAGAGCTGATCTTTTTTCTGTTATGAATCATAAAAGATGAACTATGCATATGGTCATACAGATAGTCCTTTGGTTTTTATGTGTATTTTGAAATGGGTGTAAGTTGTAAAAGATACCACACAAAGTAAGAGAGATTGAAATAAATATATATGGCAACAAGCCTTACAAAGATAGATATTGCAAATGGTTCAAAGTCTAATTTAATGATTTTCTTTTATGTTCCAATTAAGTATGATAATGGACGCATTGTTTGCTCTATCTGTTGTGATTATGAATTTTGATTTATCTGTATTTACTTTTTAAACTTTTGTTTGTGGAATGTGAGAATTTTAATATACTTTGATATTTGATATATAATTATTATTTTCCAAAAAATTATATTTAATATTATTAATATCTTTTAAAAAAAGATCATTATAAATAATCATGCCATTAAATCTATAAAATATTAAATTAATTAAAATGACCAATTATTACTAAACATATCAATTTACTTTTATTTTTATTTTAAGATAATTAAAAATCATATTTTGAGACGAATTAAACAATATAAAATGTTAATTATATATTGATAGTTTCAATTCAGTTAACTATTCATTGAATATTGTTTTCCTGAAAAATTAATTGAATTTTATGCCTTCCATTCCTTATTAAAAACATAATTTTTATTTTTTGGATGCACATTTAATGCACTAAAAAAATTATTATTTTGAATTCTTTACTTGCAAAAACGAAAAGACACTTCAAATTACATTGTTTTTCATTGATTAATCACTTCACATGCACTCTAAAGTTTCAAATAATTTATTTAACATTTTTCAATAAATGTGTTTTTTAATTAGTTCATGTTTAGTTTAAATAGTCTCAATTAGTTTGAAAAGAAATTTAAAAAACTTAAAAATAATTTTAAAATGGATATAATTTAAATTTATAATATTCCTTGATCTGATATGATAAATGGTAGAATTTTAAAATTTATTTTGAAAATTTATTTTAAAAATCTAGTGAGTATATCCTAAATATTTATTACATTAACATTTAGTAAGTACATCTTTAAATTTATTTTTAAATTATTTTATATTATTATATCTTAAATAAAATTCTTATAAATGAAAATAAGTTATAATAATTTTTATAAATGAAAATAAGTTGCAATTATTTTTATAAACGAGAATAAGTTACAAATGATTATAACTTTGTAATTATGTGAATGTAAACCAACTAAATACATAAATTCAAACTTAACAAATGAGAGTAACATTCTTGAAATTTGAGAAGTTGTTTTTAATGTTTACAAAAAAAACGTGTTATTATAAGAACTAATATCTAAAATGTAGTATTATTTGAATTGAAAAAATGACTTTACTGAGAGTTGTAGTTTTAGAATTTATTTATATGAATTCAACTGGGTTTTGGTAATTACTATAATTTCAGACATAATCCACGGATAGATGTAAACGTATCTATGAGATATTAGTCGTAGACTGATCATTTTAATATTCATCTTTTAAATCTTTATTTTACTACGGTTTTATATAATTGACGTTAAAAAAACGATTGGTTTATTATAAATACGGATCAATGCTTAAAAGTTGTTGCATAATATTAGTAGATATTTGAAACTATGTGAATATTTATGGACTGCAAAATAAATTTTATAGCTGACAAGTGAGAATGAGAAACATGTAATGTGAATTCGGACGAGACCCGTGCGATAACACGGGTTTCTTACTAGTTTTTATTTAAATCGATTTGGATTTAAACACCCTTAATCCCTCAACCAAATATTTATCGTAAAATTCATCAATTAATCATTTCCAATTTGATTATAAAAGAAAAAACTACTAGTAATTAATTAATAGTACTAGTTTTCACTGTATTAATGCATTAATTCAATTTCTCTTATCGGTCTTTTCACTGTATCAGAATTTTGGACCGCCGCAATATCGCATTAATTCAAGTTCTCTGATCGAACAACTATATT
The DNA here is from genome assembly GCA_022829125.1 of Lathyrus tuberosus. Lineage (NCBI taxonomy): Eukaryota > Viridiplantae > Streptophyta > Magnoliopsida > Fabales > Fabaceae > Lathyrus > Lathyrus tuberosus. The sequence continues at coordinate 8,492,790 of JALAZF010000061.1, forward strand.
TTTTTTAGATTCTCTAATTAAACTTAAATATTTTAAATTACTTAATATACTTAATAATAATAGAGATAATTATAATTAATAGAAATACTTTTTACTTGATAAATGATAAATATAGATGTTTCTCAATTATTTAGTCAATGATTCACCCTTATTGAATATTTATTGAAAAATATTTATTAAGATTGATAATTTACTTAAAAAGTAATTTTAAATAAATTTTCATTAATCGGGTGAAAAATGAAATGTCAAGTATCTTCAATGTGAATTTTTAGTTAATAAAAACACACATTTTTGTAACAAACTTTAAAAAATTTATAGAATTTAAACAACGGTTCACAATAATTAAATGAAGAACAAAACTAAAAATTCTATAAAAAAACTAAAAAAATGTATCCTTAATATTTATATAGCGCATTAATTTTATGCAGTTTAATTTAGATATTTTTTGAATATCTAAATTATATATTATACTTTTATTAAAATTATTTAAATATTAATAAATAATATATTTGATATAAATATAACATATTGAATAATAAAAATTAAGATTACAAAGTTAGAATGATCAACTATTGTTAAAACAAATCAAACAATAAAAAAAATATAAAACTGAACTAATAAGTAGTATTAAAAAAATAAATATCATCAAATAATAAATATCGAGTTTAAAAAATCAATCTAAAATTAGATCTAAATCGAACGGTTTCTAAAAAAAATCCAAACACATTTAATAATAGTCAATTATTTTACTATTTTTAAATTTTTAAATCGATTTAAAATTTAATTCAAATCGATTTGGATTTGAACACCTTTAATCCCTTCAACCTAATATTTATTGTTGTGAAATGCATCAATTAGTCATTTCCAATTTGATTATAAAAGAAAAAACTACTAGTAATTAGTAATACTTGTATTATTTTCCCTCAAACAAAATTTGATGGATGACACTACCTGTATACATAGAAATTCCATCTATATCACTTCATTTGCAAAACTCTTACTCAAAGTCCAAGTTCATATAATGGTCAAGTGTATTTTATGTCCATCTCACATTTCAAATACAAACCAACTCAAAAATTTAAACTCTTACTCAAAGTTTATTTTTTTTCAAAACCTTAATCTCTTGACTTGCTTAATCCTGATCTTATTCAGGAGGTGAAGAATTGGACTGAGGAGCTGCTCAAGAGCACTGAGATGGAGGAAAAAATTCTGATGCATAAGTCGAAAGTCAACTGATTAAGGCTGGGAGATGGCAACAATGCTTATTTCCATGCCATTGTGAAAGAGAAGAACAAATATAATGGAATGCACAGATTGGAGAATAATTATTGAGCAGAAGGTTATTAATTTCTATAAAGAGATGACTGGGACTAACAATCAAGCCCTCAGACATGTTGATATTGAGGCCTTGAGAAGTGGTGCCCAATTGGAGGATTGTTATAGAAACCAACTTATTCAACAGGTTACTGATCGAGAGATTTTGCAATCCCTGAAATCCATTGGTGACACCAAAGCCCCTGGTATGGATGGATTTACTGCAAAATTCTTTAAAGCAACTTGGGATATCATCAAAAGAGACCTTACTGCAGCTGCCAAGGAATTCTTTGAAGATGACTATATGTACCCTGCCATAAATTGTGTTATAGTTACCCTGATTCCAAAAACTATTGAAGCTAAGAGAATGAAGGATATGAGACCCATAGCATGTTGTTCTACTGTGTATAAAATAATATCCAAGATCCTCACTAATAGGCTGAGCAAAATCATCAATTCTGTTGTGGATGATAGTTAATATGTTTTCCTTCCTGGGAAAGTAATACAAGATAATATCATCATGGCTCATGAATTGATCAGAGGATACAATAGACAACATATCTCCCCTAGATGTGCCATTCAAATAGACATCTAAAAGGCGTATGACACTGTGGAGTGGAAGACATTGGATGATATCTTACAAGTGATGAATTTCCCTAGACAATTCACCAACTGGATTATGAAGTGTGTCTACTGTTTCTTACAGGTATTCTATTAATGGTAACTATTCTAGTTTGCTGAAAGCTAAAAGAGGGCTGAGGCAAGGGAACCCCATTTCCCTCTTCTCTTTGTTCTGATCATGGAGTATCTTAATAGATGCTTGGGGAGACTAAAAAACAAGCTAGATTTCAACTTCCATCCCAAGTGTGAGACTCAACTTGGTTAATATTTCCATTACTGGTGATCTAATGATATTCACTAGAGGGGACAACATATCAGTCAAATTTATGAAAGAATTCAAGAGATATTCTGCTACAACAGGTCTTAAAGCCCACCCATCTAAGTGAAAAATTTACCTAGGTGGTGTGAAGCATGAGGTTCAAGAGGAAATTGTGTTAATCAATGTATGGAAGAATCACCCATTGGCCTGCTAAGCTCCTCCTAGTCTACACTGGTAGACTTCAGCAGCTTATTAAGAGTGTATTATTTGCAGTGTCTAACTATTGGATGCAGGTTTTTCCTATCCCTCACAAGGTGATTAGTGAAATAGAGGCTATCTGCAGAAGCTATTTGTGGTGTGGTTCAAACACTATCAACAAAAGAGCTCCAATTTCGTGGGAAAAACATCTGTAAACCCAAGAAAGGTGGAGGTTTGAATATAACTGCTCTTAAAGGGTGGAATCAAGCCACTATTGGGAAGCTGCTTTGGAACATTCATACAAAGAAATAGAAGTTATGAATTAAATGGGTGAACATGTATTACTTAAAAGTCAAGGCTGTGCTTGAATGGGAAATTCCAAAGACTTGCTCTTGGATGATTAAGAGGATTGTAAAGAGTAGAGAGAAGGTTAGTATTATTGGAATTCTATGCATCATGATGAAAAGTATAAAACTGCTACAATGTATAAAGATTTGCGTGGAAACAGTGATCCTGTTGTTCGGAAAAAGGTTTTGATGGATAATCATGATAGACCCAATGCCAATTTCACTTTGTGGACGCTGATGAATAGTAGACTGTCTATCAAGGAAAGACTAAGAAAAATTGGCTTCAATGAGAATGAAAAGTGCGGGTTCTGTGATGCTGAGGAAACTTTGGATCATTTGTTTTTTGAATGTATAGGTTATTGCAAAGTTTGGCATCTGATCCTAGGGAAAATGAGCATTGCTCACAGACCGGCCAAATGGGACAATGAGCAAAATTGGTTGTATATAGAAACTAGCAAGAAGGGTTGGAGAGCCAAAATTCTTAAACTTGCTGCTGCGGAAACGATTTATGAATTGTGGAGAAGTATAAATAATAAGCTCTTCAACAATATGGACATGGATCTCATGATAGTAGATAACATTATGCATAAAATTGTAATTAGAGGTAGTATGCATAAAAGTATAGTTGAACATGTAATTAGAATATTTTCTTTTCCACATATTAGAATTTTGGACCACCACAATAGCACATTAATTAACTTCTCTAATACAATATCGCATTAATTCAACTTCTCTCATCAGTCTTTTTCCAACCTATTAGATTTTTTTTTGGTAATGGAGAGACCGTGAGGCCAAAAAAACAGAAAAGATTACAATAAAATCTCCCGTAAGGAAGAGTTCCCTTCTAAGTCATGACTGCAGCCTGTCTCAGCCAAAGCATCCCATAAGAGGTTTTCTACACAATTTGGAATATCCGAAAATCTAAGGAGATCCCTATCAAGACTGCAACCAGTCTTAGCCAAAGCATCCACACACCTGTTTGCCTCTCTATAAACATGAGTCACCGAGGCAACTTCGAATCTACTCAATAGGCTCCCAATTTTCCTAAGAACATCAATACCTTCAACTCTACGAGTTTTCCCATTATTGATATCCGCCATTATCTCGGTCGAATCAAGGTTCACCTCAACTTTATTAACCTCCAAATCTAAGGCTAACAACAAACCTTCCAGTACCCCTTCCAACTCCGCCATATAATTGTTTTCAACACTAGTTTTTTTGCAAAACCTCCCCTCCAACTACCTAGCTCATCTCTAATTAGCCCGCCACATCCTGAAACGACACCTTCAATAAACGCACCATCAACATTCAATTTTGCCTCCTCAAGATAGGGGGAACCCATCCTATTAGAATTGTACCATCACAATACCACATTAATTCAATTTCTCAGATCAGAACAATTATTATGGTAGGTTCTCTAATTAAATTTAAATATTTTAAATTACTTCATAATAATAGTAAAGATTTTTCTAACCCATGCAACATTGCATAGGATAAGGAGCAATTCATACTCCACTTTAGTGGAAATTTATTAATGATAATTTAGTGGTAATTTATTAGTGAATTATTTCTTTTAAAAAATAACTCATTTAGCATAATATTATTAACACTCTTAAATCATATATATTAGTAATAAAATGTCAGACTGAATAACTTTTGACATATATAATGATTGAATTGAAATATTGATAGGAAGAAAATTAGAACCCTAACAAAATTAGAGAAAGCTATAAATTCTAAATAAAATAAAAGACAATAAAATTAAGAGAGAGATAAAATAAAGACTTTCATTGATTTCATTGATTGATTCTCCAAATAACACATTACACTTAATATATATAACTCTAAATACATCATAGCCATCCATGTGGCATAATCCTAAAAACTAAGAATCTTCTAGAATAAAATACTAACTAATATATTAAAATACTAATTAAATTATCTAACCAATTAAATATAATCATTCTCTATCACTACTTACCCCTTCAAAATCAACCTTGTCCTCAAGGTTGTAAATTTATGAGTAGAATATAATTTTTTTTAATTAATTTTTATTTTATTTAAAAAGAATTTTTTTTTTAATAATATCTAATATAATAAGCTAAGGATAATAAATAAAAAACTCTTGTCCTTTGTATCATCCTCACATGGGTTTGGCAGTTGTCGGCTGATGTAGCTGAAAAGAAAGGATAGGTGTGCGAATTCAAATGCTTGTGTGAATCAGATTTATCACATGCAATCAATTTTTTTGGTTGTTTGGTTGCAAATGTGATTTTTTTTAAAGAGAAATTAGTAAATGGTGATGCGTGGGACCCGCTTGAGGGATTACAACATTTTCCTTTTTTTTCTTTCTTTTTTTTTCCACGCCTCTTTTGCTTTTCTCTTTCTTTTTTCCAATATTTTTGGCTTTCTCTCCTTCCTGCTTCCTTCTCCTTCTCTTTTCTGTTTTTCTTTTCTTCCCATCAAAATAAATACTAATTAAAAATATAATAATATAAACCAATCATAATAAATCTGGTGGTTTTTCTGGTGGTCGTTGCAACCATGGATTCGTAAACAGTGGTCGTGATGAAGGTAATGACGTTAAAAGTAGTGATGGATCTAGTGGTTTCGGTGGTGGCTTTGATGGTTTTTGTATCGAATTTGAAGCTTCTAGTTGCAGATCTGGTGATTTCACCATGGAAGATGACACCAGATTTAATGTTGGAGATGTTTCCAAAAGGGTCACCGGAGATGTCTTCAAAACTGTTAACAAAGATACAGCTAGAGATGTTGCAGAAAGTGATGTTGAAGATATCGCCGGAAAACGCGTCGGAATTCCTGCCAGAATTATTGCCGGAGTCGTCATTTTCGCCGGAGAAGATGCCGGAAATAACACTTGAGTCGTCGTCGAAGACGTTTCCAGAGTCGGAAATACCGTCTCAGATGTTGTTAGAGTCGGAAGTGTAGCTGAAGTTGTCGCCGGAGTTGATTTTAGTGAATCAAAAACTATTTCGATTTCTTATTTTTCTGTTTGTGCTTCAGCAACAGGTTTAATGTTTTGATACTTTTCTCTGCATTTTTGTTGTAAATCTGAAAACTCAGAAATTTTTTGTGAGGAAGTTTTGAAAGAATAAGTCAAGTTTTGAATTTGTTCCTTCAACTCTTCTCTATATTTGGTTGAGTTCTCATGATTTCAATCAAATATTGTTTGAGAGTTTCTAGCTGTGAATAAAAATCTTGAGATTGAGGTGTTTGAGGTTGTGAATAGGAACTTGCAGGATATGGGTTTATGGATGGTGGAGCAGAAATGGTTGTTGTAGTGGAATAGTATGAGTGAGTGAAAGTGGGGTAAAATGGATGAGTGTAGTAAGAATATGCCATGGAAGGGAGATTGAGTGCAATAATGAAAGCACCAATTGATGGGAAGAAAATTAGAACCCTAACAAGACTAGAAAAAACTATAAATTCTAAATAAAATAAAAGACAAATTGAATTAAGAGAGAGATAAAAATAAAGACTTTCGTTGATTATCTTGATTGATTCTCCAAATAACACATTACACTTAATATATAGAACTCTAAATACATCATAGTCATCCATGTGGCATAATCCTAAAAACTAAGAATCTTCTAGAATAAAATACTAACTAATATATTAAAATATTAATTAAATTATCTAACCAATTAAATATAATCACTCTCTATCAAATACTATTAAAATTAGAGTATTTTTGAGAACACTTACCAAAGCTGAAAAAAATTGATAGAATAAGAGGCAATTATAACTTAGAAACTTAGATAAATTATATATTTTAAAACTGAATTCAAATAAAAATTATCCAACCTGAATTCAAACTAACACTAATAGGGGACTCCTTAGAAGATGGCTTTTCCGTTTCTTTGTTTTTTACTGATACAATAAATACACTGTTAATAGGGGAGAGAAATAAAAATTACATTAGGGTGGTCTAATAATTGGATGGGAGAGAGAAAATTAAAAAAAAAAAATGAATTTTCAATAAAAGAATGGTTAATATGGTAATTTATGTCGAAGAAAGTGGTGTATTAATTGTTCCTTATCCTATGCCATAGTTGCATAGATTAGAAAAACCCTAATAGTAATAATTATTATTAATAGAAATATATTTTTTACTTAAAATTCATTCATAGAAATTCCATCTATTTCACCTCATTTGCAAAACTCTTACTCAAAATTCAAATTCCTATAATGATCACGTGTATTTTATGTCACCTTAAATTTCAATTACCAACCAACTCTTTTATCTTTTATTATCTTATTTATTGATTTGAACGATAAAGTTATTTTCAACCTATTAGAATTTTGGATCACACAATAGTGCATTAATTCAACTTCTCTAATCAGTCATTTTTTATCGTATCAGAATTTACCACCACAATACCACATTAATTCAACTTCTCATATTCTCTAATTAAATTTAAACAATTAGTGTAGGTTCTCTAATTAAATTTAAATATTTTAAATTACTTAATAATAATAGTAATAACTAGTATTAATAGACATACTTATTACTTAATAAATGATAAATATAGAAGTTTCCTAATTATTTAGTAAATGATTCATCCTTAATGATATTTATTGAAAAATATTTAATAAAATTAATAATTTACTCAAAAAGTTACCGTTTCTTTTTAAGTGTCAATTTTTTATTTTTTATCCATATCAAAGAAGCTAATCAATATTGTTACTTTTTATACAATAATTTTTCTTTTATCTATAATACCTCTAATTATCTAGGAGTAACTTTGATAAACGTGCATTTAATACTACCTTAAACTTTAAAAGTGACAATTAAAAAGAAACAAAAAAATTATTCAAAAAATGATACTTAAAAGGGAACGGAAAGAGTATTTTAAATAAATTTCAATTAATTTGGTGAAAAATAAAATCTCAAATATCTTCTATGTGATTTTTTAGTTAATAAAAACACACATTTTTGAAACAAACTTTGAAAAAATTTATAGATTTTAAACAATTATTCACAATAATTAAATGAAGAACAAAACTAAAAATTCTATAAAAATAAAGGCAAAATAATCTTTTTCGTCCCTTAATTTTAGCCAAAGGTCCAGTTTGGTCCCTTAACTTTAAAAAGTGGCAAGTTCGTCCCTTAACTTTTAAAATGGTGTCAAAGTAGTCCTTGCCGTTAGTTGGCTCAAACGTCCGTTTATTCTTGGTTACGTGGCAGTTGACATGGATTTGTAACATCATCTTTCTCACACTTTCAGACCTCTGTTCTCTCTTGGAAAATAACTCAAAGAAAAACCATCTTATTTTTCCAATCTTCTTCACCTGAAACAACCCCAAACCCTTTCATAACCATCAAACACAACCACCACACACGATACAGCCCAACCGCGAGCCCACCACCATCCTCAAATTCCCTTATGCCGGTGAAGCCATTCACCAAGCTTCAAAACCCTAACCACCGTGAGGAGCTCCTTCTCCGGCGAAGCATCCTCGAGCACAACAACAACAACGTAAGCTCGACAACATCCCAGCTATGACATCATCCCAGCTCGAAAACATCCCAACATTACAGCAGCTTCATCTTTTTCAAACATTTCCACCTATGACAACAAAGAAATATTACAACCATGAAGGTTTTATTTCCAAAAACCAAAACTTAAAAAAAGATAGATCAGTATATATATATACCTCAACTGCTGTGCAATCTTTTCAACATATTTTATAAGGAGGCTTGTTTTATGCAACCACCGTTGCCGAGTTCACTATTAAATTGTTCCAAAAAGATAGATCAAATGGTGATCTCAACTTCACTTGGTGCGCTGATGCATCTCATAGAAGTCGGGTGATGGCGATTGGGATATGCTATTAAAAGCATAAGTGATGCATCATACACATGGCTAGTTGAAGGTCCTCCAAATGCTAAAGGAGGCCATGGCTAGTTGAAGCGCCTAGAGATCCTAATTCTGACTTGCAAGTGCATCTCCTCAACATGTCAAAACTAAGTAACCAACCTCCCACAGACTAACACAATCACAACCTCAGTTAATAACTAACAAAACTAACTGAATTCAATATAACTAATTTAACCAACTAATTTTAATCCACTAACTCAATTCATAACTAACTTCAAGTGCATATCAAGTTCTATCCAGCCGTTCCACCCTTTTTTAACAGCTTCCTATCAAAACTAACTTCAAAGACTCAAAATAATTTCTAATAGCCACATCAGGATTCACTAACCAATTTCAATCCAACAAATGCAACTAACATAACAACATTCAAACTAACTACAATCTAATCTAACAGTTTTAAAAAAAGTTTAACAATATTCACAACTGAAGCTAATTACAACAACAATTTGTTTAAGGCATTCATGTCATAACCATAACTGTAACTGTAAGTTTGCATCCTTCACTCCATACAGATTGCATATGATAACTCTAACAATAACATCAATTTCAGTTCCAAATTCACTAACTGAATTGGATTTCCAAATACCTTATAACTGCAATAAGCCATTCAATCAGTATGGCCCTCATCCTTTCATTAATGTCAAATTGCTCAGCCATATAATTAGGTGAGACGCAGCCAGTACTCTGCAAGTTATTAATATTGTTAGTAATTCAAATTTAATGGGAAAGAAATGGTTAAAAAGTTGTTAATGCTCAGTCATATAATATTTCTTTTCTAAAATATGATGCATGCAGTATTGCGCCAGAAAATTCTTTATTTCATCAAGGCTTCTTTTGCTAAAACTGATAAAAGAAAAAATTTGATTATTTAAATTATCCATAATTAACATGCAAATAACAATGTGGTATATAAATAAGACTTAGAACATACTTAATCATTTGACTAATTGGTAGGTCTCCATTAACAGGTGTCTGATGATGAATTGCATGTGTAATCAAACCCAACCTTCCATGAATCTCAAGCTTTTCAAACTGAATACCTATTCACCATGCAAAAAATATATATATCGATTAATAGAATCATACATACATAAATTAATTATGGTCTTCTTGTGTATGATTAGAGACGAACCGTTAGCGTGAATGATCTCTCTGAGAACTTGACAACAACTGCAAAAATAAGGAATTAGGGTGGGTGGCCATTGATCAAGTGTCATAGCATCGGTTTGGTTCATCGAAACCGGAATCTGATTCAAAGGTTGAGTTTGTTGATCCTCATGCATTTGTGACGAAGTACCCGCTTCGAAGTCATTTCGTCCAAAGGAAAAATCATTTGGATGAGATGACACTACATTGTAATCATCAAATGAATCGTTTTGTGACATTGCGAAATCATCAGTAGTACCATGTCCTTGCTGAAGTATTCCATTATGGTTGAAAAAAATGATTATTAAAGTTAGTATCATGTGGTTGTTGAAATACTCCATGGTGATTTTGGTGGGGTGCATTGTCAGTTAATGAGAAGAGTTATGGAATGTTGTGTAATGGCAGTGGCGGCGGTAGAAGAAGAAAGTGCCGCCACTGAGAAGAGTTTGAGAGAGAATTGATTGAATGATGAGAAACAGAAAACAGAATCTGATTCAAAGTAATTCATCACCGCCACCATCCTCACCCGCTGTTAATGGACATTGTAGTTCTGTTGGTTCCAGAGGTGTTCTTGTTGTTTCTATGCGTGTGTTGAGACAAGCATTTGCAAGCCTGATTCCCTTTATATTGAAAAATGAATTTTGGTTATAGTGAAATAGAAGAGATATCCCCGTAGCTGCTTTCATCTCCATAGCTGCTTTCACTCCACGTGGAGGAGACATATCCCCTGTAGAAAGACAACAATGACACTTGGAAATACGTGGCACATGTTTTCAACCTTTGACTAATGGAACCAGACGGAAGGATAAACGTGACACCATTTTAAAAGTTAAGGGACGAACTTGCCACTTTTTAAAGTTAAGGGACCAAACTGGACCTTGGGGTAAAGTTAAGGGACGAAAAAGGTTAAGGGACCAAACTAAACTTGCCACTTTATAAATTGTATCCTTAAGGTTTACCATACAATATATTTTGTCGATGAGATGAGGATGTTTTTTTAAGAATACAATTATTCTTTTTATTTATGTATTTGTTAGTTTCTCGATCTAATTAGTTTTTTTTCTTTCACAAACAAATATATGAGTTATATATTTAAATATAAATTAAAATATTAATAATTGAATAAATCAAACGAGTTAGTTTTGTTTAAGTGAGGGAGTATAATGCTATTATTATTATTTTAAGAGTGTTTGCAGTGTGTTTTGGATCAGTTTTGAGTTAAAATTTATCAAATCTAAATATGAATTTATTTTTTATTCATTCGATTTTAGATGATTGGTTTGAAAAAATCCAATCCAATTCGATTCAATTTTATGCCGTTTAATTTAGATTGTTTTTTAATATTCAAATTATAAATTATATTTTTATTAAAATTATATGAATATTAATAAATAATATATTTAATATAATATATAACATATTGTATAATAAAAGTTAAGATTAGAAAGTTAGAATGATCAACTATCGTTGAAACAAATCAAAAAATAAAAATAAATAAATAAGACTAAACTAATAAGCAGTATTAAAAAAATAAATATCATCAAATAATAAATATCGATTTTGAAAAATCAATTTACAATTCGATTTGAACCGAACAATTTCTATAAAACAATATTCAAACACATTTAACAATATTCGATTTTTATAATTTTTAATTTTTTAAATCGATTTACCATTTTTATTTAAATCGATTTGGGTTTGAACACCCTTAATCTTTTCAACCTAATATTTATTGTGAAATGCATCAATTAGTCATTACAATTTGATTATAAAAAAATCTACTAGTAATTAATAATACATATATTATTTTCTCCAAACAAAAATTTGATGGACCCCACTATCTTTATACATAGAAATTCCTTCTATATAATGATCAAATTCATATAATGATCGAATGTATTTTATGTCACCTTACATTTCAGTTAAAAACCAACTCTTTTATCTTTTATTATCTTATTTATGGTTTGAACGTTAAAAGTCCTTTTCCACCTTTTAGATTTTTGGACCACACATTAATTCAACTTCTCTGATCAGTCATTTTCCACCGTATTAGAATCTTGGACCACCACAATACCGCATTAATTCAACTTCTCTGATAGAAAAACTATTATGGTAGGTTCTCTAATTAAATTTAAATATTTTAAATTACTTAATAATAATAGTAATAACTATTTGATCTTAGCGGTTGATCAGAACCAGAAGTGGGCAAGAGACTACGTCTGCGATGCTGAGTGTTAAAGAATGAGGAATGAGTGTACCTGCAAGGCACTCCGATTCTAAAGTAAGAATCGGACGAAAAGAAGGCAAGTGCAAAGTATGTGTGTCTTAGGATGATTTAGAATATCTAACCCTCTCAAATGAGAGGGTTTTTATAATGCCTCCAGCGCTTGGTCATTGGTCCATATTTTCGGGGCGAGATATTCGATCCCAAAGAATAGGCAACTGCCAGAAACTAGCCGTTGAGACGGGCAGAGATGCTCGGAACTAGCCGTTGCCGCGGGCAAGGGCGTGGTCTCGAGTACATGCGTTGTGGCTATTTCTGAAAGGTGGAACCGTGCATGATGGACAAAAATGTGAGGAGGGGAAGCTGATCTTGGGGGATCAGCCGGCCAAACCTCCTCAGCAAAGGGGAAGAAAGGTAAAATGCTTCCCTTTACCCTTAACTGACAGGACTTAGACAATTGGGCCGTTCTCGGAGCAGAAGTGGATTGGGTTATGCCTAGCCATTGGGCCAGTCCGAAACAGGAGCCCCCAAGTCGTTGCTCCTGAGCGTATGAGTGATGACTTAAGGGTAGCTTGCAGTTCTGGGGAGGAGTAGGCGCGGTGGATGCATGTTGCTGAAACGAGGTCGTTCCACGGTGCTCAAGGGAGTCTGTGCCCGAGGAATCTGTAATGTTGTTTGGCATGCCTGGCTTGCGGGGAGTCTAAGGGTTGATAGGATTTAAAGGGATAGAGTGCCACAAGTGCATCGAGGCATGTGCCATATTTAATGCGTAATGATGGCTATGCTAGGGTCATGATGATGCCCCTACACTGCATGTGCTCGCGCACGTGCCCCTGGTTCGTCTATAAATAGAGGGAGGAAGCACTCATTTCCACTTTTAGCTTCTCTCTCTTCTCTTGCTACCTGTTCTCGTCTCCGCCGTTCAACCGCCGTACTCGCAACGACCAAACTCGTCGACCACCTACTTCTCTTCCTCGACCACATAAGTCTTCCTAACCTTTCTCTGCTTTAAGTGTTTCAATTTCTGTTTTGCTTAGTTTGCATATGGTTAGGATGAAACTTGGTAGAGTAGAGGTGGTTTTTTACGAATGTTTGTGGCTGGCGGTGGTTAGACCATCTTCTGCTACCGGTACCATTGTCGGAGCCCTAGGAACTTAGGATTTTATTCGAATCTAGCACCAGTGCGACAACGGATGAGTTTTTCGCCGGTGGAGATTATGTGTTTTCCAGTGTATTCATAAGTTTTTCAGTGAACCTCCAACAGAATTCTGGGTAACACACCGGGGAGGAGCTCTCTGTGTGGGTTTGAAGGATTGTCATGGGCGTCTCCTCGCACCGTTGCTGTGCCATTTGAGTAGGGCTTAGGTCGGGGACGTGGTCCTCGGGCCTTCGTGCTCCCTTTCACTTGACTAGGCGGTGGAAGGGTGGATTTGACTTTGTCATCGAATTCACTTTTGTCCTCTGCTTTCCAAGTAAAAAAGATGTTTCGCGAAGCTGAGGATGAAGTTATGAGGGACCTGTCCGAGGAGAGCTCCTCGGGTGATAGCGGTACTGATGATACTTTAGCTCCCCGGGATACCGGCAAAACATCTGCCTCAAGTAGTACCGCAGAAGAGTGGGTTGTGGCTAAGCCTCGGGAGCATGTCTCTCTCTTCACTACTTATACCCGAGATGCCTTCACGACGGCGGAGGGCGAGGGAGATTGGAGGGTCCACCTTCCTTAAGAGAATGATCGAATATGCTCAGCCTGCGGGGAGAGGTTCCTAGTGTACGAGTATGTCTTTAAAGATATAGGGTTGAGGCTTTCTTTTACGGACTTTCAAGTAGCAGTCTTCGACCATCTGGATTTGGCGCCCACACAACTACATCCAAACTCGATTGCTTTCATGCGGGCATTCGAGCTGACATGTGAATTTTTGAAGATAAGAGTCGCTCTTCCCCTTTTGTTCACCGTCTTCCATCTTCAGCTCCAGGTTTCTGGGAAGCAGTTTGGATGGGTCTCCCTGAAGCAGGGGAGGAAATTATTCAAGCCTTTCTCTGAGTCCATCAGGACGTTCAAGGAGAGGTACTACATCATCAAGCCTGTGTCGGAGAGGGCCACAGACTCCTCGTTTATCAGGGAGGTTTCGACAGATGAGAACGGGGAAGCCCTTATCGATGAGCAGGGCAAGGCATTGGGGAAGAGGATGCTGAAGTTCCCCTTCTGCTAGAGCGGAGACCATTTTACCCGGGGGACCGATGACTACCTTGCCAATCCGTATCTGCTGGCGGAGGATGATCGGGTCAGCTACAAAAAGCTGGTGGACTCTGTTGATGGCTTTGTCCCTAACTAGTGCGTGACTATGAGCGGGGAGCTCATTTATGAAGCAGACTGGGGGGGCTCAAAGTGGAGACCTTATACATTAACACGAAGGAGCTCCTCGAGTGTAGCACTCGTGAGAAGGCTCTGGAACTTCTAGGTAGCCCTTTATTTCTTCTTAGTTTGTTCGAATTGTTATTTTCCTTTTTTGTTAACGTGTGCCTGTTATTCTGCCTAGGAGTGGATGGTGAAGAGTGCCCAAGCAAGATTTAAGGGGGGCCAAAGGATCGAGAAGAGCTGCCTTAGCGAGCGAGTGCCTCCTCCACAGACGGGGTCGGGGACCTCCTTGTCCACACCATCTGTCGTCCAGACCTCCCCCATGCCAGTAAAGTCAAGGCCCAAGCGCCCTCGGACGAGCGAGATCCTCGATCTCACCAACAAGGGGGAGAAGAGAAAATTTGAGCTGCCTTCGCACTTTCACAACAGGAATTTATTTGAAGGCTCCTCTCTCGTACTCCATCGGGCAGGGTCCTTAAAGCTCGAGGAGTTAGATCGTCAGAGCAAGAGGACGATGCTGGCCCAGGACTCTGCTGCCCTGATGAGGGTTTTGGATATGGTGGTGATCTACACCAAGGAGGGTGTTCTCCAAGAAATGGAGCTGAAGAAGGTACATGCCACAAACGCGGTCCTAGAAGAGAAGCTGAAGGTTGCGGAGGAGGCGACACAGAAGGCCAAGGAGGATCTGGCCAAGGCCATCAAGCAGGCGGAAGAAAAGTATAAGGGCGAGCTGGCCAAGGTCGCCAGGGAGAAGGATACCCTGACAGCGAAGAAGAAAGCCGCGGAGGACCTGGTCGCATCCTTGAGGACTACTGCTGCTCATGCCAAGGATAAAAGCGATGAGGTGAAGAGTCTAAAGACTCGAGCTGAGCTTGTTGCTCGTATTACCCATGCGGAGGAGGACTGTGTGGGTGTCGCTGAGGAGGTTTCAACAACGTCGTGGAGCAGTTGAAGATTGCGAACCCTGGGGCTAAGTTGTCCACCGAGGGGACCGGGTTCCTCTACAGTGTGGTGGACGGCCATATCATCATCCCAGACTTCCTTCGGTTCAGTGAGGAGCAGGAGCAGATGCCCGCGAGGAGCCTCAGCCTCTGGCTGACTGATTTTCTTGTTTGTACTTCCGTTCTGCCTGCCGTATCTTTGTAATTTATCTTTTTGTATGGGGCTAGGTCCCTTTGTATTATAACCAGCACAATCACGGTCCTTGTGGCCGTTTTCATGATATTTATTTTCTGCCATAGTGGTCGGTTATGTATGATTCGTTTTGGTGCATATTTTTACTTTGTTTTATTTTCACTAAGTGTCAAAATGCTGCTCGATATTCGTGTCCATCGTATGGGCTACTTTAGTGAACGATTTTTATTATGTTTTGGGGTTTGCTAGACAAATTGTGTTCGACAGTGAGGGGAACTGGTCGAAAGGCCTGGGTAGCTTCCGGGAATGAGAGCAAAGCTCAGGTCGCGTTTGTGGCTTGAGTTCGCGGCGTGAACTTTCCATCGCGAGTTGGGTATTCTGCCTTTTGTGGTACTTTGGTGACAGTGGGCTCGGGTGAGGGACCGCTGTCGGGCATGGGTTTTGTTTGGTCCTGAGCAAAAACCTTCCTTGATTTATTTTGATATGCAGCGCTTGTACCTGGGCGTGCACTTCTGGTTGGTATGTTATGCGCGTCCTGTCGACGGAGTATGCCGACAATTAAGGCCTTAGCTATAATATTTTTTTAGCTTTTCGGTATTCCATTGTCGAGCGAGTTATTCCCCATTGAGATGTTCTAGCTAATAGGCCATGTTCTCTGTTTTTGCTCGAACACGATATGGTCTTTCCCAGTTTACGGCGAGTTTTCCTTCACGAGAATCTTTGTGATTTCTCCTCAGGACGAGACTGCCTACTTGTAAGTCTCGTCGTATGACTTTGGTGTTATGCCTAATTGTGAATTTTTATTTTAATGAGGCCTCGCAGAGGGTTGCTCCCGATCGGACCTCTTCGACGAGATAGAGCTCCTCCCTTAGTGCCTCACAGTTGTCCTCCTCGTCCAAGGGAGCTTCAGTCCGCCTAGAGGGCACATGTACCTTGATGGGGATTACTGCCTCAGTCCTGTATGCTAAAAGGAAAGGGGTTTCCCCGGTCGAAGAGTGGGGCATAGTACGGTAGACCAAGAGCATGTTGTGCAGCTCCTCAACCCATTATTTCTTGGCTTCGTCCAGTCTCTGTTTAAGACCTTGTAGGATTACCCTGTTGGCTGCCACGACTTGCCAATTTATTTGCAGGTGTTCGACGAATGCGAAGTGATGTTTGGTGTCCAGTTGGGCGATGAACTCCTGGAAGTTTTTGTCCGTCAACTGTGTCCCGTTATCGGTGACAATTTCCTGGGGGATGCCGAAGCGAGCAAGAATGTTTCGCTTGTAGAAGCGGAGTATATTGTGGGCAGTTATTTTGGCCAGAGCCTCTTCTTCTATCAACTTTGTAAAGTAGTCCACGCCCACTATCAGGTACTTGTTCTGATTTGACCCTAAGATAAATGACCCTAGGATATCTAGGCTCCACCTTGCGAAGGCCCACAGGGAGGACATTACTTTGAGCTCATTGGGCGGTGCCAAGTGCATGTCCCCGTGCCATTGCCATTTTTTGCATATATTCACATGCTCCTTTGCGTCATGCTGCATGGTCGACTAGTAATATCCTGCTCGTAGGGATTTACTGACGAGGGATCTTCCTCCGAGATGCTGGGCGTTGATTCCCTCGTGGATTTCTCGCAGGATGTGGATGACCATTTCTTCCTCAACGCATTTGAGGAGAGTAATGGAGATCCTTCGCATGTAGAGCTTATTTTTGACCAGGACATACGAGCATGCTCTGCGCCTGACTACGCTGGGTTCCTTTGGGTCGGACGGTAGTTCATCCTTGGCACGGTAGTTGTAGACTGGGGTTATCCAACAGTTGTTGTCGCTAATGATGTGCACGTCGAGGGTTGTGGAAGTTTTCTTGATGCTTGGCCGAGGAAGTACCTCCTCGATGATGGATTTGTTTCCTCCCTTCTTTTTCGTACTCGCCAGCTTTGACAGGACATCTGCCCGAACATTATGTTCTCGGGGAATGTGATTTACCTCCACTTATGCAAACTTCGTCATCTTTTCCTTAACCAAGGTCAAGTATTTGGATAGGTTATCATTCTTGGCCTGATACTCTCCCCGAACCTGGAGGGCCACGAGTTGAGAATCTGTGCAGATAACGACTTCCTCAGCTCCCAGGTCTTCGGCGTGGCGTAGACCTGCGAGGAAGACCTCATACTCGGCCTGATTGCTACAAGTGGGGAAAGATAGGGTAAGCGATACCTCAACGAGGATACCCTTCTTGTTTTCCAGGATGATGCCTGCTCCGCTCTCTACTGAGCTGGATGCTCGGTCAACGAAGATTGTCCACTTGTGAGCTCCGCAAGTTAGGGAGTCGGGCAAGGTCATCTCCGCCACGAGGTCGGGCAGCGCTTGAGCTTTGAGGACTTTTCTACTCTCATATTAGATGTCGAACTCAGATAGTTTCAGCGACCATTTGAGCATTCTCCCGGCCATGTCCGGGCGGCCCAACAGTTGCTTCACGGGCTGGTCTGTGCGTACCACGATTGTGTGGGCTAGGAAGTAGCGCCTCAGCCTCCTCGAAGTATTGATGAGGGCCAGGTCCACCTTTTCAATCTATTGGTATCTAAGTTCTGGTCCTTGCAGTGCCTTGCTCGTGAAGTATATGGCTTCTGCCCATCAGAGGTCTCACGAATAAGGGCGGCACTGACGACCTCGATCGCGACGACAAGATAGAGAGTATCCCTATTATCTGGACGAGAGATAACTAGTGGTTACGACAGTGCTTGTTTTAGGTGGAGGAGGGATTTGTTGCATTCCTCTGTCCACTTAAAAGTTGCCTCCTTGCGGAGGAGTTTGAAAAAGGGGAACGTGTACTGTGCAGATTTCGTAACGAAACGGGAGAGCGATGCGAGCATCCCGTTTAGGGATTGGATGAATTTCTTCGAGTTTGGCGTATGGAACTCGGAGATGGACCTGCACTTATCGGGGTTAGCTTTGATTCCTTATTCTGTCAGGTAGAAGCCGAGGAACTTGCACGCTCGTACCCCGAACGTGCACTTCTCCGGGTTGAAGCGCATCCTGTATTTCCTGGCCTGTTTGAAGACTTTCTTCAGATGGAGTGTGTGATCGGATTACTCGTGGGATTTCAAGATCATGCCGTCCATGTAGACTTCGAGCATATCCCCGATCTTTCCTCAAAAGACTTTGTTCATCATTATTTGGTAGGTAGCGATAGCGTTTTTCAAGCCGAAGGGCATTACGTTGTAGTAATAGTTTCCTGATTCGATCATGAAAGCTGTGTACCTTTTATCGCTTTGGCCATGGGTATTTGGTTGTAGTATGAATACGCGTCCATGACAGACAAAAATTTAAAACCAGCAGAATTATCAACTAATTTTTCTATGTTGGGGAGGGGATATGCGTCTTTATGGCAGACCCTATTAAGATCAGTATAGTCAACACACATGCGCCATTTTCCATTTGATTTCTTTACAAGTATAACATTGGACAACCAAGTAATGTACCTGGCCTCCAAAATAAAATTTTCCTATAGGAGGTCTTTTACAGCCTATTCGGCAGCTTCCGTTTTCTCCGAAGACTGCTTTCGACTACGTTGAGCTACTGCCTTAGCGGCGGGGTCGATAGTGAGCTGGTGGCAGGACACCTCAGGGTCTAGTCCGGGAATCTCTGAGGCGCTCCATTTGAATAAATCTGCATTCTCCCAGAGACAGGTTTTCATCTGCTTCCTCACTATGTCGGGGGAGGCCGATCTCTATCTTCAAACCTTTCTGGGGATTGTCACCGAGCAGGACTAGTTCGAACTCGCCATCCGGGATTGGTCGCATCAGATGGGAGGTCTCGCTACTGCTGACTGATGTGGAAGGGTTGCTCGAGTTTAGCTAGATCTCATTCCCCTTCCTTTTTTGGTCCCTCTGGTCGTCCTCGAAGAAACAGATGTCGAGGTCGATGGAGTCGACGCGGGGCAGCGGCTTCGCCTCTTCGGAGCTGTAGAGCAGGCAGGCTTGCTGGGAGTCTTTGGTTTGGCGGCGATTGTGTTCAGCCCTTTTGAGACTGCCTTGAAACACCTTCTTGCTGCTTCGATGTCCCCGTGCAAGGTGGCAACGAGCCCCTTGGAAGTGTAGTACTTCATCTTCAAGTACACGGTTGAGGGCACGACTACCAATTCGGCCAGATTTGGCCGCCCAAAGATTCATTGGTAGAGCTAGGGGTGGACAAATTTCAATCGACCGATTAAAACCGACCGACCGAACTTAATTAATATATATTTTATTTAGGCTTAATACCCTTTTTGGTCCTCTACCTATGACTCTGGGTCCATTTTGGTCCTCTTCCTTTTAAAAGTTCCAAGTTGGTCCCTTACGTTGTCTAACAGAAGCAAAATGGTCCTTTCTGTCAAATAAAGGCAAACGGTGTGAGAGCATGAATTGTCTTAACAAGTCAATCTATGTTTTGATGATAACAATAAGTATTTGTGAAAGAACGATTTTATGGTCTAACGTGTGTTGTGTGCAGATCATAAGAACTAAAGACATCAGAACCAACATGCACCAGCTAGATGTACTATAATTGAATATATACATATGCGAAGTTACTATGTGTGACTAAAGTCGTGAGAAGCAATAACGCTTCTTTATCTAGTCATGATCAGCCAGATCCAAGGGTGCCAAGATTGTTGTTGTAATGCTCTTGTGGATGCTCTCTGAAAGTGATTGAGATTCTAAAGATAGCGAAGCTTCTAAAGAAGTACACTCTGAAAGAACTAAAGTGCGGAAGACTCCTATGACTTGAAGTTCTGATGGCTGAAGGCACTGAAGACCAAGTGCATAAAGAATCTGAAGACTTATGAGTTCTGAAGATCAAGGTTTCAAATATCAAGTTCCGAAGACTCTAAAGACAGGTTCTGAAGATTCGGAAGACTTGAAGCAGAAAAGAATAACGTTCTTAAAGACCAAGTGCTGAAGTTCTGAAGACTGATTCCTAATGGACTTCTTCAATCGACTGAAGACTTGAAGCATCAGATATTCTACTAAGAAGACTCTGCTCATGCTTCATCAAATTAACATCAGAAACCACTAAAGTTTTGAAGTCTAAATATTACTGTTTTGAGTTAAATGTACACACTACCCAAGAAAAGATGTCCGGTCACTTCTCCCTCTGCAAAAAGGAGATGTGTCACTACAACTCATTTTATCACAACGTCTCTTTTCCAAACAACCAACAGTATTCTCAAACAGCTACATTTCTAATGGCTATTTAGTGGAAAGAATTTTTGCTTCTGATGTGTCGATCACTTGTAGAATCACGAACTGAATGTTCATCTACAAAATTGACCAAGTCATTGTGAAGATAGCCACAACAATGAGTTCTCGTTGTAACACTCAGAATATTCAAAAGCTATCATTATTTCACTAATGGCAATTGTTGTTGAAACTCAAGAAGACAAATCAACACAACAACAACAATTAAGAACATAAACTGTTGATGAAGAAGACAACATTGAAGATCTGTCAAGTGATCAACCTACCTTCTCGTCAGGACTACATTGAAGATCTGAAGCAAGGAGTTGCTGCTCATAGCTTGCTCAACCAAGAAGACGAAGAAGAAGAAGATCTACAAGATGTCAACAATTGTAATATCTAATACATCTTTGTAGTTTCTTAGGAAAGCAAGGAGTTGTTGCTCAAATCTTGCTTGAACACATGTGTGTGTTCTTTGTACTTAAACTTAGGAGAAACTTGCTTATTAAGAAGCATAATTTGTAATCTCCAGTTTGCCAATTCAACTAGAGGAATTGAGACTCCTCCAGTGAATGTTATATCCTGAATGGATCCCTGAACAGTTCAGCTGTGAGTTGAGACCCTTGAGTAGATCACGTGGTGATCAGATACTTGAGTTGACAATGGCTGAGGGTCATTGTGGAAAATCCTGAAATATGATCAGTAGCGTTATATTCATTGTGATGAATCCCTGAACGGCTAGCTGTGAAATCCCAGCAGTGGGTCTGCTCAGTCAATGAATGTTATATCCTGTTGGATCCCTAAATGGTTCATTGGGTTGTTAGTCACAGTGCGGCTGTGCAAGTAGTTAGTTACATTGCGGTTGTGCAAATGGTTAGTCACCGGCGTTGCCCGTGCAAGTGTAATCATGATTTGGTTATAGTGGATTAAGTCCTTGTGTTCAAGGCGAAATCACCTGAGGAGGGTGGACTGGATTATCCCGCGTGGTGAACCAAGATATATCGTGTGTCCTTTACTCTTTTGCTTAGTATCTCTATTTATGTTTCTGCATTGAATATCATAACCTTATATTAAGCAAAGTCAGAACCTTGCAGCCTATCTATGATAAGCTTCCGCACTGCAAGTTCTGAGTGTCGTATCTTATGATCAGAACCTATATGGTTCTCATGCTCCATAGTTAAGATATCAGAATCTCTCAATGAACATTGAAGGTTCTTGAGCGTCTAACAAAATATAAAAAGTATTGAAAAGAGTAAATTCACAATTCAAACCCCCCTTTCTTGTGCCTTTCTCGCACCTTCAATTGGTATTAGAGCTCTGGTTCTATTATTGATTCACATCAAACACTTAACAGTGTCAGAAAAAGATCCAGATGTGGTGCGTAGAAGTACTCTGTGTGAGATTGAAATCCACTTACTTCTGTAACAGTTCAGCAGTTGACTGTGTATAAAATTGTAATCAATCTGATTACTTCTTGAGCAATTCACTGATTCTAGATGAAGTCTCATTAAAAATTGAAGTATCAGCTGATAAGATAAATTCATCAGATAAGAAACTGTATCTGTTGAATGCTCATCCTGGAAAATACGTATGGATAAAACCACGTATATGCTTAAAAGATGAATCATCAGAAAGCAAGAAATCTTGTTTACTGAAGATTAATTCTTTATGAGTTTTTGAGATGTTTTCAAGAAATGGATTAGGTCCACCCTTGACTTTCTCATTTAAAACTCATTCTGAATCTCTTCATGTAAAGAAGAAAGATTGTTGTTCTAAGACTTTGAATTTTAGAATGAAATCTGTTAAAGCCAGAATCTGAAAAATTCAAACTATTAGAAAATATTCTCAATGAACTCTTAAGCCTTAATTGATTCAGAAATCAATCTCTAACAACTTGAGATTATCCTTGTGAAATCAAATGTTGATAATCTGATTTTCATCAGATCAAGTGTTCTCATAACCACTTGAGCTATGAAATTAGAAGCTATCAATCCAGACATCTAGGTTCTCTAACTGATGTCTTAAAAGATGACGTTAATGATGTTCTTGTGAAGAAATCAGTTAACTCATAGATATGCGTGACCAACCCCAAATAAGTTGACCAGCATTGTGAGAACAAGAAGTTTCATGCAAACCATATCTAGTGATGTACACATATGTTGTGTGATGATGGTTTGGTTCTGAACAAGTTCTGAAACAACCTTGAGGAACAGAGTCAGAAGCTAATATGTTAATTCCTCTTTGTATAACCTCTCAAAGGTTCTCACTAATCTTGTGAAATCAACCATCTTTCGAAGAAAATAAATTCTCACAAACGCAAACTGAATTCAGGCTATGAAAGGAGAACTCAACCAATTCTCAAAGTTTGTCGTTTAAGATTCAGATCCATAACTTAAGAACTATATCGGAACCAAATAGGTTCTATGGATCATGGAAATGAGAAGTGAGAAGCAATCAAAAATAGATATTATCTGTTGCGTATGAATGGGGTCATCAAATAGAATTTATTATTCACTCAGTACTGTTCCCAAGAATATGAGTGTTAACTTTCCTTCAGAACATTCATTACATCGACTTACCAAAAGGATTGCATGTATTTGGCTAAGTTCGGATGAAGTAGTCACTCTGATCATGTTAAGTCTTAATCTCAGTTATTATAACCTAGAGAGTTGATGGACAAGGTTGAACAAGAAAAGAGAGAAAGTCGTAATTCAATCAGGATCACATTCCAAGAAAATATTCATTTCCCTCAGAAGTCAGAACACAAGCGTATCATGAAGAATATGGGAACCTATAGCAGCTCACTCAGAAGCAAGCAGAATCTGAAAATTAATAATATCTCAGAATGGAAAACACTCAGAATAGCCATAAAAAGATTTCAGAACCTCCAAGGTATATCTGTCTTTATTCGTTCTCATTATTTGAAATAATAGCAATAATTTGAACATCAGTCATATTAGGATTATTGAAACTATAATAATACTCTCAAGCATTTATGATTAGACAATTTTCAAGAGTTAAATAAGTAGTCATAATCACGTAGTGTCAGCAATCTACTGCTATAGATATACGGCGATTAAAGTCCATCACATGTCGTTTCACTGACTATCACAGCTATTTATAGCTAGTCTTGGAAATGATGAACCCCACGTGCTCCAGATTGACAAATAGCTATTAAATCTCAAAGTCCTTTTCACTTCAATATCTAACTAGGTAGAACCTCATCTCTCAAACAATTCAACTTCGCCCAGAATGTCGTCCCACAACATTAGAGGAGAAACATCCGATCTAGAACTCCTGAAGGAATTTACTGTGAATTTAAACCTTCTGCCACAGCTCAACAAAACAAGCGTTCTCTCTGGAATTATATTTCAGAATTGAGAAAATTATTTCTCCATGCTTGTTGGACCTATATTCCCTGAACTGGTGACTGAGTTTTGGGCAAATGCACGAACTCTAGAATATGATCTTGGTAAGAATGTTATTCTATCGGTTGTGGCTGGTTGTCCAATCTTGATCAACCCCACCATCATAGCTAAAGCCATTGGGTGTGTCGAAGATGGTGTGACTATGGAAAGAAACATCAACAACCATAGTTTCGACAGGCATTTGCACATCATTTTTGAAACAGAAGGGCATCCTACTCAACCTTGCACCCTCACTCCATTTGCTAAAGATTGGTACAAGTTTATGGTGACTAATCTAAGACCAAGAGAAAGAGGAGGAGGCTGGCTGTCTAACCAAGAAAGATTGTTCATTTTCTTTTTTGTATCTAGAATCAAAATAAACCTACCTCAGTCCATGTACAACCATTTAAAGAAAGAAATTAATCTATCTAGGGAAGACACAATCTACCAAGTTCCCTACTGCAGAGTTATCTCCCACATTCTTGACCTCTAGGGAGTAGTTGGTCATTGTAGAAGAAATGGAATGACTGAAAAAGTCCTTCCTGAATTTTGTTCACCGATGACGTTCTTAATCTAAGATAGGATTTTAGTTATTTCTATTTAACTAAGCTTATGTTACATCTTAATCGTTTTGTGATTTGTATGAATATTTCAAATGATCAAAATGCACTAATTATCTAATAATGAGTGTTGCTTAAAATTCACATGAAAAGGCTTAGGAGTATCTAGAGACCATAAATTCCCACATGTCATGATTAAGTAACGGTTCCATTACCACTCATTAAGATTGTGTCATGACCTTTGATTAAAGGAATTAATTATTTATCCACTTTTCCACGTTATTTAGTGTTCCTAGGAAAATCAACCGTTGCGGCTCCATCTTCCTCAAAAATGGTCTGCTTCTTCTATAAAAGCATCAAACCCGAAGAGAACAAAACAACCTCTATTCAATTAGAATTCCTAGTTTCTCACCCTATATTCTCTCTCTCTTCTCTCTCTCTCTCTCTCTCTCTCTCTCTCTCTCTCTCTCTCTCTCTCTCTCTCTCTCTCTCTCTCTCTCTCTCTCTCTCTCTCTCAAAATGGCATACATCTCAATTCCCACAACCACACAAATCCCAATTAACAATCTCAAGGTTCGGTCAGAAACTATAGTTAACTTCAACAATCTGAAATCAAATGGATGCGACATTACTCCCTCATTAGAAACCCAAGATTGGAAAAAATACTTCAAAAGATTGGAAGGACCAACTTATGGTCATCTAATCAAAGATTTATGGATTCATACAAATACATCCAAAAATCTCATTGTCTCTTTCGTTTTTAGAAGAAAAATCTTCATCACTGAAAAGACTATCATAGATCTCTTGCTGCATGAAAATGACGGATTCAGAATCTCCAGAAACTTACTCAATGAAGAGAATGAAGCTAAGGTGATGTCCTCTATCTTCAAAGATAAAGCCTTATCTGAAAACCAAACCTTCTCAAACCTGAAAAACTCACTTCAAGTCTGGTTCAAAATTCTGCAAGAGAATGTTTTCCATCATCTCTCTTCAGAACAGCTGAACGATACTAAAAAATATGTTCTATTTCTTTTACTAAAAGGAATTAAAATGCACATTCCCTCAATCCTCTTCAAGCTTCTCAAGGATGGCATCAGAAGCTCCAGAACTTGTTCTGATGATGAATGTGGTCTCATTCCCTATGGAATACTTATCTCAGACATTTTAGTTGAATCAGGATAAGTCGACGACATTCTAATTAATGAAGGAGAATCTTGGAAGCTGCATAAAAGCGCTGGGAAGATTCTTAGGTTTAAGAACCTTTTGAAGGAAGATGTCAGTTTAGATAATTCACGTTTTAGAGAACTGACTCTAACCCCCAGAGTTCCGGTTATAGGTTTTCCAAAATTCGCTACCTACAATGAGGCAGAATTCAGAAACTATCTGAGAAAAATCAAGGATGAAGATATCAGTGTTTGGATTAACATGAAAAATATCACTGATGTTCTTCAAGAACTCTCAGGTTGGAAGGTAGGAAGAAAAGCGGTTATTAAGAAAGAACATTCATCCAAGAGATTAAGAACAACGAATAGCGTTCTTGCATCGTTCAAAGACAATGCAATCTTAAGGATTCAAACCCTCGTCGATGCTTCTAGTTCTTGTGTAAACCCTATGGAAGTAAGAAATGTCTGGAACGAGTTCCATGAATGGATCTCAGAAGAAATAGTAAAATACAAGAAGCATGCAATGGCTCAAACAGAAGAAACGTCACTTCCCTCAAGCTCAGATAACTCTGAAAGTCTTTCCTCATCTTGTTCATCATCCCTAAGCTCCTTTCAGTCTAACCTATAGGAATCAGTTTCGTCTAGTCTAGATCTGTATGTTTTGATGAAATCCGTTCGTAATACAATCTATATCTTTATGTAATCTATATGTTTTTGTTTAAATCTTTATCTAATGCAATCTATGTTTTTTAACACTTTAATTGAATCTATGAACTTCTATGTTTAGATGCAGTTTATCTTTTTAATGAGCTCATTGTTGGTTATAATTGTCCTTCAGATTAATTAAGCCATAACGAAAAATTAGTAAAATGAACCTAATTGCTTTTAAAATGCCTGAACACCAGTTTCACGGCCTTCACAATGGGCTTCCATTACCTTCAAATGATATCATTCGTATACTTGATTTAATTGATTGAAAGATATATGCTTAATTGCTCATATGCCCTGACACTTTTTGATGATGTCAAAAAGGGGGAGAAATATAATGATTTTGATTGAAAGAAAGAAATCTGAAAGAATGCAGAACTCAAACAAAGTATAAAAATGTGTTACTACTAAAATTTGTTGTTTGATGTTATCCGAGGACCTCTAAACAAGTTCACTAGGCATTCTAAAGACAGGAACATGCTAAGAAGAAGAACTCTGATCATATAATAAAAGCTGTCTAAGAATCAGAAGAAGTAAGAAAACTCTGAAAGCAGTGAAGACAAAGTACACATTCTCAAGATGCTTACTCAGAGGAACTGTGCAAATCAGAAGCCAAGAGCTGTCTAAAGATCTGTATTGAAGATCCAAGAAAGAAGCCGTTCTGATGTTTACCAGGAACCGCTTGAAATGAAAATGATTTGGTATCAGACTAAATCAATAATTGGTAATCAGACTCAGTACACAAAGACTAGTATTAGACTCATCAATCAGAACAAAGCTGTGAATCATTATCAAATACCTTCATTGGTATCCATTCCCTGCACATCAAGGAACTATTCTTCAAGTCAAAAGAACTTCTTCAGTCAGCACATCACTTTATATCAGCACAAAACAAGGTGTATCAGATTCAAAATCAAGCGTTGATCGATCACATAAATTAACCTGAAATTGGTATTTGATTAGAAATCAAACTTTGATAAACCACTGAGCTGTGACATTAACAAGACAAGAACCTATGGTCAAAAGTCAAACTCTGAAAAGTCATGCTCCACATTGGTGATTAAAATCTTACAACTCTGAATCTCGATTCTGAAGATCCCAATATATGACTTATGGTAATTAGGGGGAGACTACCCAGAAGATGAAAATATAAAATAAAAAATCTTCATATAGTCAGAAACTCAGGGGGAGTTTCCTTTAAAGACAGTGTCTGTCTCTGATAAATAGCAAGGCTATGACTATCAGTCAAGAACTGTTCTGATCTTATGCTTAATGGAATCTGCTGAAAGTAGAAATGCTTCAGATGTCTCTGAAGATAATATGCTCTGATACAACAACAAAGAAAACTGAGTTCTGAAGATATGAAGATGGAAGTTCTGATGAACTAGTCCAGATGCTAAAGACTCTTCGTTTTCCTAAAGACAAGATAGAGAAGTTCTGATGAACTAGTCCAGATGCTAAAGACTCTTCGTTTTCCTAAAGACAAGATAGAGAAGTAACTCTTTTCTATACCAGTTCTGAGAACTCAAGTTGTTACTCTGTATATCTTTGGATTATATAAAATCCTAGATGATCTCAGATAAAGCTTTGAGGATAACTCATTCAGGGGGAGCTGTTGTTCCAAACTCTGAATTTGTTTGCTTTGGTGATTACCTTGTATAAAATGTTCAATAAAAAAACTTGGTTTTGTCATCATCAAAAAGGGGGAGATTGTGAGAGCAAGAATTGTCTCTAAAAGTCAATCTATGTTTTGATGATAACAATAAGTATTTGTGAAAGAACGATTTTATGGTCTAACATATGTTGTGTGCAGATCATAAGAACTAAAGACATCAGAACCAACATGCACTAGCTAGATGTACTATGATTTAATATATATATATGCGAAGTTACTATGTGTGACTAAATTCGCGAGAAGCAAGAACGCTTCTTTATCTAGTCATGATCAGCCAGATCCAAGGATGCCAAGATTGCTGTTGCAATGCTCTTGTGGATGCTCTCTGAAAGTGATTGAGATTCTAAAGATAGCGAAGCTTATGAAGAAGTACACTCTGAAAGAACTAAAGTGCGTAAGACTCCTATGACTTGAAGTTCTGATGGCTGAAGGCGCTGAAGACCAAGTGCAGAAAGAATCTGAAGACTTATGAGTTCTGAAGATCAAGGTTTCAAATATCAAGTTCTGAAGACTCTAAAGACAGGTTCTGAAGATTCGGAAGACTTGAAGCAGAAAAGAATAACGTTCTTAAAGACCAAGTGCTGAAGTTCTGAAGACTGATTCCTAATGGACTTCTTCAATTGATTGAAGACTTGAAGCATCAGATATTCTGCTAAGAAGACTCTACTCATGCTTCATCAAATTAACATCAGAAGCCACTGAAGTTTTGTAGTCTAAATATTACCGTTGTGAGTTAAATGTACACACTGCCCAAGAAAAGATGTCCGATCACTTCTCCCTCTGTAAAAAGGAGATGTGTCAGTACAACTTATTTTATCACAACATCTCTTTTCCAAACAGCCAACAGTATTCTCAAACGGCTATATTTCTACTAGCTATTTAATGGAAAGAGCTTTTGCTTCTGATGTGTCGATCACTTGTAGAATCACAAACTGAATGTTTATCTACAAAAATGACCAAGTCATTGTGAAGATAGCCACAACGATGAGTTCTCGTTGTAACACTCAGAATATTCAAAAGCTATCATTATTTCACTAATGGCAATTGTTGTTGAAACTCAAGAAGATAAATCAACACAACAACAACAATAATTAAGAATAGAAACTATTGACGAAGAAGACAACATTGAAGATCTGTCAAGTCATCAACCTACCTTCTCGTCAGGACTACATTGAAGATCTGAAGCAAGAAGTTGCTGGTCATAACTTACTCAACCAAGAAGACGAAGAAGAAGAAGATCTACAAGATGTCAACAATTGTAATATCTAATACATCTTTGTAGTTTCTTAGGAAAGCAAGGAGCTGTTGCTCAAATCTTGCTTGAACACATGTGTGTGTTCTTTGTACTTAAACTTGGGAGAAACTTACTTATTAAGAAGCACAATTTGTAATCTCCAGTTTGCCAATTCAACTAGAGGAATTGAGACTCCTCCAGTGAACGTTATATCCTGAATGGATCCCTGAACGGTTCAGCTGTGAGTTGAGGCTCTTAAGTAGATCACGTGGTGATCAGATACTTGAGATGACAATGGCTGAGGGTCATTGTGGAAATTTCTGAAATATGGTCAGTAGCGTTATATTCATTGTGATGAATCCCTGAATGGCTAGCTGTGAAATCCCAGCAGTGGGTCTGCTCGATCAATGAACGTTATATCCTGTTGGATCCCTGAACGGTTCATTGGGTTGTTAGTCACAATGCGGTTGTGCAAGTAGTTAGTCACAGTGCGGCTGTGCAAATGGTTAGTCACCGGCGTTTCCCGTGCAAGTGTAATCATGATTTGGTTATAGTGGATTAAGCCCTTGTGTTCAAGGCGAAATCACCTGAGGAGGGTGGACTGGATTAGCCCGCGTGGTAAACCAGGATATATCGCGTGTCCTTTTACTTTCTTGCTTAGTATCTCTATTTATGTTTCTGCATTGAATATCAAAACCTCATATTAAGCGAAGTCAGAACCTTGCAGCCTATCTCTGATAAGCTTCCGCACTGCAAGTTCTGAGTGTCGTATCTTATGATCAGAACCTATATGGTTCTCATGCTCTATAGTTAAGAGATCAGAATCTATCAACGAACATTGAAGGTTCTTGAGCGTCTCTTTAACAAAATATGAAAAGTATTGAAAAGAGTAAATTCACAATTCAAACCCCCCTTTCTTGTGTCTTTCTCGCACCTTCAAACGGTGTTAGTTTTGCTGACGTGTAATCTGAGTTGGATGGATGGATTGCCTAACCATCACCTTCTTCTTCCTTCTTGCTGTAACGCTTATAAGTTCACCCCTAATTTGTGACCTAATTGTATCCTTCCCAAAAAGCACCCAATTGAAACCTAATTCATCATCTAAAATTCTACAGATAATCTAATCTTCTCTACTTTCCAGTTTCCTAAATTATACATTTTCATGGTTAAGTGAAAATAATGGCTTCCTGATATTTAAATAAGACGTTTTGGAGTCAATACCATAGACTCCATAGTAGTGAAGACCATCACATAGATTGGAAGGATCCACAACTACACTGAGAGAAGAAGAAAACAATTTCTAAGTCATACAAAAACAAAACTACAAATAAAATCATCTAATAGAAATTCAATAGCAATACACTTATTTTGTTTTACTTCTGCCTAGTGAACTCACCCTCATGGATGATGTCATAATGCATATATTTTCATTTTTTAGAATTGAGGAAATTACCTTAACTATGATTTTGACTGGATTTCTGATGGGTTAATTTGGTCTATTTTCTTTAAAGAATTAATTAATTACTCACATAATATTAAATTTGTGCAGTAAATGAGTTAAAAGAGTACTTTACATAGCTTCTGCAACAGTACTCTATTTAACACTATTATGTGCATAAAGCTGTCGACAGCTGTAAACATCTCCTAAATAATTTCTTATGTAACTACCTTGTTCTATAAATATCTTAGTTCCATAACTCAGTCTCGTAATTAGAACACAACCATAATTTTAATCTACAAAATCTAGACCAGATACTTTCATGGTATATTTAGAGCAAATGAAGCTTAATAATGGCTTCCAAGCGACAAACTCTTAGCTAATTGTAATGACTAACTGTGTCGCTCCGGTTCAGAGTCTAACTATTAACTAACTTCAGCTATCATACTAAAACATAAACCATCATGTCCCACTGTTAGAAGTGTTTCTGCTAAACATTATTGGGAAGAAACAAATACCTTCTTAATTTTCAACTTGTTGAAACACTTCCTGTAGAACTTTGTAATTTTGAACCATATCATGCTCTGTCTTGGCATCAAAGTTCATTTCACCCCTAAATAATTTAATGTTAGAGATTGTATCCAAGTAAATATGTCTTTGATTAATGAACTTGAAAAATATTTCATTTTTAAATATTCATCATTGACAAAGTAAACAGCAGCTTTGCAATAACAAGGTGTGTGGTTCGTTTTTCTCTTAAAACTTTCAGTACCACATTTAAGTGCTTAAAATAGTTGCAGTAAAATTCTGAGCAAGCACTGTAATATAAGAACATGATATGACATTATATTTCACAAGGTGATAGTGGCCCTGTTGGTAGTGGTGTCTGCCTATGGAAGTGGAGATGTTTAGTTCAATTCCTTGATGAGGGCGAAATTTATAATTTTTTATAGAATTTTAATTACCTTTCTTATAAGCATATGCCAGGTCAGATGCCACGTGTATAAGTATATGCCACCTCAGTTGCCACGTCATCTTCTTCTAACGCCTTTATACATATTTGACGGAAATGGCATTTTTTATTCTATTTGACAACGTAAGGGACCAAATTGAAACTTTTAAAAGAAAGAGGACCAAAATGGACCCTGGTGTATAAATAAGGGACTAAAAAGGGTATTAAGCATTTTATTTATTTTTATTACTATATGACTAACTCACTATAAAAATGAGATTCATAATGTTGTAGGATATTATCATTTTTTAATTTAGTGATGACATTGTTTGCTCCAAAAAATAAAAGACATGCAATATAAAATTGAGTATTATTTAGTTTATGGTTTAATGTATGATAATGATCAAAATTAATGTCAAATAATATTGAAAATATTATCCCGTAATAATAATTTTTCTTTTAATAATAAAAAATAATTCTATTCTAAAAATTTAATATATTTTATAAAAAATTATAAAAAAAAAGTCATTTTTATATATTTGTTCCAATAAATATTAAACCGATTAAACCGACCCGACTTAACCGCTAAACCGACTTAACTGAATCCGAAGAAAATCGAAAATTATCGGTCGAAATTGGGCCATAAAAATGAAACCGCGGTTTACGTCGAATTTAAGTTTTGGGACCGAAACCGACCGATTGTCCAGCCCTAGGTAGAGGAATGGGCAGTAAATGACCAGGAACTGGACTTTGATGGACCTGGCCGTTTTTGCCACCCGAAAGTGACGATCAACTCCACGTACCCCCAAGACTTCGTGACTGACCCGTTAAAGCCTTGTAGGTCAGAGCCTACGTATGGCGTTACGTGTGTCTCGTCCAGCTGAAGGATGGAGAATAGCTGCGAATACATGATGTCGACCGAACTGCCTTGATTGACCAGGATCCGCCGAACGTCAAAGTTGGCCATTTTCACTCTTACGAGCAGAGGAATGTTGGGGTTGGGAGCTCCGTCGAGGAGTTCCTCGCTATAGAAGGTGATGGGAACCGACTCCCCCCGAACTTTATCAAGTGTGGAACTCCGGTTCGAGCTTGTGTTGATGAGATGCTCGAACTTCCTCGTGACGGATCCCACGGTCACCTTGTTGAAGCCCCCTCTGGAGATGACCATGGCGGAGGGGAAAGTTTCCCATAGGCTGTGTACAGCAAAGTAAGGAGGGATGTTGAGCCCCTCGGGGATGTAGAAGTCTTTAGGTCGTGAGACGCTCATGGCGACCTGCAGACTGGTCTCCTCCGAGGAAGGCACCTCCTCTTCGACCTTCTTGGACTCCTTGGCGTCCTGCCAAGATGCATCCTTCTACTTGGCGAATTGTTTTAGGTTCTCGTCCCTGATTAATATCTCAATCGCATCCTTCAGATAGATGCAGTCGTCGGTCATATGGCTGTGGCTCTTATGGAACCGATAATACTTCGACTTATCTGTATTCGGCTTGGCCGATATCTGCTTCGGGAATCGGACCCCCGCTTGTCGGAACTCCAAGTTGGCGTACTCGGAGAGAATCTTCTCTCGAGAGACGGTTAGTGGAGTGTATTCGTGAAAACTTTATTGTCTCGGGACTCCCGTGGGCGGTCATCCCGTCTTCTCTCTCCTCGACGAGATGTTGAGGGGTCGTCGTGCTTGGAGGACCTATCACTCTCTTAGTGCCTCGAGTCCCGGGAAGAGCTCGCGGCTTTCTTCTCTTTGTACTGGATGTACGCTTGCGCCTTGAAGAGGAAGACGTCCTGTATCGCTGGAGTTTCAATGCCAACCACCTTGGAAAATTCGGTGCAGGGACGGAGTCCTCGCTCGAGCAAGAACTTCTTCATATCATCGGTCGTGGAGACCTGGACGGCTTCTTTGTTGAACCTTTCGATATAAGCTTGAAGAGGTTCTTCTTTCCCTTGAATGATGGCCTCAACGGAGGCTTCTGTCGGGTGACGACGAGAGGCCATGAAATTCCTGGAGAACATCCTCCCCAACGGCCTCCAAGATGTGATGGATTCGTCGGGGAGCTTCTTGTACCAAGTCATTGCTCCCTTCCTCAGTGTGGTTAGGAACACTCTACATTTGATGGCGCCTCTAACGCCACAGAAATCAAGCAATGCATCAATATTCTCGATGTGCTCGTAAGGATCTGTAGTGCCATCTTACGTGCCCAGGGATGGGGGTTTCTCCAACTATTTTGGTAGGCGTGTGGCCATTATTTCTTAGGACAACAGGCCCCGAGGCTCGTCGTCGCTGCTGTTGTTGGACCGCGATGGAGAGTAGGTACTTCATTTATGGGGAGGACGATGATCTTGACAGATAGATGGAATTCGTGCTCGGCCCTTGGATCTGGGTGGAGGCGAACGCTAGTGCTCTGTCCGTAGGTCCCTTCTGGTCCTCTTGGCCCCTGGGGAGTGCTGGCTCTGAGGAGAGATATGGTCGCACTTTCTGACTACCAGAGATTCTGGCTCTGGTGGTGCCCTATGGTCTCTTCCTCGTCTGGGAGGAGGACTCCGAGATCTCCGGCGCTCTCTCCTTGACGGAGGAGATCTTGGTCGGCTGGACTCTTCTAAGACTCTAATTCTGGCGTTTTGCTGGAGGATCTTAGTTTGTCTTACTGAGGGCCTCGAGTAGGGCCGCCATGGTCGGATCGGCGTTGGCCAGAACTGGGACGGGTCGATGGCCCTCTGATGGCTGGACCCCAACATTGTCAAAGCGATCGGGTGAGGGAAACGCGGAGGCTCCATCTCTCTGCTTATGGGCGTCCACTACTATGTAAAACCCCTTTAACAACGGTTGAAAAGTATAAATAATAACGCAGATCACGGCATTATTATGTAGAGTGTTGTGGTAAATGCGCTACTTTTAATCACGTCCCTGGGACCGTTGTGGTATTCTGGAAAGCGCGTGTTATATCACAACGGTTATGCTTAACAACCGTTGTGATAGATAACATAATTAATTAATTAGATGACGGTTAACCTAGACAACCGTCGTGGAAAGTACACATAGTTTATTATATAAAAATGTATATTGTTTGGTTTACCATACACCTATTTAAAGAAATACAACCATTTAAATTGGCAAAGAAATATATAATCTGAAAATTAAACTATTCTTGAAAACCAACTTTAACACATCAATTTTTTTTGAATTGAATCTGTCTCATTCAGCACATTTTATGTTCTTTAACACATAATATACGATTCAATGGTCTGATTCCTTCAATTCATCGATATCTTTTATTATAATTTACCTCGTCATCGTCGCTTATCATCAACGCGATTGTAAATTATATCGATGAATTGAAGCAGACAGAGCACTAAACCATATATTATGTGTTAAGGAACATAAAATGTGCTGAATGAAACGGATGTGATTCGAAAAATTTTGATTGCTATAGGTTGGTTTTTAAATACATCTTAATTTTCAGAATATAAGTTTCTATGTCAATATAAATGATTGCATTTTCATTAAAAGGTAAGTGAAACAAAAAATATACATAGTATATAATAAACTAAACTTGTCAACCTGTATAAGAAATTAAAGAACAAAACATTGCTAAGTCACAAGAAGTCTCTATCTTGTGAACTAGCAATGTTTTGTTCTTGTTTTGAGAATATTTGTCAACAACAACAATATATAGCAAAACAACATGAAACACAATAAAAAAATATACATTATTTTAGCAACAAAACCTCAAGTGGTACTGTAACAAATCAAGATACATTGAGTCAATAACGCACCTCTTTTTGAAAATAATCGTGGAACTGTAACAAATCAAGATATATCAAGTTCATCTAGTTTGTGAAGCCATGAAGAAGAAATATAAGGTGGATGATGTTAGACGATGGCTATGGGTCTAGAAGGAGGGTTGAATAGATCCCTTGAGTTTTACACACAAATGGTTACCAAAAATTTAGTTTTAAAATGTTTAATGGAAGCAACCACTGGATTGTACGTCTACCACGAACCTTCTACTAAAAGGATCGGATATGCACGATTATATCGAGAATGAGTATGGAAGAGAAAAATCTAGTTTGATTACTACACTTAAAAACGCAATCAACAAAATATCGCTTGCTTGATGTTTAATCCAAACCAATGAGGTAAAACGATAAACAAGTAAAAGCAATGCGTTCGATTTTTGCTTTGAAACAAATTATCAAACACCTAGTGTGCGTAAACACACAAAGTGCAGAATTTCTATGGAATGTAATGTAAAGCTGCTCCAAGATACAATTCAAGGAATTGTATCAATTTAACAAAATAGTTTCTCAGCTCAAGATTACACTACGACAAAAATTTCGATAAATTGCGACTTCACAAATTCGAACAAACTGAAATGTAAAAGAGTTAAGGGAAAGAGAGAACAAACGAGATTTGATTAGGCAGTTCCCCAATTGTCCTCGCTTTGAGTACCTCTGCCCCCAATTCCACAACTGGAATTAAGATATATATATATATATATATATATATATATATATATATATATATATATATATATATATATATATATATATATATGTATCTGTTGCAAATTATTTATTACAAGAGAAGAACAATGAACATCCAAACCCTCGAACGTCTTCGATCGTTGATGCGGAGTCTTCTCTCCCCTTGATTCAAGATGAATCAAGTGCTTCGAATATGGTTGATCCAATTACCGTCCCATGCTACTAAACCAAAAGAAACCACCATTCTTCGGTTACTTTCACTCGATCAATTGTGATCTACCAAAAATTCGAACCCAAACCTCTCTTCTACGATCCTCCAATTACAGCTACTAAATGGAACAATTACTCCAATCTTCGGTTACCTTCTCCTGGCTGAATCCCTGTAGAAAGAAACGGTTTGTGCAAAAACCCCCCAAAATCTCTTTGATTCTTGGAGGATAAAACCAACTGATTTTATTCAAAAAACACCTACCAAGCTCTCAACAAGAAAATGAAGATCATATACTTCCTAAATTCTGAACATTATCACTTCGATCAATGGGCGACATAAACAAAGATGATTATGTGTGATTGTTTGTTTACTCAATGAAGAAGATGGAGATGAAGAGAAAATGGTATCTATTTTCACGTTTCTTGTATTTTTGGATAATGAGAGGACCAAACTATTTATAGAGAATAAAATGACCCACTAAAAGATATAACAGACATAACAGAAAAAAATTTGAGTGAAAAAAAAGTTCAGGCAAGTTTTGAGTCGACACATACTTTAATAAGGGTCGGTGTGCGCTGACCCGTAGAAAATACTATAAAAATTTGACCAGTATGTGTTGACCCAAGGTCATCATGCGCCGACGCATAAATACAATTTCTGCATTCTCAAAATCATGCGCTTACCCGTTTATTTTATAAGTCTTACACCAGTAATCATGCGTCGACTCATGCATGTGGGATGTCAGTGCATAACCTGAATTTTTACATAAAATGAATTTTTTGCACATTGTAACTGACCAGGATCCAGACAAACATAATAGACACCAGTATAATGATCATGCACATATATTTATGGATAAGACAAAGTCCTATATGTCTAGACATATGAACAACAATGATCAGATACAATTTGCCCGACAAAGAGAAGTGATACCGCTCAAATTACAATCTAATACTCAGCATATTTATTAACATCATTAAAACGAAATAGATGAAAGACCATAGCCCTCACATACTCCCCCTTTTTGATGATGGCAACACTGTTTTAGCTTTCACGTGATTTGTAATTTGTGAACGAACAAGCTCCCCCTGTCTTTAACACTTGATTAATTTCCTGCTAATTTTCTGCTTGCTATCCTTCTCCCCCTTTGTCAAAATCAAAAAGAAGAGAAGAAGGTGGTCAAAATAGAACTATAACACGTAAGGATCCATCACATATTTGCAACACAACAACATTAACACGCATCCACATATGATACAGTTAATGGAAAATTGAAGGCAGATAAATATGGAACATAAATCGCAAAGACAATTCATTCCATACGTAAGAATTTCAAAACAAACTGAAGTAAAAGTCAAAGTTGAACAATAGGAGAAAACATGCAAAGAAAATAACAACACATAAATGCAAAACACTAGTAATATGATGCCCTAATCTCTATGGCCTCCTCCCCCTATATGGATGACCTCTTCCCCCATAATGCTGGCCTGGTGGTGGCAAATACTCTAGGTGCAGGTTGAGTTCAATCAGGATGCGATTTAGAGTACCAAGACTGTTGGCAAGTTTCAGATTCTGTTGAGTCAAGTTCTCGTCCATTTGGTTGAAGCGAGTCATAGACGCGTCAGCAAACCTGTTGAAGTTAGTGATGTGAGCCGAGACTTGATCAGATAAGTTTGTGAGCCATTCTTCCTAAGCATTGTAGCGGATCTCTTGCAATGCTTAGAATTCTTGCTATTGAAGATTCATCTCATTTAACCTTGCCAGAATCTCTTCAGATGTCTGGAAATCATACTGAGGCTGTGGAGTCGGAGGGACCGAATAATCAGGTTGCTGCCAACCATACTCCTCGCCATAGGTGGGAGGAATATATGCGTCACCAAGAGTAGTCCAACAGTTGTTTTGCCAATCTCCCCAGCCCTGGTTCTCATAATTGTCCTCATGTTGATCGCTCATCCATGCTTCGTTGTCTTCCTCTTGCATAACCACATCAGCATCATTAATATCTTGATGATCACCATCATGAACATCCTCATCATCATTTCCTTCATAATGAACATGTTCTTCAGGTTCAGGTTGAAAAGGATGAGTCGATCTGTGTCGGTAATTGAATTTCTTATTAACCGAATCCAAATTGTAGCCCATCATGGTAAGGGTTTTTGGTTGAAATTGTTGTTCAGATGAAATCTCAATGTAAGGAATATTTGGAACTGAAATCTCAGCCTTGTTCAAGATGTTCTGAATACAGGATGCATAACCTAGAGCCTGATATTTGTTAGAGTTGCGGGTAGCGAACATCCGATATGCAAAATAGTATGGCAGTTGATTTTGATCCGATTTTTTAGAATATACATGAGATGAACTTCAGCCTTCTCAACCCGTGAGTATCCACCTTTCTTAGGTCTCAAAATACGAGCAACAATCCATTGTAAAATGTGGTCTTCAAATTTTAGATGACCGGTAGTGACATTTCTTGGAAAGACGTCACTTGCCACAGCATCGTCAGGATATGGTTCTCATAACATAGAGTTCAGAGCAGTCTTGAACTCAAAGTTTTGAACAAACGTTTTGTCGGTTACTTTGGGCAGATTTTCAGCAGTATCAATATTGAACAAAGTAGACCATAAATCATTCTTCACATCATGAAGTGCATTATTTATAGAAAACTTAAACTCAGCCCCCTTAAATTTACCGTTAATGCCACAGTAGAACACTCGAACCAAATCACTATTGTACTTATCATCACATTCCAGAAACTCACCAAGATTTTGAACATTGAGCATTTCAGTTATCTCAGGAATGTGATAATCTGGACCCATCAATACATAGAAACCATGTTGTGGTATAACATCACGATTACTAAACAATGTCTCATAAGGACTAGATAGTGCATCAAAAACTAAAGAGTTAACAGTTACCGGTTGTGAGGAGGTTCTAGAAGATGAAGCTCTGGTTGTTCTTTTACCGGTTGTGCATCCGGAAGCCATTTTTGATGAAGGTTTGAAGAAGATAAACAGTGCACACAGTGGTAGAGAGGATGATAAACAGTGCGCGAAAGTAGAGAGGATGATGATCAGCCGTTAGAAACCCTTGTTGTTATACCCTTGAGGATTCACTTTTTGTGGGTTTTTATTTTTAGGGATTTTGATGGAGATTAATGGGTATTGATGAGGTTTAATGGAAGAAATAGAGAGAGGGAGACCATAAAATCGGATATGATTACATGCAATGAACAAGAATTTAAGAGTAGTGAAAATATGTAGTGGGAATAGGGAGCAATAGGTCAGCGCACGCATTCCAATTAATGCAGGAATCCTGAACGTGACAGTTGTGCGTCGACCTATGTACAGGGTGCATTGACACATGAAAGTGATGGAACTAATTTTTTTTTTAAACATATAAGGATGCGTCGACGGCAGGTTATCCTGCGCTAACCCGTTTATTTCCCTTAACAAATGCATCAGTTTATGAGTCGACCCATGATATGGTCCGGTCGA
Source organism: Lathyrus tuberosus (assembly GCA_022829125.1). NCBI lineage: Eukaryota > Viridiplantae > Streptophyta > Magnoliopsida > Fabales > Fabaceae > Lathyrus > Lathyrus tuberosus. The sequence continues at coordinate 8,532,807 of JALAZF010000061.1, forward strand.
CGCATGCAAGTCAAAAATGAAAAAAAATTGAAATTTAGCAAATATAAGTTCCTAAAGGATAAATAAACATGCACACACATAGAACAAACATCCATATGAACAATATATGCTCAAAATGCAATAAACATTAAGTTTAAGGTACTTAATATGGCACAAAATAGGTTAAACATCTATAAATCGAAACGATATTACCTTGATCACCATGATGATAAGAGCCCTCACATATAGCTAAATGTCTTTTTGCATTGTTAGTTAAAAGAATAAACAAGCATGTATATATGTGAAGATCACTATCATAGAGAATTATTGAACACGATCCGAGATATCGAGAATGCCAAGTTCCCTACGGATGTGAAAGAAAGGCTCAGTGGCTAATGGTTTCGTAAAAATGTCAGCAAGTTGATTTTTAGTATCAACATGCTCAAAGATCACATCACCTTTCTCTACATGATCCCTAAGAAAATGATGGCGTATTTCGATATGCTTTGTGCGTGAATGTAGTACGGGGTTCTTAGTTAGGTTTATTGCACTAGTGTTATCGCACAAGATGGGAATACGCTCAAGTTTTAAACTGAAATCAAGTAATTATTGTTTAAGCCATAAGACTTGAGCACAACAACTGCCTGCGGCAACGTATTCTGCCTCGGCTGTTGACAAAGCAACCAAACCCTATTTCTTGCTATGCCAACTCACCAAGGAATTTGCAAAAAGGTGACACGTGCCACTAGTAATTTTCCTATCCAACTTGCACCCGGCAAAGTCGGAATCGGAATAACCAACTAAGGAACAAACACTACCTTTAGAATACCACAGCCCATACTTTGGAGTACCAAAAAGGTATCGAAGTATGCGCTTAACTCTTTTTAAGTGGGATTCCTTAGGACGTGCTTGATACCTCGTACACATGCATACACTGAACATAATGTCGGGTTGTGATGCGGTAAGATAAAGAAGAGATCCAATCATACCTCGATACTTCTTTACCTCAACATCCTTACCATTTTCGTCACGATCAATATTGGCACTTGTAGGCATAAGAGTGTCTATTTCTTTGCACTTTAGCATATCAAAACATTTAAGTAACTCAAGACAATATTTCGTTTGACTCACGAATGTACCCTCTTCAAGTTGTTTGATTTGCAATCTGAGGAAATAGTTGAGCTCCCCCATCATGCTTATTTCAAACTCCCCCTGCATCAAACTAGAAAACTCCTTAACCAAGGTCATGTTAGTAGACCCAAAGATAATATCATCAACATAAATTTGTACCAAGATTAAATGTTTTCCTTGACGTTTAATAAAGAGGGTTGTGTCAACCTTCCCTCTTGAATACCCTTGATCAAGTAAAAATTTGCTTAGACGTTCATACCAAGCCCTAGGGGCTTATTTAAGTCCGTACAAATCACGTTTAAGTTTGTAGACATGATCAGGATATTCATGGGATTCAAAACCCAGAGGTTGGGCAACATAAACCTCTTCATTTATATATCCATTAAGGAAAGCTCTTTTAATGTCCATTTGGAATAATTTGAAGTTCTTAGTTCAAGCATAAGCAAGTAAAAGGCGTATAGCCTCGAGTCGGGCAACCGGCGCATAAGTTTCCTCATAGTCGATTCCTTCCTCTTGGTTATAGCCTTGTGCTATAAGTCGCGCTTTGTTACATGTTATTACTCCATTTTCATCAAGTTTATTCCTAAACACCCATCGGGTGTCGATTACTCGATGATCTCGCAGAGGGGGGATAAGGTCCCAAACCTCATTTCTCCTGAATTAATTTAGTTCATCTTGCATTGATAGAAACAAATGCTCATTGAGTAACACCTCCTTAGAGTTTTTAGGTTCTACTTGTGACACAAAGGCAGAGTAATAGCAAAAATTACTAAGTTTAGAGTGAGTGGTTACTCCCTTAGAGATATCATCGAGAATGTTTTCAATTGGATGGTCTTTTGAAGACTTCCAAGCTGGAGGAAGTTCATCTTTATTAGAATGATGATCATCCTCGCTTTTCACTGGTTGGTGATCCTTTTCCTCCTCAATACGCACTGCTTCAGGCTTATCAGTTCCCTTATTAGTGTCCTTGAGTATGTCTTCAGTAGGTACACCTGCACCATGAAAAGAACTACCTTCTTCGACATTTCTCGGATAAGACTCATCAAAGGTAACATGAACTGACTCTTCAACTACACGTAACCTCTTATTATAAATTCTATACGCCTTACTTGACTGAGAGTATCCAAGAAAAATGCCCTCGTCGGCCTTGGCATCAAACTTACCAAGAGTCTCTTTCCCATTGTTTAACACAAAGCATTTGCAACCAAATACATGAAAGTGAGAGATATTTGGCTTACGCCCTTTTAAAAGCTCATACGGTGTCTTGTTTAGAATAGGCCGGATGAGCACCCTATTCAAAACATAACAAGCCGTACTTATGGCGTCGGCCCAAAAGTATTTTGGTAGTCCACTATCATTGATCATAGTCCTTCCAAGTTCCTCTAAAACACTATTTTTACGTTCCACTACCCCATTTTATTGAGGGGTACGTGGTGCGGAAAAATTATGATTAATTCCGTTGGAGTCACAAAATGCTTCAAACAAATGATTTTCAAACTCACCCCCATGGTCACTTCTAATTGACCCAATGTTTGTGTTTAACTTGTTCTGAGATAACTTAGCAAATAGTTCAAAGTCCGAAAAGGTATCACTTTTATTTACTAAGAAAATAGTCCATCAAAACCTAGAAAAGTCATCGACTATAACAAAACCATAATAGTTACCACCTAGGCTTTTAACCCTAGATGGTCTAAAGAGGTCCATATGGAGGAGCTCAAGGGGTCTCATAGTTAAAACGATGTTTTTAGATTTGAATGAGATCCTTGTTTGCTTTCCCATTTGGCACGCATCACAAAGGTGATCCTTTGTGAATTTTATTTTGGGCAAACTGATGACTAGGTCTTTTGAGACTATTTTGTTAAGCAAATCAAAGTTGATGTGAGCCAACCGTCTATGCCACAACCATGAATCTTCATTCATAGTGACTAGACATTTGTCTCCATTCAAAGATACTTCATCTAAGTCTAGCATATAGACGTTGTTCACCCTCAAGCCCTTAAACACATTCTTTTTGTCACTATCTTCAACTATGCAACAATCCTTTGAAAAAGATACTTTATAATTCTTGTCACATAGTTGACTAATGCTTAAAAGTTTTGTCTAAGGCCTTCCACAAGAAGTACATCAGAGATAGTAGTAGATGAGGGGTTACCTACACTACATTTACCAAGAATATATCCCTTGTTGTTATCTCCGTAGGTGACAAACCCCTTTTTCTTTGCCACAAAATCGATAAAAAGAGATATGTCTCCGGTCATATGTCTTGAGCAGCCACTATCCAGAACCCATCTTCTTTCGGTGGTCTCAAGACTTTGTACCTATAAAAATAATCAAGGGAGAGTAGGTACCCAATTCTCATTGGGTCCTTTAAGGTGAGTGAAACCAAGACCGCACTTGGGCAACCATTGGTAGATGCCTTTCGGAACAAGAAACCTTCTGAAGTGGCATTTTGCAATAGTATGACCAGGCTTACAATAGTAAAGACAATTACGGTTCATTTGGAATTTACCTTTGCTATCACTATTTCGAATCACATAGGTATACTTTTGATATGGATTATTCATGCTCTCACAAAAGTGTGATCGATCGATAGCAAACGTAACTTTTGGCTTAAGAGCCTTGTCCAATTTGGCCTTGAGGATTCTCACCTCTCGTTGCCAAATGTGACTAGTGTCACAGCCCTAATTAAACCAAGAGGTAGGTTCCTCTTCAACCTTGGCTTTTGATGTGTCCATTATAGAGTTTTTGAGGGCTTCCAATTCCTTTTCGGAATCGGAAACCTTCTTCTCCAAATACGAGAAAATCTTTTTATTTGAGGCTAAGCATTGAAATGCTTCCTTAGCCTCATAGTGTAACATGTCAAAAGCCTTTTGTAACTCTAAATGCGACATAGTATTAACATGATCATATTTAGAGTGCTTTACCTCTTTTGCTTTGTTGTGGCGTGCCATAAGACAAAAGTTAACGGATTCGCTTTTGTCGCTTGATGAATCATCTTTCTCCGACTCACTATCGCTTTCCCAAGATATGTATGCTCGTCGAGACTTGTTAGACTTTTTGTTTGAGTGACTCTTGTCATTATCCCTATCTTTGTCTTTCTTTAGAGATGGACAATCTGGCTTGTAGTGCCCGGATTTTCCACAGTTGTAGCACGTCCCTTTCACCTTGTCATTCTTATTTCCTTCGCTTCTAGATTGCTTCCTAAACTTGACTAGATTTCTGTCCGAGTGTTGAATCTCGTTCTTACGAACGTATCTATTATACCTCTTCACAAATAATCCCATATCATCACCGGATTCTTCATCTTTGTCATTATTGGCTTCATTATCACTTAGCTCTTGATGTGTGGACTTTGAACAAGAAGCCTTAAGAGCTATTGACTTCTTCTCCATATCTTTTGCCTTCTCTTTCTTGATACTCTTTTCATGTTTATCCAAGCTAATGAGCACTTGCTCATGCTCATCGAGTTTGCCAAAAAGTGTTGTGAGGTCTAGTGTAGAAAGGTCGTTGGCCTCCTTGATAGCGGTGACCTTCTTTCTAAATTCCCTGTTTAAACACCTCAAAATCTTGTTAGTAGCAACTTCATTTGGAATTGGTTTACCAAGAACATGCAATTTGTTGATAATGTGAGTAAATCATTTTTGCATATCCGCAATGGTTTCCCCTTGCTTCATGTAAAACAAATCAAACTCTTGCGTTAGTGTATTAATACGAGCCAACTTAACATCATTAGTGCCTTTGTGGGCTACTTGTAAAGCATCCCACACGGCTTTGGCCATTTCACAACGGGAGACTCGATAATACTCGTCAACTCCCAAGGAGGAGATGATCATATTACGAGCCTTCCAATCATAGCTGTACTTTTTTTCGTCCTCCTCATTCCATTGAGCTTCGGGTTTAGGAACGACAATGCCTTCTGCATTTGTCATAGTAATTTCCATAGGACCATTTAAAATAGCGTTCCAAACCTTCCGATCTATGGAATTTATATGAACGCGCATACAATCTTTCCAGTAGCTGTAATTTTTGCCTGTAAAAATTGGAGCTCTATTTTAAGCCCCTTTAGGTTCGTTCGTCATGATCCAAGAAGTTTTACCGAAGCACCAGAATTAACCGGAGCTCGTGATACCACTTGTTAGATGATGGCTATTGATCTAGAAGAGGGGGTTGAATAGATCCCTTGAGTTTTACACGCAAATGGTTACCAAAAATTTAGTTTTAAAATGTTTAACGGAAGTAACCACTGGATTATACGTCTACCACGAACCTTCTACTAAAAGGATCGGATATGCACGATTATATCAAGAATGAGTATGGAAGAAAAAAATTCAGTTTGATTACTACACTTAAAAACGCAATCAACAAAATATCGCTTGCTTAATGTTTAATCCAGACCAATGAGGTAATGTAAAGCTGCTCAAAGATACAATTCAAGGAATTGTATCAATTTAACAAAACAATTTCTCATATCAAGATTACACTACAACAGAAATTTCGATAAATTGTGACTTCACAAATTTGAACAAACTGAAATGTAAAAGAGTTAAATGAAAGAGAGAACAAACAAGATTTGATTAAGCAGTTCCCCAATCGTCCTCGCTTTGGGTACCTCTGCCCCCAATTCCACAATTGGAATTGATATATATATATATATATATATATATATATATATATATATATATATATATATAGCTGTTGCAAATTGTTTATTACAAGAGAAGAACAATGAACATCCAAACCCTCGAACATCTTCGATCGTTGATGCAGAGTCTTCTCTCCCCTTGATTCAAGATGAATCAAGTGCTTTGAATATGGTTGATCCAATTACCGTCCCACGCTACTAAACCGAAAGAAACCACCGTTCTTCGGTTACCTTCACTCGATCAATTGCGATCTACCAAAAATTTGAACCAAAACCTCTCTTCTACGATCCTCCGATTACAACTACTAAACCCAAAAATTACTCCAATCTTCGGTTACCTTCGCCCGGCTGAATCCCTGTAGAACGAAACGGTTTGTGCAAAAACCCCCAAAATCTCTTTGATTCTTGGAGGATAAAACCAACTAGTTTTATTCAAGAAACACCTACCAAGCTCTCAACCCAGAAAATGAAAATCATACACTTCCTAAATTATGAACGTTATCACTTCGATCAATGGGCGACACAAACAAAGATGATTATGTGTGATTGTTTGTTTACTCAATGAAGAAGATGAAGATGAAGAGAAAATGGTATCTATTTTCACGTTTCTTGTATTTTTGGATAATGAGAGGACCAAACTATTTATAGAGAATAAAATGACCCACTAAAAGATATAACAGACATAACAGGAAAAAAATTGAGTGAAAAAGAAGTTCAGGCAAGTTATGAGTCGACACATACTTTAATAAGGTTCGGCGTGCGCTGGCCCGTGGAAAATACTATGAAAATTTGACCAGTATGCGTCGACCCAAGGTCATCATGCGTCGATGCATGAATGCAATTTTTGTATTCTCAGAATCATGCGTTTTCCCATTTATTTTATAAGTCTTACACCAGTAATCATGAGTTGACTCATGCATGTGGCAGGTCAGCGCATAACCTGAATTTTTACATAAAATGCATTTTTTGCACATTGTAACTGACCAGGACCCAGACAAACATACTAGACACCAGTATAATGATCATGCACATATATTTATGGATAAGACAAAGTCCTATATGTCTAGACACATGAACAACAATGACTAGATGCAATTTGCCTGACAAAGAGAAGTGATACCGCTCAAATTACAATCTAATACTCAGCATATTTGTTGACATCATTAAAACGAAATAGATGAAAGACCATAGCCCTCACATAAAGTTTATACAATAACTTCACACTTCTTATATTTTTCTTCATGGCAACAAAAACCATATGAAACTTCACCATAGTATACGCTTGCTACCACCATACGCTTGTTACCCCCATCATCACCATGTATCTATAAGGAAACACAACAAAAATCAAACTTAACCCTAAAACATCAATATCATAATGTTTTCCACAACATCCTAAAACCAAACCTTAAAACAATAATCCTAGAAAGATGAGAGCAGGAGAACATACCATCTTCGTCGCCGTAGGAGTTTGAGCCGGACGTTGCTCTCGTCAGATATCCTTTAACCTTATTTTCTCCATTCTTTTGTAACATAGTATTGGTTAAGATTCATGAGAGGAGAAGGTTGTGTTAGGGTTTTCTTTAGAGAGAAACGACAGTTATTAAGTGGGTCACATATAGTTTCGTTGATATATTAAAAACTATCACTTTTCGTTACGGTTTAAAACTACAACCGTAATTAAAATTTATATTTTAAAATAATAGAAAACTATATCACGACGGTTATTCATAATAACCGTAGTGATATCTCTTATTTAAAAATAAATAAAAATGAAAGGAGCGCCTTAACCTTAAATGAAAAACATTTTTGCCACTACTGAGGTTCGAACCCATGAAAAATTGATTATTTCATATCGGTTATACTTACAACTGTTATTATACCTTATAAATTTTTTATTAAAAAATACAATATAAAGTAAGCGCCTGAGTTTAGAGATATCAGCACAGTTTTTGGAAGAACCGTGGTGACTTTGGTGTTGTTGTTTGCGCGTTTTGTAGTAGTGGTCGCTCCCAAGAAAAGGAGTTGCTCAGTTAGTGTCAGTCTTGCTGACGGGGATGATGGTAGTGTTGCGAGCATCGTGGACATTATCATAGCTGGCCATGACCAGAATCTTGAAAGAACTATTTTGGTCTTGGATTTACGATGAAAGAAAGATGGGGATAACAGATTTCCCAGAGACGACGCCACTGATCTTACCGGCTGATCAGAACCAGAAGTGGGCCAGAGACTATGTCTGCGATGCTGGGTGTCAAAGAATGAGGTGGGGTGTACCTGCAAAGCACTCCAATGCTAAAGTAAGAATCGGGCGAAAAGAAGGCAAGTACAAAATATGTGTGTCTTAGGATGATTTAGAATACCTGACCCTCTCAAATGAGAGGGTTTTTTTAATTCCCCCAACGCTTGGCCATTGGTCCCTATTTTCGGAGCGAGATATTCGCTCCCAAAGAATAGGTAACTGCCAAAAATTAGTCGTTGGGACGGGCAGAGATGCTCAAAACTAGCTGTTGCCGCGGGATAGGGCGTGGTCGCGAGTACATGCGTCGTGGCTGTTTCTAGATGGTAGAACCGTGCGAGACAGACAGAAATGTGAGGAGGGGCAGCTGATCCTGGGGGATCAGCCCGCCTGACCTCCTCAGCGGAGGGGCAGAGAGGTAAAACGCTTCTCTTTGTCCTTAACTGGCAGGATTTAGGCAATTGGGGCGTTCTAGGAGCATAAGTGGGTTGGGTTATGGCTAATCATTGGGTGAGTCCGGAAAATTATTATTAATAGACATACTTTTTACTTAATAAATGAAAAATGTAGAAGTTTTCTGATTATTTAGTAAATGATTCACCATTATTGATATTTATTGAAAAAAAATTAATAAGATTAATAATTTACTCAACAAGTTATTTTAAATAAATCTCAATTAATTTGGTGAAAAATAAAATCTCAAGTATCTTCAATGTGATTTTTTAGTTAATAAAAACACACATTTTTTAAACAAACTTTGAAAAAATTTATAGATTTTAAAGAACTATTCACAATAATTAAATGAAGAACAAAACTAAAAATTCTATAAAACAAATAAAAATTATATCCTTAATATTTACAATACGATATATTTTGTCGATGTGATGAGGATATTTTTTGTAAGAATGCAAATATTCTTTTTATTTATATATTTGTGAGTTTTTCGATCTAATGATTTTTTTTTCTATCACAAACATATATATGAGTTATATATTTAAATATAAATTAAAAATATTAATAATTGTATAAATTAACCGAGTTAGTTTTGTTTGAGTGAGAAAGTGTAATGCTATTATTATTTTAAGGGTGTTTGCAGTGCGTTTTGGATCAGATCTAAATATGAATTTAATTTTGATCCATTCGATTTTAAATGATTGGTTTGAAAAAATCCAATCCAATTCGATCCAATTTTATACCGTTTAGTTTAGATTTTTTTTTTAATATTCAAATTATAAATAATATTTTTATTAAAATTGTATGAATACTAATAAATAATATATTTGATATAATATATAACATATTGTATAATAAAAATTAAGATTAAAAAGTTAGAATGACCAGCTATCGTTGAAACAAATAAAAATAATAAAAATAAATAAATAAGAATAAACTAATAAGTAGTATTAAAAAAATAAATATCATCAAATAATAAATATCAATTTTGAAAAATCAATTTAAAATTCGATATGAACCGAACAATTTCTATAAAACAATATTCAAACACATTTAATAATATTTAATTTGTACAATTTTTATCTAATAATAGTGGTATTTCCGAGTTTTGTTTAATTATTCGTTCTATCCAAAATTTGTTACAAAATTATCCTAACTTTGAGGTTAAGTTTGTTAAGCGTCAAGCAAATATGGTTGCTCACTCCTTAGCGAAGGCGGCCGATTATTGGGATAGGCGTAATGTTATCGACTTGGTTCCTCGTTGTATTGAACATTATATATTGAATGAAATGTGTTAAATTTGTTTTTGTAAAAAAAAATTGATTTACAATTTTTATTTACATCAATTTGGATTTGAACACCCTTAATCTTTTCAACTTAATATTTATTGTGAAATGCATCAATTAGTCATTTACAATTTGATTATAAAAGAAAAAACTACTAGTAATTAATAATACCTATATTATTTTCTCCAAACAAAAATTTGATGGACCCCACTATCTTTATACATAGAAATTCCATCTGTATAATCTAATTCGCAAAACTCTTCTTCAAAGACCAAATTCATATAATGATCGGTTGTATTTTATGTCACCTTACATTTCAATTACAAACCAACTCTCTTAAGAGTCATGCTAACCAGTGTCCCAAGGGCACTGGTTAAGAATTCTAAATAGAAAAAATATTATAACTCTGGTGCATTGAATATACATCATATCTTTAAAAAAAGTTATTTATTTCTATATTCAGCGAATTAAATACATGTATTTTTAGAAAAAACATATATTTGTAGTTTCTTAATAAATGTTCAATTTTCCTATTTAGTCTCTTAACCAGTGCTCCAGGGACACTCGTTAGCATTTTCCTATATTTTATTATCATATTTATAACTTGAACGTTAAAGTCCTTTTCCACCTATTAGAATTTTGGACAACACATTAATTCAACTTCTCTAATCAGTAATTTTTCACCGTATCAGAATCTTGGACCACCACAATACCGCATTAATTCAACTTTTCTGATAGAACAACTATTATACTAGGTTCTCTAATTAAATTTAAATATTTTAAATTACTTAATAATAATAGTCGTAATAACTATTATTAATAGAGATATTTTTTTACTTTATAAATGATAAATGTAGAAGTTTTCTGATTATTTAGTAAATGATTCACCATTACTGATATTTATTGAAATATATTTAATAAGATTAATAATTTAATTAATTCGGTGAAAAATGAAATCTCAAGTGTTTTTTAGTTAATAAAAACTCACATTTTTTAAACAAACTTTGAAAAAATTTATAGATTTTAAAGAACTATTCACAATAATTAAATGAAGAACAAAACTAAAAATTCTATAAAAAAATAAAAATGATATCCTTAATATTTACCATATAACATATTTTGTCCACATGATGAGGATATTTTTGTAAGAATATAATTATTCTTTTTATTTATGTATTTGTGAGTTTCTCAATATAATCAATTTTTTTTTTCTTTCACAAACAAATATATGAGTTATATATTTAAATATAAATTAAAAATACTAATAATTAAATAAACCAAACGAGTTAGTTTTGTTTTAGTGAGGGAGCATAATGCTATTATTATTTTAAGGGTGTCTGCAGTGCGTTTTGAATCAGTTTTGAGTTAAAATTTATCTGATATAAATATGAATTTAATTTTGATCCATTCGATTTTAGATGATTGGTTTGAAAAAATCTAATCCAATTCGATCCAATTTTATTCGGTTTAATTTAGATCATTTTTTAATATTCAAATTATAAATTATATTTTTATTAAAATTATATGAATTCTAATAAATAATATATTTGATATAATATATAACATATTGTATAATAAAAATTAAGATTAAAAAGTTAGAATGATCAGCTATCGTTGAAACAAATAAAAATAATATAAATAAATAAATAAGAATAAACTAATAAGTAGTATTAAAAAAAATATCATCAAATAATAAATATTAATTTTAAAAATCAATTTAAAATTCGATTTGAACCGAATAGTTTTTATAAAACAATATTCAAACGCATTTAATAATATTAAATTTTTACAATTTTTAATTTTTTAAATAAATTTAAAATTTTTATTCACATCAATTTAGATTTGAACACCCTTAAATCTTTTCAACCTAAGATTTATTGTGAAATGCATCCATTAGTCATTTACAATTAGATTATAAAAGAAAAACTACTAGTAATTAATAATACCTATATTATTTTCTACAAACAAAAATTTGATGGACCCCACTATTTTTATACATAGAAATTCCATTTATATAATCTTATTCGCAAAACTCTTCCTCGAAAACTAAATTCATATAATGATCGGCTGTATTTTATGTCACCTTACTTTTCAGTTACAAACCAACTCTTATCTTTTATTATCTTATTGATGATTTGAACGTTAAAGTCCTTTTTCACCTATTAGAATTTTGAACCACACATTAAGTCAACTTACTTCTCTTCAGTCATTCTTCACCGTATCAGAATCTTAGACAGCCACAATACCGCATTAATTCAACATCTCTGATTGAACAACTATTATGGTAGGTTCTCTAATTAAATTTAAATATTTTAAATTACGTAATAATATTAGTAATAACTATTATTAATAGACATAATTTTTTACTTAATAAATGATAAATTTAGAAGTTTTTTGATTATTTAGTAAATGATTCACCATTATTGATATTTATTGAAAAATATTTAATAAGATTAATAATTTACTCAAAAAGTTATTTTTAAATAAAGCTCAATTAATTTGGTGAAAAATGAAATCTCAAGTATCTTCAATGTGATTTTTTAATTAATAAAAACGATGAGGATATTTTTGTAACAATACAGTTATTCTTTTTATTTATGTATTTGTGAGTTTCTTGATCTAATCAGTTTTTTTTTTCACAAACAAATATATGAGTTATATATTTAAATATAAATTAAAAATATTTTTAATTGAATAAATTAAACGAGTTAGTTTTGTTTGAGTGAGGGAGCATAATGCTATTGTTATTTTAAGGGTGTTTGCAGTGCGTTTTGAATCAGTTTTGAGTTAAGATTTATAATATCTAAATATGAATTTATTTTTGATCCATTCGATTTTAGATAACTGGTTTAAAAAAATCCAATTCAATTCGATCCAATTTTATGTCGTTTAATTTAGATCGTTTTTTTAATAATCAAATTATAATTTATATTTTTATTAAAATTATATAAATATTAATAAATAATATATTTGATATAATATATAACATATTGTATAATAAAAATTAAGATTAGAAAGTTAGAATGATCAACTATTGTCGAAACAAATAAAAAAATAAAAATAAATAAATAAGACTAAACTAATAAATAGTATTAAAAAAATAAATATCATCAAATAATAAATATTAATTTTGAAAAATCAATTTAGAATTCTATCAGAACCGAACAATTTCTATAAAATAATATTTAGGCACATTTAATAATATTCAATTTTTACAATTTTTAATTTTTTAAATCGATTTACAATTTTTATTTACATCAATTTAGATTTAAACACCCTTAATCTTTTCTAAAATGCATCAATCAGTCACTTACAATTTGATGGACCCACTATCTTTATACATAGAAATTTCATCCATATAATCTAATTTGCAAAACTCTTCCTCAAAGACCAAATTCTTATATTTTTATGTCACCTTACATTTCAGTTACAAACCAATTCTTTTATTTTTTATTATTTTATTTATGATTTGATTGGTAAAGTCCTTTTCCACCTATTAGAATTTTGGACCACACATTAGTTCAACTTCTCTGATCATTCATTTTTCATCGGATCCGAATCCTGGACCACCACACTACCACATTAATTCAATTTCTCTGATAGAACAATTATTATGGTAGATTTTTTAATTAAATTTAAATATTTTAAATTACTTAATAATAATAGTAATAACTATTATTAATAGACATACTTTTTTACTTAATAAATGATAAATGTAGAAGTTTTCTGATTATTTAGTAAATAATTCACCATTATTGATATATATTTGAAAAATATTTAATAAGATTAAAAATTTACTCAAAAAGTTATTTTAAAAAATCTCAATTAATTTAATGAAAAATGAAACTCAAAAAGTTATTTTAAAAAATCTTAATTAATTTAATGAAAAATGAAATCTCAAGTATCTTCAATGTGATTTTTTAGTTAATAAAAACACACATTTTTTAAACAAACTTTATAAAAATTTATAAATTTTAAAGAACTATTCACAATAATTAAATGAAGAACAAAACTAAAACTTCTATAAAAAAAACTATAAATTGTATCCTTAATGTTTACAATACAATATATTTTGTTGATATGATGAGGGTATTTTTGTAAGAATATAATTATTCTTTTTATTTATGTATTTGTGAGTTTCTCAATTTAGTCCATTTTTTTCTTTCACAAACAAATATATTTTTTTTTTAATAAGCAAGAATATGTATTATATATCAAGGATACAAAAGGGTATCCAAACCTGTATACATCGATTGGCCTATAACTAAAATCAAGACCTACAATAATCACAAGGGGCATTAACCCATTCGTAGTAGTTATAATTGAATGCGTTTTTGTGTCTCTTACCAATCCACCACCAAGAAAAAATTATGACACGATTAGAAATCGTATCTAGATCCCAAAATTAATCTCTAAGCATAATATTGTTTCTAGACGACTAAATGGCCCAACATACAATCAGCCACAAACCTACAGCAATGCCCACACTAAAATTTTTCCTAACACAACCATCTATCCAAGTTGATAAGTGGTTCAAAATATCACCAATGTAAATCTCCGGAACATCCAACCAATTACACACAAACTTCCAGATCAAAATAGATTTGGAGCAATGGAAAAAGGCGTGTTTAGCGTTTTCCTCCTCTAAGAAACAAAAAGAGCAGACCTTTTCATGAATATTGGTTATGATTCCTCTTCGAGCGAGATTGTCGCGGGTTGGAATTTTGTTGTGCATCAACCTCCAGCCGAATACTTTCACCTTGAAGGGAGCCTGTGCAAGCCAAACCAGCTTGAGTGCAGACCGCAAATCCTCCTGAATAACCATGCCAAAGTCACTTGAGTTTTCCTTCAAAAAAGCATACAGAGAAGAAACAGAGAATTGAGAAGAATCGTTTTGCAGCCACATGACCTTGTCATGGGCTCCTTCGCTCACAGTAATAACATTCAGCACTGCTTGTAAACTCAAAAGCTACTGACTGTATTCTTCTGTCATATTTGAGTGAGAAAACTCCACTTTCCAACGCCACATTCCGTCTTCTCTATATCCATTATCAACAACCCGACTAGACCTGTTAACTGCACAGTTCCATAGCTCCGGGAATGCAGTAGCCAAGGCAAACGATCCAGCCCAATGTGAAAGCCAAAAAGAGACATTAACACCATTACTGTTCTGGACTGGACCAATGGCTAGAATTGGCCCAATAAGCCTCTGCTCCAGAGCGGCTCAAATTGCCTAAGTCCAATCCACAGAGGGGCAAAAATTACCTTTCTGCCCCTCCAATCGGGCAAGGAACGTAACGTCCCTCCCCGGCATTAATACCTATTACGCACGGCTTCCTCGTTGCCCGAACTGCAAAAGGCAGGTGCCCGGAACTGCGTTATGCCCGACATAACGGCTAGTTTCGAGCACCCTGCCCGGCATAACGGCTAGTTTGGGCAGTTACCTATTCTTTGGGGAAAACGGTTATTTCGCCCCGAAAATAGGACCGTTGGCAACGCGCTGGGGGCTCTATATAAACCCTCTCGCTTGAGAGGGTCAGGTATCCAATATTCACCCCAAGAATTCATACTTTGTACTTGCTCTTTTCTCTGACCCTTTCTTACTTGAGCGTCGGAGTGCCTTGCAGGTACACCCCCATCCTCTCTATACGACCAGCATCCCAGACGCACTTGGTGGCCTGATTCTACAGGATCTGATCCAGCCTTCACGATCAGTGGCGCCGACTGTGGGAATCTTTGTTCTCCCTTTCTTTCTTTAACCGAAGATCAAAACAACTTTTGAACATCATTATGATCATGGCCTCCCAAGATCGCACCCAGGATGCTCTTCATTCCACCATCCTCCCCGTCAACAAATCTGACGTTGACGGCCAGTCATCTCTCCTCCGAGATGCCCGTTTCTTCAGGGATGGAGCCCCTGCATCTCCTTCCCCTGCCCCGGCTGATCGCAACAATGATCAACCGTCTCTCGACCTCCAGCCCGTTCCTGTTCCGCCCAGCACCGACCTGGCCGTGGCAGCCCACCTGGAGGCCCTCAACAAAATCAACACCCTGATCCTGCAGCAGAACGAGAGGATCGGGGCACTAGAAGAGTCTTGTCGTCCAAGATCCCCTCCTACGCGGAGGAACCAGCGACGATCTAGAAGCCCGCAGCCACGGAGAGAAGTAGACTGAAGACTGCGACAAGAGCAAGATCCTCGCGTAACCCAAAAGCGCGACCAGATCTCCCCGCGTGATCAACACGCTCACGACCACAAAAGGACTCGAAGGAACGAAGAGTCTCTGATCAAGTCCAAAGGACGGGCACGCTCACCTTCTCCTCGAAGGAACCGCTCACCTTCTCCGCGAAGGAACCGCCGACACGAGCAGCCCATCCAGTCACCATCATACACCAGTTCTAGTGACGACGACGAGCCTCGCGGCCGCTTGTCCCAGGAGATCTTAGCCACCCATCTCCCAAAAGGCTTGGAGAAACCCCCGTCACTTAGCACATACGACGGAACCACCGACCCCGACGAACACATCGAGAACATCGATGCGCTGCTAGACTACCGCAGTGTACGGGGCGCCATCAAATGCAGACTATTCCCGACCATGCTCCGGAACTGAGCAATGACATGGTATAAACAACTGCCTGAGGAGTCTATCACCTCGTGGAAACAACTGGGCAGGATGTTCTCGCGGCACTTCACAGCATCTCGCCGCCATCCCAAGACTGAGGCCTCCCTCGGAGCCATAATCCAGGGGAAAGACGAACCTCTCCGCGCATATATCGAGAGGTTCAACAAGGAAGCTGTGCAGGTCCCGACGATAGATAAGATAAAGAAGTTCCTGCTCGAACAAGGGGTCCGCCCGGACTCCGAGTTCGCCAAAGCCATCGGCCTCGTACCACCGAGGAACTTGGACGCCCTCCTCCTCAAAGCCCAGTCTCATATTCAGTATGAGGAGAAGATCGCGACAAGCAACGTCCGAGCGTCTAGCCGCCAGAAGAATGCCCGGGCTTCCAAAGGAGAAGAAGCCTTGACGTCTTGTCGAGGTGAACGAAGGCACGAGGACCGTCCCTGCGACTCCCGTGACAGCAAAGGGCCCTCCGGGCATTTCCATGATTACACTCCCCTAACCGTTTCCAGGGAAAAGATTTTGACCGAGTGTGCCAACTCGGAGTTCAAACAAGCCGGGGTACGTTTCCCCAAACAGCTGCCGAACAGACCAAACGTGGACAAGTCGAAGTACTGCCGCTTCCACAAAAGTCACGACCATACTACAGAGGACTGCATCCATCTGAAGGATGCCATTGAAATACTGATCATGGATGGCCACCTGAAGCAGTTCGCGAAGAAGAAAGGTACTCCTCGGCAGGACGCCCAGGAATCCAAGAAGGTCGAGGAGGAGGTGCCCTCCTCGGACGATGCCATCGTACAGGTCGTGATGTCCATCTCACGGCCAGAGGACTTTTACGTCCCAGACGGGCTCAACGCCCCTGCTTATCTCGCGGCCCACAGCCCGTGGGAGACTTTTCCTTCCGCCATGGTCATTTCTGGTGGGGGATTCAACAAATTCATTGTGGGTTCCGTGAAACGGAAGTTCGACCACCTGATCAACACCAGCTCGAGCAGAGTAACCACGCTTGATCAGGCCCCGGAGGGTTCCATCCCCATCTCCTTCTACAGGGAGGAACTCCTCGGTGGCTCCCCGAACTCCAGCATTCCTCTGCTCGTCAGACCCCGGATGGCGAACTTCGACGTTCGCAGGATACCTGTCGACCAAGGCAGCTCGGTCGACATCATGTACTCCCAGCTGTTCTTAACGCTGCAGCTGGACGAATCGCACCTTACCCCCTACGTAGGGTCCGATTTACAGGGATTCAACGTGTAATACCCCGTATTATCTAAATGCTCAATTGGATATCAGATGAGATCAGATGAGCATCTATGTGCTCTATCATTGGTAAATTGGATTAATGGAATCCTCTAAGTACTTTAAGTATTGACATTTGGGATCAATAGAGCAACTAATGAACTCTGAAGAGATCAATTATTTTATTAATTCAAGAAAGTAATTTTGGTAACTCTAATAATTGATCAATTGGGTTGAGACGATAAAATATCAATTGGAGATATTTTACCCTATTGGATTTATATTATATAATATTAGTTTTTATATATATATATATATATATTTGTAAAGAAAGAGAAATGTGAAAGTGGGTGAGAAGAAGAGAAACGTGGAAAGGAGAAAGGAAGAGAAGAAGAAGAGGAAAAGAGGAAAATGGAGAAAAGAGGAAGAAGAGAGAAACCCATGGATCATCATCAACATCTTCTTCAAACTCCTCTTCGATTATCAGGTGGGTTCTAGTTAGAAGCTTTAAGTTTCAGAGTTAGAGATTGTTTTAGCTTAAGTTAGGTTTTGTGGAAAATGCTTAAATTGCTATTCGGTAAAATCTAACTGATGGAATGTGTTATAAATCGAAAGGAATGATCCATAGGCTTATAGAAACATGTATTGATGTTTGTTTTGATGTTTGGATTAACTTTGGATTGATGGAAAAATGATAGGTTTTGAAGAACATTTGTGTTCTTGCGGAAAATGAGTAATTTTGCTAAATCAAAGAATCTAACAGTTGAAATGCGTTATAAACTGAGTAGTATGAATGATATATAGGTATAATCATCTGTTGATACTTGTTTGTGTGTTCTCGAGCGGTTTTGATCGAGGTTGAAATTGGGTTAAATTGATAAAACTGTGTGTCAAAATATTTCGACCGTGAAAATGTGTTGGATGGCCTGGTAATGATGAAAATATTGTAGTACGTCGAATTCTGAGATCGCAGCTTTTTACGGAATCGAAAACGGATGTCCGGAAGTCTAAAAATGGTGTTTTTAAGGCTGAAGGGGCAGCAGGTAGCGCGCTCAGCGCGCAGGTCTGGGCGAAAATGAAAATCCCGAAACTTCAAAAATTCATAACTTTTGAACCGTAAGTCCGTTTTGGTCCCCGTTCGAAGCGTTGGAAAGCTAATTTTATGCTCTTTGTGATGGTGAGGTAAAAACATAGTTATATGCTATGGAAAATTAATGTATGTGTGAAAACAATAGTGTGTGATACGGTGAATCCATATCTTTTGGATCGTGAATCTGATCGAGGCAAAAGTATAGCCGTTGGAAAACTGTGAAAATATCCTACAGGATGAGAGTGAGGTTTTTATGTGATGAATCATTATATGTGATTCTATTATACAATTGTAGTATGCTTTTGTATAACTTGTGATGAAATTATTATATGTATTTCAAATGTGAAATTGTAATATGCTTTGCCTAATTGATGTTAAACTTGATTGAAAGAATATCCATGCTTAAAATATGAATTAGGGAGAGTGAGGAAACTTTACCCCAAAACAAAATGGTATAATTCTAGGTTGTGATTAGAATTGTTATAGAAACTCTGAATGGCGACGCTCGTGCTTTCATTGACGAGTTCTGGCCTGGAGCAGATAACATAATGACAACGCTCGTGCAGAAGAGGCCGAGGCATGTGTCCCTTACCGAATGGTATAGAAATGAGTGAAACACTAGTATGGAACATGTGTGATTGTTATGTTTTATTTTGAGAAAAGGCAAAAGAGGCCTTAAGGCGAATGTGGCCTTGTGATTGTCGAATACAATCACGTTGTGTTTTTGATCACGTAATCGTAACCAGCTTATCTTGCGGTGTAGTTTCATGAGACTCGAGCACCTCCACTGAAACGTATGCACAATTACTTGGCAGGTTTGATTCCCACGTATAGTACGATTGGAGCTTACGGGTAAAGAGACTTGTGACGGTGTACGGGCCGTGTGAAGTGACTGATCACGGTGTACGGGCCGATGATCCCGAATTCAATTCGTATGTCAAGTAACTACGAGGATCCATGACTCGGGTCGACTTCTAGACGTAGAAGCGGACGGGAAAAAGGGATGTCTTGGTACGGTTATCGATTAGTGATATTGTGAGTTGGTGAACTCATGACATGTTTCCATATAGTGTGAGATTGTGAGATTGTGCACTCAAGGTCTTTTCCCTTCCCCTTGACTTGAGTTAGGATTGTTAGAACCTTGTAAAGCCGAGAGGACTATAGGATAGGGAACTCACTGAGATTTGATGTATCTCACCCCACTATAGTTGCTATATTTCAGGTAATTACAGGTTGATTTACGAGCGGATCGATGCTTGGATGTTTCAAGAGAAGCCTGGCTTTAGTATTTCTTTTCCGCTGTGTATCTTTTGTTGTATACAATTGAGGATATTGTATATTGATCTTAGTTTTATTTTAATTTTTGGCTAGTTTCCATGCCTTGGGCCATATGTTGTATTTATGTTTTAGAATGGACAAGTATGTGAACTATGTCAGTAGGCACTTTTGATGTGTCAGTACCAGATAAAACACTTGTATGGTATTATTCTAGATGAATATTATACAGGGCGTTACAGTTGGTATCAGAGCAGGTCGTATTCTCGACCTAGCCTTGAAACATCATAAGTAAATCTATTCCTGCCTCTTAAGTGTGTCTTGCCAGCATGAATCTTAATATCATACTATGTAGTGTTGGGCCTGATCAACCTAATGATATGTATGTGATAGGTATAATCATGGTTGAGCGACCACGAGGATTCTGAAGTGTTGTCGGAACTTGTGTTGTGAGGGTAGACTCAAGCCAAGAGTTAGTAGTTTGGAGTTTTGTTCAGCTTATTCGAGGTTTTAGTAGAAGTCGGGCTTTGGGGTAGCATGGAACTGAAGAGTGGTGTGTTGTTTAAGCAATCCTTTGGAAAGGATGGAGTTTGAAAGTTAAGAATCTCTAGTGGACGATTGGTTAAAGTTGAGAGTTAAGGGCGTTCGGCTTTTATGGGAACTTAAAGTAGTAGACAAGTGTGTGAAGGAACACAAGGATGTGTTTACATGCTTCAAGTGAAATAAGTGTGAGCCGAAAGAAGGGTGAGACATGAGTTGTGTATCTTCAGTTATGCGTGGAGATTAAGTTCGGGATAATACTTCAGGTTTTCTGTTTTCAGTAAAAGGCCAATTTGGAATTTGGGATTTGGTAACTTACCCAAGGAAGGGTATAAGGTATTGTGTTGGAGAAAGTTTGGACTTCATTTAGTAATAGACAGTGTAGTGTTATGGACCGAAAGTAGTTTGTATTAAGAGACAGAGTAAGTATCTTGGATTAAAGGGAATCTTGGTAAGATGGTTTTATATTTGGACCTAAGAGGATTACCGTGGAGAGCAAAGTAAACCCGATATGAAAAACGGTATCGATGGTATGTTATGAGAAGGTTACCCCTTGGTATTAAGAACAAGCGTGGTGGTAGCACCGTGGTCACAAGTGTATGTGATGGATTCTTATTCTTGAGATAAGGGTGAAGAGACGTACTTTGTGGGACAGTGAGTATTGTATTTTAAGGAACAAGATTGTGGTAAAACAACGAGAAGCAAAATCAGGACTTATTACGGAATAAGTGTAAATCATGAAATGATTTATACCGGAAGGGTTTTGTAACTAGTTGATGAGAATTGTCGGTTGTGAATCTTCCATTAAGTAATTTGGTGTAAGTGGGATGTGTAATGGGTAGTGAAAGGTAAGAAATCCCGGTTAGTGTGTACGAAGTGATAGAAAGGTTCTTCAAGAAGATGCATTACCCCGATCTATTTTCAAAGTATAGAGCAACTTCGGTATTTGTGAATGATTGGATTATTCAGAATCTACCTTTTGTTGGACTAAGGACGTTGTTGTCTTATTCCTCACCAAGAAATTCAAGTGAGGGAATAAGGTTGTGTGCTCGACATGTTATGTCCATCGCTTTTGAGGTATCGTATAATGGTAGTGTGTTGGGTTTTGCTTGTGGACAAATTAAGTTGAATTGTGGCAAAAACTTTAGAACGTCGTCATTATTGACTTCCAGCCAGTATAGTTGTTTGAGCAGAAAGAGGGACTATCCCGCTGAAGTTTTGTAGTGTGACCGCTTCAGAATTTGGAATTTTGCATGTCACTTGGTTGGGGTGTGTCGTCTGCATGTTTTGACCTTGTCGGTTTTTTTTACCTGAGTGGATCATGGATAGTGAATGTTATATAAGTTAAAGAGCCATGAGTTGAGAATGAGATTGTGGGTTAGAACAAGATGGATTGATGGTTGAGTATGGATGACTTTAAATTAAGAAGAAAACTGGTTTTGATTCTGCGGCAGTGTTAACTGTTTAACGCAATGGGGTTAACCTATTAACCCAGGCGAGAAGGGTTTATTGTGCTGAATTTTGATAAGTTAACTGATTAGCTCAGATGGGTAATCGATTAACATGGGTGTAAATTGTGAGATCCCTTAGGAACCATCATCTGCGTTTTGTTACCTTATGTTGCTCCGAGTGGAGAGTTTTGTGTGAATGTAAAACAGAAGTCCAAGTAAATGAAAGACGTATTCATGGTTGAAAATTGGAACTTGTGGAAGGGTGTTACTTGTAACACCCCAATTCCCATCGCGCATAAATAATACATAAACAAATCAGAGTAAATAAAAATTTATTTTTCCGACAAAAACAAGGATGTCACATTTAAATAAACAAAACATCATCCCTGCTCATAAATTTGATACATAGCATAAAATAGAATACCCTCAAAGGGAAACTTTTTCCATATAAAAGGAATGGTCAATTATGGAATAAAGCGGAAAGATCCATAACTGACTTGTTTTACAAAATAAATAGTTTGATAACATCCAAATATATATACAAGGTAATACAAAATATATTCCACAATTATACAACATAATCGTTCCCCGACTCCCGTGCTACGTATCAGAGCAGACACCAAGACCTAAGCAAACGAAGATCTAACTCTTCCACTTGCCTCCACGCCTCTAAAGCTGACAATATGCACTATGCCATAAAAAGCATATTCCAGCAGAAGGGTGAGAAATAACAACTAAACCAAGATTGCATAATAATATGCAAAAACACATAAATATTACATACACAGTTATTCTCACCTCACACATCACATACCAATGCATATAGCAAGCCACATACGTATAACATGTTTCTAACAATCCAACCACATAGCATCTAACGATTATACCAACATAATCACGTAATTGCACATAAGACATACCAAGTCATAGCTTTTAGAAACACATCACACATCACATAGCATATGTCTATGCATAACACATATTATTCACAACCAATGCATTTATCACATATGCACGTCAATTTACCAATCCAATCATAATTCTCAACACATATTCAATGATTTCACAATTTCCCACACATAATCACATAATCAATTAAGCATATACCATTCAATACAATTGCACATATTTCATCTCATCAATCACAACCACATTTCCATGCACAATTAATTCATGATTTATGCAAATGCACATAGATCGACACAACGACTCTATGCACATGCCATGCGGTACCGACTTCCAATGTCACATGTCTCATCATTAGTTCACTCAGGAACTATTGGAACCATCGCTCGTTACTGAGAATCTCAAGTAACTCCCCGTCGGGCCTACGATGTTCACCCGTCACTTTAGGTCCTCAGGCAGCGCCTCATATTTTCGAGGCACACGACGTTAAGGATTGCTTTAAGTCTCCAAAGGAGCACACAATCGTCTATAACCATCGCTTTCGGTCCTCAGGCATCGCCTCATATTTTCGAGGCACACGATGTTATAGCAGATTCATCGCTTTCAGTCCTCAGGCATCGCCTCATATTTTCGAGGCACACGATGATATAACAGATTCCCTCTGGAATCAAACCGCCACTCAGGACGTTTCAACAATGTATATTATGATGTTTGGCATACAATGACTCATGACATTCACATTGCACCCACATACACATCCATAATCATGCATAAATCAACAATTACCACATATCGCATTTTCTTGCCCTTAGGCCACAAATCAACAACCACAACAACTACAACAACTTGTCACATGATTCAACATCATCACATTCATGCATTGCAAACAATTCAAACAATGCATTTCAAACCATAAAGGCCACCGCACAACATACATTGAATTTCACATAACCAATGCATTTACTACACAACAACAACATTATCACAACATCGCATCACAACACCTTATCATAACATTTCATTACATGTATTCACATCATATACAGCACACAAGCTATACGTTACATCTCAAAAACACGTAGCATGATAACACAACATTCGCACACCAATACGACGGTAAAAATCCGACAAACCAACACCTTTTCAAAATCACGACTTAAATAAATCATCTACTGACATCCAACCCATTTTTAAAAGCAAGAACATTTCATAAGCTTTCCAACGCTTCGAACGGGGACCAAAACGGACTTACGGATCAAAAGTTATGAATTTTTGAAGTTTCTTAAATTTTTCACTTGTCCAGACCTGCGCGCTGAGCGCGAATCCTGCTACGAATTCAGCCTTAAAAACACCATTTTTAGACTTCCGGACATCCGTTTTCGATTCCGTAAAAAGCTGCGATCTCAGAATTCAACGTACTACAATATTTTCACTATTAAAAACCATCCAACACATTTTCCATTTTTTTAACATATTTTGAAACATAATTTTATCATTGAATTCTAAATTCGAACTCGATCGAAACCGCGAGAAAACACGCAAACCCCCATTCCCGATTAAAACCAAACCTATACCAACATTACCAGACATATCCAAACACTTTTACTCGATCACAACATCAATTGCACAAAAACATCAATATATCAAAAACTCAACAGTTACGAATTCGACTCGATTCAATCAAACGATCACTCTAAATCAAGACCCAACATCACACGACTCTTCTACGCGATTTATTCCGACTTTCGTCCGTGAAAACATCGATTTCTATTCATTTTTCTCATTTCGACCTAGAATTGGAAACTAGAAAAAATAACCAAAACAATCTAGGAAAACATACACATATACATATACAAGCAAGATATAATCGAAACTTCTCACCCTTACCCGATTATTCGCGCTTCAAACGGAGTTTTTCCGATTTTTCCTCTTTCTCCTCTTCTCTTTTTCTTTCTTCTCCTTCTTTTCTCTTTTTCTCTTTTTCTTCTTTCTCTTATTTTCTCTCTATCTCTTTCTATTTATATAAAAACAAATATCTAACCCCCAAAAAGACCAAAATACCCCTCAGCTCAATTATCTCCTAAACGCTCTCAAAATGCGATAAAACATAAACAATGATTAAAAATAACATTTTGCCAAATAAAAGTCAATAATAAAATAATACAAAACCAAAACCAATTAAATCTACTCTATTAAATAAATCTAACAAAACCGGGGCGTTACATTACTTAGTCGATCACCTGTTTAGATGACAAAGGAATTTGACTACAAGGAAGTAATCTTATGAACCGGATTGAGTATGAGAAAGTCTTAGGCGCATTGTTATTATTATTGTTGAGAACTTTAAGGACGAAGTCAGAGATTACTCACGAAGTATTGAATTGTAAAGATCGTTTTGGTATTTAATTATTGGTGTTAGTAAGGTATGAGCGGTTGGTCAGAGTTTAGTAAGTGTTATCTTCCGTGAGTTCATGGTATGGGATTTAGACCGTGAGAGTGGTACCAGTTGTGTGCAGCTATGTTTTACCCAAAGGAGAGAATTTGAAAGTTATCTTTCCAAGTAAGAGTGAGAATTGGGCGTTCCGAAGTTAAGCGTTTAACTTGGAATCGTTTGTGGAACGGAACGAATAATAAGAGTGGATTCAATTGAGAAGCGTGGCATGTCCCTTGAGGGTGTGTGTACGCGTGGAGTGTGGTATGTGAATTGGTGAGTAATATGGAAGCTCACAGTTGTGCTTGATGGTTTGAGTTTTGATAAGTGGTGATTCGCATATGATTGTAGTTCCATGATGGGGTTACGTTGATGTTGGATGAGATCTCATGTCAACAAGGAATCTTGAGTAAGTCGGAAAACCGTAAGTATAATTGATTTGGAATGTGGCAACTAGCATCAAAAGCTGTTAAGCTATTTTGGATGTATTATTCGAGTTAGAGTGAATTTCGGAGTTGTATATGTTATGGTTGTAACAGTGTAACTCCGGCATCTTCATCGTCTGGAGAGTGTTAGACCGATGTTTGTATATTGTGTGTTGGCGAGGAAATTGTTCTACCTTTGGACGTTAGTAAGTTCGTGTATCGTTGGTTAGGGAGGACCCCCGTGGATAAGTGCGTTCTCCGTGGACGGATAGCTAATTGGTAGTGCTTAAGAATGCGTGGTGTTCCACTGTTAGAATTTTGATTGCGCAGTGGAAGGTGACAAATGAAAGGGCTCAGTAGCATTTATAAGAATTGAAGGAGAAATTGATTGTAAGATTGGAAATAAGAAGATTCTGTTCTAAGTGTGTTACCTTTTAGTGTGATACGAAAGAGATGAAATATCGGATTGAATGAGTACAGTGTATAGCATTAGACTTGATGGAACTGGTAAAGAAGTCGGTTGACGAATTTCGAAGTGGTTTTGAACATTAAAAGATTTAGGAAAAGATAACTGTCGGTAATTGCTTAAAGGAAAGGAATCACCGAATTACCTCATGAGAATTTGATGGGTGTTTGTTATCCTGAATTTGAGATGAGGTGTTACGGTTTGGTTTGTGACTCGGTAGAGGAAGGTAGAATGGTACACTCCTTCCAAGGTAGGATGCGACCAAGTCTTTTGTATGGAACAACAGAGGAATTATGGAGGAGCAAGTTAAAAGTTAGACCGATATTGGAACAAGAGTATGAATAAGGAGATGAAGTTTGATAACTTGTGGAATTAAGGATTTTAGTATGTGAAGTTAAGTGTGGAATCTAAGACCAGGATACAAGTTGGGTTTATTGTCGAATAGAGGAAATTCGGGGGCGAATTTCAATTTAAGGGGGGGAGAGTGTAATACCCCGTATTATCTAAATGCTCAATTGGATATCAGATGAGATCAGATGAGCATCTATGTGCTCTATCATTGGTAAATTGGATTAATGGAATCCTCTAAGTACTTTAAGTATTGACATTTGGGATCAATAGAGCAACTAATGAACTCTGAAGAGATCAATTATTTTATTAATTCAAGAAAGTAATTTTGGTAACTCTAATAATTGATCAATTGGGTTGAGACGATAAAATATCAATTGGAGATATTTTACCCTATTGGATTTATATTATATAATATTGGTTTATATATATATATATTTGTAAAGAAAGAGAAATGTGAAAGTGGGTGAGAAGAAGAGAAACGTGGAAAGGAGAAAGGAAGAGAAGAAGAAGAGGAAAAGAGGAAAATGGAGAAAAGAGGAAGAAGAGAGAAACCCATGGATCATCATCAACATCTTCTTCAAACTCCTCTTCGATTATCAGGTGGGTTCTAGTTAGAAGCTTTAAGTTTCAGAGTTAGAGATTGTTTTAGCTTAAGTTAGGTTTTGTGGAAAATGCTTAAATTGCTATTCGGTAAAATCTAACGGATGGAATGTGTTATAAATCGAAAGGAATGATCCATAGGCTTATAGAAACATGTATTGATGTTTGTTTTGATGTTTGGATTAACTTTGGATTGATGGAAAAATGATAGGTTTTGAAGAACATTTGTGTTCTTGGGGAAAATGAGTAATTTTGCTAAATCAAATAATCTAACAGTTGAAATGCGTTATAAACTGAGTAGTATGAATGATATATAGGTATAATCATCTGTTGATACTTGTTTGTTTGTTCTCGAGCGGTATTGATCGAGGTTGAAATTGGGTTAAATTGATAAAATTGTGTGTCAAAATATTTCGACCGTGAAAATGTGTTGGATGGCCTGGTAATGATGAAAATATTGTAGTACGTCGTATTCTGAGATCGCAGCTTTTTACGGAATCGAAAACGGATGTCCGGAAGTCTAAAAATGGTGTTTTTAAGGCTGAAGGGGCAGCAGGTAGCGCGCTCAGCGCGCAGGTCTGGGCGAAAATGAAAATCCCGAAACTTCAAAAATTCATAACATTTAAACCGTAAGTCCGTTTTGGTTCCCGTTCGAAGCGTTGGAAAGATAATTTTATGCTCTTTGTGATGGTGAGGTAAAAACATAGTTATATGCTATGGAAAATTAATGTATGTGTGAAAACAATAGTGTGTGATATGGTGAATCCATATCTTTTGGAACGTGAATCCGATCGAGG
Source organism: Lathyrus tuberosus (assembly GCA_022829125.1). NCBI lineage: Eukaryota > Viridiplantae > Streptophyta > Magnoliopsida > Fabales > Fabaceae > Lathyrus > Lathyrus tuberosus. The sequence goes on from JALAZF010000061.1 coordinate 8,560,723, forward strand.
CAAAAGTATAGCCGTTGGAAAGCTGTGAAAATATCCTACGGGATGAGAGTGAGGTTTTTATGTGATGAATCATTATATGTGATTCTATTATACAATTGTAGTATGCTTTTGTATAACTTCTGATGAAATTATTATATGTATTTCAAATGTGAAATTGTAATATGCTTTGCCTAATTGATGTTAAACTTGATTGAAAGAATATCCATGCTTAAAATATGAATTAGGGAGAGTGAGGAAACTTTACCCCAAAACAAAATGGTATAATTCTAGGTTGTGATTAGAATTGTTATAGAAATTCTGAATGGCGACGCTCGTGCTTTCATTGACGAGTTCTGGCCTGGAGCAGATAACATAATGACAACGCTCGTGCAGAAGAGGTCGAGGCGTGTGTCCCTTACCGAATGGTATAGAAATGAGTGAAACACTAGTATGGAACATGTGTGATTGTTATGTTTTATTTTGAGAAAAGGCAAAAGAGGCCTTAAGGCGAATGTGGCCTTGTGATTGTCGAATACAATCACGTTGTGTTTTTGATCACGTAATCGTAACCAGCTTATCTTGTGGTGTAGTTTCATGAGACTCGAGCACCTCCACTGAAACGTATGCACAATTACTTGGTAGGTTTGATTCCCACGTATAGTACGATTGGAGCTTACGGGTAAAGAGACTTGTGACGGTGTACGGGCCGTGTGAAGTGACGGATCACGGTGTACGGGCCGATGATCCCGAATTCAATTCGTATGTCAAGTAACTACGAGGATCCATGACTCGGGTCGACTTCTAGACGTAGAAGCGGATGGGAAAAAGGGATGTCTTGGTACGGTTATCGATTAGTGATATTGTGAGTTGGTGAACTCATGACATGTTTCCATATAGTGTGAGATTGTGAGATTATGCACTCAAGGTCTTTTCCCTTTCCCTTGACTTGAGTTAGGATTGTTAGAACCTTGTAAAGCCGAGAGGACTATAGGATAGGGAACTCACTGAGATTTGATGTATCTCACCCCACTATAGTTGCTATATTTCAGGTAATTGCAGGTTGATTTACGAGCGGATCGATGCTTGGATGTTTCAAGAGAAGCCTGGCTTTAGTATTTCTTTTCTGCTGTGTATCTTTTGTTGTATACAATTGAGGATATTGTATATTGATCTTAGTTTTATTTTAATTTTTGGCTAGTTTCCATGCCTTGGGCCATATGTTGTATTTATGTTTTAGAATGGACAAGTATGTGAACTATGTCAGTAGGCACTTTTGATGTGTCAGTACCAGATAAAACACTTGTATGGTATTATTCTAGATGAATATTATACAGGGCGTTACACAACGGGTCTGTGACCAAGCCGTGGGGTTACGTCGAGTTGATCTTGACCTTCGGAGTAGCTGAAACGGCCAGATCCATCAAGGTGCAATTTCTGGTAATTGACTGCCCGTCACTTTACCAATGCATTTTCGGAAGGCCAACTCTAGCCGAATTGGTAGCGGTGCCCTCGATTGTCCACCTGAAGATGAAGTATTACACTTCGAAAGGAATGGTCGCCACCCTCCATGGTGATATTGAAGCTGCCCGGCGATGTTTTGAAGTAGCTACAAAGGAGCTCAACGCCATTGCGCCCAAGCCTAAAGCGTTGAGCAAGCCAACACTGCCAAGCAGCTCCGAGGAGGCCAAGCCTCTACCCCAGGTCGATTCTATCGACCTCGGCAGTCGCTTCCCCGAGGACCAGCAAGAGGAACGAGCAGCTTCAGTCGACCCCTCCACGTCATCCAGCAACAGCTCCCATCCGATGCGCCCAATCCCAGATGGCAACTTTGAGCTAGTCCTGTTTGGCGAAGACCCCTAACAGGGAGTAAAGATCGGAGCCGACTTGCCTGACATCGCGAGGAAGCATCTCAAAGCGTGCCTCCGAGAGAATGCAGACCTGTTCGCGTTGAGCGCCGCGGAGATGCCTGGCTTGGATCCATCTGTCGCGTGTCACCAGCTGACCATTGACCCGGCCATCAAGGTCGTAGCACAACGTAGGAGGAAGCAGTCTCCGGAGAAAACGGAGGCTGCCAAAAAAGCTGTAAAGGACCTCCTCGAGGCCAAATTTATTTCGGAAGCCAAGTACACCACTTGGCTGTCCAAAGTTGTATTAGTTAAAAAATCTAATGGAAAATGGCGCATGTGCATTGATTATACCGATCTCAATAAGGCATGCCCGAAGGATGCCTAGCCCCTCCCCAATATTGATAAACTTATTGATAATTCTGCTGGTTTTAAACTCTTATCGTTCATGGATGCCTACTCGGGCTACAATCAAATCCCAATGGCAATGTCCGACAAAAAATATACGGCCTTCATGACCAAATTGGGGAACTATTACTACAACGCAATGCCCTTCGGCCTGAAGAACGCCGGAGCAATGTACCAACGAATGATGAATAAAGTATTTCGGGGAGAAATATGCGACATGCTCGAAGTATACATGGACGACATGATCGTTAAGTACCACGAGGATACCGATCATACTGCCCACTTAAGAAAGGTCTTCGAACAGGCCAGGAAATACAAAATGCGTTTTAATCCGGAGAAGTGCACGTTCGGTGTCCGGGCAGGAAAATTCCTCGGATTCTACTTAACAGAACGAGGAATCGAGGCCAATCCCGACAAATTCCGGGCATTCTCTGAGTTTCCTACGCCCAAGTCCAAAAAATCCATCCAGTCCCTCAACGGGATGCTCGTGTCACTATCTCGTTTCGTGGCCAAGTCCGCCTAGCACGCCCTGCCATTCTTCAAACTCCTCCGCAAAGAGGCAGCATTTGAATGGACCGAGGAGTGCGACGAGGCCCTTCTCCATCTGAAACGGGCACTCTCTAAGCCGTCGGTCCTTTCTCGACCAGACAACGGCGAAACATTATACTTATATCTGGCCGTCGCGACCGAAGCAGTAAGTGCCGCTCTCATCCGCGAGACGCCTGACGGGCAGAAACCCATTTACTTCACAAGCAAAGCGTTGGAAGGACCAGAGTTAAGGTACCGGCAGATAGAGAAAGTGGCATTGGCCCTCATCAACGCGGCCAGAAGATTAAGACACTACTTCCTGGCTCACACGATCGTGGTTCGAACAGACCAGCCCATAAAGCAGCTGCTCAGACGACCATATATGGCCGGCCGAATGCTCAAATGGTCGCTGGAGCTGTCCGAATTTGACATCCAATATGGAGGCAGAAAAGCCCTCAAGGCCCAAGCTCTGGCCGACTTCGTAGCGGAGATGACATTCGCAGACTCCCCCGTGAGCCAAGCGCGCAAGTGGACCATCTTTGTCGACGGTGCCTCAGGCTCGGTAGGAAGCGGCGCGGGCATCATCCTTGAGAGCGACGAAGGAATTATCGTCGAGGTATCACTCACGCTGTTTTTCCCAACCTCCAACAACCAGGCAGAATACGAAGCCTTCCTCGCTGGGCTACACCTTGCCGAGGACCTGGGCGCACAAGAAGTCGTCATTTGCACAGACTCACAACTCGTGGCCCTCCAAGTCCGGGGTGAATACCAAGCCAAAAACGACAACCTGACCGAGTACTTGGCCCTGTTCAAGAAGGAAATGGCAAAATTCATAACAGTGGAAGTGAAACACGTTCCCCGTGAACATAACGTATGAGCAGACGTGCTGTCTAAACTGGCCAGCACGAAGAAGAAAGGCGAAAACAAGTCCGTCATACAGGAAGTGCTTCCTCGACCCAGCATCGAGAAGGCCTCCCCGACACTAGACGTGCAGGTGATCGGCGACATCAACTGCTGGATGACCCCAGTCTACAACTATCTCGCCAAAGACGAACTCCCGTTCGACGCAAAGGAGGCCAGCACGATCAGGCGAAGAGCCTGCTCGTATGTCCTGGTCGAAGGTAAACTATAAAGATGGGGATTCTCCATTCCACTGCTCAAATGTGTCAAAGAAGAGATGGTCCCACACATCCTACGCGAAATCCACGAGGGAATCAATGCCCAACATCTCGGAGGAAGGTCCCTTGCTCGCAAGGCTCTCCGAGCAGGATACTACTGGCCGACCATGCAAAACGACGCGAAAGAACACGTGAAGAAATGCGACAAATGCCAACGGCACGAGGACATGCACCTGGCTCCGCCCAATGAGCTCAAGGCTATGTCCTTTTCGCTCCCGAGGATTTGCATCCAATGGTACAAACGCGAAAGTGGCGCGAAAAAAACAGAGTCGCCAGAAATGTGTATTTATCCCAAGAGAGGGAAAGCAAACACAGCGTAAACCTGAGGGAAGGGAAAGAGCATGGTCTCACGACCAAGAGAAACGGGTAAGGGAGTCGGTTACGCGAAGGGAAGGTGTTAGCACCCAACACGTCCATCGTACTCGACGGGATCCACGCTTGTTGTCTCGATCAGAGGGTGTCGTCGTCTGAAGCTCCACTGCTACTGGACCGGAGAAGAAACGGGAACGGAAAAGAATGAAGAAACGAAGAAGAAAAGAAAAAAAAGAAGTGACTCGATAGGACGTCCTCGAAGTCCTAGGCGTACGTATTCCCTCGGGAACAGGAAAATCAGAGTCAACGTAGTTCGGAAACGAACTAAGGGGGAGGTTGCTCGCCAAGACATCGTCGTCTCGTGCCTACGTATCCTCAATCGGACTAGAGGGATGAAATCAGAGCAATCTTAGTTTGACCTAACGAGGTCGGTTAGTGCTTTTTATGAGCGACGTTAAGTTCGCATCCGGCAGTTAGGGTCGATGCCTGTTTGCGACTTAGACGGAAAGTACCGTGCTCTTTTCTGAAAATGGTCTGGAACCAAACAATCCCGAAGGATAAAAAGATTTGAATTTGTTTTTTGTGTTTTTTAGACAGAAGTGGATTGAAGTTAGTTCGTAACTTACATTGCATTAAAGTCTACCATGCGGGAACGAGTGAATCGCATGGTCGCCCCCAAATGGGACGTATGCCAAACACTCTAGAAGAGGAGGGGAGACCCCTCGTTCTTCATTTCCTACACTTAAGGCTCGAGCGCAATATGCGTTATATTTTGTTAAGTGTTTTTAAAGAAGTTATGAGATGAGAAGAGAGAGGACTCAATGGAAACTCTAACCTAAAGCTAACATGCAAAGGAGATCCTAGGGTTAGTGAGGTTTAGGAGAGAAACAACTACCTAAGACCTAATGCTAATCCTACTCCAAGCTTAATCAGAAATTAAGTTGGACTAGGTAGCTCTAAGGGGTAAGGAATCCAAGACTTAAACAAGTCTTGAGATTCAATGGGAAAGAAAGAGAAAGAGAAGAATGAGAAAGAGAAGGATGAGGTAAGAAACAAGATAGGGCAGCAAGCACATCATATCAAGTATATCCAACTCACATCAATAAACAAGTCTCAAAGATCATGCAAAACATCTCAAGTAAGCATGCAAAGGTAATCATGAAAGAATGCAAGCATACTTATATGAAATGCACAATTAAGCACCAACAAACTTCATATCAAGATGAAATAAGAAAAAATAAGATGAAGATGCAAGCAAGTCAGAATCAAGATCATACCATCATCAACAATTCTCATGTGCAAGAGAAGATCAAAACATGAAACATTATGCACCAAAGAAAGTCCACAAAAGGAAGTCAAAGTTCAAGCACTTAAAGCATACCCAAACATGATCCACAAATTGCAAAATTTGGTCACAAGGGACCTCAACCAGGGATAAACATCATATGAAATACTCATGCAAAGAATCCAGAAGAAATTCAAACAATTAGGCATGGCAAAACAATTAGGGTTAAGAGATGTCAAGAGATGATCATGCATAATTCACTTAAGCCCAAATAATCAAACATATATCAAATGACATTCAAAAATTATGGAATTAAAACCCAAGTGACCTAAGTCAGAAGCTAGCAACATGCCAAAATATCACACAAAAATTCACAGGTTAAGTACCTCAAACAATGCTTCAAAGTTGCATAAGAACAAAGAAGAACAATGCACAAATAGAGGGACTAAAATGCAATATGAAATGAGATTAAAAATATTAGAAAAATGTTTTTAGGAACCTCAAAGTGTCCTTTGAAGTATGCAAAAAGAATGGGATGCAAACTATGTACCAATGATGAGAAATAAAATCAACAAGATCAAGTGTGCACAAGTGAAACATTTCAAAAAGAAATTCAAACAACAATTAATTCAGATGCAACAAAATAATAGAAAAATGGAAAATAAATTTTGACAAAATTTTATAAAATCCTAAATATGATCCATCATTTTTTTGGTGATTTTTAAATGCATAAATCTATTTTTAAAAATTAAAAATGAAAACTATGCACAAAGAAAATAAAAATGCAAAGAGATGATCCCAGGGGATGCAAACAGCAAGATAATCATGTTGGAAAATCAAATGGGCTCAAGGAGGGGGTGCAGATATCAACCCAGTCCATAACAAAAAAACAAGCGCAGTCCAACAAAAATAAGGATCCAGTCAAACAATTTGACTCAACATCAACCATTGGATCAGATCTACACATGATATCAAGTCAACAAGTCCACTCAGTGTACAAGATGAAAGGCCAGGATCAAGAGTTCATGATAACAAAGGTACACGCGCGCACATCCACATCATTTAGAAATTAAAAGCAGAGCACGTGAATAGCACATGTTATTTTAATGTGTTGGCAGAATCACCATCATCAGATTAATCAAACGTGCCAGATCAAGTCAACAGATCACAAAATCATGCAAGATCAAGGGTCCAGATCCGTGTGTGCACAATAAGAAGCATGGACTATAAACACACAATTAATAAAATATGTGAAGATTTTAAATGATCTGGCAACACAAGAGCCATCAGATCCGGACCACCAACAGTCCAGATTGTGTCTTCTACATCACACCCTCGCCGGACTAAAAATCAAACCAGACGCCGGAGCCCTAGCTCCGATCGTCTTCTCCGGCGACCTCAACATCAAAATTTCTCAGAAATCACAAACAAGTACACCATTCCACTCAGATTTTAACAAGGATCAAGAATATCACCTTCATTTCAACAGATCATACATGTATAAACTAAATCGAAGGAAAAAAGTTTGGATCTAAAAACTTTAGATCCACGATACAGCCATGATACACGTCCAAAATCAAAACAAATCACATCAGGATGATCAGCAAAACATGAGGAACATTATGCACACAAGAAAATCAAGTGCTAGGATCATGAATTTCACACTAACCTGAAACTTGTAGAACTCAGAATACGCCAAGAAAACCTTCAGAAAGCTGCAGATCTACTCCTTGGAACTTCTGATTGCAAAATAAATGCAATATGAGGCTTGAATCAGGCTGGATCTTGAAGTTTGAAAGTGAGCAACTCAAATTCAAATCTGATGAAAACCTTGCTTAGAGCTTCAAACAATGATTGATTCTTGTTCTATGGAGTATGTGGATCAAGAATATGGAAAAAGTTCTTCAGAAACCCTTGTGAGGAGTGAGTTTCGAAGAAGGAAAGTTTTGAGTAAAAATTAAATTCAGAGCAAATAAGAGTGCATGAGGTGTGAATGAACGTGTGAATCTTCTTATATAGACTTGGTTAGACCTCTGATCATGATTAGGGTTTAGTTAAACCCTTGATTAAGGCTATTGAAAGTGTTTTGCCAAATTACAAGTTGTGATGTACACATTTAATCACACGTGCCAAGGTCATGGTAAAAGCATAATTCATCTCCATTTTACTTGCTGATCATAATGGAATTGGGTTTGGGCTTTGTAGTGGTCTGATTTGTGAGATTCAATCCATCTTGCAAATTTGCATTTTGTGAAATAAGTGAGAAATACTTCATGTAATGACATGATTCCAAGACCAATTCTGCACTAAATGAAGTGTACTTTGAGTTTATGAACTGAATTTGTCAACTTGCAACCAATACAAGTCATTTGAAAGCTTTTTGCACAAAGTGGAAAAATTTAGCCATGTGAAAATCCTAAAAACCACCCTTGAGTCTTTTGATCATAACTTGAGTTTCACAAATGGTATGGAGATAATCTAGTACTTTTTGGAAAGGGGAGAGAGAGATCTTCAACTTTCATGTTTGAGGAAAATTCATTTGAAGCTTCTTTGATGATGAAAATCAAGTTGAAGATGGTTTGAAAAGTTGCCAAAAATGGAAGTTTCACATTATAGGTCATTTTCCAAAAATAGTAACTTTTGCACAAACTCTTGACTCTTGATGAATGGTATGAATCCTAGCCTTTGAGGACCATATGAGGGCATAAGACCTTAAAAATCATGAAGAGGACCTCAAAATTCCATGGTTGACTTTCCTCCATACAGTTGACTTTTCTTGGTTCACAAGCAACTGATCCACTGAAAATCTTCCACAATGAACCACTAGCCAAGCCTTCCTCTATGAGTGTTTGTGAGCATATCGAACCCACGAGAGCATGCTTGAATCCACAAAGTTTTCTCAAGAAGCTCTTTGAACCCAAGAACCCTAATTTGGTCCCTCTAGTTAGGAGGGAAAGATTCACTTGAAATCCTTTGCCATTCTTGATCTTATGAAGATATGATGACCTCCACAAAACACCTTGAGGCTTGAGACTTCTTTGAGATGAACCAAGTACCTTGATCCCATGCTAAGAACCAATGCTATTCTCACATGCTAATGCAAGAAATGCAAAGAAACATAAGCCAGTTAGCTTCAAAACAAAAGAGCAAATTTTGAGGTGTTACAGCTGCCCCTATTCAAACTTCTTGGACCCGAGGGTATGGAAGCAATGATTTTCAGATAATCGGGATACACGGAGATTGAATACCAAAAGAACCTGGAAATTTGCTACCTGTGGGGATCAAAGGTAAATGTTTGCCAACCGAAAGTGGACTTAGACACAGTAGATACCAACCAATAGTTGGGATAAAAGAAGGGTACCAACCAATAGTTGGGATAACCAAGAAAAGATACCAACCAATAGTTGGGATAAAAGAAGGGTACCAACCAATAGTTGGGATAACCAAGAAAAGATACCAACCAATAGTTGGGATCAAAGAAGGGTACCAACCAATAGTTGGGATAACCAAGAAAAGATACCAACCAATAGTTGGGATAAAAGAAGGGTACCAACCAATAGTTGGGATAACCAAGAAAAGATACTAACCAATAGTTGGGACAACGAGGACGGCCGAAGGCGAACTCGAAAAGATGGACTTTCAAACCCGAAATAAGTAGAATCAAAAGATCTACAAAGATGAATCCGCTGGGGAAGAGAGAAATCTAAACAGGCAACTCTGCGGTGGGAGCGTAAGGAGGACCGACAAGGAGAACGAATCCACTGGTTGCGGTGTGATGTTTGAACAAAATCTCCTGAATCACGTTACTTTCTGCTAGGAAAAGGAAACGGTAAAGGATACCAAACCTGGCCTATGCTTCAAATGCATATGTTTGGATCTTTCTATGGCGTAATGCTCCATACGAAGTGGAAATGCTATGCGTTTGGGAGGATGCTTATGCAATGCAAAAGGAACGCCTCAGCAAAATAAATGCTGAAGACGAAGGCAAATCCACCGAGGATGACAAACTAAATTATCCTCTGAAATAAGAGACCCTGCTGAGAAAGATTTCGCTCTGCTAGGAAAGAAACTGATCACCAACTCTATTGGAGATGAAAACTCTGAGAGAAAACCCACTCTGTTGGGGATGACAATGAAAATTGAAAGTGAAACCCAAAGAGAAACTCTCTCCACTGGGGATTACTAACTGACTTCCACCGGGATCTGAAAGAATGCCGATAACAATTGGACTTAAGACCTGCTGGGGATATCAACCTCTGTTTGAATAAACCACTAAGAGGATCACTACCAAACTCTGCTTGGGGAAACAAGTCAATAACTCCGAACCTGCTTGGGGATATTACCGAACTCAACCTGCTGCTGGGAGATGCTCTTACCTTTACCCTACTGGGGAATATCAGCCGATACCAGCAAATTTGCTTGGGGAACAGTAGATGACGACATCCACTCTGCTAGAGGATAACATCAAGCTTACCCATTTGAGGGGATTAACTCATACCGTTGCTGGTGAGAAAAACATTTCTTGACTAGCTGAGTGCTCATACCCTGTGGGGAAAATGACATCTTTAACCAAAGAAAATATTCCACAAGCCTCCTGCTGGGGATGCATCAGCGTCAACTTCTGATTGTTTGCTGAGAAATTAATGATTCTATCACAACTTTAGCTGGGGAATTAATCTTCTGCACTCTGCTGAGGAAGATAATTCTCGACACTCTGGTTGGGAAAACAATAACCTGCTGAGGAGGATGAACTTTTCAATGTCGAGGAGAGTAGCTCTACTGGGGAAGAACAAACCTGTTATCCTGCAAACAAAATCAACAGAAAGTTCTATATGCAAAAAGGCTACTCCTACTACCATTACAACGACCGTTGCCTAAGCAATTTCCACTATTTTCTGATATGCTTCGCAAAGCCTAACATTTTTGCATGCAATGTTTTATCAAAATATCGGACGTTTTTCACAAACAAAACAGTAAAAGCAAAAACACAAATGGAAAGCTTTTTGAGTGAAATACAAATTTTGTTGAATGAATTGGACTGTAAATAGGCATTTACATTTGGAAGCAATTCCTGAAAAGAGGTGATTGCACAAAAGAAATAAAAGAAAATACACATGTCGGCAATGTGGGGAACAGACATCCACTATGATTCAATTCAGCTATGACCCAATATGCCTCGCTTATCCGCAGATGCTTTGGCCTTCAAAAAGACTGACTAAACTGATTCCTTTCCTTCGAAATTTTCGTATACCAAAAGTATTCACAGATCGAATGCAGATCATAGCCTTTGCTTTTAAAATCCCTAACTATTGCCTGGATCTCCCTTTTCGGGTTTTCGATCCACCGGGATACCCATTTTTGCCAAAGTTGTCTTTTTAGGTTTCCAACCTTGTGGGTTTATTCTTTTCCTTTTATCCCTAATTTTTGCCCGAACGTTTTCTTTTTATGGTTCGCCGGGATGCCCCTTTTTTTCCTGGACTTTCTTTTTGTGTCCAACGGGTCTCTTTTATGCAAAGTATTTTTTTACTACGTCTGCGTTCACAGGGGACGTAAAATCTTCGCCATCCATAGTTGAGAGTAATAAGGCTCCACCAGAGAAAACCTGTCTTACTACATATGGCCCTTCGTAGTTTGGAGTCTACTTGCCCCTACGATCTGTTTGAGGAGGAAGAATCCTTTTCAAAACCAATTCACCAGCCTGAAAACACCGAGGATGCACTTTCTGATCAAAGGCTTTCTTCATCCTGCTCTGATACAACTGACCATGTGCAATGGCTGCCAATCTCTTCTCTTCAATAAGGTTCAGCTCATTCAACTGAGAACGCACCCATTCAGCTTCATCAAGCTTCACGTCTGTCAGAATTCTCAAAGAAGGAATCTCAACTTCTAATGGTAGAATTGCTTCCATACCATACACCAGTGAGAAAGGAGTTGCCCCAGTTGATGTGCATATCGAAGTACGATAACCGTGCAAAGCGTAAGGCAACATCTCATGTCAGTCTTTGTATGTCACTACCATCTTCTGCACAATCTTCTTAATGTTCTTATTTGCCACTTCAACAGCCCCATTCATCTTCGGACGATAGGGAGAAGAATTATGATGTTCGATTTTAAAGCTCTGACATAGCTCCTTCATTATCTTGTTATTCAAATTTGAACCATTATCAGTAATGATTCTCTCCGGGACTCCATACCGACAGATGATGTCCTTCTTGATAAATCTGGCTACCACTTGTTTGGTGACGTTGGCAAATGAGGCTACTTCTACCCACTTCGTGAAGTAATCGATGGCAACCAAAATGAAACGATGCCCATTGGAAGCAGTAGGTTCAATCTTTCCGATCATATCAATGCCCCACATGGCAAAGGGCCAAGGTGATGACAACACATTCAGAGGAGTAGGCGGCACATGCACCTTATCTGCATAAATCTGGCATTTGTGACATTTCCGGGCGTATTTAAAGCAGTCAGACTCCATAGTCATCCAATAATACCCCGCTCTCAACAGTTTTCTGGCCATAGCATGCCCATTGGCATAGGTACCGAAAGATCCTTCATGAACTTCCTCCATTAATAGGTTTGCCTCGTGTTCATCAACACAAGTAGCAAGATCATGTCAAAGTTTCTCTTGTATAACACATCATCTTTGTTCAGAAAGAAATTTCCTGCCAACCTCCTTAGAGTTTTCTTGTCTTTGGAAGATGCACCCTCTGGATACTCTTGACTCTTCAGAAAAACCTTAATGTCATGATACCAAGGTTTACCATCTGACACCCCATCAACTGCAAACACAAAAGCTGGTCTATCTAGACACATGATTCTGATCGAAGGAGTTTCGTTCCAACGGTTTACTTTATACATCAAAGATAATGTTGCCAATGCATCGGCCATCTGATTCTCCAACCGGGGGATATGATAAAAGTCAATTCTATCGAAGAAAGGTAACAACCTTCTGGCATAGTTGTTATAAGGCACCAAGTTCGCTTGACTAGTTTCCCATTCACCTGTAATCTGATTAACTACCAACGCAGAATCACCATAAACATCAAGGTTCTTGATTCTCAAATCAATCGCTTCTTCTAACCCCATAATGCACGCTTCATACTCCGCCTCGTTGCTGGTGCATACGAACGCTAACCGGGCAGTAAAAGGTATATGAGAACCTTTTGGAGTTGTAATGATTACCCCGATTCCGTTACCATATGAGTTAACAGCTCCATCAAAGACTAACTTCCATTGAGATCCAATTTCAGGTCCTTCATCAGGTAAAGGTTCTTCACAATCTTTCATCTTCAGATACATAATATGCTCATCGGGAAATTCAAACTTCATCGGTTGATAATCCTCAATTGGTTGTTCAGCGAGATATTTTGACAAAACACTTCCCTTAATGGCCTTTTGGGAAACATATTGAATATCGTATTCTGTTAGAAGCATCTGCCAACGGGCTATTCTACCAGAAAACGCCCATTTCTCAAACACATACTTGATCGGATCCATCTTTGAAATCAAAAGGGTTGTGTGGTTTAACATATAATGCCTCAAACGCTTAGCTGCCCAAGCGAGCGCACAACATGTTTTCTCCAGCATTGAGTACCTCGACTCACAATCAGTAAACTTTTTACTCAGATAGCAGATATGCTCTTTTCTACCTGACTCGTCGTGTTGACCGAGCACACACCCCATTGAATTCTCAAGAACCGTAAGATACATAATCAATGGCCTTCCTGGTACTGGCGGCATAAGGACCGGAGGTTCCTGCAAATATTCCTTTATTCTCTCGAACGCCTTTTGACAATTCTCGTTCCACCTGACCGCTTGATCTTTTCTTAACAATTTGAAAATTGGTTCACACGTGGCTGTGAGATGAGAGATGAACCTGGCAATGTAGTTCAATCTCCCTAGGAAACCACAAACCTCTTTTTCTGTTCTCGGCTCAGGCATTTCTTGTATGGCTTTTACTTTCGCAAGATCAACATCAATACCTTTTTCGTTGATAATGAACCCCAGTAGTTTTCCAGATCTCACACCGAAGGTGCACTTGTTCGGATTCAACCTCAGTTTGAACTTTCTTAACCTTTCAAACAGTTTCTGAAGATTCACCAGATGCTCTTCCTCAGTTTGTGACTTTACAATCATGTCATCAACATAGACCTCAATCTCTTTGTGAATCATATCATGAAAGAGAGTCACCATTGCCCGCTGATAAGTTGCCCCTGCATTTTTCAATCCAAAGGGCATCACCTTGTAACAGAGTGTTCCCCACGGTGTTATGAATGTCGTCTTCTCCATGTCCTCTGGGGCCATTTTGATTTGGTTATACCCAGAGAAACCATCCATGAAGGAAAACACAGAATATTGAGCAGTGTTGTCAACTAACACATCAATGTGAGGAAGTGGGAAATTGTCCTTCGGGCTTGCTATATTCAAATCTCTATAGTTAACACACATCCTGACCTTTCCATCTTTCTTAGGCACAGGCACAATGTTAGCAACCCATGGAGGATAATTTGTCACAGCGAGAAATCCGGCGTTCAACTGTTTCTGAACCTCTTATTTAATTTTGACAGACATTTTCGATTTCGTCCTTCTCAGCTTCTGCTTAACTGGAGAACATCCTTCTTTGAGGGGTAGCCGGTGTACCACGATGTCAGTATCGAGCCCAGGCATGTCTTGGTAAGACCAGGCGAAGATATCCACATACTCTCGAAGCATTTCACTCAATCTTCCCTTTACGGTGTCTTCCAGAGCGGCCCCTATTCTCACCTATTTTCTTGCATCCTCGGTTCCCAGATTAACAACCTCAATCTCCTCTTGATGAGGAAGAATTACCTTCTCCTCTTGTCTCAACAGTCTGGCCAATTCCTCGGGTAGTTCACAATCTTCGACAGTCTCTTCTTCAGCCTGATAAATGGGATTGTCAAAGTCATATCGAGCCATAGCTGAATCATGAGTGGTGGAATCTGAACAAGGAAACCTGCATGATTGATGATTTATGTTTATTATGTATGCAACAAATAGAAACACATTGCCATTTTGATGTGATTTTTATGCACAAAATAAAAATAGAAAAATAGGGATAAAAAATATTTGAATGTGAAAACGTCCTTTATTAATGATGGAATAAACACGCAAAAAGTTAAAGCCCTACAAACAAGAATCACTACGTCTTGGACAGAACGTAGGATTAACATAGCAGGAAAACAAAAGCAATTACTCTAAGCCGGTCACTTGGATGACTTTCTCTGATGTCCAATTGCAAAGGCTTTGACCCGGTGTACAGGGGCAAATCCAACTATTTATGTCACAGTCACTGTCCCCATCTTCGTCAATAGCATTAACCCTATCGAAGAACACACCTGCGCTGGTAAAACAAACTGGACCATAGAACTTCGGAGGCTCTTCCTGACGCCTAGGTGGTTTGTATCCTATCCCATAAGTGTTCCTCTTCTCTTGAGCTTCAACAACTTGGCCCCACTTTTGTGAACTTCCAGCTTCAACCACAGCCCTGGCATCTTTGAATAAAGACATTGAGATCTCAGGCTGACGCACCACTGCAGGCTGCTCTACCACTTTAGACTGGATAACACTTTCAGAAATTTTTATTGTCTCGAATCCTTGGCACAAAGTCTCGTGTATCTTACCATCAACTTCTACATACTTGAAGGTAGACAACTGGCTTATCATAATGTCTTCCTCCCCACAAACTGTTACCACATGACCATCCACCATATATTTCAGCTTCTGGTGTAGCGTAGATGTCACTGCTCCGGCACTGTGAATCCACGGGCGTCCCAATAAACAACTGTAGGCCGGCTGGATATCCATGATGTAAAAAGTAGCATCAAAGAACTTTGGACCTACTTTAATAGGTAGCACAATCTCTCCAAAAAATGACCTTTTAGACCCATCAAAAGCACGCACCACCAAATCACTTGGTGTGCATATCAACCCACAGGTATCCAGCTTCATCAATGCTTTCTTAGGAAGAACATTCAACGAAGACCCAGTATCCACAAGTACATGAGACAACAATGACCCACGACACTCAACAGAAATATGCAAGGCATTATTGTGGTTTCTCCCAACTGGAGTCAGATCTAAATCAGTAAAACCCAAACCATTGCCAGCGTTCACGTGCGATACAATCCCTTCTAGCTAATTGACAGATATTTCCTAAGGAACATAAGTAGCGTTCAAAACTTTCAAAAGTGCATTTCTGTGAGCTTCTGAACATAACAACAGAGATAGGATGGAGATCTTTGACGGTGTTTGGTGCAGTTGATCAACAATCTTGTAGTCGCTTTTCCTGATAAGCCTCATAAACTTTTCCACACTTTCTGAAAAAGAGTTGTCAGCTGGCTTCACTGTAGAATCACTCACTACTGGTGTCTGCACGGTATCAACCACGACCAATTTTCCCTTGTCTTGTCTAGAACCACTGGGTTGACCATCAGCAGGGATAAAGACCCTACCACTCCTTGTAATAGCATCAGTTTCAACTTTACCCTCAGGACTGGAATTTGTTGCCGAAGTTTCCACCAGTTCATGCTTCTGCCCATTAACAAATACACTAGCATCATAATTCCAAGGGACGGCTTGGGTACTTTCATACGGAATTGGCTTAGGGCCTGAAATAACAATCGGCGCCGGTCTCGCTGGCCCTGATATTACAACTGTCTTGAAAGGAATAATAATAGTAGCAACATCATCATTAACAACTTCTTTTTGCTGATCACAACGGTCAAATTGCAAACATCCTTCATCAATCAAACCCTGAATACCAGACTTCAATAGACCACAACCATTAATCTTTACCATGCACTCTGGACAATTTTCATCACAGCCGGGATATACCCTACCTTTTAGCAGTCTGTCCTTTACTACCTTCAATGGTGTCTTCAACTCATTCACATTCATAACCAGGTTCAGAGACTCACACTCTTCTATCACAGCATTAACCCCTGGCCCACCATGGTTAGGCATCGGGTTCTGCACAACATTAGGTCCATCATTAGCGAAATTGATAGCCTTTGAATCTACCAAGTCCTGGACTTTATGCTTAAAAGCTTTACAATCCTCAAGATGATGCCCAAGTGCCCTAGAATGAAAATCACAATGGGCGTTAGGATTGTACCCGGGAGGCGGAGTACCAACAGGAGGAGCCAAAGTTCTCTTTTCAACTAACTTCAACTAAAGCAAATGCTGAAACAGTTGTGAATATGGTAGAGGTGGAGTATCAAAGTGTCTATCAGTTGTTCTCTGTCTGGCTTGATACTGGCGTTGAACTCGGTTCTGTTGTTGAGGCGCTGCTTAAGGTGGAAGTGCTGCAGGAATAATCACTGAGGCCACCTGCTGATTATAATTTTGTTGTTACTTCCCTTTTCCCCGATAGGATGATACAGAATTAGTTTCCTCCTTGTTTTTATGGTTCACGTACGGCCTCTTCCCTTGACCAGAAGATGATTCCTCACTCCTGAGACCTTCCCAGCTTTAATCCCACTTTCTACCATCTCTCCCAACATGATCAAATCTGTGAACTTGCCTAGTGCACAAGGCAACAACTTCTCATAATAATGTTTGGGCAAGGTGTCCATGAACATTTTCAACATTTCCGTTTCCAACATTGGCGGTTGCACCCTCGCCGCCAACTCGCGCCATCTCTGTGCATACTCCTTAAAGGTTTCATTGTTCTTCTGGGACATGCTCTGTAGTTGTGTACGATTAGGAGCCATGTCGGTGTTGTATTGATAGTGTTTGATAAAAGCCCCTGCTAGCTCTCTCAAACTACGAACGTCTCTCCTCTCTAGCTGCATATACCATTCCATGGATGCCCCAGATAGGCTATCCTAAAAGCAATGCATCATCAACTTCTCATTCTTTGCATGAGCAGTCATTTTACTTGCGTACGCCCTCACGTGAGTCCTTGGGCAAGTCATACAGTTGTACTTTTCAAAAGTAGGAGTCTGAAACTTGTGTGGGATAATGACGCCTGGAACCAGCCCCAGATCATCCAAGTCCATGCCCAGAGTATTTTGATCCACAACCCCCTTCAACTGCTCTTAAATCAGCCGGATCCTTTCATCATTAACAACAGGGATACCAGCATCTATGCTTCGCACAGAGAAAATATCGTCTTGCTGGTCATCATAGTGATGGCCATGAACTGCACGAATAGTGCTTCCTCCTCCTACCAAAGAAGGAATTGACACTCCATCTTGAGCTCCATTATGACCAACATTTCCATTACCACCTCCGCCAGGAGGAATAACATGACCGCCATGTAGTACACTGTTCTCGTCTACTCTTGCCACAAGAGGTTGCACCAGGGTTCTGAGCTCTTGCTGCCCTTGTGCGACTCCTTGTATCATCTCCATGAATTGGTCAATACGTGCCTGAATGACAGCCATTTCCGCTTGCATCTGTTCCATGATTCTCTTCTGGTTGGACCGGGTAGAATACCGATGAATACATCGGTCGGCAATCCTGTCTGAAGAAAGGAGAACATAAGAAAACCAGAGATAAACCTGTTATGCAAAAATGATTATGATTATGCAAATGCAAATGAACATGTTTGAATATTTGCAGGGCGATCCACCCCTTGATTCCAGTTTAAAGATAGGATAGGATGAAACTGCTGCTCATATATAAATCAGAGAAAAATCACTGTCAGAGATTACAACCCAAAATAACATAATAAGTCTGAAACAAAAGAAGCAAAGATCCCAACCAACAATCCTGGTGGTGACCCAAAATACAAAGGAAACCAAACTACAGAGTATCATCAATACGCGAGTTCTCTTCAACCATCATGATCTTACACCCTTTGAGGACCAATGCCTGAGCTAGAGCTTTCTCCCCTAGACCTCTTCACCTCCGCTCATATCTTCAGCTCTTCTATGGTTGATATGGCTTCATTGAGTCGTTCCCCGACTGCGTGTCTTTGGAACGTCCCTGATAAGATCTCCTCGTCTTTCTTCCTGAGCTTCAACTTCAGACTCTCAATCTGCTCCAAATACTTATCCTCCTTCTGCTTGTTGGCCGTTATTGCAGTGTTTCGATTAGCATTGAACCTGTGAATTCTTAGCGAAGCTTTGGCCAAGCCTTCCTTCTTTGACTTTAGAACCCTGCTAACACCTTTTAAGGCTTGTCCTACCTTCTGTCTAGCTGTGATTTCATCGGCCAGCTCTTTTTCTTTCTTAGCAAGAAGCTCCGTCTTTAATTTGGCGACATGAATAGCCTCACCTCGCTCATGTTTCAACTGGTAGATTTATCTTTGCAGCTCACCGTTCTCCTCTCGAAGCTTCTCCTTCTCATCCCACAGTTTGTTATACTTCTCTATCTTAATTATGGTCGGTAGAAGTACACTCTCTATTCTCCTCTGAATCCAGTCCTCATATGCAGGGAAGGCTTTGTTGTTACACTTTCCAAAAGAAGTCTTTCCTTTCTTGTGGCAATCTCTCCAAGCATTTGCAGCTTCTTTTAGCATTTCCAGATTGGCTTCTTCACTCACAAATAGAGACTCTTGAACATCTTGGCCCTTCGGCGGCTCTTTCAAAGCATACCCAAATTGCCAAATAGCAAGAATAGGGTTGTAATTAATTTCCCCTTTTCTTCCTATTAAAGGTACGTTCGGGTAACCTCCACAACTAATTAGGATCTCCTGGCCCAGCAAATCACGATTGATCCAAATCAAGTTATCAGCCCTTAATCCCATCAATCTCTTTGACCAATCCAATGTTTCCTTGGTGTCTATGAATGCCCCAGATTTGGGAAGGCGATCAGCAAACCACTTGTAGAAAATTGGAGCACAAAAGTAAAGAGGTCCTCCTCTCCTCTTCTCATTCTTATAGTGCATCGAATAGTACAGATCCCCAAGCAAGGTATGTACCGAATTCTTCGTGGTGAATATCCGGACGGCGTGCACGTCTACAAAATCCTTCACATTAGGGAACAATGCCGTTCCATAAACACACATAGCCAGAATGGCATTGAACACCGACCAACACTTAGCCTTAGCACAAGTAGCAGCCTGCTCGATCAAAAACTTCATGTGAAAGCCTTTATAACCTCCTTTACTAGCAACATTTCTCTTCAACAAAGACTGATCCAAACGTAAAGCAGCAGAAACCCTTTCCAGATCGGGAAATTCCTTAGAAGGATAGAAGGGAGCTTCTTCCTTAACAGAAACATCCAAAATGAGAGCATACTCTTCCAATGTCGGAGCTAAAAGATAATCCATAAACAGAAAACACCGCAAATGAGGGTCATAGAATTGCACCAGAGTGTGCAGAGCCCTGAACTCATAGTTGGTAACATTCCGGACGAAACTCAGAATCCTCCCATATTCTCCTCTAAAGTCTGCCAATACCCCAGGTTTTGCCATAGCCGAGATCTTGTGCACAGCATCTAAGTGAAGCTCCGGGAACTTGTATGGGATGATATTCTTTCTCTCTCCAGTGCTAGTATTCATCATGGACATTCTTCGGACAACCAGAATCAAAGTTAGGATGCAACCCTACAAATGAACAAACATGTTAGAATGCAAAATGATGATGCACATGCAACCATGGGATCAAGGTATCCATGATGCTCAAAACTGTTGTTGTTCTACTGACTGAATAAGACCCTAAATACCAGAAACCCAGAATTCCATAATAACGGCCCAATCAAACTGCCAGAATATCAGGATAATAACAGTACATTGATGAGAAATCCAGAAAACCAGGTAGGTTGAAAGTCAAAGTCACCTGCAAACCTGTAAACACCCATCCCCTCTCACATGTGGGTTCTAGAAAGCCAAGGATCCTCAATATCACGGGCTCTCAGGTCGAGAAATGATGATACGTCTACCATTTCTGGTTTGGCATCATCACCAATCGAGGAGGCCTCAACCGATTCCCCTCAAAAGGATATCCTATAGTAAGTTCCCAGCATTGGGTCCTCGGATCGACAAGTGTAATGGGTTTTCCATTTCTGGTCTGCCATTATCACATGTCGGGAGGAGAGGGGTTGCTGAGTCCTCGGGAGACGGTCGCCAGAGTCGACAGTTTTCCAGGTCACATTCCATCGTCTGCCCCAAATGCGCAGGATAGAATATTACCAAGAAAACCTCGTCTGGATGTGGAGTTTTCATGTATACTAAGTCTGGCCAAATGCCAAACAAGTCACACTACTTTCCACGCTAATCATAAGTGTATGCTCAAGCCTGGGTATTGGGCTTTTCTCTCATGAATCCAACCCACCCTACAAACAGAAAATCCAGAAGCAGAACAGTACAGCATAATAATGAAATGCAATGCAATAAATACAATAATATACAGTAATATACAACATAATAAAGCACAACAATAAACATCCAATGAAAACAAACAAACAAGCGCTAGGATTGACTCGCAAAAGGGGATGGACCAGCAAGAGGTCAACCCTTCCCCAGCAGAGTCACCAGCTGTCGCTCCCGAGGATTTGCATCCAATGGTACAAACGCGAAAGTGGCGCAAAAAAAATAGAGTCTCCAGCAATGTGTATTTATCCCAAGAGAGGGAAAGGAAACACTGCGTAAACCTGAGGGAAGGGAAAGAGCATGGTCTCACGACCAAGAGAAACGGGTAAGGGAGTCGGTTACGCGAAGGGAAGGTGTTAGCACCGAACACGTCCATCGTACTCGACGGGATCCACACTTGTTGTCTCGATCAGAGGGTGTCGTCATCTGAAGCTCCACTGCTACTGGACCAGAGAAGAAACGGGAACGGAAAAGAATGAAGAAACGAAGAAGAAAAGAAAAAAAAAGTGACTCGATAGGACGCCCTCGGAGTCCTAGGCCTACGTATTCCCTCGGGAACAGGAAAATCAGAGTCAACGTAGTTTGGAGACGGACTAAAGGGGGAGGTTGCTTGCCAAGACATCGCCGTCTCGTGCCTACGTATCCTCAATTAGACTAGAGGGAGGAAATCAGAGCAATCGTAGTTCGACCTAACGAGGTCGGTTAGTGCTTTTTATGAGCGACGTTAAGTTCGCGTCCGGCAGTTAGGGTCGATGCCTGTTTGCAACTTAGACAGAACGTAACATGCTCTTTTCTGAAAATGGTCTGGAACCAAACAATCCCGAAGGATAAAAAGATTTGAATTTGTTTTTTGTGTTTTTTAGACAGAAGTGGATTGAAGTTAGTTCGTAACTTACATTGCACTAAAGTCTACCATGCGGGAACGAGTGAATCGCATGGTCGCCCCCAAATGGGACGTATGCCAAACACTCTAGAAGAGGAGAGGAGACCCCTCATTCTTCATTTCCTACACTTAAGGCTCGAGCGCAATATGCGTTATATTTTGTTAAGTGTTTTTAAAGAAGTTATGAGATGAGAAGAGAGAGGACTCAATGGAAACTCTAACCTAAAGCTAACATGCAAAGGAGATCCTAGGGTTAGTGAGGTTTAGGAGAGAAACAACTACCTAAGACCTAATGCTAATCCTACTCCAAGCTTAATCGGAAATTAAGTTGGACTAGGTAGCTCTAAGGGGTAAGGAATCCAAGACTTAAACAAGTCTTGAGATTCAATGGGAAAGAAAGAGAAAGAGAAGAATGAGAAAGAGAAGGATGAGATAAAAAACAAGATCGGGCAGCAAGCACATCATATCAAGTATATCCAACTCACATCAATAAACAAGTCTCAAAGATCATGCAAAACATCTCAAGTAAGCATGCAAAGGTAATCATGAAAGAATGCAAGCTTACTTATATGAAATGCACAATTAAGCACCAACAAACTTCATATCAAGATGAAATGAGAAAAAATAAGATGAAGATGCAAGCAAGTCAGAATCAAGATCATACCATCATCAATAATTCTCATGTGCAAGAGAAGATCAAAACATGAAACATTATGCACCAAAGAAAGTCCACAAAAGGAAGTCAAAGTTCAAGCACTTAAAGCATACCCAAACATGATCCACAAATTGCAAAATTTGGTCACAAGGGACCCCAACCACGGATAAACATCATATGAAATACTCATGCAAATAATCCAGAAGAAATTCAAACAATTTGGCATGGCAAAACAATTAGGGTTAAGAGATGTCAAGAGATGATCATGCATAATTCACTTAAGCCCAAATAATCAAACATATATCAAATGACATTCAAAAATTGTGGAATTAAAACCCAAGTGACCTAAGTCAGAATCTAGCAACATGCCAAAATATCACACAAAAATTCACAGGTTAAGTACCTCAAACAATGCTTCAAAGTTGCATAAGAACAAAGAAGAACAATGCACAAATAGAGGGACTAAAATACAATATGAAATGAGATTAAAAATATTATAAAAATTTTTTTAGGAATCTCAAAGTGTCCTCTGAAGTATGCAAAAATAATGGGATGCAAACTATGTACCAATGATGAGAAATAAAATCAACAAGATCAAGTGTGCACAAGTGAAACATTTCAAAAAGAAATTCAAACAACAATTAATTCAGATGCAAAAAATAATAGAAAAATGGAAAATAAAATTTGACAAAATTTTATAAAATCCTAAAGATGATCCATGATTTTTTTGGTGATTTTTAAATGCATAAATCTATTTTTAAAAATAAAAAATGAAAATTATGCACAAAGAAAATAAAAATGCAAAGAGATGATGCCAGGGGGTGCAAACAGCAAGATAATCATGTTGGAAAATCAAATGGGCTCAAGGAGGGGGTGCAGATATCAACCCAGTCCATAACAAAAAAACAAGCACAGTCCAACAAAAATAAGGATCCAGTCAAACAATTTGACTCAACATCAACCATTGGATCAGATCTACGCATGATATCAAGTCAACAAGTCCACTCAGTGTACAAGATGAAAGGCCAGGATCAAGAGTTCATGATAACAAAGGTACACGCGTGCACATCCACATCATTCAGAAATTAAAAGCAGAGCACGTGAATAGCACATGTTATTCTAATGTGTTGGCAGAATCACCATCATCAGATTAATCAAACGTGCTAGATCAAGTCAACAAATCACAAAATCATGCAAGATCAAGGGTCCAGATCCGTGTGTGTATAATAAGAAGCATGGACTATAAACACACAATTAATAAAATATGTGAAGATTTTAAATGATCTGGCAACACAAGAGCCATCAGATCCGGACCACCAACGGTCCAGATTGTGTCTTCTACATCACACCCTCGTCGGACTGAAAATCAAACCAGACGCCGGAGCCCTAGCTCCGGTCGTCTTCTCCGGCGACCTCAACATCAAAATTTCTCAGAAATCACAAACAAGTACACCATTCCACTCAGATTTTAACAAGGATCAAGAATATCACCTTCATTTCAACAGATCATACATGTATAAACCAAATCGAAGGAAAAAAGTTTGGATCTAAAAACTTTAGATCCACGATACAGCCATGATACACATCCAAAATAAAAAAAAATCACATCAGGATAATCAGCAAAGCATGAGGAACATTATGTACACAAGAAAATCAAGTTCTAGGATCATGAATTTCACACTAACCTGAAACTTGTAGAACTCAGAATACGCCAAGAAAACCTTCAGAAAGCTGCAGATCTACTCCTTGGAACTTCTGATTGCAAAATAAATGCAATATGAGGCTTGAATCAGGCTGGATCTTGAAGTTTAAAAGTGAGCAACTCAAATTCGAATCTGATGAAAACCTTGCTTAGAGCTTCAAACAATGGTTGATTCTTGTTCTATGGAGTATGTGGATCAAGAATATGGAAAAAGTTCTTCGGAAACCCTTGTGAGGAGTGAGTTTCGAAGAAGGAAAGTTTTGAGTGAAAAATGAAATTCAGAGCAAATGAGAGTGCATGAGGTGTGAATGAACGTGTGAATCTTCTTATATAGACTTGGTTAGACCTCTGATCATGATTATGGTTTAGTTAAACCCTTGATTAAGGCTATTGAAAGTGTTTTGCAAAATTGCAAGTTGTGATGTACACATTTAATCACACGTGCCAAGGTCATGGTAAAAGCATGATTCATCTCCATTTTACTTACTGATCATAATGGAATTGGGTTTGGGCTTTGTAGTGGTCTGATTTGTGAGATTCAATCCATCTTGCAAATTTGCATTTTGTGAAATAAGTGAGAAATACTTCATGTAATGACATGATTCCAAGACCAATTCTGCACTAAATGAAGTGTACTTTGAGTTTATGAACTGAATTTGTCAACTTGCAACCAATACAAGTCATTTGGAAGCTTTTTGCACAAAGTGGAAAAATTTAGCCATGTGAAAATCCTAAAAACCACCCTTGAGTCTTTTGATCATAACTTGAGTTTAACAAATGGTATGGAGATAATCTAGTACTTTTTGGAAAGGGGAGAGAGAGATCTTCAACTTTCATGTTTGAGGAAAATTCATTTGAAGCTTCTTTGATGATGAAAAATCAAGTTGAAGATGGTTTGAAAAGTTGCCAAAAATGGAAGTTTCACATTATAGGTCATTTTCCAAAAATAGTAACTTTTGCACAAACTCTTGACTCTTGATGAATGGTATGAATCCTAGCCTTTGAGGACCATATGAGGGCATAAGACCTTAAAAATCATGAAGAGGACCTCAAAATTCCATGGTTGACTTTCCTCCTTACAGTTGACTTTTCTTGGTTCACAAGCAACTGATCCACTGAACATCTTCCACAATGAACCACTAGCCAAGCCTTCCTCTATGAGTGTTTGTGAGCATATGGAACCCATGATAGCATGCTTGAATCCATAAAGTTTTCTCAAGAAGCTCTTTGAACCCAAGAACCCTAATTTGGTCCCTCTGGTTAGGAGGGAAAGATTCACTTGAAATCCTTTGCCATTCTTGATCTTATGAAGATATGATGACCTCTAAAAAACACCTTGAGGCTTGAGACTCCTTTGAGATGAACCAAGTACCTTGATCATATGCTAAGAACCAATGCTATACACACATGCTAATGCAAGAAATGCAAAGAAACATAAGCCAGTTAGCTTCAAAACAAAAGAGCAAATTTTGAGGTGTTACAGTCCTCCCCATGGCCATTCGCCTGGTGGGGCCTAGATATCCTAGGACCCTTCGTGGTAGGATCAAGTCAGAACAAGTACCTCATAGTGGGCGTAGATTATTTCACAAAGTGGATAGAAGCAGAAGCTCTAGCCAAAATAACTGCCCTCAACATCCTGCGTTTCTACAAACGAAACATCCTTGCACGTTTCGGTATTCCCCAAGCGATAGTAACGGATAACAGGACACAGTTCACGGACAGGAAGTTTCAGGACTTCGTCGCCCAACTGGGCACAAAGCAACACTTTGCATCCGTCGAACACCCACAAACAAATGGGCGGGCAGAGGCAGCTAACCGAGTCATCCTTCGAGGCCTCAAGCGAAGGCTAGACGAAACAAAGAAGGCGTGGGTCGAAGAGCTGCACAGCGTGCTCTGGGCGTACCGCATAACTCCCCATTCAATGACCGGGGAAACACCTTTCCGTCTGGCATACGGAACCGAGGCTGTAATCCCAGTCGAAGTTCACGTGCCCTCTAGGCGGACAGAGTCGCCCCTAGACGAGGAGATGAACGACGAATCTTTAAGGGAAGAGCTCGACCTTGTCGAGGAAATCAGAACCGGGGCAGCTCTCCGCGAAGCCTCGCTGAAACAAAAGATCACCATCAGGCATAATGCCAAAGTGATACGACGAGAGTTCGACGTGGGAAGCCTTGTCCTAAGAAGAAACCACAAAGACTCTCGCGAAGGCAAACTAGCAGCCAACTGGGAGGGACCCTATCGCGTCCGGGCAAAAATGGAAAATGGGGCCTACTACCTAGAACATCTCACTAGGGAAGAACTCACTCGACCATGGAACGTTGAGAAGCTAAAACAATACTACAGCTAAAATCCTTGGTTCGACTCGTCGCAACGACGAACGTCAGCTACCGACCACTATGCGCGTCTAGGTACAAGCGTCGCATACGACTAAAGCATAACCCCGCTTAGTGACGAGCCCGGTATGTGCTCGACAGTGGTCCTCGATCGAGCATCGTCGTCGTCAGAGTACCACGATTGGCAGAACCCCAGCTCGCGATGGGACGTTCACGCCGCGAACTCATGCCTCAAACGCGACCTGAGCTCCGCTCCCCGCCAGGATATTCCCCGGCAGTTCGACCAGTTCCCCACACTGCCGAACACATCTATTATGAGCAATCTCCCCAAAAAAATATTCAACAAGTCAAATACCCCCTATCACGGGCGGACATACATTCGCAGCAAGCATGCATACAACACTTAGCGAAAATAAAAGCAAGTAAAGCCATGCAAACAACATAATTAAATAGGCGATAATTTAACAGGTGGCCGCAAAGACCACAATTGTGCATTTTTACATAAAACGGGGACCATGCCCCCCCAAAAATAAAAGTACAACGGCACGCAGGCCGGACAAATTACAACTTCGGGAAAAACAATGTGACCATCCTCAACACGCGCAAGGTAGTGAATGCCCTCGGCAGAAATTTCAAGCCCAGGGTTCACCACGCGCAGCTGAGCCACAGCGTTTCCAAAGGACTCCTCCGCCATGGCAATGTCGTCATCTTCGGCCAGCAGGACGCGGGCAATCAGCTCGGACCTAGTCTTCAGATCTTTCAAATCGTCTGGCTCATCGGCACCCGGGGCGTGGCCGCCTTCAGCTCCCCGATCAGATCCTCCGCGGCTTTCTTCTCCACTGGTAGCTTGGAGATCTTCTCTTTTAGCCTGGCCACTTCCTCTTCCGCCTTCTTCCGAGCTTCGCCCTCGACCTTAACTTCCTCCTTCAGGGATACCATGGAAGCACAGGCAGTGTTGAGTTCAGACTCAGTTGCAGAGTCCCTTTCAGCATAAACTGCTGCCATCTCCAGCATTCGGACCATGGCCGAAGCGTCTTGGGCCACCAGCGCCCTCTTGCTCGGTTGGTCCATGCCCTCCAAGCGAAGAGATTCCACCCGGGGAACGACTAGAGAATTGCCCTCGAAATACCTCCTGTCGAGGATGCAGGGAGGAAGCTCGAACCTCCCCTTCTCCGCGACCCGAGTAAGGTCCACGGCATCAGCAATCCTTGGCCACTTTGGTCGACTGGCCAAAGGCAGAGGAGACCCCCAGGGAGCAGGAGTCGGTGAAGTGGAGGTCCCCGCAGCAGCTTGAACGGGAACGCGGGCACCAGCAAACCGAGACTTTAGAGGAGCCGCTCCAACTTTATTCCTCGCCAAAGTGTTCGTCACAACTCGATCATGAGCCTGAGGCATCTCGCCTGCACAAGCAAAACACAAACATGTTAGATACGAGGAAAAGAAATAACACGAACAAAATATAAACAACTAAGACTACCGAGCAGCTTCTTAGCCTCCACAGAAGTCTTGCACTCCAGCAGTGCCTTGATGTTGATAAATCTGCGTTCAACCCTCTGACTCCCGTCTTCCTCGAAGATCGGGCTGCCCTTACTCATCCAGCACTCCGCGAGCCGGAAAGAGGTGACCCAATTCACCAGCGCATCATACGCCGTGGCATCCTGCTCGTCCAGATCGCTCGGCTGGTATACATAATCACCAGGCCTCTTGGTGAAGTGCTCGGCTGACCAGTGGATAGGGAATTTGTAGAGTCTCCGCCCAATATACTTCCCTTCCTCGTTATGCAGCTCATTACCATCCTCGTCAACCTCTATCTCCCAGATGTACGTACTATCCTGGGCAGCCTCAGACACAGGTTCCACAACGTAGTAACGCCACTTAAACGTCCTTATCGACTCCGAAAAGGGCTTGAACAGCTTGCGGGGCTGTTTTAAGGATACCCAGCCATATTTCCTCCCCGGCAGCTGCCGTTGCAGGTGGAAGACAGTGAAGAACAAGGGAAGAGTAGTCCCCAGGGCAAGGTGCTCGCACACCAACTCAAATGCTCGAATGAAGGCCAGAGAGTTCGAGTGCAGCTGCGTGGGGGCCAACTCAAGTGCTCGAACACCGACTTCTAAAAATCAATGAATGGCAAGCTCAGGCCCAACTCCTTGAAAGAATACTCGTACATGATGAAGTTATCCCCAAAATTCGAGCAGATGCGCTCGTCCTCAGAAGGAAAGCGCACCCTCCACTCTTCCTCCGGTCCTACTTCAGTAAACGCGTCCCCCGCATATTGTGCGAACGAAGACACGTTCTCGGCGGGTTCAACCACCTCCCACTCTTCGGCAGAATCTACGACGACGTCCTCGTCCATGTCATCCACATTCTCTTCTCCGGAGACATTGCCAGGAGAACTCAAAGCCGTCGAAGTTGTGGCAGTCGAACTACTGCTGTTCTCAGATCCAGTTTCCTCCTCGGACGTATCTGGAATAATCTCTCTGTCTGGCCCTGTCACCATTACGATCACCTGAAAAACAGAGAAGAAAGTGAATTCGACAGCAAATCAAATCCACCCTTCCACTGCTAAATCAAGTGAAAGGGCGCGCAAGGGCTGAGGACAACGTCCCCGGCCTAAGCCCTAACATCAAAAGGAAAGCTAAGACCTCCCCGCGAGGAGATGCTCGCCACTATCATCCCAGAATGAGGAGCTTCCCCGTGCTCACACCCAGTTTCCGTTGAAGCTCCACCGGAAATCGCGAAGCTTCACCGGAATCTAGAAATGTTCAACCGGAAAACTCTTCGCTCTTTCAGAAGATGAACAGGCTAGGTGGTTACACATACAACCTCGCCGTGAACCACCAAACGCGCTAACAGATCCGGCGATATTTGAAAGCGTAGAAATGGCGCAACCGCCATCCACCACCAACACTCGCCGGAAAAACTCATATTCCGTCCTCTAAACTAGCCCTAACTGCATGCAAATCTACCAGCAACAATGAAAAGGAGTAAAACAAGTCTTAGATCAGAGAACTTACTTGATTTAAGTAGAAGAAAAAGGTTGCTCGAAGCTTGACGCGGTGGCTGAAAGCACTGAAGACGGTGACGGGCAAGAATGTAGGAGAGACGAAGAGAAATCAGAAGAGAAAAATGCAAAATGGGACAGTCTTCCCCCTTTTATACAGAGGGGCACGTGCAAACACGCGCCCGTAGGCCATCATGACTAGCCACTAGCCATCATTGCCTATTAACTGCTACACGGAGCTCTAGGTACACGTGGCGCCCCAACGTTTCCTATTCTGTCTGACCATTAGTCTCCCCGTACACCGGGCAACATGGTCACGACCACGAATCTCACGAACACCTGGGGCCACGAGCACTTTGAGACAACCTCCCTCGTCTGCAAATGACGACTCTATACTATCTCCCCGGAGCAACGAGCAGTCCTTAAGTCATCACTCCCATGCTCGGGAGCAACGACTTAGGGGGCTCCTGTGCTGGACTGGACCAATGGCTAGAATTGGCCCAATCAGCCTCTGCTCCAGAGCGGCCCAAATTGCCTAAGTTCAATCCACAGAGGAGCAAAAATGACCTTTCTGCCCCTCCAATCGGGCAAGGAACGCAACGTCCCTCCCCGACATTAATGCCCGTTATGCACGGCTTCCTCGCTGCCCGAACTGCAAAAGACAGGTGCCCGGAACTGTGTTATGCCTGACATAACGGCTATTTTCGAGCACCCTGCTCGGCATAACGGCTAGTTTGGGCAGTTACCTATTCTTTGGGGAAAACGGTTATTTCGCCCCAAAAATAGGACCGTTGGCCACGCATTGGGGGCTCTATATAAACCCTCTCGTTGAGAGGGTCAGGTATCCAATATTCACCCTAAGAATTCATACTTTGTACTTCCTCTTTTTTCTGACCCTTTCTTACTTGAGCGTCGGAGTGCCTTGCAGGTACACCCCCCTCCTCTCCATACGACCAGCATACCAGACGCACTTGGTGGCCTGATTCTACAGGACCTGATCCAGCCTTCACGATCAATTACCAATCTTGTGAAAAAGCATACCAGAAGAATGATTAATTCCGCACAAGACAGAAACATTAAGCAGGTCTCTCCACCAAAGTGATGGGGGGACAAGGTACTTTGGGACCTCTCCTTAATGGAAGTCATGCGCAGGATTAGGGTACCGGCTAACAATGAATCCTCTCTACAAACTCTCCTCCTGTGACAGAATTTTCCAAATCCACTTAAAGAGCAAAGCTAGGTTGAATAACTTTATGTCTTTAACCCCTAATCTACCATCTTCTTTGGGTTTACATACCGTACTCCACCGGACCCAAGACACTTAGTTTTTTTGACATCGAACTGTTCCACAAGAATCTCTTTTGAATAGAAGTAAGGATACGAGTAACCGTACTAGGGAGCTTATAGAATGACATATAGTGAATAGGTAAGTTTACTAATATGAAATTGATTAGTGTTACTCTACCACCCATGGATAAAAACCGAGCTTTCAAAGAGTTCAATCTTGAACGCACCTTATCGATCATAGGTTTCCAGAAAGAGACCAATCTATGGTTGCCACCAATGAATATTCCAAGAAATCTAAAAGGGCATACATAAACTTTACAAGCAAGGAAGTTTTCCGCAGCCATAAGAACCGTCTCTTCCACTCCGATACCATATAGGGAGCTTTTACTGAAGTTTTCCGCAGCCATAAGAACCGTCTCTTCCACTCCGATACCATATAGCCTTAATAGCCAAAATATTGTTCCATGATCCTTCACCTAGTAAAACCGAGTCATCCGCGTATTGCAATAAGTGAAATGAGACATCTTGATTAACCTTGAAACCAGAGTAAGTTCCTCTGTTCACTGCTCTATCCATTAACATGGCAAGACCTTCCGCAGCTATTGTAAATAAAAGAGGGGCTAGAGGATCGCCTTGCTTAAGGCCTCTAGATACGGTAAAATCCTTTGTAGGACTCCCATTAACTAAAACTGACGTGTACCTATTGAAAACCCCATTATCCATCCACCGCATCCACTTTTCGCCAAATCCCATAATTTTCATGATGTCACGCAAGTAGTTCCAGTCCACACAGTCATAGGCTTTGGAAAAATCAACCTTTAGTAACAATAGCTCTTTCTTGGATCTTTTAAATAGGTAGCTTCATTTAAAACCAAAACCCCATCAAGTAAATTCCTTCCTTCAATGAACGCCGTTTGAGATTTAGAGATTATACTCCAATTTTCCTTTTGAGTCTATTTGCAAGTAACTTAGACACAACTTTATATACCGAACCAATTAGAAAAATTGGTCTGTAGTCGTCTAGATTCCTCGGGCTATCATTTTTGGGAATGAGCACCAAAAAGGAAGAAGCAAGGACCTTATGTAACTTCTCACCTTCAAAGAACTCCAAGATGCAATTTGTAAAATCTTGGCCTACAATGTTCCAACACTTTTTAAAAAATTCGAAAATGAAATCGTCAGGGTCCGGGCTCCGATCCCCTGCGCACTCAAAAACTGCTCTTCTAATCTCAGCCGGGTCAACTGCTTCTTCAAGCTCATGTTTATCATGTGCAGAGAGACATTTGAATCCAAGCCCTCCAATATAGAGGAATGACCTTGAAGCTTTGTTAAACCTTTTTGCAAAATGTTCCCTGACAACTTCTTTAACTCCTTCCACATCCTCCACATAACTTCCATTAACACAGATCGATGAAATTATATTTAGGTTGATACGATTTTTTAAGGCAGCATGAAAGAATTTTGTATTAACATCTTCATCCTCAATCCATTTCATCCGAGATTTTTGTCTAAGGATACTTTCTTTAATCCTTAAACTCTTCCAGAGATTATCTTCTGCATCATTCCTATTATCCAAATCTTCTGGTGCAATACAACCTTGTTTTTTCTCCAAAAGGTCTTCAACATCATTTATAGTTCCAATATCCATCTTGTTTCTAGTATCAACCCAACCAAATATATTAGCATTCCACCACCGAAGCTTCTCCCGAAGGAATTGCAATTTCCTGGACAGGATGAAAGAATCCTTCCCCACAACTACAAAATCTTCCCACTCTTTTTTAACAAATGAAATAAAACTTGGATGTTCAAACCAACATGATAAAACTTTAAATGGTTTGGGTCCCTAATTTGTACTTTTGACGGAAATCCAAACCGGTTTATGGTCTGATACATCCCTTTCTCCAATCTTTTGGCAAACCATATTCCAATCATTAAACAAACCCGGGGATACTAAAAATCTATCGAGACGACTACAAGTCTTACCCCTTGATTTGAACCAGGAGTATTTGATACCTGATACTGGTAAATCCACGCAGCCACTCATATTTATGAACTCTGCAAATTCATCCATATACCTTCTATTATGACTAGTGCAGCCAATTTGTTCACCCGGACAGTTAATTGAGTTAAAGTCTCCTGCCAAGATCCACTCACCATGTTCTAGGCTGGCTTTTAAATTTAGAATTTTGAACCAAAGATCTCTTTTCTCTGAAATATTACAGGGTGAGTAAATGTTGAACAGATAACAGTTTCTTCCTCTCCAAATTACCTGCATTCCTAAGTAACCTTTGCCCCTATAACTGCAGATCGGGATCAAAACACCTTCTTTCCAAATAGTGAGTATTCATCCTGATAGACCTTCTGAATGCATTGTCGTCCACTGACATGAACTGTCACCCCATATACTATGTACCATACTATCAGTCATATTTATACACTTAGTTTCTTGTAAGAAACAAATCTCCGTGCCTGCCTTATTAATCGTAGATCTAATTTTCTTCCTCTTCAGACCACCCCCACACCTCTGATATTGTATGTAATTATATTCATGGATGACCAATTGCTGCCACCTTCTTACCTTTTTTAGACTTTCTATCAATAACTCTAGATTACGAAGAATAGACTCAAAGACTCCGTCATCTTCTTCCGCCTCTATGCCCAAAGATTTAATAGAATCCCAAACTCTAGTAGGAAGGTTTTCTAGTTTCTTCTTAATCCTAGAATTACACTGCAGAAAACCTGAATCTCCAAAGGAGTTGTCAATGGAATCTGAGACCTTAGGCAACGAAGAAAAAAGATGTTTTTCCCTTGCCATTCCTTTGGGTCGATGCAGAGGGATAATGCCCTTAGAATTTGAACACTCTGCCTGTAGTAACGTGGCATAATAAGATGGGGTAAATGGGATTTTAATCTTCTGATATATATCCTCAATGAACTTCATTTTCTTCTTAGCATAATTTTCTGGTTCACCACTAGCCGTTACACCAACAAATTCTGAAATGTCATCTTCACCAAACTTGTTAAAGCAACCTATCTTTTTCTCACATCTTTTCTTGGGAGCCTCAGTCCCATCAATTCTTTTTTTAATCTCGAGGGAACAAGTCACATGGTCAGCCTTGGAACTCTGCTCATCACTCTTATCTACGCTTGCAGTCGGGCCCACTTTAGACAAGTCACTGTCTTGTATCAAAAGACGAGTTTCTTTGGCTTTCTCGATACTACCTACCCCTTCCTTGATAATGCATGTACCCTCAGACCCCACAACATCTTGGGATTCTCCCAGAGCTTCACACGCTCCCAAAGGATCAATATTTTGAGGATCACCTTAATCGTCTTCCTCAAAATTGAACTCCGATATTTTTGACTGGCTACTTAGAGCCTTAGTTGTATTGTCCCATAACTCTCCATCTTCCTCTGAGTCCGATTCTATTACTTCAAAGCTATCTTCTTCAAACCTAGAAACCTTGATGTGGCTTTGTTCTCTTAAGTATGGCCCATATGAATCTTCAACAATCTTGATCATATACATCTTATCATTCACTTCAACACTAATAACTTCGTTTAGGTTCATAGCAAATTTAGTTCGAATTAAAACTCTTGCTACATCCAATCGTGATTGTTTCTGAGTGTCTTCATCCATCTTAATAAAGACCCCAGTTGTTGCTACTAGGAATTTGAAGAATCTTTTGCCCCAAACGTGGCAAGGCAACCCAAATATTTTAACCCACGTAAGTCTCTCCTGGTCAATGTCATTGGGGAACCAAGGGTGAATATCAGAAAACCACTTGGAAATCCACTCTTTGTCTTTTACCACAAATTTTTTGATATCGCCCGGATTGTCTTCTTCTAGTAAACAGAGATTGGCCCTCAAAAGAGTGGCCTTTATATTGAAGTATCCCTCTATCTGAAATGCTTCCTTAACTTCAACCGCAGAGCCTGGCTTAACCAACACACCAACAAAATCTTGTTCGTATCTCTCCATTTCTTCTACATTAACCTTGAAACTCAAGTGTGCAAAATTAGGTTTATCACCTAGTAAGACCTGATTCGTATTACTCCTTACCCGTCCACTAGCTCCTTTAGTAATTTGTGCATATGTTACTCCGTCACCATTCCAACCTCTATCAACAGGTTTATGTGGATGTGCACCTACCAATTTCTTAGCGAAACCTCCCTTCTGCTTATTCGTCGTTCCGCCTACTACCTTATCGACTCTCTGAAATCTTGGTAGATTAACAAAAATCTTGATGCCATTAATGATGATGTTGTCCAACTTAATGGCAAAAAGATATTCGTCTTCAACTTTTCTGAATCTAACAAAATCGAACCTTTTACCCCTAATATCCGTTCTTCCTGGGATAAACACTTCCAATACCAAACCATATTCTTTAAATATGTCAAACATTTGTTTGGCTTCATATGAATCAGGAAATTCCGTAAAAAAGAACGACGAAGCTTCGCTTAGGTCAAGATCAGTACCATTACCTCTACTGTGCTTCCAGATTGACCTTCTCACGTTGTTAGGTCGTCGATCTTTCTTCTTCCCAGTCAACTCCCAAACCCCTTGATCGTGACCAATGAAAGTTTGAATAGCCGTAGCTAAATCAAGTTAAGCTCGCTCTGAATGGATCCCTAAATCAGTAACACAGATTTTTAAAAAACCAGAAAGTAGTTAGAAATAACAGAACCTCCATAAAAGAAAACTAGGGACTGAGTTGCTAAGTAGTGGGAGACACACTGTGTATAAAGACCCTAAGGGAGGAAGGTCTTTAATCTGAAGATTAGGACTTTAAACCAAACCCTTAAAGGTCTAACAATGTAGTGACCTAAAACAAAGGAACTAGAACCCAAAAGGTCAGGTCCAAGAAAAACAGCCGGATTTAATGGACCTGGTACATGGTTTTCGGAGGGTGCGAGGTTAGGGAAGCTTGGTTGAAATGAGAAAAACCATAAAAATGGGGGAGCTAGAGAGAAGATATAGTGTCTCTCCCTAGAATAATAAACACTTGATTTGAAACTACCACTCACAAACAAATATATGAGTTATATATTTTAAATATAAATTATAAATATTAATAATTGAACAAATCAAACGAGTTAGTTTTATTTGAGTAAGGGAGCATAATGCTATTATTATTTTAAGGGTGTTTGCCGTGCGTTTTGGATCAGTTTTGAGTTAAAATTTATCAGATCTATATATGAATTTATTTTTGAACCATTCGATTTTCGATGATTAGTTTGAAAAAGTCCAATCCAATTCAATCCAATTTTATGCCGTTTAATTTAGATCGTATTTTTAATATCCAAATTATAAATTATATTTTTATTAAAATTATATGAATACTAATAAATAATATATTTGATATAATATATATTGTATAATAAAAATTAAGAATAGAAAGTTAGAATGATCAACTATCGTGAAACAAATCAAAAAATAAAAATAAATTGATAAGACTAAACTAATAAGTAGTATTAAAAAAATAAATATCATCAAATAATAAATATCGATTTTGAAAAATCAATTTAAAATTTGATCTGAATCAAACAGTTTCTATAAAACAATATTCAAACAGATTTAATAATAGTCGATTTTTACAATTTTTAATTTTTTAAATTGATTTACAATTTTTAATTACATCGATTTGGATTTGAACACCCTTAATCTTTTCAACCTAATATTTATTGTGAAATGCATCAATTAACAAAAATTTCATACACCCCACAATCTTTATACATAGAAATTCCATCTATATAATCTAATTTACAAAACTCTTCCTCAAAGACCAAATTCATATAATAATCGGCTGTATTTTATGTCCAACTTATCTTATTTATGATTTGAACATCTTATTTATGATTTGAACGTTAAAGTCCTTTTCCACTATTAGAATTTTAGATCGGTGCATTAATTCAACTTCTCTGATCAGTCATTTTCCACGTATCCGTATCAGAATTTTGTACCACCACAATACCGCATTAATTCAACTTCTCTGATAGAACAATATCAAAACAATTATTATTGTTGATTCTCTAATTAAATTTAAATATTTTAAATTACTTATTAATAATAGTAATAAAAATTATTAATAGGCATACATTTTTACTTAATAAATGATAAATGTAGAAGTTTCCTATTTATTTAGTCAATGATTCACCCTTAATTTTTATTGAAAAATATTTAATAAGATTAATAATTTACTCAAAAAGTTATTTTAAATAAATCTCAATTAATTTGGTGAAAAATGAAATCTCTTTCAATCTGATTAACAAAACTAAAAATTATATATAAAAAACTAAAAATTATATCCTTAATATTTACAATACACTATATTTTAACGATGTGATGATGATATTTTTGTAGGAATAATATTATTCTTTTTATTTATGTATTTGTAAGCTTTTCAATCAAATCAGTTTTATATATTTTTCACAAACAAATATATATATATATATATATATATATATATATATATATATATATATATATATATAATTGAATAAATCAAATGAGTTAGTTTTGTTTAAGTAAGGAAGCATAATATTATTATCCTTTCAAGGTTGTTTGTAGTAAGTTTTGGATTAATTTTAAGGTAAATTCATCCAATCTAAAGTTTGTAGTAAGTTTTGGGTTAATACCTATTTTCACCCCTGCCATATGGACTTGTTTTGAAAAACCCCATACGAAAAAAAAAGTTGTAAGATTGGCCTTAACATATTTCAAAAGTTACCATTTTAGACCTTCATCAGGCCACATTATCAAAAATAATGATGTGGCAGTCATTTTTTTAATTTTTTAATGAAAAGAAATTCCACATCATTAAAAGGCTTTGTGAAATGACTCTTATACCCCCACTTTTTTAATTTTTTTTATTTAGTTTTTCTTTTATTTAATTTTTTTAGAATTTATTTAATTTATAATTTTTTTATTTATTTAATTTTTTCTTTAATTATAATTTAATTACACGCATGGCATTTTACTATTATTTTATTATTTTAATGTTGAAATGTTTAAAGATCAAAAATCAAAATTTTTGCCCTCACCAAGGATTGAACCCATGTTCTCATGGTTTCAAGGAGATACTGTTCCACTAGGCCATTTAGTCTTTCTTGTCCATTTGTTAACTCCAAATGTATATATTACAACATCTCAATTTGATTTTATTATTTATATTTATATTTTGTTTATTTATTTTCAGTTTATTTATTTAGTGTTACCTTTTCAGACTCACTAATTCATCACTACCTACGTTTTCTTTCCTTCTTCGAAACTCACACAATGCTCATATACTTTGCTAATACTCATAAATTAAGTTTGTTAGTTTGGGTATTTCAGTTTAATATTTATTTATTTAGTTAGTTTATTTATTTATTTAGTTTATTTATTTATTTATTTTAATTAATTATTTATTTATTTATTTATTTAGTTTCTTTATTTATTTATTCAGTTTATTTATTTAATATTTATTTTATTTATTTATTTATTTTTATATTTATATTTAGTTTATTTATTTTCAATTTGTTTATTAAATATTAAATAAATAAATAATATTTAGTTTAAATAAATAAATAAACTAAATAAATAAATAAATAAACTAAATATTAAATAAATAAACTGAATATAAATATAAACTGAAAATAAATAATAAATAAACTGAAAATAAATAAACTAAATATAAATATAAAAATACACTGAAAATAAATAAACTGAAAATAAATAAACTAAATATAAATATAAAAATAAATAAATAAACTAAATATTAAATAAATAAACTGAATATAAATATAAACTGAAAATAAATAATAAATAAACTGAATATAAATATAAATAATAAATAATAAATTAACTGAAAATAAATATTAACGTATATTTTTAAATAAAATAAATAAAACTGAAATTAAATAAAATAAAAAAATAAAATAAAATATTAAACTGAAATTAAAAAAATAAATAAATAAAATAATACATTGATCGTAAAATAAAATAATAATAAGTTATAGTATTTATTTAAAGTCATTTATGTATTTAATATGTTAATTTAAGTGTTAATTTAATTGTTAATTGAGATGTTGTAATATATACATTTGAAGTTAACAAATTGACAAGAAAGACTAAATGGCCTAGTGAAAAAGTATCTCCTTGCAACCATGAGAGCATGGGTTCAATCCTTAGTGAGGGCAAAAATTTTGATTTTTTATCTTTAAACATTTCAACATTCAAATAATAAAATAATAGTAAAATGTCATGCTTGTAATTAAAATATAATTAAACAAAATAATTAAAGAAAAAATTATATAAATAAAAAAATTTTAAATTAAATAAAATCTAAAAAAATTAAATAAAAGAAAAACCAAAAAAAACTAAATAAAAAAATATTAAAAAGTGGGGGTATAAGAGTCGTTTCACAAAGCCTTTTAATGATGTGGAATTTCTTTTCATTAAAAATTAAAAAAATGACTGCCACATCATTATTTTTGATGATGTGGCCTGATGAAGGTCTAAATGGTAACTTTTGAAATATGTTAAGGCCAATCTTGCAACTTTTTTTTTTCGTAGGGGGTTTTTTCAAAACACGCCCATATGGCAGAGGTGAAAATAGGTATTAACCATATACTCCCTCCGTCCCATATTATAAGAGAAATTTACTTTTTAGATTCATTGAATAATTAATGTATCTGGTCTATATATAGACCAGATACATTAATTATTTAATGAATCTTGTTCCGGACTGGGCCGAGGACCTGCTCCACACCCGAACAGGCCCAGCCCACACGCTCTGGGGCGGCCCATACGAAGGACTTAGTCAAGCCAGTGTCGGGCAAGCGTCACACCACAGTGTCGGACACAAATGGTGTAGAGCTTCGGGCAGAAGCATTGAGCCTTCCCCGGAGTTATCCCCTCCTCGACACAAGGATATCGCTCCTCGCGAGGAGTCATCTCCGTACACGTAGCAAGTCCTCCCCGCGAGGACACGTCTCTCCCCGCCATTCAAGAGTCCTCCCCGCGAGGACACTTTCTCATGTAACCGCTCCACTCCCGATGGAATCGGTCTGCCCTAATTTCGGAGATCTAGGAACGGTTACCCCATGGCGAAGACCACGTGCTGGTCTTCACTACGCCACGTAAGCCCTAGCAGTTACTTGGATTGGGCCTGGCAATCCAGCCCAATGCAAGTAACCGTTGGCCCCGCGCTGGGGGCTCTATAAATACCCTCTCACTTGAGAGGGTCAGGTTACACACTTTCTTACTCTCACTTTTGTACTTGCCTTTTTTCTGACAACCACCTTACTTGAGCGTCAGAGTGCCTTGCAGGTACACCCCCCCCCCCCCCCCCCCCCCGCCTTCTTTCAACTTCACCGGAGGCGAAGTTCAACAGACGCCGTTGGCCACCAGAAACTGTCTGATCCAGGTACGATCAGTGGCGCCGTCTGTGGAAAATATAAGCTTCCCCGTTTTTTCTGCTCGATAAACCAAAGCTTTCTCCATTCATCACCAACATGGCCAATCCGACAGTGAACCAGGCTCTGGACACCGTGCTCGCACAACTTGAGAACGGGAACCACCGTGAAGACGTCGTCATCCTCAACGGCGGCGAAGGCGACATAAGAGACGGGCAGACCGCATCCCCGGACTCCCAGGATATGGCCTACGACGCCGCCCGCCAGAACGACCAGCAAGCCATTCTCCAACCAGTTGCTCCACCGCCCAATGCGGACCCGAGCACCGTGGCCCTGTTTGCATTAATCAACCAGACCAATCAGCTGATCGCGCAGCAGAACACCAGAATCGAATCCTTGGAGCAAGGACGGGCACAACGATCTTCCCCGCAAAGACATCGTCGTCCCCCGTCACCTCGCCGTTCTCCTTCCCCGCGAAGGACCCCTTCCGAAGATTCTCGGACCCCGTCGCCGGTACGCCAGGGTTGCCGACCGCGTCTCGAGCGCCCCCAGCCGACGATCTCCCAGAAACGCCCTCG
This sequence comes from Lathyrus tuberosus, assembly GCA_022829125.1. Classification (NCBI taxonomy): domain Eukaryota; kingdom Viridiplantae; phylum Streptophyta; class Magnoliopsida; order Fabales; family Fabaceae; genus Lathyrus; species Lathyrus tuberosus. Next base: position 8,601,378 of record JALAZF010000061.1, read on the forward strand.
TTCCCCGCCTCGGAAGGAACCCAGGGCCTCCACCACCTCCAAGAAGTCCAAGCAGACCGAAGAAATACCAAAAAACTGTTCGAGGAACTCCCCTCCACGGCACCATCGATCACCTTTGAGATCCCCGGCTGGTAGCGACGACGAGGACCAGAGGACCCCTTTGTCATGGGAAATCATGAACGCCTCAATCCCTGCGGGTATGGAGAAACCCCAACTATTAGGGACCTATGACGGGCTGACCGACCCTGACGATCACGTGGAGAGTTTCGAAGCAATGCTCGACTTCCGAAACGTCAGGGGAGCCATCAGGTGCAGGTTGTTCCCCATCACCTTGCGGAAGGGAGCCATGACTTGGTATAAGGGTCTGGAACATGGGTCGATCACGTCATGGAAGCAACTGAAGCACCGCTTCACTAAACACTTCACCGCGTCTCGTCGACACCCGAAGACGGAGGCTGCCCTAGAAAGCATCTTCCAAGGGAGGAACGAATCTCTCCGAAACTACATCGAGAGGTTCAACAAAGAAGCCGTCGAGGTCCATACGACCGACGACATGAAGAAATACTTAATTATCCATGGACTGCATGCCGGGTCTGACTTTGCCAAATCTATAGGCCTCCGAAGACCTCGGTGCCTCGAGGACCTTCTCGCTCGAGCCCAGAAGTACATCGAACTCGAGGAGACTGAAGCAGCTCAGATCGCTCTTGAGACGAGACGTAGAGAAGGCCCCCGCGGCCACAAAGAAGAAGACTCTTCTCCCTGACATGGAGGAGAAAAGAAGAAAGAGAACCACAACCGTGATCTTCGGGAACCGCGCAGACCGGCTGGGCGATTCACGGAGTACACCCCGCTTAACACTCCCCGGTCTCGAATCCTCTCCGAATGCCAGAATTCCGAGTTTGTAAAAGGAGGAGTTCGCTTCCCGGAGCCCGCTGCTCCCAAATCAAACGTTGACAAGTCCAAGTACTGCAGGTTCCACCGGAGCCACGGGCATGTGACCGAAGACTGCATCCATCTCAAGGATGCAATTGAGATTCTCAAAAAAGAGGGGCACTTGGAGAAATATGCCCAAAAGAACGACCCTCCTCGTCCGAGTTCACGGGAAGCGCAGAACGTCGAGGAGACAACACCTCCTCCTGCCGACAACCAGCTTCAGGTCGCCCTCAGCGTCACGCGGCCCGAGAACTTCTTCGTTCCCCCGATCATTGAGGGCGAAGAAGCAATCCGCAACATGTGGGCGACCTTCCCTGACGAGGACCCCGTCACTGCCCGCAGTACCTGGGAAGGCTTCCCCAGAGCAATGGTCATCTCTGGAGGCGGTCCCGAGAAATTGTCGGTCGGTTCAATCAAGCAAAAGTTTGATGAACTGGAATCCGCGACATCTGCGAAGGCGACCACCCTCGAGAAAGTGCGGGGAAACTCCAATCCCATCACATTCTACCTCGAGGAACTCCCCGGGGTGGCACCAAACGTCACTATTTCCCTCCTGATCAGGGCGCAGATGGCGAACTTTGACGTCCGAAGGATCCTAGTCGACCAGGAGAGCTCAGTCGACATCATGTATTCTCATTTGTTCGGGACCCTTCAGCTTGACGAGAGGCATCTGACCCCGTACGTCGGTTCAGATCTACAGTGGTTCAATGGGACCACCACCAGACCATGGGGTTACGTGGAGCTAATGGTTACGTTCGGGGCCGAAGACACGGCCCGACAGGTGAAGATCCGTTTTCTGGTGGTCGAATGCCCATCACTTTACAACTGCATCCTCGGGAGGACCACCCTGGCTGAACTTACGGCGGTGCCATCGACGGTCCACCTCAAAATGAAGTACTACACGACCAGGGGACGAGTAGTGACGATGCATGGGGACATCGACGCAGCCAGAAGATGCTTCGACGCCGCTATCAAAGGCCTAAGTTCCATCGGCCCCAAACCCAAGACCGTGGCCAAGCCACCCCAGGATGTCGAATAGGTACCTCTCCCTCGCGTCAACGCGGTCGACCTCGACAGGAGGTTCTCCGGCGAGCCCGACGAAGACAGAGTCGAAGATCTCAACCACCAGGCAGAGAACAACGGGCAGCCTCTCCACCCAGTGCGCCCCATCCCAGATGGATACTTCGAGCTCGTGTCCCTCGAGGACGATCCAGACCGCAACGTGAAGATTGGCGCCGGGATCCCCGACCTGGCAAAGGAGCAGCTGAAAGCATGTCTGAAGGAGAATGCTGACCTCTTCGCGTGGAGCGCATCCGAGATGCCCGGCCTCGACCCCGAGGTGGCTTCCCATCAGCTCGCAGTAGACCCGGCCGCTAGGGCCATAACACAACGTAGGTGTAAGCAGTCTCCCGAGAAAGCGGAGGCTGCTGAAAAAGCTGTAAAAGACCTCCTAGAGGCAAATTTTATTTCGGAAGCCAAATACACGACATGGTTGTCCAACGTTGTACTTGTTAAAAAGAATAATGGAAAATGGAGAATGTGCGTTGATTACACTGATCTTAACCGGGCTTGCACGAAAGACTGTTACCCCTTGCCTAACATCGACCAACTGGTCGACAACTCTGCAGGTTACAAACTACTATCTTTCATGGATGCTTACTCGGGATACAACCAAATTCCCATGGACAAGGTCGACAAACAACACACGGCCTTCATGACTGCGTCGGGCAACTACTATTACAACGTAATGCCCTTCGGTCTGAAGAATGCCAGTGCGACCTACCAACGGATGATGAATAAGGTTTTCCGGGCTGAAATCGGCGACATGCTCGAAGTCTACATGGATGACATGATCATCAAGTCTGTAGAAGAAGTCGGCCATGCCGCGCACCTCAAGAAGGTGTTCGACACGGCGAGGAGGTGCCGCATGAGGTTCAATCCCGACAAGTGCTCCTTCGGCTTCCGGGCAGGAAAGTTCCTCGGACTCTACCTCATGGAATGAGGAATCGAGGCAAACCCCGACAAGTGTAGGGCTTTCTCCGAGCTCCCTACCCCGGACTAAAAGAAGTCGATACAATCATTGAACGGGATGCTCACCGCCCTTTCCCGTTTCGTCGCCAAATCCGCGCAGTACGCACTCCCATTTTTTAAACTTCTTCTACAAAAAGCGAAGTTTGATTAGAGCGAGGAATGCGAGCAAGCACTCGCACACTTAAAACAAGTCCTGTCGCAACCCCGGGTCCTCTCACGGCCTGAGAACGGGGAAACACTCTTCTTGTATCTTGCGATCACGGGTGAAGCAGTCAGCGCCGTCCTCATTCAGGAAACCTCGGACGGGCAGAAGCCAGTCTACTTCACGAGCAAAGCCCTCCAAGGCCCCGAGCTCAGATATCATCAGATCGAGAAAGTCGCACTGGGCCTCGTCACCGCGGCCAGGAGGCTACGCCACTACTTCCTTGCCCATACCGTCGTCGTAAGGACCGAACAGCCTATTAGGCAGCTCCTCGGACGACCGGACATGGCGGGGAGGATGCTCAGGTGGTCTCTCGAGCTCGCCGAGTTTGACATCCGATATGAAGGGAGGAAAGCCCTGAAGGCACAGGTATTGGCCGACTTTGTAGCAGAGATGACCGTCCTGGAACCCTCGACCGACGGGTCACAGAAATGGACAATCTATGTTGACGGAGCATCCAGCCCGAAGGGAAGCGGGGCGGGCATCATTCTCGAAAACGAGGAAGGCATCCTGATCGAGGTATCTCTCGAACTATCCTTCTCGACATCGAATAACCAAGCCGAATACGAGGCCTTCCTCGCAGGACTCCGGCTGGCCGATGACCTCGGCGCCAAGGAGGTCAAACTTTTCACCGACTCTCAGCTCATAGCCTCGCAAGTCCGAGGAGAGAACCAAGCCAAGAACGACAGCCTCATAGAATACTTGGCCTTAGTAAAAGAAAAGATGAAAAAGTTCACCTCCGCGGAAGTAACGCACATCCCCCGCGAGCACAACGCCCGAGCGGACGTCCTGTCGAAATTGGCGAGCACGAAGAAGAAAGGCGGGAACAAGTCCGTCATACAAGAAGTGCTTTCCCGCCCAAGCATCGAAAAACCGGCCATGGTTTCGGACATCAACGCCATAGGGGATAGCAACTGCTGGATGACCCCGGTATACAAATACCTCACGACAGGCAAACTGCCCGAAGATCCCAAAGAAGCAGGAATGGTCAAAAGGCGGGCGTGCTCATACACGGTAGTCGAGGATAAGCTATACCGGCGAGGGTTCTCTATCCCCCTCCTCAGGTGTGTCGAGGAGACTAAGGTCCCCAGCATCCTCCAGGAAATACACGAGGGAATCAACGCCCAGCACCTCGGCGGCCGCTCATTAGCCCGTAAGGCGCTTCGCGCAGGATACTACTGGCCCACCATGCAACAAGACGCCAAGGAACACGTCAAGAAGTGCAAGAGGTGCCAGCGTCACGGGGACATACACCTCGCTCCTCCTAGCAAGCTCAAAACGCCATCATCCCCGTGGCCGTTCGCTTGGTGGGGAATGGACATCCTTGGCCCCTTCGTCGTAGGATCATATCAAAACAAATACCTCATCGTCGGGGTGGATTACTTCACGAAGTGGATCGAGGCGGAAGCACTGGCCAAAATCACGACCTTTAACATACTGCGTTTTTACAAAAGAAACATCCTCGCCCGATTCGGCGTGCCTCAAGCCATTGTCACCGACAACAGGACACAGTTCACCGACAAGAACTTCCAAGACTTCGTCACCAAACTGGGCACGAAACAGCACTTCACGTCGGTCGAGCACCCCCAATCAAACGGACAGGCTGAGGCGGCGAACAGGGTAATCCTCTGAGGATTGAGACGCCGATTAGGCGACGCCAAACAAAGGTGGGTTGAGGAGCTTCACAGCGTCCTCTGGGCCTACCGAACGACCCCACACTCAACGACCGGGGAGACCCCTTTCCGTCTGACCTACGGAATGGAAGCAGTGATCCCCGTGGAGATCAGGGAACCCTCGAGGAGGACAGAAGCCCCCCTCGACGGGGACGCAAACGATGAAGCCTTGAGGCAAGAACTGGACTTCGTCGAGGAAACACGCTCGGGCGCTTCTCTCCGAGAAGCGTCACTTAAACAAAAAATAACACTTCTTTATAACGACAAAGTTATCAAACGTGATTTTCAGGTAGGCACCCTCGTCCTACGCAGGAACCAGAAGGACTCGCGAGAAGGCAAACTCGCCACGAACTGGGAGGGCCCGTACCGCGTCCGCGGGAAAACGGGGACGGGAGCCTACTTCCTTGAAAACCTGCACGGGGAAGAACTTGCTCGACCATGGAATGCTGAGAAGCTCAAGCAGTACTACAGTTAAGCACTGCCCGCGGCTCACTAGCACCGCGATTACGGGGACGCGCTAGGGTACAAGCGCGACACCCCTATACAGAACACGACGATCAGAGACTGCGTTGTGTGTGCGCGAGGACCTTTGGTCCGGCGGGGATACCTCGATCGAGGCCCACCGTCGTCGTACCAACCGGACATAACACCCAGCTCGCGATGGGAAGTTCATGCCACGAAGCTAAGACCTCGATCGAACTCTTAGCCTCGTTGAAGGTCAGAATACACCTCCGGCCGCCCGACCAGCTCTCCACGCAGTCAGGGACTATCAAGGTCGAGCAAATCCCAAAGCCTTATTACTTAGGCAAAAATAAAGTATAACAAATAACACATCACACACAATTCAAAACATGCAAACAATACTGGCAAGTAAACAAGAGTACATTAAAACGGACAGAAGCCCAGTGTACAAATATTACAAAACAAATATTACAAAAACGTCAAAAAGCCCCTGGCACATAGGCCGGGCACAAATCATTACAAAGAAAACGGCGTGCAGGCCAAACAACCAAAAGAACTACACAACTATATCATCTTCGACCCGGCTTCCATCTTCCTCATGCCCCTCCTCTGGAAGATTGAGCTTGTCGTCGACCACACGAAGGAACGGGTCGATTATGTCGAGCACCAGCGAAACCCCGGGATTCTCTGCGGCGATCTGTTCCACGGCATTCTTGAAACCTATCTCCAGAGCTTCCAGGATATCCGTCTGAAGCTCCCGAATCTTACCAATCTAAGCGGCGCGGTCAGCAAGGTTTTTCTCCACGAGGGACTCATTTTCCGCGGGACGGACAACAGCCTCCAACTCCTCGACCTTTTCCCGAGAGCGATCAAGCTCCTCTTGGGTCGCCTTCAGGGCAGATTTAACCTCGTTCAGCTCGCGGAGGGTATTGGCATGACCCTCGCACTCAACCTGGGCCTTCAGCAGATCAGCCGTAACCTTATTCTTCTCCTTCTCGAGGGCCGTATAGTCGTCTTTCAGCTTCTGCAGCTCGGATGAAGAGGGGGCCCCGTCATTCAATATCAAGGCAGTTTCAAAGACCCGCATCATGGCCGCAAGGTCCTCGACAAGCGCCTCTCTCCTGGCCGTCCCGTCCATACCCAGAACCTCCTTCACCTCGGCATCTGCAATGACAGGGGGGCTTCCCCCGAAGAAATTCCTTTGGAGATGGCAAGTGGGCAGCTGAAACTTTTCTGGCGAGACAGGGTCCACGAGATCCACGAGGACAGGCCCCTCGGTCCTTGCTTTCTTGGCAGGGGTGCTCTCTAGGGGAGGAGACTGGCTGCATTGTGGCGAGGAGGAGCCACTCGTCGTTCAAACTGGCGCTGCAGTCTCGATAATATCTTGAACACGGCTCTTGGGGCGCTTGGGTGCCCGCTCAGCGGCCAACTTCATGATACGCTCGGTGGCGTTAGACATTTGAGCTGCAAGAGAAACACAGAAAAAGTTAGCACAGAGACAAAGCAAAATAAAGGCCCGAACATGGCGAGGAAATCCCACCTAAGAACCTCTTGGCCTCGTCGGGAGACTTGCATTCGAGGAGTCCCCGGGTATTTATATAGCGAGCCTCTCGCAAAACCCTCCCTTGGGAGTCGCGGAGGAGGTTTCCATCCCTCCCGACACATTCTGCCCGGTTGAAACCATTAACAAAGGCGACCAACGTGGCATACGCCCCCCTGTCATCCTCCGACAGCGCGCTATGTTTCACGACGTAATCCTCGGTGCCAAGCGAGAAGTGGGCGTCTTCCCACTCCAGGGGACACTTGGACACGAACCTCTCTCCCCCGGATCCGTCGGGCACTATGTCATAAAGTGTACCCACGGCCGAGTGCGTCGCGGGCATGACATAGTAGAACCTTCTCTTGAAACCCCTTATTGAATCCGCGTACGCCTTGAACAACTTCTTGGGCTGTTTGAGAAAGACCCAACTGTGTCGTCCATTGTCCGTCGAGCGTTGCAAATGAAAGACGCGGAAGAAGAGCTCGAGGGTGATCCCAATCTGAAGGTAGTCGCAGACGATTTCAAATGCTCGCATAAAAGCAAGCGCGTTGGGGTGAAGCTGCGACGGCGCCAAATGCAAACGGTTGAAAACCCCTAGTTGGAAGCTATTGAAGGGGAGACGGATACCAGCCTCTTTAAAGGCAAACTCGTACATGGGGTTACGTGGAGCTAATGGTTACGTTCGGGGCCGAAGACACGGCCTGACAGGTGAAGATCCGTTTTCTGGTGGTCGAATGCCCATCACTTTACAACTGCATCCTCGGGAGGACCACCCTGGCTGAACTTACGGCGGTGCCATCGACGGTCCACCTCAAAATGAAGTACTACACGACCAGGGGACGAGTAGTGACGATGCATGGGGACATCGACGCAGCCAGAAGATGCTTCGACGCCGCTATCAAAGGCCTAAGTTCCATCGGCCCCAAACCCAAGACCGTGGCCAAGCCACCCCAGGATGTCGAATAGGTACCTCTCCCTCGCGTCAACGCGGTCGACCTCGACAGGAGGTTCTCCGGCGAGCCCGACGAAGACAGAGTCGAAGATCTCAACCACCAGGCAGAGAACAACGGGCAGCCTCTCCACCCAGTGCGCCCCATCCCAGATGGATACTTTGAGCTCGTGTCCCTCGAGGACGATCCAGACCGCAACGTGAAGATTGGCGCCGGGATCCCCGACCTGGCAAAGGAGCAGCTGAAAGCATGTCTGAAGGAGAATGCTGACCTCTTCGCGTGGAGCGCATCCGAGATGCTCGGCCTCGACCCCGAGGTGGCTTCCCATCAGCTCGCAGTAGACCCCGCCGCTAGGGCCATAACACAACGTAGGTGTAAGCAGTCTCCCGAGAAAGCGGAGGCTGCTGAAAAAGCTGTAAAAGACCTCCTAGAGGCAAATTTTATTTCGGAAGCCAAATACACGACATGGTTGTCCAACGTTGTACTTGTTAAAAAGAATAATGGAAAATGGAGAATGTGCGTTGATTACACTGATCTTAACCGGGCTTGCCCGAAAGACTGTTACCCCTTGCCTAACATCGACCAACTGGTCGACAACTCTGCAGGTTACAAACTACTATCTTTCATAGATGCTTACTCGGGATACAACCAAATTCCCATGGACAAGGTCGAAAAACAACACACGACCTTCATGACTGCGTCGGGCAACTACTATTACAACGTAATGCCCTTCGGTCTGAAGAATGCCAGTGCGACCTACCAACGGATGATGAATAAGGTTTTCCGGGCTGAAATCGGCGACATGCTCGAAGTCTACATGGATGACATGATCGTCAAGTCTGTAGAAGAAGTCGGCCATGCCGCGCACCTCAAGAAGGTGTTCGACACGGCGAGGAGGTGCCGCATGAGGTTCAATCCCGACAAGTGCTCCTTCGGCGTCCGGGCAGGAAAGTTCCTCGGACTCTACCTCATGGAATGAGGAATCGAGGCAAACCCCGACAAGTGTAGGGCTTTCTCCGAGCTCCCTACCCCGGACTAAAAGAAGTCGATACAATCATTGAACGGGATGCTCACCGCCCTTTCCCGTTTCGTCGCCAAATCCGCGCAGTACGCACTCCCATTTTTTAAACTTCTTCTACAAAAAGCGAAGTTTGATTAGAGCGAGGAATGCGAGCAAGCACTCGCACACTTAAAACAAGTCCTGTCGCAACCCCGGGTCCTCTCACGGCCTGAGAACGGGGAAACACTCTTCTTGTATCTTGCGATCACGGGTGAAGCAGTCAGCGCCGTCCTCATTCAGGAAACCTCGGACGGGCAGAAGCCAGTCTACTTCACGAGCAAAGCCCTCCAAGGCCCCGAGCTCAGATATCAGCAGATCGAGAAAGTCGCATTGGGCCTCGTCACCGCGGCCAGGAGGCTACGCCACTACTTCCTTGCCCATACCGTCGTCGTAAGGACCGAACAGCCTATTAGGCAGCTCCTCGGACGACCGGACATGGCGGGGAGGATGCTCAGGTGGTCTCTCGAGCTCGCCGAGTTTGACATCCGATATGAAGGGAGGAAAGCCCTGAAGGCACAGGTATTGGCCGACTTTGTAGCAGAGATGACCGTCCCGGAACCCTCGACCGACGGGTCACAGAAATGGACAATCTATGTTGACGGAGCATCCAGCCCGAAGGGAAGCGGGGCGGGCATCATTCTCGAAAACGAGGAAGGCATCCTGATCGAGGTATCTCTCGAACTATCCTTCTCGACATCGAATAACCAAGCCGAATACGAGGCCTTCCTCGCAGGACTCCGGCTGGCCGATGACCTCGGCGCCAAGGAGGTCAAACTTTTCACCGACTCTCAGCTCATAGCCTCGCAAGTCCGAGGAGAGAACCAAGCCAAGAACGACAGCCTCATAGAATACTTGGCCTTAGTAAAAGAAAAGATGAAAAAGTTCACCTCCGCGGAAGTAACGCACATCCCCCGCGAGCACAACGCCCGAGCGGACGTCCTGTCGAAATTGGCGAGCACGAAGAAGAAAGGCGGGAACAAGTCCGTCATACAAGAAGTGCTTTCCCGCCCAAGCATCGAAAAACCGGCCATGGTTTCGGACATCAACGCCATAGGGGATAGCAACTGCTGGATGACCCCGGTATACAAATACCTCACGACAGGCAAACTGCCCGAAGATCCCAAAGAAGCAGGAATGGTCAAAAGGCGGGCGTGCTCATACACGGTAGTCGAGGATAAGCTATACCGGCGAGGGTTCTCTATCCCCCTCCTCAGGTGTGTCGAGGAGACTAAGGTCCCCAGCATCCTCCAGGAAATACACGAGGGAATCAACGCCCAGCACCTCGGCGGCCGCTCATTAGCCCGTAAGGCGCTTCGCGCAGGATACTACTGGCCCACCATGCAACAAGACGCCAAGGAACACGTCAAGAAGTGCAAGAGGTGCCAGCGTCACGGGGACATGCACCTCGCTCCTCCTAGCAAGCTCAAAATGCCATCATCCCCGTGGCCGTTCGCTTGGTGGGGAATGGACATCCTTGGCCCCTTCGTCGTAGGATCATATCAAAACAAATACCTCATCGTCGGGGTGGATTACTTCACGAAGTGGATCGAGGCGGAAGCACTGGCCAAAATCACGACCTTTAACATACTGCGTTTTTACAAAAGAAACATCCTCGCCCGATTCGGCGTGCCTCAAGCCATTGTCACCGACAACAGGACACAGTTCACCGACAAGAACTTCCAAGACTTCGTCACCAAACTGGGCACGAAACAGCACTTCACGTCGGTCGAGCACCCCCAAACAAACGGACAGGCTGAGGCGGCGAACAGGGTAATCCTCTGAGGATTGAGACGCCGATTAGGCGACGCCAAACAAAGGTGGGTTGAGGAGCTTCACAGCGTCCTCTGGGCCTACCGAACGACCCCACACTCCACGACCGGGGAGACCCCTTTCCGTCTGACCTACGGAATGGAAGCAGTGATCCCCGTGGAGATCAGGGAACCCTCGAGGAGGACAGAAGCCCCCCTCGACGGGGACGCAAACGATGAAGCCTTGAGGCAAGAACTGGACTTCGTCGAGGAAACACGCTCGGGCGCTTCTCTCCGAGAAGCGTCACTTAAACAAAAAATAACACTTCTTTATAACGACAAAGTTATCAAACGTGATTTTCAGGTAGGCACCCTCGTCCTACGCAGGAACCAGAAGGACTCGCGAGAAGGCAAACTCGCCACGAACTGGGAGGGCCCGTACCGCGTCCGCGGGAAAACGGGGACGGGAGCCTACTTCCTCGAAAACCTGCACGGGGAAGAACTTGCTCGACCATGGAATGTTGAGGAGCTCAAGCAGTACTACAGTTAAGCACTGCCCGCGGCTCACTAGCACCGCGATTACGGGGACGCGCTAGGGTACAAGCGCGACACCCCTATACAGAACACGACGATCAGAGACTGCGTTGTGTGTGCGCGAGGACCTTTGGTCCGGCGGGGATACCTCGATCGAGGCCCACCGTCGTCGTACCAACCGGACATAACACCCAGCTCGCGATGGGAAGTTCATGCCACGAAGCTAAGACCTCGATCGAACTCTTAGCCTCGTTGAAGGTCAGAATACACATCCGGCCGCCCGACCAGCTCTCCACGCAGTCAGGGACTATCAAGGTCGAGCAAATCCCAAAGCCTTATTACTTAGGCAAAAATAAAGTATAACAAATGACACATCACACACAATTCAAAACATGCAAACAATACTGGCAAGTAAACAAGAGTACATTAAAACGGACAGAAGCCCAGTGTACAAATATTACAAAACAAATATTACAAAAACGTCAAAAAGCCCCTGGCACATAGGCGGGGCACAAATCATTACAAAGAAAATGGCGTGCAGGCCAAACAACCAAAAGAACTACACAACTATATCATCTTCGACCCGGCTTCCATCTTCCTCATGCCCCTCCTCTGGAAGATTGAGCTTGTCGTCGACCACACGAAGGAACGGGTCGATTATGTCGAGCACCAGCGAAACCCCGGGATTCTCAGCGGCGATCTGTTCCACAGCATTCTTGAAACCTATCTCCAGAGCTTCCAGGTTATCCGTCTGAAGCTCCCGAATCTTACCAATCTAAGCGGCGCGGTCAGCAAGGTTTTTCTCCACGAGGGACTCATTTTCCGCGGGACGGACAACAGCCTCCAACTCCTCGACCTTTTCCCGAGAGCGATCAAGCTCCTCTTGGGTCGCCTTCAGGGCAGATTTAACCTCGTTCAGCTCGCGGAGGGTATTGGCATGACCCTCGCACTCAACCTGGGCCTTCAGCAGATCAGCCGTAACCTTATTCTTCTCCTTCTCGAGGGCCGTATAGTCGTCTTTCAGCTTCTGCAGCTCGGATGAAGAGGGGGCCCCGTCATTCAATATCAAGGCAGTTTCAAAGACCCGCATCATGGCCGCAAGGTCCTCGACAAGCGCCTCTCTCCTGGCCGTCCCGTCCATACCCAGACCCGCCTTCACCTCGGCATCTGCAATGACAGGGGGGCTTCCCCCGAAGAAATTCCTTTGGAGATGGCAAGTGGGCAGCTGAAACTTTTCTGGCGAGACAGGGTCCACGAGATCCACGAGGACAGGCCCCTCGGTCCTTGCTTTCTTGGCAGGGGTGCTCTCTAGGGGAGGAGACTGGCTGCATTGTGGCGAGGAGGAGCCACTCGTCGTTCAAACTGGCGCTGCAGTCTCGATAATATCTTGAACACGGCTCTTGGGGCGCTTGGGTGCCCGCTCAGCGGCCAACTTCATGATACGCTCGGTGGCGTTAGACATTTGAGCTGCAAGAGAAACACAGAAAAAGTTAGCACAGAGACAAAGCAAAATAAAGGCCCGAACATGGCGAGGAAATCCCACCTAAGAACCTCTTGGCCTCGTCGGGAGACTTGCATTCGAGGAGTCCCCGGGTATTTATATAGCGAGCCTCTCGCAAAACCCTCCCTTGGGAGTCGCGGAGGAGGTTTCCATCCCTCCCGACACATTCTGCCCGGTTGAAACCATTAACAAAGGCGACCAACGTGGCATACGCCCCCCTGTCATCCTCCGACAGCGCGCTATGTTTCACGACGTAATCCTCGGTGCCAAGCGAGAAGTGGGCGTCTTCCCACTCCAGGGGACACTTGGACACGAACCTCTCTCCCCCGGATCCGTCGGGCACTATGTCATAAAGTGTACCCACGGCCGAGTGCGTCGCGGGCATGACATAGTAGAACCTTCTCTTGAAACCCCTTATTGAATCCGCGTACGCCTTGAACAACTTCTTGGGCTGTTTGAGAAAGACCCAACTGTGTCGTCCATTGTCCGTCGAGCGTTGCAAATGAAAGACGCGGAAGAAGAGCTCGAGGGTGATCCCAATCTGAAGGTAGTCGCAGACGATTTCAAATGCCCGCATAAAAGCAAGCGCGTTGGGGTGAAGCTGCGACGGCGCCAAATGCAAACGGTTGAAAACCCCTAGTTGGAAGCTATTGAAGGGGAGACGGATACCAGCCTCTTTAAAGGCAAACTCGTACATGGGAAACCGCAGCCCGCGATAGTTCGAGCAGATGCGATGGTGTACCTGAGGCTGGAAAACCGTCCATGTGGCCTCCTCTCCGTCGGGGACGTTCTCGACAAAGGCGAACGCGTCTGTGTCGTCGACCGAGAAACACGACCCGAGACGCAGAGGTTTTTCCCCGGCCCATTCGGCTGCCAGACGCACGGGCGCCTCCCCGGGGATCTGAGCTGGTCCATCCACGTCGGGCTCAGTGTCTACGTAGAGAATCCCCGGAATCCTAGCAGCCATTTTTTACCTGAAAAGCAGAGGAAACAGGTGAATTCGTCGATCGCGACCAAGTCCACCCTTCCACTGCAGATCAAGTGAAAGGGCAGCGAGCAAGAAACACTCGGGGACACGGCGAACTGCCCGAGGCCGTCACCCCGTCCTTTCTCTCTTCACTCCCCGATCTCCCCGTCTCACTTCCCCGTGACATTCATCGCGCGTCCTCGGTGCATTCAAAAGAGTCCTCGGGACATTCATCTTGCCCTCGGTATATTCATCCCAAACCACCGTCAAAACCTACCGGAAAACTACTAAAAGATGAACCCTAACGGAGCGCCGGAAATACCCTCTACTCACCGGAAAATTACTAAAAGATAAAACAAAATAAACCACAAAGGATGAAGAACTTACTTGAGCAGTGGAGAGCGGAGCAGAACAGCAGAAACGACAGTAGACGGCGACGTACGGCGGCAGAGCAGTAACGGCGACTAGGTGAGATGCAGAGCGAAAAAGGTGGGAACATGCAAATGGCACGAACTCGCCCCTTTTATAAGCCCCTCACAAGCTTCGAGGAGTCCCTAGGCAATCGAGTACGCTACCCTAGGGTAGCCGCCCTATGCAATAATGAGGTGTGACACGTGGCGCTCGCTTCCCCAAGCATGTCCGTTCATTCCCTCACACGCGTCTCTTCATTCACCTCGGTCGTAACTCCTCGTATCCCCGCAATTTTTCCCCTCTACGGCCAATCTCGCTCGAGCATGCCAGTTTACTTATGCCCGGTTCACGAGGACTGCTCTCCTCTCGAAGCCTTTTCCCGAACGGGCACGCCCTCGACATAACCTGGACCCTTAAGTCATCACTCCGACATCTCAGAGCAACGACTTGGGGGGCTCCTGTTCCGGACTGGGCCGATGACCTGCTCCACACCCGAACAGGCTCAGCCCACACGCTCTGGGGCGGCCCATACGAAGGACTTAGTCAAGCCAGTGTCGGGCAAGCGTCACACCACAGTGTCGGGCACGAATGGTGTAGAGCTTCGGGCAGAAGCATTGAGCCTTCCCCAGAGTTATCCCCTCCTCGACACAAGGATATCGCTCCTTGCGAGGAGCCATCTCCGTACACGTAGCAAGTCCTCCCCGCGAAGACACGTCTCTCCCCGACATTCAAGAGTCCTCCCCGCGAGGACACGTTCTCATGTAACCGCTCCACTCCCGATGAAATCGGTCTGCCCTAATTCCGGAGATCTAGGAACGGTTACCCCAGGGCGAAGACCACGTGCTGGTCTTCACTACGCCACGTAAGCCCTGGCAGTTACTTGGATTGGGCCTGACAATCCAGCCCAATGCAAGTAACCGTTGGCCCCGCGCTGTGGGCTCTATAAATACCCTCTCACTTGAGAGAGTCAGGTTACACACATTCTTACTCTCACTTCTGTACTTGCCTTTTCTCTGACAACCACCTTACTTGAGCGTCGGAGTGCCTTGCAGGTACACCCCCCCGCCGTCTTTCAACTTTACCTGAGCCAAAGTTCAACAGACGCCGTTGGCCACCAGAAACTGTCTGATCCAGGTACGATCAAATCTAAAAAGTGAATTTCTCTTATAATATGGGACAGAGGAGTATATATATATATATATATATATATATATATATATATAATTGAATAAATCAAATGAGTTAGTTTTGTTTAAGTAAGGAAGCATAATATTATTATCCTTTCAAGGTTGTTTGTAGTAAGTTTTGGATTAATTTTAACGTAATTTCATCCAATCTAAAGATAAATCTAGTTTAAGTCTATTCGATTTTAGATGATTGATTGAAAAAATTTAATCCAATTTGATTCAATTTTATGTAGTTTTATTTAGATTTTTTTTATATTCAAATTATAAATTATACTTTTATTAAAATTAAATAAATAATAATAAATAATATATTTGATATAATATATAACATATTATATAATAAAAATTAAGATTACAAAGTTAGAATGATCATCTGTTGTTGAAACAAATTAAACTATAAAAATAAATTATTAAAATTAAACTAATAAGTTGTATTAAAAAAATAAATATCATAAAATAATAAATATCAATTTTGAAAAATTAACCTAAAATTTGATCTGAACCTAATAGTCAATTTTTTTTTATGATTTTTAATTTTTTATATTGATTTATAAATTTTATTTAAATCGATTTGAATTTGAACATCCTTATTCCTTTAATCTAATATTTATTGTGAAATGCATCAATTAGTCCTTTCACATTTGATTTTAAAAGAAAAACTACTAGCAATTAATAGTACTAGTATTATTTTCTCCAAATAAAAATATGATGGACCCCACTATATATATATATCACCTACTAATTTGAAGAACTTTTCCTCGTAGTCAATTAACAACCAACTCTTTTATCTTTTATTATCTTATTTAATGATTTGAATGTTACGTCTTTTTCCACGTAATAGAATTTTGGACCATCACATCACAATAGTACATTAATTCAACTTCTCTGATCACACTTTTTCCACTGTATTAGAATTTCAGACCACAGTAATATTGCATTAATTCACCAACTAAAAACTCTATAAAAAAAACTAAAAATTGGATCCTTAATATTTATTGTACAATAAATTTTGTCGATGTGATGAGTATATTTTTGTAAGAATAATATTATTCTTTTTATTTGGTAGTTTCTCGATCTAATTGTTTTATTTTTTTTCACCAACAAATATATGAGTTATATATTTATATATGATATAAATATACTAATAATTGAATAACTCAAACGAGTTAATTTTGTTTAAGTGAGGGTACAATCCTTTTAAGGATGTATGCAGTGCTTTTTGGTCAGTTTTGAGTTAAAATTCATCCTATCTAAACATAATTTATTTTTGGTCTATTCAATTTTAAATGATTAATTAAAAAGTTTAATCCAATTTGATCTAATTTTATGCAGTTAAATTTAGATTATTTTTTGGATATTTAAATTATAAATTATACTTTTATTAAAATTATATAAATATTAATAAATAATATATTTTATAATAAAAATTTAGATTACAAAGTTAGAATCGTTGAAACAAATCAAACAATTAAAATAAATAAATAAAAGTAAACTAATAATTAGTATTATAAAAATAAATATCATCAAATAATAAATATTAATTTTGAAAATTTAATGCAAAATTTATTTAAATCGATTTTGATTTCAACACCCTTAATCCCTTCCATAGTTTTAAAAATCGGATCGGACCGGCCGGTTGGACCGGAAATCGGCCAGGTAACCGGCCGGGTTCACTTATTCGATCGACCATGTCTTCGAACCGGTGGGAACCGGTGTGAACCGGTGTGAACCGGAAAAATCGGGAAAACCAGCGGTTTCCGCAAACCGGTGGTTCAACTGCTTATTTTAAAAAAATAAAATTTATTTTTTTTTAATTTTTTTTTACTCAAATACATATGAACTTTTCTCCAAGAATAATAGTGATCACTCATTTAATTCAAGTGATACACAAATTAAGTTTCGTAATATCCACAAAACTATTTTTACTATTTTGTATTTATATTGATTGAAAAACCATCATACAAATATTTGTATAAAAATTTAAGAACACAGATTAAAAAACTAAATATAATATAATTTTAGACTTAACTATTTCCATTATATATATATATATATATATATATATATATATATATATATATATATATATATATATATATATATATATATATATATATATATATATATATATATATATATATATATATATATAGACTTGGAAAATTTATTATTTAGAATAATGTTAATATTTGTATTGTTTTAATTATTAACATTAAAACTGATTTTCTATTAACATTAAAACTATAAATTTAAATTAAACTCTGTTTAATTTAGACTCTGTTTAAAATTTACAATTAGACTCTGTTTAAAATTTGAATTTAAATTATGAACCTGTGAATTTATGATATGATATTTTTAAAAAATTTAAGTGCTAGTTATATTTTTAGATACTGAATCATCCGGTTCGATCGGTTTTACCGGTTTTATACCTATTATAATGACATGTTTATTCAACCGAGTTATCCGGTTTAATTCGGTTTGGTCATGCGGTTCGACCAATGACCCAGTGGTTCGACCGATAAACCAGTAATCCAACACCCTCACCGATTTGATGACCGGTCCGATTTTTAAAACACTTGTCCCTTCAACAGAATATTTATTGTGAAATGCATCAAACAAATCATAGTAATAATTAATAATTTGATGTTTCGCGGCACTATGTGGATTAGGTGACGAACTTTGTGTTGCGGACTTCTGACGTAGATGCGGTTCTGATTGAGCCTGTTATGGAAAATTCTGTTGAGATGGCTGCTGATACGGCAGGCAGGGTTTCGGTAGTAACTGGTGCAGCTGCTGTTTTTTCACCTGGCAGTGGTTTGATTGCTGCTGCTGCAGCTGTGGTAAAATCTGCGGGCAGTAGTTCAGTGGCTGCGGACGCAGCTGGAACGGGTGCTGCTGATATTTTTCGCACGCAGCCTTCGGGAACTATATGTTTGCTTGGATTAAAATATACAAACAATTAATATGATATAATATAAGAAATATAGTAGGATCTATTTAAAAAATTAAAGTAAATATAATGGGTGGGATATTCTTAACCATTATATGAAAAACGTGCTTTACCAACCATTTTAGGAAAGTTAAAAAACCATATTACTCATTTCCTCCATTTCATAAAAAAATTGTAATATTTGAACAATGCGCGATTCTTAAAAAAATTATTAGATATATTAATTTTAATAATAAAATTAATATTATTAAATATAATAAAATCAGAAAATAGGGGTTTTGCTCTGCTAGGGTTGAAAACTATGGGCAAAAGGGGTGTCGGCTAGCCAAAATCGCAGGTGGCGCCGCACCGGAAAGGAGCTGAACGAACCATTATCATTCAAGCTAATATGGCACCAGAAGATGAGGCACCAGCCAACGATTCACAAGAACAGATTGGGGAAAACTCCCAAAAGGAGTCTGAAGAACCTCAATTGGATACACATACATCTGAAAACGATGAAGACACAAATGCAACGAATGATACATCCCCCATAAAGCCAACTGAACCATTATGGAAGCCATGGGTGGAAGTCACCAAAGGGAATCGCACTAGGAGCAGAGGTATGCCAGTTGATTTTGTCGCACCGACCATTATTAATGGCGAAGTAGAAATTACAATTGAAGAAGACGATGTGGAAGATGAGTTAGAATTCTGGAAAATTGCCATGATCCTATTTGCATTAGGTGACTCACTTTCGATGAATGCAGTGAAACGATTCATGGAAAGCTCTTGGCGTTTTGTTTCGTTACCAGAACTGTACTATAATGAAGAAGGGTACTTCATTGTCAGATTCAAAACGGAGGCGGACAGAAGCTAAGTTATGACGCAGGGGCCTTATTTCATACATGGAAAACCTATGTTCCTTAGGAACTGGAGCCCAGAATTTGAGATGAAAGAAGATCTTTTAAGGGTACTACCACTATGGGTAACATTACCCAACCTGCCTCTACACTTGTGGGGTGATAGAAGTATCTCTAAAATCACAAGTGCTCTTGGAAACCCCATTACCACGGATGGATGTATGGCAAAAAAGCTATGAATTTCATATGCAAGAATCCTAGTGGAGGTGGACATCACGCAGAAGATGAAGAACTCAATCAACATACGAGACCATACAGGGAAATTATTTGAACAGAGAGTGGAATATGAGTGAAAACCTGCATATTGTCAAAGATATCTCAGAATTGGGCATGATTGTGATGCTAAAAAGAAGAATGACAAGAGTGTGAAAGTATGGAAACCTATAGCAAACAAACAAGCAGCAGAGGTGCAGAAAGAGGGACAAACATCACAAGGAAACATTATCACACATGAGCAACGTAAAGAGCAACCACATGAAGATCCCATCAAGGAACCTGAACAGGCCAACAAGAAGGAAGAATGGACTACAATTACATCTAGCAAGGAGAAAGAAAGAAAAACTCCACCTCCAAACTAGAACAGTGCATTTACAAGGTACAACAACTCCTTTACTCCTCTTAGGATTGGTGAATGTCCAATAGGAGGCACAAACTTTGACCCATGTTAGTTAGCTGGAATGTCAGTGGCATTAATAAGGAGGCCAGACACAGAGATACCAACTCCTATCTCTCTACTATTAATGTGCCAATTTGGGCTTTACTTGAAACTAGAGTAAAAAAACATAATGCAGAAAGAATTAGAAAGAAATTTGGAAAAATTTGGAATTTTGTAGATAACTATGATCACCATGAAAATGGGAGGATTTTGGATTCTTTGGAGACCAAACAAGGTTGACATAAAAGTACTCAAGAAACATGAGCAATTCATCCACTTGGAGGTAACTATCAATGACCAACAGGTAAGATATATGTTAACGGTAGTGTATGCATTTAATCACCTTGAGAGGGGAAAGATGTTGTGGAAAGACATTGAGGAAATCAGTAAATATATAAATGGCCCGTGGCTAGTTATTGGTGATTTTAATAATGTGGTAACAAGCCAGGATAGGATAGGAGGGAGAGATGTTACAGAGAATGAATTTAAAGACCTTGTGGAAATGATGAACACTACAGGACTTTTTGAAGCCCCTACCTTGGGTCCTTACTTCACTTGGAACAGTAAACACACTAGTGACATCATCCAATCTAGAATTGATAGAGCTCTAGGGAATGTTAATTGGTATCAAACTTTCCAAACTGCTGTGCTGGAGAATTTGGCTCCTAATATCTCAGATCATACCCCTGTCAAAGTTAGCATCCAGGGTCATCAGCCTAGGAGGAAAACTATGTTTAAATTCCTCAACTATTTGACTAAAGAACCAGATTTCCTAAAAATTGTTGAGGAGAGCTGGAATGAAGAAGTACAAGGAAAACCAATGTACATCCTATGGGAGAAATTGAAGAGGCTTCAACCAAAGTTGAGGCATATGTCCAAGAGATATTCAGGACTGCAAGAACAGATTAATAAAGCCAGGGAGGAGCTACATCAAGCACAAACTAGAAATCCAACTGATGTTCTTGCTGATTAGATTGTCAACCAGGTCAAGGAAAAAATAGATAGACTTCTTTATCTTAACCAGGTGGAGGTAGATATCCTTAAGCAGAAATCTAAAGTAGAATGGCTTCAATTAGGTGATCAAAATAACTCATACTTCCATGCATCAGTGAAAGAGAAAAATAAACAATAGGGGTTACATAGGATGAAGGGCGTGGATGGTACCAGTCTAACAAGTCATGAGGAGATAGAAGCAGAGATTATGTCTTTCTATAAAAGCTTGGTTGGTACAAAATCAGTATATCTTAAAGGGATAGACCTCACTACTATTAGGGCTGGTAAGATTCTGAGTGTAGAAGATGCTCATCAGTTGCTGGCAAATGTGGAGGATAATGAGATATGGAATACTCTCAACAGTATTGGTAATAACAAGGCGCCTGGTATCGATGGTTATAATGCGTATTTCTTCAAGACAACATGGAAAATTGTAAAATAGGATGTGAAAAATGCGATCTATGATTTCTTCCAAACTAGTAATATGTATGCAGTAGCAAACTGTACCCTGGTCACCTTAATTCCAAAAAGTTCAGATGCTACGACTATACGGGATATGAGGCCAATAGCCTGTTGTAGTACTATCTACAAAGTAATCTAAAAAATTATAACTAATAGACTTGGAAAGGCAATTGTCAAGGTGGTTGATGAGACTCAGTCAGCATTTGTCCCTGGGAGGACAATTCATGATAATGTGATTCTTACGCAGGAGCTGGTCTGAGGATATGGGAGGAAGAATGTATCCTCAAGATGCATGATTCAACTGGATATACATAAGGCTTACGACACCGTGGACTGGCAAGCATTAGATCAAATCATGGTAGAGCTGGGGTTCCCTCGGATTTTCATAAATGGGTTATGGCTTGTGTTTGCTCAGTTTCCTATCGATTTTCAATTCATGGCACTCCTTCTAACCTTCTTACAGCAAGATGAGGTCTGAGGCAGGGAGATCCCATTTCTCTCTTTTTGTCTGTTCTCATAATGGAGTATCTAAATAGAACCCTCCATAGTTTACATCGAATCCCTGATTTTAACTATCATCCTAAATGTGAAAAATTAAGGATTATGAACTTGTTTTTTTGCAGATGACATCCTTCTATTCACTAGAGGGGATGCTGAATCTCTGAGGTTGTTATTGGAAAAAATTCAAAGCTTCTCAGATGCAACGGGGTTGTGTGTTAGCCAATCTAAAAGCAAACTATATGTTACAGGTGTAGATGAGGCTATCAAAAGAAAGTTCCACCAGCAAACTGGTTTGACAGAAGGTACCCTGCCTGTTAGGTACCTGGGCGTGCCCTTGGATAGCAGAAAACTTAGTGTGCATGCTTGCCAGCCACTAATTGAGAAGATGATGAAAAGAGTTACACATTGGAGTACCCAGCTGTTGTCGTATGCGGGCAGACTTCAACTACTGAGAAGTGTTATATTGTCTATATCAAATTATTGGCTCCAAATATTTCCTTTACCAAAACATGTCATTACCCACATTGAAGCCTTATGTAGGAAATTTCTTTGGATTGGTAAGAACGGGAATAGCCAGAAAGCTCCCGTCGCTTGGGACCACGTTTGTGATAGTATCTCTGAAGGTGGGATGAACATGATCTCATTAGAATAAAGCTACTATGGGGAAATTGTTATGAAACATTTGGAATAAGAAAGATGTTTTATGGATTAAATGGCTGCACCATTATTATGTAAAGAGTGGAGACATACAACACTTCACGCCGGGGGCAAACTCATCATGGATTGTTAAAGCAAATTTTAAGAATAAGATGTCTTGATGAACTCTGTAGTTTGGCAAGGATTTAACACAGCAGGGAAGTACATAATAACCACCATGTACTGTACATTGCGACCTACTAAACCGAAAGTGAATTGGAGGTTTCTCTTCTATGAAAATATAGCAAGACCGCGAGCAGTGTTCATATTGTGGCTGGCGTGCCAGTACAAGCTGATGACAAAGGACAAGATTCAGAAATTTGGAATTTCCAATGATACCAGGTGTGTGTTCTGTACTGATAATGAAACCTTATAACACCTGTTATTTGAATATGGATATACAAAACAAATTTGGAAAGAAGTTCTACAAGATTTCAACATTCACCACGAGCCATATGCGTGGGAATAAGAGCTTCAGTGGGCAACTCGAGCAACGCGAGGAAAAGGCATGAAGGCAAGAATCACTAAAGTCGTTTTTGTTGAGACAATTTATCACGTTTGGATGACTAGAAACAAGTGTGTGTCCCAAAATGAGGGCAGACTAGCCTTGACGAGCAGAGATATAAAAAATATGGTGATGATGAGGGCGAAAAAGTATGACAAAGTATCCAATTATTGTATTAGAAATAACATAGTTGCTTAGCTGATTTTTTATTATTTTTCCTTTGTCCGTTTGAGCCTGGATCGATTGTGATCGGCATTTGTAATGAATGGTTTTTTTTGGTAATATAATTATTCTTTATTCCAAAAAAAAAGTAATATTATTTATTAAAATTCGAATATTAATTATAATTTATAGAATAATTGAATAAAATAAAAATTAATAAATAAAGATATAGTATTAAAAAAATAATAATAAATATTATTTTAAAATAAAGAAAAAATCTAATGAAAAACTTTTTAGGAGAGAGATGAAATATTAATTATCCATTGTTTTCTCATATCAACTTCGTAATTTTTGTGAGTAGCATACATGAAAATATACTGATATTTCATGCTCTAATGCTAATATCCCTTTTCAACCTAATCATTTATTGTGTGACAAATCAATTAACCTTTTATTAGGCAAGTGTGACAAATCATTTATTGTGTGACAAATCAATTAATCTTAGTCAGTCGCAAAGTCGGATATTAAAATTTTCAAAAAAATCAATCTTTTATTAGAAAATCTTGACCAATAGTCAATAAGAATTAGGTGACCAATATTAATTATAATACAAAATTAGTCAAAAACAATCAACACACGAGTTTATTTCCCACTTTGATTATAAAAAAAAAATTAATACATGGAGTTTTCTTTGTATTTGGTTCTGGTGGCTTTGACTGGTGCAGTTATTTTGAATAACTTCCTGTTTCATGTACGATTATGTAACTGATAGCACAACTAGTGCATTTTTAATACAATTTGAATTTGAATTTGGCTTCTTCAAAAAAAAAATACTACATTATTTTCCACAAACAAAAACTTGATGGACCCCACTATCCATCTACATAATCTCCAACTGACATAACATCTCATGCATTAACTTTCTCACCAATATCCAACTTCCTCAATTACTTCTACGGCACAAAAATTTCAAAACAGTAACCAAATACTAAACGGCATAAAAAAGTTCCCTTAATTTCTACTATGATTGATTATTTAATCCTCTAATTTTCTTCATCTTTTTTCACCCAAACCTTTTATCATTCACAGAAACCCCAAAACGCAATGTCGTCTCCAGACAAACCCAAACTCGTTCTTCCTTGGAAAACTCGCCTCTCAATTTCACTCCTAACGGCTTTAACAGACGCCGCACGTCGATCTGACGGAACCATTAACCGCCGTTTTCTCAGCGTCCTAGATCGTAAAGCTTCCGCTAAAGCCACTCCTATTAACGGTGTTTCAACCAAAGACGTAACCGTTAGCGACGAACATAACGTTTGGTTCCGTCTCTACACGCCCGCAGTAACCGTCGCCGGAGATGAATCTGACACCAAAACCGCCTCTCTTCCGGTGATAATTTTCTTTCACGGGGGCGGATTTTCATATCTCTCTCCTGCTTCAACCGTCTACGACGCCGTTTGCCGTAGATTCTGCCGTAAAATCTCCGCCGTTGTTGTCTCTATCAACTACCGCCTCACGCCGGAGCATCCTTATCCGTCGCAATACGACGACGGAGAATCCGTGTTAAAATTCCTCGATGAGAACAAATCTGTGTTACCGGAAAATGCTGACGTGTCAAAATGTTTCCTCGCCGGGGACAGTGCTGGTGCAAATCTAGCACACCACCTGGCGGTCCGGGTTTGCAAAGCGGGGCTCCAGAGGATCCGGATGCTCGGGTTGATTTCAATCCAACCGTTCTTCGGTGGAGATGAGCGAACGGAAGCTGAGATTCGCCTCGAGGGATCGCCGTTGGTGTCGATGAGGAGGACCGATTGGCTGTGGAAGGTGTTTTTGCCGGATGGATCGAATCGGGATCATGGCGCAGTGAATGTTTGCGGACCGAATGCAGAGGATTTGTCGGGGTTGGATTACCCGGATACGGTTGTTTTTGTGGGCGGGTTTGACCCGTTAAATGATTGGCAAAGGAGGTATTGTGATTGGTTGAAGAAATCAGGAAAAAATGCTGAGTTGATTGAATATCCTAATATGATTCATGCTTTTTATATTTTTCCTGACTTGCCAGAAGCTTCCCAGTTGATTATGCAAGTTAAGGATTTTATTCACGAGAGAGTTTAATTATAAATGTTGATCGTTAATTAGTGTCGTAATAATATTGCTATTATTAATTGATAATAATAAGTTCAGTGTATGGTGTGGTATATGTTTACTGCTCACATTTTCAAAGTTTGTTCTTTATTATTACTATATTTTAAAATAAATAAAAAATTAATTCAAGTTTTTTTCTTGAATTTAGTATATGAGTTTGCATAATTTTGATAAAGTCAAATTTGCTGAGTGCATGTGGTTTGGAATTGATACACGTTAAAATAATTGTTGCTATGACTCATCTTCGGCATTTACGAATCACATGAAATTTCTATGAAGTAGCAGACAAATTGAGTCACGCCCATACTTCTGATACTAGTGATATGCATTAACGTGCAATTAACGCACATGGAGACATTTATATATTTGCAATTCCGAGTATGTTAAGTATATTTGCACACAATATATGTAGCACTTTAAATAAGAATAGTTTAACAAGTTTCCACTTATTCTATGCTCGTACAATTTGCAGTAGTATGTTTTTGCCAGTTAGATTAAGATTAAAAGGTTAAAATTTTAAATTAAATATTTTTTAATAAAAAATAAAAATATATTTAAATTTAAACTTTCAATTTTATTCAACGATTCAAAATGTAGCAAATTTGTGCATGATTTTTTAATTATTCGGTTAAAACATAAGGGTGTATATGATATGAATATAATAAAGAGAGTAAGTAAGAGAGAAAATCATTTAAACATGAAAACACCTGAACCAAACACTCAACCTATTACTACTACTTCTTTCTCGCTTCTTAAACTCTGTAAAAAGACTAATTCTCATAAAATAGAAAACCTTATTGAGTACTCTCATGTTCCAGAAGATGCTCAAATTGCTGTCTATGTTGTTACAACAGAGGGAAAACCCATCTACACTGATAAAATAGATGACCACTTCATTTGGGATATTGATCCAACAAGATGTGACCCAGATTGTGACTACTGGATGCATGACAATGATATTGACCGAGATATCATTCTTCCCAAAATAAAGAAAAAGGGAAGGTGTAAACCCTCTCCACCTCCTCAAAGGAGATCTAATCCAGACAATGGTCCATGGGTAGGAATCCATGGAAAAAATAAACTTCTTTGTATCTACAAGGAAAGACTTAAAATTCTCAGGAAAGAAGGGTTGTTACCACCTGATGATCCGACTCTTATTACATGGTCACCAACAAACCATTTTAAACTGCTACATCCTCCAGCTGTTGTTCAGCTAATTCCTTGCTTTATGTATTCAACCATAACTCCGAAGTACGACCGACAATTTCCTGCTTTGGAAAGAAATATGATCCAATCACAGGCAGAACATCCAAACCTTTCATTCAACCGAGTGAAGTCCAGCTCGATGGGAAACTTAAACATTTAACTCAAGCTGAAGAAGTTCTTAATTGGAACTCTGAAAACATGGTTTCTCAAAATGAAATTCTCCAAAACCTTGACAAAAAGGTAGATAAGATTGCTGAAAAAATAGACGAAACTGACGAGGATCTCAAGGTTTTATCCTAAAAAATGCAGAAACATTACAGAAGCTTGAAAGCCCAAGTATCCCAGCTAGATCGGGATTTGCGGCAGATGTTAGAAGAGAGAACTTTTGGTAAAACATTTTACCAAAAGGAAAGAGAAACCAGAAGTCTACAAGGCCAAGTAAAAGAGATATATGGTTTCTTAAAAGCCTCTCATGAAAGAAAGCCCAAGCCCGTTGAAAACTCTTTCTTTGACCCTCATACTTTTCTTACATATTTCAAACGACTAGAAATGTCTTCTCCTTTCTACCCTACCTATGTTTCATCACCACCAGACTAGGTCAAATACATACCTACAACTTACAGACCAAAATCTTCCAAAACTACCACTACCTCAACCTCCAAGACAAATGGGAAAGTTGTCTGCTTGAGCATTTCATCCTCAGACTCTCAAGATATCCCGGAAACACCTCCTCCAAAAATCCAAAAGGAAGAAGAAATTCCTGATAAAGGTTTCCACGCCATGACAATCGCTACAAATTATGATTCTCCCCGGAAAAATTACTCCGAATCACCAAAACAAAAAGGAAATGAGTCATCCTCAGATGGTGACAACAACTTTGATCAAGAATCATCTTCTGATGAAACATCGAGATTTTTTTCAACTAAATCAGAATCTGAAGACAATTATATCCCAAGACTCTTCATGGAAAATATAAAAGAGGAAGAATCCTTTTTTGAAGAAGAATCCCCTGAAAAAACTCTAGTCCCTGATAGGACTAAACCAAATGGCGGTCCTTGGTTCACCTTTGATGATATACCACCTAGCCGCTGAAGAAAGAGACTACTTGAATTTGGAGCTTGGCTTGACACCCAAATGATGAAAACAAGTGCAGATAGCTATAAGATTATTGAAGAATTTTGCTATAGAATGACAGGCATGATGAAAGAATCGTATTACAATCTTGGAGCTTTCAAACAAGATGAGTTACATCGTCTAGAAACTACAGCTAGTGTTCTTAGGGTTCTTCACCGAGAATTTGTCGGTGATATGGAGATATTTGATAGGAAAAACAGACAAGAATTCTTTGAGATAAAGTGTTGTTCTCTCAAAACAAAAAACCTCGACAAACACTATCATAGGATGACACAGAGGTATTATGTTCTTAATGGATACAATGACCCTAGTCTCAAGAATACCTATGTATCCTCTCTACCACAAGAGCTCCAACCAGAAATTCATAGGATGTTAGCCACAACTCAAAAGGATATTAAAACCATAAGTCTTGGTCGGATTCACCAGGTGACATTAGAAGCACTTGAAAAGCTTTGCAGTTTTCATCATCAATTTTCAGAAGTTATAGAACAAAAGTCAAAGTTCACCCAAGCATGTAGGAAGCCCTACCTAGAGATTAAGTGTAAAGACAAAAGGTGTAGTTGTGCAACAAAAAAGAAACATAAAAAATACACCAAATACCACATGACCTTCAAGGGAAAGAAAAGAAAGAATATGAAGTTCTTTAGAAGAAAGCCTTTTAGAGGAAAGGGGAAAAATCAGAGATGTTTTATTTGTGGGAAAATGGGGCATTTCTCAAAAGAATGTCCTAATAATACCCATAAAGTCGCAAAACTGATTAACTCTCTTCAGCCTCTAGAAGGAAACTTCGAATCTTTGTATTATGAACAAAGCTCTGTTGATGAAGAAATGAATTTTGCCCTTCAAAACTCTTCGTCTAATGAAGCATCATTTTTTGAGTCAAAAGGTAATCGATATCTCCTTGTTTACTCCTTTAAAGAGATATGCAGATCTCTTCCTACTACACCACTTCCTTGTGTTGAAGTTCATGTCCTCGCAACAAAGTTTTCCTGTCCGAAAAAAGTTATAGCTTATATGGACATTGGGGCCCAGATTACAATGATGAATCTCGACATTCTCCCAACAGAATCATGGGTGACACATGTGTTGAAATACAAATAGAGTTAGGGTTTTGTTATCGTTCCACAGAGATTGTTCGGAGATATCGCAGTCGTTCTACAGTTGTATATGTTTTAAACTTCAAAGTAACAAGGGGTTTTGGTTGTTTTTAATCAGAACGTTTGCATTCAAATTTAAGTAATAGCGGTAAAAAGATTTGTTTTAACGATTTATAAAAAGCATGTCAAGATTAGGGTTTGACAAACCATTTTGCACGGATAGAATCGACAAAGCTAATGAACTCGTTTAGACGGTAAAGGCAATCACATATCCTCCCAATATGTTTATCTCTAACACATATTGTGAGTTTTACCATTTTGATCCTTTGATGATCTCTCATTCAAACTATCAAAATGACAACATTCAAGTTCAATATTTATGAACATCAACACTCATTACTATCTCTAGCCAATGTGCATTGATGGATGAAAAACCTAGGTAAAGTGTAAGAACACATTTCTCAATCATGAACCAACACAAAGAATAAACCATAGAAACAAAGTTTTTCATCATACATTCATCATCCAAGAGTTCACAAGCTAGAGTCAATACATATACATGCAAAAGAAAGGTTTATCTACCATCTAACCTTGACATAAAAGGAAAATTCGCTCTCCATTGTCATGGGAGCTAAACAAACAAGAAGATGAAGAAGAATATCAAGCATCAATGACGATCTCTCGATGAATGATGCTTCCAATCTTCCAAAATAGGATGCTACATTGTTTACAATGTATTTTGCTCTAAAAAGTATCAAGGATCCCAAGAAAAATACAGAAAAGTCTATTTATAAGGGGGCAGAGGATCGCAGAGCGCGCTAAGCGCGGCCTCATTTATTGCCAAACCGACCTAAAAGCGCGCTTAGCGGGCTCAGGACCGCACTAAGCGGGCTACTCTCTGTAACTAGCTCCATCCCCGCGCTAGGAGCGTGCTTAGCGGGCTTCAAGCATGCTTCAAAAATCATTTTCTTCAAAAACTGCTTCTAGGGAGCCTTCCTTGCTCCAAGCTACACATTTCCATGTAAAAACCTTCAATTAAAACACAAAAGTTAAATAGATGAGTTTAATAATGTAATTAACTATACTACGATTATTAACCGGAAACAATGGTAAAAAGCATCGCTTGTCAAATAAAGATCGCAAAAAGGTGCTAAAAACTATACTAAATATTAACACAATTTAGCACCTAACAACTCTCCCCGACTTGTTTCTTTGTTTGTCCTCAAACAAAGGTAAAATAGACTAGAAGCAAGAGGAAAAACGGATAAGCAAACACAAACAAAAATCAATGGTTCAAACCGAATTGATACGCCTGCAAGTAATGCTCAGCTCCGACAGAATAAAAATATGTATATGAACTAACTTCTAAACATAAATAACAAGCACTCATCATAAGCAAACAAATGCTCAAACAGGAATCACCTAATTTATTCAAATGAGCCAAGCTCAATATATACAAGGGACAAAACACACTCATAAGCAATTGTGCCACATCCAAAACAATTTATGCAATCATCTCACAATTTAATGAAAATAATGGAAACAAAGATCACGAAAGGACTTTTATAGGTTGTAACTTGGTCGGGGTTAAGAAACAAAGGTCATATGTACACGACCATTGAACAAGAAAGGGTAAAATTCATGAAGAGCATTTTCTTTTCTAAACAACCAATCTTGCTCAAACTTTCAAATTATTCTCACAATGCATTCTATCTCTTTTTCTTTTGATTTCTACAATTTTCTTTTTCTTTCTCATTTGATTTTTCATTTATTATTTCTTTTATTTCTTTTTCAATCTATTTTTTATTTTAATTGAGAATGCATTGCCACAATTCCTTCTTCTTTTTTCACACTGAACCAATCTCCCTAACTTCAACAATACTAATACTTAAATCAAGAATGCTCTTCAAAGCGGTTAAAGTTCTGGTTCATGCTTCACGGATACAAAAATTTTTGTTTTAGGCTCAAGAGAGGTTTCTAATGATCACACACTCACAAGGTGACTTGAAGTGATTTATGGAAATGTGGTTCTACTCATAATACTCAAAAATTGCCTTGATTATTTTCAAGTTTCCAAAATTTCAAAACAAAAAGTAAGATTAAACATAAAAAAATTTGAGTAATGCAACAACCACTTAAATCCCTCAATAATTTGTGAACAATGGAGGGAACTCACATTTGTGGTTATGTCTTAATTGATTCCAATATGAACAAATATTCAAAATGAAGAAAAGCTTGAAAATTATGTAAAGTAAAAAGTTCATGTACGTATTAACATTCTACAAAGCACAAAACAGAGTACCTTTGTGCATCAATTCAGAAATTTATCATCACCATCAATGTATGGTGAAGCACATCACTTTTGTACCAAGAAATTAACTTGC
Organism: Lathyrus tuberosus; assembly: GCA_022829125.1. Taxonomy (NCBI): domain Eukaryota; kingdom Viridiplantae; phylum Streptophyta; class Magnoliopsida; order Fabales; family Fabaceae; genus Lathyrus; species Lathyrus tuberosus. The sequence continues at coordinate 8,632,369 of JALAZF010000061.1, forward strand.
TTCATCCATTAATTACCTTAAAATAGAGAACAAACAACCAAAAAAATTCTGAACCAAAAATTATAAACATAGAACATCATCCGCCCGGATGGAAAATTCACTAATAACCAAAAAATGTAACAATTATCCAAAATCAACATCTGCCCGGATGGAGAATACAACAATCCTAAACAAAGTAGATAATAAATAGAAACATACTAATCATAGCAAAATACAAAATACAAGAAAAAAGACACATCAAACCCATCATCAATAAGAACTCGAGCTAGATGCTCCATCGCCTGCTCCATCATCACCATCATCATTATCAACACCTGCCCCATAACCTGCCCCCTCCGGAAAACCATGTCTGCCCTCAGGCCATCTCGCATAAGCCATGAGGTCCTCTCGCGACCTCAAAGAATGATCAATATGTGGCTCCCAGATTTGGAGCTGCAGCTGCATCATCGATTCGTGCATGAATAAAAAGGCCCGCTGGTGAGCCTCGTGCATTGCCCAATTGGCATCAGCACTTGGACCACGAGCACGCTCTACAGGGGAAGCAGCAGCTACAGGAACAACATCAACAAAATTAATTGCCTGCAAACAATGACGAGTTATATAATTATCATCTAGCACAACCAATTTAACATTTCCATGAGTAGGAAGGGTGACACGCGCCCTACTGCACAAGGCCATGATAAGTCCAGGATAAGTCAAGGTACACGCCACCCTATCACCCAACGGTGTAGAACTAACAGCTATCCTCTTAAGCTCACTGGAAATGATCCGTGCCAAGTCCACGGTCTTCTCATCGTCAAGGATATAAGCAATAAGAGCAGCAGTCTCCATAGGAATGAAGGAGGTATGGCTACGTGGCTTAAGGTTGTGCAAAACAACCGCCATCACAATTTGCGCTTCTGAAGTCAACACACTCCTCAAAAACTTGAGGGGTGCTCCATTAGCGCTTAGTTGGTAAGTCTGCCCCCTCACACACAACACTTCCCTTAATTGCTCAGCACTCCAGCTACGCCGAGCCATCATCCTACCAAAATCACATAATTCATCCTCGGCCAGCTGAAGGTGGTTACCCAGGTAAGTATTTATAGCATCCCTTGAGAAATCAATTTCCTTCCCCCTAACCCAAGTTTTGAAACTGGAACGCTCACCATTTGAGGGCAAGGCATTCACATAGAACTCCCTCACGATGTCCAAGTGGTACTCGGGGTAAGGTGAAGATAACTTGTCCCAGCCTCCTCCAGAAATAAGAGAAGCAGTGCGGCGATAGCTTCCCTCCGGATCAATTAGAATAATTCGGTCCGCCCACACCGTTCTCCTTTCAAGTTGCTGATAACGTTGTTATTGCTCAAGCCCAAGGAATCTAGTGCTGTCAAACTGACCGAATGGAGGGCGCCTAGGTGGGTTGGATGAAGAACCAACAACGCGTTGCTTCTTGCGTCCTGACATCTGAAAAGAAAACAAAACAGAACAAACACAAAACAGCAACACATGTTAATGAAAATAGCATCACATACTAAGAATAATCAATGGAAAACAAAACTGAATTAAGAAAAGGGGAGTTTTTCTGCAAATCTCAGACCGCACTAAGCGCGCAGGAGCGCGTTGAGTGGGCTCTGCGAAATGCAGAATAAATCCCCTCTGCAACAGATGGTTTCCAAACATTCTCCTACTTCCTAAACACAGCCCTATTCACAAAGATATACACAGTCACGAATTCACACAATTAAAACCTTAATTTATATACAAAACCTAATTTCTAAATCACAATCCCAAAATTCAGAAATTAAAGTCTCTAACCACATGCAAGTTCACTATTCTAGTACCAATAATGGAATTTGACAACACAAAAGAAAACACAATGAACAAGAAAATTAACTTAAAGGTTCAACCCAAAATGGGTTTTGTTCGTGAAAAATTAAAAGGAAATTGAAGAACTTACAGTTTGTTGATAAAGATTCTGAGCAAGAGAATGAAGTTAATGTAGTTAAGGCACACGAAAAATCCAAAGAACTTTGAAAATTTTTGAAGGAGAAGAGAGAAAATGAGACTTTTTGGTGAGAAAAGGTGAAATGAGGAAGAAACCTTAGAACCCTAACTCATAAAACACGCGCTGGGCCGGGTCAGCATTAGTGGGCCCAAAAAAAGTCTTTTTTTTTTCAAAAAATTGCAGACCGCGCTGAGCGGGCTCAGGACCGCGCTAAGCGCGCTGCTCACTGGAAGTAAAGGGTGATTTTTCTTGAAACTGCGATGAGCGGGCTACTGCGCGCTAAGCGCGCACTGCAAAACACAAACCCCTTCCAGCTGCTCAAATCCAACTTCCAGCAGTTCAAAACATCATTTAGAGCAGCATCAAACATCAACTTTACAAAAAAAATGATTAAAACAGCAAATGGACTAGAAAACGATAAAAACTTACAAAATTGGGGTGCCTCCCAATGAGCGCTTGTTTAACGTCGGATAAGCTCGACGGTCCAAGACGATCAATGAAGAACGTCGAGGAGAACAGAACAATTATCGCGATCAAAGTTACCACCAAGGTAGATTTTCAAGCGTTGACCATTTACGGTCCAACAGTCTTTTTTCTCTAAATCTTCAATCACAATCGCTCCATAACATTTCACCTGTTTCACACGAAATGGTCCGGACCATTTTGATTTTAATTTTCCCAGAAAAAGTTTTAACTGGGAATTAAAAAGCAGTACCAAATGGCCAACCTGGAAGTCCTTTTGCCGGATCTTCTTGTCGTGATAATTCTTTACCTTTTCTTTATACAACCAACTGGAATGATAGGCTGCATTCCGCATTTCTTCCAATTCCTGAAGTTGTATTTTTCTCTTTTCTCCGGCCAAGTTCGTATCAAAATTCAACAGCTTAAGGGCCCACAGTGCTTTGTGCTCCATTTCAACTGGTAAATGGCATGTTTTACCATAAACCATTTGAAATAGAGTTAAGCCAATTGGAGCTTTGTAAGCGGTCCGATATGCCCACAAAGCCTCGTCCAATTTCTGCGACCAATCTTTTCGAGAACTTGAAACAGTTTTTTCTAAAATCCTTTTCACTTCACGGTTCGACACCTCAGCTTGACCGTTCGCCTGTGGGTGGTAAGGGGTCGCCACTTTATGCGATACACCATAATGTTTTAAAACACTTTCAAGAGATGCATTGCAAAAGTGTGACCCGCCATCACTAATGAGAACCCGAGGAGTGCCAAAATGGGAAAAGATGTTTTTCTTCAAAAAATTGATCACCGTTTTGCCATCAGCCTTAGGTGAAGCAATCGCTTCAACCCACTTCGACTCATAGTCAACCACCACCAACATGTACTCGTTTCCAAAAGAGAGTGGAAATGGACCGACAAAATCTATGCCCCAACAATCAAAAATTTCAACTTTTTGTATATTTTGAAGGGGCATTTCATCTCTTTTTCCATTTCCCTCACTTCTTTGACAAGTGTCACAACTTTGCGCATGAAGATGTGCGTCTTTGAAGAGAGGAGGCCAATAATAGTCTGATTGCAAGACTTTCGTGGCCGTCCTCGAACCATTAAAATGGCCGCCATAAGGCGAGTTGTGACAATGCCAAAGAATACTTTGAGCTTCTTCACTAGTGACACACCTTCTCAAAAGGTTGTCACCTCCTAATTTGAACAAATACGGGTCATCCCACACATAGTAATTTGCATCCGACAGGAACTTCCTTTTCTGGTTCCAAGTTAGGTCTTGGGGCACCCAACCAAATGCTTTGTGGTTAGAAAAATCTGCAAACCAAGGTCTAACTTGGACTTTAAACAATTTTTCATCGGGAAATTCCTCTCGGATTTCCTTTTCAGCTTTCGTTACCTCCACATTGATCAAGCGGGACAAATGATCTGCCACTAAATTCTCTGAACCCTTTTTATCCTTTATTTCCAAATCAAATTCTTGAAGTAAAAGGATCCAACGGATGAGCCTTTGCTTCGAATCCGGTTTAGTGAGCAGATATTTGATAGCCTAATGATCCATGTAGATAACCACTTTTGACCCTATTAGGTAAGAACGAAACTTCTCAAATGCGTATACAATCGCAAGCAATTCTTTTTCGGTTGTGGTGTAATTTACTTGCACCTCATTTAATACCTTGCTTGCGTAATGTATAGCATGAAAAGTTTTGTCCTTCCTTTGACCTAACACTGCTCCAACGGCATAATCACTCGCATCGCACATTAGTTCAAAATTTAAAGTCCAATTTGGCCCGATGATGATTGGAGCGGTAATTAGTTTCTCTTTCAAAATTTGGAAAGCAATAAGACATTCATCGTCAAAGAGAAATACCTGATCTTTGTTGAGCAAGTTGCTCAATGCCCTTGCTACCTTTGCAAAATCTTTGATGAAACGCCTATAGAATCCCACATGCCCCAAGAAGCTTCTGATTCCTTTGACGTTGGTAGGAGGAGGTAACTTTTCAATTACTTCAATCTTCGCTTGATCTACTTCAAGGCCTTTGGAAGAAACTTTGTGGCCAAGCACAATTCCCTCCGTCACCATAAAGTTACACTTCTCCCAATTCAACACCAAGTTAGTCTTAACACACCTCTCAAGGACGGTTTCCAAATTCTTCAAACACAAGTCGAAAGATGCTCCAAACACGGAAAAATAATCCATAAACACTTTCATTGTCTTTTCTATGAGGTCAAAGAAGATAGCTTGAACACACCTTTGGAAAGTTGTCGGCGCATTACATAAACCAAAAGGCATATTTCGATAGGCAAAAATGCCAACGGGACAAGTAAAAGTCGTCTTCTCGTGATCCGCCGGGTCAACCGCAATTTGATTATACCCCGAATATCCGTCCAAGAAATAATAGAATTGTTGCCCGGATAACCTCTCGAGCATTTGGTCCATGAATGGAAGTGGAAAATGGTCTTTTCTTGTTGGGGTGTTCAACCTTCTATAATCAATACACATTCTCCACCCCGTCATAATCTTTGTTGGGATTAACTCATTCTTATCGTTTCGGATAACGGTCATGCCACCCTTTTTAGGAACAACGTGCACGGGGCTTACCCATGGACTATCAGAGATCGAGTAGATCATTCCCGCATCCAAAAGCTTCACAACTTCTTTCTGAACCACCTCTTTCATAGTAGGATTCAAGCGGCGTTGTGGTTGAGCAACCGCCTTGAAATCTTCTTCCATAAGAATCTTGTGCATACAATAAGATGGACTAATTCATTTAAGATCGGAAAGAACCCATCCTATAGCTTCTTGATTTCTCTTTAACACTTGAATCAAACGGGTTTCTTCTTTATCGGACAACACGTTGCTAATAATAACCATCTTGTTCCCACTTTCATCAAGGAACACATACTTCAAATTTGAAGGAAACACCTTCAATTCAAGTTGAACATTCTCATCACTTGTGTTGCGGTGAAAATCGGATAACAAGCTATTAATTAACTTGCATCATTTTCTTTTACAACCGACTTTGATTTATCCAAAGGAAAGGTTCAAGATCGTTAGAAAAACCTAAAGGGGGAAGATCTAAGGTTCGGGGGTCGGTTACGCCTAGGGAAGGTATTAGCACCCTAAACGTCTGTAGTACTCTACGGGAACCTCTTGTTAATGTTATCTTATGCTTGCTAAAGGTTCTATGCTAAAGGTTTGAAACCCTAGGGGTTAGTATCTAAGTATACTCAATAAGGCATCGCACCTTACGCCTACGTATCCTCGGGAGTAGAATCAGAGTATGCGCAGTTCTACTTCTACTGAATGATTAACTATGGTCAATATTCAGAGGGGAAATGAGTACAAGCTCATTGTAGAGTTTAAGAACTCTCTAAATCTAGTTGTAATGGACCTATGTTATGTTTTAGTCAATAGGGGAAGTGATTATTCATTAGGATGAATATCACAAAGAGTGTAAGAACTCTCTCCTAAGGCTAGTTGTAATTTCATGGCTCTGATGAGGTCAGGAAATAGGGTTTAGCTCTTATGAGGCTACTAGGTTAAGATGGAGGCTATGACTTTAAGAGTCAACATTAATCACCTTCCTTTGGAATGGGGGGAAAGATAAGTAACAAAAGGTGACAAGTGTCAAGCGCAAGATTATATGCAAAACACAAATTATAATATTCATCAAAGGTTAAGTTCAAAATAAAAACAAGATGATTTGAAATAATAAAACCTAATTAGGTTAAAGATAAACAAAATGAAAACCTAAATAAAATGATTAATTAAACCTAATTAAACCTAAGGGAAATAATTAACTAAATAGTTAAATAAAATGATTAATTAAACCTAATTAAACCTAAGGGAAATAATTAACTAAATAGTTAATCAAAGGTTAAGTTCACCATAGACTTTCACAGGTAAGACACACATGAACATAAGCAAAGCTAGGAACCAGTGACACTTGTCACTGGCGTAACCAGACACGCGTATTGAAATAAGAAATAACAAAAGCCAAGGAAGCAACATAATGGTTGAAAAAAACTCACTCACGAAAACCTCTCTCTCTCTGCGTTGAAAAGCTTCTCAAAACATAGCACGAACCCTCACCGGAAAATCAAAACATCGCCAGAGAAGATGAAGATGTGGCTTGCGATTTCTCTATGGTTTTGTACGTCTCTGCTACTATTCGCTCAAGCCTTCTCTTCGGTGGCTTTCCTTCCCCCCAACGCAGTTCTCGACGGCGGTGGTGCTACAGAGATTTTGGTGTTGTTAGGCTGCTATGATGATCGTTGGCCCCTGCTTGGCTTTCATGATCTTTGTTCGCTCACTTCCAATTCAGGTTCGAAGGCTTGATTCTCACTTATTTCAATTCCGTTTTTAGTTTTGTTTCGTTCTTCTTCTTCTTCCCTTCTTGGTTCGACCTGGATTTGTTTTGATTTTGGTTTTCTGGTTTCGAAAAGGGTTGAAGGGTTTGCGGAGGGGTTGCGTTTGATTTATGAGTTGATTCGATTTGGAGTATTTGGATGGGTTGAAGATGATTTGCAAAATGGGTTTTGTTCGTCGTTGCTCAGAGTTTTGGTTTGTGGTGGATGGTGGAAGGAGAAGGAAGGGATCCGTGTTTTTAAGGATGTTTGATGTGGTTATGATGGTTGGAAAGGGTGGCCCGATTTGATGCTTGAAGTCTGAGGGTTCTATATGGAACCAAGGTTTGAAAAATGAAGGTGAATTTCTCTGAGACTCCCCTGAGGTGGTTTTCGATTCCCCCCTCTTTTAACCCGTCCTCCCCTCCTTTTTATGCAGGTCCATTCTTTTCGGTTTTTGCAGGTAACCGTTGTGACCAGTCCTTGTTACTAGTAGGCAAGGTTTGGTGTACAAAGTCAATCGCAACAGGTTTGTGCAAGTAGCAGTAGTGGTTTGCAGCAGGAATTCAGGGTTGCTTTTGGGCTGTGCAGGTCGTACAAGACGGTTTTGAAAGAGGTTGTGCGGGGCCCCCTTGATGGCACAAGGCTTGGTGAAAGTTGGTACAGAAGCGTGTTAACTTGTTAATGTTTCAAAAACTTATTGCTACTACTTGGAATCTTTGGATTGAAAGTCTGAACCATTTTGTTAATGTGAGTGAAAATTTACCTTATACCAGTATTGGGATTTAGCTTTGTTTTGAACACATTTGTGCTCGCCACTGCTTTGTCTCTGATTGTGAAGATTGAAGAATGGTTTGGGTTCTTTGATCTCCTATTTGTTGCCCTGTTTTGTAATGGTTGCATTTGGTTGTTTTTTATTAACTAGTTGGATTTTGAATGTTCTATCTCGTATTGAGCATAACATTAGTATTGTTGCTTCACTCTCTAGCCATTTGACCATCTGATATTCACTTGTTGTACTTCTATCTTGAGTGATTTGTACATGGTCTTTTGGAAAAAAAAAAAAGAAACAAAGTAAGTGGCGAGCCTTGGTGATGACTTGTAGAACTTTGATGTAAATGAACTTAATGAAAATAGGGGTTTTTGAATGAGGTTGGATAGTTATTGAGATATTGAATTTGGATTAAATTGGAATGAGCTTATTTGAATTAAAAAGGAAATTGGGAATGGATTTTGAAATTAAATTGAATTGAGACATAAACTTGAGACATGAATTAAAATTGAATTGGAATTGGAAAATAAATGATTCAAATATTGAAACTTGAAACTTGGATGAAAAATTGGAACTGAATTGAAATCTTGAAATTAATTAGAATTGAAACTTGAACTTGAAACACTTGAATTTGAAATTGGATTTTGAAGTTGATCTTGAGATTGGAAATTGATATTTGGACGGCTTTGAACTAAAATTGAAAAATGGTTTATGGTTAAAGATAAATGGATAATTGACGTGAAAATGGATAATGCTTCTTTTTTATTAATAAAAGTAATAATAAACTAATTAATATTCTAAATTAAAATTAGTTAGAAACATAAACTAAATGAATAATTAATCTAATTATTTAAACTAATTATTAAAATAAAATTAAGATTAATTTAAATTAATAAAAACAAAACAACTTAAATATAAATGAAATAAAAATAGGCCACATTGAATATAGATTAAAATAAAGACAGATAAAGATATTAACATAAATATAACATCAACTAGCAGAAAAATGAGGGTAAAATTTGGGGTACAACAGTTGCCCCTATTTAAATATCTTCACCGGACGACATGAGAGATGAAGATCCTCATGGGATCAAAGGTGAAAGATATTTAAATACAGATAACTGAAAATTTTACCCTCAGATGCGCAAACATGCAATGCAACAGACATGATGCCGAAAAAGATGCAAAGATGCAGACACAACAAGGCGCCAAAGGACAGACAGGAAGCAAACACAAGATGAGCTTCACTAGGGAAGGAGACAAATTAGTATCCATGAGAAACTCTCACTAGGGATACACGCCAACCAACCAAAGAGACTTAACGGGGAGACTCCAAAGAAACACTAGGGAAAAACCAAAAAACAATCTCCACTGGGGAAAGAAAACCCGGAGAGATAGACTACAGGGGACAAAACAAACCCACACTCTTCCTGGGCATGAAACCAGAAAGAAAAACTTGATCCGGGGATCAGCCTAAAAAAGACAGACAACCAAGCAAAACTTCCTAGGGATTCTTATACTGAAGAGTTCATGATAGGATCTTCAAGAAAAGCCATAAAAGACAGAGACGAACTCTGCGCGCCAAATAAAAACACCTGAAATGAGCAATACAGGTTCAAGATAACCTGATATAAGTAAACGGTCCACGATAACCGAAGATAAACAACTGGAGTTTAAATGGGAGCAAGGTTAATGAGCCAAGAATATACTCTGGTATCCATATAAGAATTGGTTGAGATAACACATAATCTGCTTCATGAAGGAAAACCGGTAGGAGCCAGAAAGGTAATCTCATTGGAGATAGAACCAAGAAATGGGCTCCAATAAAGGTATCTAAAATGATTGATCATCAAGGCTAAACGCAACTAGATGACATTCTAGAAAGGATCCGCAATGAAGGTTGAACCGAAAAAACGGTCCTCACTGGGAAAAGACATCCAAAGTGATGGAACAACAGGTTCAAGTATGACCGGTTGGCATTTTGGAAAAAGAAGAACCTTATTGGAGATTGAACCAAGAAATGGGCCCCTATAAAGTATCTAGGATGATTGATCATCAAGTTTAACGTGACTAAATGACATCCTAGAAACCTCTAAAGTGATGGAACAACAGGTTCAAGTATGACCGGTTGGCTCTTTAGAAGTAACCTCTAAAGTGATGGAACAACAGGTTCAAGTATGACCGGTTGGCACTTTAGAAGTAACCTTGTTGGAGATAGAACCAAGAAATGGGCTCCAATAAAGGTATCTAGAATGATTGATCATCAAGGCTAAACGCAACTAGATGACATTCTAGAAAGGATCCGCAATGAAGGTTGAACCAAAAAATGGTCCTCACTGGGAAAAGACATCCAAAGTGATGGAACAACTGGTTCAAGTATGACCGGTTGGCACTTTGGAAAAAGAAGAACCTTATTGGAGATTGAACCAAGAAATGGGCCCCAAAAAAGTATCTAGGATGATTGATCATCAAGTCTAACGTGACTAAATGACATCCTAGAAACACCTCTAAAGTGACGGAACAACAGGTTCAAGTATGACCGGTTGGCTCTTTAGAAGTAACCTCTAAAGTGATGGAACAACAAGTTCAAGTATGTCCGGTTGGCGCTTTAGAAGTAACCTTGTTGGAGATAGAACCAATAAATGGGCTCCAATAAAGGTATCTAGAATGATTGATCATCAAATCTAATGCGACTAGATGACATTCTAGAAAGAATCCGCAATGAAGGTTGAACCGAAAAACGGTCCTCACTGGGAGAAGACATCCAAAGTGATGGAACAACAGGTTCAAGTATGACCGATTGGCACTTTGGAAAAAGAAGAACCTTATTGGAGATTGAACCAAGAAATGGGCCCTGTTGTACCCTAAATTTTTACCCTTAGATGTCATCTAGCTTTTGTGCATCTTAGGTCAAGCATCTCTGCATTGTTTGAGCTAACCCATATCTTGCAGTTTGTTACTTGTGTTCAAATTAGGTTTACATATCACCATGAAGCTCCACAAGTTGTTTGAAGCAAGTCAAGTCAACAAAAGATCTCCAGTGCAAGAACTTTGGAATTAGGGTTTTGCTCTGAAGAAATCACTGAGAATTTGGCTCTATCAAGTCAAGATTTGTGTGGTTCACTTACCATTTAAGGTCATCTATATCCAAGAGACATCATTCAACAGGAATACAAGAGCTTTGGTCCACAACAAGAGAAGTTTGAGCCTCAGCCTCACTGTGCCTCCAAATTAGGGTTTCTGTGACACTTATCAGTCAATGGCTTTGATTTTCATCAAGATGAACTCCCAAACCCTAATTCTTGATTCTATTGGTTTATCAACATCCTCAAGAGTCTCCTAAGACCTTTAGATGAGAAGGAAGAAGTAAATTTACAAGATTTGACCTCAGTACATTCACAGTCAAAATTAGGGTTTGACTGAGACCCTAATCCTCTGGAATTTTGGTTCAAATGAAGTGTCAATGGTTATAATCATCATAGAATGTCTCATGAAGTGTCCGAAGTATCCATATCAAGTTTCATGAGGTTTCTTGCAAGAGAAGTGGGGTTTTTTACCAAGAAAGATGCCATATGTGAGACTTTTCCCCTAATAGCATAATTTGAAATTACCATAACTCCTAAACCACCCACCCAATTGGAGTGACTCAAAGCTCATTGGAAATCTTTTTTCAAGATCTTCAATTTGTTCCATATGACTTTTTGTCCAAAAATGTTTGGTTTTTGAGTTATGAGGCTTACAAGATATTTTGACCAACCACTTAGAAAATTTTCAGTACTTTTCATCACTCTTTTTCTTAACTTTAACACCATTTGTCACCCATTTCCATTTGGATTCAAGACTTGGGCCCCAAATGAAAGTTGTAGAGCATGATGAGAGCTTTCCAACCATATGTGGAACACTTCATTTGAGTGAACCATTCTCAAGTTATGAGGTTCCAAAGATAGCCACTTCAAGTTGTCAAATTTCTATAACTTAGAATTTTTCTAAGTTCTTTTTGGCAGTTTTGGGCACACGACTTTATGAGTGTTTTTCTCACAATTCAAGGCATCATTTTAACTACCTTTCAACACCAACATTGTAGTATGATGCAAGGGCTTTCATTAGCACCAAAGAGCATGAAATTTGGATCACAAAATCAAGATATATCATGTATGGAACAAGGCTACTCGAAAATGAATTGCACCAAGTTATATCTCAGTTTTGAATTTGAATTTCATCCCCTCTCTCCAAGTACAATGTTCTGATCCATTTCAACAGGTACCAACATCTTCCTTTCCCACAAACCCGTGTGACAAGCTTCCAAAGTACACTCTCTTTTGTACTTTTAAATTGACTTTTACAAGCAAACACCAAGAATACCTTGTGCATATCCTTGGACCACCATATGCAAGCCAAAACACACTACATGTCTCTGACCTAGTTGCAAAAGAAAGAACTTCACTTGGCTCTATAATATTGTGTTCAGAACAGCTATGCTCTTCAAAATCTTCCCACGATTTTCTCTTCAAGAAGAAACCCTTAGTCCACTAGTCATTCACTCTCATTGTCCAGCAAACCCTCTATAAAAGGCACCCTTCTCTCATTCATTTTTCACCAACAATCAACACAAAAAACAACTCTGAAAAGCAAACACTTGGAGTGCCCGAGCTAGCTGCGAGAAAAGGGAGACTTGGTTCTGTTGGGATTTTGGAGGTTAGACAGTGCTTCACCAGGTATTCCCTTCCTCATATTTTTTTCCATACTAATCATGCTCATGTTGTTCATATCATTACTGTGATCACCCTATATTTAAGATCATGCTAAAGGTTTGCTTTGAACGTTTTAGTGTGTATGCGCGTTGGTATCCATATTGCACACTGATGGATATGTAGTTAGTATGGTTGTGTTAACGCCTTCAAGTTATGACTGCTCTTGTGAATGTTTTCATCCTATAACCATGTATATTTTGTGAGACTGTCGTGAACCCAGTCTAGTCTCTTTATCTTTTTGATTTGAATCCCCATGTCTAAGATATCATGCTCACATATACAAGTTCAGTTAAACCCCATATTGATTATGTTGGTAAAACTTTTACCCTTAATGACAAGTTGAAATAATGTTAGTAATGTTGTTTAATGTTGGTATTATGCCTTGCCTTTGTCTTTCATGCCTCTGCCATGTCCATATAATGCTGAGATTGTTTTGAACTAATAGCTTAAATGTATGCTGGCTGTATGGTGTTATTCCAACTCATTTGAGTTTTTACTATTAATGCTTGTTCATGATATCGTGTGAGGGAGGTCAGGAGTTTGTGGTTTATTACGTGTTGCTGTCAAGTTTTAAAACAAGTATGTTTGGTTCAGATTTGAAACAGATTGTGTTTTATCACTTTTTCTTAAACTGAGTTTCAGTTTTGGACCATGGTTTACTCTTGCTTCTTGTTGATAATATAGTCATTATCTTATCCAGACGAGGGTTTATTATGGTTCTATGTTTTGAATGCTTCAAAATGATATTTTACTTCATGATGTTTGGTTGTGATTTGAAGGTTGTATGTGAGTTTGAAGATTGATGATGTTTTGAGGTTGTTTCAAATTGAACACGATGGTTTTATTGCATTGCTGCATGTTTCATTTGCCATGCGCGTTTCTGATTGGCCAACCTTGTTGTTTTGTCGTATTGTGTATTTAAGTGAACAATGACCAATTAATTTCACGTTACTATACCATCAGAACATGTATGTGCGCGTGTTTTTTTCCATTTAATATTTTCATTGAACGTTTGGTTTATACTTAATCTAAGGCGTATATGTATTGGATGTACACGCCGTCCCAACGGTCACACACATGCACTTGTCATAGCCTCTCACTCACATGACATGGGTTCGATCCTGCGGATCAACCCTTTTGGTCCTTTTTTATTTCGCCTGTGTTTCTTTTTTTTCCTCTTAGGCCTTGCGCCCTTTTTGATATTGCCACCCCCATTTCTCCTGGCCCATTTCATTTTATATCCTTTCTAACTAAGTCAGTTACTGAATGTACCCCTCCCCTGCGCTTCTTTTTCTTTATTTTTTTTTATTTTCTGTTTTTCATCATTTTCTTTTTTTTTTAAAAAGGAAACCTTTTTATTTTATTTAGTTTATTTAAACATTTTCCTTATTTCAAAAAAACTCCAAAATATTTATTTTAATTTTATAATTTGTTTCTTAATTGTTTATTTGAGTATCATTAATTAATATGTGAAGTATTTCTAATTGTTAATTGTTGTATGATTAATCAATTTGTATCTTAATTTTTTTAATTGTTAATTGTTGTGTTAATTTGTTAATTTGTATTTTAATTGGTAATTGTTGTGTATTTTAATTTCAATTGTTAATGTTTAATTGTGTTGTTAATTGTTAATTTTAATTTAGTTGTTAATTGTTAACCTTTAATTTTAATTATCAATATGTATTTTAATTGTTAATTTTAATTGTTAATTGTTAATTTTAATTGTATTGTTAATTGATAATTTTAATTGTTAATTGTTAATTTTAATTGTATCATTAATTGTTAATTGTTAATTGATTATCACCTTTGGATTAATTGTTAACATTATTTATGAGCATCTTGTTGATCTTGTGAGGGTTTATTTCACTAATGGTTTGTTTAAGTCTTGAACTAATTTATCCATGTTTAAATTTATTATTGTTATTTCTGTGCTTTTGTGGTTAGCATTTATTTCGCTAAAACTATTATAACAGCAAGAAGTTGAAACATGAAGTTCTAAGTTGCTGCACTCAACATGTCGAATGAAGATGTCCCATACCAGCTCATAGGACATCGCGTTGTGGATTCAGTTTTTAAAGCAGATTCTGTTACTAAGAATTGTTACTAAATATTCTGTGAATATTTGGTTATCCTATGTGGCATCCAAAGCATTTTTGGATTGTGATTTTTTGTTGGTTTTTCGGATGTGCTGTTGTTTCTAATTATGGAGACATAATAGGAAACTTTGGATTGAAAACCTATTTTGTTGGAGTTAATTTTGCAGATTTGAGAGCAGTCTATTTGCTGCATTTTTGAAGCCCATTTCAGTCCAGATTAAATGCTATATATTGACTGATGTAAACCTAGTTTAGGTGTGGAACTTACTTGTGTTTTGTTAGGGTTTCGAGTGTATTTTGTGAGCCTAACTGGTATCATTCTGATAACAGTATAAGGACTGGTTTTTGTGTTGTAAGTTCTGTCAAGTTACTCATAAGCTTTTAAGCATTGAGTTTCTTGTGTGTCAATTCTCATAAGCTGTGAAGTATTGAGAATTGTGTGTTTTGAAAGTGTGACTTTCGGTTTGTTTCTTGTGTGGAAAGGTACCAATCACGGGTTGTGGTTGTAGAGGGATTTGAGGAGGGCCTCATACCTAGGTGGGTCTTAGGTAGAAGTCATAGGAAGGGTAGTGATTAAGTGATCAGATTATTCGGTTATTGTATGATCTGTGAATTGATACTATCGTATATTGGTTTCGTACCTGGCTTGGTAGCCCCCAGAGTAGGTGTGTTAGACCGAACTGGGTAAATATATCATTGTGTTATTTACATTCTGCACTGTTATTTTTATTGCTATCTTGTTCATTGTGTTGGATATCAGTGTCTCGACATCTGTATAGGACATCTGATATCTGTGCCAGAATTTCAATTGGCATCAAGAGCTTGCACCCTTTTTTGGTTCTGGGTGAGATTCAGGGAAGGTACTTTCTGGTACAATGGACAAGGATGGAGGATTTCTGAACAAACCACCTCTGCTTGATGGTTCCAACTATGACTATTGGAAACCAAGGATGATAGCATTCATCAAATCCATGGATGATCAAGCATGGAAAGTTGTTATAAAAGGATGAGAGCCCCCAAAGGTTAAAGATGAAAAAGGTACCCTTACTGATGTGGTGAAGGAAGAGGAAGACTGGGATGATGCAGATTACAAAGGGTCCGTGGGAAACTCTAAAGCCATGAATGCATTGTTTAATGGTGTCAACAAGAATATCTTCAGGTTGATTGAACATTGCACCATTGCAAAAGAGGCGTGGGAGGTCTTGAAGGTTGCTCATGAAGGGACTTCAAAGGTGAAGATGTCAAAACTTCAGCTTCTCACTAGCAAGTTTGAGAGTTTGAAGATGAAAGAGGATGAGAGCATTCATGATTTTCATATGAACATTATTGAGATAGCTAATGCCTCTAGTGCCCTAGGTGAAAAGATGTCTGACAGCAAACTGGTCAGAAAAATCCTCAGATCTCTACCTAAGAGATTTGACATGAAAGTGACTGCTATAGAGGAAGCTCAGGATATAGACAAGATGAAGGTGGATGAACTGGTGGGATCTCTTCAAACATTTGAATTAGGGATCAGTGAAAAGTCTAAAAAGAAGAAGAGCATGGCTTTTGTGTCAAATGCTGGTGACTCAGAAGATGAAGGTGATAGGGTCAGAGATGAAGGGGTGTATAAAGATCTGGTATTACTTGGAAAACAATTTAACAAAGTGCTGAAAAGGATTGACTGGAAGTCGAGAGCAAATGCTCAGAACAAGTCACTCGACATCAGTAAGAACCAGGATGGAGGCAGAAGATCCAGAACTGAAGAAGACTCCAATCAAGGGAAGAAAGTTCAATGCTTTGAATGTGAGGGATATGGGCACATAAAGACTGAGTGTCCCACGTATCTCAAAAGGCAGAAGAAGGGCTTATCAGTGTCTTGGTCAGAAGGAGAGTCTGAGAGTGATATTGAAGAAGAATCAGCAAAATTGGTGACAGCCTTGACTGGAATCTGTAAGGCTGATGGAGAAACTACTTGTGAGTCTGACTCTGACAAAGAATCCTATGTTGGAGAACTCACTAAGGAAGAAGTATTCACAGGGTTTTCAGAGTTGTGTATCAAGAATGAAGAAAAGTGCCAGATAATATTGGAACAGAAGGTTCTGATAGCTCAACTAGAAGCTGAGAAGGAAGAACATCTATCAACCATTGCTGATCTGAAAGAGGAGGTTGAATGGCAAAAGTCAAAACTTGACAATATGACCAAATCTATAAGAATGCTGAACAATGGTACCACACAGCTGGATGAGATTCTTCAAACTAGGAAAGAAGCTGGAAATGTGCAAGGGCTTGGTTTTAACAATCAAGCAGAGACTTACAAGAAGCCTGTATTGAAGTTTGTTCCTCAGAAAATAAAGCAAGAAGAGGGGATGTCGAATCACAAGTTTCAACATCAGATGAAGCATCATAAAAGAGTTTGTAGATCAAAGTATAAACCATGGAGATGTCATTACTGTGGAAAGATTGGTCACTTAAAGTCCTTTTGCTACAAGCTGCACGGCTATCCCAAAACTGCTCAGCAACAAAATAAAGGACAGAGTTGGGGTAAAGTGAAGAGAAGATGGATTCCTAGACAAATGATGGCTGGTCTCATCGCACATACCTTTCTTAGAGCATCTGCAAGAAAAGATTGGTACTTTGACAGTGGCTGTTCAAGACACATGACTGGTGTGAAGAAATTCTTGTCAAATATCAAGCTTCACTCCACCAATTATGTCACTTTTGGGGATGGATCAAAGGGTGAAATAAAAGGTGTTGGAAAGCTGGACTACACTGGACAACCAAATCTGGATTGTGTTCTATTTGTCAAAGGGCTGGCCGCAAATTTAATCAGTATAAGCCAACTGTGTGATGTAAGTCTCAAAGTAAATTTCACCAAATCTGAATGTCTAGTAACCAATGAGAAAGATGAAGTTATTATGAAGGGAACCAGGTCTAAGGATAACTGCTATCTGTGGAATCCTCAAGAACTTGAAAGTCTGTCTACTTGTTTGATGTCAAAGGAAGATGAAACCAAACTGTGGAATCAGAAATTGGGTCACTTACACCTAAAAGGGATGAAGAAAGTTATGTCAAGTGAAGCTGTAAGAGGTATTCCCAAGCTGAAGATTGATGAGGATAAAATATGTGGTGAATGTCAAGTTGGGAAGCAAACAAGGGTGTCACACAAGAGGCTTCAACATCTTACCACAACTTCTAGAGTTCTGGAACTTCTTCACATGGACTTAATGGGACCTATGCAGGTTGAAAGTCTTGGTGGGAAGAAATATGCCTATGTTGTCGTAGATGACTACTCCAGATTCACCTGGATAAGTTTTATCAAAGAAAAGTCTGAAGTGTTTGCAGCCTTCAAAGAGTTGTGTCAAAGGATTCAACGAGAAAAGGATTGTGGTGTTATTCGAATCAGAAGTGATCATGGGAAAGAATTCGAAAATAGAAGGTTTGAAGAGTTCTGCTTATCTGAGGGAATCACACATGAATTCTCATCACCGATCACTCCTCAGCAGAACGGTGTGGTGGAACGCAAGAACAGGACTATACAAGAGTGTGCAAGAGTCATGATTCATGCCAAAAAGCTTCCATATCATTTTTGGGCTGAAGCCATGAATACTGCTTGCTATATACACAATAGGGTGACTATCAGATCAGGTACTTCTGTCACTCTTTATGAGCTATGGAAAGGTAGAAAGCCAAACGTGAAGTATTTCCATGTGTTTGGGAGTAAGTGTTATATCTTGCCGGATCGTGAGCAGAGGCGAAAGATGGATCCTAAGAGTGAGGAAGGAATATTTTTGGGATACTCTACAAACAGTAAAGCATATAGGGTATTTAATTCCAGAACTAAGGCGATGATGGAATCCATAAATGTGGTGGTTGATGACTCTGGCAAAGATGAAAATGTCTCAGATGATGTTGGAGCATGTCTGCCCATGAACAATGAAATCTCCCAAGACATAGAGTCTGTAGAAGATAGTGCTCAAGAAACCAACACTAGACCTGAGAATGAAGAGGTAGAGGATGCTAACAGGGGACCCTCTATAAGGATTCAGAAGGATCATCCTAAGGAATTATTTATTGGATATCTGAATGAAGGTGTAAGAACCAGAACGAGGGAGACTGTGTCAAATGCATGCTTTGTTTCAAAGATTGAACCAAAGAATGTCAAAGAAGCATTGACAGATGAGTTCTGGATAAGTGCTATGCAAGATGAACTTTGTCAATTCAAGAGGAATGAAGTCTGGGAACCGGTACCACGACCAGCAGGAACAAATGTGATTGGAACAAAATGGGTTTATAAGAATAAGTTTGATGAACAAGGAGTTGTTACCAGGAATAAAGCCAAATTAGTTGCTCAAGGATACACACAGATTGAAGGAGTAGACTTCGATGAAACATTTGCTCCTGTGGCTCGATTGGAATCTATCAGATTGCTGCTAGGAGTGGCATGTTTGTTGAAATTTAGATTGTTTCAAATGGATGTCAAGAGTGCTTTTCTGAATGGCTATCTTAATGAGGAAGTCTATGTTGAGAAGCCTAAAGGGTTTTTGGATCCAAATTTTCCTGATCATGTTTTCAAGCTGAAGAAGGCTTTATATGGGCTGAAACAAGCTCCACGAGCTTGGTATGAAAGACTGACTGAGTTCTTAGTCAACAATGGATACAGGAAGGGTGGTATTGATAAAACACTTTTTGTCAAGGAGAAGGATGGGAAACTAATGATTGCTCAGATTTATGTAGATGATATTGTGTTTGGTGGGATGTCGGATGAAATGGTCCAACATTTTGTCAACCAAATGCAGTCTGAATTTGAGATGAGCTTGGTAGGTGAATTGACCTACTTCCTTGGATTACAAGTCAAGCAGATGGAAGATTCCATTTTTATTTGTCAGAGCAAATATGCGAGGAACATTGTGAAGAAGTTTGGACTGGATAATGCCAAGCATAAGAGGACTCCTGCTCCTACTCACTTGAAGTTATCCAAAGATGAAAAGGGAGTGGCTGTTGAACAAAGTTTGTATAGAAGTATGATTGGCAGTCTGCTGTATCTTACAGCAAGTAGGCCAGACATAACTTTTCCTGTCGGTGTGTGTGCAAGATATCAAGCAGAACCCAAGGTCAGTCACATCAATCAAGTGAAGAGAATTCTAAAGTATGTGAGTGGTACATGTGATTATGGGTTGCTTTACTCCCATGACTCAAGTCCCATTTTAGTAGGTTACTGTGATGCTGATTGGGCTGGAAGTGCTGATGATAAGAAGAGTACCTTTGGAGGATGTTTCTTTTTGGGAAATAATCTTATTTCATGGTTTAGCAAGAAGCAGAATTCAGTATCCCTTTCTACTGCTGAAGCTGAGTACATAGCAGTTGGTAGTAGTTGTGCTCAACTGGTATGGATGAAGTAGATGTTATCTGAGTATAATGTCACACAAGATGTCATGACACTATTTTGTGACAACCTGAGTGCTATTAATATTTCAAAAAATCCCATTCAACACAGCAGGACTAAGCACATTGATATCAGGCATCACTTCATCAGAGAACTTGTGGAGGACAAAGTCATAACTCTTGAGCATGTGAGCACAGAAAATCAGCTTGCTGACATATTTACCAAGGCTCTGGATGCAGTTCAGTTTGAAAACCTGAGGAGCAGACTTGTGGTTTGCATTCATGAAGAACTTTAGCAATTAATGTTCCTCCTGGCTGCCAGATTGAAAAAATTAAAAGAGGTTCTGGTAGTGCAGTATGTGAATAGAGGGAAAATGCTGAAGGTTGAGCATGACACTTGGTCATGTGATGTGGTGTTTATTCTGGTTTATGTTTACTTTGACTTGTTCTACTTGCCTTTGTCATATTTATGGCTAAAAAGGGGGAGTAGTATGTCTATGCGGGGAGTGCTTATATGCTTGTGCTGCTGCAGTAGTTGAGGGGGAGACTTGTGGAATTGTGGACTGTTGCTGTAGTTGAGGGGAAGTTTTGCTATGATGCTATGATGTGTTGTTTACAGCTGAAGGGGAGTGCTGCTATGCTGGATTTTTTTTTGCTGTGTGCTGTTGGTAGTTGGTGTTTTCGCTGCTGTCTGATATATGGATTTTTTGTGTGCTTCTTTACAAGTTTTTTGTGTGTGTGTGTAGTTTTAACCAAAATAAGCCAAAGGGGGAGATTGTTATTTCTGTGCTTTTGTGGTTGGCATTTATTTTGCTAAAACTATTATAACAGCAAGAAGTTGAAACATGAAGTTCTAAGTTGCTGCACTCAACATGTCGAATGAAGATGTCCCATACCAGCTCATAGGACATCGCGTTGTGGATTCAGTTTTTAAAGCAGATTTTGTTACTAAGAATTGTTACTAAATATTCTGTGAATATTTGGTTATCCTATGTGGCATCCAAAGCATTTTTGGATTGTGATTTTTTGTTGGTTTTTCGAATTTGCTGCTGTTTCTAATTATGGAGACATAATAGGAAACTTTGGATTGAAGACCTATTTTGTTGGAGTTAATTTTGCAGATTTGTGAGCAGTCTATTCGCTGCGTTTTTGAAGCCCATTTCAGTCCAGATTAAATGCTATATATTGACTGATGTAAACCTAGTTTAGGTGTGGAACTTACTTGTGTTTTGTTAGGGTTTCGAGTGTATTTTGTGAGCCTAACTGGTATCATTCTGATAATAGTATAAGGACTGGTTTTTGTGTTGTAAGTTCTGTCAAGTTACTCATAAGCTTTTAAGCATTGAGTTTCTTGTGTGTCGATTCTCATAAGCTGTGAAGTATTGAGAATTGTGTGTTTTGAAAGTGTGACTTTCGGTTTGTTTCTTGTGTGGAAAGGTACCAATCACGGGTTGTGGTTGTAGAGGGATTTGAGGAGGGCCTCATACCTAGGTGAGTCTTAGGTAGAAGTCATAGGAAGGGTAGTGATTAAGTGATCAGATTATTCGGTTATTGTATGATCTGTGAATTGATACTATCGTATATTGGTTTCGTCCCTGGCTTGGTAGCCCCCAGAGTAGGTGTGTTAGACCGAACTGGGTAAACATATAACTGTGTTATTTACATTCTGCACTGTTATTTTTATTGTTATCTTGTTCATTATGTTGGATATCAGTGTCTCGACATCTGTATAGGACATATGATATCTGTGCCAGAATTTCAATTATGTGTCTGACTTGGATGTGTGAATTTGGTTCTTCTTTAAACCATCATCCTTAATTAATGTCATTCTCTTTATCTTGTGAGTGTTCTTTATGTTTGTCTTCCTTAAGATTGAAACATATTGATATGTCCTCATAATGATCATGTCCATCTTATCCATGCTTTATCATGAAGAATCTTGCCATCCTTATGCTTGTGTTGCTTTGTATCAATGTTTTATCTTTTATCATGTCTTTATCTATTGTTATATTATTCTTAAACTGTTTTCCCCCCATTCGAAAGGAAGGTTAAACATGTTGACTCCTAAAGTCATGACCTCCCACCTTAACCTAAGTAACCTCTTAGGAGAAAACTTTATTTTCTTGGCCTCATCAGAGCCATAGAAATCATAACTAGCCTTAGGAGAGAGTTCTTAAACTCTTAGTGATATTCATCCTAATGAATCATCACTTTTCCCCTACTGACTAAAACATAATCATAGGACCATCCAACTAGATTTAGAGAGATCTTAAACTCTACAATGAGCTTGTACTCATTTCCCCTCTGAATATTGACCACAGTCAATCATTCAGTAGAAGTAGAACTACGCATACTCTGATTCTATTCCCGAGGATACGTAGGCGTAAGGTGCAATGCCTTATCGAGTATACTTAGATACTAACCCCTAGGGTTTTCAACCTTTAGCATAGAACCTTTAGCAAATATAAGATAACAGTACAACAAGAGGTTCCCGTAGAGTACTACGGACGTTTAGGGTGCTAATACCTTCCCTAGGCGTAACCAACCCCCGAACCTTAGATCTCTCCCCCTTTAGATTTTTCTAACGATCTTGAACATTTCCTTTGGATAAATCAAAGTCGGTTATAAAAGAAAATGATGCAAGCTAATAAATAGCTTGTTATCCAATTTTCACCGCTACAGAAATGGCGACTTCACTGGGGAAAGTTAGACCTATTGCTGGTCCCTTCCTAAGAGGGTTAAGCCTATCTTGTTTGTATGTTATTTATGTTTGCTTATTTACTTGTATATGCTTATGTATGTCATATTTGCTTATATATTTGTATATCTGTTCTTGCTTGGCATTTTTCTGTTTAATTTGGGTTGACGTGGTATCTATGAGTGAGATAAGTCCTAACCCGGACTTGAGAGAACACATATGTTTAGGAATTGGGGACATAGTCAAGGGAACTTCGAGGGAGAAATCCCAAAGGAGGGAACTTGAAGTCCACACTCAGTTGAGACCCTCTCGGAAGTGGTATATGTTGAACGAGCAATCATGAATGCGTTACTACTTTCGACCTAGGAGCCAGAGATACTGATGACCTTTAGTTATCCCTTTACCCCACTTGGCCTATTTAGGACGTAATGCGAGGACTATGAGGGAGCAATCCCAAATGGTTGCTACGCGATACTACACTCAAATGAGACTCTCTTGAGAATTTTATTGATCACCAAGCAATTGGAAAGTCGATAAAATCTGAAAGATGGGTTATCGACTCTGGGAACATTTTAGAACCTTGTCTTGCAGGTGAAACCCATAGTACATACCTTTGGGATGGGTAGACCTTTGACTCCATGCTCGTGACTCTTAACTTAGGTTTCTCTGTATGCTTTGTGCTTATCTGTTTGTGTGTGTTTGTTGCATTCATCCTTGCATCATATGCATTGTGTATATTCAAGGGATT
This sequence comes from Lathyrus tuberosus, assembly GCA_022829125.1. Taxonomy (NCBI): domain Eukaryota; kingdom Viridiplantae; phylum Streptophyta; class Magnoliopsida; order Fabales; family Fabaceae; genus Lathyrus; species Lathyrus tuberosus. The sequence continues at coordinate 8,655,588 of JALAZF010000061.1, forward strand.
CAACTTTGTTTTGCAAACTTTATAGGATGGATTTTGAAAAAAGGAAAACAAAGAAGTACACCTTCATTAGTCCAAAATTAGAAGATTTAAAGAATCTGGGTAAGCCAATCAATGAATCAACAACATTCCAAGACAAGTATGGGAAGATTTTCTCTCTGATGAAGACAAAGATGGTAGATGGGGTGCTCCCTACTCTCATACAGTTTTATGATCCCATGTACCATTGTTTCACTTTTCTGGATTATCAGTTGATGCCCACGCTCGAGGAGTATGCTATTCTAGTTGGTATTCCTATTACCCCAAACCTTCCTTACTCTGGTTTGGAAAAGACGCCTAAGGAGAAGGAAATTGCAGAAGCGGCACATCTCAAGCTGTCAGAAGTCAAGGCTAACTTGGTTGTCAAGGGAGGACTTTTTGGGTTGCCTGCCAAGTTTCTAATGGAGAAAGCCAGTTATTATGCTAGCATGAAAAATATGGTGGATTACGAAGCTGTTATGGCCCTTCTCATCTATGGGTTATTTCTGTTTCCCAACATTGAGAACTTCATTGATATGAAGGCAATCAAGATCTTTATCATTGGAAATCCAGTTCCAACATTGCTTGCAGACGCCTACCATTCAGTGCATTTGAGGACTGCTCATAAGGGAGGGATGGTAACCTGCTGTGCCACACTGTTGTATAGGTGGTTTATTTCCCACTTACCCCGCTCTAAGACCTTTTGGGATCTCCAAGATGGACTTCTTTGGTCAAAAAAGATCTTGTCTCTCACCAACACCGATCTAGAGTGGTACCACCCATTGCTCAAAGGCAAAGATATGATTGTTAGTTGTAGAGGATTTGCTAATGTACCTCTGCTTGGCACAAAAGGAGGCATAAGCTACAATCCAGCTTTGGCTTGTCGCCAACTTGGTTATTCTATGGAAGCTAAGCCCAACAACATTTACTTGGAAGGTTTGTTATTTGAAGAGGATAAGGACCCTGTACTTAGGGAAAAGATGGCTCACGCTAGGCGTCACGTTCACATAAGAGGTATCTCTGCTTTGGGGGAACCTGAGTGTTTGGCTTCAGAATCCTACACTCAGTGGGTGTAAAAAAGGGCTGTTGACTTGAAGATGCCATATGATCGTCATGATCCCATCCCATTAGCTCCCAGAGATCCTGTTCTTTACTTCACAAGCAATGAGGATGAATTGAAGATCCAGCTGGCTCAAGCAGAACGAGAAAGGAATGCATGGATAAACAAGTATCATATTCTTGACTTTGAGATGAACGAACTTCAAAAGAGTCTCAGGAGGAAGGAAGAAGAGTCTGTTAGAAAGAGGAAGTCGCAAGGAGATTTATTTTCTCCTAGTACATCATCTCCACCAGAACCTTGGAAGTCACAGTTAGCCAAGCTCGCTGTTGAGAATGAGAGGTTGCAGAAGGAAAACCAGAAGCTCACCATGAGATTGATGGGAGAAGATTGATCGATGGTTTAGAACTTAGATTTCTTTATTTCGTACTCTGTATTTTGGCTTTTGAAGGTGTAACTATCTCTTTTTGTAATTCAAACTTTATTATTAATGAAATGAAATGGGATTTTTCTTCTAAGAAAAAGGTTCCTTAAAATTTGCAAGATACAATGTTGAGTTTCCTTGAATTACACCCACCATTTAGCTTGTATTTAGCTTGCATCAGCATCTCATTTGCATTTTTGCATGTGCATGTGCATTCTTCCGCGTCTTATTGTCGTCTTGTTCCTAGCACCCGTCACCCTGATTTTCCGACTCGACAAGGATACCTAGCCTTATTTAGGACAATGGCAATGATGAAGGAAATTCTGAAGAACCAGGAAAAGCTGAAAGAAGAAGTCAGAATCCTCAAATGCCAGATGAATTGGGTTCTAGAAACTTTGCAAGCTCTAATGGAAAAGGGGAATCACTTTCACCCTATCATACCAACATTCAACGATCAAGCTTCCATTTATCAACCAGTTTCTCAATCACCAATCTATCAAGGAGCGCCCAACGCTCCTATTTATCCACGACAAACTCAAGTTTCTCGTCAAAACGTTCCAGATAAGAGACGGGGTGGTAGGCCTCTGATTCCTTCCATTCCTATGATGTATACAACGTTGTATCCTTCTTTGGTGCAACATAGATTAATAACTACGAGGTCATCATGCCCACCTCCTGATCCGCTTCCATCTTCCTACAATTCCAATGCTCATTGTGCATTCCATGAAGATGCACTAGGTCATGACTTAGAAGGTTGTTTTGCTTTGAAACATATTGTGAGGGATCTAGTGGAAAGAAATTTTTTATCTTTCAATGACTCCCAGTCCAAGAACAATCCTTTGCCATCTCCTGAGGATCTCCCATACCAGCCAGCCTGTGGTCTTGTTCCTTGGCTAGAATGTAATCACCGTCAGGTGTCTACCAAAAGGGCGTTTCAGACTCCAACAGATGATTCTCCTCGAGGTTCTCAAGGCCGAGATAAGAAGAAAAGCTCTGTCAAAAGAGGAAAATTTAACCACCAGCCTATCCCGGTGCCGTTAAGCAAACTTTTCCCACTGTTGATGCAAAACAAGCTGATAACTCCACGACTTCTCACACCTTTCCGGGGACCTTGGTATGATCCCAACCTAACCTGTGAATTCCATAAGGGAGCTGAAGGGCATGATTTGGACAATTGCCGAGCTTTAGGATATTTTGTGCAAGAGCTGATCCATGACAAGGAGTTAATCTTCGAAGAAGACCGCCCAAAGACTGAATGAAAATTCCACACTGGGACCATCGGGCATCCCATTGAAGAATGCAAGGAATTTGAAGAGAAGCTGATGAGCTTGCTAAAGAAACTGAAACCTCAGGAGGATACTTCAGACGCTGGTACCTCAACTTCTGAAGCGAAAGGTAAAGGACCTGCAAGGCCTCTCAAAGTTCGATATCACAAGGAACAAGTGATTGGTGGTGAAGACCTTTGTCCGTTCGGACTCGGAAACTGAAATCTTTGGTTGGCTGTGCTTTGTATTTCCTTTAATTGTATTGATAGTTGCATATGAGCTTTGTTGTACCTTTAAATTGGCAACATTAATGAAATATTTATGCATCTTTTGGTTAAATCCATTCGTTTCACTCATTTACATTTATAAAAGCATATATATCTTTTTCACCCCTTTTTGAAACTTTTGTTAAAGCAACGATTAGGGAGGATGATGAAAACCCCGTGTTCATAATTGCTGTGATATGCTTTCAAATTAACCTCGCCGAGGATGTAAGGCATTGTTTCAATTCATCCCTCGTTAACCCTTCGAGCCTAGAAGTAGGAGTTTTCTTTCTTCATACAAAAAACCATAATCTCAACCTTGGGGCAGGGTAGTTCTCAATTTAACTTGGATATGCATTCAAACACGAGTGTTTCACATAAGGCGCCAGTCAGCTTTCAAATCAAGTGACTTCCTGTTTTTGGAGAATTGAACGTATATCTTGAGTTAACTGAGCGTAGGATTTGAGCCTTTATCTTTTGTTTCATAAACCATGAACCATACTACATAACAACCCCTAAAAGACCTAATTGAGGTGAGGTTGTTTTGAAAAGCATACTACACAAAGGTTGAGTAACCTGACTCCTAATAATCTTTGTTACTCGCGTGTGTTAGTCACTTCCTTAATGACTAGACCCACCATTGTTTTTGACTATTTAATCATTTCACTGAGCGTTTTTTATCAAAGCTTTATTTTCAAACTTTGCATTAAACCTTTGCATTAAATCTTGCCAATTTTAATGAACAACACTTGTTTGCAATACCATTCGATATCAAGGAATCCCAACAAACGCGGTCAGTCAAGGAATTGAACTTGATACAGGAAATTTGACTCAGTCAGGGGCAACCAAGTATGAGGTTTGCCAATCTATTATCCCAAGAGTTGTCAAATCAGAGGCAGAATTCTGCAAATTTAGAATATTGGGGCAAATATTCTTGAGATCGTCTTATGACTAGTTTTGTCTTCAGTAGCCCATCAGCAGGGGAAAATCCGTTCCCCAGTAATTTCTACTACGGTTTGAGTATCTCGAGTATAACTGAATAGAGGCAGCTACGTCAAGATACAAAAGTTGGAAGATTTTGAATCACCTGGTATTTCATTTCTTCTGTAAAATTCTTTTGATTATTCAAGTTGGAAGATATTAAAGTATCTGGTATTTCAAGTCTCCCGTAAAATTCTTTTGATTACTCAAGTTGGAAGATATTGAATCATCTGGTATTTCATTTCTTCCATAAAATTATTTTGATTACTCAAGTTGGAAGATATTGAATCATCTGGTATTTCATTTGTTCCGTAAAATTCTTTTGATTATTCAAGTTGGAAGATATTGAATCATCTGGTATTTCAATCCTTCCGTAAAATTATTTTGATTATTCAAGTTGGAAGATATTTGTTATTTCCTTGGTTTTATGGTTGGCATTATTTTGTTAAAACTCATGTAGCAGCAGATGTTGATTCTTAATGTTTTAAGTGGCTGCTTTCAACATGTCAAATGAAGATGTTCCATGGCAGCTCATAGGACATCGTGCTGTGAAGTCAGTTTTAATGCAGATTCTGTTACTATGATTTGTAACTGAAAATTCTATGAATATTTGGTTATCCTATGTGGCATCCAAAGCATTTTTGGATTAGGGTTTTTGTTGGTTTTCGGATTTGCTGCTGTTTCTAATTATGGAGACATAATAGGAAACTTTGGATTGAAGACCTATTTTATTGGAGTTAATTTTGCAGAATTGTGAGCAGTCTAATTGCTGCATTTTTGAAGCCCAATTCAGTCCAGATTACAAGCTATAAATAGACTGATGTAAACCTAGTTTTAGGTGTCGAACTTACATGTATTTTTAGGGTTGTGTGCTTGTGTTTTGTGAGCCTAACTGGTATCTTAGGATAACAGTATAAGGACTATAGTGTAAGTTGTGTAAGGTTGCTCATAAGCTTTTAAGCATTGAGTAGCTGTGTGTTAATTCTCATAAGCTGTGAAGTATTGAGAATTTGTGTTTCGACCATTGATACTTGTCTTGTAAGGAACCAGTCACGGGTTGTGATTGAAGAGGGATTTGAGGAGGGCCTCATACCTAGGGGAGTCTTAGGTAGAAGTCATAGGAATGGTAGTGATTAAGTGAGCTGATTGAACCGGGTGTGGTTATCAGTGAATTGATACTATCGAATATTGATTTCATCCATGGCTTGGTAGCCCCCAGATGTAGGATAGTTAGATCCGAACTGGGTTAACAATTTCAGGTGTTCTTTACATTTTCTGCACACTATTATTTTAAACTTGTTCATTATTGTCATATATCAGTGTCTCGACATCTCGATAGGACATCTGATATATAGGCCAGAATTTCAATTGGCATCAAGAGCTTGCACCCTTAGTTGTTTCTGGGTGAGATTCAGGGAAGGTACTTTCTGGTACAATGGACAAGGATGGAGGAGCTCTGAATAAACCACCTCTGCTGGATGGTTCAAACTATGAGTATTGGAAACCTAGGATGATAGCTTTCATCAAATCCATGGATGATCAAGCATGGAAAGTTGTCATCAAAGGATGGGAGCCCCCTAAGGTTAAAGATGATAAAGGTAACCCTACTGATGTGGTGAAGGAAGAGGAAGACTGGGATGATGCTGACTACAAAGGGTCTGTTGGAAATTCTAAAGCCATGAATGCATTGTTCAATGGTGTCAACAGAAATATCTTCAGGCTGATTGAGCACTGTACTATTGCCAAAGAGGCGTGGCAGGTCTTGAAAGTTGCTCATGAAGGGACCTCAAAGGTGAAAATGTCAAAGCTTCAGCTTCTCACTAGCAAGTTTGAGAGTTTGAAGATGAAAGAGGATGAGAGCATTCATGATTTTCATATGAACACATTGAGATAGCTAATGCCTCTAGTGCCTTAGGAGAAAAGATGTCTGACAGCAAGCTGGTCAGGAAGATTCTCAGGTCTCTACCTAAGAGATTTGATATGAAGGTCACTGCTATAGAGGAAGCTCAGGACATTGAAAAGATGAAGGTGGATGAGCTTATGGGATCACTCCAAACCTTTGAGTTAGGAGTAAATGAAAAAGCTGAAAAGAAGAAGAGTATAGCATTTGTGTCAAGTGCTGATGACTCAGATGATGAGGGAAAACTGGTCAAAGGTGAAGATGTGTCCAAAGAGCTAGTGTTGCTTGGAAGACAATTTAATAAAGTGTTTAAAAGGATGAACTGGAAGTCAAGAGAAAATGTTCGAAACAAGTCTCTCGACATCAACAGAGACCAGGATGGAGGCAGAAGAACCAGAACTGAAGAAGACTCTAATAAAGGGAAGAGGGTTCAATGTTATGAATGTGAAGGATTTCGGCACGTAAAAACTGAGTGCCCCACTTATCTCAAAAGACAGAAGAAGGGATTATCTGTGACATGGTCAGAAGATGATTCTGATACTGAAGCTGATGAAAAATCTGCAAAGTTGGTGACAACATTAATAGGAGTATGTGAGTCAGATGAAGAATCTGAAGAGCTGGCTATCTCTTATAAGAAGTTGTGCATTGAACATGAAGAAGTATGTCAGCAGAAAGAAGAACAAGCATGTGTTATTGTTCACTTAAAAGCTGAGAATACTGAGCATGTGTCTACTATAGCGGATCTACAAAGTGAAGTAATTGTTTTGAATTCAAAATTGGACAACATGATAAAAAATGTCAGAATGTTAAATGGGAGTTCTGATATACTTGATGAAATTTTGAAGTCAGGAAGAGATGCTAGAAATGTCAGTGGTATTGGATTTGAAGGTACAAATAAATTAGATGAAGGAAAGAAATCTGAGGAAGTACCCGTTCAAGACAAGGGAAGGTTAAAGATGTTGAATAACATGTTGCAACATCCTCCCAGGCATCAGAAGATGTTCATAAAGAAAAAGAATCAAAGATGGACATGCTACCATTGTGGGAAGTTTGGTCATATAAAAGCATTTTGCTACAAGCTACATGGTTATCCCAAACCCGTGCAATAGTATAGTAGGAAAAAGGGCAGGGTTGAAACAAAGAGGATATGGACTTCAAAGGATTTTGTAAAAGAACATAGGGACTACAAGTCTTTCAGAGTCTCTACAGATGAAAAATGGTTCTTTGATAGTGGATGTTCTCGACATATGACAGGTGTTAGTAGATATATGTCAGATGTTAAGTATCATGCTCCTAATGAGGTGATTTTTGGTAATTGATCAAAAGGAAAAGTGCTTGGTGTTGGAAGAGTGGATTGTCCAGGACAACCAATTTTGGAAGAAGTATTGCTTGTTGAAGGATTAGATACTAATCTAATAAGCATAAGCCAGCTGTGTGATCAAGGTCTTAGGGTCATCTTTACAAACTACGAGTGTTTAATAGTGGATGAAAAGAATTTTGTTGTTATGAGAGGAGAAAGAACCTCAGAGAATTGCTATTTGTGGAAAGATGAAAGCACTATTGTGGAAGTGTTGAACCAAAGAACTTGTGAATGACACGTGTATAAGGACCCATTTCCAAAACTTATAAATAGCCCAGCTGACACATTCCAATTTCAATCCTATAGTGCAAAAACTTCATCTGACCTATTCTCTCAAAACTCTTCTCCGCTAGGGTTTGCTCTTACTTTCTTCAATACTGCATTCTGTGAGCAACAAAAAATGTCTCAACATCATGATTCTCCTGCTGATTCAAGAACTTCTCAAGTCAATGATGAAGACTATGATCCTCACCAAATGATCAAACTCACCGACCTTGTTCTTGATATCGCCCCGTTGAATATTGTTCCTGCTGACACTAGAGGTAAGCAACCAGCTTCCCACTCTGTAAATGAAAGTATGAAGTCTAAACCCCTGTCATCTAGGAAGAAAGACAAAATGATTACTAGGTTTTATTCTGATAAGATAAGCCCTAGAAAAAATGTTACTGACAAGGATTCAAATAGGAGGGTGGATGAAACTAAGAATGATAGTAGGACTCTTGATGATAATGTTTCCAGAAGAGATCAGAGTCTTAGAAGATTTGCCACCATTGCTGTTAGTGAAGCTGATAAAGATGTCGGGTCTGATGTCCTAATATCCATGGCTGGAAGTGCTGACGATAGGAAGAGTACCTCTGGTGGATGCTTCTTTTTGGGAAATAATCTTATTTCATGGTTTAGCAAGAAGTAGAATTCAGTATCCCTTTCTACTGCTGAAGCTGAGTACATAGCAGCTGGTAGTAGTTGTGCGCAACTGGTATGGATGAAGCAGATGTTGTCAGAGTATAATGTCACACAAGATGTCATGACATTATTTTGTGACAACCTGAGTGCTATTAATATTTCCCAAAATCCCATTCAACATAGCAGGACTAAGCACATTGACATCAGGCATCACTTCATCAGAGAACTTGTGGAGGACAAAGTCATAACTCTTGAGCATGTAAGCACAGAAAATCAGCTTACTGACATATTTACCAAGGCTCTGGATGCAGTTCAGTTTGAAAACCTGAGGAGCAGACTTGGGGTGTGCATTCATGAAGACCTATAGCAATCAATGTGCCTTCTGGCTGCCAGATTGAAAAGACAAAAGGAGATTCTGGTAGTGCAGTGTGTGCATGACGGTTGGGCATGTGATGTGGTGTGCATCTACTCTCTGATGCAGTTTACTCTGGTTTATTTTTACTTTGACTTGTTCTACTTGACTTTGTCATATTTATGGCTAAAAAGGGGGAGTAGTAGGTGTGAGGGGGAGCAGCTTTGTTATGTGTGCTTGTGCTATTGAGGGGGAGTATGTGTGCTGCAGGTAGATTATGTTTGTGATGCTGCAGTTGCTAGGGGGAGAATGTGAAATATTGCTACTGTTGAGGGGGAGTTTTTTCCAGTTTACTATGATGAGTGTTCTTGTTGTACTGCGTGGTTTATGTAGCTGAAGGGGAATTGTTTTTATTGCTGCAGAAGAGGGAGTCTTTTTTGATGCTGATGGTGTTTAAGTGTTTTGCTGATACTGATGGTGTTTGAGTATTTTTTCTGCTGCTGATACTGATGGTGGTTGAGTGTGTGTGGAGTTTTAGCCAAAAATAAGCCAAAGGGGGAGAGTATTATTTCCTTGGTTTTATGGTTGGCATTATTTTGCTAAAACTCATGTAGCAGCAGATGTTGATTCTTAATGTTTTAAGTGGCTGCTTTCAACATGTCGAATGAAGATGTTCCATGGCAGCTCATAGGACATCGCGCTATGAAGTCAGTTTTAATGCAGATTCTGTTACTATGATTTGTAACTGAAAATTCTATGAATATTTGGTTATCCTATGTGGCATCTAAAGCATTTTTGGATTAGGGTTTTTGTTGGTTTTCGGATTTGCTGTTGTTTCTAATTATGGAGACATAATAGGAAACTTTGGATTGAAGACCTATTTTATTGGAGTTAATTTTGCAGAATTGTGAGTAGTCTAATTGCCGCGTTTTTGAAGCCCAATTCAGTCCAGATTACAAGCTATAAATAGACTGATTTAAACCTAGTTTTAGGTGTCGAACTTACATGTATTTTTAGGGTTGTGTGCTTGTGTTTTGTGAGCCTAACTGGTATCTTAGGATAACAGTATAAGGGCTATAGTGTAAGTTGTGTAAGGTTGCTCATAAGCTTTTAAGCATTGAGTAGCTGTGTGTTAATTCTCATAAGCTGTGAAGTATTGAGAATTTGTGTTTCGACCATTGATACTTGTCTTGTAAGGAACCAGTCACGGGTTGTGATTGAAGAGGGATTTGAGGAGGGCCTCATACCTAGGGGAGTCTTAGGTAGAAGTCATAGGAAGGGTAGTGATTAAGTGAGCTGATTGAACCGGGTGTGGTTATCAGTGAATTGATACTATCGAATATTGATTTCATCCCTGGCTTGGTAGCCCCCAGATGTAGGATAGTTAGATCCGAACTGGGTTAACAATTTCTGGTGTTCTTTACATTTTTTGCACACTATTATTTTAAACTTGTTCATTGTTGTCATATATCAGTGCCTCGACATCTCGATAGGACATCTGATATATAGGCCAGAATTTCAATATTGAATCATTTGGTATTTCAATCCTTCCGTAAAATTCTTTTGATTAGTCATCCCCTAATCTGGGGCAGTTATGCCGAGATCTTTCCAAGAGTTTGAAGATATTGAAACACCCTGTATGCCAATTCTTCTATAAAATCCTCTTGTTATCATATAGACTGGGGCATACGAGATTTGAAGATGTTCATTATGCCAGTATCCTTTGCTAGCTCCCCAATAAGCCGTTACCTCATCTAATCTTGACAAATTCTCCATGGATTCTTCTCCAACAAACTCATGATGGCAATTTTCATGATGTTATACATCAAGTGGAATGCTCTTTTCACCAGCGAAGCTGTTGATTCTTCTTCATCCCCAGTATTGGTCCAACCTGTTGAGTTTGGCTGGGTCCTTGTCGAGACGTTTTCTTCGTCTCCAGTTTCGCTTGTTTGTTTTGTCAGCATAAGCATAAGCATGGCATAAGCACTCATGTGCATAGCATCTTTTTAGCATTTCTGCTTCTTTTTTTGGTGTTTTCCTGTTTTGGTTCACTTTGGCGGTTTTCCTCCCCAAGTGACTGGGTTTGTCTATTCACTCCAATAGAAAGTCAGCCCTAGGCATAAAGTGCCCATTCTTTTCTGAATTCCCCACAGAGTTTGATTTTCGTGGATGATGGTTGGTTCAGTTATCTTTTCCTTTTGGATAAGATAAATTCCCATTTGAGTTCTTTCCTCAATTGGAGTCTTGTTTGACCGTTTCTTTCTAGTTTGTTCCTAGATTGAACTTTGGTCCCTGGCAGGTGTGATTTTTCAAACCTATCTTTGAACGTGCATTTATTTTGCACCGTTTCTCGCAAGAAGAATCTTTTACAAGATCCTCAGTGAAGACAAAATTATTTCTCCAACATTATCAACATATCTTTGAAGCAGCAATCTCTTGAAGAAGCTTGGCAGTCTCTTATAAGAAGCTTATCTATCTCTGGTACTATTCAACCTCTTTTCAACCGTAATTGGGTATTCCCCAGGAAGCCTTATCCTCAGTTACGCAACCCCGGTACTAACCTATCACATTCTATACTTTATTGGAGCCCATTTTTTTGGTTCTCTCTCCAATAAGGTTACTTCTAAAGAGCCAACCGGTCATACTTGAACCTATTGTTCCATCACTTTAGAGGTTATTTCTAAAGAGCCAACCGGTCATACTTGAACCTGTTGTTCCGTCACTTTAGAGGTTACTTCTAATAAGCCAACTGGTCATACTTGAACCTGTTGTTCCATCACTTTAGAGGTGTTCTCTAGGATGTCATTTAGTCACGTTAGACTAGATGATCAATCATTCTAGATACTTTATTGGAGCTCATTTTTTTTGGTTCTCTCTCCAATAAGGTTACTTCTAAAGAGCCAACTGGTCATATTTGAACCTGTTGTTCCATCACTTTAGAGGTGTTCTCTAAGATGTCATTTAGTCATTTTAGACTTAATGATCAATCATTCTAGATACTTTATTGGAGCCCTTTTTTTGGTTCTCTCTCCAATAAGGTTACTTCTAAAGAGCCAACTGGTCATATTTGAACCTGTTGTTCCATCACTTTAGAGGTGTTCTCTAGGATGTCATTTAGTCATTTTAGACTTAATGATCAATCATTATAGATACTTTATTGGAGCCCATTTTTTTTGGTTCTCTCTCCAATAAGGTTACTTCTAAAGAGCCAATCCGTCATACTTGAACCTGTTGTTCCATCACTTTAGAGGTTACTTCTAAAGAGCTAACAGGTCATACATGAACCTGTTGTTCCATCACTTTAGAGGTGTTCTCTAGGATGTCATTTAGTCACGTTAGACTAGATGATCAATCATTCTAGATACTTTATTGGAGCCCATTTTTTTGGTTCTCTCTCCAATAAGGTTACTTCTAAAGAGCCAACTGGTCATATTTGAACCTGTTGTTCCATCACTTTAGAGGTGTTCTCTAGGATATCATTTAGTCATTTTAGACTTAATGATCAATCATTCTAGATACTTTATTGGAGCCCATTTTTTTTGTTCTCTCTCCAATAAGGTTACTTCTAAAGAGCCAACCGGTCATATTTGAACCTGTTGTTCCATCACTTTAGAGGTGTTCTCTAGGATGTCATTTAGTCACGTTAGACTAGATGATCAATCATTCTAGATACTTTATTGGAGCCCATTTTTTTGGTTCTCTCTCCAATAAGGTTACTTCTAAAGAGCCAACTGGTCATATTTGAACGTGTTTTTCCATCACTTTAGAGGTTACTTCTAAAGAGCCAACCGGTCATATTTGAACCTATTGTTCCATCACTTTAGAGGTGTTCTCTAGGATGTCATTTAGTCATTTTAGACTTAATGATCAATCATTCTAGATACTTTATTGGAGCCCATTTTTTTGGTCCTCTCTCCAATAAGGTTACTTCTAAAGAGCCAACTGGTCATATTTGAACCTGTTGTTCCATCACTTTAGAGGTGTTCTCTAGGATGTCATTTAGTCATTTTAGACTTAATGATCAATCATTCTAGATACTTTATTGGAGCCCATTTTTTTTGGTTCTCTCTCCAATAAGGTTACTTCTAAAGAGCCAACTGGTCATATTTAAACCTGTTGTTCCATTACTTTAGAGGTGTTCTCTAGGATGTCATTTAGTCACGTTAGACTAGATGAAAAATCATTCTAGATACTTTATTGGAGCCCATTTTTTTGGTTCTCTCTCCAATAAGGTTACTTCTAAAGAGCCAACTGGTCATATTTGAACCTGTTGTTCCATCACTTTAGAGGTTACTTCTAAAGAGCCAACCGGTCATATTTGAACCTGTTGTTCCATCACTTTAGAGGTGTTCTCTAGGATGTCATTTAGTCATTTTAGACTTAATGATCAATCATTCTAGATACTTTATTGGAGCCTATTTTTTTTGGTTCTCTCTCCAATAAGGTTACTTCTAAAGAGCCAACTGGTCATATTTGAACCTGTTGTTCCATCACTTTAGAGGTGTTCTCTAGGATGTCATTTAGTCATTTTAGACTTAATGATCAATCATTCTAGATACTTTATTGGAGCCCATTTTTTTGGTTTTCTCTCCAATAAGGTTACTTCTAAAGAGCAAACTGGTCATACTTGAACCTGTTGTTCCATCACTTTAGAGGTGTTTTCTAGGATGTCATTTAGTCATGTTAGACTTGATGATCAATCATCCTAGATACTTTATTGGAGCCCATTTCTTGGTTCTATCTCCAATAAGGTTCCTTTCTGGCTCTTACTAGTTTTCCCCATGAAGCAGGTTATTTGTTATCTCAACCAACTGATATGAGTACCAGAGTCTATTCTTGACTCATAAGCTTTATCACTTTTTAGACCCCAGGTGTCTCCTATCTGGTGCGCAGAGTTTGTCTCTGTCTTTTCTGGCTTTTCTTGAAGATCCCATTTTGAACTCTTCGGTATAAGATTCCCCAGGAAGTCTCTGCTGACTGATCCCTAGTGATCAGGTTTTTTCTTTCTGGTTTCGTGCCCAGGAAGAGTATGGGTTTGTTTTGTCCCCTGTGGTCTATCTCCCCGATTTTTCTTTCCCCATCGGAGATGGTCTTTTCCCTAGTGTTTCTTTGGAGTCTCCCAGTGAGTCTCTTTCGTTGGTTAGCCTATATCCCCGGTGAGTTTTTCTTGTGGATACTAGCTTTCGTCTTTCCCCGGCGAAGCTTATCTCGTGTGTTTGCTTCCTGTTGTCCCTGGTGTCTGGTCTGTCTGCATCTTTTGCATCCTTCCTGGCATCATATCATCATTTTAGAAGTTTATGGCATGTCAGCATTTACATGTGTGTCGCTTGTCCTTTACATTTTGCATTCCATGTAAGGGCAAAATTTTTTGTTTGCTATATTTAAATACCTTTCACCTTGATGTCCCTGGAATCTCCGTTCCTCGTGCCATCTGGTAAAGCTATTTAAATAGGGGCAACTGTTGTACCCTAAATGTTTACCTTTAGATGTCATCTAGCTTTTGTGCATCTTAGGTCAAGCATCTCTGCATTGTTTGAGCTAACCCATATCTTGCAGTTTGTTACTTGTGTTCAAATTAGGTTTACATATCACCATGAAGCTCCACAAGTTGTTTGAAGCAAGTCAAGTCAACAAAAGATCTCCCGTGTAAGAACTTTGGAATTAGGGTTTTGCTCTGAAGAAATCACTGAGAATTTGGCTCTATCAAGTCAAGATTTGTGTGGTTCACTTACCACTTAAGGTCATCTACATCCAAGAGACATCATTCAACAGGAATACAAGAGCTTTGGTCCTCAACAAGAGAAGTTTGAGACTCAGCCTCACTGTGCCTCCAAATTAGGGTTTCTGTGACACTTATCAGTCAATGGCTTTGATTTTCATCAAGATGAACTCCCAAACCCTAATTCTTGATTCTATTGGTTTATCAACATCCTCAAGAGTCTCCTAAGACCTTTAGATGAGAAGGAAGAAGTAAATTTACAAGATTTGACCTCAGTACATTCACAGTCAAAATTAAGGTTTGACTGAGACCCTAATCCTTTGGAATTTTGGTTCAAATGAAGTGTCAATGGTTCTAATCATCATAGAATGTCTCATGAAGTGTCTGAAGTATCCATATCAAGTTTCATGAGGTTTCTTGCAAGAGAAGTAGGGTTTTTGACCAAGAAAGATGCCATATGTGAGACTTTTCCCCTAATAGCATAATTTGAAATGACCATAACTCCTAAACCACCCACCCAATTGGAGTGACTCAAAGCTCATTGGAAAGATTTTTTCAAGATCTTCAATTTGTTCCATATGACTTTTTGTCCAAAAATGCTCGGTTTTTGAGTTATGAGGCTTACAAGATATTTTGACCAAACACTTAGAAAATTTTCAGCACTTTTCATCACTCTTTTTCTTAACTTTAACACCATTTGTCACCCATTTTCATTTGGATTCAAGACTTGGGCCCCAAATGAAAGTTGTAGAGCATGATGAGAGCTTTCCAACCATATGTGGAACACTTCATTTGAGTGAACCATTCTCAAGTTATGAGGTTCCAAAGATAGGCACTTCAAGTTGTCAAATTTCTATAACTTTGAATTTTTCTAAGTTCTTTTTGGCAGTTTTGGGCACACGACTTTATGAGTGTTTTTCTCACAATTCAAGGCATCATTTCAACTACCTTTCAACACCAACATTGTAGTATGTTGCAAGGGCTTTCATTAGCACCAAAGAGCATGAAATTTGGATCACAAAATCAAGAGATATCATGTATGGAACAAGGCTACTCGAAACTGAATTGCACCAAGTTATACCTCAGTTTTGAATTTGAATTTCATCCCCTCTCTCCAAGTACAATGTTCTGATCCATTTCAACAGCTACCAACATCTTCCTTTCCTACAAACCCGTGTGACAAGCTTCCAAAGTACACTCTCTTTTGTACTTTTAAATTGACTTTTACAAGCAAACACCAAGAATACCTTGTGCATATCCTTGGACCACCATATGCAAGCCAAAACACCCTACATTTCTCTGACCTAGTTGCAAAAGAAAGAACTTCACTTGGCTCTATAATATTGTGTTCAGAACAGCCATGCTCTTCAAAATCTTCCCACGATTTTCTCTTCAAGAAGAAACCCTTGGTCCATTAGTCATTCACTCTCATTGTCCAGCAAACCCTCTATAAAAGGCACCCTTCTCTCATTCATTTTTCACCAACAATCAACACAAAAAACAACTCTGAAAAGCAAACACTTGGAGTGCCCGAGCTAGCTGCGAGAAAAGGGAGACTTGGTTCTATTGAGATTTTGGAAGTTAGACAGTGCTTCACCAGGTATTCCCTTCCTCATATTTTTTTCCATACTAATCATGCTCATGTTGTTCATATCATTACTGTGATCACCCTATATTTAAGATCATGCTAAAGGTTTGCTTTGAACGTTTTAGTGTGTATGCGCGTTGGTATCCATATTGCACACTGATGGATATGTAGTTAGTATGGTTGTGTTAATGCCTTCAAGTTATGACTGCTCTTGTGAATGTTTTCATCCTATAACCATGTATATTTTGTGAGACTGTCGTGAACCCAGTCTAGTCTCTTTATCTTTTTTATTTGAATCCCCATGTCTAAGATATCATGCTCACATATACAAGTTCAGCTAAACCCCATATTGATTATGTTGGTAAAACTTTTACTCTTAATGACAAGTTGAAATAATGTTGGTAATGTTGTTTAATGTTGGTATTATGCCTTGCCTTTGTCTTTCATGCCTCTGCCATGTCCATATAATGCTGAGATTGTTTTGAACTAATAGCTTAAATGTATGCTGGTTGTATGGTGTTATTCTAACTCATTTGAGTTTTAACTATTAATGCTTGTTCATGATATCGTGTGAGGGAGGTCAGGAGTTTGTGGTTTATTACGTGTTGCTGTCAAGTTTTAAAACAAGAAAGTTTGGTTCAGATTTGAAACAGATTGTGTTTTATCACTTTTTCTTAAACTGAGTTTCAGTTTTGGACCATGGTTTACTCTTGCTTCTTGTTCATAATATAGTCATTATCTTATCCAGACGAGGGTTTATTATGGTTCTATGTTTTGAATGCTTCAAAATGATATTTTACTTCATGATGTTTGGTTGTGATTTGAAGGTTGTATGTGAGTTTGAAGATTGATGATGTTTTGAGGTTGTTTCAAATTGAACACGATGGTTTTATTGCATTGCTGCATGTTTCATTTGCCATGCGCGTTTCTGATTGGCCAACCTTGTTGTTTTGTCGTGTTGTGCATTTAAGTGAACAATGACCAATTGATTTCACGTTACTATACCATCAGAACATGTATGTGCGCGTGTTTTTTTTTCCATTTAATATTTTCATTGAACGTTTGGTTTATACTTAATCTAAGGCGTATATGTATTGGATGTACAGCCGTCCCAACGGTCACACACATGCACTTGGCATCGCCTCTCACTCACATGACCTGGGTTTGATCCTGCGGATCAACCCTTTTGGTCCTTTTTTATTTCGCCTGTGTTTCTTTTTTTTCCTCTTGGGCCTTGCGCCCTTTTTGATATTGCCACCCCCATTTCGCCTGGCCCATTTCATTTTATATCCTTTCTAACTAAGGCAGTTACTGAATGTACCCCTCCCCTGCGCTTCTTTTTATTTTTTTTTAATTTTCTGTTTTTAATCATTTTCTTTTTTTTAAAAGAGGAAACCTTTTTATTTTATTTAGTTTATTTAAACATTTTCCTTATTTCAAAAAAACTCCAAAATAGTTATTTTAATTTTATAATTTGTTTCTTAATTGTTTATTTGAGTATCATTAATTAATATGTGAAGTATTTCTAATTGTTAATTGTTGTATGATTAATCAATTTGTATCTTAAATATTTTAATTGTTAATTGTTGTGTTAATTTGTTAATTTGTATTTTAATTGGTAATTGTTGTGTATTTTAATTTCAATTGTTAATGTTTAATTGTGTTGTTAATTGTTAATTTTAATTTAGTTGTTAATTGTTAACCTTTAATTTTAATTATCAATATGCATTTTAATTGTTAATTTTAATTGTTAATTGTTAATTTTGATTGTATTTTTAATTGATAATTTTAATTGTTAATTCTTAATTTTAATTGTATCATTAATTGTTAATTGTTAATTGATTATCACCTTTGGATTAATTGTTAACATTATTTATGAGCATCTTGTTGATCTTGTGAGGGTTTATTTCACTAATGGTTTGTTTAAGTCTTGAACTAATTTATCCATGTTTAAATTTATTATGTGTCTGACTTGGATGTGTGAATTTGGTTCTTCTTTAAACCACCATCCTTAATTAATGTCATTCTCTTTATCTTGTGAGTGTTCTTTATGTTTGTCTTCCTTAAGATTGAAACATATTGATATGTCCTCATAATGATCAAGTCTATCTTATCCATACTTTATCATGAAGCATCTTGCCATCCTTATGCTTGTGTTGCTTTGTATCAATGTTTTATCTTTTATCATGTCTTTATCTATTGTTATATTATTCTTAAACTGTTTTTCCCCCCATTCCAAAGGAAGGTTAAACATGTTGACTCCTAAAGTCATGACCTCCCACCTTAACCTAAGGAACCTCTTAGGAGAAAAAATTATTTTCTTGGCCTCATCAGAGCCATAGAAATCATAACTAGCCTTAGGAGAGAGTTCTTAAACTCTTAGTGATATTCATCCTAATGAATCATCACTTTTCCCCTACTGACTAAAACATAATCATAGGACCAGCCAACTAGATTTAGAGAGTTCTTAAACTCTACAATAATGAGCTTGTACTCATATCCCCTCTGAATATTGACCATAGTCAATCATTCAGTAGAAGTAGAACTACGCATACTCTGATTCTATTCCCGAGGATACGTATGCGTAAGGTGCAATGCCTTATCGAGTATACTTAGATACTAACCCCTAGGGTTTTCAACCTTTAGCAAACATAAGATAACAGTAAAACAAGAGGTTTCCGTAGAGTACTACGGACGTTTAGGGTGCTAATACCTTCCCTAGGTGTAACCAACCCCCGAACCTTAGATCTCTCCCCCTTTAGGTTTTTCTAACAATCTTGAACCTTTCCTTTGGATAAATCAAAGTCGGTTATAAAAGAAAATGATGCAAGTTAATAAATAGCTTGTTATCCAATTTTCACCGCAACAGGCCCCAATAAAGGTATAGTAACTGATAGGTTAGCACCAGGGTTGCATAACTGAAGATAAAACTTCCTGGGGATACCCATTATGGTTGCAAGAGGCTGAATAGTACCAGAGATAGATAAGCTGCTTATAGGAGACTGCCACTCATCGCCATTGAAAAACAAGTTTCTTCAAGAGATTGCTGCTTCAAAGATTTGTTGATATCACAACACTGCTGGAGAAATAATTATGTCTTCAATGAGGATCTTGTAAAAAATTCTTCTTGCGAGAAACGGTGCAAAATAAATGCACATTCAAAAATAGGTTCGGAAACCACACCTACCCGGGACCAAAGTTCAATCTAGGAACAAGCTAGAAAGAAACGGTCAAACAAGACTCTGACCATCGAGGAATGAACTCAAATGGGGATTTATCTTATCCACATGTGGAAAAGATAACTGAACCAACCATCATCCACAAGAATCAAGCTCTGTGGGGAACTCAGAAAAGATGGGCACTTTATGCCTAGGGCTAAAAACTCTACTGGAGAGAATAGACAAACCCAGTCACTTGGGGAGATAAACACCAAAGTGAACCAAAACAGGTAAACACCAGAAAAAAGAAGCAGAAAAGTGCTAAGATGATATGCATATGAGTGCTTATGCCATGCTTATGCTTATGCTGACAAAACAGACAAGCGAAACCGGAGATGAAAAAAAAAGTCTCGACGAAGGACACCCAGCCAAACTCAACAGGTTGGACCAATACTGGGGATGAAGAAGAATCAACAACCTCATTGGTGAAAAGAGTATTCCACTTGAGGTATAACATCATGAGGATTGACGTCATGAGCTTGATCTCTGAAGTAACAGCTTATTGGGGAGCTGGCAAAGGATACTGACATAATGATCATCTTCAAATCTTATCTGCCCCAGGCTATATGGTCTGCCAGAAGACGATAACAAGAGGATTTTATAGAAGAATTATCGCACAAGGTGTTTCAATATCTTCAAACTCTTGGAGAGATCTCGGCGTAACTGCTCCAGATTAACGACGTTTACACAACAAGGTCCTTGAACTTGCTTCAAACTGGTTGTTTGAAGATTTGGGGAAGATATGCCCCATACTGATTGGTCTTTTAGAGATTTACTGAATCTCGACTTAACTGCCTCTGATTAACTGGTTTGTGAGGGTAAGTCATCAAAAGGATTTTACAGAAGAATTGATATACCAGATGCTTCAATGTCTTCAAACTTTTGAAAAGAAATGAACCTAGACATAATTGCCTCTGTTCAACTGTATTCGTGATACTCAAACTGTAGTAGAAACGACTGGGGAATGAAATTGCCCCTGCTGATGAGTCACTGGAGTCCATACTTGCCATAAGATGACCTGGAGAAGACTTGTTTCAGTATTTTGAACTTTGACGAGTTCTGCCCCTGATTCGGTAGATTGGCAAATCTTTCCGCTAGGTTGCCCCTGACTGAGCTTCCTTTATCAAGACAAACCCCCTAGCTGGCTACATTTGTTGGGATTTCTTTGATATTGAGTTGTTTTGCAAACAAGTATTGTTCATCAGAAATTGGCAATTTCAATGTGATATTTATGCAAGCTTTTGAAAACAAAGTTTATTGATGAAAACACACACAGTGGAATGATTAAATCAAAAACAAAGGTGGATCTAGTCATTTACGGAATGAAGGAAGTGATCAACACATGCAAGTAACAAAGATTATTAGGAGTCAGGTTAATCAACCTTGCTGTAGTATGCTTTCAAAACAACCTTACCTCAATTAGGTCTTTTAGGGGTTGTAATGTGGTCTGGTTCACGGTTTTATGAAACAAAGGACAAAGGCTCAAAGTTTATTTGTCCCACCCCATCTTCTTGATGAACTCCAATCCTACACTTAGTTAACTCAAGTTATACATTCAAGTTTCCATAAGCTAGGAAGTCACTTGATTTGAAAGAGTTGACTGACTCCTTACGCGAAGCGCTTGCATTTGATTGCATAACCAAGTTAAACAGAGAACTACCCTGCCCCATGGTTGAGATTTAAGGGTTTTTGTGCAAGAAAAAAAAAACTCCTACTTCTAGGCTCGAAGGGCTAACGAGGGATTATCTTCCTTATTTCTCCAGTGTTTAGGGATTGAAACAATGCCTTATATCATCGGTAATGTTTAATCGGCAGCATACCACAGCAATTATGAACACGAGGTTTTCATCATCCTCCCCAATCTTTGTTTAAACAAACAGTTTGATAAAGGGAAAGAAACAAGATGGAGATATATATTTTTGTGAGCACAAGAATAAATGAGTGAAACGAATGGAATTAATCCAAAAGATGCACAAACATTTGATTAACCTTGCCAATCTGAAAGTACAACAAAGCTTATAAGTAAATACAAATTCAAAGTGCAAAGGAAATACAATAAAATTGCTGAAACAACCAAAAGATTGCCAGCTTTAGGGAATCAAATACAGAAAATCAAAGAGGAGCTCAATCACTGTCCATCTTTGTCTTGATACATCCTCCACAACATTACTTATCTCATGAGTGGGTAAGGATTGTTCTTGATATTAGGCTGGGAGCCATCGAAAGACAAAATGTTTCTCTCCACTAAGTCCTTCACAATATGCTTCAAAGCAAAGCAACCTTCTAAATTATGGCCCGGTGCACCTTCATGGAATGCACAATGAGCATTGGGATTGTAAGACGGTGGAAACGGATCAGGAGGTGGGCCTGATGACCTTGTAGTAATTAATCCTTGTTGTACCAAAACAGGATACAATGTTGTGTACGTCATTGGAATGGGAGGAATCGGAGGCCTTCCACCCTTTCTTTTCCTGGAATGTTCTGACGAGAAACTTGAGTCCGTTGGAGATAAGCAGGAGCGTTGGGCGCTCGTTGATATACTGGTGGTTGAGGAACCGGCTGATAAACAGAAGCTTGGTGGTTGAATGTTGGCATAATGGTGGCCACATAAGGTTGCTGAACAAAATAACACTGTTGTTGATGCTGACGCTTCTAGAACTGATTTTTCTTCCTTTTGTTCGTCATCACCACATTGGTATCTCCTTCTCTCTTGAAGGATTTCTTGGCATCGTCGTTCGAACTACAAGCTCTCTTGGTCATTTTTCCACTCTTCAGACCAAGCTCTACTTTAACCCCCACAGCCATAATATCAGAAAAACTAGCAGACACGCTACTGATCATCCTTTCGTAGAATTCCGGTCTCACCGTGTCGATAAACCAATCAGTTAACTACTTTTCAGATAAAGGTGGCTCTACTTGTGAAGCCAGATCTCTCCATCTTTGTGCATACTCTTTAAAAGACTCAGCATCGCGCTGTGACATGCTTAATAATTGTCTGCGATCCGGCGCGAGGTCCATGTTATATCTATAATGCTTTACAAAAGCATCAGATACATCTTGAAAACATTGGATCCTAGATTGGTCTAAAGTCAAATATCACTTTGCAGCAGGTCCTTTCAAACTATCTTGGAAGCAGTGGATCATCAACTTATCATTACCGTAAATGCAGTCATTCGTCTGTAATACATGACCAAATGCGACTTAGGACAGGTCGCACCAGAGTATAGGTCAAAATTGGGTAGTTTGAACTTGGGTGGAATAACCAAGCCTGAGACTAAGCACATGTCTTTAACATTAGTATTAGATACATTGCTCCTCTCCATTGCTTCCAATTTCCTCCGCATTGTCTCTACACTTTCCTCCAACCTTTCATGTTGATTATCCCCTTCTTCGGACATATTGACATGATCATAAACTGGATGTGGGTTCTGAAAAATTGGGCGCACCTGGGTTTGCACTGTTGCTGGAGTGAAGGTAGGAATAGCTTGAAAAGCCTCATTAACCAAAGGAACAGCTTGTTGGGTGGAAGTGACGGCCGGAGCACGTATAAGGTTAAAAGGCATACCCAAACCGGGGTTCACAATAGTAACGAGAGGTTCTACAGCTGTAGCAACAACTTCTGAGACTACGGTGACCTGCGTATCCACCTTTGCTCGTATAACATTCAAAACTTCCATGATCTTCCCCATTCCTCCTCGGAGCTCACTCAATTCATTGTTGACTCTGTCCATTTCACCGTATTGTTCAGACATCCTTTGTCGAGTTTGGACTTGGGTGACGATTCAAAGAAGATTCTGAAGGGAAAAAGGCGACATGAGACAAAGACAGAGAGGAAATGCACATGCTATGACATGGTGCAAATGAGATGCTAATGTAAGCCAAATGGTTTCAACGAACTCAAAGGCAAGTTGCAAACTTTTTGGAAAACATAAGAAGTTTTTGTTTTTTTAAAATCCAAGCTCTGCTGATCTTTGAAAAGGGAACAAACATTTGAGTTCCTCGAATCCAAAGGGCTAAGAATGCTTGAATGTAGAGATGCATAAAACACACGAGCACAAACATAAGTACACACAACAAAACAAACAAACCCTAGGTTTAGGTCTCATGAATGGAGCCAAGGTTTACCCATCCCAATAGGTATGTACTACTGGTTTTCACCTGCAAGACAAGGTTCTAAAAAGTTCCCAGAGTCAACAACCCATCTTTCAGATTTTATCGACTTTCCAATTGCTTGGTGATCGATAAAATTCTCAAGAGAATCTCATTTGAATGTAGTATCGCGTAGCAACCATTTGGGATTGCTCCCTCACAGTCATCGTACTACGTCCTAAATAGGCCAAGTTGGGGTAAAGGGATAACTAAAGGTCATCAGTATCTCTGGCTCCTAGGTCGAAAGTAGTAACGCATTCACGATTGCTCGTTCAACAATTACCACCTCCAAGAGGGCCTCAACTGAGTGTGTACTTCAAGTTCCCTCCTTTGGGATTTCTCCCTCGAATTTCCCTTGACTATGTCCACGGTTCCTAAACATATGTGTTCTCTCAAGTCCGGGTTAGGACTTATCTCACTCATAGATACCATGTTAACCCATAGAACAGATATACAAATATATAGGCAAATATGACAAGTATATAAGCAGATATAAGTAAAGCAAGCAAACATAAATAACATAAAAACAAGATTGGCTTAACCCTCTTAGGAAAGGACCAGCAATAGGTCTAACCTTCCTGAATCCCCAGTGAAGTCACCATTTCTGTTGCGGTGAAAATTGACTAACAAGCTATTAATTAACTTGCATCATTTTCTTTTACAATTGACTTTGATTTATCCAAAGGAAAGGTTCAAGATCGTTAGAAAAACCTAAAGGGGGAAGATCTAAGGTTCGGGGGTTGGTTACGCCTAGGGAAGGTATTAGCACCCTAAACGTCCATAGTACTCTACGAGAACCTCTTGTTAATGTTATCTTATGCTTGCTAAAGGTTCTATGCCAAAGGTTTGAAACCCTAGGGGTTAGTATCTAAGTATACTCGATAAGGCATCACACCTTACGCCTACGTATCCTCGGTAGTAGAATCAGAGTATGCGTAGTTCTACTTCTACTGAATGATTGACTATGGTCAATATTCAGAGGGGAAATGAGTACAAGCTCATTGTAGAGTTTAAGAACTCTCTAAATCTAGTTGTAATGGACCTATGTTATGTTTTAGTCAATAGGGGAAGTGATGATTCATTAGGATGAATATCACAAAGAGTGTAAGAACTCTCTCCTAAGGCTAGTTGTAATTTCATGGCTCTGATGAGGCCAGGAAATAGGGTTTAGCTCTTATGAGGCTACTAGGTTAAGATGGAGGCTATGACTTTAAGAGTCAACATTAATCACCTTCCTTTGGAGTGGGGGGAAAGATAAGTCACAAAAGGTGACAAGTGTCAAGCGCAAGATTAGATGCAAAACACAAATTACAATATTCATCAAAGGTTAAGTTCAAAATAAAAACAAGATGATTTGAAATAATAAAACCTAATTAGGTTAAAGATAAACAAAATGAAAACCTAAATAAAATGATTAATTAAACCTAATTAAACCTAAGGGAAATAATTAACTAAATAGTTAATTAAGCCCAACTAATTAATATCAATTAAATTATCTTGTTAGTGATTAAAAACCTAATTAGAAAATAATTATCTTAAATAAATTAAACTAATTTAATTAAAATAAATTAATAATCCTAATCTTAATCAAGAGAACCTAGAAACACTAAATTAATTAAATTAAAAAAAAGAGGATTAACCTAAATTAAATTAAGATTTAACTTAAAATAAATTAATTAAATTAAAATAAAAAGAAACAGGGGTGTAAACAGCAACTCACAAACAAGAGGGAAGCCTAAATGGGCTCTTAGGGGGTGTTAACAGCAACTCACAAAAAAGCCCAAAAGCTAAATAGTCTGCCTGATCTAGTGAAGAGAGTCTAAGGAGACTCTACCGTGGACCTTACCTAGGAGCCGTCGGATCTAAGATCTGACCAAAAGGAGATTAAACCAACAGGATCCAAGCGAGAGATCACCATAGACTTTCACAGGTAAGACACACATGAACATAAGCAAAGCTAGGAACCGATGACACTTGTCACCGGCGTAACCAGACACGCGTATTGAAATAAGAAAGAACAAAAGCCAAGGAAGCAACATAATGGTTGAAAAAACTCTCTCTCTGCGTTGAAAAGCTTCTCATAACATAGCACGAACCCTCACCAGAAAATCAAAACATCGACAGAGAAGATGAAGATGTGGCTTGCGATTTCTCTATGGTTTCGTACGTCTCTGCTACTATTCGCTCATGCCTTCTCTTCGGCGGCTTTCCTTCCCCCCAATGCGGTTCTCGACGGCGGCGGCGCTACGAAGATTTTGGTGTTGTTACGCTGCTATGATGATCGTTGGCCCCTGCTTGGCTTTCACGATCTTTCTTCGCTCACTTCCAATTCAGGTTCGAAGGCTTGATTCGCACTTATTTCAATTTCGTTTTTAGTTTCATTTCGTTCTTCTTCTTCTTCCCTTCTTGGTTCGACCTGGATTTGTTTTGATTTTGGTTTTCTGGTTTCGAAAAGGGTTGAAGGTTTTGGGGAGGGGTTGCGTTTGATTTATGAGTTGATTCGATTTGGAGTATTTGGATGGGTTGAAGATGATTTGCAGAATGGGTTTTGTTCGTCGTTGCTCAGAGTTTTGGTTTGTGGTGGATGGTGGAAGGAGAAGGAAGGGATCTGTATTTTTAAGGATGTTTGATGTGGTTATAATGGTTGGAAAGGGTGGCCCGATTTGATGCTTGAAGTCTGAGGGTTCTATATGGAACCAAGGTTTGAAAAATGAAGGTGAGTTTCTCTGAGACTCCCCTGAGGTGGTTTTCGATTCCCCCCTCTTTTAACCCGTCTTCCCCTCCTTTTTATGCAGGTCCCTTCTTTTCGGTTTTTGCAGGTAACCGTTGTGACCAGTCCTTGTCACTAGCAGGCAAGGTTTGGTGTACAAAGTCAATCGCAGCAGGTTTGTGCAAGTAGCAGTAGTGGTTTGCAGCAGGAATTCAGGGTTGCTTTTGGGCTGTGCAGGTCGTACAAGACGGTTTTGAGAGAGGTTGTTTGGGGTCCCCTTGATGGCACAAGGCTTGGTGAAAGTTGGTACAGAAGCGTGTTAACTTGTTAATGTTTCAAAAACTTATTGCTACTACTTGGAATCTTTGGATTGAAAGTCTGAACCATTTTGTTAATGTTAGTGAAAATTTACCTTATACCAGTATTGGGATTTAGCTTTGTTTTGAACACATTTGTGCTCGCCACTGCTTTGTCTCTGATTGTGAAGATTGAAGAATGGTTTGGGTTCTTTGATCTCCTATTTGTTGCCCTGTTTTGTAATGGTTGCATTTGGTTGTTTTTTATTAACTAGTTGGATTTTGGATGTTCTATCTCGTATTGAGCATAACATTAGTATTGTTGCTTCACACTCTAGCCATTTGACCATCTGATATTCACTTGCTGTACTTCTATCTTGAGTGATTTGTACATGGTCTTTTGGAAAAAAAAAAGAAACAAAGTAAGTGGCGAGCCTTGGTGATGACTTGTAGAACTTTGATGTAAATGGACTTAATGAAAATAGGAGTTTTTGAATGAGGTTGGATAGTTATTGAGATATTGAATTTGGATTAAATTGGAATGACCTTATTTGAATTAAAAAGGAAATTGGGAATGGATTTTGAAATTAAATTGAATTGAGACATAAACTTGAGACATGAATTAAAATTGAATTGGAATTGGCAAATAAATGATTCAAATATTGAAACTTGAAACTTGGATGAAAAATTGGAATTGAATTGAAATTGAATTGAAATCTTGAAATTAATTAGAATCGAAACTTGAACTTGAAACACTTGAATTTTAAATTGGATTTTGAAGTTGATCTTGAGATTGGAAATTGATATTTGGACGCCTTTGAACTAAAATTAAAAAATGGTTTATGGTTAAAGATAAATGGATAATTGATGTGAAAATGGATAATGCTTCTTTTTGATTAATAAAAATAATAATAAACTAATTAATATTCTAAATTAAAATTAGTTAGAAACATAAACTAAATGAATAATTAATCTAATTATTTAAACTAATTATTAAAATTAAATTAAGATTAATTTAAATTAATAAAAACAAAACAACTTAAATATAAATGAAATAAAAATAGGCCACATTGAATATAAATTAAAATAAAGACAGATAAAGATATTAACATAAATATAACATCAACTAGCAGAAAAATGAGGGTAAAACTTGGGGTACAACAACTTGGTTCTTTCTTCAACTCTTCATTCTCAACTTCCCACGGTTGTAATTCTTTGAGAGATTCAAGCTCTTTCAAACATTCCTCAAGAGCTCTTTCTTCCTCATCGAAAAACACTTCAAAAGAATTATCAAGAGCCAACTCCAAAGGAGACACTATATGAACATGCTTAGAAATCTCCAAAGTTGCTTCTTCAATTGCATAGATACGAAAGCTATCATGCTTGTCTTTGGAATGCTTCATTGCTTCGAGTAGATTAAAAGATACCACTTCATTTAGAACCCGCACTTTCATAAGGCCATCATCGACATCTATCATCATGCGAGCGGTCTTCATAAAAGGCCGTCCAAGAATAAGAGGAACATCCTTATCTTCTTCCATATCAATAACAATGAAGTCCACCAGAAAGAAAAATTTGTCAACTTTCACCAACACATCTTGCGCTAACCCAATCGGACGAGTGGTAGATTTGTCCGCCAATTGTAATGTCATCCGGATGCCCTTAATTTCAATGTTCCCAAGCTTTTTCATAATAGATAATGGAATGAGATTGATGCTTGAGCCCAAATCAATAAGGCCATTTCCAACAAAGACATTACCAATTGTAACGGGCAAGGTAACTCGCCCCGGATCGACTTCCTTCTTCGAGAGAGTTCTTTGAATAATAGCACTACAATTTACCGCAAGAACAACGGTTTCTGGCTCTGAATATTTCTGCATCTTTGTAATAATATCCTTCATAAATTTGGCGTACTTCGGCATTTGCTCTAGAGCTTAGGAAAAAGGGATGTTGATTTGTAGTTGCTTAAAGATATCCATGACTCTTGATTATTGCCTAGCATTTTCTTTCCTTGTCGGCACATGAGGGTAAGGCATATTTTGAATCGGTATCGGATTTATCATCTCCTTCCCCCTCTTAACTCTCACATGTTTCTCTTTTTTCTTCACTTCCTCCACACTCTCATTTTCAACTTCAACAATATCATCATTTTTCTTTTCAACCACAACCTCATCACAATTTTTATTTTCAACTACTTCCTCATCACTATCCTCCTCAACAATACCATCAATTTTTTCCTCTTCCACCCTCTCATTTTCTTTTACCAACTCCTTCCCACTTCTAGTAACGATTACCTTGCAATGCTCCTTAGGATTCACTTGAGTATTAATGGAGAATTAAGGACCCGATTGTTGCTCGGCTAGTTGTTTCGCAAGTTGGCCAACTTGATTTTCGAGATTCTTGATTGCCGCATCGCTACTCTTTTGATTGGCCATAGACATTTGCATAAATTGAGTCAAAGTGTCTTCCAACTTAGAGCTAGCAACCAGAGGTGGTGGAGGTTGATAAGGATTTTGCCGGCTTGAAGAACCGCCACCATAACCTTGATTATGTTGATAGTTCCCCCTCGGTGGATATCCTTGATTGCCTTGGTAATGTTGTTGAGGATTGTGTTGTTGATAAGGTTGTTGTTGTTGTTGTCTTCCTTGATAGTCTCATTGATTGTTCATGTAGTTCACTTCTTCAAATCCCAGAGGAGGACAAAATCCGGTGTCATGCTCTCCTTTGCAAAGGTCACAACAAGCAACTTGTTTACTCTTGCTAGGTTCCTTCAATTCCTTAATTTGTTGAGTCAAAAGTTCCACTTGTTGAGATATAAGCTTGTTTTGTGCTAGGATTGCATCATTAGTTCCCAATTCAAGTACCTCGGGCTTCTTTTGTGAGTTGTTACGGCTTTGACTTTGAAAATCATTGAGAGCCATTCTATTGATGATATTCGTAACTTCTTCGGCACTCTTTGATAACAAAGATCCTCCAGAGGTGGCATCTAATAATGTCTTGTAATTTGGTTGGAGACCATTCTTGAAGATGTGAATTTGTGTTAACTCGTCAAACCCGTGACCTTTGCATTTTCGAAGCATGGATTTGAATCGTTCCCATGCTTCATTCAGAGATTCATTAGTGCCCTGAGAGAACACAGAAATTGCAGTTTTTGACTCCATAAAACGGTTGTGAGAAAAGAACCGCTCTATAAAATTTTCCTCCAGAACATTCCAATCGGTCATCACAGCGGGAGTTTGATCAAGATACCAATCCTTAGCCTTGATCGACACCGGCTGCTAACGCTATCTCATAAAATTTGGTGAGTAAAGCCAAAGGGTCTTCATGATCCATTCCCGTGGACGGACTTCCATACAACAAGTTCAAAGTTCCAGTTTTCATCTCAGCTTGCCTTCCTTGATTATTGTTAGCAAACTAAGCAGTGTGACATGGACTATTTACACATGGCGTGGAAGCGGGTGGTGGTGGTGGTGGATGCTCCATGATTGGCGTGACCTGTGGAATTGGTGGTGGTGTAGAAGTCAAACTTTCCCCTTGTTCTTGCCTTTGTCTAGCTAGTTGCCTCCTCCGTCTAGTTCTGCTATTGAGTCTACGAGCGGTTCTTTCAATCTCGGGATCGAATAGAAGTTGGTCCGCCGGTAGTTGCCCTTGCATAAACAAAGTCTGCACACTAAACAAAACAAATCAACAAGCACAAGAAATTTTTTTAACAAGTCTAAAACTTAACAACTATTGCAATGCTTGCAATATCAATTAACAATCCCTGGCAACGGCGCCAATTTGTTGAAATACAAATAGAGTTAGGGTTTTGTTATCGTTCCACAGAGATTGTTCGGAGATATCGCAGCCGTTCTACAGTTGTATACGTTTTAAACTTCAAAGTAACAAGGGGTTTTGGTTGTTTTTAATCGGAACGTTTGCATTCAAATTTAAGTTATAGCGGTAAAAAAATTTGTTTTAACGATTTATAAAAAGCATGTCAAGATTAGGGTTCGACAAACCATTTTGCACGGATAGAATCGACAAAGCTAATGAACTCGTTTAGACGGTAAATGCAATCACATATCCTCCCAATATGTTTATCTCTAACACATATTGTGAGTTTTACCATTTTGATCCTTTGATGATCTCTCACTCAAACTATCAAAATGACAACATTCAAGTTCAATATTTATGAACATCAACACTCATTACTATCTCTAGCCAATGTGCATTGATGGATGAAAACCCTAGGTAAAGTGTAAGAACACATTTCTCAATCATGAACCAACACAAAGAATAAACCATAGAAACAAAGTTTTTCATCATACATTCATCATCCAAGAGTTCACAAGCTAGAGTCAATACATATACATGCAAAAGAAAGGTTTATCTACCATCTAACCTTGACATAAAAGGAAAATTAGCTCTCCATTGTCATGGGAGCTAAACAAACAAGAAGATGAAGAAGAATATCAAGCATCGATGACGCTCTCTCGATGAATGATGCTTTCAATCTTCCAAAATAGGATTCTACAGTGTTTACAATGTATTTTGCTCTGAAAAGTATCAAGGATCCCAAGAAAAATACAGAAAAGTCTATTTATAAGGGGGCAGAGGATCGCAGAGCGCGCTAAGCGCGCTGCACCGCGCTGAGCGTGGCCTCATTTATTGCCAAACTGACCTAAAAGCGCGCTTAGCGGGCTCAGGACCGCGCTAAGCGGGCTACTCTCTGTAACTAGCTCCATCCTCACGCTAGGAGCGCGCTTAGCGGGCTCCAAGCATGCTTCAAAAATCATTTTCTTCAAAAACTGCTTCTAGGGAGCTTTCCTTGCTCCAAGCTACACATTTCCATGTAAAAACCTTCAATTAAAACACAAAAGTTAAATAGATAAGTTTAATAATGTAATTAACTATACTACGGTTATTAACCGGAAACAATGGTAAAAAGCATCGCTTGTCAAATAAAGATCGCAAAAAGGTGCTAAAAACTATACTAAATATTAACACAATTTAGCACCTAACAACATGCCACATACTTTGTAGCAGCGGATGGAAAAGTTTTCAAGATAAATTTAATGACCAAGGAGAAAATAGGAATTCAATTCTTCCCAGACTGCATAGTCTAGACCAAGGTCATTAGCAACAATCTTCCAAACAAAGATATTGTAGTAGGAATGTATGTCTATTCAATAGCAATTAGACTTCAAATTCTCCACACAGGAATCAAATTCAAAAGACAATTCAAACCTTATTCTGGGATATTGAAACTATATTCACTTTCTAAGATCCCTGCTGGCTATGAGAAAATCAAGTCCAACTTTCTCGAACTATGTTCAGACAACCATGAAAAACTCCGCCACCTAAAACCTCTATGGAAGAATAAAGACTTCTTTGTTCAACTTCCCTTCAAGCTCAATGAAGATGTTAATCCAACCAAGCTCACTCATCCAGGAATGAGTCTATCAGATTACACATTAGCTAGGGAAGAATGCAACCAATTGCTTAAATAAGGTCTGATAGAACCCACCGAATTAGAATGGATTTGTCAAGCATTCTATATGGAAAAGAGATCTAAAAATTTAAAGGGAAAAAGAGGCTAATAATTGATTACAAACCTCTAAATAATTTTCTCAAAGATGATAAATTTCCCATTCCAAAAGCCTCATCCTTAAATGTTTTCATCAAAGATGTCCAGATCTATTCTAAGTTCGACCTTAAGTCAGGATTTTGGTCATTGGGTATCGACCCTGAGGATTGATACAAAACGACATTCTACATTCCTAACGCCTAGTACCAATTGACTGTGTTACCATTTGGGCTTAAGGTAGCTCGATCACTTTTTCAAAAGGCCATGACTAGAATTTTTGAGCCCATCCTCAACACTATCCTCATCTATATTGATGATGTGCTATTGTTCTCAAAAGATGAAAAAACCCATAAATAATTATTGGGCCAATTTCTTCAAATAGCCCAACAACATGAAATGATGCTCTCTAAAAAGAAAAGTCAATTGGGACAAACAAAAATTGATTTTTTAGGGATGCATTTCTCCCAAGGGAAATATCAACCCCAACCTCATATTGCCCAAGAATTGTTAAACTTTTCTAATGAAAATCTCACAGTTAAGCAAATCCAACAATTTCTTGGTATAATTAATTATATCCGAGATTTCATGCCAAAACTGGCGAGATACACGAGTCCTCTATCCCAAATGTTGAAGAAAAAACCTCCACCATGGGGAACAAAGCAAACTGAAGCAGTTAAAGCTTTGAAGAAGATCGCACAAACTCCTCTTGCTCTGAAAATCCCTGGGAATGGAAAAAGAATTCTGTAGACCGATGCTAGTGATCATTATTGGAATCTCATGGTGTCTTTGGATTCTTGTTGATTGTAAGTAGATTTCAACTGGTAGGACCGCGTCATGACCGTACGTCAGTCGAAAAGGAGTAGTGTTAGTATCTTCCTTAGGGGAGGTCCAACATGCCTAGAGAATCTGGTCTAATGTCTTATGCTAATTCTTTGGCTTTTTCCCCACATGTTTCTTGATTAAACTAATCACGACCTTATTTTTCTCCTCGACCTGACCATTGGCCTGTGCATAATAAGGTGTAGATGTCAACAATTTGAAACTCATTTCCTTAGCAAATTCTTGCACTTTTCGATCAGTAAAGATAGATCCTTGATCCGTTTTAATGGTCTCTAGGATTCCAAACCTGTAGATGATATGCTTCTGGATGAATTCGATTACAGCGTCTTGATCCACATTCGCCAATGGTATAGTTTCGATCCATTTTGTAAAATAACCGATGCTAACCAAAATATATCTTTGACTTTTGGATGATGCTGGTCGAATCTCTCCAATCAAATCCAAAGCCCAACCTTTAAAGGGCCAAGGTTTCACTATAGAATGCAGTTTTCTTGCAGGAACATGTTGTATACCTGGGTGCACTTGGCACTCTTGACATCCTTTAGCGAACTCAATACAATCTTTCAACATGGTAGGCCAATACATCCTTTGTCGAAACAATAACCACTTCATTTTAAGACCTACCTTATATGCCCCACTATGTACATTTGAAAGGGCCAAATATGCCTCAAATTCACTAATACATTTGAGCAAAACACCCTCAGGAATCTTTTTAAATAATTCATTTCCCAAAAGAACGTATCTTAAAGCTCGATACCTCGTTTTTCGCAGCAGATGTTGTTGGATTTTGTAAGTACTATATTATTGTCTTTATCCAATCTTCATCCATCAGGCTATCTATATTCAGTATCTCGAAATTTTCTTCGTCAGCGTATCCTATCTTCGTTGTTTCCAGATCTGATGGGGATAGTCTGGCTGACACAACCCTTCCTCTGACTTCGATTGCTTCTTGCAATTTTTCTTTTGAAATTTTATACCCAGAAGCAATTTGTGCCAAATCATTGGCCTCTTGATTCTCTAATCGAGGGATGTGTCGAATACTAACCATTTTGAACCTTTTTAAGAGTCGGTTGACTATCACAAAGTACACGATAACATTTTCCTTAATGCACTTGTATTCCTTTGTAATTTGATTTATAACTAACTCTGAGTCACCCATTATTTCAACTCGATTTGCCCCCAATTCCAACAATATCTCAAGTCCGACTATTAAAGCCTCATATTCAGCCTCATTATTCGAACACAGACCTTCGACTTTATACTTGAATTTTGTTGGAATTTTGTTAGGAGAAATAATTAGGACTCCTGTACCAGTTCCATCTTTATGACTAGAGTCGTCGAAATACAACTTCCAAGGCTCAAGTTCAAGGTAATTTAATGAATTCTCAATTATAGAGTGATCGACTATAAATTCAGCTACCACTTGCCCCTTAACAGCCTTTAAAGGCATATAGGTTAAGGAAAACTCAGTTAAAGCTAATGCCCATTTACCAATTCGACTATGCAAGAATGGTTTAGACAACATATGTTTTATAACATCAAAATGAGATGAAACTAAGACATCCACTAGTTTTATATAATGCTTCAACTTCATACATGAGAAATACAAACATAAGAATAACTTTTCGACTATGATATACCTAGTTTATGCATCGTTCAAGACCCTACTAAGGTAGTAAATGGCTCTTTCGACGCCATTTTCATCCTCTTGAGCCAACATGCTCCCTAAAGTCTTGTCTGACACAGATATATATAACCTTAAACTTTTATTCCTACAAGGTGGCATCAGAATTGAAGGGTGGACCATGTATTCCTTGATCTTGTCGAAGGCTTCTTGCTGAGCTTGCCCCCATTCAAAATCTTCCCTCTTGAGTCGAAGCAAGGGTGAGAAGGCCTGAGTCTTGCCACTAAGGTTTGAGATAAACCTCCTTAAGAAATTAATCTTGCCAAGTAGTGACTGCAGCTCCTTCTTGGTTGATGGCGTTTTCGCTTCCATTATGGCTGTTAGTTCTTGTATTGGTTGGAATTTTGGTAAAACAAAGTTGAACAATGTTGATGTCATATGTCTGATGTCATAACATTGGTTCCTAACATTAGCTGTTGCAGGGTTGAAGTTTTATATGCTGATGTTATAAGTGATGTCTTGACATCACTATATCAAAACATCAGAACATCAGATTGTGATGTTTTAGGGTTGCGCGTGTTAGTGAGTTTTGAGGAGATCTGTTAGAGTGATTGGATGCGAATATCTTGGAGAAGAGATTTCCAATCAGATAATTTTGCAGATCATGGAGAAAATCATGTAACTAACATTAGGGCTGATTTGAAGAGATTTAAAATGATTTGAAGATCAAATCTGTTCTGGTTTAAAACAAATCAAATCAGATATTTTAGGAGGAGATCCAAGCCCAAGTCAGAATTATATAAAAGCAGCCTCAACCCTTATTGGAAAAGGATGAAGACAGAGAGCATAGACTGAGAGTCAATTTGAGTTTTCGTGTGTGTTTTTGTAAACCATTCAGGTTGAAATTGGTGTTACTATTTTGAGTTGTAACTGTATTCACTCTAGAGCTTTTAAGCAAGAGTGTTTTGTTCTTGATCAAAGCTGTTAAGCAGAATCAAGGTGGGTTTTAAAGTGTAATCATTAGATTGTATCACTGAGGTGATTTAGGGAGTGAGTGGTTTCTCATACCTAAGTGATTTCTTAGGTAGAAGTGTCATTGGGTAGTGATTAAGTTAGGTAGATGTCAATTGGGATTGTTGAGTCTATAATCTGATACTACTAATAGTGAATTTCCTCCATGGCTTGGTAGCCCCCAGACGTAGGTAGTTAGACCGAACTGGGTGATCAATTCTTTGTGTTATTTACTGTTGTTTTTACCTTGTTCATATAGCAGATTGTGTTGTTGTGACATCACACTTAACATCACACATTTGATACCAGAATTTCAATGGCTTTGGCCTTAATCTGGTTTATTTCGATCCCCTTTTTGTGGATGACAAAACCTAAGAAATCTCCCGCCTATACACAAAAAGCACATTTGAGAGGGTTCATTTTCAGACCATGTCTCCTCATCCTTTCAAAGGACTGTCGAAGATTATCTATGTGACTCTTCCCTGAAATAGACTTAACAACAATATCGTCAATATAGATTTGCATAAAAGTCTCGATAAAATCATGGAAGATCGAATTCATTGCTCTTTGGTATGTTGCCCCAGCATTTTTTAAACCAAATGGCATTGCGACCCATTCATAGGTGCCTAAGGCTCCAGGGTATCTAAACGCCGTTTTTGTGACGTCTTCTTCAGCAATGAAAATTTGATTATACCCAGAACACTCGTCGAGTATACTAAGGTACTCATGCCCTACGGCATAATTGACTAACATTTCCGCCACAGGCATTGGATATTTATCTTTCGGGGTTGCAGAATGTAAATCACTAATATCTATGCACACCCTTAACTTGCCATTTTTCTTAATAACCGGAACGATATTGGCTAGCCATTCGACATACCTAGTCGTGCGGATGAATTTGCATCTAAGAAGTTTTTCGACCTCTTCTTTAATATTTGAGAGAACTTCAAGTGCATATCGCCTTGGAGTTTGCTTGACCGGCTTCTTCCCAGGCTTTATCGACAGCTTCAGTTCGACCAGATCTCTGCTCAATGTAACACACTTCTAACCCAACATGAATATACGTAATAGTATACTTAAATAAATCAGAGTACATCACATAAGGTGTCACATTTCTTCATATAACATCAAATTAAACATCCTGCTCCGTAACACGGGTTCAACACATAGAAAATAGCAACTCAATTTTAATTAACATCTCTTTTAAAACAAAACATCGAAGCGGAATTATCACCATAAAAGAACAACTCATCACATTTTCATCAAATCAAAATTTGGAGTTTAAAACAACTCAACGTCCTCAAAATTCTCAATAAAACAAGTTAATCAAAATAACACAATACTTCAAAAATAGAAACGTTCCCAACCCCGATGTTACATAATCAGAGCAAGACACACCCTCTAATCAACTAAAAGGAAAATACTCCAAGCTAACTCTTCACGCACCACGAACTAGTCTTGGTTATCTGCACGTTACCCACGTAGAGGCAACATTCAAACAGGCAGGGTGAGTAATCACAATTCAGTATAATTCATATAAAGAAAAGATATTAACAAGTTAACATTCATCTCAAATAAACATCATAGTAATTCACCCCAATTCATCATATAGATCACCAAGTCATCAACATCACGAACGTGCAATCATGTAATTCCACCAAGAATGAAATGCAATTTCCTAATATGCATGTGGTACCAAATCGTCATAGTAATGGACACCAGGTCATCAACCCTCCACAAGGGAGCACGTCACAAAATACTCCAATCCACACAATGGGATTAAAGCCACCACTGGACCGAAGTCCTAACATCGTCACTGGACCGAAGTCCAAAATGCTATGAATGCATGATGCACAACGTCAAATTTATCAATATCAACAAAGGTAATAAAGTGCATCATCATTCACCAGAACACCATATAAATCATGTTATCATTAATTCATCAACGTCATGTAAATCATATCATCATTAGTTCATCAACATCATGTAAATCATATCATCATTAGTTCATCAAACTTCATATGCATCATCATATTTAAAATCAACAATTTATCATCATATAATACGACAACCCGTAGTAACAAGTCATTGCATCATTACAACATTAATACAACATAACACAGACAATTTCCCACAATTTTAAGAAATTAAAAATAATAATTTCAACTTCCAGGTCACGCTAAGCGGGATAAGCCCACGCTGAGCGCGCTGCTCACTGCCTCGAGGAGGCAAGAATTCTCCAGACCGCGCTAAGTGCGCTAGGCCGCGCTAAGCGGGCTCTGCGATTTTGGCAGAAAAACCCTGCGATAACAGCACATTCCCTCCTATGATTCTACACTCCAAAAGCACGTTTTATCCATCAATTACTTCAGAATATTTCATTACAACCTACAACTATCACACATGCATCAACAACAACAATCATCTCATCTCAATTCATCAAATTCCATTATCCCTAACCTCTAAATTCCCAAGTTTCCCCAAAGCCCCAATCACCCACCAACATCAAATCCTTATATCAAGAATATTGTAAAGTAATACTCCCCATACCTTAAAATATCATCTCCTTCGACTTCTCTTGAAATTTCTTCAGAATTCTCTTATGCCCTAGCCTTCTTCTCACTTGTTCCTCAGAGCACTTTTGCCTTTTCCTCCAAATAGTAGAATAATGAATTCCTTTTCACTATTCCCACTTAAATACCCCTAATTGTGCTCTTACCATTATATCCTCGCTTATTCCTCCTAAAAGACCAATATACCCTCAATGCTCCTACTTCTCTTATTTTAAATAATAAATAATAATTTGAATAATATACTATGATTTAATCTTACTATTATTATTACTAAAATAATTTCCACCCAAAAATGTCCATGCAACACAACATCATGTCATCAAATTGCCTTATATTCACAAATAATTAATAAATAATTAAAATATGAACTTGGGGCGTTACAACTCTCCCCCACTTAAGGAATTTTCGTCCTCGAAAATTTACCTGAAACAAATAGAGTCGGGTACGACTCCCTTATCTGATCTTCTCGTCCCCAAGTCCAACTCTCGCCAGCTGGTCCTCCCCCACAAAACCATCACCAAAGCAATCTCCTTACCTCGTAGCTGCTTCATTTCTCGACCATCGACACGCACAGGCAATGCTTCCACAGTCAGATTATCTCTCACTTGTACATCATCCATCTGAATCACATGCGACGAATCCGAAATGTACTTCCTCAATTGAGACACATGGAACACGTCATGTAAATTCGCAAGTGACAGCAGTAAAGCAATTCGATAGGCTACCACTCATATCCTCTGCGATATCTGATAAGGGCCAACAAAACGTGGAGTGAGCTTCCTAGACTTCAGAGTTCGACCCACACCAGTCACTGGCGTCACTCTAAAAAACACGTGATCTCCCTCTTGGAATTCAAGTGCTTTCATTCTCTTATCATGGTAACTCTTCTGACGAATCTGCGAAGCTTTCATCCTTTCTTGTATCTTCTTAATCTTCTCACCCGATTACAACACTCTCACCCGATTCATACTAACACAATGGAGTCCTACACCTTCTCCCATACAAAGCTTCATAAGGCGCCATTCCAATACTAGCATGAAAACTATTATTGTACATGAACTCAATCAACGGTAAATGGCTATCCCACGATCCTCCATGATCCAACACACAAGCCCTCAACAAATCCTCCAAATATTGGATAGTTCTTTCTGTCTGACCGTCCGTCTGTGGATGATAGGCAGAACTCATCCTCAACTTAGTACCCAAAGCATCTTGCAAACTTTTCCAAAACCTCGATGTAAACCTCGGGTCTCTATCCGACACAATACTCGAAGGCACCCCATGTAACTTCACAATCTTCTCAATATACATCTCAGCTAGCTTCTGCATGGAGTGATTAATCTTCATCAATAAGAAATGAGCCGGTTTAGTTAATCTATCCACGATCACCAAATCGAATCATTCCCCTTAGCAGTCTTCGGCAATCCCACCACAAAATCCATGGAAATACTATCCTATTTCCATTCTGGAATCCTCAACGGCTGCATCATACCTAAAGGCTTCTGATGCTCAACTTTTGACTTCTGACAAGTCAAACACGCATAAACAAACTCCGCAACATCTTTCTTCATACTTGGCCACCAAAACAACTTTTTCAAATCTTGGTACATCTTCGTAGCACCGGGATGAATACTTAACCTACTTCAATGTCCTTCTTCAAGAATGCTCTTCTTAATATCTGGGACATCTGGGACACACACCTTGTCTCTGAATATCATTACACCATTCTCGTCAATTCGGAAATCTCCTCCGTTACCTTGGTTAATTAAAGTCAATTAGTCAACCAACTTTAAATCAGATTGCTGTCCCACTCTGATTTCTTCCAGAATACTACTAGTCAACTTCAACATTCCCAATTTCATATTGTTAGAGGTCTCTTCACATACCAAACTCAAATCTCAGAATTGTTCAATTAGTTCCAACTCCTTCACTATAAGCATCGACATATGCAATGATTTTCTGCTCAACGCATCGGCCACTACATTTGCCTTGCCCGGATGATTACTCAAATCAAAATCGAAATCCTTCAACAGCTCTAACCACCTTCTCTGCCTCATATTCAGTTCTTTCTGATCGAATAAATACTTCAGACTCTTATGATCACTAAACACTTCAAATTTAGAGCCAAACAGATAATGTCTCCAAATTTTCAACACAAACACCACCGCAGCCGATTCCAAGTCATGTGTAGGATAGTTCCTCTCATGAACTCGCAATTGTCTTGAAGCATAGGCGAACTTGTCCATTATGCATCAATACTCCACCAAGGCCCATCTTCGACGCATCACAATACACCACAAAATATTCGCTCAGATTAGGAAAAATAAACACTGGAGCAGTCGTCAACTTCTTCTTCAATTCCACAAAACTCTCTTCACAAGCTACATCCCACACAAAAGCTTGACCCTTTCGAATCAACTGAGTCAAAGGTAATGCCAACTTCGAAAAGCCTTCAATAAACTTGTGGTAATAACCCGCTAATCCCAGAAAACTCCGTATTTCAGTAGCAGACTTCGGAATCTCCCACTGTAACATGACATCAATCTTAGAAGGATCAACAGCAACACCACCACTTGAAATCATATGGCCAAGAAAGCTTACTTCCTTCAGCCAGAACTCGCACTTAGACAGCTTTGCATACAACTTCTTCTCCTTCAAGACTTGCAACACAGTCCTCAAATGCTCGGCATGCTCTTCTTCAGATCTAGAATATATCAAGATATCATCGATAAACACAACTACAAACTTATCCAAATACTCATGGAAAATCTGATACATGTACTCCATGAACACACCAGGTGCATTAGATACACCAAACGGCATCACAGTGTATTCGTAGTGTCCATACCTTGTCCTGAAAGCCGTCTTCAGAATATCGCCAGGCTTAACACGAATCTGATGATAACCCGAACTCAAATCAATCTTGCTAAACATACAAGCACCTACTAGCTGATCCATCAAATTGTCGATTCTCGGTAGCGGATACTTATTCTTGATAGTCACTTTATTCAACTGCTGATAATCAACGCACAACCTCATACTTCCATCCTTCTTCTTCACTAACAACACAGGAGCACCCCACGGAGAAACACTTGGTCGAACAAACCGCTTCTCAAGCAACTCTTCCAATTGTTTCTTCAATTCACTTAGCTCAGAAGCTGACATCCGATAAGGAGCCATCGACACTGGACTCGTACCTGGTATTAAGTCCACTGTAAACTCTACTTCATGCTCTGGAGGCAAATCACTGATGTCATCTGGAAACACATCTGGAAATTCACAGACAACCGACAACTCCATACTCGCAGCTTCACGATCAATCTGCAACGATGCAAACGTTGCAAACACCAAAGCTTCATCCTCCACAAGTTCCTCTACTTGCTTAGCAGATAAGAACATCAACCCCCCACCGGCATCAATTTCAGGAAACTCTACAGCCTTGGTATAACAATTGATGTGAACCCGGTTGAACTCTAACCAGTTCATCCCAAGGATCACATCGATCTGGTGCAAGGGTAAGCACACCAAATCCATCACAAAACTCTTCTCAAATATCGTCACAGGACATCTTAAACACACAAGGGTAGTAGTAACAGAACCATTAGCTGGAGTTTCTATTACCATATTCCCATTCATGTCAGATAACTTCAAACCCAATCTATTAGCACATTTGAGCGAGATAACAGAATGAGTAGCACCCGTATCAATAATAGCAACCAACTCGATATTATTAATAAAACATGTACCTCGAATCAGGTTGTCCTTCTCTGGAGCTTCTGCACCACTCAAAGAAAACACATGGCCACTGGTCTGGGCAGCAGTAGCAGTCTTCTTTGGCTTTTGACATTAAGTACTGATATGCCCTTTCTCACCATAATTGAAATAGGTCGGACCCTCATCTTTGCAATCAGTAGCTCGATGACCTTTCTTACCGCATCTATAGCACCTCAACACATTGTTGGTACACACATCAGCACGGTGACCTTGCTCCCCACACATATGACACTTTCCAGAAGCGGAAACTGCTCCTCCACGTGTCTTTTTCCCATCTGAAGCCTTCTGCTTCCCTTTGTCAGCTGAAGTTGTATAAGGCTTACCCCTATACTACCCTTCTCACTCAACTGCTTGTATTGAGTAGATCGAGTTCGGCTATCCTCGTCGTAGATTCTGCTCTTGTCACCTAACTCAGCATACCTACGGATCTGCTGATACCCAATACCCTGCTTAATCTCTGGTCTCAGCCCATTCTCAAACTTGAGGCATTTGGACATCTCAACATCAGCACGATTGTAGTGCGGACAAAACTTCACCAACTTCTCAAACTTTGCGGCATACTCTGCCACAGTTATATCTCCTTGTTTCAGCTCAAGGAATTCCACTTCTCTCTTGCCACGAGCATCCTCTGGAAAATACTTCCCCAGAAATTCCTGCTTAAACACAACCCAAGTTATCACAGTGCCAACATCCGTGAGTCTCTGACGGGTGTTATCCCACCAGTCCTCAGCCTCTTCTTCCAGCATATGCGTTCCAAACTGAACCTGCTGTTCATCAGAACACCCCATCACCCGGAAGATCTTCTCGATCACCTTCAGCCACTTGTGTGCACTTGCTGGATCATGCGTACCCACCAAAGTCGGTGGATTGTTCCTTTGAAACTTCCCCAAACCCCGAAATTCATCAGGAGCTCCACCATTCGGATTCAGCTGCGCCACCACATTAGCAACCGATTCCAACACATCAGCAATTACACTATCATTTCTTCCAGCCATCCTGCACGCCACCAACAAGGTTAGAAGAACTAAAACATCGACAGTGTACACACACTCATCGACATACAGGGACAGACATCAAGTAAAAACCTGGCCGGACGGACCGACCTTCTCTGATACCACAAATGTAACACCCTTCTAACCCAACATGAATATACGCAATAGTATACTTAAATAAATCAGAGTACATCACATAAGGTGGCACATTTCTTCATATAATATCAAATTAAACATCCTGCTCCGTAACATGGTTTCAATACATAGAAAATAGCAACTCAATTTTAATTAACATCTCTTTTAAAACAAAACATCGCAGCGGAATTATCACCAAAAAAGAACAACTCATCACATTTTCATCAAATCAAAAATTGGAGTTTAAAACAACTCAACGTCCTCAAAATTCTCAATAAAACAAGTTAATAAAAATAACACAATACTTCAAAAATAGAAACGTTCCCAACCCCGATGTTACATAATCATAGCAAGACACACCCTCTAATCAACTAAAAGGAAAAGACTCCAAGCTAACTCTTCACGCACCACGAACTAGTCTTGGTTATCTTCACATTACCCACGTAGAGGCAACATTCAAATAGGCAGGGTGAGTAATCACAATTCAATATAAGTCATATAAAGAAAAGATATTAACAAGTTAACATTCATCTCAAATAAACATCATAGTAATTCACCCCAACTCATCATATAGATCACCAAGTCATCAACATCACGAACGTGCAATCATGTAATGCCACCAAGAATGAAATTCAACTTCCTAATATGCATGTGGTACCAAATCGTCATAGTAATGGACACCAAGTCATCAACCCTCCACAAGGGAGCACGTCAAAAAATACTCCAATCCACACAATGGGATTAAAGCAACCACTGGACCGAAGTCCTAACATCGTCACTGGACTGAAGTCCTAAATGCTATGAATGCATGATGCACAACGTCAAATTCATCAATATCAACAAAGGTAATAAAGTGCATCATCATTCACCAGAACACCATATAAATCATGTTATCATTAATTCATCAACGTCATGTAAATCATATCATCATTAGTTCATCAACGTCATGTAAATCATATCATCATTAGTTCATCAAACTTCATATGCATCATCATATTTAAAATCATCAATTTATCATCATATATCACGTCAACCCGCAGTAACAAGTCATGGCATCATTACAGTATTAATACAACATAACACGGACAATTTCCCACAATTTTAAGAAATTAAAAATAATAATTTCAACTTCCAGGTCGCGCTAAGCGGGCTAAGCCCGCGCTGAGCGTGCTGCTCAGTGCCTCGAGGAGGCGAGAATTCTCCAGACCGCGCTAAGCGGGCTCTGCGATTTTGGCAGAAAAACCCTGCGATAACAGGACCTTCCCTCCTACGATTCTACACTCCAAAAACACGTTTTATCCATCAATTACTTCAGAATATGTCATTACAACCTACAACTATCACACATGCATCAACAACAACAATCATCTCATCTCAATTCATCAAATTCCATTATCCCTAACCTCTAAATTCCCAAGTTTCCCCAAAACCCCAATCACCCGCCAACATCAAATCCTTATATCAAGAATATTGTAAAGTAATACTCCCCATACCTTAAAATATCGTCTCCTTCGACTTCACTTGTTCCTCAGAGCACTTTTGCCTTTTCCTCCAAATAGTAGAATAATGAGTTCCTTTTCACTATTCCCACTTAAATACCCCTAATTGTGCTCTTACCATTATATCCTCGCTTATTCCTCCTAAAATACCAATATACCCTCAATGCTCCTACTTCTCTTATTTTAAATAATAAATAATAATTTGAATAATATACTACGATTTATTCTTACTATTATTATTACTAAAATAATTTCCACCCAAAAATGTCCATGCAACACAACATCATGTCATCAAATTGCCTTATATTCACAAATAATTAATAAATAATTAAAATATGAACTTGGGGCATTACACTCAAACTAGGCATTTCTTCGTAATCCCATGCAAAACAGTCTTTAATCTCCTTCAGCAATTGGACTACTTCGACCTTGAGTTGTGGGCTGACGTTGGCACTGATGTATGTCGGCCTCTTCTCTACCCCCTATCCCAGGTCGATCTCTTTAAGTGGATCTTATGCCAGCATTTCGACTTTGGTTGTTAGTGGATCCTTCTCGAAG
Source organism: Lathyrus tuberosus (assembly GCA_022829125.1). NCBI lineage: Eukaryota > Viridiplantae > Streptophyta > Magnoliopsida > Fabales > Fabaceae > Lathyrus > Lathyrus tuberosus. Next base: position 8,700,363 of record JALAZF010000061.1, read on the forward strand.
CACAAAGGCTCATCGTCATAGATTGCGTCGAGCCTCTAGCCTTGTACCTCATCCTGAACCTTAACAGGTGGTTTTAGATCGAAGTCCTTACCAGGACCTCCTTGATCAACTTCATTTTTCTTGGCTTCGATAACCATAAATTTTACTTCGGCCTCTAAGGCCGTTTTTAGCTTGTTTTCGGCTATATAAGCCAAAATCCTTTCGAGCGCCAGTGACTCACTCATCATCACCGAATTCACTTCCCCAACCAGTTGAGTGGATGTGTGCTATTTCAAAGATATAGTATTCTTCGCCAACAACTTCTCTATCCCACTGGAACCCATGGGTTGGGTGTATATAGAGAGAACATAAGGCATTGTCTGTTGGCGTCATGTCGAATTCCACAGGATTACATAGACCAATGTTGGCCAAATTCCGGTCGAAGCTCCTTCTATCGACCTGATTTACTTCGGCCATGAAATAACTCTGGTCCGCTTCGATGTTCTCGACGATCCCATCGTTGCGCCAAATAGTGATTCTTTGGTGCATTAAGGAGAGGACGACACCGATGCCGTAAATCCACTGTCTACCAAGCAGTAGATTATATTTAGACTTTGAGGCTATCACCATAAACATCGTCAGCCTAGCTATAGTGCCAACGATCAAGTCCATTTGTATAACTCTCATTGTGGTTCCTATCTTGCCCTCATAATTCGACAACACCATATTATGAGGCTTTGTATCTGTGTCGCCTTTCCCGATCTTCTTTAGCATCTGATGCGGCATTAAGTTAACTACCACCCCGTCGTCGGCCAGGATTTTACTTATTCTGACATTTCCTACTTTCCCTATGATAAATAGAGGCATTAAACGGCTCTTCATTGACTCATCAGGCCTTTCAAAAAATGTATTTGTTCCTCTACACAACCATTATTCATAATGTAGTAATAGATAGGCTTATGTCGAGCTGTCTCCATTTCCATCGCATCTTCTAGTTCCTCTACCTCCGTCACCTGATCGTACTCCCTAGGAAGTACTGACACCACATTGCACATGATGTTTAGTGAGGCTTCTGACCCAGAGTTGAAATTGTCAGTCATTACGTCGTCCTCGTGGTCAGACTATATTTAAGACGACTCCTTCTGAGGAGGGAACAATTATCTCTCGATAGATTTCTATTCTTCTTTCTTAGACTGTATATTGCTACTAGATTCAGGCTTTGCCTTCTCCATGCCTTCCTTTTCAGATTTCCTCCGCCTTTGCTGCCAGCTGCTTCGATGCCTGGGATTCTTTTTAGTACTGTTGCAGTGAAAATCGGATAACAAGCTATTAATTAACTTGCATCATATTTCTTTTACAACCGACTTTGATTTATCCAAAGGAAAGGTTCAAGATCGTTAAAAAACCTAAAGGGGGGAGATCTAAGGTTCGGGGGTTGGTTACGCCTAGGGAAGGTATTAGCACCCTAAACGTCCGTAGTACTCTACGCGAACCTCTTGTTAAATTTGTGTTATGTTGTGTTTGCTTGCTAAGATAATATATGTACTAAGGTAAATACCTAAGGGTATGTACAAAGTTTGTCTCGTCTTAATCATGATTTAATCGAGAAATCGATAATCAATGATTCTTGACTTTCATCGACTAAATAGTAAATGAAACTGAAATAAAAATAAAGTGGTCTCATATTGATCAAAGTTTTGTCGCTTTAATGAGATCAATCAAACTATGAAGTTTGTTATATCATCGACCAAAATAAAGATAATGAAACCGGAATGAAAAAATAAGGTTGGTCTCGTCTTAATCAAGATTTAAATCAATAAATCGATAATCTTAGATTTTTGACTTTCATCGACCAATAAGTAAAAAGTGGCCTCATATTTATCAAGACTTTATTGATTTGAAATAATCAAAGTCAAGATTTGTGCAATGTCATCGGCCTAAAGTAAAGAAAATGGACTCGAAATGAAGAATAAAGTTGGTCTCGTATTTAATCAAGATTTATATCGCTAAATTGATAATCTCGATATTTAACTTTCATCGACCAATGAAATAAAGAAAATGAGCCTCATACATATCAAGACCTTTTTTAGTCATTTTGAACAAATCAACAAAATCATGATTTTGTAATATCATTGGCCAAAAATAAAGGAAATGAAATCGAAAATAAAAGTGGTCTCGTTTTAATCAAGATTTAAATCGGTAAACCGATAATCTCGATATTTAACTTTCATTGACCAACCAAAAGAAAAATATGGCCTCATATAATCAAAATTTATTGATTTGCAATAATCAACAAAATTATGATGTTTTTATGTCATTGGCCCTAAAAATCGAAATAAAGATCGTAAGCGAAAAATAAAAATTAAAACAAAATTCGAAAGAAAAAGTTATGAATTCAAGAAATAACATGATAAATTGAAACTAAAAATTCAAAGTGCTCCTAAAATAAAAACTAGAGAAACAAAATTAAGAAATAAATGGAAAATAAAATAAAAATAGTATGAAATAATAAAAGGGTGGTGATGAAGCATGTTTTTTGTCTTTTTGAATTTTTATCTTATCTTTTAAACATCATTCATAATAAAACCAAACAAAAATTATAGGATATTACAATACTTTTTCCAGAAAAATATTAACATGCTAATGAACTTGATAACAACATAGATAAATGATCATGGTACTTTGAAAACGGAGAAATAAAAGAGGTGAATGTTACCTAGTGGAGACGGTCCACTGCCTCTTCAATGACACGAGTTATGGAAAAATGAAGACGAGCTTTCTCTCCAGAAAAATTGCAAGAATAATTGAGGGAGAAAATTAAGAGAGTATTCAGCCTTTGTGTGGGGTGAATCTGGTGTGTCAAATGAGAGAAAGAGAGATCTTATTTATAGTGTGAATAAAGTGGGAGTGTTGATGTGGCAATCCATATGACTTTATGAGAATGATTCTTGGCCATTGATGAGTGAAGTGTAAGAATGCTTTTTGGCCATTGATAAATCCAAGTTGGCAATCCATGTGACTTTATGAGAATGATTCTTGGCCATTGATAAGTGAAGTGTAAGAATGCTTTTTGGCCATTGATAAATCCAAGTTGGCAATCCATGTGAAGTGTTTGTATTATAGTGGTCCCCACTTACCATGAAAATAAACAAAATAAAAGTAATAATAATAATAATAAAGCTTAGTAATAATAAAACTAATAATAATAAAACTAATAATGATAATAAAACTAATAATAATATAATTAATAATAATAATAATAATAAAAGAAATAATAATAATAAAACTAAAAATAATAAAAAAGATAATTGAAAATAGTTAGTGAAAAAAAGAAATAAAACAAATTAAATTCTAACAAAAAATGCATGATTATTGATATGTTTACTAAAATGCGAAAACAGAGACCAATGAAAAGGATATGCAAACGATCAGAATATCGGAGAGTAAAATTTGGGGTACAACAGTTGCCCCTATTTAAATATCTTCACCGGATGACATGAGTGATGATAGTCTTCATGAAATCATGGTGGAAGGTATTTAAATATAGATAACCGAAAATTTTGCCCTCAGACGCACTGTCATGCAATGCTATGGACAAAGATGCTGACATGCAATGAACTCTAATATGATGAAAATGATGGAATGTTAAATGCAAAGAGGCAGAAAAACAAAACACCAAGGATAAAGGGCAATCCACCACAGGTGAGCTTACTGGGGAAGGATAAGGTTAGCATTCACGAGAAAGACTCACTGGGATACAGACTGTCCAACGATAGACTCACTGGGGAGACTCTAAGGATGCACCAGGGATAGAAAAATAAAGAGGAAATCCTACAGGCCCTCACTAGGGATGGGAGCCAAAGAGGGGCTCTCCACTAGGGAAAAGTCTAAGGAGATGGACGACAGGTTTATAGGTGACCGGACGACACTGGGGAAATGAAAGTACACTCTTTACTGGGCACGGAACCAGAAAGAAGACATGATCTCCACTGGGGATAAATTTGAAATGAAATGATAGACATCAACAAAAGATTTTCTGGAATTTTCTTATACTGAAGAGTTCAAACGGGATCTTCAAGAAAAGCCAGAAAAGACAGAGAAAGGCACATATGGAAAAACATCAGATGGTCAAGAAATCAGACATTCAATAATGGCTTTGAATGAAAGATAAGACTCACAATATCTAATAATAGCTTTAGATGAATGTGAACAGAAACTACATTCAAGAATGGCATTGAATGCAAGGGAACCAATCACCCAATAATGGCTTTGGATGAAAGGTATAAATCACAATATCTAATAACGGCTTTAGATAAAGTGAACAAAGACTCGATCTGAAAAACATCAGAAACAGAGACACATCTGGATAGGCATTAGATGGTAGAGAAACCGGACATCCAATACTGGCTTTGAATGAAAGGTATAAATCATAATATCTAATAACGGCTTTAGATAAAGTGAACAAAGACTCGATCTAAAAAACATCAGAAAGAGAGGCACATCCGGATAGGCATCAGATGGTAGAGAAACCGGACATCCAATAATGGCTTTAGATAAAAATGAATCAAGGATCCAAGAAAGCGTTGGATGCAAAGAGGAAAGAACTTTCAGGAATGACACTGAAAGTAAAGGCAAATCACTATATTCAAGAATGGCATCAAATGATAGTGAGAAGGACATCCAGGAATGACACTGAATGCAAAGGAGAAAGCTCATCTAGGAATGGCACTGAATGGACAAATAATACTTTTAGGAATGACACTAAAAGATATCCAAGAAAATTTGATGGGGATTACATAAGATAGGCAACACTTCCAGGAATAGCACTGGGAGAAACAAGAAGAACAAGATATCCAGGAATGGCACTGGAGATCAAAAGAGACAGACATCCAGGAACGGCATTGGAGTGAGAGAATATAAAGATCCAGGAATAGCACTGGAATGAAAGAAGACCAACATCTATCAACAAGATCAGATGCGCAAGAGAATGACAACATTCAGGAATGACACTGAATGAAAGGACAGATAACGTTTTGGTAGGCGCCAAGTAAGTTGGACTTTGACCACAAGGTAAGACACAGATAACGACATAACCTCTGGAGAAATGCAAATGAGGATGAAACACTCATGCTATGCATATGTATATGAATTATGCAGATGATATATGATCAAATGCAAATGCAGATGTCGATGACATGGCTCGATTATCTGGGAAGACAAGATTGGATGACTGATTCCTCTACACGGAGATCACTGCCGTTCTGCTTGAGACTAGAGATGCTGATGCTAAACACATCATCTGCCACACTGGTAAACTGTATCCAAATTGATGATCCTTGTAGGAAGGATAAAGCGTTGCTTGGGGATTCTTCAGGTAAATTGCCCCAGACTAGCTGATTATTGTAGATGAGCTGATCATTGCTTCAGCTTGTCTGATTCTGAAAATGACTGTTTCATGGTGCTCTTAGAGAGCTTGCCCCAGTCTGAGTCTTGAAAGATGATTATTTTACTGTACACTAGGAAAGCTTGCCCCAGCCTGAGTCTTGAAAAATCTTCTGTATAAACCAATTCTGAGAAGTCGCCATTAAACCACAAATCTTGAACTGATTCTCAGCAGGATATGGAATGAACTTGCCCCTGATTGGATCACCGACCAAGTTTCTCAATTGTTTGAAAATTCCTTGAGAGGAAAGCTAGTTTGCAAGCAAAAAAAATGTTCATACAAACGTGGTAAATGCAAAGTTCATGCAACTTTTGAAATCAAAATCAAATTGCAAAACAAATGAATCACTGGTCTGAACACGGCGGTTCAAGACATTTAGGAGTGAAAAGTAAAGCAAAAGGTGTGATACCAAAACAAATGATCTGCAAAAATCTTTGGAGTCAGTTTACGCAACCTTGCTGTAATAGGCTTTCAAAATAACCTTGCTTCAATTAGGTCTTTTGAGGGTTATAATGTGGTCTGGTTCACGGTTTAAGAAACAAAGGATAAAAGCTCAAAGTTTATTCGTGACCCACCCAATCTTCGCGATGATCTCCAGTCTTATGCTCAGTTAACTCAAACTATGCACTCAAGTTCCCATAGGCGGGGAATTGTACTGATGATAATAATGATGGTTTAAAATTTAATGGACCTGAGATGGCAGTCACTGCTTTCTTACTAAACTGTTTTCCATTAAGGACTTTCAGGATAAAGGATTTAAAGATTTCCTCCTTTGGTTGTCATACAAACTTTTCTTTCTTATTTTTTCTTCTTTTTTTTAGTGACTGCCTGGCTTAATGATTACAGTGAACCATCATCGACGTTTGACTTGAAAGGCATCTTCAACACTTGCCTGGTGTGTGCGAGGGAACATTTGTGAACTTTGTCGAAAGGCGTCTTGAATGCTACTCTTGTATTCGAATGCACAATCAAGTTAACTGAGAACTACCCTGCCCCAGGTTAAGATTGCGAGTTTTTATTTGTAAAGAAAAGAAACTCCTACTTCAAGGCTCAAAGGGGTTAAAGAGGGGTTATCTTCCTTATGTCTCCGGTGTTTGGGGATTGAAACTATGCCTTACATCGTCAGTAAAGTTTCTTTGAAAGCATACTAACAGTAATTATGAGTATTTTGTTTTCATCATCCTCCCTCCAATCTTTGCACAATCAATAAGAAAGTGGACAAGAGAATTTTTTTTTTATATATTTTTTTATTTTTCATGAAAGAGGAAGCATTAAGAAGTAAATAGCAAACACAAATGAATTGAATCAAAAAGTTGCAAATGCTCATTTCATGAAAGTGAAAACATAATTTGGAAGCAAACAGCTAGAACAAAACAAAGGAAAATGCAAACAACAAGAAACAAGGCCTAGTGACTAATCAGACACAAGGTTGAGTTGTCCTGTCTTTAAGAAGTAGCTGAGCCGAAGTCGACTAAGGCTTCACTTGGCGTGCCCTGGCAGAGGGTTGTTCTGAACATTGGGATTGTCCTTAAAGGAGAGGATTTTGTTCCTCATCAGCTCTTGTACTCTAGCCTTCAATGCAAAGCAACTTTCCAAATTATGGCCTGTACCACCTTGATGGTATTCACAATGAAGATCAGCCCTATAGCCGGCTGGAAGAGGATTTGGAGGAGGAGGCAGAGGCCTTGTGGTAATCAAACCTTGTTGAACCAAACCAGGATAAAGTTCAGTGTAAGTCATGGGAATAGGATCAAATTGACCCCTATTACGGTACTGGTTTTGTCCAACAGCCGGACGTTGGAGAGCTTGAGCTGGTCGTGGTGCAGTAACCACAGGAGTAACAACAGCAACAATAAGGTGAATAGCATACTGAGGTTGGGGACGAGGCCTTCTCGCTTCAACCATTACAGCATTAGTCCGATCTTCCCTTTTCCTCTGAAAGTTCCCATAGGATTTCTTCACAGCATTGGAAGATTCGATAGCCTTAGATACTTTTCCTTTCTTAAGTCCTTCCTCAAGTCTTTGGACGATAGTAACCAAATCAGTGAAGTTGGAGGAAACACTTCCAATCATCTTCTCCCAATAGAATGGGGACAAGGTATCCAAGAACATTCCAGTTAACTCCTTCTCGGCCAGGGGAGGTTCAACTTGGGAAGCCAACTCTCTCCAGCGCTGAGCATACTCCTTGAAAGACTCTTTATCATTCTGAGACATGGTTTGCAGTTGACGGCGATCAGGATCCATGTCGAGGTTATACTTGTATTGCTTCATGAAGGCATTTGTGAGGTCTTGGAAGCTATGGATAGAGTTTTGCTCGAGACCCATGTACCATTTGAGTGATGCTCCACTCAAGCTGTCTTGAAAACAATGGATAAGCAACTTCTAATTCTTGGCATGAGCAGTCATCCTGCGAAGATACATGACCAAATGAGCTCTTGGGCAAGAGTGACCCTTGTATTTCACAAAATCTGGAGTGGTGAACTTAGCAGGCATAACAAGGTCAGATACTAAACACATGTTGTCTGCATCCACATTAAAGAAATCAGTACCCTCAACGGCCTTGAGTCTCTTCTCTATGCTCTGAAACTGCTCTCGGACAACTTCAGGTTCAACAAAGTCTTCACGGTCCTCACCTTGAGCACTGGCAGCATTGTACTCATAGAGGGGATTCTCAAAAGGAGCTCGAGTAGTCTGAACTATAGGTTGAGGTTCGGCAAAAATAGGAGCTTGAAACACTGGCATAGCATTCTGACCAACCATAGCAGTAGATGCAATCGGTGGAGAGTAGTTGTGTGGAAAACCAAACTCGGGCCAAGTTGAAGGTGGCACTTGAACCGGTGGAGGATTAGCACTTGAAACTTCCTGGATGACTGTCCTTTGGGGTGGCTCTCCCCTAGCAATCAAAACTTGGAGCATCTCAGTGAGTTTAGTCATGCTCGACTTAAGTTCATCGATCTCCATTCGGACCTCAACATTGTGTATCTCTTGCTCTGACATCTTGCATCTGTAATTAGCTCTAGTTCGGTATCAGTGTCGAGGAATCAACTTGACGACTCACAGACAAACTCTGGAATATAGGGACAGCTGGAGATGAGTAACTGGACAGACAGACGCATGCAATGAAACATGCAAGGATGCAAATGATATGCAATGCGATGCAAACAGGATGCAAAAACACAACAGGATCAAGGGTTCAAGATCACAGCATGGAGTCCAGGTAAAGAACCAACCACAGGGTGTGTACTAGGGTTCTCAGTTTGCAGAACAGGCTTCTAAGAAGTTCCCAGAGTCGACAACCCATCTTTCAGATTTTATCGACTTCCCAATTGCTCGGTAATCAATAAAATTCTCAAGAGAGTCTCGTCTGAGTGTAGTATTGCGTAGCAACTATTTAGGATTACTCCCTCACAGTCATCGCACTACATCCTAAATAGGCCAGGTGGTGTAAATGGTAACTAATGGTCATCAGTATACCTGGCACCAAGGTCGAAAGTGGCAACGCATTCACGATTGCTCGTTCAGTATATACCAACCTCAAGAGGGCCTCAACTGAGTGTGGAACTTCAAGTCAACTCCTTTGGGATTTCTCCCTCGAAGTCTCCTTGACTATGTCCACGATCCTATCATAAGTGTACGCTCAAGTCCGGGTTAGGACTTATCTCACTACTCAAAGTAACAACCCTGCACACAGAAAGAGCCCAAGCACAACAAGTATATATATATACAGATATAAATATACAAATGTACAGGCAAGCAAACATATAAATAACACAAAGACAAACAAGATAGGCTTAACCCTCTTAGGGGGAGTTTCCCCAGTGAAGTCACCATTTCTGTTGCGGTGAAAATCGGATAATAAGCTATTAATTAACTTGCATCATATTTCTTTTACAACCGACTTTGATTTATCCAAAGGAAAGGTTCAAGATCGTTAAAAAACCTAAAGGGGGGAGATCTAAGGTTCGGGGGTTGGTTACGCCTAGGGAAGGTATTAGCACCCTAAACGTCCATAGTACTCTACGGGAACCTCTTGTTAAATTGGTGTTATGTTGTGTTTGCTTGCTAAGATAATATATGTACTAAGGTAAAGACCTAAGGGTATGTACAAAGTTTGTCTCGTCTTAATCATGATTTAATCGAGAAATCGATAATCAATGATTCTTGAATTTCATCGACTAAATAGTAAATGAAACTGAAATAAAAATAAAGTGGTCTCATATTGATCAAAGTTTTGTCGCTTTAATGAGATCAATCAAACTATGAAGTTTGTTATATCATCGACCAAAATAAAGATAATGAAACCGGAATGAAAAAATAAGGTTGGTCTCGTCTTAATCAAGATTTAAATCGATAAATCGATAATCTTAGATTTTTGACTTTCATCGACCAATAAGTAAAAAGTGCCCTCATATTTATCAAGACTTTATTGATTTGAAATAATCAAAGTCAAGATTTGTGCAATGTCATCGGCCTAAAGTAAAGAAAATGGACTCGAAATGAAGAATAAAGTTAGTCTCATATTTAATCAAGATTTATATCGCTAAATCGATAATCTCGATATTTAACTTTCATCGACCAATAAAAATAAAGAAAATGAGCCTCATACATATCAAGACCTTTTTTAGTCATTCTGAACAAATCAACTAAGTCATGATTTTGTAATATCATTGGCCAAAAATAAAGGAAATGAAATCGAAAATAAAAGTGGTCTCGTTTTAATCAAGATTTAAATCGGTAAACCGATAATCTCGATATTTAACTTTCATTGACCAACCAAAAGAAAAATATGGTCTCATATAATCAAAATTTATTGATTTGCAATAATCAATAAAATTATGATGTTTTTATGTCATTGGCCCTAAAAATCGAAATAAAGATCATAAGCGAAAAATAAAAATTAAAACAAAATTTGAAAGAAAAAGTTATGAATTCAAGAAATAACATGATAAATTAAAACTAAAAATTCAAAGTGCTCCTAAAATAAAAACTAGAGAAATAAAATTAAGAAATAAATGGAAAATAAAATAAAAATAGTATGAAATAATAAAAGGGTGGTGATGAAGCATGTTTTTTGTCTTTTTGTCTTTTTATCTTATCTTTTAAACATCATTCATAATAAAACCAAACAAAAATTATAGGATATTACAATACTTTTTCCTGAAAAATATTAACATGCTAATGAACTTGATAACAGCATAGATAAATGATCATGGTACTTTGAAAATGAAGAAATAAAAGAGGTGAATGTTACCTAGTGGAGACGGTCCATTGCCTCTTCAATGACACGAGTTATGGAAAAATGAAGACGAGCCTTCTCTCCAGAAAATTTGCAAGAATAATTGAGGGAGAAAATTAAGAGAATATTCATCCTTTCTGTGGGGTGAATCTGGTGTGTCAAATGAGAGAAATAGAGATCTTATTTATAGTGTGAATAAAGTGGGAGTGTTGATGTGGCAATCCATGTGACTTTATGAGAACGATTCTTGGCCATTGATGAGTGAAGTGTAAGAATGCTTTTTGGCCATTGATAAATCCAAGTTGGCAATCCATGTGACTTTATGAGAATGATTCTTGGCCATTGATAAGTGAAGTGTAAGAATGCTTTTTGGCCATTGATAAATCCAAGTTGGCAATCCATGTGAAGTGTTTGTATTGTAGTGGTCCCCACTTACCATGAAAATAAACAAAATAAAAGTAATAATAATAATAATAAAGCTTAGTAATAATAAAACTAAATAATAAAACTAATAATGATAATAAAACTAATAATAATCAAATTAATAATAATAATAATAAAAAAGAAATAATAATAATAAAACTAAAAATAATAAAAAAGATAATTGAAAATAGTTAGTGAAAAAAAGAAATAAAACAAATTAAATTCTAACAAAAAATGCATGATTATTGATATGTTTACTAAAATGCGAAAACAGAGACCAATGAAAAGGATATGCAAACGATCAGAATATCGGAGGGTAAAATTTGGGGTACAACAAGTACGTCAAAGAGGAACCTCTCTGGACTTCAAAAATTTTCCATTTCCTTTGGCCCTGCTCTTGATTTCCAACTGGTTTGACCCATTTGTCTTTGGGAGCCTCCGTCGTAGGTTTGAAAGTAGTGGGTTTGTTACCGCTGAATCTTTTCCTCGGCTGCTCCCGTCTCCTAGGATCACTCCTGTTGTCGAAAGGCTGGCGGCCATGAGATGTTTTCCAATATCTTCTACTCATTGCTTTATTAACCCCTTCGAGATTCTGAGCCGCCTTCTTGTTGAAGACCGCACTGCATCGAGGGCATAACATAACTTATGATTTCTTTTTCTGACATCTGTGAAAGAAATCAGTTAGGCTCTCTTCCTCCTTTGGTTAGGCCAACTTATTGTATTCTTCTTGTCGAAGGTCCTCATCAACCTCCATCGAAGTTTCCTGAGAGACTTCGACCATGTTCACACTCGTGCTGGCCTTTTTAGCAATGTCCAACTCTTCTAGTTTTACCCTAAGCCCTCAGTAGCCTCAGTGACATTATCAATTTGCATGAAACCTTTAATGGTTTCTTTTATTGTTTTCATCGAGTTGGGATCTTCAGTGATTCCTTCGTTGGAGCCTTTAGTAACTCCTCAGTTAGATTCCTCATTGACTCCATGAGTGAAACTATCAGCAGTTTCTTTCTCGAAACCTTTAGTGGTTCCGTTAGTGAAGCCTTCAGTGACTTCACTGATGTAATTTTCGATGATCTCTCTGTCGAGGTCCTCAGTAACCTTGACCATGACTGTTTCGTTGACGAAGTCATCAGTAACTTCGATCATGTCAGCTTTGTTGGCGAAGTCTTCAGTACCTTCGACTGTGTTGATTACAAATGGCTCAGTGTAGTGAGTATCAGCCGCCTGAAGAGGGTCAGAATCATTCTTCATTTGGGCTTTCGACTTCTCTCTAAATTTGAGCCTTCCGTCCTTAATTGCGTTCTGAATGAGATCCCTGAAAAGAAAACATTGAGACATTTTATGAGCCAAGAAATTGTGATACTTACAAAAGCCTCTCTTTTTTCTTTGCTCTAAAGGAGACATTTTAGCACTCGGAGGCACTATCATTTGGCTATCCTTAACTAACAAATCAAATATTTCGTCACATTTTGTGACGTCGAAAGTGTAATTCTTCTTAGGAAATCTATCGTTTTTTTCTGGTTCGACTGAGTTTTTTCCATTCGAAGAGGCTAAGACCTTACAAGAGTAAGGTGGCCCTTGCTTTAGTTCAGCAAGGTCAACTTCGTTCTCATCGAAGTCTAAAGGCTCGTTATATGTTCCTTCGTCGTCTTCATTGAATTCGGCATAGGCTACTCTTCTATTATTTTTATTTGCCCTAGCATTTTCCTCCTTCAGGCGTTCAAACTGTCGAACCCTATCAACCAACTTGGCCATATCTCTTAAGTACTGAGTGTTCAATTTCTTCCTAATAGAGTAGTTAAGGCCCTCAGCGGCCATTTAGACCAACTCATGTTCTGGCACCTGAGTGAAACACATGGCTTTAAGTGGACGAAATCTGTTCAAATAATCATCTATTGGCTCAGTAAAATTTTGTTTGATACTAGCCAATTATTTTAGACTAATCTTGGTTTCTCCCATGTAAAATTATTCATGGAACAATCTCTCCAATTGAGTCCATGTATGGATTGAGTTTGCTGGCAAGGTTGTGAACCATGTGAAGGAATTTTTAGTGAGAGAACTTGGGAAATATTTAATTCTAAGGTTTTCATTATTCGAAATCTCCCCTGCCTCTATTAAATACCTAGCCACGTGTTCGACAGTAGACTCATTCGTATCCCCCGAAAATTTAGTAAATTTAGGGACTTTCCATCTGGCATGTAAATCTGATTGCAAAATATATTATGATAATGGTGATGTGTAGTTTGGTCTTCGTAGGCCAAAATTTACCCCATTTCGCGCCATAATCCTTTCAACCATGGCTGTTAGATGGTTATCCTTTTCCATATCATCACGTCGAATTTGTTGTATGACATTGTCAGCGTTCTGGTTTCTATTCACCATTACTACCCTTGGTTCCTCTTCTAATGAAATTTGTGGTTGATTCCTAGGGGGTTCGACTCTAGGCTGTTTAACTACCTCTCCTGGGTTCACCACATTCGCTCGAGGCGTGTTCCTTTGGTTTTGTTGGACTTGGTTAATAGTAACATCCTCTCCAAAGGCTAACCCTTGATTTTCCACCATATACTCCCTCTGTGGGTGTCGAGGAGGTTGTGGTACACCAAAAAAGTCCGCAATGCGCGTCATTTGTGCGACCATTTGTTGATTAGTTTGGGTAGTGTTTTGGATTAGATGACTAAAGATTGTCCCCATTGTTTTGGCAAGCATCTGGACCATTTTGTGGTTACTCTTGGCCATTTACTGCCTGATAACTGCCACAGAACTATTGGTTATGCTTGGCATTTGGGTGGAAACACCTATCCCTAAGGGTTAGATATTTCGACCCATATTATTAATCCCATACCCTGATCCTTGTAATGGTGAAGTTACATTTATTACGGGTTCTGAGAATGTTGACCCAATGTTATGTAAGTTCGCCATCATGGATGTTGGCATTCATAAGGCTGTTCTCAATTGCTTAAAGGCATACACTACTACGAAAAACCCATTTAACAACGGTTGGAAATGACATATAATGACGCGGGCGAAGGCGTTGTTATGTACATTGTCGTTGTAAGTTTGCTGTTTCTACAACGGTCTGAAAACCATTGTTGAAAGGCAGGACGCGCGCCATATATCACAACGATTACGATAATAAACCGCTGTGATACATACACTTAGGTACTGGGTTCGAAACCCATCAGCAGCGAATTATGTAAAACATAAATTACCTATAATGACGATTATTATAGATAACTGTTGTTGTAGATTTACCTATAATGACGGTTATTTTAAATAACCGTAAATAAAAAAAATTACAGCATTAGAACAAGAACAACAGCAAGAACAAGAACAACAGCAAGAACAACAAGAACATCAAGAACAACAATAAGAATAACAATAACAACAACAACAACAACAACAACAATAACAATAACAACAACAACAACAACAACAACAACAACAATAACAACAATAACAAAAAGAAGAAGAAGAAGAAGAAGAACAAGAACAACAACAACAATAATAATAACAATAATAACAACAAGAACAACATTAATAAAAAAGAGCAACAAGAACAACATTAATAAAAAATAACAACAAAGAACAACAATAATTAAAAAAGAACACCAACAACTAACATTGCTAACTCGAATTCTAAAATTTGTTCTGAAATTTGGTTTGGTGGAGAAATAGAGTGTCGTAAATGAAAGATGATGTTTGGAGGTAGAAGATGTCAAAGTTTTAGGTTTCACGCGGATCACTAATAGTAGTGTCTTGGCCGTTGATAATCACTAAATGTACGACCAAGATTTGTTTAAGGATAGTGAATAAACTCATTATGCGCGCCACCTATAATGTTGATAATGAGACTTGAAAAAACAAGTAAAAAACCAAAAATGTTGGTGCTGGGACTTGAACCCATGACAAGACGTTACCTATAATGACGGTTGGTTTAAATTACCCGTGGTGTAAGGTCTGTAAGCGTTTTGAAAATATAAGTAAAAAACGCTACCTATAATGACGGTTGGTTTAAATATTCATGGTTAAAGGCCTGTCAGCATTTTGAAAAAATAGGAAAGAAGTAGCATGATTAAAATAAATTCAGAAAAATCTAAAAACACGAAATTTAATCTAATTAGGTAAAATAAGAAATTTGAGAAAATTTTTGGAATTTTTTGAGACTATGAAAACAGTAAAAAATTGATTAAAAATAGAAAAATGATGAATTTGGGGTTTTGAGGGTGAAGTCCCATAACTCTTCTAGAGTATGGGACTAATGACCGCACGATTTTTCTGCTTCAGATGCATGAAACATATCTCAAAAAGGAGATTATTTTCCCAAAAACCGATTTTTTGAAGTGCAAGACCTAAAACTAAAGTATAGGCTATAATGACGGTTGAAAACATAACCATGGTGAAAGGTTGTTGGCATTTTGAAAAAATATTTAAAAACCATAAATGCTGGTGCTGGGAATTGAACCCATGACCAGGTGCTACATATAATGACGGTTCTTTAAATACCCGTGTTGAAAGGCCTCACATTTCACCACGATTGGAATTTTAACCGTCATTAAAAAAACGTGTGAATCTATTACAACGGTGAATATGCAAGCCGTTATAAGCCTAGCGTTGTTGTTTGCGCGTTTTGTAGTAGTGATTAAGAAGCTTGAAGGCATAAAAGGTCTGTTCGAAACGTTTCCTATTGGTGGGGGGGTGTCATTGGAGGACCCCGTGACCCAATGTAAGTTAAAACAGGCTCACTGTGGGCAATTGACCGCATCGGTGTCGAACTTGCTGTGGTCTGTATTGGTTCAGAAATAGGTGCTGAAACCATTGTTCCCCTTGTCGAAGACGCTGGGGTAGGTTCTCCATTGTTATTGGATATATTTTGAGAATTTGAATTGTTTGGCTGATTTTGGCTTGCCATTCTTTTCGTATTTCTTCTCCTTGGTCTACCTTTGTTAGTAGCAGCTACTTTACCACTTCTCAATAACATACAACGAAGCTTCGAAAGAGAGAGACAACAAATATGAAGAACTTAGTAAAAACTTTCAAAATAAAATTTGTAAGAGTATGTCACTAGCACGGTCCCACTGGGTGTGCCAATTTGTTTACCATGAAAATTGGTAAACAACCACTGGTCTCCAAATATTGGTTAAATTACAGGATCAACCAGTGAATCCTAGGACATGTGCTAATGATCTGTAAATTAAAGTTTGAGAAACAATGAACACTTCGGTAGTATTCATGGTTGGAAAATAGTTTACTTTGAAAATACAAAGAAAGTATGCTTCAAGAAAGTAATCGAAAGTGCAGTAAATTGCATTAAAAATAACTTATGCAAAATAAATAAGATAAGTTTCTGGGCGAAAAGCATATACTGAATTTGATAAAACTGTAAGAAAATAATGTTTCATCAAACGTACATTTCTCAATAACTCTTTTCTCTACACGCTGGGTACTTTGAGTAATTTGAGTGACTTTTACAAACTTGACCACATACCCCAAATATTATCACTAAGACCTCTTATTTATATTGAATCGAAATAACTGCCTCTAACGGCCTTTTTCCTAAATCAAGACAAGTGGTGTTCGACATGTCTTTACTTCTTCAATGTGCTCCACGTGTCTCCTCTTAAAAACTGGATAAGAACAAAGTTTCCTCCTTTATTCAAATTCAAAACTTCAAATCGAAGACATCATTATTAGCATCTCAGTCAAAAACACCATCAGTAGAATTTCTGTCGAATTACATTTACAAACTTAGAAAAATCTTCTTAACTCCAACCAACCCTTCCTCCTTGCACAAGGGTAACTTCGACTAGACTTCCATAATTGTGTTATCCCGTCGAAGCTCATCATAACTTCACAAAAATTATAATTTCATCATTTATTCCATAAATTCAAATCAGGCGTCGAAATTACGAGCCAACAGCCAGATGGAATGAGAAAAGAGGTAGGGCAAATTTTTGGGAATAAAAATCTTTAACCTTTTCATTGTTAATTACATTCAAGTTATTTTTTGTTTTTATTTTTATTTAGCAATAGTTGGATTTAATCTTTGTTTAGTTTGTATTTGGTTTATCTTGTAATACAAGAGAAAACTAAAAGGTTTTTAGAATAAGACCAAGTTCATCTTTAATTAAAATAAGTAGATTTTTTTAGAATACTTGTTCTACAATACTAATTGTGTACTCAGTACACGTTTATCCTATTATCTACATTATATACAAATTACATGTGCCCACTAGTACATCAACATACAAAATCAGCAAAAGGTACAAGAAGAAAAAGAATTGGAAAATGTCCAACATTGTGCAAATCCACATGATTTTCGCCATGCAGTATGTAAGCCTCTCATGTCCATCATCATCCTCAAGCCTCTTCATCATGCTTCATGCTCATCACTATCACATTAGACAAAAACATAGAATAAATTGTGATAACAAAATCATATACATCATCATATTATAGCAAAAAAAAAATTGGGACCATCATCACAAAGTTCATCCAAAAAAACATAAACCAATTGAATTCTCACCCTTTATTCATCTAATTTCACACGGATTACCAATAGAATCTATCCAAACCTCTCATTATTATTTACAAATTTTCACTCACTCAATCCCCTCTAACTAACTCACACACTTCATAGAAATATCTATAAAATTCCACACGTGTTTCAATATCACCTCACTCTGAATTAACCCTCCTATAAATACACTACAATACTCAATCTAATCCATCAACAATTTCCTCACTGTTACTCGGCAAAAATCATTTCACAACCTATACTAAAAGCTCATAAATCCTAAAACTACTCAGAGTTTCTCACTGAAACTCTGAGATAGCTGAGCTAACCCTAGAAAGCACAACATCAACAACCATACACATAAACCATAATATTTCAAAGCGAAAGAAGAAGTGGTGAAAAGAGGAGCTTAAGCAAGATCAGAGACTTTTACCTTTGAGATTCAACCCCGGTAAGGTAATGTCCAGGAGGTGGATTACTCAACCTTTTTGTGATGTTAATATGCTTGATGTTTTTTGTTGTAATCAGAAGCTTTATTGAAACTCTAGCTAGTATTTATTTTCTTTTTATATGTTGAATCTTGGTTTTGATTGTTTCGTTTGCATTTGAGTTTGAGTGTAGGGAACTTGTGGTTTCTTTTTCTTGTTACGAGGGAGTGTTTAGGTTCAGATTTGGAGTAGGGTTTGTAACATAAGAAAACATTTTTGAGGTGTTTACATTTAGCCTTCGATGAATGCCGATCCGGGCGTTTAGGGAGAACTTTGGAAAATCCAAGGTCGGATTTGAGATAAGGAGGGTTTTTTAGGTGGGGGTAGTTTTGGGGGTTTGGTGAGTTAGGGTGACGTCTACCGGAGAAGACGTTGGCGCCGCCCTTGGCCGTCGTCTATCTTCGACGATGTGATCGAATAAGAGGGGGTGAGAGGGTTAAGTAGCTTGCAGAGAAAATGAGAGCTTGAAAGGGTTCAGAGTGAGAGAATAGGAGGTTTCAAATGAACCCTCTCCCTATCAATTTTTTTCGTTTAAGATGGAACAATGTTCTTTTGGGAGTGACAAGTGGCAACCTGTTTGCCATTTTCCCTTCATGCACCCTTCCATCTGCCTGATCATATGTGTTTGAGTCTACCTTATACCTCAGCATCTTGGGTGTGTGATCAAGTCCAGGTAGTGTCATCAAGTGGCCAGCATAGAGTCAATCCAATTGACTCTCAAACTGGGCCTCTCTTCCTTTGGGCTTCACCTAGATTACTACTTACACCTCCTCCTTTGCTTAATCCAGAACCCCTGCGTGGGCCTTTTGTTGTTTTTCTGATGGCTCATTTCCCTTTTATTTGTTTTCTTTAATTTACTTTATTTTTTTCTTTTTTTATTGCTTGTTTTGATTAAATTTTATATAAATCTTAATCTAATTAATTAAATTTTTTAATAAATTGTAATTAATTAGTTGATTGGTTAATTTATTTTAATTAATCCTTCCTTAATTATTTTTTATTAAATTGATTAATTAATTTGATTAGTTTAATTAAGATTACCTTGCTATCTTGATTAGACTTTAGATTTTTTATTTTTCCTTTGTTATTTTTGTATGATTTTATTGCTTATTTTATTTTTTCATTGGCAAAACGTACCCCCACCCTTGTTTTGTAGTATTTTTGTTATTTTCTTTTCATTGTTAAGAATTAATCAAAATTAGAATAAAATTGAGCCACCTTCAAAAAGAACAAAAACTAAGCTTGATCCAACGTCAAGCGCTTTTCCAAATCAAATTCAATAGAATGCAATGTGAGGGCTTGGTCCAATGTCAAGTATCTCTTCCAAACTTTCAAACCATTTTCACAATTCGCATCGCAACACAAATCAAACGCTTGACCCAACATAAAGTTATTTTCATAATTAAACTCAAAACGACTAACTCATACTATAACCATCATGAAATAAAAAGACTACCTGAGTGAAAGATCCGGTCATACTCCTAAACATTAGGCCCAAGCTGTAATAACTTGCAAGCCCAAGTGTTTGTATTTCTCTTAAGACACTTGTAAATATTCAGACATTTTCGCAATAAATGAAAAGAAAAAGACTACTTGGGTTAAATGCCCAATCGTATTCTCAAGCATTAGTCCCAAACTATAATAATTTGCAAGTCATAAATGCTCGTCTTCCAACCCTAAAAAATACTACAAATCAAACCTATTTTCCTGCCCCAGGTGACCAAAAACATTCTTTTTAAAAACGAGTGTGCTTTATCCATTTCGACGTGAAAAAAACAAAGGTTTCAGTCTCCAAGAGCGAGCAGCAAGCAAAGGTTTAACCACTCAAAATGTCTAAAGCGACACTCTTTAAAAACAATCAACCAACACGTAGCTTTATACGAAGAACTACGTAGCTTTGAATTCCTCATTGTACCTGAGGATACGTAGGAGCGAGACCCGCAATCTCATCAAACACCCTAATAAAAACCTTTTTTGCACTTTTTTATCATTCGAAGAAAAGAATTAACAATAACTAACATTCAATCGCAAGTTTAACTAAAAGTTTCTCGTTGAGTTCAACGGACGTGAGATGTGTTAATATCTTCCCCTTGCATAATCGCCTCCCTAATTTGAATATGATTGTGACGACCATCTTCTTTTTTCTTTTAAGAATTTTATCGATATTTTCCTTTCCTTATTTTAGGATTAAATAAATTTCGGTGGCGACTATGTTCGAATAATTTTTTGCGAGCGCACGAACGCTTCGTGAAGGATCGTATATATATATATATATATATATATATATATATATATATATATATATATATATATATATATACACACACTCACAGACACACAGACACACACACAGACACACAATGTTAATTTTCATTGCGTTTTCTATACAATCATGACTATTCTATGAATATCGATGTCAACTATAACATTTTAATAATAATAATAATAATAATAATATTCTAATAATAACGATAATATATTCTAATAGTTTTATCTATAATTTTCACATCCAGTATGCTAAAATTCTCACCGATAGATGTAATGAGTTAGAGAAATTACAAAGAGGATTTATATGGGAAGGCAGTAAGATAACCCACAAGGTTCATATGATTAGTTGGGAGGTTAGTTGTATGCCTAAGGATTGTGAGGGCTTAAGCATCAAATAAACTCAACCTATGAATGATGTTTTTCTATTTAAAATTATTTAGAATTTATTTACTATTCCTAATGATCTATGGTGTCAGGCTCTCATCAATAAATATGGAAGGAAGCAAAACGTTTCATAAAATATGATTAGCAAGCCAAGTGATTCTTCGTTATGGAAACCATTGACAAAAGAATGGGACAAGTTTATGAAAAATACTACGTGGAAGCTTAGGGATAGAAGGAGGGTTATTATTTGTGTTGTGGATACGCCCTGACTGTGTAGTGCATGGTTAATATATAATGGAAGTGGAATATAAAGTTTCTCCATAGTTGGTTTAATGTTGAATTAATTAATTATGCTATGGCTATTCCTCATTCTCTCCCATAAGATGGTGTTGGAAAACTGGTGTATTGGTAATAAAGATAAGAAGTTTTCAGTGGGTAATGCGTATAATTATCTCACTTATTATTCTAATATCGTAGAAATAGTTATAGATAGCAATATCATTTTGAAGTGGAAAGATTTCCATTGGATCCAAACCTTCACTTGAATTATATTATACGAGATCTTATTTCAAGTGTTTCAATATTGCTTTGGTGTAACGTAGGGTTGAATTATAATTGTTCAATTTAATAAAATGAATCGATTTTACTCTTTTTTGCACGAATTTGATGTCTTATAGTCTTAGAGGAAATGTTGCAGTTCGTAAAAAGAACAGTGGAGGTCAATACATATGATCTCTTGTTGAAACTTACAGAAGTGAGAAAAAAACTATTTTTAAATAAGACTTTCAGCGACCAAACAACCCAACAGAAACAATCACACAGATGTTGAATAAGTTAGAGAATGACAACTATGTGAAAAGCAATGACAGGCCATCAGAAATATAAATCAAACATCTTTAATGGTATCACCCAGAAAGCAATTAAGTTAAGCTCAATTGTAATGGTGTCTGCAAGGAGTATACGTCCATTGCCAAATTTGAATGTTTGATTAAGGACTCAATTAGAAAATGGATAAAAGGATATGCACCAAAAATTAGTGTGTGTGATGCTCTTACTGTGGTGATATGGCCATTTTTATGGGATTGATCGCTTGCTTTGAATGCAATAATTATAATCTGGTGGTTGAGAGAGACTTTAAAATCATGATAGATATGGTTGTAGCGAGCGATTTTGGACGCGGTTCTTAAGCGCTGGTCGCTCTCTGCGGTTTGAGCTTTAAACTACAGGTCGATTCATTTTTTATCCTATTGTGAGCTGAATAAGGAAGGGAAATAGATGTCTCCAATTAACCCTGCTTTGCATACTGAGTTTAAACAGCGGTCTGTTAGGTTACGGATGCTATCAATGTGGGGGACCTTTGTACTGGTTATTTGTATTTTCGCCAATACGGTTTTTCTTTCTTTCTAGGACTTTCTAGCGGGGAATAAGGATTAGGATGTTAGGACTGATGCTTTTGAATTACTGCTTTTGATTGATGGAGATATGGGATTTGGGTTTTTTGTTGATTGCGCTCGCTAAGATTTTTTCTTTCGATCTTATGCCTACGTATTCCCGTTTACCGAAACAGGGAAATCAGAGCGTTCGTAGTTCCTCCTATTCTATGAGAGGAAAATGGTTTTTGGTGTCTTGTTCAAAGCCCAAGACTTGAAGTGAAAGGTGATTTGTATCTTGTTCAAAGCCCAAGATGTGAAGCTGAAAGGTCTCGACTTTAGAGAGAATTGGTCATCTCTAAAGAGGGGAGAAGGAGAATTACTTTAACTGGGATACGTGGATCCGAGCAATGCCATAATTTCCGAAGAAAGGGTTTTAACCTGAAGGAGAAGACTTTAACTCAGTGTAGAGCAATGCCATCTTTCCTTAGGAATTTCTCATGCTAAAAGAGGGACAGTGGCATGGATGTAGATGATCCAGAGGCTTGCCGCTTACAGCGATTAGATGAAGGGAAAGGAGTTGTTGATGTTTGTATACTGTGAACGAGGCACAGCTTTGATGCTAAAAGGTTAATTGGATTAACCAGTGGTTTTCTTATACAAAGCCTAAGAGGAGGCTACTTTCCGCTAGGAAAATCATTATACAAAGCCTAAGAGGAGGCTATTTTGTGTCTCGTACAAAGCCCGAGAGAGAGGCTAAAAGATTTTGACCCGACGATGGAGTCTTTTGGTATCTCGTATAAAGCCCGAGATGGAGGCTATTGCTTGTTTGGCTCAATGAGAACCTTTTTGTATCTCGTACAAAGCCCGAGATGGAGGCGAAAGGGGGATTGACTCAACGAGGGAGTCTCTTATGTGTCTCGTACGAAGCCCGAGAGAGAGGCGAAAAGGTTGTTTGACTCCACTGGGGAGAATTTTGGTATCTCGTACGAAGCCCGAGATGGAGGCCATTGTAACTGTTTCAGTTGAGTGATAGATCCAATATACTGATTTTAAAAGAGAAAATCAGTTCTTATATGAGCAACACTGTACTCAGGGATTTGATTTGAGGATCAGGGATATTTCCTTCTCTTTGAGGAAACAGGAAGTCCAAAGGGTATTGGGACTGTCCGAGTCTGCGGGTTTCCTTCCTATTTAACGAAGGGCGCTTGAGAATGTCTTTGAGACTCAAGGAAGTTAGACTGTCCGTGTCTAGAGTTTTATCTTTTGTACTATGCTTTGAGAAACAGTAGTAGACTCTATGAAAGGACTGTTCTATGAGGATGACTATGTTCTGTTCCTATACCTCTAGGAGGTCGTTGGGACAATTTGTACGAAGCCCAAGAGGAGGCTGGAAACTTTTAAGAAGCCGACGGGTCCTTGTACGAAGCCCAAGAGGAGGCTGATGCTTTTAGGAAGCCCGTGGGTCTATCATCTCCTTTCCATTAGGAGAGATAACTCTTTTAAAGATAAAAACCACTGGTAAACGTGCGAGGTTTACTATCCAGCGACTTTTAGCTTTTAAAGAGGGTTCCTTAGTTAAGGTCCAAGGTTATGACCGTAGTGGGTACCTAAACCCCGATACATTCAAGGCAAGCTATCCACAAGGAATAGATCAAGTCAGGAAAGTTCGGGAATTTGGGAAGAAACTCAAAAATGCCATTCACGGAGAATACATTCATCTTGGGGAGTAGAGCTTCTTGACAATTCCTAAGGAGGACAGCCGAAGAGAAGACTGTATCTGGTGCTCCTATTGGGGATCTAGGCGTCTATTTCTACGAATAAATGAAACGGCGTCACCTAGTTCTAGACGTAGTTGCCGGGGAAACTCGAAATATCTATACTATTATTACACAGTAGATATGAGTTTATGAAAGGAGACTTACAGTGAGCAGCCCCACAATACAGTTTATAATATGAAAGCAGTAAACGAAAGCGATAACCACTTACTCGGTTGTAGTGCTTCCATGCTGTTTGGTTAGTTGTTCAACAAAGAAAGATTAAAAACAACAAGATATTCAAAATCAAAGGAGAAAGTGCTTTGAAAAAGAAAGATTTGGGGCTTACAGCTCAAGGAGAGGCCCAGGGTTTTATCAGTGAGCGCACTGTTGAATTTGTACAGAGGGACTTATACAAGTGACTGGGGCCCAAAAAGGTTTTCTGTACAAAGGGATGGGTCTTACACTCTCTCAAGAGGCCCAAAAAGGTTTAAAGAAAAAGAGTAGGGCTTATAACACGAGGGTAGGCCCAAATGATTTTTCGTTTAAAATGGCGATCGCGCCGAGGTTTTCCTTTTAACGCAGAGGGACTTATACAATAAGTGAGGCCCAAAATGTTTTGGTTAAAAGGGGGAATTGGGTCTTACACTCTAATAGAGGCCCAAAGTGTTTTGAATGGGTCTTATAGCTCAAGGAGAGGCCCAAAGTGTTTTTATTTTTAAACGGGCGATGATCGCACCGTTTACTTGTACAGAGGGACTTATACAATGGATGAGGCCCAAAAAGTTTTTTGTACAAGGGGGATGGGTCTTACACTCTCTCAAGAGGCCCAAAAATGATTTATGAGGGTTGAATTAATCCAAAACCCTAATTTGTTTTCAAAATGTATTTAATTGAATAAAAATTCAATTAAAATGATCAAAAATTGTTTAACACATGGAAAACAAATTGTGATCTTGGATTAATGTTTGGATGGTTGGACTTGATTGAAATTGGCTGGATCACTTTGTGGTACCTCAGCTGCAACTTGTTTGAAAATTTGAGCAACCAGCTGGTGATTTTGTGAAATTGATGTTTCAGAAGTAATCTAAGTGTTTGATCAGCTCATATGTGATGTATGTGAGGTGTGTGAGTGATTGGTTTGATTGGAATTGCTCTCAAACTCAAAACCCGATAGTGACATGCCTTAGAAGGCAAAATTGGAGTGAAAGAAGAGATTTTGAGGAAAGCATCTGTTAGATGGCTTTGGTGTACTTAAACTGACCACAATTGAGCTCTATTTATAGTAGAGCAAGTTTGTTTTGCAAGGAATAGTGAATGGCAGCTGGTAAGTAGGTTTGGCCAATGTTGGCAAATGAAAATCCAAGTCTCCTCTAGCCATTGACTAGAGGTTAGGGCACAGAGCTTTGGTCCCCTTGGTCTGGGATAAGTCTTGACTGATTTCAGATGAGAATGGCTCAGTCCATGCCACCTTGATGGTTCCATTGAATGCCTCATTCCAAATTTGAAGTCTTGTCCCTATTTTGGCCATTCTAGGTTCAACATGTTATTTCTTGTTCCATGGACTTTGGAGGCTTGGCTCAGTGATTGTCCCCTTTAGATTCAATCCTCTGAGGTGTCCAAGTGGATAGGAGCAATTGAATTTGGCTGATTTTGGCAAATCGACCAAAGTTGCAAATTCTTCCTTGCCTTGACAGTTTTCAGCAAGGCAACTTGGCAAGGTTGTATCTCATGGTGTAGGTTGAATTTGGCAATGTTCTTGGCCATTTTGGAAAGCTCTTACATGATACAACAACTGTTTGAACAAGTTTGGTTTTGATCTCTTTTGATTCCAAGTGAAAAATCCCCCTACATTTGGCAAAAAGTGAGGCAGAATCTGACTTAGTGAAAATTTCACTAAGTGTTGGAAAAAGTGACATTTTCACTTTTCAGCCACTTTGATCACTCCATAACTCAAAATCCTTAATGAATTGGAATGACTTGTAGTTGAAGTTTTTGTAGGTGATAATGAGGGCTACAAATCCATCTTTGGATGAGAAAAAATGGCCTTGTGGTTTAGGAGTTATGGTCCTCCAAAGTTGGTACCTTTGCCACTTTATTTTTAACTTAGAAAAAATTCTAAGTTTTATGGTTACCCCTTTTACAAGTTATCTCACTTTTCTTGATTTTTCTTGATGAATGATGATTCAAATCATACATTAACATCATTTTAGGGTTAAAAATCCATTTTGGTGAAAAATCTCAAAAAGTCAAAGTTGACTTTTGTGCACAGTTGACTTTTTATCAGATGAATTCCAAACTGTGCAATTCCTCAGGAAATCATGTCCTTGACCTAAATCAAACTTGATGGACATGTTACATGGGTGTCATAGGGTATATTCAATCATGTATTAGGGTTTGGGAGCATGTCCTGGTCAAAAGTCAAAGTTACAGTTGACTTTTCCCTTAAAACCCTAATTGTGGTGCAGATGAAATTTAGACTTGTTGCTCAACCTTCTTGGATCAATCCATTGTTCCAAATGGATCAATATGGTATATTAGAGACCCTCAAATCCTCTCTTGAGGTCTTGGCTCATGGTTTGTCCCAAAAGTCAACTTAGGGGTGAATTAGGTCAAGAAACCCTAATTCCTGATTTTTGATGAATGCATCCCCTGAGGCAAAATTGACTTGATGCATGGGTTCATGAGGTTCCATGAAGTGTATTAGGTTATGTTTTGGATCATTGCCTTGTGCCCAGATGAAAATTTCCATCTGGAGGCCCTGGTCGACCAAAACCCTAATTTGGTGACACTGTCGATCTTGAGACTTGATCCACCTAGAAGGGAGCAACCTTGTGCTTAATCCTTGAAGTGGGAGTCCTTTTTGATCCATTGTGGATGTTTGAGAGATTAGACAAGTTGAAGATCATGTCATTTCTTGATTGATCCTTTGTCTAAGCACTCAGAGAGGGCTTGAAACCCTAATTTCTGTTGTATTGGATGCTCACCCATCTTTGGGGAGACTGATGAAGCATGATGGTACATCCATATTGTGATGATGATTTTCACAATGATGGGAAATCTAAGTGGTCAAAATTTGGGGTATTACAGATGCCCTTATTTAATCTTCTTGGACCCGAAGGTGTGAATGACGAAGGGATTCGGGTATTCGGGGTGCAAGAGGATTAAATATCGGAATACCCGAAATTTTGATGGTGGTCATGAATGGTAGCTTACGCATTCATCTTCTTTAGCTAAGCAATAATGCTTAGAAAAGGTAAACTTCCCCTCGATCCTGGTTTCCTACCAAGGAACTGGTCTCAGTCTTCTTTTGAAATAAACTTCCCCTCGTTCTTGGTTTCCTACCAAGGAACTGGTCTTAGTTTTTAATTTAAACTTCCCCTCGATCCTGGTTTCCTACCAAGGAACTGGTCTCAGTTTTCTTTTGAAATAAACCTCCCCTCGTTCTTGGTTTCCTACCAAGGAACTGGTCTTAGTTTCTGATTTAAACTTCCCCTCGATCCTGGTTTCTTACCAAGGAACTGGTCTTAGTTTCTGATTTGAAATTCCCCTCGATCCTGGTTTCTTACCAAGGAATTGGTCTCGATTTCTTTTGTCAATAAACTTTACTGACAAGGGACGCTATTCGTAGCGGCTTTCCTTCAAACTTCTCGCCGAATTTTCCTGGGGAGATGCCATTTGAGTGGAAAAAGTTTTGATGTCAGACTTGCTGGGGAACCCATTCGTCTGAATTGTAGAGGTACACAAACTTCTCTGTTTTGGAGACGCCATTTGTCGATTCTACTAGGGAAAGCGAGTCTCTTGAGAGACTGTTTTCATTTGGGATCTTTCATCATACTTTTCTCGGGATCTTCCCGGAGAAACGCCATATGATGGGGTCCAATTTTGAGGTGCCAATGACCTTCTCATCAGCGGCTTTTCGGAGAAACACTGATGTACTGCCGAATCTCTGTTTAAGAGGATTTCTCTGGGGATTTTCCTTAATCCGGGAAAGCGAGGATATCATCTTCAATGGCGAAGAGTGACATCTGTTGAAGGTTCTCTGGTCTTTCAGAGGTTCAAGTTATCAAAGTGGCCACGTGCCGACTCTGATCTAAAGATACACTGGTGGCGAGATTGTGCAGACGCAACACTTCCTGACGAGGAAAGAACTGACAAACTCGATTGAGAGGACTTCTACCACTAGGGGACAAGACCGACTAGAGTGATAGTGATGCAATATGAAATGTGAATGCAAATAAAAAATGAATGATGTATGTATGTATATGCTGACAAAACAGACGCGACATACAGACTAATGGATGAACACAATTGGATACTCGGCCATCGCAGGGCGAAGAAGTACCGTTGATTCAAAATAGCAATTCCACCTTGCTTAGGAGAGATAGTCCCGTTGGGAGCTATGTCGATCGGGCTTAGGAGATGAGAACTCAGCCGAGGCGTGTCAGACGAAACAAGGTCTCTGACACAGTTGATCCCTTCATTCAGGCATACTGGCTTAGAAGGAGTACTTTGATTCGGCACTTTGAAGTTCGCTTACTTCGGGAGAAGCGATCGATGTTCTTCTGATGTTCAACAGTCAAAAGAAATGCCATCTCTAATTAAAAAGCAGAAAAAGTTTAACAAGTAAATTCATTTTTGTTTTATTTCAAGAATCGCTGATTAAGTTTAAACAACGTCGTTCTGTAAAGCTAAAACAAGTAAAGAATTACAAACAAAAGCACAAGGGCTCAAATTTTATTGATAAGATGGAGATCAGCCAAACGCGTGATTCCAAAGAGTATATACAAAGTTAGAAAATGGTAATTTACAGGGAAAAGGGCTACGTTGAAACATAACGACCACTATCTGTCTACCAACTTTGAATTCGGGGCATCCTGAGCTTCTGTCGAAGATAACCTTTGACTGGAGATTTCCTCCGATAGATGATGCAACTGCAGCTGAGGGACTTGCCTCTGTTGAACATAGTTACTTGCCATTATCCCTAACTTTTGCCTGGATTGTACTATGAGATTTCCAATCCATCGGGATGATTCTTTTCATGTCTCTAACTTTTTCCTGGACCGCCCTTTCGGGTTTTCAATCCACCGAGACATTTTTTTCTTTTTAGTTTTAGGAGAAGTATTTCTTGACTGCATCAACATTCGTGGGGTAGGCAAATTCTTCTCCGTCCATGGTTGCAAGTCTCAAGGCGCCGCCTGAGAAAGCTTTCGTGACCACATAGGGGCTATCATAATTTGGGGTCCATTTGCCCCGAGAATCAGTGAGAAATGATTGTATCTTCTTGAGCACGAGGTCTCCTTTCCTGAAGACACGAGGTCGGACCTTTTTGTCAAACGCCCTCTTCATTCTCTGTTGATACAACCGACCGTGGCATAGTGCCGTGATTCGCTTCTCTTCGATCAGGTTCAGGTCGTCGTGTCGACTTTGACACCATTCAGCTTCGGGGAGCTTAGCTTCCATCAATACCCGAATTGATGGGATCTCTACGTCTATGGGGAGCACTGCCTCTATGCCATATACTAGAGAGAAAGGGGTAGCCCCTGTTGAAGTACGGACAGATGTGCGATAACCATGAAGAGCAAAGGGTAGCATTTCGTGCCAATCTTTATAGGTTATAACCATCTTTTGAACAATCTTCTTGATGTTCTTGTTAGCCGCTTCTACCGCTCTGTTCATCTTGGGTCGGTAGGGAGATGAGTTATGGTGTTCGATCTTGAACTCTGCACACAACTCTTTCATCATCTTATTGTTCAAGTTAGACCCATTATTAGTAATGATCTCGCTTGGAACACCATAACGGCAGATGATATTGTTTTTGATAAATCGGACCACCACTTGTCGTGTTACATTGGCGAATGACGCTGCTTCGACCCATTTGGTGAAATAGTCAATGGCTACCAGAATGAACCGATGTCCGTTCGAAGCCTTGGGTTCAATCAAGCCAATCATGTCGATTCCCCATATGGAAAATGGCCACGGGGAAGAAAGAACTTTGAGATGTGATGGCGGTACATGAATTTTGTCGGAGTATATCTGACACTTGTGACACCTCCTCATGTACTTGTAGCAGTCGGATTCCATGGTCAACCAATAATACCCGGCCCTGAGAATTTTTCTCGCCATTGTGTGTCCGTTGGCATGAGTGCCAAAGGATCCTTCGTGAATTTCTTTCATAAGCATGTCTGCTTCTGGTCTGTCGACGCATCGGAGCAAGACCATGTCAAAATTTCTCTTATAAAGAGTGTCACCGCTCAGGAAGAAGTTTCCAGCCAATCTTCTGAGGGTTTTCCTGTCTTTTCTGAGTGCCCCAGATGGGTACTCTTGTTTCTGAAGGAAGCATTTGATATCGTGATACCAAGGTCTGTCGTCTATGACTGCTTCGATCGTGAAGATGTAAGCGGGCCGTTGAAGGCGCATGATGTCAATCTTAGGTAGGTCATTCCATCGACCTACACTAATCATGGAAGAGAGAGTGGCTAATGCATCAGCCATGTGATTCTCATCACGAGGGATGTGATGAAAGTCAACTCTGTTGAAGAAGGGTAACAACCTTCTTGCATAGTCTTTGTAAGGAATCAATCCTGATTGGTATGTGTTCCAATCTCCTGTGATCTGGTTGATCCTTAAATCAATCGCTTCTTCGAGACCCATGATACATGCTTCGTATTCGGCCTCGTTGTTAGTACATTTGAACGTAAGTCTGGTAGTGAAAGGAATGTGGGAACCCTGAGGGGTAACAATGATTGCCCCAATTCCGTTTCCATAATGATTGACTGCTCCGTCAAAGATAAGTCCCCACTGGGAACCTAGTTCTGGCCCTTCACTGGGTAGCGGTTCATTGCAGTCTTTCATTTTTAGATACATGACATCTTCGTCTGGGAAGTCAAACCCGATTGATTCTTGATTGTCAATCGGTTGATGAGCCAAATGATCGGCTAAAATACTTCCTTTAACGGCTTTCTGAGCGTGGTACTCTATGTCATATTCTGATAGTAACATCTGCCAACAGGCAATCCTTCCCGTGAGAGCAGGTTTTTCGAAAACGTACTTGATTGGATCCATTTCGGAGACCAACCAAGTAGTAGGACGAATCATGTACTGGCGAAGATGTTTGGCTGCCCAATCCAAAGCGCAACAAGTTTTCTCAAGCATTGTGTACCGAGTTTCGCAGTCGGTGAATTTCTTGCTTAGATAGTAAATGGCAAACTCTTTCCGTTTAGTTTCGTCTTGTTGGCCAAGTACACATCCCATTGAGTCCTCTAGGACTGTGAGGTAAATGATCAGTGGTCTTCCTTCCACTGGAGGTGATAGAATCGGAGGATTCAACAGATATTCCTTGATACTGTCGAAGGCGGTTTGGCAATCTTCTGACCAAACGCAATCCTGGTTCTTTTTGAGTAATTTGAAAATCGGCGCACACGTCGCGGTCATAAGGAATATGAATCTGGAGATGTAGTTCAAACGTCCCAAGAATCCTCTGACTTGTTTTTCAGTTTTCGGAGAAGGCATTTCTTGAATGGCCTTGACCTTGTCAGGATCAACCTCAATTCCTTTCTGGCTGACGATAAACCCTAGTAGTTTCCCCGAACGGACACCGAAGGTGCACTTGTTGGGATTCAAGCGGAGCTTGAATTTTCTTAGACGTTCGAACAATTTTGACAGATGTTCAACGTGCTCATCCTCTGTTCTTGATTTTGCAATCAAATCATCGACATATACCTCGATTTCTTTGTGTATCATGTCATGAAACAGAGTAGTCATGGCCCTTTGATAGGTTGCCCCGACATTCTTCAAACCGAACGGCATTACCTTGTAATAAAAGGTACCCCATGGGGTAATGAACGAAGTTTTCTCCATGTCTTTCGGCGCCATTTTGATCTGGTTATAGCCCGAGAATCCATCCATGAAGGAGAATACTTTGACCTTTGCTGTGCTGTCAACCAACATGTCGATGTGTGGTAAAGGAAAGTCGTCCTTTGGACTTGCCTTGTTCAGATCTCTGTAGTCGACACACATTCTGACCCTTCCGTCCTTTTTGGGAACGGGTACGATGTTGGCTAACCATTGAGGATATTCAGATGTAGCGAGGAAACCCGCGTCGATCTGTTTCTGTACCTCCTCTTTGATTTTGATGGCCATGTCCGGGTGAGTGCGTCTCAACCTTTGCTTTACTGGTGGATATTCCGATCTTAACGGTAAATGATGTTCCACGATGCTGGTATCCAACCCTGGCATATCCTGATAGGACCAAGCGAACACATCGGGGAATTCTTTGAGAAGCTTTATCAAACCTTCTCTGGCAGTTGGACTGAGCAGTGCCCCAATCCTGATTTCTTTCCTCTCTTGCTCTGACCCAGGTTTACCGTTTCCAACGGCTCTTTGTGAGGTTCGATGGACCTTTCCTCTTGTCTGAGTAGTCGGGAGATCTCTTCTGGAATTTCGTTGTCAACTTCTTCTTCAGCCTCGAATACCGGGAACTCAAAGTTGGAAGAAGGCATCGGATCGTATGTTTCAACGGGGTATAAAACAAGCAATCTGCATGACGTGATGATTCGTATTTAGAAGAGATAGAGAAAATGCAAGTGTGTGCAGTGTAATTATTTTTTTACTGCTTGTTTTTATTTTTGAATGTTTTTTAGGATTACCATTTTCTGAAAAAGCAAAAAAGAAAACAGCAATTAATGCAGAAATTACAGAACGACGTTATTTTATTAATGAACAAGTCGAATCTTGAAACTACAGCCCTATAAAACAAAACTCTGTCGCTTTGGGCTAAGCGAAGAGGGAAATTTACAAAAAGCGAGCCCTATCAAAACATCCGTTTCACCTGGGCAGGGTGAAAGGTTAAAGATGGCAATTACTTTGACTGGCGAACGACCTTCGGAACCTCGACAGCAACCCATTGGCGGCGAACTCCTCGGTGAATCACAAAGTCTGGCACCTTCCTTGATTTGTCTTCAGAAATGACGCTGATTTCTGGTGGAGCAGGATCATTGGAATCTGTCTCCCAAGCAGAATTGTCGTAGGAGAATTCCTCAGTTGTATTTTGCATAGCATTTGTGCTCTCAGCTGCATCTTCCCATCCAGTTGACTGGATATCTTCGAGCCTGATACGAGAGCTTTCGGGAGCAGTGTACTTGACCATAAAGTCGTATTTTCCACTTGGTTGTCCCAGAGTGTCCCAAACTTCTTTGGAACTGGAGAAATCATCCCTCTCGATGATGTTGACCTCAGAAAAAGCATAGTTGATGAATTCTAGTCCTGCAAACGTTGAGAATTCATCTTCATGTTGAGTAGTTTCTGAATGACCTGAGTGTTGATCCCATGACGTGGTGGGGACACAGGTATTCTGTTTAATGATGCTCAGCTGAGCTTCATTGTTCGGTTGACTTTCTTGCCCCAAGTTTCCTGGGTAAGGTTGCCACATTGGCAGGCCATCCATCGGGCCATAGTAATTGTGGTCAAAATTGTCTTTCATCAGAGTGTCTTCCTCTAATGAATTTGGTGGAGCACGACATCCTTCCGGATCACAATCCCCGTAGATCATTTCGACATCTGATCTTGGTATAAATCTCGGACTTTCTGTAGGAAAGCAAAAAGGCATAGGCACCTCTTCCTGAGACATATAACCGTCCTTGTTAAGGTAGGACTTCCACTCTTCATCTGTGTCAGAGGGATCTTCCTTATTAATAGCATGGACTGCTTGAGACACTGGGTGGAGAAAACCTCCACTGTGGAAGAAGTTTTGAAGGGGATGAAGACTCTCATCGTTGGCCGTTGTCTGGGTACAGGTTGCAGAAAAACCAAGACCCTTCTTTGTTTTATTGTCAATGGGAATGACAAGCTGTCCCCATCCTGTTGTATCGGTACTCTCGACCGCTTTGATAGCATCTTTGTATGAGGAAATGGAAGTTCCTTCTTTGAACTGATTGTCCTTGCTCACCGATAGTGCTTGGAACTTAGTTCCAATAACCTCCTCGGGTTCCACACAAGTAGATGATGATAGGTTACTCACAAGCAAGGCTTGTTCCCCACAAACCGTGATAAGTTGATCGTTCTTGACAAACTTTAGCTTTTGGTGGAGGGTTGAAGTAATCGCTCCAGCCTGATGTATCCAAGGTCTTCCTAATAAACAACTGTATGTTGCCCGGATGTCCATGATCTGGAAAGTGATTTGGAAAGTGTGAGGACCAATAGTTATGGGAAGATCAACTTCGCCGATAACTATTTTTCTGGATCCGTCGAATGCTTTGACGACGACCTCGCTGACTCTCATCGGAGGGCCCTTAAATGATAATTGCATCAAAGTGGATTTTGGCATAACATTCAGGGCTGACCCTGTGTCTACCAGTACGCTGGCTAAAGCATCGCCCTGGCAGTTAACTGTAATGTTGAGCGCCATGTTATGACGGCGACCCTCTTCAGGTAATTCCTCATCACTAAATCCCAAATTATTGCAGGAAGTGATGTTAGAGACAATACTATCGAACTGTCTGATTGTTACATCCTGTTCCACAAAGGCTTGCTCCAAGACTTTCTGTAGAGCCTCTCTGTGTGCTTCTGAACTGAGTAACAGTGATAATACCGAGATCTTTGAAGGAGTCTGTAACAGTTGATCGACAATGTTATATTCACTCCTTTGGATGAGCTTTAGCATCTCATCTTTGTCTTTTGAAAAGTATGGATTACTAGATTGACCGACTGGTGGATCAGGAATTTCTGCCTGAAGTTCCTTTTCTTTGTTGGATTCTCCAACCCCTCGGTTGAAGATTCGACCGCTCCGTGTTACACGACTGATGTCTACAATATTCTCGATTATTGTTGCACCGTATTTGTAAGGGATTGCCTTAGCTGATTCATACGGTAGTGGCCCCGGTAGATAGATGATTATGGGAACCTTCTGATTTTTCTGACCATCATAAGTAATCTCGATCCGTTCCCGGTTGGGAACTCTAGATTCGTCAAGTAGAGGGATGATGGCAAAAACATCCCTAGCCCTGTGATAACCAGAGATCGTGACAACATCCTCAACTTGCTCGGCAAGGTAGTTCGGCAACCAAATGATGGGTCCTGAACCTGGATATGGATGAATTTCTCCATGATCGACTTGACCCTGAAGAGATGCTCTCACAAGGTAACACCCTTGGTTACTTTCCGAACAGACGCTACAACTGTCATAGTTGTGTAGTGGCACCTGGCCACACCCACTTTGAATGCAATGTAACCTCACTAGGTTATCTTCCATTGATCGGACATCCTGACTTTGACGACGAGTAGGATTCCTGTGATTGATATTAATCTGCTGAGTATCTTCGTCCATATAGAGTGGCATCCACCAATGATTTAACAAGTGCTGAAGTGCCTCCTGGACAAGGGTACAACCCTGATCATTTTCGCAACCCGCTTTACAACTTTGGTAATCATATGATATTAAGAATCCGAGTCGGACCTGCTCAGCATGTAACTCTACCAGGTTGGTATTCATCACGCGAATGTCAAAGATCTGAACCATATTGATTTGATAGGAGTTCCTATCATGGTAGTCTTGGATCCATCCAAGATCCATCTGACGCTGGAGGGCCTCTTGTATGAAAGAGCATCCCTGTTTGTTTACCGAGCAAATCAGACAGGAACTGTAATCGTGCCGCGGCAGATTATGATACTGGCTTTGCCTTGAGTGTATCGCCACCAAGTTGACATTCATCGCACGGATGTCGTGGTTTTGAATGACGTTGGAATTCGTGTAAACCATGTTAACTCCATGAACTCGGTGCTCTTGGATCCATCCAAGATCCATTTGCTCCTGTAAAGCTGCTTGCACCACAGAACATCCCTGGTTGTCTTTAGAGCAGATATCACACTGGTGATAATTATGAGGTGGCACATGGCCATATCCACTCTGTCTACAATGCAGCTTAACCAGATTGGTCTTTAACAAGAGTACATCATGAATTTGATAGACATTGCTAGTCTCTTTCTCAATCAGATTGACTGCAGTTTTCTCATGTTGAGGCAGCGGGTTCGTAAGAACATTAGGATTCGTATCTTTGAAAGATAAGAGCCCGCTCCTAACAAGCTTTTGCACGTCGGATTTGAAATTGAGACAAGTCTCAATGTTATGCCCTGAACCTCCTTGATGATAAGGGCATGTCTGGTCCACCTTAAACCAAAAAGGCGGATTTTCCGGAACTGAAAGGGGAGACTTAGTCTGAATGTGCCCCTTAGCCAGCAGTAACGGAAACAGCTCTGCGTACGTTACGGGTATAGGATCAAATCCTGGTGGCCGAGTTGTACGGTTGTTGTTATATGGAGGACGAGCCTGCTGAAGAGGCTGTTGTGTCCTTTGTTGGTCAGGTTGGCTCTGCGCAACCTGAGGTTGATACATAGGAACAGGCGCGGGGCCGATAGCAGGAGTAACAGCTGCTACTGGCTGATAACGTCGCCTTTGCTTTCCGAGAGAGATATTCCCAATATCTTGCTCTTTTTTCTTAGGGAGAGCACTGCCGTATTTTTTAGTACCGCTCGTTGATCCAGTGTCTTTTACCAAACGTCCTTCTCGGACGGCTTCCTCAAGACGTACACCCATGCCGACCATTTCGGTGAAATCACTGGGCGCACTGGCAACCATTCGGCCGTAGTAAAATGAGCTTAAGGTCTTTAAGAAGATCTTTGTCATCTCTTTTTCCTCAAGAGGTGGACAAATTTGAGCGGCAATTTCACGCCACCTTTGAGCATATTCCTTAAAAGTTTCCTTGTCCTTTTGCGACATCGATCTGAGTTAATCTCTGTCGGGTGCCATGTCCAAATTGTACTTGTATTGTTGGACGAAGGCAGTACCAAGATCTTTGAATGTACTGATCGTAGTACGGTTTAAACCCATGTACCATTTGAGTGCGGCACCGGTTAAACTATCCTGAAAGTAGTGAATCAGCAGGTCCTGATTCTCTGTCTGAGCTGACATCCGCCGAGCGTACATCACCAGATGGCTCTGAGGGCAAGAGTTACCCTTGTATTTTTCAAAGTTGGGCACTTGGAACTTGTGCGGGATTTTCACATTTGGGACCAAGCAAAGGTCTGCGGCGTTCTTTCCAAATAGATCCTGACCGCGAATGGCTTGCAGCTCTTTCTGCATTTCCAAGAACTGCTCCTGGAATTCATCCATTCTGCCAAACATAGTTTCCTTCTTACCAGAAGGTGTTTGTGGAATCTGTCCTTCCGGGACAGTGTGCACCACAGGGGGTGGTACCGTGACTACGGTAGTAAGTCTTGGCGCTTCCCGAAGTTTGTAACCTTCAGGAGTCTTGAGTATGCCCCTGGCATCTTTGCTTTCCCGAAGTTTGTAACCTTCAGGCCCAGCGGCTTCTGTTGTGATTCCCTGATCCTCAGTGATCGGCGGAACATATCCTTCCGGGATATAGTTAACAGGCATGTCCCACGGACGATCTTTCGGCATCTCATACCTAGAATCATACTTTTCTATGATGGGTGTTGAGGTGATCTCTGAGATCACAGTTCTTTGTAGCTGAGCTTCTGCCATGGCTTGCATGTCGTTACGAAGCTTTCTCATATCCTCTCTTAGAGCGTCGATCTCTTCTTTCAACTCTCTGTTCTCTTCCTCAAGATCATTCATCCTTTTCTGACGATTGGCCTGAGTATTATACGAATGAGACAGTTTGACTCTAGAATCGAGACACAAACGTGAGATTCGTAGGGAAGAAGAATACGCGATGTGAGAATGATG
Source organism: Lathyrus tuberosus (assembly GCA_022829125.1). Lineage (NCBI taxonomy): Eukaryota > Viridiplantae > Streptophyta > Magnoliopsida > Fabales > Fabaceae > Lathyrus > Lathyrus tuberosus. Next base: position 8,737,966 of record JALAZF010000061.1, read on the forward strand.
AATGCAATGTTTATATTAATTGTTCTTTTGGTTTAATAAACTTCGACAATTAGATTGCAAATATCAAACAGTGGGGAAACCCCTTTTTATTGAATTCCAAAGGATTACAGAAATGGAAATACAGTAGATTACAAAGTGCAGAAACAGAAACCTAAACTAATGGGTCCCGAGTCCTCTTCTTTGACCGGGGCGCTTGAGCCGTTGTCGGGTTGTCATTCCTTTGCCAGGTGAAAGGAGTGAGCAAATTCCTTTGGTCATCTTGATTCTCTACAGCATGCTGCTCCAAAATTTTAATCAGAGCATCTTTCTCTTTTAGTAGTTGCTGTATTTGGATACACTCTACGTCGAGGGTGCGGTACTTGTTCTTCCAAGATCTTCTTTCCTTTTGAACTTTGTTGAGAGTAACCTGAACCCTTTCAGTTTCCGTCAAGAAGCACATGACAGTTTCCCTCGGTGGAAGAATTCCGTAACGAGGATAAGGATATTTAGCTTGAGAGCTCTAGTTTGTACCCAATGGAGATAAGGCTCCACCGAGACGCAATTCGGTTTTCCCAGAGACTCTCGTCCTTTCTTATGAACCTGTTTCCAAGCTTGCACTATTTCCATCTTTAGTGCTCTGTCACTTTCTCCTTCTTTGAAGAAAAGACCTTCCAGATGAACACCCAGTGGGATGTGTCTCATCGGGTATCCAAATTGACGAAGAACCAATATCAGATGATAGTTGATTCCTCCTTTAGTTCCTGTGAGGGGTACGCTGGGGAAGTTTCCACAACGGTCAATGATTCTGATTCCCTCATAAATCCTATTACACCAATCTATATCGGAATTGGTGAGAGACATGATCTTCTGCGACCAACGTAAGACACTCTTGCAATCCCAAAAAGCAGCAGACTTAGGCAAGTGAGAGATAAACCATTTATAAAGCAGAGGTACACAACATGTGATCTCCCCTCCGCTGTACAAATTTCCTAAGTGTACAGAATGATACGCATCTGCGAGCAAAGCCGGCACAGGGTTTCCAATGAGAAAAACCTTAATAGCGTTGATATCGACGAAGTTATTAATGTTGGGAAACAAAAATAACCCGTAGGTGAGCAAGTCAAAGATGCTTTCAAAAGCAGTCGTGTTCCCTATACTAGCGAAGTACAGAGCTTTCTTTGTCAGGAACTGGGCTGGCAAACCTTGGATGCCACCCTTAGTGGTCATGTGAGTCCTGACCTCAGACTCGTCCAAATGAATTGCTCTTGCAATAGTCTGATTCTTTGGAATTTCTTCCAGTCCAGAAAATGGAGCTCGATCAGTGATATGTAAATCAGTCAGATGAGAATACTCCTCCAGCGTTGGTGATAGCTGGTAATCCGGGAATGTGAAACAGTGATAAACCGGATCGTAGAACTGAATGAGCGCGTCCATGATCCCCTTAATCACATGGACTCTTAACAGTGGTAGCAAACCACCGTGCTTGGCTCTGAAAGCCTCTGGGTTAACGATCATCCTCGCTAACTTTCCCAAATCCCCTAATTTTGGAACCTTGAAGGTATACTGGTGAGTTCTCCTTCTACCGAAATCCATTAATGCAATCTTTTTCTCTGATATTTGCAATCACAGTCTTAGTTTATTTTGAAAAACAGAGAGACTAGAAGAGAAGTTTTTTTAAATGTTTTAATGTTTTATTAAATGAATGCATGAATGCAGCACACAAAAACATAGAAAAAACATAGGGTCAAAGGGTCGTTGTCATGAAGTCAAGGCTCTACCCATCCCCAAAGGTTTATACTAGGGTGATTTTTGTACCTGTACTCATTATCATCAGCTCCTCCCAGGAAGGCAGACAACAAGCGAATCGCCAGCGAGTTGTGTGCAATCTTAGAGTAAGTGCCATTCACCGAGAATAGATCACCAGCCTCAAATGAGGGTAGTATCGCGTAACAGCTATTTCCGATAGCTTCCGCACTACGAAAGGGTTGGCTTTTCTAGGTGTATACTCATTCTCACCACATGTGGCATCACACGCATTCCTAGTAGCAGAAAAATAAACACGTATAGCAATTAGGAAAAGCAGTATATATATTTGTCCTAATCATCCTAGACTTATAAAGCTATGAATCCTAAGTTCCTGACAGAAATGGGTTCCCCGGCGGAAGCCCCAATCTGTGGTATTCACACAAGTGAAGAGAAAGAAGACCGTGCCTAGATCTAACTTTGAAAGGCCCCATGATGGGCGCCACTTTTCTGTAGCGAGCGATTTTGGACGCGGTTCTTAAGCGCTGGTCGCTCTCTGCGGTTTGAGCTTTAAACTACAGGTTGATTCATTTTTTATCCTATTGTGAGCTGAATAAGGAAGGGAAATAGATGTCTCCAATTAACCCTGCTTTGCATACTGAGTTTAAACAGCGGTCTGTTAGGTTACGGATGCTATCAATGTGGGGGGCCTTTGTACTGGTTATTTGTATTTTCGCCAAAACGGTTTTTCTTTCTTTCTAGGACTTTCTAGCGGGGAATAAGGATTAGGATGTTAGGACTGATGCTTTTGAATTAATGCTTTTGATTGACGGAGATATGGGATTTGGGTTTTTTGTTGATTGCGCTCGCTAAGATTTTTTCTTTCGATCTTATGCCTACGTATTCCCGTTTACTGAAACAGGGAAATCAGAGCGTTAGTAGTTCCTCCTATTCTATGGGAGGAAAATGGTTTTTGGTGTCTTGTTCAAAGCCTAAGACGTGAAGCGAAAGGTGATTTGTATCTTGTTCAAAGCCCAAGATGTGAAGCTGAAAGGTCTCGGCTTTAGAGAGAATTGGTCATCTCTAAAGAGGGGAGAAGGAGAATTACTTTAACTGGGATATGTGGATCCGAGCAATGCCATAATTTCCGAAGAAAGGGTTTTAACCTGAAGGAGAAGACTTTAACTCAGTGTAGAGCAATGCCACCTTTCCTTAGGAATTTCTCATGCTAAAAGAGGGACAGTGGCATGGATGTAGATGATCCAGAGGCTTGCCGCTTACAGCGATTAGATGAAGGGAAAGGAGTTGTTGATGTTTGTATACTGTGAACGAGGCACAACTTTGATGCTAAAAGGTTAATTGGATTAACCAGTGGTTTTCTTATAAAAAGCCTAAGAGGAGGCTACTTTCCGCTAGGAAAATCATTATACAAAGCCTAAGAGGAGGCTATTTTGTGTCTCGTACAAAGCCCGAGAGAGAGGCTAAAAGATTTTGACCCGACGATGGAGTCTTTTGGTATCTCGTATAAAGTCCGAGATGGAGGCTATTGCTTGTTTGGCTCAATGAGAACCTTTTTGTATCTCGTACAAAGCCCGAGATGGAGGCGAAAAGGGGATTGACTCAACGAGGGAGTCTCTTATATGTCTCGTACGAAGCCCGAGAGAGAGGCGAAAAGGTTGTTTGACTCCACTGGGGAGAATTTTGGTATCTCGTACGAAGCCCGAGATGGAGGCTATTGTAACTGTTTCAGTTGAGTGATAGATCCAATATACTGATTTTAAAAGAGAAAATCAATTCTTATATGAGCAACACTGTACTCAGGGATTTGATTTGAGGATCAGGGATATTTCCTTCTCTTTGAGGAAACGGGAAGTCCAAAGGGTATTGGGACTGTCCGAGTCTGCGGGTTTTCTTCCTATTTAATGAAGGGTGCTTGAGAATGTCTTTGAGACTCAAGGAAGTTAGACTGTCCGTGTCTAGAGTTTTATCTTTTGTACTATGCTTTGAGAAACAGTAGTAGACTCTATGAAAGGACTGTTCTATGAGGATGACTATGTTCTGTTCCTATACCTCTAGGAGGTCGTCGGGACAATTTGTACGAAGCCCAAGAGGAGGCTGGAAACTTTTAAGAAGCCGACGGGTCCTTGTACGAAGCCCAAGAGGAGGCTGATGCTTTTAGGAAGCCCGTGGGTCTATCATCTCCTTTCCATTAGGAGAGATAACTCTTTTAAAGATAAAAACCACTGGTAAATGTGCGAGGTTTACTATCCAGCGACTTTTAGCTTTTAAAGAGGGTTCCTTAGTTAAGGTCCAAGGTTATGACCGTAGTGGGTACCCAAACCCCGAGACATTCAAGGCAAGCTATCCACAAGGAATATATCAAGTCAGGAAAGTTCGAGAATTTTGGAAGAAACTCAAAGATGCCATTCACGGAGAATACATTCATCTTGGGGAGTAGAGCTTCTTGACAATTCCTAAGGAGGACAGCCGAAGAGAAGACTGTATCTGGTGCTCCTATTGGGGATCTAGGCGTCTATTTCTACGAATAAATGAAACGGCGTCACCTAGTTCTAGACGTAGTTGCCGGGGAAACTCGAAATATCTATACTATTATTACACAGTAGATATGAGTTTATGAAAGGAGACTTACAGTGAGCAGCCCCACAATACAGTTTATAATATGAAAGCAGTAAACGAAAGCGATAACCACTTACTCGGTTGTAGTGCTTCCATGCTGTTTGGTTAGTTGTTCAACAAAGAAAGATTAAAAACAACAAGATATTCAAAATCAAAGGAGAAAGTGCTTTGAAAAAGAAAGATTTGGGGCTTACAGCTCAAGGAGAGGCCCAGGGTTTTATCAGTGAGCGCACTGTTGAATTTGTACAGAGGGACTTATACAAGTGACTGGGGCCCAAAAAGGTTTTCTGTACAAAGGGATGGGTCTTACACTCTCTCAAGAGGCCCAAAAAGGTTTAAAGAAAAAGAGTAGGGCTTATAACACGAGGGTAGGCCCAAATGATTTTTCGTTTAAAATGGCGATCGCGCCGAGGTTTTCCTTTTAACGCAGAGGGACTTATACAATAAGTGAGGCCCAAAATGTTTTGGTTAAAAGGGGGAATTGGGTCTTACACTCTAATAGAGGCCCAAAGTGTTTTGAATGGGTCTTATAGCTCAAGGAGAGGCCCAAAGTGTTTTTATTTTTAAACGGGCGATGATCGCGTCGTTTACTTGTACAGAGGGATTTATACAATGGATGAGGCCCAAAAAGTTTTTTGTACAAGGGGGATGGGTCTTACACTCTCTCAAGAGGCCCAAAAATGATTTATGAGGGTTGAATTAATCCAAAACCCTAATTTGTTTTCAAAATGTATTTAATTGAATAAAAATTCAATTAAAATGATCAAAAATTGTTTAACACATGGAAAACAAATTGTGATCTTGGATTAATGCTTCAAAAATTTAGTATTGACCTACAAAATAATTAGAAAGCATTAAAAGTTGCAAAATCAATGTAGAAAAAATATTTAAAATGCCAAAAACAATCAAAATATTAATTCTTTGCAAAAATATCAATTATATGAAATAAATAATATTTTTGGGATTTTTTCGGAAAATAAAATATTTTAACATTTTTGTGAATTATTAAAAAAAGAATCAACTCAAAATCATTAAAACTCAGAGAGAAATTAATTTTTGAATCAATTAAACAAAATCACAAAATTCAAATATTTGAATTATTCAAAAATGGCGCCAAGAACAGCTGAAGAACACGCGCGTGTTCTTGGTTTCTCAGATTTGCGTTTTCTATCCAATCTCCATGAATACGTAATCATATCATGCAATCCACATATCATTATGCTCGTCTCAACCTCACGATCATGTCTATGTACTTTAATTTCATTTAAATTAAACATACAACAAGAAATCACGAAGAGACCTCAAGAACCCTAATTTCTGCATGAAGGCTAGGATTTTTGATACACGATTCAAACAATGCAATTAATTGAGGGAAAACATTCCATGCATGATTATGAACATATGGCCAAATTATTGTGCGAGGAAATATGCATAGATTGAGAGATGGCCAAGTATGTGCTTACCTCCAAGTCGTAACAGCAAGTGCAATGTGATTTTTGATTTGGAGGTGTTACAGATGAGTGGTGATGATCTGAACAGCTTCCCTACACCCTATGGATTGTGTTTGGATGGTTGGACTTGATTGAAATTGGCTGGATCACTTTGTGGTACCTCAGCTGCAACTTGTTTGAAAATTTGAGCAACCAGCTGGTGATTTTGTGAAATTGATGTTTCAGAAGTAATCTAAGTGTTTGATCAGCTCATATGTGATGTATGTGAGGTGTGAGAGTGATTGGTTTGATTGGAATTGCTCTCAAACTCAAAACCCGATAGTGACTTGCCTTAGAAGGCAAAATTGGAGTGAAAGAAGAGATTTTGAGGAAAGCATCTGTTAGATGGCTTTGGTGTACTTAAACTGACCACAATTGAGCTCTATTTATAGTAGAGCAAGTTTGTTTTGCAAGGAATAGTGAATGGCAGCTGGTAAGTAGGTTTGGCCAATGTTGGCAAATGAAAATCCAAGTCTCCTCTAGCCATTGACTAGAGGTTAGGGCACAGAGCGTTGGTCCCCTTGGTCTTGGATAAGTCTTGACTGATTTCAGATGAGAATGGCTCAGTCCATGCCACCTTGATGGTTCCATTGAATGCCTCATTCCAAATTTGAAGTCTTGTCCCTATTTTGGCCATTCTAGGTTCAACATGCTATTTCTTGTTCCATGGACTTTGGAGGCTTGGCTCAGTGATTGTCCCATTTAGATTCAATCCTCTGAGGTGTCCAAGTGGATAGGAGCAATTGAATTTGGCTGATTTTGGCAAATCGACCAAAGCTGCAAATTCTGCCTTGCCTTGACAGATTTTAGCAAGGCAACTTGGCAAGGTTGTATCTCATGGTGTAGGTTGAATTTGGCAATGTTCTTGGCCATTTTGGAAAGCTCTTACATGATACAACAACTGTTTGAACAAGTTTGGTTTTGATCTCTTTTGATTCCAAGTGAAAAATCCCCCTACATTTGGCAAAAAGTGAGGCAGAATCTGACTTAGTGAAAATTTCACTAAGTGTTGGAAAAAGTGACATTTTCACTTTTCAGCCACTTTGATCACTCCATAACTCAAAATCCTTAATGAATTGGAATGACTTGTAGTTGAAGTTTTTGTAGGTGATAATGAGGGCTACAAATCCATCTTTGGATGAGAAAAAATGGCCTTGTGGTTTAGGAGTTATGGTCCTCCAAAGTTGGTACCTTTGCCACTTTATTTTTAACTTAGAAAAAATTCTAAGTTTTATGGTTACCCCTTTTACAAGTTATCTCACTTTTCTTGATTTTTCTTGATGAACGATGATTCAAATCATACATTAACATCATTTTAGGGTTAAAAATCCATTTTGGTGAAAAATCTCAAAAAGTCAAAGTTGACTTTTGTGCACAGTTGACTTTTTATCAGATGAATTACAAACTGTGCAATTCCTCAGGAAATCATGTCCTTGACCTAAATCAAACTTGATGGACATGTTACATGGGTGTCATAGGGTATATTCAATCATGTATTAGGGTTTGGGAGCATGTCCTGGTCAAAAGTCAAAGTTACAGTTGACTTTTCCCTTAAAACCCTAATTGTGGTGCAGATGAAATTGAGACTTGTTGCTCAACCTTCTTGGATCAATCCATTGTTCCAAATGGATCAATATGGTATATTAGAGACCCTAAAATCCTCTCTTGAGGTCTTGGCTCATGGTTTGTCCCAAAAGTCAACTTAGGGGTGAATTAGGTCAAGAAACCCTAATTCCTGATTTTTGATGAATGCATTCCCTGAGGCAAAATTGACTTGATGCATGGTTTCATGAGGTTCCATGAAGTGTATTAGGTTATGTTTTGGATCATTGCCTTGTGCCCAGATGAAAATTTCCATCTGGAGGCCCTGGTCGACCAAAACCCTAATTTGGTGACGCTGTCGATCTTGAGACTTGATCCACCTAGAAGGGAGCAGCCTTGTGCTTAATCCTTGAAGTGGGAGTCCTTTTTGATCCATTGTGGATGTTTGAGAGATTAAACAAGTTGAAGATTATGTCATTTCTTGATTGATCCTTTGTCTAAGCACTCAGAGAGGGCTTGAAACCCTAATTTCTGTTGTATTGGATGCTCACCCATCTTTGGGGAGACTGATGAAGCATGATGGTACATCCATATTGTGATGATGATTTTCACAATGATGGGAAATCTAAGCGGTCAAAATTTGGGGTATTACAATGGCCAACCAAGAGGATGAGAATGATCATGATTCCCCAATCTTATTTCGTAGAATTAGAAGGAAGGCTCAAAAGAAGTGGTGCATCAAGTTCAACCATATATAGCGGGAAGGAAATTGTTGTGCAAATTGGATAGTCAACTATAGCCTCATGATGAACAACAATGAGCTCATTGTTATTTCTAATCTCACATCGAATGACATGATGATCATATTTAAAGGGAAATAGCGATACAAATGATGCGGAAAACCAAAATTCCCCTTAAGTCAATTCTTACGAATGATCATGATTAGTGACCAAAATAATTACCTTTTGTGGTGATTAACACTTTTGATGCATAATCAGATGAACTATCACAAGCGTTGAACGAAGAACAACATCTCTACTCAGTCCAAACAAACACAGTGCCATCAATCTTAGTGCTAGATGATATGAATAGAGAGAGGGAAAGGGTTAAAAACCAAATTTCACCAAGTGTGAAAACATTTGCACAAGGGTTTTATTTATACAACTGCTTCTGTGAGTTGCAAGCTGAAAAAGTCCACTGAAGTGCATTGCACTTTACGATGTACTGTATTTCACTTAAGTGCATGGTACCTTGCGGTATTCCATGTTCCACTTAAATGCACTGTATCATACGGTGTTCTACAATTCATTTAAGCGCATTATACTTTATGGTGTTCCGTAATTCTCTTAAATACATCATACCTTACGATGTTTCTTATTTCACTTTCTCACAAATCTGTCATGATGTGTGTGACCTTGTAGGTTCTCGTGACGTTGACAATTATATTATATCACATATTTAATATAATAAATAGTGATTAATATCTAATAAAAAATATCATGTAATATAACAAAAACATTTATGTCATAATGTTTGTGTGTATAATTATTCTTTTACCCTCATATCTATATTAAACATAAGGCATAAACTCTATCATTCTTGTTGAGTTTAATATTTGACCTTTACATATATAGCTTATTACGTATGATGATCAAATTCATCTTGTCACTCATATCCATGAACAAATTTTATGTAACGTTTTACCACGTCAAATTGCTCCAATAGCGAAATAAAATAAATACAAATTCATTATTCATTAACTTATTATAGTCACTTAAATATTGTTATGGTAGGTACTCTAATTAAACTCAAACATTTTAAATCACGTAATAATAATATTTGATGTACGTGTTTGCTAAATAAGTGATAAATGTCAAGTTTCTCAATTATTCCGCCGTTCACCCTTATTGATACTATCAAAAAATATTTAATAAGAAAGATTAATTATACTTAAATGAATTTACTCAAAAAAGTATTTTAAATAAATCTCAATTAGTTTGATAAAAAAAAATCTCAAGTATCTTCGTTGTGATTTTTACATAATAAAAAAGATTTTTACTGTAACAAATTTTGAAAAAAATTATAGGTTTTAAACAACTGTCCATAAAATAATTAAATAAAGAACAAAACTAAAAATTCTATACAAAAAATAAAAATTATATCCTTAATATTTACAATACAATATATTTTGTCGATATTATTCTTTTTATTTATGTATTTGAAAGTTTCTCGATTTATACACTTTTAGATTTTGTTTTCACAAACAAATATATGAGTTATATATTTATATATAAATTAAATATATTAATTATTGAATAAATCATACGAGTTAGTTTTATTTGAGTGGGACCGCATAATGCTATTATCTTTTTGAGGATGTTTGTCGTGCGTTTTGGATCAATTTTGAGTTAAAATTTATCTGATTTAAAGATAAATTTATTTTCGATTGGTTCGATTTTAGATAATTGCTTAAAATAATTCAATCAAATTCGATTCAATTCTATGCAATTTAATTTAGATTATTTTTTTAATATCCAAATTATAAATTATATTTTTATTAAGATTATAAAAATATTAATAAATAATATATAACATATTGTATATTAAAAATTAAGATTACAAAGTAAGAATGATCAAATTATTGTTGAAACAAATCAAATAATAAAAATAAATAAAACTAAACTAAGCTAATAAATAATCTTAAAAAAATAAATATCATTAAATAATAAATTAACACAAAATTTATATTAATAAAAAATAAATAAATATAAAAACATATACATACACTTTAATTCAGTTTGGTTTGGATCGATTTTGAAAAATCAATCTAAAATTCGATCTAAAGCTACGTGTCCATCTAAAACCTTAAGATGATAGGTGAGTGGGTTCTCCCACTTATAAATGCTTAAGTCACCACATTCCTATTCAATGTGGGACTATTTTCCAACTTATTCACACTTGCTATATTATTTCAACATTATCCACACTATTATCAACAAAACCAATCCACTTTCTAATCTCCCTCCAAATCAACCTCACTATACAACAACTCCAAAAGACATGAGAAATAGTTTCATCAACGGAAGAACAAAAGGAACTTAAAGAATTAGCTTTCTGACAAAGTTATACCTCGAGAAATAAATTTTTCCGAAGTTGGTAACCGCTTCCGAAAAATGCGCCATCCAAACGCCTTGATTCTCAAAGGACCTGACAATTTCCACAACCATTTCCACGCTTCATCTCCCGCACGGGACCCCAAACCAGCCACATGTCTTCCTTCCAGACCCGCAACAGCCGTGCTGCTTGTCTCCAGCCTGATGCTTCAGGCCTTCCTGCTTCATCTGCGTGAGACATCAAACCATTGGCGTTACTACTAACCAGTCCAACACCGGCTGATTGACTGTTCTCCAAAGCAGTAGCGGCATACCTGCTAGCTGCCAACAAATTGGCACATGACCCAACTGAAAATCACTTTTTCGGATCCGGAGACCAAGAAATGTTGTCACGGCCGAACCTGACAGTATCTGTAACCTCAAATACATTCAATAATAACCGATTATTTTGCAATTTTCAATTTTTTTTAAATCTACTTACAATTTTAATTTAAATCGATTTGAATTTGAACATCCTTAATCCCTTCTACCTAATATTTACTGTGAAATCCATCGATTAATCATTTCCACTTTGATTATAAAAGAAAAACTATTAGTAATTAATAGTCCTAGTATTATATTCCCCAAACAAAAATTTGATAAACTCTACTCGACTATCTATATAATGGTGAAGTGTTTTTTACGTCCACCTCACATTGCAGTTGCAAAACAACTCTTTTATCTTTTATTATCTTATTTATTGAGTTGAACGTTAGAGTTATTTTTCATATATTAGAGTAATGGACCATACAATAGTAGGGGTGGATAAATTTGAACCTATCGATTGAACCCGACCGATCCGTTGTCATTTTTGTGCAAATAGATCGGGTTGGGTCGGGTATCGGGTTGATTCGGTTGCTTAATTTGAATATTATAGAGTTGCTTCGGTCGGGCTCGGATACTAATTTTGGATCCGACGAAAACCGAAACCGACCGAACTTAATTAATATATTTTTTATTTAATTTTATTACTATATAAATGACTTACTATAAAAATGAGATTCATAATGTTGCAGGATACTATCATTTTTATAAATTGATGATTTCATTGTATACTCCCAAAATTACAAGATATGTAATATAAAATTTTGTATATTATTTAGTTTATCGGTTAAAGTATGATAATGATCAAAATTAATGTCAAATAATATTAAAAATGTTATTCCGTAATAATAATTTTTATTAAAAAAATAGTTTTATTCTAAAAATTTAATATTTTTTATACAAAAATTAAAAAAATTATTTTTATAAATTTTTTCTAATAAATATTAAACCGACTAAACCGATCTGACTTAACCGTCAAACCGACTTAACCGAATACGATGAAAATCAAAATTTTATCGGTCGAAATTGAACCATAAAAATGAAACAGTTGTTTACGTTGAATTTACGTTTTAGATTCGAAACCGACCGTAACCGACCGATCGTCCACCCCTATTCAATAGCATATCAATTCAACTTTTCTGATAGGTCCTTCCCCACCTTATCAGAATTTCGAACCACCGCAATTCCGCATTAATTCAACTTCTTTGATTGGACAACTATAATAATAGGTTCTTTAATTAAATTTAAATATTTTAAATTAATTAATAATAATAGTAATAAATATTATTAATAGACATACTGTTTTTAGTTAATAAGGGATAAATGTAGAAGTTTCTCGATTATTTAGTCAATGATTCACCCTTATTGATATTTATTGAAAAATATATAATAAGATTAATAATTTACTCAAAAAATTATTTTAAATAAATCTCAATTAATTTGGTAAAAAATGAAATCTCAAGTATCTTCAATGTGATTATAAAGTTAATAAAAACACACATTTTTATAACAAATTTTGAAAAAATTTATACACTTTAAGCAACTGTTCACAATAATTAAATGAAGAACAAAACTCAAATTTCTATACAAATAAATAAAAATTGTATCCTTAATATTTCCAATACAATATATTTTGTGGATGTGATGAGGATATTTTTGTAAGAATAATACTATTGTTCTTTTTATTTATGTATTTGTAAGCTTTTCGATCTAATCAATTTTATATATTTTCTTAAAAACAAATACATGAGTTATATATTTATATATAAATTAAATATATTTATAATTGAATAAATCAAACGAGTTAGTTTTGTTTGAGTGAGGGAGCATAATGCTATTATCCTTTTTAGGGTGTTTGCAGTGCGTTTTGGATCAATTTTGAGTTAAAATTCATCCGATCTAAAGATAAAATTATTTTCAATGTTCAGTTAGATGATTGATTAAAAAAAAATCCAATGGTATTCGATCCAATTTTAGGCAATTTAATTTAGATGGTTTTTTGGATATCCAAATTATAAATTCTATTTTTATTATGACTATAAAAATACTAATAAATAATATATTTGATATAATATATAACATATTGTGTATTAAAAATTAAGATTACAAAGTGAGAATGATCCACTATTGTTGAAAAAAAAACAAATAATAAAAATAAATAAATAAATTAAACAATTATGTAGTATTAAAAAAAGAAATATCATCAAATAATAAATAATTCATATTAATAATAAATAAATAAAAATAAATAAGTATACAAATATATACATGTGGTTAGAATCGATTTAAAAAAATCAATATAAAATTTGATGTACAAAACAAAATCGAAACAAATTTAATAATAGTCAATTTTTTTACAATTTTTAATTTTTTAAATCAACTTAAAATTTTTATTTAAATCGATTTGGATTTAAACACCCTTAATCCCTTCAACCTAATATTTATTGTGAAATGCATCAATTAATCATTTCCAATTTGATTATAAAAGAAAAAGAAAAACTACCAGTAATTAATTAATAGTATTAGTATTATTTTCCCAAACAAAAATTTGATGGACCCCACTATCTTTATAGATAGAAATTCCATCTATATCACCTCATTTGCAAAACTCTTCTTCAAAGTTCAAATTCATATAATGGTCAAGTGTATTTTATGCCACCTTACTTTTTTTTTTGAAACAGTTAAAATTTTATTCACTTGGCATAAGTCATGCCATAAACAAGTACCCCAGAAACTTAATACAATGGTCTGCAACCCATGCATTTCTAGTCTGCAACTAAACATTCCACCAACATCTAACACTCAAAACTAAAACCTGCACCATCTGAACAGACGTGTTTATTGGAAGCTCAGTTCTCTAATGAAGAAATAAGGGTTGTTGTTTGGATGTGTGATGGAACGAAAAGTCATGGGCTAGACGGATTTAATTTCGTCTTTTTCAAGAAGTATTGGTTCTTTTTGAAGAAGGATATTTGTAATTTTGTGAAGGATTTTCATCATCATGCTTATCTACCAAAAGCTGTTAAGTCCTCTTTCTTGGCGTTGATTCCTAAGATCCCGATCCCGTTGGAATTGATTGACTATCATCCTATTTGTCTAGTGAGCAGTTTGTACAAGATTTTGTCTAAAAGTTTAGCTGCTAGATTAAAAAGGGTGATTGGTGATCTGGTTTCTTCCAACCAATCCGCTTTTGTTTTGGGTAAGTCTCTTCTAGATGGGGTAGTAGTAGCCAATGAGGTGATCGACTTTGCGAGCAAAACGAAGAAGGAGTGTGTGATGTTTAAGGTGGATTTTGAAAAAGCGTACGATTCAGTGAATTGGGATTTTTTAAGATTCGTCCTTAAGAAGATGGGTTTTGGTATAGTGTGGTTAAAGTGGATGAAGGCATGTGTTTTTTCGGGTCATTTGTCTATCCTCGTGAATGGAAGCCCGACGAGAGATTTTGAGATTAAAAAGGGCTTGATGCAGGGGGGACCCGCTTTCTCCGTTTCTTTTTGTCTTAGTCGCAGAGGGATTAACTAGATTAATCTATAGAGCTTCGGATCTAGGAGATTATAGTGGTTTCAAGGTGGCTAATAAGGTTTCGGTGGAGGTAATTCAATTCGCAGATGACACGCTATAGGTGGGGGAGGGTGGTTGGAAAAATATTTGGAGTATTAAGGTGATTTTGAGAGGTTTTGAATCGGTATCGGGTCTTGGTATTATTTTTCACAAGAGCAGGATAATAGGAGTGAACGTCAGTCCTCACTTTTTGTCAACGGCGGCCAATTTTCTTTCTTGCAAAACAAAATCAGCATCCTTTTCTTTCTTGGGTTAACTGACTGGCTGCAATTCGAGGCGAGTGTGAACTGGGGATCCGATTGTCAAGAAGTTCAAAGCCAAGTTGGACAAATGGAAGGGCCGAGTTTTAAGTATGGCAGGCAGGCTAACTCCAATTAACTCGGTGCTGACTAGCCTTCCAGTTTTTTGGTTTTCTTTTTACAAGGCTCAGATTTCAGTGTGGAACGAAATCGATAGGATTCGAAGACAATTTCTGTGGGGCTGTAAGGACGGGAAGTCAAAAATAAGTTGGTTGAGTTGGGAGGTCGTGTGCCGTTCTAAATCGAATGGGGGTTTAGGAGTCAAAAGCATAAAAGAGTTTAATTTGGCCTTGCTGTCTAAATGGAGGTGGAGAGTGCTAAAAGATGACTCGGTTCTGTGGAAAAAGGTGTTAAAGCCTCAATATGGTAATGTCGAACATTGGGTTTTGTCTACAAATGCTGGATGGAATAAACAGGCATCGTTCTGGTGGAAAGATGCCCTATAAACTTCTTCTTTTGTTGATGCTGAATCATTTTGTTTTGCTGATAATATTCGAATGTCGGTTGGAAACGGGGCTTCAACGCCTTTTTGGCTTGGTTGGTAGACCTGTCATGGTCCATTAGCAGAGGTTTTTCTTGATCACTATGAGGCCAACAACATGAAAATAGACCTGGTTGTAGAATTGGGGTTGTGGAACAACGGGTGCTGGTCGTGGGGAGACTTCGGCGTCCCAAATCGTTTGTTGGAATCTCTGGCGGATTCTTTTGTTACTTTGTAGACTTTGTTGGAAGAATATAGGCTGGAAATTGACATTCAAGACATAGTTAAGTGCGATGATGGCCTTGAAAATTCTTTTATGGTGAGGGCAATTTATGACAGATTGGTTTGTTTAACGGAAGAAGATTTATTGCAGGAGGACCTTCGCAGATCTTTTGATTGGTTATGGAAATCAAAGGTTCCAGCCAAAATCAAAATCTTTGGATGGAAAGCCCTTTGGAACAGAATTTCGTTGCGAGACTTATTAATTTCGAGAGGAATAACGGTGGATGCGAAGTGTGTTTTGTGTGACTTTGAAGATGAGAATTTGAATCACCTCTTATTCTCTTGTTCCTTTTCTAAGAAGGTGTGGAAGCTTATAGGTGGTTGGTGTAAGGTGAAGGCTACATTTGATGGCAGTGTTGCGAAGTTTTTCTTAGAGTGGAGTGGAAGTGGCACTAGCAGATTCTATAGAGGAATTATTTGGTTGGCAACCATTTGGTCAATATGGTTAGAAAGAAACAATTGTATTTTCAAGTCATTATCTTGCAATGTAAATAATGTAAGTTGGAGCATTAAGATATTAGCTTGGAAGTGGAGATGTCTAGGTGAGACTCCTTATTCTAACTCCACCTTTCTAGATTTTTGTATGAATCCAATGTAGTTGTCTAGGGTGTTGTTGGTTGGGAGTGTTTCTCTTGGTTTGTTTGGTTTGTTTGGGTTAGAATACCCCTAGTATTCTAATTAATTCCATTGGCTTTAAAAAAAACCTGCACCTTCACAAGGCAGAAACCAGAAAAATCTCAGCAAAAATTCTATCATGGTTCTATGCCCAAAATCAATTCCTATAACAACAACATGATTAAGGAATCAAATAAGTTAACCAATCCCAATTACAATGAATATATGATCATGATATACTTTAAACCAGTAACAAAACACAAATATGCAACCAAATTAAAATGCTACAGTAAACCAGTTCTGCACCCTGGCCAAAACAGCAACAGCTTGACCTTTGACACACAGAAAGTATCATCACCAGCAGTTAATTCCTGTACAGAATGTCTAGACATGTCAGGGGGTTTGAAAACCACGAAGCTATATCGTCTTCGATCAGCTCTGCCTTTATTCTGAGACAGTTCCAAGCCAATGTCCACCTTACATTTTAGTTAACAACCGACTCTTTTGTCGTTTATTATCTTATTTATTGACTTTTCCACATATTTAAATTTTGGGCCAATTCAATTTCTCTGATCGATCGTTTCACTGTATCAAAATTTTGGACCATCGCAAATTTTTTTCTTTTAGCTTCTCTAATTAAATTTAAATTTTTTAAATTACCTAGTAATAATTATAACTAATAGAAATAATTATAATTAATAAAAATACTTTTTTACTTAATAAATGATAAATATAGAAGTTTCTCAATTATTTAGTCAACGATTCACCCTTATTGAATATTTATTGAAAAATATTTATAATAAGATTAATAATTTACTCAAAAAGTAATTTTAAATAAATTTTCATTAATCTGGTGAAAATTGAAATGTCAAGTATTACTCAAAAAGTAATTTTAAATAAATTTTCATTAATCTCAATGATAATTCTGATGAATTTTTTGTTGAGGAAACTGACGAGGAATCTGATGAGGAGGATGAAGATGAAGAAGATTTTGGTAATGGAGATGGAATAGGTGAAGAAGATGAACCAGACAAGCATGGCAAAAAAATCATTGGAAAAAGTGAAGAAAGTAATGGGGCAGACTTAGGGAAGAACAATGGCTATGAGGCAAAGCAGGCCACAAGTCATAATGACCCTGCTTACACGGGCATGGCACGAAAGTACTCCAAAAAAGAAACTGTTGGATGTTGTAATGAGAAATGTCAGGATATGGGGAAGTCAAAAGAAACGTTGGCATTTAAAGTTAGTTCACCAAATATTGAGCAGATGGGACATGATAAGGATCATAGGTTTGCTAGGGGTAACAGCAGTGGGGAAATTGAAATTGAACGTGGTTCAAGGAACAAGGAATTGGAGAATAATAGGGATATTCAATTAGTCAACAACTTGGAAATGGGCCTAAAAATTGGTTCGGACAATGATGAAAGGTTTAGGCCCAATCCAATTGACATATCTGATAACAAAACATGTGGGTTGTCAGTCATCATTTCTTCTAGAAAAAAGAAGCCATTGACTGAAATATATGATAACATCCAGATTCCTTTTGCTACATCATACTACTCAGCTTTGTTACATTCATCATTAATTATCAAACCAGTCAACTTTTTAAAGGGTCAATCAGAAGCTCCTATAGCTCTCTCATCCCAAAATGGAGACAGTGAATCTAGATACTCGGGGGGATCCATTCTATGTTGCGAGTCTATTTCAGATAAGGATGTGGAAATTGGAAATGAGAGAGTCAAAAGAATACTTGAAGATGTCCCAGACAAGGTGTGGACAATCTTGAAGGAAATGGGTATTGAGGGAGAAGAAGATGATGAAGTGCTTGAAGGCATAATAAGAGGTTTGGAAAAAAGGACAGAATTAGACATGAGGGTCAGAAGGAGGCACACACAAGAGTTCCATGAATATTACTTCGCTTAATATTTGAGGGTGCAACTCTTCCATCAAAAGAAGGAGATTTAAATATTTGATTGAGAAGGAGAAAATTGATTTTTGCTTAATACAAGAAACAAAAAGACAAGTGATAGATGATTGTTTTGTCAAAAGTGTAACACCCTTTTTCTACCCAACAAATTAACACGAATAACACGACAAGAAATCAGAGTGTCATCCCAAAAAGGGCATCACATATCGTCAAAATCATTCAAACATACACTTGTCCCGTCACACGGGTTTTACCATTATAATTAATTAAACACCACGAAGCGGAAAATAAAGTTTAAACAATTACTCTTATAGTTCAAAACTTCTCAAATAAAACTCATGAAAAACATCATGTCCACATAAAACAAAAGAACATAATCGTTCAACTCAAACGTCCTGACCCGATGTTACATATCAGAGCAAGACCTCTAATCGACGGAGAAATAAAAAATGCTTCAAAAATAAATCTTCATGCACCAAAGGAGCTAAGCCTGATCACCTGCACGTTACCCACGTGGAGGCAACATTCAAACAGGCTGGGTGAGTAATCACGAAATCAATATATAAGATATGAGTAAAAGATCAAGCACAACACAACAACAATATCAAATCATCAATAACGTCAAGAATACATCATTCACAACAATCTCATACAATGCCACATAGTATGCAATGCAACATCAGACTCATGCATGTGGTACCAACATCGTCATAATAGATAGACACTGGGCCATCACCCTCTAAAGATCCCCACCTATAGGATCGATTCTACACAAGAACCTGAGCACGTCATAAAACACTTCAATCTATACAATGGGATTAAAGCCACCAAATGGACCGAAGTCCTACTATGCCATAAATGCATGATGCAAAATCATCATAATGAACATCGTCATAAAATCGTCATGGTTGCATCATCATTCATGAATTCATCATCAAACAAACATAATAACATCACACCAAGTCACACTCATCAAAGTTCATCATTATAACTCACAATGCATCATAGTTGCTTCATCACATAAAATCCCCGATTTTTATTCTATTCATCGTCATTACTAGATTACTAGTGTCATATTATCTCATCATAGCCCTACGTCTCAAAGAAATCATGTCACAAGCGAAATCGGGACAGAAATCGCAAAAACAGGAAAATTTGTCCATGCCACTGCCCATACGCGTAAAGACCACCCTGTTACGCGTATGACTCACTTTTCACGCCACCCCATATGCGTATTGCACCCTCCAATATGCGTATCAGTAGAGAGGGTTTTCCTCTCAATTCTCCTTCAGATCTCCCCTTACGTGTAATGGCTAGCCTATACGCGTAAGGCACTTCCCATGGGCGTACACCTTCCCATACGCGTATGCCTCATTTTCCTCCAGTTCCCATACGCGTAGCAACACCCCATACGCGTATTGCCTACAACCCCATACGTGTATGCTATGCGTACCAGCAGAGGGCCGTGTCAGCGCTTGGGGACGGGTGCGTATGTTACGTGTATCACCCTGGGAAGCCCCCTCATTACGCGTAATACTTCCCCCATTACGCGTGTCACCAGCGACCATCCAAAAACTCAGATCTCGCATCTGAACGCAAACTTCCTCATTCCAGCATCTTCTATCTACCAAAATCAGCCTCAAACTAGCTTTGATTCATCACAGATCTATGTTATTCATCCTACTTCATCATCTACATCAAGTATCCCTAATTACTAAGACTCAATTTGATTATTATCAGGTTCGATTTATAGATCTGGTTACTCACAAATTCATCACAGCATCAACAATCGTTCCCACAGATTCAACATCAGAAACAACAATTTACACAGAGTTCATTACAGAAATCGCACACATAAATTCACAATTTTTCATCACAGATTCATCACAGATCAACACGAAATCATCAGAAAACGAAAACACATAACTACCTATACCTTAAACCCATATCAAACACATTAACCCGGATTACCCCCATACCTCGAATTCTTCAGCAAAAATTCTTCGTTTCCGGGGTTCTACGGTTGATTCCTCGTTCTAGCCTCCTTTCCTCATCTCTCAAATCACTTCTTAGGGTTACACCAAACTAATCCTCATAATCCCTATTTTTCTTTTGTTAAACCTATGTTTTGAGCCTTAATCACAATTTACCGTATTATCCTCAATTAATCCCTCAACATTACCGTCTTACCCTTAATGGTCTCCTAATTATTTAATTCACAATAATAATAATCCAAATAATATTCTAATTATTCAAATTATTCCAATATTATTATTAATAAAATAATCAAATTAATTTACTAACTCTAAGGTCTCAAGGTTCCCTTAACCCAAGGATACCCCACAAATCTCATAATCCATCAACGTCACAAAGTACACCAAAACACCGAATAATCATAATAATTTAATAAATAAACATTATAATTATTTTTGGAGCATTTCAACTCTCCCCCACTTAAATAATTTTTGCCCTAAAAAATTACCTGAAGGAAACAGAGTCGGATACAACTCCTTCATCTGATCTTCACACTCCCAAGTCCAACTTTCGCCCGTTGGTCCACCCCACAACACCTTCACCAAAGCTATGTCTTTACCCCGCAATTACTTCATTTCACGACCATCAATCTGTACAGGTAATGCTTCCACAGTCATATTATCCCTCACTTGTACATTATCCATCTGAATCACATGCGACGGATCTGGAATGTACTTCCTCAACTCAGACACATGGAACACGTCGTTCAAATTTGCAAGCGTCGGCGGTAAAGCAATCCGATAGGCCACCTTTCCTATCCTCTACAAGACTTGGTAAGGACCAATAAAACGTGGAGTGATCTTCCTAGACTTTAAAGCTCGACCCACACCAGTCACTGGCGTCACCCTCAAAAACACGTGATCTCCCTCTTGGAATTCAAGTGCCTTCCTCCTCTTATCATGGTAACTCTTCTGACGACTTTACAAAGCTTTCATCCTTTCTTGGATCATCTTAATCTTCTCAGTCGTCTCTTACACAATTTCAGGTCCGAGTACAGCACACTCGCCTGACTCATACCAATACAAGGGAGTCCTACATCTTCTCCCATACAAAGCCTCATAGGGCACCATTCCAATACTAGCATGAAAACTATTATTGTACGTGAATTCAATCAACGGTAAATGACTATCCCAAGATCCTCCGTGATCCAACACACATGCCCTCAGTAAATTCTCCAAAGGTTGGGTAGTCCTTTCCGTCTGACCGTCCGTCTACGGATGATATGTTGAACTCATCCTCAGCTTAGTACTCATAGCCTCTTGCAAACTCTTTCAGAACCTCGATGTAAATCTCGGGTCTTTATCCGACACAATACTTGACGGTATACCATGCAACTTCATAATCTCCTCAATATATATCTCAGCTAACTTCTGAATAGAATGATTAATCTTCATAGGCAAGAAATGGTCCGATTTAGTTAATTTATCCACAATCACCCAAATCGAATCATTTCCCTTAGCAGTCCTTGGCAATCCTGACACAAAATCCATGGAAATACTATCCCACTTCCACTCTGGAATACTCAACGGCTGCATCATACCTAAAGGCTTTTGATGCTCAATCTTCGACTTCTGACAAGTCAAACATGCATAACCAAACTCCGCAATATCCTTCTTCATCCTTGGCCACCAAAACAACTTCTTCAAATCCTGGTACATCTTCTTATCACCGGGATGAATACTCAACCTACTTCGATGTCCTTCCTCAAGAATGCTCTTCTTAATATCTGGAACATCTGGGACACACACCCTATCTCTAAACATAATCACACCATTCTCGCCGATCCTAAATTCACCTCCGTTACCTTGGTTAATCAATGTCAACTGGTCAACCAACTTCAAATCAGATTGTTGTACCACTAGTCAACTTCAACATTCCCAACTTCACACTGTCAAGAGTCGCTTCACACACCAAACTCAAATCTCAGAATTGTTCAAGTAACTCCAACTCTTTCACCATAAGCATCGACATATGCAATGAATTTCTGCTCAATGCATCAGCCACTACATTTACTTTACCCGGATGGTAATTCAAATCAAAGTCATAATCCTTCAACAACTCCAATCACCTTCTCTGCCTCATATTCAACTCTTTCTGATTAAACAGGTACTTCAAGCTCTTATGATTGCTGAACACTTCGAATTTATAGCCAAACAGATAATGTCTCCAAATTTTCAACACAAATACCACAGCTGCCAACTCCAAGTCATGGGTTGGGTAATTCACTTCATGAACTCTCAACTGCCTGGAAGCATAAGCAACAACTTGACCATTCTGCATTAATACTCCTCCAAGACCCATCTTCGATACATCACAGTACACTACAAAAGATTCATTCAGATTAGACAAAATCAACACTGGAGCAGTAGTCAACCTCTTCTTCAATTCCACAAAACTCTCTTCACAAGCTACATCCCACACAAAAGCTTGACCCTTTCGAGTCAACTGAGTCAAAGGTAATGCCAACTTAGAGAAGCCTTCTATAAACTTGCGGTAATAACCCGCTAATCCTAGAAAACTTCGTATCTCAGTAGCAGACTTCGGACTCTCCCACTATAACACAACATCAATCTTAGAAGGATCAACAACAATTCCACCACTGGAAATCACATGGCCAAGAAAACTCACTTCTCTCGGCTAAAACTCACACTTCGACAGATTTGCATACAACTTCTTCTCCTTCAATACTTGCAACACAGTCCTCAAATGCTCAACATGCTCTTCTTCAGATTTAGAGTATATCAGAATATCGTCAATGAAGACCACAACAAACTTATCCAAATACTCATGAAAGATCCGATTCATATACTCCATGAACACACCAGGTACGTTGGACACTCCAAACGGCATCACAATGTATTCATAGTGACCATACCTCGTCCTGAAAGCTGTCTTTGGAATGTCATCAGGCTTAACACGGATCTTATGATAACCCGACCTCAAATCAATCTTGCTAAACACATATGCACCTACTAGCTGATCCATCAAATCTTCGATTCTCGGTAGTGGATACTTATTCTTGATCGTCACTTTATTCAACTGCCGATAATCAACACACAACCTCATACTTCCATCTTTCTTCTTCACTAGCAGCACAGAAACACCCCACGGAGAAACACTTGGTCGAACAAACCTCTTCTCAAGCAGCTCTTCTAATTGTTTCTTCAATTCACCTAACTTAGAAGCGGACATCTGGTAAGGAGTCATTGACAACGGACTCGTACCTGGTACCAAGTCCACTGCAAACTCTACTTCACGTTCTGGAGGCAAATCACTGATGTCGTCTAGAAACACCTCGGGAAATTCACAGACAACAGGCAACTCCACACCTGCAACTTCACGATCAATCTGCAACGATACAAACATTGCAAACACCAAGGCTTCGTCTTCTTGAAGTTCGTCCACTTGCTTAGCAGACAAGAACATTAACTCTCCACCATCACCAAACTCAGGAAACTCTACCATCTTATTATAATAATTGATATGAACACGGTTGAACTCCAACCAGTTCATTCCAAAGATTACATCGATTTGGTGCAAGGGTAAGCACACAAAATCCATCGCAAAACTCTTCTAAAAAATCGTCCCAGGACATCTCAAACACACAAAAGTAGTATTAACAGAACCATTAGCTGGAGTTTTTATTACCATGTTACTATTCATATCAGATAACTTCAAACCCAATCTATTAACACATTCAAGCAAGATAAAAAATGAGTAGCACCAGTATCAATAATAGTAACCAACTCGATATTATTAATAAAACAAGTACCCTGAATCAGGTTGTCCTTCTCTGGCACGTCTGCACCACTCAAAGCAAACACCCTGCCACTGGTCTAAGCACCAGTCGCAGTCTTCTTCGGCTTCTGACATTGAGTACTGATATGACCTTTCTCACCATAGTTGAAACAGGTTGGACCATCATCCTTGCAGTCAGTAGCTCTATGTCTCTTTTTACCACATATGTAGCACCTCAACACATTATTGGTGCAACCATCAGCACGGTGGCCATGCTCGCCACACTTGTAACACTTCCCAGAAGCGCAAGCTGCTCCCCCACTTGACTTTTTCCCATCTGAAGCCTTCTGCTTCCCTTTGTCAGCTGAAGTCGTATAAGGATTACCCTTATACTGCATTTTCTTCTCACTCATCTGCTTGTAGTGAGCAGATTGAGCTCGGCTATCCTCATCGTAGATTCTGCTCTTGTCAACCAACTCAGCAAACCTGGAAATCTGTTGGTACCCAATACCTTGCTTGATTTCTGGTCTCAGCCCATTCTCGAACTTGAGACACTTGGACATCTCAGCATCAGCACGGTTGTAGTGAGGACAAAACTTCACCAGCATCTCAAACTTCGCGGCATACTCTGCCACAGTCATGTTTCCTTGCTTCAGCTCAAGGAATTCCACTTCTCTCTTGCCACGAGCATCCTCTGGAAAATACTTGCCCATAAACTCCTGCTTGAAAACAGCCCAGGTTATCACAGTGCACACAACCTCCAGTCTCTGGCGGGTGTTATCCCACCAGTCTTCAACCTCCTCTTCTAGTATATGTGTTTTAAACTGCACTTGTTGCGTGTTAGTACACCCCATCACCCGAAAGATCTTCTCAATTGCCTTCAGTCACCTGTGTGCACTTGCTGGGTCATGAGTACCCATAAAAGTCGGTGGGTTATTCCTCTGAAACGTCCCCAAAGCATGGAACTCATCTGGAACTCACCCATTCAGATTGAGTTGCGCCACTACATTAGCAACCGATTCTAAAGCATCAGCAATAACACTATAATTTCTTCCAGCCACCCTGTACACCACCAACAAGGTTAGAAGAAACAAAACATCGACAGTGTACACACACTTGTCAACTGACAGGGGACTGACATCACGTAAAAACCTGGCCGGACGGACCGATCTGCTCTGATACGACTAATGTAACACCCTTTTCTACCTAACAAATTAACATGAATAACACAACAAGAAATCAGAGTGCCATCCCAAAAAGGGCATCACATATCGTCAAAATCATTCAAACATACACATGTCCCGTCACACGGGTTTTACCATCATAATTAATTAAACACCACGCAGCGGAAAATCATGTTTAAACAATTACTCTTATAGTTCAAAACTTCTCAAATAAAACTCAAGAAAAACATCATGTCCACATAAAACAAAAGAACGTAATCGTTCGAATCAAACGTCATAACCCGATGTTACATATCAGAGCAAGACCCTCTAATCGACGAAGAAATAAAAAATGCTTCAAAAATAAATCTTCATGCGCCAAAGGACCTAAGCCTGATCACCTGCACGTTACCCACGTGGAGGCAACATTCAAACAGGCAGGATGACTAATCACGGAATCAATATATAAGATATGAGTAAAAGATCAAGCACAACACAACAACAATATCAAATCATCAATAACGTCAAGAATACATCATTCACAACAATCTCAGGCAATGCCACATAGTATGCAATGCAACATCCGACTCATGCATGTGGTACCAACATCGTCATAATAGATGGACACTGGGCCATCATCCTCCAAAGATCCCCACCAATAGGATCGATTCTACACAAGAACCGGAGCACGTCATAAAACGGTTACCTCCACACAATGGGATTGAAGCCACCAAACGGACCGAAGTCCTACTATGCCATGAATGCATGATGCAAAATCGTCATAATGAACATCGTCATAAAATCGTCATGGTTGCATAATCATTCATGAATTCATCATCAAACAAACATCATAACATTACACCAAGTCGCACTCATCAAAGTTCATCATTATAACTCACAATACGTCATAGTTGGTTCATCACATAAAATCCCCGATTTATATTCTATTCATCGTCATTACTAGATTACTAGTGTCATATTATCCCATCATAGCCCTACGTCTCAAAGAAACCACGTCACAAGCGAAATCGGGACAGAAATAGCAAAAACGGGAAAATCTGCCCATGCCACTTCCCATACGCGTAAGGACCACCCTGTAACGTGTATGGCTCACTTTTCATGCCACCCCATATGCGTATTTCACCCTCCAATACGCGTATCAGAAGAGAGGGTTTTCCTCTCAATTCTCCTTCAGATCTCTCCTTACGCGTAATGGCTAGCCCATACGCGTACACCTTCCCATACGCGTATGCCTCATTTTCCTCCAGTTCCCATACACGTATTGCCTACAACCCCATACGCGTATGCTACGCATACCATCAGAGGGTCGTGTCAGCCCTTGGGGACGGGTGCGTACATTACGCGTATCACCCTGGGAAGCCCCCTCATTACGCGTAATACTTCCCCCATTACGCGTATCACCAGCGACCATCCAAAAACTCAGATCTCGCATCTGAACGCAAACTTCCTCATTCCAGCACATTCGTTCTACCAAAATCAGCCTCAAACTACCTTTGATTTATCACAGATCTATGTTATGCATCCAACTTCATCATCTACATCAAGTATCCCTAATTACTAAGACTGAATTTTATTATTATCAGGTTCGATTTACAGATCTGGTTACTCACAAATTCGTCACAGCATTAATAATCGTTCCCACATATTCAACATCAGAAACATTAATTTACACAGAGTTCATTACAGAAATCGCACACATAAATTCATAATTTTTCATCACAGATCAACACGAAATCATCAGAAAATGAAAACACATAACTACCTATACCTTAAACCCATATCAAACACATTAACCCAGATTACCCCCATACCTCAAATTCTTCTGCAGAAATTCTTTGTTTCCGGGGTTCTACGGTTGATTCCTCGTTCTAGCCTCCTTTCCTCATCTCTCTAATCACTTCTTAGGGTTGGACAAAACTAATCCTCATAATCCCTAAAATTCTGGTATCAGATGTGTGATGTTAAGTGTGATGTCAAAACAACACAATCTGCTATATGAACAAGGTAAAACCAACAGTAAATAACACAAAGAATTGTTCACCCAGTTCGGTCTAACTACCTACGTCTGGGGGCTACCAAGCCAGGGAGGAAATTCACTATTTGTAGTATCAAATTACAGACTCAACAATCCCAGTTGACATCTACCTAACTTGATCACTACCCAATGACACTTCTACCTAAGAAACCACTTAGGTATGAGAAACCACTCACTCCCTAATTCACCACAGTGATACAATCCAATGATTACACACTAATCACCCAACTTGATTCTGCTTAACAGCTTTGATCAAGAACAACACACTCTTGCTTAAAAGCTCTAGAGTGAATACACTTTTACAACTCAAAATAGTAACACCAATTCACACACGAATGGTTTACAAAACACCCACGAAGATACAAATGACACTCAATCTTTAGCTCCCTTTCTTCGTTATTTAACTTAGGGTTGAGGCTGCTTTAAATATAATTCTGACTTGGGCTTGGACCTGCTCCCAAGATTCTGATCTGATTTGTTTTTTTTGAAATCAGAAATTAATGCAGATTTGATCTCCTAATTCTTTTCAAATCAGCCCTAATGTTGGTTACAGAATCTGCTCCATAATTTGCAAATATATCTGATTGCCAATATCTTTTCCAAGAAATTCACATCCAATCTCTCTAACAGATCTACTCAAAACATCCTAACACACGCAGCCCTAAAACATCACAAACTGATGTTCTGATGTTCAGGTATGGTGATGTCAAGACATCACTTATAACATCAGCATACAAAACTTCCAACCCTGCAACAGCTAATGATAAGAACCAATGTTATGACATCAGACATATGACATCAACATTGTTCAACTTTGTTTTACCAAAATTCCAGCCAACACAAGAACTAACAATCTCCCCCTTTGGCTAATTTTGGCTAAAACATACTCTGCCATCATCAGAGAACTCAGCAGCAGATAAAAATTGATAAATTTTCAAAACACTTAGCAGCACCTCTTCAACAAGCTGCACAAACTCACTAACCAGCAGCAACACAAACCAACAAGCTGGAAAAATCACCTTCACATCAGCATAGAGCAAACTCCCCCTCAAAACAAGAACCAGCTCACAGCTGTTCAAACACTCTCCCCCTCAACTTCTGCACCATATCAGAAAAAGGCTTCACAACCACACCTTGGCAACTCTCTCCCCCTTTTTAGCCATAATTGGACAAACATCAACCTGTTAGTCCTACTAACTACCAGATAGTCCTAAGCTAGCTCTCATTGTCAGTCAACAGTCAGCATTATGTGACAAGACAAATCACAGAACAAAAACCAGAAGTACTTAAAAGTAACCATATTCAGAATACATAGCAAGCACACTTAGTGCAGAAGCAAAAATAAACTACAAAAATATAAAATAGCTAAAGAAACAGCAATTTAATCTTCATCAGCATCAGAGCCATCAGAACTAGCTGCAACATCTTCATCCTCAGTGCTTGGTTCACCTTCTTCAGAACCTGAACCTTCAACATTGTCCTGGAAATCATCATCATTTCGGCTAGCATTGACTGCTTCAACTTCTTTTTCTGCCAATCTCAGAGTCATGAGAAGTTTTTCAAATTTTAGCTTTCTTTCAATACTCACTCTGATGACTTCATCCAACTCTTTGCAAGCCTCCTCCAGTTCTGAAATCAACCCAGTTTTGGCAGGTGGCTGTTGTGATGTTGAAGCTGATGTCTTGACAATGTCAGGAACATGCTTCCCTTCAAACAACTTATAATGGATTGACAAGGCAGATTCCCTCTTACACACCACATCAGATTGATGAAGAATACCAGGATGTTGTGACAAGATGATCCCACAAATGAGACAGGGAAAGGCAATAGGCATCTTCACTGCATTTGTAGCAGCATGCTTGATAGTCTGATCATATATATATATAAGCCCCATAATCAAACAACCTCTTTATCACAACAGCATAAATCAATTTTCCCAATCCAACAGAGATAGTTGTCTTGTGATTGGTAGGGACCCAATTAGCTGCTCCTATTCTGTGCAGAATAGCATATTTGGCACTTAACAAACTGGCAGACAATTTTCCTTTCAGAGGCCAGACTTTCACTTGTCCTACTGTGATTTCCTTACACACAGCATTGTCTGTTTCTTCTAATTCTCTATACTCCTTCTCATCCCTTCATAGGTAAGTGTTAATGACCTCAGGAGAAAAATTAACACATTGACCTCTTAGATAAACCTTCCTAAAATCCATATTTCTGCTGTCATTAATAGCCACAGGAATGTTTACAATAAATTCCTTGACTAATCCATCATAGTACTTGGACAGTCCAGACACGGTCTTCATTAACCCAGCAAATCTAATCAATTCAATGACTTCCTTAAGATCCAAGGCATCTCCACCAAGTTCTCTTTCCAGCGCTAGTCTTCTCTGACAGAAAAATTTCCACATGGATGCACTACTAGCATAGTGGAATGAAATATTGTCAATAGGGATATCAGGAATCTTATCAGCAATTCTCTTCAATATAGACCTTCTCACGGGAGTGATGTCTTGAACATCATCCTCAACATCAAATTCAAACTCTGAATCCTCCCTCACCTTTCTCTTTTTGGAATTCACAGCAACTTTGCTCCAAGTCTTTGCAGGTCCCGCCATAGTTGACTTCTTCTTTTTGTTCTCAGGTCTTTCCTTAGGTGAGTACTCTGCTGACTTCCCTCTTCTAGACCTCATTCTTTTGGCAATACCAGGGACAACTTTTCCAATCACTTCATTATCAGAAAGATCAATCACATCCACCTTATCAGTATTATTCTTTTCACTAGGGCTAGCTCCAACATCCCTATCAGGCGATGTTCTGACATTGGTTTCAACTTCTTCTTCAACATGAACACCTTCATCTTCAACTTCCACTTCCGCATCTTCAATGACTGAAATAGCCAATCTGTGAAGATTGGTATCCGCATTCTGCATGTCATCCTTTTCAGCTGACATTTGTCTAAGGGGAATAGAAATTCCTTTTACAGATAAACCCTTATCCAAAATTTTGGTGGCAATCTGATTAAGACTACGATCAACATCAACCCTCTCTTCAACAGCTTGAGGGGTGGAAGACCCAGATGCATATTTCTCTTTAAAAAGAATGCTAGTGACTAACCTCATAGTTTCACTATCATCAACTTTAGGTGTAGGCCTTTTGGGTTGAAGTTTGGAAGGTCTTGACTTACCAGATTCAGGAACCATCATGGAGATGGGTGCTATATTCAAAGCTTCTTTAGCAAAACCCTCTTTCATCAAAACCCTATCTTTTTCAAGAGAAGAACTTTTTAAAGCAGAGATCTTTGAAGGGGATGATACTTGTTTTGACATTGTTCCAGTGAAGCAACTGAGGATCAGGGAAGGATTGCTACTTCTGTTGATGGAGAAGGAGATGAACAGTCTAGGGGTATGGTGTTTGATGAAGCGTGTGATAGCTACAATAGGAAATGATAGCCTAAAGTATTGAGCCTGATTTTGTGGATCACTTAAAAGCCAATAAATGTATTTTCCCCACCAAAACACATTTCCTTTTAAATTTTTGAATTTTAATAAATTCACTCCATAAGCCACTAACTTCAATATGCTCAATTTTCTGCTTAAGTCTTCACAGGTAATGTTACAGTCTGATGTCACAACATCAACCTTAACATCACTTGATGAGCTGGACTCTTGAGGTACCCATAGATAACAATTATCTATGGATCTGACTCCCTTCATAACACCCTCATTCTCCCCATTAGTCACTAAACACTCATCTTTAGTGTAGCTGACCTTGTATCCTTCATCACATAGCTGACTGATGCTAATCAAATTAGCAGTCAATCCTTTGACAAGAAGAACATTTTCCAAATTTGGTCCATCATGACACCTCAATTTTCCAACTCCTTTTACTTCCCCTTTCTCTCCATTACCAAAAGTAACATCATTTGTGGAGCAAGTCTTGATATCCACCAAATAATTTTTGAACCCTGTCATATGCTTTGAACAACCACTGTCAAAGTACTGACTATCCTTAACAGAATGTCTATCAGATGTGTGGGCCAATAGACATGTAACAACAGCTTTAGGACCCATTTTTTAACAACCTTAGACCTGTTCTGATTCTGTCTAGGTTGATGGACAGATTTGGGATAGCCATGCAGTTTAAAACAAGAATATTGCATATGGCCAAAACTTCCACAATAGAAACACCTAACTCTTTTAACCTCTTCTCTATAGTGATTAAACTTCCTGCCACCTTGATGATGAAACTGCTGTGGCTGCCATCCAAAGTACTGGGGCTGTCTTCTTCCATAGTTAGCCTGTCTTCTGTAGTGATGATTCTGTCTCTTAGGCTATCTTCTACCATGATGATGTGGCTTTCTTCTACCATAATAATGAGGCATTGCCTTATTAGGTCCAAAGCCATACATATTCCCTTGATGTTGAGACATCTGATGGAACATGTTAAACCTAGAAGCCTGCATACTCCTATGGCATTGTGGAGGCATATACTGACTAGCCCCAGAAGCCTGTGCCTTCCCATGATGAGGCCCATGAGCATACCCTTTCCTAACATTTTGAGGAAGTTGATGAATAACCTGCTTAGGTTTAGGATTATGTCTTCTTCTGTTATGTTGAGACATTGGTTGAGACATGTCCTTTTTGGTTCCAGAAGTACTAGCTTCACCAGAGACCTTTTCCTCAACAACAAATCCTAAGCCAGACTTGTCTCCTGCAACCTTTTCAGCCTGAAGAATCTTATCAAGAGTATCAGACCCACTGTTCAACATTCTGATAAACTTGGTCATTTGATCAAGTTGAGATTTAACTAACAAGACTTCATTTTCAAGATCAACTTTAACAGTCTCAAGCTGGACTATTCTTTTCTTTTGTTTCTCACTTTCTTGACAAACCTCTGCACTCCTCAGACATAACTCTTGATAGGATGCTGCTAACTCCTCAAAAGTCAATTCCTCATCACTAGATTCTCCATCAGAAATACATGTTCCTGTCAATGCCCTAACATGCTGGGAAGACTCTTCTTCACTTTCACTGTCAGTATCAGACCAGGAAACAACCATGCCCTTTTTCTGCTTCTTAAGGAATGTAGGACATTCTTTCTTGACATATGACCATAGCCTTCACACTCAAAGCATTGAACTCCATTGTCTTGAACATTCTTCTCTTCATCCTTCTCTTATGACTTGTTGATGTCAGAGGAGATGTTCTTAACATTAGGTTTGTAGTTTCTATTCATCCTCTTAAACACCTTGTTAAACTGTCTTCCCATCAGAACAATAGCCTGAGACAGCTCCTCCTGAGACTCAGCACCATTCCCTTTCTTCTCTTCTTGAGTATTAAATACCAAAGCTATACTCTTGGTCTTCTTTTCAGGTTCCTCTTCACTCAACCCTAATGTAATACCCCAAATTTTGACCACTTAGATTTCCCATCATTGTGAAAATCATCATCACAATATGGATGAACCATCATACTTCATCAGTCTCCCCAAAGATGGGTGAGCATCCAATACAATCAAAATTAGGGTTTCAAGCCCTCTCTGAGTGCTTAGACAAAGGATCAATCAAGAAATGACATGATCTTCAACTTGTCTAATCTCTTAAACATCCACAATGGATCAAAAAGGACTCCCAATTCAAGGATTAAGCACAAGGCTGCTCCCTTCTAGGTGGATCAAGTCTCAAGATCGACAGTATCACCAAATTAGGGTTTTGGTCGACCAGGGCCTCCAGATGGAAAATTTCATCTGGGCACGAGGAAATGATCCAAAACATAACCTAATATGCTTCATGGAACCTCATGAACCCATGCATCAAGTCAATTTTGCCTCAGGGGATGCATTCATCAAAAATCAGGAATTAGGGTTTCTTGACCTAATTCACCCCTAAGTTGACTTTTGGGACAAACCATGAGCCAAGACCTCAAGAGATGATTTGAGGGTCTCTAATATATCATATTGATCCATTTGGAACAATGGATTGATCCAAGAAGCTTGAGCAACAAGTCTCATTTTCATCTGCACCACAATTAGGGTTTTAAGGGAAAAGTCAACTGTAACTTTGACTTTTGACCAGGACATGCTCCCAAACCCTAATACATGATTGAATATACCCTATGACACCCATGGAACATGTCCATCAAGTTTGATTTAGGTCAAGGACATGATTTCCTGAAGAATTGCACAGTTTGGAATTTATCTGATAAAAAGTCAACTGTGCACAAAAGTCAACTTTGACTTTTTGAGATTTTTCACCAAAATGGATTTTTAACCCTAAAATGATGTTAATGTATGATTTGAATCATCATTCATCAAGAAAAATCAAGAAAAGTGAGATAACTTGTAAAAGGGGTAACCATAAAACTTAGAAATTTTTCTGAGTTAAAAATAAAGTGGCAAAGGTACCAACTTTGGAGGACCATAACTCCTAAACCACAAGGCCATTTTTTCTCATCCAAAGATGGATTTGTAGCCCTCATTATCACCTACAAAAACATCAACTACAATTCATTCCAATTCATTAAGGATTTTGAGTTATGGAGTGATCAAAGTGGCTGAAAAGTGAAAATGTCACTTTTTCCAACACTTAGTGAAATTTTCACTAAGTCAGATTCTGCCTCACTTTTTGCCAAATGTAGGGGGATTTTTCACTTGGAATCAAAAGAGATCAAAACCAAACTTGTTCAAACAGTTGTTGTATCATGTAAGAGCTTTTCAAAATGGCCAAGAACATTGCCAAATTCAACCTACACTATGAGATACAACATTGCCAAGTTGCCTTGCTGAAATCTGTCAAGGCAAGGAAGAATTTGCAACTTTGGTCGATTTGCCAAAATCAGCCAAATTCAATTGCTCCAATCCACTTGGACACCTCAGAGGATTGAATCCAAAGGGGACAATCACTGAGCCAAGCCTCCAAAGTCCATGGAACAAGAAATTGCATGTTGAACCTAGAATGGCCAAAATAGGGACAAGACTTCAAATTTGGAATGAGGCATTCAATGGAACCATCAAGGTGGCATGGACTGAGCCATTCTCATCTGAAATCAGTCAAGACTTATCCAAGACCAAGGGGACCAAAGCTCTGTGCCCTAACCTCTAGTCAATGGCTAGAGGAGACTTGGATTTCCATTGGCCAACATTGAACAAACCTACTTACCAGCTGCCATGCACTATTCCTTGCAAAACAAACTTGCTCTACTATAAATAGAGCTCAATTGTGGTCAGTTTGAGTACACCAAATCCATCTAACAGATGCTTTCCTCAAAATCTCTTTCTCTTGGCAAAAATGCCTTTCTTAGCAAGGTAGCTATCAGGTTTTGAGTTTGAGAGCAATTCTGCACAAACCAATCACTCACACACCTCACATACATCACATATGAGCTGATCAAACACTCACATAACATCTGGAGCATCAAAATCTCAAAATCACTTGCCATCCACACAAGTTTGAAGTGAAGTTGCAGCTGAGATGCCATAAACTGATCCAGTCCATTTCAATTCAATCCAAGTGTTCAAACACAATCCATATGGTGTAGGGAAGCTGTCCAGATCATCACAACTTGTCTGTAACACCTCCAACCCAAAATCACATCTACTCTTGTTGTCACGACTTGGAGGTAAGCCTAAACTTGGGCATCTCTCAATCTATGCATATTTCCTCGCACAATAATTTGGCCATATGTTCATAATCATGCATGGAATGTTTTCCCTCAATTAATTGCATTGTTTGAATCGTGTATCAAAAATCCTAGCCTTCATGCAAAAATTAGGGTTCTTGAGGTCTCTTCGTGATTTCTTGTTGTATGTTTAATTTAAATGAAATTAAAGTACATAGACATGATCGTGAGGTTGAGACGAGCATAATGATATGTGGATTGCATGATATGATTACGTATTCATGGAGATTGGATAGAAAATGCAAATCTGGGCAAACTGAAAAACGCGTGTGTTCTTGGTGTTGTTCTTGGCGCCATTTTCATAAATTCAAATATTTGAATTTTGTGATTTTGTTTAATTGATTCAAAAATTAATTTCTCTCTGAGTTTTAATGATTTTGAGTTGATTCTTTTTTTAATAATTCACAAAAATGTTAAAATATTTTATTTTATCAAAAAATCCCAAAAATATTATTTATTTCATATAATTGATATTTTTGCAAAGAATTAATATTTTAATTATTTTTGACATTTTAAATATTTTTTCTACATTGATTTTGCAACTTTTAATGCTTTTTTAATTATTTTGTAGGTCAATACTTAATTTTTGAAGCATTAATCTAAGATCACAATTTGTTTTCCATGTGTTAAACAATTTTTGATCATTTTAATTGAATTTTTATTCAATTAAATACATTTTGAAAACAAATTAGGGTTTTGGATTAATTCAACCCTCATAAATCATTTTCAAAACTCTTTGGGCCTCTTGAGAGAGTGTAAGACCCATCCCCTCTTGTACAAAAACTTTCTGGGCCTCATCCATTGTATAAGTCCCTCTGTACAAGTAAACGGCGCGATCGTCGCCCGTTTAAAAATAAAAATCATCTGGGCCTCTCCTTGAGCTATAAGACCCATTCAAAACACTTTGGGCCTCTATTAGAGTGTAAGACCCAATCCCCCTTTTAACCAAAACATTTTGGGCCTCACTTATTGTATAAGTCCCTCTGCGTTAAAAGAAAACCTCGGCGCGATCACCATTTTTAAATGAAAAATCATCTGGGCCTACCCTCGTGTTATAAGCCCCACTCTTTTTCCTTTAAACCTTTTTGGGCCTCTTGAGAGAGTGTAAGACCCATCCCTTTGTACAGAAAACCATTTTGGGCCCCAGTCACTTGTATAAGTCCCTCTGTACAAAGTCACGCAGTACGCTCACTGATAAAACCCTGGGCCTCTCCTTGAGCTGTAAGCCCCAAACCTTTCTTTTTCAAAGCACTTTCTCCTTTGATTTCGAATATACTGTTGTTTTTAATCTTTCTTTGTTGAACAACTAACCAAACAGCATGGAAGCACTACAACCGAGTAAGTGGTTATCGCTTTCATTTACTGCTTTCATATTATAAACTGTATTGTGGGGCTGCTCACTGTAAGTCTCCTTTCATAAACTCATATCTACTGTGTAATAATAGTATAGATATTTCGAGTTTCCCCGGCTACTACGTCTAGAACTGGGTGACGCCGTTTCATTTATTCATAGAAATAGACGCCTAGATCCCCAATAGGAGCACCAGATACAGTCTTCTCTTCGGCTGTCCTCCTTAGGAATCGTCAAGAAGCTCTACTCCCCAAGATGAATGTATTCTCCGTGAATGGCATCTTTGAGTTTCTTCCAAATTCTCGAACTTTCCTGACTTGATCTATTCCTTGTGGATAGCTTGCCTTGAATGTCTCGGGGTTTGGGTACCCACTACGGTCATAATCTTGGACCTTAACTAAGGAACCCTCTTTAAAAGCTAAAAGTCGCTGGATAGTAAACCTCGCACATTTACCAGTGGTTTTTATCTTTAAAAGAGTTATCTCTCCTAATGGAAAGGAGATGATAGACCCACGAGCTTCTTAAAAGCATCGGCCTCCTCTTGGGCATTATTCAAGGACACTACGACTTCTTAGAAGTATTCACAGCCTCCTCTTAGGCTTCGTATAATGATCTCTTCCTCCGGGAATGATAGCCTCCTCTTGGGCTTCGTACAAGGACCCGTCGGCTTCTTAAAAGTTTTCAACCTCCTCTTGGGCTTCGTACAAATTGTCCCGACGACCTCCTAGAGGTATAGGAACAGAACATAGTCATCCTCATAGAACAGTCCTTTCATAGAGTCTACTACTGTTTCTCATAGCGTAGTACAAAAGATAAAACTCTAGACACTTCCTTGAGTCTCAAAGACATTCTCAAGCACCCTTCTTTAAATTGGAAGGAAACCCGCAGACTCGGACAGTCTCGACACCCTTTGGATTTCCTGTTTCCTCAAAGAGAAGGAAATATCCCTGATCCTCAAATCAAATCCCTGGGTACAGTGTTACTCATATAAGAACTGATTTTCTCTTTTAAAATCAGTATATTGGATCTGTCACTCAACTGAAATAGTTACAATAGCCTCCACCTCGGGCTTCGTACGAGATACCAAAATTCTCCCCAGTGGAGTCAAAACAACCATTTCGCCTCTCTCTCGGGCTTTGTACGAGATACAAAAACACTCTCTCACTGAGTATAAAAGATTCTCCAACTGAGTCAACTCTTTTCTAGCCTCCTCTTAGGCTTTGTATAACGATATACCCCACTGGGTCGAACCCTTTTAGCCTCTTTCTCGGGCTTTGTACGAGACACAAAATAGCCTCCTCTTAGGCTTTGTATAAGAAAACCACTGGTTGATCCAATCAACCTTTTAGCATCAAAGCTGTGCCTCGTTCACAGTACACAAACATCAACAACTCCTTCATCTAATCGCTGTAAGCGGCAAGCCTCTGGATCGTCTACATCCATGCCACTGTCCCTCTTTTAGCATGAGAAATTCCTAAGGAAAGATGGCATTGCTCTACACTGAGTTAAAGTCTTCTCCTTCAGGTTAAAACCCTTTCTTCGGAAATTATGGAATTGCTCGGATCCGCGTATCCCAGTTAAAGTAATTCTCCTTCTCCCTCTTTAGAGATGACAAATTCTCTCTAAAGTCGAGGTCTTTCAGCTTCACATCTTGGGCTTTGACAAGATACAAACCACTTTTTGCTTCACGTCTTGGGCTTTGAACAAGACACCAAAAACCAATTTCCTCCCATAGAATAGGAGGAACTACGAACGCTCTGATTTCCCTGTTTCGGTAAACGGGAATATGTAGGCATAAGATCGAAAGAAAAGATCTTAGCGAGCGCAATCAACAAAAAACCCAAATCCCATATCTCAGTAAACCAAAAGCAGTAATTCAAAAACATCAGTCCTAATATCCTAATCCTTGTTCCCCGCCAGAAACCTTTGCCTAGATTAAAAGAAAGAAAACAGTATTGGTGAAAATACAAATAACCAGTACAAAGGCTGTCCCACATTGATAGCATCCGTAACCTAACAGACCGCTGTTTAAACTCAGTATGCAAAGCAGGGTTAATTGGAGACATCTATTTCCCTTCCTTATTCAGCTCACAATAGGATAAAAAATGAATCGACCTGTAGTTTTAAGCTCAAACCGCAGAGAGCAACCAGCACTTAAGAACCGCGTCCAAAATCGCTTGCTACCGAAAAATGACGCCCACCGTGGGGCCCACCTTTCTTTTTCCTTTTCTTCTCTTGTGTGAAAACCACAGATTGGGGCTTCCGCTGGGGAACCCATTTCTGTCAGGAACTTAGGATTCATAGCTTTATAAGTCTAGGATGATTAGGACAAATATATATACTGCTTTTCCTAATTGCTATACGTGTTTATTTTTCTGCTAATGGGAATGCGTGTGATGCCGCATGTGGTGAGAATGAGTATACACCTAGAAAAGCCAAACCCTTTCGTAGTGCGGAAGCTATCGGAAATAGCTGTTACGCGATACTACCCTCATTTGAGGCTGGTGATCTATTCTCGGTGAATAGCACTTACTCTAAGATTGCACACAACTCGCTGGCGATCCGCTTGTTGTCTTGCTTTCCTGGGAGGAGCTGATGATAATGAGTACAGGTATAAAAATCACCCTAGTATAAACCTTTGGGGATGGGTAGAGCCTTGACTTCATGACAACGACCCTTTGACCCCATGTTTTTTCTATGTTTTTGTGTGCTGCATTCATGCATTCATTTAATAAAACATTAAAACATTCAAAAAACTTCTCTTCTAGTCTCTCTGTTTTTCAAATTAAACTAAGACTGTGATTGCAAATATCAGAGAAAAAGATTACGCTAATGGATTTCGGTAGAAGGAGAACTCGCCAGTATACCTTCAAGGTTCCAAAATTAGGGGGTTTGAGAAAGTTAGCAAGGATGATCGTTAACCCAGAGGCTTTCAGAGCCAAGCACGGTGGTTTGCTACCACTGTTAAGAGCCCATATGATTAAGGGGATCATGGACGCGCTCCTTCAATTCTACGATCCAGTTTATCACTGTTTCACATTCCCGGATTACCAGCTTGCACCAACGCTGGAGGAGTATTCTCATCTGACTGATTTACATATCAGTGATCGAGCTCCATTTTCTGGACTGGAAGAAATTCCAAAGAATCAGACTATTGCAATAGCAATTCATTTGGACGAGTCTGAGGTCAGGACTCACATGGCCACTAAGGGTGGCATCCAAGGTTTGCCAGCCCAGTTCCTGACAAAGAAAGCTCTGTACTTCGCTAGTATAGGGAACACGACTGCTTTAGAAAGCATCTTTGTCTTGCTCACCTACGGGTTATTTTTGTTTCCCAACATCAATAACTTCGTCGATATCAACGCTATTAAGGTTTTTCTCATTGGAAACCCTGTGCCGACTTTGCTCGCAGATGCGTATCATTTTGTACACTTGGGAAATTTGTACAGCGGAGGGGAGATCACATGTTGTGTACCTCTGCTTTACAAGTGGTTTATCTCACACTTGCCCAAGTCTGCTGCTTTTTGGGATTGCAAGAGTGTCTTACGTTGGTCACAGAAGATCATGTCTCTTACCAACTCTGATATAGATTGGTGTAATAGGATTTATGAGGGAATCAGAATCATTGACCGTTGTGGAAACTTCCCCAGCGTACCCCTCATAGGAACTAAAGGAGGAATCAACTATCATTCGATATTAGTTCTTCGTCAATTTGGATACCCGATGAGACACATCCCACTGGGTGTTCATCTAGAAGGTCTTTTCTTCAAGGAAGGAGAAAACGACAGAGCACTAAAGATGGAAATAGTGCAAGCTTGGAAACATGTTCATAAGAAAGGACGAGAGTCTCTGGGAAAACCGGACTGTGTCTCGGTGGAGCCTTATCTCCATTGGGTACAAACTAGAGCTCTCAAGCTAAGGATGCCTTATCCTCGTTACGGAATTCTTCCGCCGAGGGAAACTGTCATGTACTTCATGATGGAAACTGAAAAGCTTCAGGTTACTCTCAACAAAGTTCAAAAGGAAAGAAGGTCTTGGAAGAACAAGTACCGCACCCTCAACGTAGAGTGTATCCAAATACAGCAACTACTAAAAGAGAAAGATGCTCTGATTGAAATTTTGGAGCAGCATGCTGTAGAGAATCAAGATGACCAAAGGAATTTGCTCGCTCCTTTCACCTGACAAAGGAATGACAACCCGACAACGGTCCAAGCGCCCCGATCAAAGAAGAGGACTCGGGACCCATTAGTTTAGGTTTCTGTTTCTGCACTTTGTAATCTACTGTATTTCCATTTCTGTAATCCTTTGGAATTTAATAAAAAGGGGTTTCCCCGCTGTTTGATATTTGCAATCTAATTGTCGAAGTTTATTTTGATTAAACCAAAAAAAAAATTAATATAATCATTGCATTCATCATTCTCACATCGTGTATTCTTCTTACCTACGAATCTCACATTTGTGTCTCGATTCTGGAGTCAAACTGTCTCATTCGTATAATACTCGGGCCAATCGTCAGAAAAGGATGGATGATCTTGAGGAAGAAAACAGAGAGTTGAAAGAAGAGATCGATGCTCTGAGAGAGGATATGAGAAAGCTTCGTAACGACATGCAAGCCATGGCAGAAGCTCAGCTACAAAGAACTGTGATCTCAGAGATCACCTCAACGCCCATCATAGAAAAGTATGATCCTAGGTATCAGATGCCGAAAGATCGTCCTTGGGGCATGGCTGTTAACTATATCCCGGAAGGATATGTTCCGCCGATCACTGAAGATCAGGGAATCGCAACAGAAGCCGCTGGGCCTGAAGGTTACAAACTTCGGGAAAGCGAAGATGCCAGGGGCATACTCAAGACTCCTGAAGGTTACAAACTTCGGGAGGCACCAAGACTTACTGCCGTAGTCACGGTACCACCCCCTGTGGTGCACACTGTCCCGGAAGGACAGATTCCACGGACACCTTCTGGTAAGAAGGAAACTATGTTTGACAGAATGGATGAATTCCAGGAGCAGTTCTTGGAAATGCAGAAAGAGCTGCAAGCCATTCGCGGTCAGGATCTATTTGGAAAGGACGCCGCAAACCTCTGCTTGGTCCCAAATGTGAAAGTTCCGCACAAGTTCCAAGTGCCCGACTTTGAAAAATACAAGGGTAACTCTTGCCCTCAGAGCCATCTGGTGATGTACGCTCGGCGGATGTCAGCTCAGATGGAGAATCAGGACCTGCTGATTCACTACTTTCAGGATAGTTTAACCGGTGCCGCACTCAAATGGTACATGGGTTTAAACCGTACTACGATCAGTACATTCAGAGATCTTGGTACTGCCTTCGTCCAACAATACAAGTACAATTTGGACATGGCACCCGACAGAGATCAACTCAGATCAATGTCGCAAAAGGAAAAGGAAACCTTTAAGGAGTATGCTCAAAGGTGGCGTGAAATTGCCGCTCAAATTTGTCCGCCTCTTGAGGAAAAAGAGATGACAAAGATCTTCTTAAAGACCTTGAGCTCATTTTACTACGACCGAATGGTTTCCAGTGTGCCCAGTGATTTCACCAAAATGGTCGGTATGGGTGTACGTCTTGAGGAAGCCGTCTGAGAAGGATGTTTGGTAAAAGACACTGGATCAACGAGCGGTACTAAAAAATACGGTAGTGCTCTCCCTAAGAAAAAAGAGAAAGATATTGGGAATATCTCTCTCGGAAAGCAAAGGCGACGTTATCAGCCAGTAGCAGCTGTTACTCCTGCTATCGGCCCCGCGCCTGTTCCTATGTATCAACCTCAGGTTGCGCAGAGCCAACCTGACCAAGAAAGGACACAACAGCCTCTTCAGCAGGCTCATCCTCCATACAATAACAACCATACAACACGGACACCGGGATTTGATCCTATACCCGTCACGTACGCAGAGCTGTTTCCGTTACTGCTGGCTAAGGGGCACATTCAGACTAAGTCTCCCCTTTCAGTTCCGGAAAATCCGCCTTTTTGGTTTAAAGCGGAACAGACATGCCCTTATCATCAAGGAGGATCAGGGCATAACATAGAGACTTGTCTTAATTTCAAGTCCGACGTGCAAAATCTTGGTAGGAGCGGGCTCTTATCTTTCAAAGATACGAATCCCAATGTTCTTACGAACCCGCTGCCTCAACATGAGAAAGCTGCAGTCAATCTGATTGAGAAAGAGACTAACAATGTCTATCAAATTCACGATGTACTCTTATTGGGGACCAATCTGGTCAAGATGCATTGTAGACAGAGTGGATATGGCCATGTGCCACCTCATAATTATCACCAGTGTGATATCTGCTCTAAAGACAATCAGGGATGTTCTGTGGTGCAAGCAGCTCTGCAGGGACAAATGGATCTTGGATGGATCTAAGAGCACCGAGTTCGTGGAGTTAACATGGTTTACACGAATTCCAACGTCATTCAGAACCACGACATCCGTGCAATGAATGTCAACTTGGTGGCAATGCACTCAAGGCAAAGCCAGTATCATAATCTGCCGCGACATGATTACAGTTCCTGTCTGATTTGCTCGGTAAACAAACAGGGATGCTCTTTCATACAAGAGGCCCTCCAGCGTCAGATGGATCTTGGATGGATCCAAGACTACGATGATAGGAACTCCTATCAAATCAACATGGTTCAGATCTTCGACATTCGCGTGATGAATACCAACCTGGTAGAGTTACATGCTGAGCAGGTCCGACTTGGATTCTTAATATCACATGACTATCAAAGCTGTAAAGCGGGTTGCAAAAACGATCGGGGTTGTACCCTTGTCCAGGAGGCACTTCAGCATTTGTTAAATCACTGGTGGATGCCAATCTACATGGATGAAGATACTCAGCAGATTAGTATCAATAACAGGAATCCTACTCGTCGTCAAAGTCAGGATGTGCGATCAGTGGAAGATAACCTAGTGAGGTTACATTGTATTCAAAGTGGGTGTGGCCAGGTGCCACCACATAACTATGACAGTTGTAGCGGTTGTTCGGAAAGTAACCAAGGGTGTTACCTTGTGA
Organism: Lathyrus tuberosus; assembly: GCA_022829125.1. Classification (NCBI taxonomy): domain Eukaryota; kingdom Viridiplantae; phylum Streptophyta; class Magnoliopsida; order Fabales; family Fabaceae; genus Lathyrus; species Lathyrus tuberosus. Next base: position 8,781,044 of record JALAZF010000061.1, read on the forward strand.
GAGCAGCTCTTCAGGGTCAGGTCGATCATGGAGAACTTCGTCCATATCCAGGTTCAGGACCCATCATTTGGTCGCCGAACTACCTTGTCGAGCAAGTTGAGGATGTTGTCACGATCTCTAGTCATCACAGGACCAGGGATGTTTTTGCCATTATCCCTCTACTTGACGAATCTAAAGTTCCCAACCGGGAACGGATCGAGGTTACTTATGATGGTCAGAAAAATCAGAAGGTTCCCATAGTCGTCTATCTACCGGGACCATTACCGTATGAATCAGCTAAGGCTATCCCTTACAAATACGGTGCAACAATAATTGAGAATGGAAAGGAAATTCCATTACCCTCCGTCGTGAATGTTGCAGACATCAGTCGTGTAACACGGAGCGGTCGAATCTTCAACCGAGGGGTTGGAGAATCCAACAAAGAAAAGGAACTTTAGGCAGAAATTCCTGATCCACCAGTCAGTCAATCTAGTAATCCCGACCTTTCAAAAAATGATGATGAGATGCTGAAGCTCATCCAAAGGAGTGAATATAACATTATTGATCAACTGTTACAGACTCCTTCAAAGATCTTGGTATCATCACTGTTACTCAGTTCAGAAGCACATAGAGAGGCTCTACAGAAAGTCTTGGAGCAAGCCTTTGTAGAACAGGATGTAACAATCAGACAGTTCGATAGTATTGTCTCTAACATCACTTCCTATAATAATTTGGGATTTAGGGATGAAGAATTACCTGAAGAGGGTCGCCGTCACAACATGGCGCTCAACATTACAGTTAAATGCCAGGGCGATGCTTTAGCCAACGTACTGGTAGACACAGGGTCAGCCCTAAATGTTATGCCAAAGTCCACTTTGATGCAATTATCATTTAAGGGCCCTCCGATGAGAGTCAGCGAGGTCGTCGTTAAAGCATTCGACGGATCCAGGAAAACAGTTATCGGCGAAGTGGATCTTCCCATAACTATTGGTCCTCACACTTTCCAAATCACTTTCCAGGTCATGGACATCCGGGCAACATACAGTTGTTTATTAGGAAGACCTTGGATACATCTGGCTGGAGCGGTTACTTCAACCCTCCACCAAAAGCTAAAGTTCGTCAAGAACGATCAACTTGTCACGGTTTGTGGGGAACAAGCCTTGCTTGTGAGCAACTTATCATCATCTACTGGTGTAGAACCCGAGGAGGTTATTGGAACTCAGTTCCAAGCACTATCGGTGAGCAAGGACAATCAGTTCAAAGAAGAAACTTCAATTTCTTCATACAAAGATGCTATCAAAGCGGTCGAGAGTACCGATACAACCGGATGGGGACGGCTTGTCGTTCCTATTGACAATAAAATGAAGAAGGGTCTTGGTTTTTCTACAACCTGTACCCAGACAGCCACCAACGATGAAGGTCTTCATCCCTTTCAAAACTTCTTCCACAGTGGAGGTTTTCTCCACCCAGTGTCTCAGACAGTTCATGCTATCAATGAGAAAGATCCCTCTGACACAAATGAAGAATGGAAGTCCTACCTTAACAAGGATGGCTATATGTCTCAGGAAGAGGTGCCTATGCCTTTTTGCTTTCCTACAGAAAGTCCGAGATTTATACCAAGATCAGATGTCGAAATGATCTATGGAGATTATGATCCGGAAGGATGCCGTGCTCCGCCAAATTCATTAGAGGAAGACACTCTGATGAAAGACAACTTTGACCACAATTACTATGGCCCGATGGATGGTCTGCCAATGTGGCAGCCTTACCCCGGAAACTTGGGGCAAGAAAGTCAGCCGAGTAATGAAACTCAGCTGAGCATCATTGAACAGAATACCTGTGTCCCCACCATGTCACGGGATCAACACTCAGGTCATTCAGAAACTACTCAACATGAAGATGAATTCGCAACGTTTGCAGGACTAGAGTTCATCAACTATGCTTTTCCTGAGGTCAACGTCATCGAGAGGGATGACTCCTCCAGTTCCACAGAAGTGTGGGACACCCTGGGACAACCAAGTGGAAAATTCGATTTTATGGTCAAGTACACCGCTCCCGAAAGCTCTCGTATCAGGCTCAAAGATATCCGATCAACTGGATGGGGATATACAGCTGAGAGCATAAATGCTATGCAAAATGCAATAGAGGAATTCTCCTACGACAATTCTGCCTGGGAAACAGATTCCAACGATCCTGCTCCACCAGAAATCAGCGTTATTTCTGAAGAGAAATCAAGGAAGGTGCCAGACTTTGTGATTCACCGAGGAGTTCGCCGCCAATGGGTTGCTGTCGAGGTTCCGAAGGTCGTTCATCAGTCAAAGTAATTGCCATCTTTAACCTTTCACCCTGCCCAAGTGAAACGGATGTTTTGATAGGGCTCGTTTTCTGTAAATTTCCCTCTTCGCTTTGCCCGAAGCGACAGAGTTTTGTTTTATAGGGCTGTAGTTTCAAGATTCGACTTGTTCATTAATAAAATAACGTCGTTCTGTAATTTCCGCATTAATTGTTGTTTTCTCTTTTTGCTTTTTCAGAAAATGGTAATCCTAAAAAACATTCAATAATAAAAACAAGCAGTAAAATCAAAACACTGCACACACTTACATTTTCTCTATCTCTTCTAAACACGAATCATCACGTCATGCGAATTGCTTGTTTTATACCCCGTTGGAACATACGATCCGATGCCTTCTTCCAACTTTGAGTTCCCGGTATTCGAGGTTGAAGAAGAAAATGACGACCAAATTCCAGAAGAGATCTCCCGACTACTCAGACAAGAGGAAAGGTCCATTGAATCTCATAAAGAACCGTTGGAAATGGTAAACTTGGGTTCAGAAAAAGAGAGAAAAGAAATCAGGATCGGAGCATTGCTCAGTCCAACTGCCAGAGAGAGTTTGATAAAGCTTCTCAAAGAATTCCTCGATGTATTCGCTTGGTCCTATCAGGATATGCCAAGGTTGGATACCAGCATCGTGGAACATCACTTACCGTTAAGATCGGAATGTCCGCCAGTAAAGCAAAAGTTGAGACGAACTCACCCGAACATGGCCATCAAAACCAAGGAGGAAGTACAGAAACAGATTGACGCGGGTTTCCTCGCTACATCTGAATATCCTCAATGGGTAGCCAACATCGTACCCGTTCCCAAAAAGGATGGAAGGGTCAGAATGTGTGTCGATTACAGAGACCTAAACAAGGCAAGTCCAAAGGACGACTTTCCTTTACCACACATTGACATGCTAGTTGACAGCACAGCAAAGTTCAAAGTATTCTCCTTCATGGATGGATTCTCGGGCTATAATCAGATCAAAATGGCGCCGAAAGACATGTAGAAAACTTTGTTCATTACCCCATGGGGTACCTTTTGTTACAAGGTAATGCCGTTCGGTTTGAAGAATGCCGGGGCAACCTATCAAAGGGCCATGACTACTCTGTTTCATGACATGATACACAAAGGAATCGAGGTATATGTCGATGATTTGATTGCAAAATCAAGAATAGAGGATGAGCACGTTGAACATCTGTCAAAATTGTTCGAACGTCTAAGAAAATTCAAGCTCCGCTTGAATCCCAACAAGTGCACCTTCGGTGTCCATTAGGGGAAACTACTAGGGTTCATCGTCAGCCAGAAAGGAATTGAGGTTGATCCTGACAAGGTCAAGGCCATTCAAGAAATGCCTTCTCCGAAAACTGAAAAACAAGTCAGAGGAATCCTGGGACGTTTGAACTACATCTCCAGATTCATATTCCTTATGACCGCCACGTGTGCGCCGATTTTCAAGTTATTGAAAAAGAACCAGGATTGCGTTTGGTCAGAAGACTGCCAAACCGCCTTCGACAGTATCAAGGAATATCTGTTGAATCCTCCGATTCTATCACCTCCAGTGGAAGGAAGACCACTAATCATTTACCTCACAGTCCTAGAGGACTCAATGGGATGTGTACTTGGCCAACAAGACGAAACTAAACAGAAAGAGTCTGCCATTTACTATCTAAGCAAGAAATTCACCGACTGCGAGACTCGGTACACAATGCTTGAGAAAACTTGTTGCGCTTTGGCTTGGGCAGCCAAACGTCTTCGCCAGTACATGATTCGTCATACTACTTGGTTGGTATCCGAAATGGATCCAATCAAGTACGTTTTCGAAAAACCTGCTCTCACGGGAAGGATTGCCCGTTGGCAGATGTTACTATCAGAATATGACATAGAGTACCATGCTCAGAAAGTCGTTAAAGGAAGTATTTTAGCCGATCATTTGGCTCATCAACCGATTGACGATCAAGAATCAATCGGGTTTGACTTCCCAGACGAAGATGTCATGTATCTAAAGATGAAAGATTGCGATGAACCGCTACCCAGTGAAGGGCCAGAACCAGGTTCCCAGTGGGGACTTATCTTTGACGGAGCAGTCAATCATTATGGAAACGGAATTGGGGTAATCATTGTTACCCCTCAGGGTACCCATATTCCTTTCACTGCCATACTTACGTTCAAATGTACGAACAACGAGGCCAAATACGAAGCTTGTATCATGGGTCTCGAGGAAGCGATTGATTTAAGGATCAAGAACTTGAACGTATACGGTGATTCAGCCTTAGTTTTTAACCAGATAAAAGGAGATTGGAACACATACCAATCAGGATTGATTCCTTACAAAGACTATGCAAGGAGGTTGTTACCCTTCTTCAACAGAGTCGACTTTCATCACATCCCTCGTGATGAGAATCACATGGCTGATGCATTGGCCACTCTCTCTTCCATGATTAGCGTAGGTCGATGGAATGACCTACCTAAGATTGATGTAATGCGCCTTGAACGGCCCGCTTACATCTTCGCGATTGAAGCAGTCATAGACGACAGACCTTGGTATCACGATATCAAATGCTTCCTTCAGAAACAAGAGTACCCATCTGGGGCACTCAGAAAAGACAGAAAAACCCTCAGAAGCTTGGCTGGAAACTTCTTCCTGAGCGGTGACACTCTTTATAAGAGAAATTTTGACATGGTCTTGCTCCGATGCGTCGACAGACCAGAAGCAGACATGCTTATGAAACAAATTCATGAAGGATCCTTTGGCACTCATGCCAACGGACACACAATGGCGAGAAAAATTCTCAGGGCCGGGTACTATTGGTTTTGCAATGGAATCCGACTGCTACAAGTACATGAGGAGGCGTCACAAGTGTCAGATATACTCCGACAAAATTCATGTACCGCCATCACATCTCAAAATTCTTTCTTCCCCGTGGCCATTTTCCATATGGGGAATCGATATGATTGGTATGATTGAGCCCAAGGCTTCAAACAGACATCGGTTCATCCTGGTAGCCATTGATTATTTCACCAAGTGGGTCGAAGCAGCGTCATTCGCCAATGTAACCCGACAAGTGGTGGTCCGATTTATCAAAAACAATATCATCTGCCGTTATGGTGTTCCAAGCGAGATCATTACTGATAATGGATCTAACTTGAACAATAAGATGATGAAGGAGTTGTGTGCAGAGTTCAAGATCGAACACCATAACTCATCTCCCTACCGACCCAAGATGAACGGAGCGGTAGAAGCGGCTAACAAGAACATCAAGAAGATTGTTCAAAAGATGGTTGTAACCTATAAAGATTGGCACGAAATGCTACCCTTTGCTCTTCACGGTTATCGAACATCTGTCCGCACTTCAACAGGGGCAGCCCCTTTCTCTCTAGTATATGGCATGGAAGCAGTGCTCCCCATAGAAGTAGAGATCCCATCAATCCAGGTATTGATGGAAGCTAAGCTCACCGAAGCTGAATGGTGTCAAAGTCGACACGACGAACTGAACCTGATCGAAGAGAAGCGAATCACGGCACTATGCCACGGTCAGTTGTATCAACAGAAAATGAAAAGGGCGTTCGACAAAAAGGTCTGACCGCGTATCTTCAGAAAAGGAGACCTTGTGCTCAAGAAGATACAATCATTTCTCACTGATTCTCGGGGCAAATGGACCCCAAATTATGATGGCCCCTATGTGGTCACGAAAGCTTTCTCAGGCGGCGCCTTGAGACTTGCAACCATGGACGGAGAGGAATTTGCCTATCCCACGAATGTTGATATAGTCAAGAAATACTTTGCCTAAAACTAAAAAAAAAACGTCTCGGTGGATTGAAAACCCGAAAGGGCGGTCCAGGCAAAAGTTAGAGACATGAAAAAAAAATCATCCCGATGGATTGGAAATCTCATAGTACAATCCAGGCAAAAATTAGGGATAATGGCAAGTAACTATGTTCAACAGAGGCAAGTCTCTCAGCAGCAGTTGCATCATCATCCATCGGAGGAAAACTCCAGTCAAGGTCATCTTCGACGGAAGCTCAGGATGTCCCGAACTCAAAGTTGGTAGAAGGATAATGGTCGTTATGTTTCAACGTAGCCCTTTTCCCTGTAAATGACCATTTTCTAACTTTGTATATACTCTTTGAAATCACGCGTTTGGCTGATCTCCATCTTATCAATAAAATTTGAGCCCTTGTGCTTTTGTTTGTAATTCTTTACTTGTTTTAGCTTTACAGAACGACGTTGTTTAAACTTAATCAGCGATTCTTGAAATAAAACAAAAATGAATTTACTTGTTAAAATTTTTCTGCTTTTAAATTAAAGACGGCAATTTCTTTTGACTGTTGAACATCAGAAGAACATCGATCGCTTCTCCCGAAGTAAGCGAACTTCAAAGTGTAGAATCAAGGTACTCCTTCTAGACCAGTACTCCTGAATGAAGGATTAATAATGTCAGAGACCATGTTTCGTCTGACATCCTCGGCCGAGTTCTCATCTCCTAAGCCCGATCAACATAGCCCCCAACGGGACTATCTCTCCTAAGCAAGGTGGAATTGCTATTTTGAACCAACGGTACTTCTTCGCCCCGCGATGGCCGAGTATCCAATTGTGTTCATCCATTAGTCTGTATGTCGCGTCTGTTTTGTCAGCATACACATACATACATCATGCATTTTTTATTTGCATTCACATTTCATATTGCATCACTATCACTCTAGTCGGTCTTGTCCCCTAGTGGTAGAAGTCCTCTCAATCGAGTTGTCAGTTCTTGCCTCGTCAGGAAATACTGTGTCTGAACAACCTCGCTTCCAGTTTAATTCTGGAAAGAAGTTGGTCCTTGACCACTTTGATAACTTGAACCTCTGAAAAGCCAGAGAAAACTTTCAATAAACATCACTCTTTGCCATTGAAGATGATATCCTTGCTTTCCCGGATTAAGGAAAATCCACAGAGAAAGCCTCGTGATCAGAGATTCGGCAGCACGCCAGTTTTGCTCCGAAAAATCACTGATGAGAAGGTCATTGGCACCTCAAAATTGGACCCCATCATATGGCATTTCTCTGGGAAGATCCCGAGAAAAGTATGATGTAACCCCAAACGAAAACAGTCTCTCCAGAGACTCGTTTTCCGCAGTAGAATCGACAAATGGTGTCTCTAAAACAGAGAAGTTTGTGTACCTCTACAACTCAGACGACTGGGTTCCCCAGCAAGTCTAACATCAAATCTTTTCCCACTCAAATGGCGTCTCCCCAGGAAAATTCGGCGAGAAGTTTGAGGGAAAACCGCTACTAATAGCGTCCCTTGTCAATAAAGTTTATTGACAAAAGAAACTAAGACCAGTTCCTTGGTAGGAAACCAGGATCGAGGGGAAGTTTATTTCAAAAGAACCTAAGACCAGTTCCTTGGTAGGAAACCAGGATCGAGGGGAAGTTTATTTCAAAAGAAACTAAGACCAGTTCCTTGGTAGGAAACCAGGATCGAGGGGAAGTTTATTTCTGAAACTTAGACCAGTTCCTTGGTAGAAAACCAGGATCGAGGGGAAGTTTATATCAGAAACTAAGACCAGTTCCTTGGTAGGAAACCAGGATCGAGGGGAAGTTTACCTTTTCTAAGCATCATTGCTTAGCTAAAGAAGATGAATGCGTAAGCTACCATTCATAACCACCATCAAAATTTCGGATATTCCGATATTTAATCCTCTTGCACCCCGAATGCCCGAATGCCTTCGTTCTTCACACCTTCGGGTCCAAGAAGATTAAATAGGGGCATCTGTAATACCCCAAATTTTGACCACTTAGATTTCCCATCATTGTGAAAATCATCATCACAATATGGATGAACCATCATGCTTCATCAGTCTCCCCAAAGATGGGTGAGCATCCAATACAATCAAAATTAGGGTTTCAAGCCCTCTCTGAGTGCTTAGACAAAGGATCAATCAAGAAATGACATGATCTTCAACTTGTCTAATCTCTTAAACATCCACAATGGATCAAAAAGGACTCCCACTTCAAGGATTAAGCACAAGGCTGCTCCCTTCTAGGTGGATCAAGTCTCAAGATCGACAGTATCACCAAATTAGGGTTTTGGTCGACCAGGGCCTCCAGATGGAAATTTTCATCTGGGCACAAGGCAATGATCCAAAACATAACCTAATATGCTTCATGGAACCTCATGAACCCATGCATCAAGTCAATTTTGCCTCAGGGGATGCATTCATCAAAAATCAGGAATTAGGGTTTCTTGACCTAATTCACCCCTAAGTTGACTTTTGGGACAAACCATGAGCCAAGACCTCAAGAGATGATTTGAGGGTCTCTAATATATCATATTGATCCATTTGGAACAATGGATTGATCCAAGAAGCTTGAGCAACAAGTCTCATTTTCATCTGCACCACAATTAGGGTTTTAAGGGAAAAGTCAACTGTAACTTTGACTTTTGACCAGGACATGCTCCCAAACCCTAATACATGATTGAATATACCCAATGACACCCATGGAACATGTCCATCAAGTTTGATTTAGGTCAAGGACATGATTTTCTGAAGAATTGCACAGTTTGGAATTCATCTGATAAAAAGTCAACTGTGCACAAAAGTCAACTTTGACTTTTTGAGATTTTTCACCAAAATGGATTTTTAACCCTAAAATGATGTTAATGTATGATTTGAATCATCATTCATCAAGAAAAATCAAGAAAAGTGAGATAACTTGTAAAAGGGGTAACCATAGAACTTAGAAATTTTTCTAAGTTAAAAATAAAGTGGCAAAGGTACCAACTTTGGAGGACCATAACTCCTAAACCACAAGGCCATTTTTTCTCATCCAAAGATGGATTTGTAGCCCTCATTATCACCTACAAAAACTTCAACTACAATTCATTCCAATTCATTAAGGATTTTGAGTTATGGAGTGATCAAAGTGGCTGAAAAGTGAAAATGTCACTTTTTCCAACACTTAGTGAAATTTTCACTAAGTCAGATTCTGCCTCACTTTTTGCCAAATGTAGGGGGATTTTTCACTTGGAATCAAAAGAGATCAAAACCAAACTTGTTCAAACAGTTGTTTTATCATGTAAGAGCTTTCCAAAATGGCCAAGAACATTGCCAAATTCAATCTACACCATGAGATACAACATTGCCAAGTTGCCTTGCTGAAATCTGTCAAGGCAAAGCAGAATTTGCAACTTTGGTCGATTTGCCAAAATCAGCCAAATTCAATTGCTCCAATCCACTTGGACACCTCAGAGGATTGAATCCAAAGGGGATAATCACTGAGCCAAGCCTCCAAAGTCCATGGAACAAGAAATAACATGTTGAACCTAGAATGGCCAAAATAGGGACAAGACTTCAAATTTGGAATGAGGCATTCAATGGAACCATCAAGGTGGCATGGACTGAGCCATTCTCATCTAAAATCAGTCAAGACTTATCCAAGACCAAGGGGACCAAAGCTCTGTGCCCTAACCTCTAGTCAATGGCTAGAGGAGACTTGGATTTCCATTGGCCAACATTGAACAAACCTACTTACCTGCTGCCATGCACTATTCCTTGCAAAACAAACTTGCTCTACTATAAATAGAGCTCAATTGTGGTCAGTTTGAGTACACCAAAGCCATCTAACAGATGCTTTCCTCAAAATCTCTTTCTCTTGGCAAAAATGCCTTTCTTAGCAAGGTAGCTATCGGGTTTTGAGTTTGAGAGCAATTCTGCATAAACCAATCACTCACACACCTCACATACATCACATATGAGCTGATCAAACACTCACATAACATCTGGAGCATCAAAATCTCAAAATCACTTGCCATCCACACAAGTTTGAAGTGAAGTTGCAGCTGAGATGCCATAAACTGATCCAGTCCATTTCAATTCAATCCAAGTGTTCAAACACAATCCATATGGTGTAGGGAAGCTGTCCAGATCATCACAACTTGTCTGTAACACCTCCAACCCAAAATCACATCTGCTCTTCCTGTCACGACATGGAGGTAAGCCTAAACTTGGGCATCTCTCAATCTATGCATATTTCCTCGCACAATAATTTGGCCATATGTTCATAATCATGCATGGAATGTTTTCCCTCAATTAATTGCATTGTTTGAATCGTGTATCAAAAATCCTAGCCTTCATGCAAAAATTAGGGTTCTTGAGGTCTCTTTGTGATTTCTTGTTGTATGTTTAATTTAAATGAAATTAAAGTACATAGACATGATCGTGAGGTTGAGACGAGCATAATGATATGTGGATTGCATGATATGATTACGTATTCATGGAGATTGGATAGAAAATGCAAATCTAGGCAAACTGAAAAACGCGCGTGTTCTTGGTGTTTCTCTTGGCGCCATTTTCATAAATTCAAATATTTGAATTTTGTGATTTTGTTTAATTGATTCAAAAATTAATTTCTCTCTGAGTTTTAATGATTTTGAGTTGATTCTTTTTTTAATAATTCACAAAAATGTTAAAATATTTTATTTTATCAAAAAATCCCAAAAATATTATTTATTTCATATAATTGATATTTTTGCAAAGAATTAATATTTTAATTGTTTTTGACATTTTAAATATTTTTTCTACATTGATTTTGCAACTTTTAATGCTTTCTAATTATTTTGTAGGTCAATACTTAATTTTTGAAGCATTAATCCAAGATCACAATTTGTTTTCCATGTGTTAAACAATTTTTGGTCATTTTAATTGAATTTTTATTCAATTAAATACATTTTGAAAACAAATTAGGGTTTTGGATTAATTCAACCCTCATAAATCATTTTCAAAACTCTTTGGGCCTCTTGAGAGAGTGTAAGACCCATCCCCCTTGTACAAAAACTTTCTGGGCCTCATCCATTGTATAAGTCCCTTTGTACAAGTAAACGGCGCGATCGTCGCCCGTTTAAAAATAAAAATCATCTGGGCCTATTCTTGAGCTATAAGACCCATTCAAAACACTTTGGGCCTCTATTAGAGTGTAATACCCAATCCCCCTTTTAACCAAAACATTTTGGGCCTCACTTATTGTATAAGTCCCTCTGCGTTAAAAGAAAACCTCGGCGCGATCGCCATTTTTAAATGAAAAATCATCTGGGCCTACCCTCGTGTTATAAGCCCCACTCTTTTTCCTTTAAACCTTTTTGGGCCTCTTGAGAGAGTGTAAGACCCATCCCTTTGTACAGAAAACCATTTTGGGCCCCAGTCACTTGTATAAGTCCCTCTGTAAAAATTGCGAAATATTTCTTGAAGTCTTGTACGGTTTTGACCCATTTAATATCCTTTTATGCTTTTTCTGATTTTCTATGTGGCATTAACATAACATATCAAGTCATTATCTCATTTCCTCCTCTTCCCTAATTTCATCTCCACCGAAACCCTAACTCCATCAATCTCACCCAAAATTCTTGGGGTCTATAACTAGTTGGGAAATTCGTCACTATTCATCATCCTTAAACACCAATCATCAATGGCTTCACGGAGAATCACCCGTCAAAGAGTCACAAGGGAATCATCTGTTCAAGCGGGTCCTTCTCAACCACTTCTAGATCAACCGGTAACTCTTTCTTCTCTACTTTCTCCTGAGAATGCTGATTTATTTGAGAAAACAATGAAGAAAAGGTCTGTGGTCAAGCAATTTGTGTATTATCGTCGTACGGTAGAACGCATGCACTTGGAAGAAGTCATGGATTTATTGGACTTTCAAATTTTAAATGGGTTTTTAGAATGTGATGTCAAATACAATGAGGATCTGGTAAGACTGTTCTATACTGGTCTAGTTGGAAAGTTTGATGATTTTATGTTCAATTGCAAACTAGGGAATAAGACCCTTACTATCCAAAACACCACTTGGCGAGATTTATTCCGTTTGTCTGTGACCAAGGAGAGTCATATCCAGCATATAAATGATACCAAGCATGTTAATGATTATGAGTATAAGACAGCCTTAAATTCTATGCTCAGAAGACCATATCCTGATGCAGTTGTGGCGAGCAATCTTTTCCCTAGGGCAGTAACAACGGGAAAACTGTCTCCTATTCCTAGGATTTTGCAGTGGATCGTTGCCCATATTCTTAGATCCAAGCTTGGAGGTTATTCTAGGGTGGATCAGCCTGAGGTTCAGTTAATGTACATTTTGCTGAACAAGATACCAATCAGTTGGCCTTATTACTTTGCAAGCAGAATGTATGCTCTTCGTGAATCCGGTAGAGGGACTGCACTTGGGTATGCATCCGTTATTCAAAAGTTTTTCAATAATGCTACAATAGTTGTTTCTGGTATTCCTTATAAGTCCATTACTATAAATCAAGAGTTCTGCCAGAAAACTATGACTATGATGGGCCATATGTGGGATGTTGTAGAGAAAAGGTATAAGTATATTTTGAAAGCCAACACGGCTGTTCTGGAAGAGTCTAGTGAAGAAGATGACGAAGAAGAAGAAGAAGAAGAAAGGGAAAATGAAGAAGGCGAGAATGAACAGGATGATGCTAACGAGAACCAAAATGACAATGCTCAATGGCACCAAATGGATACGGGGGCTGATGACAATACTGCATGGATGTATCAAGGTTCTAAAGAAAATCAAGGTTGGAATTCATGGCAATCTCCAATGGAAACTGAAGTTGACCAAGGATGGGGTCAATGGCAATATAATAGTTGGACCAATCTTGGTTCCAACTATAGGCCATCAACTAACGGGATGAACTACCAAGAGTCATATTACACTCCTCCTTCACCTCCGCGTCCTCAACAAAACAATGAAGATATTCTTGAACTTATGAGGACGATGCAACTTGATCAACAGCGGTTTGCCACAGCTCAAGAGGAACGGTTCAAGTCTTTACAAGAAGAAATTCAAACTCACGCCAACAAATTTGACTCGTTTGCCACAAATTTGACTGGAAGATTCAACACAATGGCCGAAACTTCTACTAATCAGCACCGTGCTCTTACAAACAGCTTCAACATTCTAAATCGCACCGTGTTGGAGATGACCGAGCAGTTGGATGTGCAACCTCCACCACCTCATCATCCTCAACAGTTTCGCGGAATAGGCCATTCATTTAGGGGGAGGAGGCCATAAGAATCTACATTGCATCTTGCATCATGTCTCTTCATGCTTTATTCTTGCTTTGTTTATGTTTATGACTCTTCTATGTTTCCGTTTGCTATATGCACTTTCTTTTAGTGACTTTGTATTGCTACTATTTTGGCTTCTCTATGTAGTGACAATCTTTATGTTCCTTAAGCATTATGGTTTGGTTTAAATAGTTTGTTTGTATTTATCATTATTATGTTCGTTAACTTGCATTATATGTGAATGTATGTTAATGATTATTCGTTGCAATTCGTTAAAAAAAAAATGCAGCTATTCTTGATACTTTCTCTTTCTCTCTTTTTGATGTTGTCAAAGGGGGAGAAGAAATGGGAAATAACAGGTATTAACAGGTATTAACAGGTATTGAGATGATCAAACAATAGTGGATGCATAAAGTCAGGGGGAGGATACTACCTCAGTTTGACCGTTTTGCCATCATCAAAAAGGGGGAGTATGTGAGGGAAGTCTCTCTCTATGTACTTGATTTTAATGATGTCAAAACTATCATGTTTCACATGAATGCACATTAGGTGTTCTAAGGATGTTTGATCATGTTGGCAATGTTCTAGGTGCATTAGATATGGTTAAATACCTTTAGGAAAGTCAAAAGTATGATTTTTACATGTTTGAATGGTGTGAGTCGACTCATGACCTTGTTCAGGTCGACTCATACATGTTGAATTTGTGTCTATTAAAACTGTGTGCTGCGGGTATGCTCAGGTCGACTCTTCAGGTCGACGCATACATCCTGCATTTGTGTATATCAAAAACTGAGTGTTATGAGTCGACGCATAGACCTGTTTAGGTCGACCGGTCGCTGTTTTGCACAAATTTTCTGCTGTGTTATTCACTCTAAAATTCTGTTTCTCTCATGTATTTCTTCTAGGATATTATATATATCATTTTTAGCTCTTTTTTAACTGCAACAAGAAACGTGAAAGATTTTATGCCATTTTCTCTCATCAATTTCATCTTCTTCCTTGAGCATTCAAACAACTACACATAACTAATTTTTGTTTGTTGTGTTCATTGATTTGAAGTGATAAGGTTCAGATTTCTGGAAGTGTTATCTTCATTTCTGAGTTGAGATTTGTGGTAGGTGTTTCTTGAATAAAACCTTAGGGTTTTCTCCTCCAAGAATCTAAGAGATTTTGGGGGTTTTTGCACAAGCCAATTCGTTCTACAAGGATTCAGCTGGGCGAAGGTAACCGAAGAGATCGGTTTAGTAGCTGCAATCAGAGGATCGTAGAAGAGTGGTTTGGGTTCGAATCTTTGGTGGATTGCAATTGATCGAGTGAAGGTAATCGAAGAAGAGTGTGTTCCTTCGGTTTAGTAGCGCGGGACGATAATTGGATCAACCATATTCGAAGCACTTGATTCATCTTGAATCAAGGGAAGAGAAGGCTCTACATCAACAATTCGAAGACGTTCGAAGATTTGATTGTTCATAGTTTTCTCTTGTATAAACGTACAATTGCAACGATAATATATATATCTCAATTCCATGTTAGGAATTGGGGGCAGAGGTACCCATAGCGAGGACGATTGGGGAACTGCCTAATCAAATTGCGTTTGTTCTCTTTCTCCTTCAACTCTTTATATTTTCTGCATTGTTTGAATTTGTCAAGTTTTCAATTTGTCTGAATTTCTGAGGTGTTGTAATCTAGAGCTGAAAAATCGTTTTTTTTAAAGTGATACAATTCTTTGAATTGTATCTAGGAGCAGCTTGAACTTACTAACCATAGAAATTCTACACTTAGTGTGTTTGTACACACCAAGTGTTTGATAATTTGTCACAAAGCAAACTCAAACATTGTTTGTGTCTCATTGCTTATAGTTTGCCTCATTGTTTTGGTTTATACATAAACACGTTATAATTTGTTGATTGCGTTTGACTAGATTAACACAACTGAATTTTTCTCTTCCATACTCTTTCACAATATATTCGTGCATATCCGATCCTTTTTGGTAGAAGGTTCGTTGTAGACTTTTGATCCAGTGGTAGCTTCCGTTTAAACAATTTTTAAAACTGAACTTTGTAGTCCATTTGCGTGTAAAACTCGAAGGATCTATTCAACCCCCCCTTCTAGATCCATAGCCATAGTCTAACAAGTGGTATCACGAGCTCCGGTTTATTCTGGTGCTTCGGTAAAACTTCTTGGATCATGGCGAACGAACCTAAGGGGGCTTATAATAGAGCTCCAGTTTTTACAGGTGAAAACTACAACTACTGGAAGGATTGTATGCGCGTTCATATTAATTCCTTAGATCGGAAGGTTTGGAACGTCATTTTAAACGGTCCCATGGCAATTACTATGACTAACGCGGAAGGCGTTGTCGTTCCTAAACCCGAAGCTCAATGGAATGAGGAGGACGAGAAAAAGTACAGTTATGATTGGAAGGCTCGCAATATGATCATCTCCTCCTTGGGAGTTGATGAGTATTATCGAGTCTCTCATTGTGAAACAGCCAAAGCCATGTGGGATGCTTTACAAGTAGCCCACGAAGGCACGAATGATGTTAAGTTGGCTCGAATAAATACACTAACGCAAGAGTTCGATCTGTTTTACATGAAGCAAGGGGAAACCATTGCGGATATGCAAAAACGATTCACTCACATTATCAACAAATTGCATGTCCTTGGTAAACCAATTCCAAATGAGGTTTCTACTAATAAAATTCTGAGGTGTCTTAGCAGGGAATGGCAACCAAAGGTTACCGCTATCAAGGAGGCCAATGATCTTGCTACATTAGACCTCACCACACTCTTTGGTAAACTTGATGAGCATGAGCAAGTGCTCATTAGCTTGGATAAGTATGAAAAGAGTATAAAGAAAGAGAAGGCAAAAGATACGGAAAAGAAGTCGATAGCTCTTAAGGCTTCCTGTTCAAAGTCCACACATCAAGAGCAAAGTGATGATGAAGCCAAAGATGACAAGGATGAAGAATCCGGTGATGATATGAGCTTATTTGTGAAGAGATACAATAGATACATTCGAAAGAATGATATTCAGCACTCGGACAGAAATCTTGTCAAGTTCCGGAAGCAATCTAGAAGTGAAGGACATAAAAATGGCAAAGTAAAGGGGACGTGCTACAATTGTGGAAAATCCGGGCACTACAAGCCGGATTGTCCATCCCTAAAGAAAGACAAAGATAAGGACAAAGATAAGAGTCGCTCAAACAAAAATTCAAACAAGTCTCGACGAGCATACATCGCTTGGGAAAGCGATAGCGAGTCGGAGAAAGATGACTCATCAAGTGACGAAAGTGAATCCGTCAACCTTTGTCTCATGGCACGTCACAACAAAGGAAAAGAGGTAAAACACTCTAAATATGAAAACTGTCAAAATATGTCTCATGCTGAATTGAAAAGAGCTTTTGACACATTACACCACGAAGCTAAGGAAGCATTTCAACGCTTAGCTTCGAATAAAAAGATTTTTTCCTATTTGGAGAAAAAGGTTTCCGATTCCCAAAAGGAATTGGAAGATCTTAAAAACTCTATGGTGAATGTATCAAAAACTAATATCGATAAGGATGAATATACATGGTTTGACCTTGGGGGCTGTGGTACTTGTCACATTTGGCAAAGAGAGGTGAGAACCCTCAAAGCCAAGTTGGACAAGGCTCTCAAGCCTAAGATTACGTTTGCTATTGATCGATCACATTATCGTGAAACAATGAATAATCCGTATCAAAAATACACGTATGTGATTCGAGATAGTGATAGCAAAGGTAAACTCCAAACAAATCGTGATTGCTTATATTGTTGTAAGCCAGGTCATACTATTGCTAAGTGCCGCTTTCGGAGATATCTTGTTCCAAAGGACATTTATCAATGGTTGCCCAAAGGCAATCTTGGTTTCACTCACCCTAAAGGACCCAACGAGAATTGGGTACCTATTTTCCTTGATTGATTATGTAGGTACAAAGTCTTGAGAACACGAAAAGAATATGGGTTCTTGATAGTGGCTTCTCGAGACATATGACAGGAGACATATCTCTTTTCATCGACTTTGTGGCAAAGAAAAAGAGGTTTGTTACCTACGAAGACAACAACAGGGACAAATACTTGGCAAAGGTAGTGTAGGTAACCCCTCATATACTACTATCTCTATTATGCCTCTTGTGAAAGGTCTTAAACATATCCTTTTAAGCATTAGTCAACTATGTGACAAGAACTATAAAGTATCTTTTTCTAAGGATTGTTGCATAATTGAAAATAGTGATAAAAAGGATGTGCTTAAAGGCTTGAGGGTTTACGATAAGAGGTTACGTGTAGTTGAAGAGTCAGTTCATGTTTCTTTTGACGAGTCTTATCCGAGAAATGTCGGAGAAGGTAGTTCTTTTCATGGTGCAGGTGTACCTACTGAAGACATACTCAAGGACACTGATAAGGGAATTGATCAGCCTGAAGCAGTGCGTATTGAGGAGGAAAAGGATCACCAACCAGTGAAAAGTGAGGATGATCATCATGCTAAGAAAGATGAACTTCCTCCAGCTTGGAAGTCTTCAAAAGACCATCCAATTGACAACATTCTCGGTGATATCTCTAAGGGAGTAACTACTCGCTCTAAACTTTGTAACTTTTTTTATTACTCTGATTTTGTTTCCCAAGTTGAACCTAAAAGCTCTAAGGAAGCGTTACTCAATGAGCATTGGTTTCTATCAATGCAAGATGAACTAAATCAATTCAGGAGAAATGAGGTTTGGGACCTTGTCCCCCCTCCGCGAGATCATCGAGTAATCGGCACCCGATGGGTGTTTAGGAATAAACTTGATGAAAATGGAGTAATAACGCGTAACAAAGCGCGGCTGGTAGCGCAAGGCTATAACCAAGAGGAAGGAATCGACTATAAGGAAACTTATGCGCCGGTTTCCCGACTCGAGGCTATACGCCTTCTACTTGCCTATGCTTGCACAAAGAACTTTAAACTATTCCAAATGGATGTTAAAAGTGCGTTCCTTAACGGATACATAAATGAAGAGGTTTATATAGCCCAACCTCCAGGTTTTGAATCACACGACTATCCTGATCATGTTTATAAACTTAAGCGAGCTTTGTACGGACTTAAACAGACCCCTAGGGCTTGGTATGAACGTCTAAGCAAATTTCTACTTGATCAAGGGTATTCAAGAGGGGAGGTTGACACAACTCTCTTCATTAAACGTCAAGGAAAACACTTAATTTTGGTACAAATTTATGTTGACGATATCATATTTGGGTCTACTAACATGACTTTGGTCAAGGAGTTTTCTAGGTTGATGCAGGGGGAGTTTGAAATGAGCATGATGGGGGAGCTCAACTATTTCCTCGGATTGCAAATCAAACAACTTGAAGAGGGCACATTCGTGAGTCAAACGAAATATTGTCTTGAGGTACTAAAACGTTTTGATATGCTGAACTGCAAAGCAATAGATACTCTTATGCCTACAAGTGCTAATCTTGATCGCGACGAAAAGGGTAAGGATGTTGAGGTAAAGAAGTATCGAGGGAACTTGACATTCTCGATATCTCGGATCGTGTTTAATATTCCTTTAAGATAGTGATCTTCACATATATATACATGCTTGTTTATTCTTTCAAGTAACAATGCAAAGAAACATTTAGCTATATGTGAGGGCTCTCAACGTCAATAGTGATCAAGGTAATATCGTTCCTTTTCAAAAACCCTCTCTAATAAAATGTACCATGTTAAGTGATTACATTGATGTTTATTGCACATATTAAGCCCACTTTATCCATTTAGATGTTTGATGTTTGTGTTGGCTTTCTATTTATTTAATATCATGGCTTAAATAACACAAAAATATAATTTTTCAAAAATTTCACTGTTTGAGTCGACTCATAAATGCTTCAGGTCGACTCACTTTGGCTGCATTGTTTACGTGTTTAGTCGGGAACGCTCAGGTCGACTATTAGGTCGACTCAGAGCTTTTTTTTTCAAGATTATAGAAAAAGTTACAGTGTGCGTCGACGCACACAGACCTAGCGGTCGACCGCTCGCTGAAAAATTGCGAAATATTTCTTGAAGTCTTGTACGGTTTTGACCCATTTAATATCCTTTTATGCTTTTTCTGATTTTCTATGTGGCATTAACATAACATATCAAGTCATTATCTCATTTCCTCCTCTTCCCTAATTTCATTTCCACCGAAACCCTAACTCCATCAATCTCACCCAAAATTCTTGGGGTCTATAACTAGTTGGGAAATTCGTCACTATTCATCATCCTTAAACACCAATCATCAATGGCTTCACGGAGAATCACCCGTCAAAGAGTCACAAGGGAATCATCTGTTCAAGCGGGTCCTTCTCAACCACTTCTAGATCAACCGGTAACTCTTTCTTCTCTACTTTCTCCTGAGAATGCTGATTTATTTGAGAAAACAATGAAGAAAAGGTCTGTGGTCAAGCAATTTGTGTATTATCGTCGTACGGTAGAACGCATGCACTTGGAAGAAGTCATGGATTTATTGGACTTTCAAAATTTAAATGGGTTTTTAGAATGTGATGTCAAATACAATGAGGATCTGGTAAGACTGTTCTATACTGGTCTAGTTGGAAAGTTTGATGATTTTATGTTCAATTGCAAACTAGGGAATAAGACCCTTACTATCCAAAACACCACTTGGCGAGATTTATTCCGTTTGTCTGTGACCAAGGAGAGTCATATCCAGCATATAAATGATACCAAGCATGTTAATGATTATGAGTATAAGACAGCCTTAAATTCTATGCTCAGAAGACCATATCCTGATGCAGTTGTGGCGAGCAATCTTTTCCCTAGGGCAGTAACAACGGGAAAACTGTCTCCTATTCCTAGGATTTTGCAGTGGATCGTTGCCCATATTCTTAGACCCAAGCTTGGAGGTTATTCTAGGGTGGATCAGCCTGAGGTTCAGTTAATGTACATTTTGCTGAACAAGATACCAATCAGTTGGCCTTATTACTTTGCAAGCAGAATGTATGCTCTTCGTGAATCCGGTAGAGGGACTGCACTTGGGTATGCATCCGTTATTCAAAAGTTTTTCAATAATGCTACAATAGTTGTTTCTGGTATTCCTTATAAGTCCATTACTATAAATCAAGAGTTCTGCCAGAAAACTATGACTATGATGGGCCATATGTGGGATGTTGTAGAGAAAAGGTATAAGTATATTTTGAAAGCCAACACGGCTGTTCTGGAAGAGTCTAGTGAAGAAGATGACGAAGAAGAAGAAGAAGAAGAAAGGGAAAATGAAGAAGGCGAGAATGAACAGGATGATGCTAACGAGAACCAAAATGACAATGCTCAATGGCACCAAATGGATACGGGGGCTGATGACAATACTGCATGGATGTATCAAGGTTCTAAAGAAAATCAAGGTTGGAATTCATGGCAATCTCCAATGGAAACTGAAGTTGACCAAGGATGGGGTCAATGGCAATATAATAGTTGGACCAATCTTGGTTCCAACTATAGGCCATCAACTAACGGGATGAACTACCAAGAGTCATATTACACTCCTCCTTCACCTCCGCGTCCTCAACAAAACAATGAAGATATTCTTGAACTTATGAGGACGATGCAACTTGATCAACAGCGGTTTGCCACAGCTCAAGAGGAACGGTTCAAGTCTTTACAAGAAGAAATTCAAACTCACGCCAACAAATTTGACTCGTTTGCCACAAATTTGACTGGAAGATTCAACACAATGGCCGAAACTTCTACTAATCAGCACCGTGCTCTTACAAACAGCTTCAACATTCTAAATCGCACCGTGTTGGAGATGACCGAGCAGTTGGATGTGCAACCTCCACCACCTCATCATCCTCAACAGTTTCGCGGAATAGGCCATTCATTTAGGGGGAGGAGGCCATAAGAATCTACATTGCATCTTGCATCATGTCTCTTCATGCTTTATTCTTGCTTTGTTTATGTTTATGACTCTTCTATGTTTCCGTTTGCTATATGCACTTTCTTTTAGTGACTTTGTATTGCTACTATTTTGGCTTCTCTATGTAGTGACAATCTTTATGTTCCTTAAGCATTATGGTTTGGTTTAAATAGTTTGTTTGTATTTATCATTATTATGTTCGTTAACTTGCATTATATGTGAATGTATGTTAATGATTATTCGTTGCAATTCGTTAAAAAAAAAATGCAGCTATTCTTGATACTTTCTCTTTCTCTCTTTTTGATGTTGTCAAAGGGGGAGAAGAAATGGGAAATAACAGGTATTAACAGGTATTAACAGGTATTGAGATGATCAAACAATAGTGGATGCATAAAGTCAGGGGGAGGATACTACCTCAGTTTGACCGTTTTGCCATCATCAAAAAGGGGGAGTATGTGAGGGAAGTCTCTCTCTATGTACTTGATTTTAATGATGTCAAAACTATCATGCTTTGCACATATATATTTCACATGAATGCACATTAGGTGTTCTAAGGATGTTTGATCATGTTGGCAATGTTCTAGGTGCATTAGATATGGTTAAATACCTTTAGGAAAGTCAAAAGTATGATTTTTACATGTTTGAATGGTGTGAGTCGACTCATGACCTTGTTCAGGTCGACTCATACATGTTGAATTTGTGTCTATTAAAACTGTGTGCTGCGGGTATGCTCAGGTCGACTCTTCAGGTCGACGCATACATCCTGCATTTGTGTATATCAAAAACTGAGTGTTATGAGTCGACGCATAGACCTGTTTAGGTCGACCGGTCGCTGTTTTGCACAAATTTTCTGCTGTGTTATTCACTCTAAAATTCTGTTTCTCTCATGTATTTCTTCTAGGATATTATATATATCATTTTTAGCTCTTTTTTAACTGCAACAAGAAACGTGAAAGATTTTATGCCATTTTCTCTCATCAATTTCATCTTCTTCCTTGAGCATTCAAACAACTACACATAACTAATTTTTGTTTGTTGTGTTCATTGATTTGAAGTGATAAGGTTCAGATTTCTGGAAGTGTTATCTTCATTTCTGAGTTGAGATTTGTGGTAGGTGTTTCTTGAATAAAACCTTAGGGTTTTCTCCTCCAAGAATCTAAGAGATTTTGGGGGTTTTTGCACAAGCCAATTCGTTCTACAAGGATTCAGCTGGGCGAAGGTAACCGAAGAGATCGGTTTAGTAGCTGCAATCAGAGGATCGTAGAAGAGTGGTTTGGGTTCGAATCTTTGGTGGATTGCAATTGATCGAGTGAAGGTAATCGAAGAAGAGTGTGTTCCTTCGGTTTAGTAGCGCGGGATGATAATTGGATCAACCATATTCGAAGCACTTGATTCATCTTGAATCAAGGGAAGAGAAGGCTCTACATCAACAATTCGAAGACGTTCGAAGATTTGATTGTTCATAGTTTTCTCTTGTATAAACGTACAATTGCAACGATAATATATATATCTCAATTCCATGTTAGGAATTGGGGGCAGAGGTACCCATAGCGAGGACGATTGGGGAACTGCCTAATCAAATTGCGTTTGTTCTCTTTCTCCTTCAACTCTTTATATTTTCTGCATTGTTTGAATTTGTCAAGTTTTCAATTTGTCTGAATTTCTGAGGTGTTGTAATCTAGAGCTGAAAAATCGTTTTTGTTAAAGTGATACAATTCTTTGAATTGTATCTAGGAGCAGCTTGAACTTACTAACCATAGAAATTCTGCACTTAGTGTGTTTGTACACACCAAGTGTTTGATAATTTGTCACAAAGCAAACTCAAACATTGTTTGTGTCTCATTGCTTATAGTTTGCCTCATTGTTTTGGTTTATACATAAACACGTTATAATTTGTTGATTGCGTTTGACTAGATTAACACAACTGAATTTTTCTCTTCCATACTCTTTCACAATATATTCGTGCATATCCGATCCTTTTTGGTAGAAGGTTCGTTGTAGACTTTTGATCCAGTGGTAGCTTCCGTTTAAACAATTTTTAAAACTGAACTTTGTAGTCCATTTGCGTGTAAAACTCGAAGGATCTATTCAACCCCCCCTTCTAGATCCATAGCCATAGTCTAACAAGTGGTATCACGAGCTCCGGTTTATTCTGGTGCTTCGGTAAAACTTCTTGGATCATGGCGAACGAACCTAAGGGGGCTTATAATAGAGCTCCAGTTTTTACAGGTGAAAACTACAGCTACTGGAAGGATTGTATGCGCGTTCATATTAATTCCTTAGATCGGAAGGTTTGGAACGTCATTTTAAACGGTCCCATGGCAATTACTATGACTAACGCGGAAGGCGTTGTCGTTCCTAAACCCGAAGCTCAATGGAATGAGGAGGACGAGAAAAAGTACAGTTATGATTGGAAGGCTCGCAATATGATCATCTCCTCCTTGGGAGTTGATGAGTATTATCGAGTCTCTCATTGTGAAACAGCCAAAGCCATGTGGGATGCTTTACAAGTAGCCCACGAAGGCACGAATGATGTTAAGTTGGCTCGAATAAATACACTAACGCAAGAGTTCGATCTGTTTTACATGAAGCAAGGGGAAACCATTGCGGATATGCAAAAACGATTCACTCACATTATCAACAAATTGCATGTCCTTGGTAAACCAATTCCAAATGAGGTTTCTACTAATAAAATTCTGAGGTGTCTTAGCAGGGAATGGCAACCAAAGGTTACCGCTATCAAGGAGGCCAATGATCTTGCTACATTAGACCTCACCACACTCTTTGGTAAACTTGATGAGCATGAGCAAGTGCTCATTAGCTTGGATAAGTATGAAAAGAGTATAAAGAAAGAGAAGGCAAAAGATACGGAAAAGAAGTCGATAGCTCTTAAGGCTTCCTGTTCAAAGTCCACACATCAAGAGCAAAGTGATGATGAAGCCAAAGATGACAAGGATGAAGAATCCGGTGATGATATGAGCTTATTTGTGAAGAGATACAATATATACATTCGAAAGAATGATATTCAGCACTCGGACAGAAATCTTGCCAAGTTCCGGAAGCAATCTAGAAGTGAAGGACATAAAAATGGCAAAGTAAAGGGGACGTGCTACAATTGTGGAAAATCCGGGCACTACAAGCCGGATTGTCCATCCCTAAAGAAAGACAAAGATAAGGACAA
This sequence comes from Lathyrus tuberosus, assembly GCA_022829125.1. Lineage (NCBI taxonomy): Eukaryota > Viridiplantae > Streptophyta > Magnoliopsida > Fabales > Fabaceae > Lathyrus > Lathyrus tuberosus. The sequence continues at coordinate 8,805,484 of JALAZF010000061.1, forward strand.
AGATAAGAGTCGCTCAAACAAAAAGTCAAACAAGTCTCGACGAGCATACATCGCTTGGGAAAGCGATAGCGAGTCGGAGAAAGATGACTCATCAAGTGACGAAAGTGAATCCGTCAACCTTTGTCTCATGGCACGTCACAACAAAGGAAAAGAGGTAAAACACTCTAAATATGAAAACTGTCAAAATATGTCTCATGCTGAATTGAAAAGAGCTTTTGACACATTACACCACGAAGCTAAGGAAGCATTTCAACGCTTAGCTTCGAATAAAAAGATTTTTTCCTATTTGGAGAAAAAGGTTTCCGATTCCCAAAAGGAATTGGAAGATCTTAAAAACTCTATGGTGAATGTATCAAAAACTAATATCGATAAGGATGAATATACATGGTTTGACCTTGGGGGCTGTGGTACTTGTCACATTTGGCAAAGAGAGGTGAGAACCCTCAAAGCCAAGTTGGACAAGGCTCTCAAGCCTAAGATTACGTTTGCTATTGATCGATCACATTATCATGAAACAATGAATAATCCGTATCAAAAATACACGTATGTGATTCGAGATAGTGATAGCAAAGGTAAACTCCAAACAAATCGTGATTGCTTATATTGTTGTAAGCCAGGTCATACTATTGCTAAGTGCCGCTTTCGGAGATATCTTGTTCCAAAGGGCATTTATCAATGGTTGCCCAAAGGCAATCTTGGTTTCACTCACCCTAAAGGACCCAACGAGAATTGGGTACCTATTTTCCTTGATTGATTATGTAGGTACAAAGTCTTGAGAACACGAAAAGAATATGGGTTCTTGATAGTGGCTTCTCGAGACATATGACAGGAGACATATCTCTTTTCATCGACTTTGTGGCAAAGAAAAAGAGGTTTGTTACCTACGAAGACAACAACAGGGACAAATACTTGGCAAAGGTAGTGTAGGTAACCCCTCATATACTACTATCTCTATTATGCCTCTTGTGAAAGGTCTTAAACATATCCTTTTAAGCATTAGTCAACTATGTGACAAGAACTATAAAGTATCTTTTTCTAAGGATTGTTGCATAATTGAAAATAGTGATAAAAAGGATGTGCTTAAAGGCTTGAGGGTTTACGATAAGAGGTTACGTGTAGTTGAAGAGTCAGTTCATGTTTCTTTTGACGAGTCTTATCCGAGAAATGTCGGAGAAGGTAGTTCTTTTCATGGTGCAGGTGTACCTACTGAAGACATACTCAAGGACACTGATAAGGGAATTGATCAGCCTGAAGCAGTGCGTATTGAGGAGGAAAAGGATCACCAACCAGTGAAAAGTGAGGATGATCATCATGCTAAGAAAGATGAACTTCCTCCAGCTTGGAAGTCTTCAAAAGACCATCCAATTGACAACATTCTCGGTGATATCTCTAAGGGAGTAACTACTCGCTCTAAACTTTGTAACTTTTTTTATTACTCTGATTTTGTTTCCCAAGTTGAACCTAAAAGCTCTAAGGAAGCGTTACTCAATGAGCATTGGTTTCTATCAATGCAAGATGAACTAAATCAATTCAGGAGAAATGAGGTTTGGGACCTTGTCCCCCCTCCGCGAGATCATCGAGTAATCGGCACCCGATGGGTGTTTAGGAATAAACTTGATGAAAATGGAGTAATAACGCGTAACAAAGCGCGGCTGGTAGCGCAATGCTATAACCAAGAGGAAGGAATCGACTATAAGGAAACTTATGCGCCGGTTTCCCGACTCGAGGCTATACGCCTTCTACTTGCCTATGCTTGCACAAAGAACTTTAAACTATTCCAAATGGATGTTAAAAGTGCGTTCCTTAACGGATACATAAATGAAGAGGTTTATATAGCCCAACCTCCAGGTTTTGAATCACACGACTATCCTGATCATGTTTATAAACTTAAGCGAGCTTTGTACGGACTTAAACAGACCCCTAGGGCTTGGTATGAACGTCTAAGCAAATTTCTACTTGATCAAGGGTATTAAAGAGGGGAGGTTGACACAACTCTCTTCATTAAACGTCAAGGAAAACACTTAATTTTGGTACAAATTTATGTTGACGATATCATATTTGGGTTTACTAACATGACTTTGGTCAAGGAGTTTTCTAGGTTGATGCAGGGGGAGTTTGAAATGAGCATGATGGGGGAGCTCAACTATTTCCTCGGATTGCAAATCAAACAACTTGAAGAGGGCACATTCATGAGTCAAACGAAATATTGTCTTGAGGTACTAAAACGTTTTGATATGCTGAACTGCAAAGCAATAGATACTCTTATGCCTACAAGTGCTAATCTTGATCGCGACGAAAAGGGTAAGGATGTTGAGGTAAAGAAGTATCGAGGGAACTTGACATTCTCGATATCTCGGATCGTGTTTAATATTCCTTTAAGATAGTGACCTTCACATATATATACATGCTTGTTTATTCTTTCAAGTAACAATGCAAAGAAACATTTAGCTATATGTGAGGGCTCTCAACGTCAATAGTGATCAAGGTAATATCGTTCCTTTTCAAAAACCCTCTCTAATAAAATGTACCATGTTAAGTGATTACATTGATGTTTATTGCACATATTAAGCCCACTTTATCCATTTAGATGTTTGATGTTTGTGTTGGCTTTCTATTTATTTAATATCATGGCTTAAATAACACAAAAATATAATTTTTCAAAAATTTCACTGTTTGAGTCGACTCATAAATGCTTCAGGTCGACTCACTTTGGCTGCATTGTTTACGTGTTTAGTCGGGAACGCTCAGGTCGACTATTAGGTCGACTCAGAGCTTTTTTTTTCAAGATTATAGAAAAAGTTACAGTGTGCGTCGACGCACACAGACCTAGCGGTCGACCGCTCGCTGAAAAATTGCGAAATATTTCTTGAAGTCTTGTACGGTTTTGACCCATTTAATATCCTTTTATGCTTTTTCTGATTTTCTATGTGGCATTAACATAACATATCAAGTCATTATCTCATTTCCTCCTCTTCCCTAATTTCATCTCCACCGAAACCCTAACTCCATCAATCTCACCCAAAATTCTTGGGGTCTATAACTAGTTGGGAAATTCGTCACTATTCATCATCCTTAAACACCAATCATCAATGGCTTCATGGAGAATCACCCGTCAAAGAGTCACAAGGGAATCATCTGTTCAAGCGGGTCCTTCTCAACCACTTCTAGATCAACCGGTAACTCTTTCTTCTCTACTTTCTCCTGAGAATGCTGATTTATTTGAGAAAACAATGAAGAAAAGGTCTGTGGTCAAGCAATTTGTGTATTATCGTCGTACGGTAGAACGCATGCACTTGGAAGAAGTCATGGATTTATTGGACTTTCAAAATTTAAATGGGTTTTTAGAATGTGATGTCAAATACAATGAGGATCTGGTAAGACTGTTCTATACTGGTCTAGTTGGAAAGTTTGATGATTTTATGTTCAATTGCAAACTAGGGAATAAGACCCTTACTATCCAAAACACCACTTGGCGAGATTTATTCCGTTTGTCTGTGACCAAGGAGAGTCATATCCAGCATATAAATGATACCAAGCATGTTAATGATTATGAGTATAAGACAGCCTTAAATTCTATGCTCAGAAGACCATATCCTGATGCAGTTGTGGCGAGCAATCTTTTCCCTAGGGCAGTAACAACGGGAAAACTGTCTCCTATTCCTAGGATTTTGCAGTGGATCGTTGCCCATATTCTTAGACCCAAGCTTGGAGGTTATTCTAGGGTGGATCAGCCTGAGGTTCAGTTAATGTACATTTTGCTGAACAAGATACCAATCAGTTGGCCTTATTACTTTGCAAGCAGAATGTATGCTCTTCGTGAATCCGGTAGAGGGACTGCACTTGGGTATGCATCCGTTATTCAAAAGTTTTTCAATAATGCTACAATAGTTGTTTCTGGTATTCCTTATAAGTCCATTACTATAAATCAAGAGTTCTGCCAGAAAACTATGACTATGATGGGCCATATGTGGGATGTTGTAGAGAAAAGGTATAAGTATATTTTGAAAGCCAACACGGCTGTTCTGGAAGAGTCTAGTGAAGAAGATGACGAAGAAGAAGAAGAAGAAGAAAGGGAAAATGAAGAAGGCGAGAATGAACAGGATGATGCTAACGAGAACCAAAATGACAATGCTCAATGGCACCAAATGGATACGGGGGCTGATGACAATACTGCATGGATGTATCAAGGTTCTAAAGAAAATCAAGGTTGGAATTCATGGCAATCTCCAATGGAAACTGAAGTTGACCAAGGATGGGGTCAATGGCAATATAATAGTTGGACCAATCTTGGTTCCAACTATAGGCCATCAACTAACGGGATGAACTACCAAGAGTCATATTACACTCCTCCTTCACCTCCGCGTCCTCAACAAAACAATGAAGATATTCTTGAACTTATGAGGACGATGCAACTTGATCAACAGCGGTTTGCCACAGCTCAAGAGGAACGGTTCAAGTCTTTACAAGAAGAAATTCAAACTCACGCCAACAAATTTGACTCGTTTGCCACAAATTTGACTGGAAGATTCAACACAATGGCCGAAACTTCTACTAATCAGCACCGTGCTCTTACAAACAGCTTCAACATTCTAAATCGCACCGTGTTGGAGATGACCGAGCAGTTGGATGTGCAACCTCCACCACCTCATCATCCTCAACAGTTTCGCGAAATAGGCCATTCATTTAGGGGGAGGAGGCCATAAGAATCTACATTGCATCTTGCATCATGTCTCTTCATGCTTTATTCTTGCTTTGTTTATGTTTATGACTCTTCTATGTTTCCGTTTGCTATATGCACTTTCTTTTAGTGACTTTGTATTGCTACTATTTTGGCTTCTCTATGTAGTGACAATCTTTATGTTCCTTAAGCATTATGGTTTGGTTTAAATAGTTTGTTTGTATTTATCATTATTATGTTCGTTAACTTGCATTATATGTGAATGTATGTTAATGATTATTCGTTGCAATTCGTTAAAAAAAAATGCAGCTATTCTTGATACTTTCTCTTTCTCTCTTTTTGATGTTGTCAAAGGGGGAGAAGAAATGGGAAATAACAGGTATTAACAGGTATTAACAGGTATTGAGATGATCAAACAATAGTGGATGCATAAAGTCAGGGGGAGGATACTACCTCAGTTTGACCGTTTTGCCATCATCAAAAAGGGGGAGTATGTGAGGGAAGTCTCTCTCTATGTACTTGATTTTAATGATGTCAAAACTATCATGCTTTGCACATATATATTTCACATGAATGCACATTAGGTGTTCTAAGGATGTTTGATCATGTTGGCAATGTTCTAGGTGCATTAGATATGGTTAAATACCTTTAGGAAAGTCAAAAGTATGATTTTTACATGTTTGAATGGTGTGAGTCGACTCATGACCTTGTTCAGGTCGACTCATACATGTTGAATTTGTGTCTATTAAAACTGTGTGCTGCGGGTATGCTCAGGTCGACTCTTCAGGTCGACGCATACATCCTGCATTTGTGTATATCAAAAACTGAGTGTTATGAGTCGACGCATAGACCTGTTTAGGTCGACCGGTCGCTGTTTTGCACAAATTTTCTGCTGTGTTATTCACTCTAAAATTCTGTTTCTCTCATGTATTTCTTCTAGGATATTATATATATCATTTTTAGCTCTTTTTTAACTGCAACAAGAAACGTGAAAGATTTTATGCCATTTTCTCTCATCAATTTCATCTTCTTCCTTGAGCATTCAAACAACTACACATAACTAATTTTTGTTTGTTGTGTTCATTGATTTGAAGTGATAAGGTTCAGATTTCTGGAAGTGTTATCTTCATTTCTGAGTTGAGATTTGTGGTAGGTGTTTCTTGAATAAAACCTTAGGGTTTTCTCCTCCAAGAATCTAAGAGATTTTGGGGGTTTTTGCACAAGCCAATTCGTTCTACAAGGATTCAGCTGGGCGAAGGTAACCGAAGAGATCGGTTTAGTAGCTGCAATCAGAGGATCGTAGAAGAGTGGTTTGGGTTCGAATCTTTGGTGGATTGCAATTGATCGAGTGAAGGTAATCGAAGAAGAGTGTGTTCCTTCGGTTTAGTAGCGCGGGACGATAATTGGATCAACCATATTCGAAGCACTTGATTCATCTTGAATCAAGGGAAGAGAAGGCTCTACATCAACAATTCGAAGACGTTCGAAGATTTGATTGTTCATAGTTTTCTCTTGTATAAACGTACAATTGCAACGATAATATATATATCTCAATTCCATGTTAGGAATTGGGGGCAGAGGTACCCATAGCGAGGACGATTGGGGAACTGCCTAATCAAATTGCGTTTGTTCTCTTTCTCCTTCAACTCTTTATATTTTCTGCATTGTTTGAATTTGTCAAGTTTTCAATTTGTCTGAATTTCTGAGGTGTTGTAATCTAGAGCTGAAAAATCGTTTTTGTTAAAGTGATACAATTCTTTGAATTGTATCTAGGAGCAGCTTGAACTTACTAACCATAGAAATTCTGCACTTAGTGTGTTTGTACACACCAAGTGTTTGATAATTTGTCACAAAGCAAACTCAAACATTGTTTGTGTCTCATTGCTTATAGTTTGCCTCATTGTTTTGGTTTATACATAAACACGTTATAATTTGTTGATTGCGTTTGACTAGATTAACACAACTGAATTTTTCTCTTCCATACTCTTTCACAATATATTCGTGCATATCCGATCCTTTTTGGTAGAAGGTTCGTTGTAGACTTTTGATCCAGTGGTAGCTTCCGTTTAAACAATTTTTAAAACTGAACTTTGTAGTCCATTTGCGTGTAAAACTCGAAGGATCTATTCAACCCCCCCTTCTAGATCCATAGCCATAGTCTAACAAGTGGTATCACGAGCTCCGGTTTATTCTGGTGCTTCGGTAAAACTTCTTGGATCATGGCGAACGAACCTAAGGGGGCTTATAATAGAGCTCCAGTTTTTACAGGTGAAAACTACAGCTACTGGAAGGATTGTATGCGCGTTCATATTAATTCCTTAGATCGGAAGGTTTGGAACGTCATTTTAAACGGTCCCATGGCAATTACTATGACTAACGCGGAAGGCGTTGTCGTTCCTAAACCCGAAGCTCAATGGAATGAGGAGGACGAGAAAAAGTACAGTTATGATTGGAAGGCTCGCAATATGATCATCTCCTCCTTGGGAGTTGATGAGTATTATCGAGTCTCTCATTGTGAAACAGCCAAAGCCATGTGGGATGCTTTACAAGTAGCCCACGAAGGCACGAATGATGTTAAGTTGGCTCGAATAAATACACTAACGCAAGAGTTCGATCTGTTTTACATGAAGCAAGGGGAAACCATTGCGGATATGCAAAAACGATTCACTCACATTATCAACAAATTGCATGTCCTTGGTAAACCAATTCCAAATGAGGTTTCTACTAATAAAATTCTGAGGTGTCTTAGCAGGGAATGGCAACCAAAGGTTACCGCTATCAAGGAGGCCAATGATCTTGCTACATTAGACCTCACCACACTCTTTGGTAAACTTGATGAGCATGAGCAAGTGCTCATTAGCTTGGATAAGTATGAAAAGAGTATAAAGAAAGAGAAGGCAAAAGATACGGAAAAGAAGTCGATAGCTCTTAAGGCTTCCTGTTCAAAGTCCACACATCAAGAGCAAAGTGATGATGAAGCCAAAGATGACAAGGATGAAGAATCCGGTGATGATATGAGCTTATTTGTGAAGAGATACAATAGATACATTCGAAAGAATGATATTCAGCACTCGGACAGAAATCTTGTCAAGTTCCGGAAGCAATCTAGAAGTGAAGGACATAAAAATGGCAAAGTAAAGGGGACGTGCTACAATTGTGGAAAATCCGGGCACTACAAGCCGGATTGTCCATCCCTAAAGAAAGACAAAGATAAGGACAAAGATAAGAGTCGCTCAAACAAAAAGTCAAACAAGTCTCGACGAGCATACATCGCTTGGGAAAGCGATAGCGAGTCGGAGAAAGATGACTCATCAAGTGACGAAAGTGAATCCGTCAACCTTTGTCTCATGGCACGTCACAACAAAGGAAAAGAGGTAAAACACTCTAAATATGAAAACTGTCAAAATATGTCTCATGCTGAATTGAAAAGAGCTTTTGACACATTACACCACGAAGCTAAGGAAGCATTTCAACGCTTAGCTTCGAATAAAAAGATTTTTTCCTATTTGGAGAAAAAGGTTTCCGATTCCCAAAAGGAATTGGAAGATCTTAAAAACTCTATGGTGAATGTATCAAAAACTAATATCGATAAGGATGAATATACATGGTTTGACCTTGGGGGCTGTGGTACTTGTCACATTTGGCAAAGAGAGGTGAGAACCCTCAAAGCCAAGTTGGACAAGGCTCTCAAGCCTAAGATTACGTTTGCTATTGATCGATCACATTATCGTGAAACAATGAATAATCCGTATCAAAAATACACGTATGTGATTCGAGATAGTGATAGCAAAGGTAAACTCCAAACAAATCGTGATTGCTTATATTGTTGTAAGCCAGGTCATACTATTGCTAAGTGCCGCTTTCGGAGATATCTTGTTCCAAAGGGCATTTATCAATGGTTGCCCAAAGGCAATCTTGGTTTCACTCACCCTAAAGGACCCAACGAGAATTGGGTACCTATTTTCCTTGATTGATTATGTAGGTACAAAGTCTTGAGAACACGAAAAGAATATGGGTTCTTGATAGTGGCTTCTCGAGACATATGACAGGAGACATATCTCTTTTCATCGACTTTGTGGCAAAGAAAAAGAGGTTTGTTACCTACGAAGACAACAACAGGGACAAATACTTGGCAAAGGTAGTGTAGGTAACCCCTCATATACTACTATCTCTATTATGCCTCTTGTGAAAGGTCTTAAACATATCCTTTTAAGCATTAGTCAACTATGTGACAAGAACTATAAAGTATCTTTTTCTAAGGATTGTTGCATAATTGAAAATAGTGATAAAAAGGATGTGCTTAAAGGCTTGAGGGTTTACGATAAGAGGTTACGTGTAGTTGAAGAGTCAGTTCATGTTTCTTTTGACGAGTCTTATCCGAGAAATGTCGGAGAAGGTAGTTCTTTTCATGGTGCAGGTGTACCTACTGAAGACATACTCAAGGACACTGATAAGGGAATTGATCAGCCTGAAGCAGTGCGTATTGAGGAGGAAAAGGATCACCAACCAGTGAAAAGTGAGGATGATCATCATGCTAAGAAAGATGAACTTCCTCCAGCTTGGAAGTCTTCAAAAGACCATCCAATTGACAACATTCTCGGTGATATCTCTAAGGGAGTAACTACTCGCTCTAAACTTTGTAACTTTTTTTATTACTCTGATTTTGTTTCCCAAGTTGAACCTAAAAGCTCTAAGGAAGCGTTACTCAATGAGCATTGGTTTCTATCAATGCAAGATGAACTAAATCAATTCAGGAGAAATGAGGTTTGGGACCTTGTCCCCCCTCCGCGAGATCATCGAGTAATCGGCACCCGATGGGTGTTTAGGAATAAACTTGATGAAAATGGAGTAATAACGCGTAACAAAGCGCGGCTGGTAGCGCAAGGCTATAACCAAGAGGAAGGAATCGACTATAAGGAAACTTATGCGCCGGTTTCCCGACTCGAGGCTATACGCCTTCTACTTGCCTATGCTTGCACAAAGAACTTTAAACTATTCCAAATGGATGTTAAAAGTGCGTTCCTTAACGGATACATAAATGAAGAGGTTTATATAGCCCAACCTCCAGGTTTTGAATCACACGACTATCCTGATCATGTTTATAAACTTAAGCGAGCTTTGTACGGACTTAAACAGACCCCTAGGGCTTGGTATGAACGTCTAAGCAAATTTCTACTTGATCAAGGGTATTCAAGAGGGGAGGTTGACACAACTCTCTTCATTAAACGTCAAGGAAAACACTTAATTTTGGTACAAATTTATGTTGACGATATCATATTTGGGTCTACTAACATGACTTTGGTCAAGGAGTTTTCTAGGTTGATGCAGGGGGAGTTTGAAATGAGCATGATGGGGGAGCTCAACTATTTCCTCGGATTGCAAATCAAACAACTTGAAGAGGGCACATTCGTGAGTCAAACGAAATATTGTCTTGAGGTACTAAAACGTTTTGATATGCTGAACTGCAAAGCAATAGATACTCTTATGCCTACAAGTGCTAATCTTGATCGCGGCGAAAAGGGTAAGGATGTTGAGGTAAAGAAGTATCGAGGGAACTTGACATTCTCGATATCTCGGATCGTGTTTAATATTCCTTTAAGATAGTGATCTTCACATATATATACATGCTTGTTTATTCTTTCAAGTAACAATGCAAAGAAACATTTAGCTATATGTGAGGGCTCTCAACGTCAATAGTGATCAAGGTAATATCGTTCCTTTTCAAAAACCCTCTCTAATAAAATGTACCATGTTAAGTGATTACATTGATGTTTATTGCACATATTAAGCCCACTTTATCCATTTAGATGTTTGATGTTTGTGTTGGCTTTCTATTTATTTAATATCATGGCTTAAATAACACAAAAATATAATTTTTCAAAAATTTCACTGTTTGAGTCGACTCATAAATGCTTCAGGTCGACTCACTTTGGCTGCATTGTTTACGTGTTTAGTCGGGAACGCTCAGGTCGACTATTAGGTCGACTCAGAGCTTTTTTTTTCAAGATTATAGAAAAAGTTACAGTGTGCGTCGACGCACACAGACCTAGCGGTCGACCGCTCGCTGAAAAATTGCGAAATATTTCTTGAAGTCTTGTACGGTTTTGACCCATTTAATATCCTTTTATGCTTTTTCTGATTTTCTATGTGGCATTAACATAACATATCAAGTCATTATCTCATTTCCTCCTCTTCCCTAATTTCATCTCCACCGAAACCCTAACTCCATCAATCTCACCCAAAATTCTTGGGGTCTATAACTAGTTGGGAAATTCGTCACTATTCATCATCCTTAAACACCAATCATCAATGGCTTCATGGAGAATCACCCGTCAAAGAGTCACAAGGGAATCATCTGTTCAAGCGGGTCCTTCTCAACCACTTCTAGATCAACCGGTAACTCTTTCTTCTCTACTTTCTCCTGAGAATGCTGATTTATTTGAGAAAACAATGAAGAAAAGGTCTGTGGTCAAGCAATTTGTGTATTATCGTCGTACGGTAGAACGCATGCACTTGGAAGAAGTCATGGATTTATTGGACTTTCAAAATTTAAATGGGTTTTTAGAATGTGATGTCAAATACAATGAGGATCTGGTAAGACTGTTCTATACTGGTCTAGTTGGAAAGTTTGATGATTTTATGTTCAATTGCAAACTAGGGAATAAGACCCTTACTATCCAAAACACCACTTGGCGAGATTTATTCCGTTTGTCTGTGACCAAGGAGAGTCATATCCAGCATATAAATGATACCAAGCATGTTAATGATTATGAGTATAAGACAGCCTTAAATTCTATGCTCAGAAGACCATATCCTGATGCAGTTGTGGCGAGCAATCTTTTCCCTAGGGCAGTAACAACGGGAAAACTGTCTCCTATTCCTAGGATTTTGCAGTGGATCGTTGCCCATATTCTTAGACCCAAGCTTGGAGGTTATTCTAGGGTGGATCAGCCTGAGGTTCAGTTAATGTACATTTTGCTGAACAAGATACCAATCAGTTGGCCTTATTACTTTGCAAGCAGAATGTATGCTCTTCGTGAATCCGGTAGAGGGACTGCACTTGGGTATGCATCCGTTATTCAAAAGTTTTTCAATAATGCTACAATAGTTGTTTCTGGTATTCCTTATAAGTCCATTACTATAAATCAAGAGTTCTGCCAGAAAACTATGACTATGATGGGCCATATGTGGGATGTTGTAGAGAAAAGGTATAAGTATATTTTGAAAGCCAACACGGCTGTTCTGGAAGAGTCTAGTGAAGAAGATGACGAAGAAGAAGAAGAAGAAGAAAGGGAAAATGAAGAAGGCGAGAATGAACAGGATGATGCTAACGAGAACCAAAATGACAATGCTCAATGGCACCAAATGGATACGGGGGCTGATGACAATACTGCATGGATGTATCAAGGTTCTAAAGAAAATCAAGGTTGGAATTCATGGCAATCTCCAATGGAAACTGAAGTTGACCAAGGATGGGGTCAATGGCAATATAATAGTTGGACCAATCTTGGTTCCAACTATAGGCCATCAACTAACGGGATGAACTACCAAGAGTCATATTACACTCCTCCTTCACCTCCGCGTCCTCAACAAAACAATGAAGATATTCTTGAACTTATGAGGACGATGCAACTTGATCAACAGCGGTTTGCCACAGCTCAAGAGGAACGGTTCAAGTCTTTACAAGAAGAAATTCAAACTCACGCCAACAAATTTGACTCGTTTGCCACAAATTTGACTGGAAGATTCAACACAATGGCCGAAACTTCTACTAATCAGCACCGTGCTCTTACAAACAGCTTCAACATTCTAAATCGCACCGTGTTGGAGATGACCGAGCAGTTGGATGTGCAACCTCCACCACCTCATCATCCTCAACAGTTTCGCGGAATAGGCCATTCATTTAGGGGGAGGAGGCCATAAGAATCTACATTGCATCTTGCATCATGTCTCTTCATGCTTTATTCTTGCTTTGTTTATGTTTATGACTCTTCTATGTTTCCGTTTGCTATATGCACTTTCTTTTAGTGACTTTGTATTGCTACTATTTTGGCTTCTCTATGTAGTGACAATCTTTATGTTCCTTAAGCATTATGGTTTGGTTTAAATAGTTTGTTTGTATTTATCATTATTATGTTCGTTAACTTGCATTATATGTGAATGTATGTTAATGATTATTCGTTACAATTCGTTAAAAAAAAAATGCAGCTATTCTTGATACTTTCTCTTTCTCTCTTTTTGATGTTGTCAAAGGGGGAGAAGAAATGGGAAATAACAGGTATTAACAGGTATTAACAGGTATTGAGATGATCAAACAATAGTGGATGCATAAAGTCAGGGGGAGGATACTACCTCAGTTTGACCGTTTTGCCATCATCAAAAAGGGGGAGTATGTGAGGGAAGTCTCTCTCTATGTACTTGATTTTAATGATGTCAAAACTATCATGCTTTGCACATATATATTTCACATGAATGCACATTAGGTGTTCTAAGGATGTTTGATCATGTTGGCAATGTTCTAGGTGCATTAGATATGGTTAAATACCTTTAGGAAAGTCAAAAGTATGATTTTTACATGTTTGAATGGTGTGAGTCGACTCATGACCTTGTTCAGGTCGACTCATACATGTTGAATTTGTGTCTATTAAAACTGTGTGCTGCGGGTATGCTCAGGTCGACTCTTCAGGTCGACGCATACATCCTGCATTTGTGTATATCAAAAACTGAGTGTTATGAGTCGACGCATAGACCTGTTTAGGTCGACCGGTCGCTGTTTTGCACAAATTTTCTGCTGTGTTATTCACTCTAAAATTCTGTTTCTCTCATGTATTTCTTCTAGGATATTATATATATCATTTTTAGCTCTTTTTTAACTGCAACAAGAAACGTGAAAGATTTTATGCCATTTTCTCTCATCAATTTCATCTTCTTCCTTGAGCATTCAAACAACTACACATAACTAATTTTTGTTTGTTGTGTTCATTGATTTGAAGTGATAAGGTTCAGATTTCTGGAAGTGTTATCTTCATTTCTGAGTTGAGATTTGTGGTAGGTGTTTCTTGAATAAAACCTTAGGGTTTTCTCCTCCAAGAATCTAAGAGATTTTGGGGGTTTTTGCACAAGCCAATTCGTTCTACAAGGATTCAGCTGGGCGAAGGTAACCGAAGAGATCGGTTTAGTAGCTGCAATCAGAGGATCGTAGAAGAGTGGTTTGGGTTCGAATCTTTGGTGGATTGCAATTGATCGAGTGAAGGTAATCGAAGAAGAGTGTGTTCCTTCGGTTTAGTAGCGCGGGACGATAATTGGATCAACCATATTCGAAGCACTTGATTCATCTTGAATCAAGGGAAGAGAAGGCTCTACATCAACAATTCGAAGACGTTCGAAGATTTGATTGTTCATAGTTTTCTCTTGTATAAACGTACAATTGCAACGATAATATATATATCTCAATTCCATGTTAGGAATTGGGGGCAGAGGTACCCATAGCGAGGACGATTGGGGAACTGCCTAATCAAATTGCGTTTGTTCTCTTTCTCCTTCAACTCTTTATATTTTCTGCATTGTTTGAATTTGTCAAGTTTTCAATTTGTCTGAATTTCTGAGGTGTTGTAATCTAGAGCTGAAAAATCGTTTTTGTTAAAGTGATACAATTCTTTGAATTGTATCTAGGAGCAGCTTGAACTTACTAACCATAGAAATTCTGCACTTAGTGTGTTTGTACACACCAAGTGTTTGATAATTTGTCACAAAGCAAACTCAAACATTGTTTGTGTCTCATTGCTTATAGTTTGCCTCATTGTTTTGGTTTATACATAAACACGTTATAATTTGTTGATTGCGTTTGACTAGATTAACACAACTGAATTTTTCTCTTCCATACTCTTTCACAATATATTCGTGCATATCCGATCCTTTTTGGTAGAAGGTTCGTTGTAGACTTTTGATCCAGTGGTAGCTTCCGTTTAAACAATTTTTAAAACTGAACTTTGTAGTCCATTTGCGTGTAAAACTCGAAGGATCTATTCAACCCCCCCTTCTAGATCCATAGCCATAGTCTAACAAGTGGTATCACGAGCTCCGGTTTATTCTGGTGCTTCGGTAAAACTTCTTGGATCATGGCGAACGAACCTAAGGGGGCTTATAATAGAGCTCCAGTTTTTACAGGTGAAAACTACAGCTACTGGAAGGATTGTATGCGCGTTCATATTAATTCCTTAGATCGGAAGGTTTGGAACGTCATTTTAAACGGTCCCATGGCAATTACTATGACTAACGCGGAAGGCGTTGTCGTTCCTAAACCCGAAGCTCAATGGAATGAGGAGGACGAGAAAAAGTACAGTTATGATTGGAAGGCTCGCAATATGATCATCTCCTCCTTGGGAGTTGATGAGTATTATCGAGTCTCTCATTGTGAAACAGCCAAAGCCATGTGGGATGCTTTACAAGTAGCCCACGAAGGCACGAATGATGTTAAGTTGGCTCGAATAAATACACTAACGCAAGAGTTCGATCTGTTTTACATGAAGCAAGGGGAAACCATTGCGGATATGCAAAAACGATTCACTCACATTATCAACAAATTGCATGTCCTTGGTAAACCAATTCCAAATGAGGTTTCTACTAATAAAATTCTGAGGTGTTTTAGCAGGGAATGGCAACCAAAGGTTACCGCTATCAAGGAGGCCAATGATCTTGCTACATTAGACCTCACCACACTCTTTGGTAAACTTGATGAGCATGAGCAAGTGCTCATTAGCTTGGATAAGTATGAAAAGAGTATAAAGAAAGAGAAGGCAAAAGATACGGAAAAGAAGTCGATAGCTCTTAAGGCTTCCTGTTCAAAGTCCACACATCAAGAGCAAAGTGATGATGAAGCCAAAGATGACAAGGATGAAGAATCCGGTGATGATATGAGCTTATTTGTGAAGAGATACAATAGATACATTCGAAAGAATGATATTCAGCACTCGGACAGAAATCTTGTCAAGTTCCGGAAGCAATCTAGAAGTGAAGGACATAAAAATGGCAAAGTAAAGGGGACGTGCTACAATTGTGGAAAATCCGGGCACTACAAGCCGGATTGTCCATCCCTAAAGAAAGACAAAGATAAGGACAAAGATAAGAGTCGCTCAAACAAAAAGTCAAACAAGTCTCGACGAGCATACATCGCTTGGGAAAGCGATAGCGAGTCGGAGAAAGATGACTCATCAAGTGACGAAAGTGAATCCGTCAACCTTTGTCTCATGGCACGTCACAACAAAGGAAAAGAGGTAAAACACTCTAAATATGAAAACTGTCAAAATATGTCTCATGCTGAATTGAAAAGAGCTTTTGACACATTACACCACGAAGCTAAGGAAGCATTTCAACGCTTAGCTTCGAATAAAAAGATTTTTTCCTATTTGGAGAAAAAGGTTTCCGATTCCCAAAAGGAATTGGAAGATCTTAAAAACTCTATGGTGAATGTATCAAAAACTAATATCGATAAGGATGAATATACATGGTTTGACCTTGGGGGCTGTGGTACTTGTCACATTTGGCAAAGAGAGGTGAGAACCCTCAAAGCCAAGTTGGACAAGGCTCTCAAGCCTAAGATTACGTTTGCTATTGATCGATCACATTATCGTGAAACAATGAATAATCCGTATCAAAAATACACGTATGTGATTCGAGATAGTGATAGCAAAGGTAAACTCCAAACAAATCGTGATTGCTTATATTGTTGTAAGCCAGGTCATACTATTGCTAAGTGCCGCTTTCGGAGATATCTTGTTCCAAAGGGCATTTATCAATGGTTGCCCAAAGGCAATCTTGGTTTCACTCACCCTAAAGGACCCAACGAGAATTGGGTACCTATTTTCCTTGATTGATTATGTAGGTACAAAGTCTTGAGAACACGAAAAGAATATGGGTTCTTGATAGTGGCTTCTCGAGACATATGACAGGAGACATATCTCTTTTCATCGACTTTGTGGCAAAGAAAAAGAGGTTTGTTACCTACGAAGACAACAACAGGGACAAATACTTGGCAAAGGTAGTGTAGGTAACCCCTCATATACTACTATCTCTATTATGCCTCTTGTGAAAGGTCTTAAACATATCCTTTTAAGCATTAGTCAACTATGTGACAAGAACTATAAAGTATCTTTTTCTAAGGATTGTTGCATAATTGAAAATAGTGATAAAAAGGATGTGCTTAAAGGCTTGAGGGTTTACGATAAGAGGTTACGTGTAGTTGAAGAGTCAGTTCATGTTTCTTTTGACGAGTCTTATCCGAGAAATGTCGGAGAAGGTAGTTCTTTTCATGGTGCAGGTGTACCTACTGAAGACATACTCAAGGACACTGATAAGGGAATTGATCAGCCTGAAGCAGTGCGTATTGAGGAGGAAAAGGATCACCAACCAGTGAAAAGTGAGGATGATCATCATGCTAAGAAAGATGAACTTCCTCCAGCTTAGAAGTCTTCAAAAGACCATCCAATTGACAACATTCTCGGTGATATCTCTAAGGCAGTAACTACTCGCTCTAAACTTTGTAACTTTTTTTATTACTCTGATTTTGTTTCCCAAGTTGAACCTAAAAGCTCTAAGGAAGCGTTACTCAATGAGCATTGGTTTCTATCAATGCAAGATGAACTAAATCAATTCAGGAGAAATGAGGTTTGGGACCTTGTCCCCCCTCCGCGAGATCATCGAGTAATCGGCACCCGATGGGTGTTTAGGAATAAACTTGATGAAAATGGAGTAATAACGCGTAACAAAGCGCGGCTGGTAGCGCAAGGCTATAACCAAGAGGAAGGAATCGACTATAAGGAAACTTATGCGCCGGTTTCCCGACTCGAGGCTATACGCCTTCTACTTGCCTATGCTTGCACAAAGAACTTTAAACTATTCCAAATGGATGTTAAAAGTGCGTTCCTTAACGGATACATAAATGAAGAGGTTTATATAGCCCAACCTCCAGGTTTTGAATCACACGACTATCCTGATCATGTTTATAAACTTAAGCGAGCTTTGTACGGACTTAAACAGACCCCTAGGGCTTGGTATGAACGTCTAAGCAAATTTCTACTTGATCAAGGGTATTCAAGAGGGGAGGTTGACACAACTCTCTTCATTAAACGTCAAGGAAAACACTTAATTTTGGTACAAATTTATGTTGACGATATCATATTTGGGTCTACTAACATGACTTTGGTCAAGGAGTTTTCTAGGTTGATGCAGGGGGAGTTTGAAATGAGCATGATGGGGGAGCTCAACTATTTCCTCGGATTGCAAATCAAACAACTTGAAGAGGGCACATTCGTGAGTCAAACGAAATATTGTCTTGAGGTACTAAAACGTTTTGATATGCTGAACTGCAAAGCAATAGATACTCTTATGCCTACAAGTGCTAATCTTGATCGCGACGAAAAGGGTAAGGATGTTGAGGTAAAGAAGTATCGAGGGAACTTGACATTCTCGATATCTCGGATCGTGTTTAATATTCCTTTAAGATAGTGATCTTCACATATATATACATGCTTGTTTATTCTTTCAAGTAACAATGCAAAGAAACATTTAGCTATATGTGAGGGCTCTCAACGTCAATAGTGATCAAGGTAATATCGTTCCTTTTCAAAAACCCTCTCTAATAAAATGTACCATGTTAAGTGATTACATTGATGTTTATTGCACATATTAAGCCCACTTTATCCATTTAGATGTTTGATGTTTGTGTTGGCTTTCTATTTATTTAATATCATGGCTTAAATAACACAAAAATATAATTTTTCAAAAATTTCACTGTTTGAGTCGACTCATAAATGCTTCAGGTCGACTCACTTTGGCTGCATTGTTTACGTGTTTAGTCGGGAACGCTCAGGTCGACTATTAGGTCGACTCAGAGCTTTTTTTTTCAAGATTATAGAAAAAGTTACAGTGTGCGTCGACGCACACAGACCTAGCGGTCGACCGCTCGCTGAAAAATTGCGAAATATTTCTTGAAGTCTTGTACGGTTTTGACCCATTTAATATCCTTTTATGCTTTTTCTGATTTTCTATGTGGCATTAACATAACATATCAAGTCATTATCTCATTTCCTCCTCTTCCCTAATTTCATCTCCACCGAAACCCTAACTCCATCAATCTCACCCAAAATTCTTGGGGTCTATAACTAGTTGGGAAATTCGTCACTATTCATCATCCTTAAACACCAATCATCAATGGCTTCACGGAGAATCACCCGTCAAAGAGTCACAAGGGAATCATCTGTTCAAGCGGGTCCTTCTCAACCACTTCTAGATCAACCGGTAACTCTTTCTTCTCTACTTTCTCCTGAGAATGCTGATTTATTTGAGAAAACAATGAAGAAAAGGTCTGTGGTCAAGCAATTTGTGTATTATCGTCGTACGGTAGAACGCATGCACTTGGAAGAAGTCATGGATTTATTGGACTTTCAAAATTTAAATGGGTTTTTAGAATGTGATGTCAAATACAATGAGGATCTGGTAAGACTGTTCTATACTGGTCTAGTTGGAAAGTTTGATGATTTTATGTTCAATTGCAAACTAGGGAATAAGACCCTTACTATCCAAAACACCACTTGGCGAGATTTATTCCGTTTGTCTGTGACCAAGG
Organism: Lathyrus tuberosus; assembly: GCA_022829125.1. NCBI lineage: Eukaryota > Viridiplantae > Streptophyta > Magnoliopsida > Fabales > Fabaceae > Lathyrus > Lathyrus tuberosus. Next base: position 8,824,785 of record JALAZF010000061.1, read on the forward strand.
AGAGTCATATCCAGCATATAAATGATACCAAGCATGTTAATGATTATGAGTATAAGACAGCCTTAAATTCTATGCTCAGAAGACCATATCCTGATGCAGTTGTGGCGAGCAATCTTTTCCCTAGGGCAGTAACAACGGGAAAACTGTCTCCTATTCCTAGGATTTTGCAGTGGATCGTTGCCCATATTCTTAGACCCAAGCTTGGAGGTTATTCTAGGGTGGATCAGCCTGAGGTTCAGTTAATGTACATTTTGCTGAACAAGATACCAATCAGTTGGCCTTATTACTTTGCAAGCAGAATGTATGCTCTTCGTGAATCCGGTAGAGGGACTGCACTTGGGTATGCATCCGTTATTCAAAAGTTTTTCAATAATGCTACAATAGTTGTTTCTGGTATTCCTTATAAGTCCATTACTATAAATCAAGAGTTCTGCCAGAAAACTATGACTATGATGGGCCATATGTGGGATGTTGTAGAGAAAAGGTATAAGTATATTTTGAAAGCCAACACGGCTGTTCTGGAAGAGTCTAGTGAAGAAGATGACGAAGAAGAAGAAGAAGAAGAAAGGGAAAATGAAGAAGGCGAGAATGAACAGGATGATGCTAACGAGAACCAAAATGACAATGCTCAATGGCACCAAATGGATACGGGGGCTGATGACAATACTGCATGGATGTATCAAGGTTCTAAAGAAAATCAAGGTTGGAATTCATGGCAATCTCCAATGGAAACTGAAGTTGACCAAGGATGGGGTCAATGGCAATATAATAGTTGGACCAATCTTGGTTCCAACTATAGGCCATCAACTAACGGGGTGAACTACCAAGAGTCATATTACACTCCTCCTTCACCTCCGCGTCCTCAACAAAACAATGAAGATATTCTTGAACTTATGAGGACGATGCAACTTGATCAACAGCGGTTTGCCACAGCTCAAGAGGAACGGTTCAAGTCTTTACAAGAAGAAATTCAAACTCACGCCAACAAATTTGACTCGTTTGCCACAAATTTGACTGGAAGATTCAACACAATGGCCGAAACTTCTACTAATCAGCACCGTGCTCTTACAAACAGCTTCAACATTCTAAATCGCACCGTGTTGGAGATGACCGAGCAGTTGGATGTGCAACCTCCACCACCTCATCATCCTCAACAGTTTCGCGGAATAGGCCATTCATTTAGGGGGAGGAGGCCATAAGAATCTACATTGCATCTTGCATCATGTCTCTTCATGCTTTATTCTTGCTTTGTTTATGTTTATGACTCTTCTATGTTTCCGTTTGCTATATGCACTTTCTTTTAGTGACTTTGTATTGCTACTATTTTGGCTTCTCTATGTAGTGACAATCTTTATGTTCCTTAAGCATTATGGTTTGGTTTAAATAGTTTGTTTGTATTTATCATTATTATGTTCGTTAACTTGCATTATATGTGAATGTATGTTAATGATTATTCGTTGCAATTCGTTAAAAAAAAAATGCAGCTATTCTTGATACTTTCTCTTTCTCTCTTTTTGATGTTGTCAAAGGGGGAGAAGAAATGGGAAATAACAGGTATTAACAGGTATTAACAGGTATTGAGATGATCAAACAATAGTGGATGCATAAAGTCAGGGGGAGGATACTACCTCAGTTTGACCGTTTTGCCATCATCAAAAAGGGGGAGTATGTGAGGGAAGTCTCTCTCTATGTACTTGATTTTAATGATGTCAAAACTATCATGCTTTGCACATATATATTTCACATGAATGCACATTAGGTGTTCTAAGGATGTTTGATCATGTTGGCAATGTTCTAGGTGCATTAGATATGGTTAAATACCTTTAGGAAAGTCAAAAGTATGATTTTTACATGTTTGAATGGTGTGAGTCGACTCATGACCTTGTTCAGGTCGACTCATACATGTTGAATTTGTGTCTATTAAAACTGTGTGCTGCGGGTATGCTCAGGTCGACTCTTCAGGTCGACGCATACATCCTGCATTTGTGTATATCAAAAACTGAGTGTTATGAGTCGACGCATAGACCTGTTTAGGTCGACCGGTCGCTGTTTTGCACAAATTTTCTGCTGTGTTATTCACTCTAAAATTCTGTTTCTCTCATGTATTTCTTCTAGGATATTATATATATCATTTTTAGCTCTTTTTTAACTGCAACAAGAAACGTGAAAGATTTTATGCCATTTTCTCTCATCAATTTCATCTTCTTCCTTGAGCATTCAAACAACTACACATAACTAATTTTTGTTTGTTGTGTTCATTGATTTGAAGTGATAAGGTTCAGATTTCTGGAAGTGTTATCTTCATTTCTGAGTTGAGATTTGTGGTAGGTGTTTCTTGAATAAAACCTTAGGGTTTTCTCCTCCAAGAATCTAAGAGATTTTGGGGGTTTTTGCACAAGCCAATTCGTTCTACAAGGATTCAGCTGGGCGAAGGTAACCGAAGAGATCGGTTTAGTAGCTGCAATCAGAGGATCGTAGAAGAGTGGTTTGGGTTCGAATCTTTGGTGGATTGCAATTGATCGAGTGAAGGTAATCGAAGAAGAGTGTGTTCCTTCGGTTTAGTAGTGCGGGACGATAATTGGATCAACCATATTCGAAGCACTTGATTCATCTTGAATCAAGGGAAGAGAAGGCTCTACATCAACAATTCGAAGACGTTCGAAGATTTGATTGTTCATAGTTTTCTCTTGTATAAACGTACAATTGCAACGATAATATATATATCTCAATTCCATGTTAGGAATTGGGGGCAGAGGTACCCATAGCGAGGACGATTGGGGAACTGCCTAATCAAATTGCGTTTGTTCTCTTTCTCCTTCAACTCTTTATATTTTCTGCATTGTTTGAATTTGTCAAGTTTTCAATTTGTCTGAATTTCTGAGGTGTTGTAATCTAGAGCTGAAAAATCGTTTTTGTTAAAGTGATACAATTCTTTGAATTGTATCTAGGAGCAGCTTGAACTTACTAACCATAGAAATTCTGCACTTAGTGTGTTTGTACACACCAAGTGTTTGATAATTTGTCACAAAGCAAACTCAAACATTGTTTGTGTCTCATTGCTTATAGTTTGCCTCATTGTTTTGGTTTATACATAAACACGTTATAATTTGTTGATTGCGTTTGACTAGATTAACACAACTGAATTTTTCTCTTCCATACTCTTTCACAATATATTCGTGCATATCCGATCCTTTTTGGTAGAAGGTTCGTTGTAGACTTTTGATCCAGTGGTAGCTTCCGTTTAAACAATTTTTAAAACTGAACTTTGTAGTCCATTTGCGTGTAAAACTCGAAGGATCTATTCAACCCCCCCTTCTAGATCCATAGCCATAGTCTAACAAGTGGTATCACGAGCTCCGGTTTATTCTGGTGCTTCGGTAAAACTTCTTGGATCATGGCGAACGAACCTAAGGGGGCTTATAATAGAGCTCCAGTTTTTACAGGTGAAAACTACAGCTACTGGAAGGATTGTATGCGCGTTCATATTAATTCCTTAGATCGGAAGGTTTGGAACGTCATTTTAAACGGTCCCATGGCAATTACTATGACTAACGCGGAAGGCGTTGTCGTTCCTAAACCCGAAGCTCAATGGAATGAGGAGGACGAGAAAAAGTACAGTTATGATTGGAAGGCTCGCAATATGATCATCTCCTCCTTGGGAGTTGATGAGTATTATCGAGTCTCTCATTGTGAAACAGCCAAATCCATGTGGGATGCTTTACAAGTAGCCCACGAAGGCACGAATGATGTTAAGTTGGCTCGAATAAATACACTAACGCAAGAGTTCGATCTGTTTTACATGAAGCAAGGGGAAACCATTGCGGATATGCAAAAACGATTCACTCACATTATCAACAAATTGCATGTCCTTGGTAAACCAATTCCAAATGAGGTTTCTACTAATAAAATTCTGAGGTGTCTTAGCAGGGAATGGCAACCAAAGGTTACCGCTATCAAGGAGGCCAATGATCTTGCTACATTAGACCTCACCACACTCTTTGGTAAACTTGATGAGCATGAGCAAGTGCTCATTAGCTTGGATAAGTATGAAAAGAGTATAAAGAAAGAGAAGGCAAAAGATACGGAAAAGAAGTCGATAGCTCTTAAGGCTTCCTGTTCAAAGTCCACACATCAAGAGCAAAGTGATGATGAAGCCAAAGATGACAAGGATGAAGAATCCGGTGATGATATGAGCTTATTTGTGAAGAGATACAATAGATACATTCGAAAGAATGATATTCAGCACTCGGACAGAAATCTTGTCAAGTTCCGGAAGCAATCTAGAAGTGAAGGACATAAAAATGGCAAAGTAAAGGGGACGTGCTACAATTGTGGAAAATCCGGGCACTACAAGCCGGATTGTCCATCCCTAAAGAAAGACAAAGATAAGGACAAAGATAAGAGTCGCTCAAACAAAAAGTCAAACAAGTCTCGACGAGCATACATCGCTTGGGAAAGCGATAGCGAGTCGGAGAAAGATGACTCATCAAGTGACGAAAGTGAATCCGTCAACCTTTGTCTCATGGCACGTCACAACAAAGGAAAAGAGGTAAAACACTCTAAATATGAAAACTGTCAAAATATGTCTCATGCTGAATTGAAAAGAGCTTTTGACACATTACACCACGAAGCTAAGGAAGCATTTCAACGCTTAGCTTCGAATAAAAAGATTTTTTCCTATTTGGAGAAAAAGGTTTCCGATTCCCAAAAGGAATTGGAAGATCTTAAAAACTCTATGGTGAATGTATCAAAAACTAATATCGATAAGGATGAATATACATGGTTTGACCTTGGGGGCTGTGGTACTTGTCACATTTGGCAAAGAGAGGTGAGAACCCTCAAAGCCAAGTTGGACAAGGCTCTCAAGCCTAAGATTACGTTTGCTATTGATCGATCACATTATCGTGAAACAATGAATAATCCGTATCAAAAATACACGTATGTGATTCGAGATAGTGATAGCAAAGGTAAACTCCAAACAAATCGTGATTGCTTATATTGTTGTAAGCCAGGTCATACTATTGCTAAGTGCCGCTTTCGGAGATATCTTGTTCCAAAGGGCATTTATCAATGGTTGCCCAAAGGCAATCTTGGTTTCACTCACCCTAAAGGACCCAACGAGAATTGGGTACCTATTTTCCTTGATTGATTATGTAGGTACAAAGTCTTGAGAACACGAAAAGAATATGGGTTCTTGATAGTGGCTTCTCGAGACATATGACAGGAGACATATCTCTTTTCATCGACTTTGTGGCAAAGAAAAAGAGGTTTGTTACCTACGAAGACAACAACAGGGACAAATACTTGGCAAAGGTAGTGTAGGTAACCCCTCATATACTACTATCTCTATTATGCCTCTTGTGAAAGGTCTTAAACATATCCTTTTAAGCATTAGTCAACTATGTGACAAGAACTATAAAGTATCTTTTTCTAAGGATTGTTGCATAATTGAAAATAGTGATAAAAAGGATGTGCTTAAAGGCTTGAGGGTTTACGATAAGAGGTTACGTGTAGTTGAAGAGTCAGTTCATGTTTCTTTTGACGAGTCTTATCCGAGAAATGTCGGAGAAGGTAGTTCTTTTCATGGTGCAGGTGTACCTACTGAAGACATACTCAAGGACACTGATAAGGGAATTGATCAGCCTGAAGCAGTGCGTATTGAGGAGGAAAAGGATCACCAACCAGTGAAAAGTGAGGATGATCATCATGCTAAGAAAGATGAACTTCCTCCAGCTTGGAAGTCTTCAAAAGACCATCCAATTGACAACATTCTCGGTGATATCTCTAAGGGAGTAACTACTCGCTCTAAACTTTGTAACTTTTTTTATTACTCTGATTTTGTTTCCCAAGTTGAACCTAAAAGCTCTAAGGAAGCGTTACTCAATGAGCATTGGTTTCTATCAATGCAAGATGAACTAAATCAATTCAGGAGAAATGAGGTTTGGGACCTTGTCCCCCCTCCGCGAGATCATCGAGTAATCGGCACCCGATGGGTGTTTAGGAATAAACTTGATGAAAATGGAGTAATAACGCGTAACAAAGCGCGGCTGGTAGCGCAATGCTATAACCAAGAGGAAGGAATCGACTATAAGGAAACTTATGCGCCGGTTTCCCGACTCGAGGCTATACGCCTTCTACTTGCCTATGCTTGCACAAAGAACTTTAAACTATTCCAAATGGATGTTAAAAGTGCGTTCCTTAACGGATACATAAATGAAGAGGTTTATATAGCCCAACCTCCAGGTTTTGAATCACACGACTATCCTGATCATGTTTATAAACTTAAGCGAGCTTTGTACGGACTTAAACAGACCCCTAGGGCTTGGTATGAACGTCTAAGCAAATTTCTACTTGATCAAGGGTATTCAAGAGGGGAGGTTGACACAACTCTCTTCATTAAACGTCAAGGAAAACACTTAATTTTGGTACAAATTTATGTTGACGATATCATATTTGGGTCTACTAACATGACTTTGGTCAAGGAGTTTTCTAGGTTGATGCAGGGGGAGTTTGAAATGAGCATGATGGGGGAGCTCAACTATTTCCTCGGATTGCAAATCAAACAACTTGAAGAGGGCACATTCATGAGTCAAACGAAATATTGTCTTGAGGTACTAAAACGTTTTGATATGCTGAACTGCAAAGCAATAGATACTCTTATGCCTACAAGTGCTAATCTTGATCGCGACGAAAAGGGTAAGGATGTTGAGGTAAAGAAGTATCGAGGGAACTTGACATTCTCGATATCTCGGATCGTGTTTAATATTCCTTTAAGATAGTGATCTTCACATATATATACATGCTTGTTTATTCTTTCAAGTAACAATGCAAAGAAACATTTAGCTATATGTGAGGGCTCTCAACGTCAATAGTGATCAAGGTAATATCGTTCCTTTTCAAAAACCCTCTCTAATAAAATGTACCATGTTAAGTGATTACATTGATGTTTATTGCACATATTAAGCCCACTTTATCCATTTAGATGTTTGATGTTTGTGTTGGCTTTCTATTTATTTAATATCATGGCTTAAATAACACAAAAATATAATTTTTCAAAAATTTCACTGTTTGAGTCGACTCATAAATGCTTCAGGTCGACTCACTTTGGCTGCATTGTTTACGTGTTTAGTCGGGAACGCTCAGGTCGACTATTAGGTCGACTCGGAGCTTTTTTTTTCAAGATTATAGAAAAAGTTACAGTGTGCGTCGACGCACACAGACCTAGCGGTCGACCGCTCGCTGAAAAATTGCGAAATATTTCTTGAAGTCTTGTACGGTTTTGACCCATTTAATATCCTTTTATGCTTTTTCTGATTTTCTATGTGGCATTAACATAACATATCAAGTCATTATCTCATTTCCTCCTCTTCCCTAATTTCATCTCCACCGAAACCCTAACTCCATCAATCTCACCCAAAATTCTTGGGGTCTATAACTAGTTGGGAAATTCGTCACTATTCATCATCCTTAAACACCAATCATCAATGGCTTCACGGAGAATCACCCGTCAAAGAGTCACAAGGGAATCATCTGTTCAAGCGGGTCCTTCTCAACCACTTCTAGATCAACCGGTAACTCTTTCTTCTCTACTTTCTCCTGAGAATGCTGATTTATTTGAGAAAACAATGAAGAAAAGGTCTGTGGTCAAGCAATTTATGTATTATCGTCGTACGGTAGAACGCATGCACTTGGAAGAAGTCATGGATTTATTGGACTTTCAAAATTTAAATGGGTTTTTAGAATGTGATGTCAAATACAATGAGGATCTGGTAAGACTGTTCTATACTGGTCTAGTTGGAAAGTTTGATGATTTTATGTTCAATTGCAAACTAGGGAATAAGACCCTTACTATCCAAAACACCACTTGGCGAGATTTATTCCGTTTGTCTGTGACCAAGGAGAGTCATATCCAGCATATAAATGATACCAAGCATGTTAATGATTATGAGTATAAGACAGCCTTAAATTCTATGCTCAGAAGACCATATCCTGATGCAGTTGTGGCAATCAACCTTTTAGCATCAAAGCTGTGCCTCATTCACAGTACACAAACATCAACAACTCCTTCATCTAATCGCTGTAAGCGGTAAGCCTCTGGATCATCTACATCCATGCCACTGTCCCTCTTTTAGCATGAGAAATTCCTAAGGAAAGATGGCATTGCTCTACACTGAGTTAAAGTCTTCTCCTTCAGGTTAAAACCCTTTCTTCGGAAATTATGGCATTGCTCGGATCCGCGTATCCCAGTTAAAGTAATTCTCCTTCTCCCTCTTTAGAGATGACAAATTCTCTCTAAAGTCGAGGTCTTTCAGCTTCACATCTTGGGCTTTGAACAAGATACAAACCACTTTTCGCTTCACATCTTGGGCTTTGAACAAGACACCAAAAACCAATTTCCTCCCATAGAATAGGAGGAACTACGAACGCTCTGATTTCCCTGTTTCGGTAAACGGGAATACGTAGGCATAAGATCGAAAGAAAAGATCTTAGCGAGCGCAATCAACAAAAAACCCAAATCCCATATCTCAGTAAACCAAAAGCAGTAATTCAAAAACATCAGTCCTAATATCCTAATCCTTGTTCCCCGCCAGAAACCTTTGCCTAGATTAAAAGAAAGAAAACAGTATTGGTGAAAATACAAATAACCAGTACAAAGGCCCCCCCACATTGATAGCATCCGTAACCTAACAGACCGCTGTTTAAACTCAGTATGCAAAGCAGGGTTAATTGGAGACATCTATTTCCCTTCCTTATTCAGCTCACAATAGGATAAAAAATGAATCGACCTGTAGTTTTAAGCTCAAACAGCAGAGAGCGACCAGCACTTAAGAACCGCGTCCAAAATCGCTCGCTACACCTAACTCAAAAGTTTGAAGAGATCCAATCAGCTCATTAACCCTCATTTTACTGATGTCTTGAGCTTCTTCAACTGCAGTCACCTTCATCTTATATCTATTGGGAAGGGATCTAAGAATTTTCCTCACCAGCTTTTCTTCAGTCATTTTCTCTCCAAGAGCACTAGATGCATTGGACAGCTCAAGAATATTTATGTGAAAATCATGAATAGTTTCATCTTCCTTCATCTTTAGACTTTCAAACTTTGATGTCAGAAGTTGAAGTCTTGACATCATAACCTTTGAAGTTCCTTCATGAGTAGTCTTTAAAATGTCCCAAGCATCCTTTGCTACTTCACAAATGTTTACCAACCTGAAGATGTTTTTATCAATCCTATTAAAGATGGCATTCAAGGCCTTAGAATTGCCAAGTGCAAGCTCATCCTCTTCCTTGGTCCACTCTTCTTCAGGTTTCAGCTTGGTGTTTCCTTCTTTATCAGTAATAACAGGGTGCTTCCACTCTTTTAACACAGCCTTCCAAGCCCTGATGTCCAAGGACTTCAAAAAGGTAACCATCCTTGGTTTCCAATAATCATAATTAGAACCATCCAGAATAGGGGGTCTATTCACAAATCCACCAACTTCCTTATCCATCTTACCAGAAAGTATCAGCCCTAGATCTCACCCAGATGCAGAGCAGGATGCCTGCTCTGATACCAATTGAAATTCTGGTATCAGATGTGTGATGTTAAGTGTGATGTCACAACAACACAATCAGCTATATGAACAAGGTAAAAACAACAGTAAATAACACAAAGAATTGTTCACCCAGTTCGGTCTAACTACCTACGTCTGGGGGCTACCAAGCCAGAGAGGAAATTCACTATTTGTAGTATCAAATTACAGACTCAACAATCCCAGTTGACATCTACCCAACTTGATCACTACCGAATGACACTTCTACCTAAGAAACTACTTAGGTATGAGAAACCACTCACTCCCTAATTCACCACATTGATACAATCCAATGATTACACACTAATCACCTAACTTGATTCTGCTTAACAGCTTTGATCAAGAACAACACACTCTTGTTAAAAAGCTCTAGAGTGAATACACTTTTACAACTCAAAATAGTAACACCAATTCACACACGAATGGTTTAGAAAACACCCACGAAGATACAAATGACACTCAGTCTTTAGCTCCCTTTCTTCGTTATTTAACTTAGGGTTGAGGCTGCTTTAAATATGATTCTGACTTGGGCTTGGACCTGCTCCCAAGATTCTGATCTGATTTGTTTTTTTGAAATCAGAAATTAATGCAGATTTGATCTCCTAATTCTTTTCAAATCAGCCCTAATGTTGGTTACAGAATCTGCTCCATAATCTGCAAATATATCTGATTGCCAATATCTTCTCCAAGAAATTCACATCCAATCTCTCTAACAGATCTCCTCAAAACATCCTAACACACACAGCCCTAAAACATCACAAACTGATGTTCTGATGTTCTGGTATGGTGATGTCAAGACATCACTTATAACATCAGCATACAAAACCTCCAACCCTGCAACAGCTAATGATAAGAACCAATGTTATGACATCAACATTGTTCAACTTTGTTTTACCAAAATTCCAGCCAACACAAGAACTAACAATCCCTATTTTTCTTTTGTTAAACCTATGTTTCGGGCCTTAATCACAGTTTACCGTATTATCCTCAATTAATCCCTCAACATTATCGTCTTACCCTTAATGGTCTCCTAATTATTTAATTAACAATAATAATAATAATCTAAATAATATTCTAATTATTCAAATTATTCTGATATTATTATTAAAAAAATAATCAAATTAATTTACTAACTCTAAGGTCTTAAGGTTCCCTTAACCCAAGGATACCCCACAAATTTCATAATCCATCAACGTCACAAAGTACACCAAAACACCGAATAATCATAATAATTTAATAAATAAACATTATAATTATTTTTGGGGCGTTACAAAAATCATGTGGGACAGAGAGGAGGTTGAATGGTCAGCATCTGGATCCATAGGACAATCAAGAGGTATGTTATCCATTTGGGATAAGAAATCATTTCATTGTATGTTTAGTTTTTCTGGTTCTAGCTATCTTGGAGTATATGGATATTGTAGGGCCAGGGCGATATACATAGTGAACATATATTCTTCTTGTATATTGAGTGAAAAAAGGAAGTTATGGGAGAAACTTATTAAATTAAAATCAGAATTTCCAGAAGGAGATTGGATTGTAGGGGGAATTGTAATAATTATGAGATGGAGGAATTTGGGGTGTTCATTGAAGATATGAATCTTGTGGATCTACCTGTAGTAGGCAATAGATTTACGTGGTACAACTCAAATGGATCTTGCAATAGTAGATTAGATCGGTTTCTGATATCTGAGGCATTATGTTGGATCTGGAAAGCTGTTAATCAGAAGGTTGGTGATAGAGATGTATCAGACCATAGGCCGCTATCCCTGGTATTAAACGATAGGAATTGGGGGCCCAAACTATTCAGAACTATCAATGCTTGGTTTGATCACCCTGAATTCTTAAATTTTGTTAAGGAGGTTTGGTAATCTTGTCATGTTTCTGGAGATGCGTGTCATATACTTATACAAAAATTGAAGTTTCTCAAAACTAGACTGAAGTGGTGGAACGTAAATGTATTTGGAATATTGGATCTTCAAGTAGAAGAGGGGATTGAGAAACTTAACGGTTTGGAAGGAGAGATGGCTGACTAGGAAAATTATTATCCTCAGAGTAAATTGAAATATAAATGTGTTGCTATTGAGGAATTTTGGAGAAAGTTGCATCTCAAGGAAAGCCTGATATTCCAAAAATCAAGAACCAAGTGGATATTTGAAGGAGATAACAATTCAAAATTCTATCACTCAGTTATCAATTCCAGCAGAAGGGATAACTCAATTTCAGCCTTGAACATTGGCTTAAATGAGGAAGACAGCGTGGAGAAAGTAAATCAAGTGATTCGTGATCATTTTGATGAGAAATTCAAGAACAAGATATTTGAAGGATTTAACATGGACCTAAGTAACATGGAAAAACTCACTGAGGAGGACAATGCCATGCTGACAGAGCCTTTTTCTTCAGAGGATATCCTTGAGGCGATTAAGTCTTGTGATGGGAATAAAAGTCTTGGCCCTAAAGGTTTCAACTTGAAGTTTATAAAGAACACATGGGAGATTATAGGTGGAGACATCATCAATTGTATTACAGAGTTTCATGAAAAGGCAATTTTTCCTAAAACATTCTGCTCATCTTTTCTAATTCTTATTGCAAAGTCTGATAATCCTCAAGCCTTGAAGGAGTTTAGACCTATTGCTCTGATTGGATGCATTCACAAAATACTATCAAAAATCATGGTTGCAAGACTGAGTCGTGTGATAGGAAAATTGGTATCTCATTCCCAGACTGCATTTATACCAGGCAGACAGTTGCTAGATGGGGTACTGGTGACCAATGAAGTTCATGGCTATGTCATTAAGAAATAGAAAAGAGGTTACATGTTTAAGGTGGATTTTTCTCAAGCTTACGATTGTGTAAGCTGGAGTTTTATGTTCAAGGTGTTAGAAGCAATGCAGTTTTGTCCTCTATGGCAAAGTTGGATCAAAGGGTTAATTTGTAACAATTATGCTTCAGTTTTGGTTAATGGAAGCTCTTCTAAAGATTTCAAAATTAACAGGGGTCTTAAACAAGGTGACCCGTTATCTCCATTTCTTTTTGTCTTAGTCACGGAATGCTTGGCATTACTAATTAAGAAAGCAGAAGATTGTAACATCCTTAGTGGTTTAAAGATTGAAGGGGATACATCTATTAGTTTATTATAGTTTGCTGATGATACATTGATTATGTGTGATGAATCATGGTCCAACATATGGGCGATAAAAGCAGTTCTCAAAGGCCTGGAAATTATTTCTGGATTGAAGGTGAATTACAGCAAAAGCAAATTAATGGGACTGGGAATAGAGGGCAACAAGACTGAAGCTGCAGCAACCTTCTTGACTTGTAAAATTGGAAAGTCCCCCTTTAGACTTTTAGGACTGTCTGTAGGAGGGAGGCACAAAACTGCTACATTTTGGAAACCAGTCATTACATCTATTAAAGCTCGTCTATATTCTTGGAGGGGAAGGATGTTATCCATTGGAGGAAGGGTCACAATGATCAATTCAGTAATTGCCAATTTACCAATACACTTCTTATCATACTTCTTGGCACCGCTCAAAGTTGTGAGAGAGATCAAAGCAATTCAAAGAAGATTTTTATAGGCAGGTAGGTGGGGGGATAAGAGAAGCATAGCATGGGTGAAATGGTCACAAGTTTGTAAGTCAAGAAAGCAAGGGGGACTAGGTATAAAAGATGTGACGATTTTCAACAGAGCTCTAGTGGCAAAATGGATTTGGAGAGTGTATAATGAACCTACAGCAATTTGGAGTGATATTCTTAAGGCCAAGTATGGAGATGATGAATTCTATAATCTACTTCAAATACGGGATACAAGAAATTCAAGACAGTGCTCGAGGTGGTGGAACGATGTAGTCTGCCTGGCAAAGCCGTTAAATGATCAAGGAGTATTCAATATACTAACTTGGAAAGTGGGGAATGGTAGGAGTACATTATTTTGGCATGCTCGATGGATTGGAGGAACAACACTCAAAGTTCAATACCCTGATCTTTACAATTTGTCTCCTTCTCAGAAAATTTTAATTAGTGATTGCGGTGATTGGATATATAATAAATGGAAATGGGACCTGGTTGGTAAGAATGTACTATTGAATGATGAAGTTGATGGGACTGGTACAAAACTCATGCAGATTATGGAGGAAGTTTCATTGAAATATCAAGATGAAGATGTGATATTGTGGCCCAGGGATTGTGATAATAAATTCAGTGTGAAATTCTGTTATGAGGGACTGAATCAAAAGGAAGAGGAAGACATAGATGATAAGTTGATAGAAGCACTGAAAGTAATGTGGAATGCTAGGATTCCTCTTAAGATTAAGGTTTTCGGTTAGAGATTATTCTTTAATAGGCTTCTAACTCGAGAAAATCTTGTTAAGAGAGGTATTATAAATGATCCACATCAGATGGCTTGTGTATTCTGTTTTCAGGTGGACGAAGACATAACTCATATCTTCTTAACCTGTCCTAAGATCAATTTAGTTTGGAAGGAAATTGAGGCATGGTTGGGTGTCAAATATCATAGAGGATCCAATTGTATAGAAGATTTTCTAAGCTGGGCCAAAACTCCTAAATTTGGATTGTTGTTGAGATACATTTGGTTGGTTTCATGCTGGTGCATTTGGAGATTTAAGAATCAAGTAATATATAATGATTACATTGCAATACCTAAAGATATGTTCCAAGGGATAATGCTTTCTACTTGGAAATGGAGGATTTTGAATACAAAGAAGAAATTTCTTGGTAATTTTTATGATTGGCACAAGTGGCCATCAAATTTTTATTGAAAGTTCAAGAAGTATTGTGTTTGGTTAGACATTAACACTATTCTCAATGGTTCATATGTTGCTGTCAAATATGGTTAGCAGGTTTTTTGCATTTTGGAGTAGTTTTAGGATCATTCTTGGTTAGAATTCTACTTACTTTGTACCTTCATAATTGCAAGAATATGTTACTGTAGCATGACAGTTGTTGTATTTGGTTTGGGGTCATTACTTTGACCATTTTAATAGTGAGTATTAAAAAAAAAAATATCTCAATGTGATTCTTTAGTTAATAAAAACACACATTTTTGTAACAAACTTTAAATTTTTTTATAGAATTTAAACAACGGTTCACAATAATTAAATGAAGAACAAAACTAAAAATTCTATAAAAGAAACTATAAAAAAAATGTATCCTTAATATTTATATATCGCATTAATTTTATGCAGTTTAATTTAAATATATTTTGGATATCCAAATTATAAATTATACTTTTATTAAAATTATATAAATATTAATAAATAATATATTTGATATAATATATAACATATTGAATAATAAAAATTAAGATTACAAAGTTAGAATGATCAACTATTGTTAAAACAAATCAAACACTAAAAATAATATAAAATTAAACTAATAAGTAGTATTAAAAAATTAAATATCATCAAATAATAAATATCGATTTTAAAAAATTAATCTAAAATTCAATCTAAATCGAACGGTTTAAAAAAAAAATCCAAACACATTTAATAATAGTCAATTTTTTACTATTTTTAATTTTTTTAAATCGACTTAAAATTTAATTCAATTTGGATTTGAACACCTTTAATTCCTTCCACCTAATACTTATTGTGAAATGCATCAATTAGTCATTTCTAATTTGATTATAAAAGAAAAAACTACTAGCAATTAATAATACTTGTATTATTTTCCCTCAAATACCGGTATACATAGAAATTCCATCTATATCACCTCATTTGCAAAACTCTTACTCAAAGTCCAAGTTCATATACTGGTCAAGTGTATTTTATGTCCATTTCACATTTCAAATACAAACCAACTCAAAAATTTAAATTCTTACTCAAAGTTTAATTTTTTCAAAACCTTAATCCCTTGACTTGCTTAATCTTGATCTTATTCAGGAGGTGAAGAATTGGACCGAGGAGCTGCTCAAGAGCATTGAGATTAAGGAAAAAATTCTGATGCAAAAGTCCAAAGTCAACCGATTAAGGCATGGAGATGGCAACCATGCCTATTTCCATGTCATTGTGAAAGAGAAGAACAAATATAATGGAATGCACAGATTGGCGAATAATCAGGGGATAGGCTCGATGATGTTAATGATATTGAGCAGAAGGTTATTAATTTCTATAAAGAGCTAACAATCAAGCCCTCAGACATGTTGATATTGAGGCCTTGAGAAGTGGTTCCCAATTGAAGGATAGTTATAGAAACCAACTTATTCAACAAGTTACTGATTGAGAGATTTTGCAAAAAGAGGGCTGAGGCAAGGGGACCCCATTTCCCCTCTCCTCTTTGTTCTGATCATGGAGTATCTTAATAGATGCTTGGGGAGACTAAAAAATAAGCCAGATTTCAACTTCCATCCCAAGTGTGAGAGACTCAATTTGGTTAATATTTCCTTTGCTGATGATCTAATGATATTCACTAGAGGGGCCAGCATATTAGTCAAAATTATGATGGAAAAATTCAAGAAATTTTCTGCTGCAACAGGTCTTAAAGCCCACCCATCTAAGTGGAAAATTTACCTAGGTAGTGTGAAACATGAGTTTCAAGAGGAAATTCTCCAGAGCATTGGGTTTTCCCAAGGTACTCTTCCTTTCAAGTACCTAGGTGTGCCTCTGGCCAGTAGGAAAATTAGTGTTCATAAGTGTAAGCCTCTAATCAACCATAATCACCCATTGGTCTGCTAAGCTCCTAAGCTACACTAGTAGACTTCAGCTTACTAAGAGTGTGTTATTTTCAGTGTCTAATTATTGGATGCAGGTTTTTCCTATCCCTCACAAGGTGATTAGTGAAATAGAGGCTATTTGCAGAAGCCATTTGTGGAGTGGTTCAAACACTATCAGCAAAAGAGCTCCAATTTCATGGGAAAAAATTTGTGAACCCAAGAAAGCTGGAGGTTTGAATATAACAGTTAAAGAGTGGAATCAAGCCACTATTGGGAAGCTGCTTTGGAACATTCATACAAAGAAAGATAAGTTGTGGATTAGATGGGTGACCATGTATTACTTAAAAGGAGGGGCTGTGCTTGAATAGGAAATTCTAAAGACTTGCTCTTGGATGATTAAGAGGATTGTAAAGAGTAGAGAGAAGTTAGTATCACTAATTATTGGAATTCTATGCATCATGCTAAAAAGTATAAAACTGTTGCAATGTATAAAGATTTGCGTGGAAACAGTGATCTCGTTGTTTGGAAAAAGGTTTTGATGGATAATTATGCTAGACCCCATGCCAATTTCACTTTGTGGATGCTGATGAATGGTAGACTTCCTATCAAGGAAAGACTGAGAAAATTTGGCTTGAATGAGAGTGATAAGTGCCGGTTCTGTGATGCTGAGGAAACTTTGGATCATTTGTTTTTTTAATGTGCAGGTTTTTGCAAAGTTTGGCATCTGATCCTAGGAAAAATGAGCATTGCTCACAGACCGGCCAAATGGGACAATGAGCAAAATTGGTTGTATAGAGAAACTAGCAAGAAGGGTTGGAGAGTCAAAATTCTTAAGCGGCAACGGTTTATGAACTGTGGAGAAGTAGAAATAATAAGCTCTTCTACAATATGGACATGGATCTTATGATAGTAGATAACATTATTCATAAAATTGTAATTAGAGGTAGTATGCATAAAAGTATAGCTGAACATGTAATTAGGATATTTTCTTTTCAACATATTAGAATTTTGGACCACCGCATTAATTTAATTTCTCAGATCAAAACAATTATTATTGTAAGTTCTCTAATTAAATTTAAATATTTTAAATTACTTAATAATAATAGTAAGGATTTTTTTAACCCATGCAACATTGCATAGGATAAGGAGCAATTCATACTCCACTTTAGTGGAAATTTATTAATGATAATTTAGTGGTAATTTATTAGTGAATTATTTCTTTTAAAAAATAATGCATTTAGCATAATATTATTAACACTTTTAAATCATATATATTAGTAATAAAATGTCAGACTTAATAACTTTTGATATATATAATGATTGAATTGAAATACTATTCAAATTAGAGTAGGTTTGAGGCCCGGCCCTGTGCCTGTGCAACAAGTGCCACAGCACAGGGCCTCACAATTCCTTGGGCCTCATAATTTGTATATACTTTAGATGATTTATATATTTATTTATACAAAAAGTAAATATAGTGCTTGACATAATCACTATGTATTTGTTTGCAGAAAAGGTTGTGGGTTGGTTCTACTCCACCACTAAATTTCTTTTAATTATTATTTTTTTTAGATAACTTGTTCAGAAAAGATTACCACTTTAATCAATTGTAAAAAGATACATTATATTTTAAAAACTTCAAATATTTTAAGTGAAATATACACAATTATATAAAAAAAATTTAATACATTATTATATTTTATTATATAAGAATATATTAAACAGTAAATCAGTTTATTTTTAATTAAATAATTATGATTAAATTGATAGCAAATTAATAAATAAAATTATTAACAACTTGTTTTAGTCTAGTCTAATATAGTATCTATAAAACTTTATCATATTTCTTACTGATTTAGTTTTCTTCATGCCTAGTTTCTAATAAAATATTTATATTTTTTTTTTCTTTTAAATATTAATACCAAAGTTTTATATAAAAAATTATATTTGTAAATTGTACATATCAATACCAAAGTTTGTTTAAGTTTGTTAATGCAAATGCAATAGGTTCTTAGCACGGTGTATCTAAATTTTGATGATTTTATAAATATTAAAAGGGTTTAATTGTTATGCACTGATAATGTAAAAATATTTTACAATGTCATCCAATAGAAATATATCATTTTGTCATGTCATATAATAAATTTAAAATTTTCAGTATGACTTGATGGAATATATGGTCGTCATTGGTTGATAGTGTAAAAAAAATTTACACTGTCAGTGTATTACCTTTTTTTCCGTATTAAAATGTTTTCAAATTTAAAATTGTAAATATTTATATTTTGTATAAATATGAGTAGAAACATAATTATAATGTCTATGAGATCTAGAAAAAAAAACTCTTTAAATAGAAAAGTTATACAGACAGAAATAATGCAAATCATATTTATATTAAGAGATTAAGTACTATGCACTGACAGTGTAAAAAATTTTACACTGTCAATACATCACCATCATCTGTTTGCGTTACTTTACAGATTATGAAATTAAAAGTCAAACTTCTCTTTACATCCAACGATTATAATTAACTGACAGTGTAAAATCCTTTTACACTATCAGTGCATTTCAATTAAATCCTTATATCAAACAAATTTTTAAAACTTTTTTTAAATAATATTTTAACTAATTTTAATATTATTTATAATTTAAATATATGATAATTAAAAAAATATTTTATTTATTAGGGGCCTATTTAAAAATTTAGAACAGGGCCTATATATTATTTGGGCCGGCCCTGTTTGAGAACACTTGCCAAAACTGAAAAAAATTGATAGAATAAGAGGCAAATATAACTTAGAAACTTAGATAAATTATATATTTCAAAGTTGAATTCAAATAAAAATTATCGAACCTAAATTCAAACTAACACTAATAGGGGACTCTTTAGAAGATGGTTTTTTTCATTTTTTTTTGTTAATACAGTAAAGACAATGTTAATAGGGGGAGAGAAATAAAAATTACATTAGGGTGGTCTATTAAAGAATGGTTAATATGATAATTTATGTCGCAGAAAGTGGTGTATTAATTGTTCCTTATCCTATGCAATGTTGCATAGATTAGAAAAACCCTACTAGTAATAATTATTATTAATAGACATATTTTTTTATTTAATAAATGATAAATGTAGAAGTTTCTTAATTATTTAGTAAATGATTCACTGATAATACATAGAAATTTGATGGACCCCACTATCTTTATACATAGAAATTCCATCTATCTTCATTTGCAAAACTCTTACTCAAAATCCAAATTCATATAATAATTAGGTGTATTTTATGTCACCTTACATTTCAGTTACCAACCAACTCTTTTATCTTTTATTATCGTATTTATTGATTTGAACGTTAAAGTCATTATTAACCTATTAGAATTTTGGATCATACAATAGTGCATTAATTCAACGAAAATTTTATCCTATACCCTATCATTTATTCCTCTACCCCTACCTTATATTTTTTTACCAAAATATCCTTATATAAATAAATGTAAAATTTTCCCGATTTAATTCTTTGATTTGAAATTTAATATATAAATCTATCTTTAAACATTATTGATTAATATTCTCAACAAACATGGTAAGTATTATATACTTTCTAATAAATTGATTATGTTAAATATTAAAAAATTATTTCCAAATATATATATATATATATATATATATATATATATATATATATATATATATATATATATATATTATTTTAACATATTCTTTTTATAGATGTGTTCTAATGTGTTGTAGAAGTTAAAGTATTTAATTAAGATTTATTTTTATATTCACGTATAATTATTAAATAATTCATTTTATAAATTTTAGTAGGCTGAAAATAAAGAAATTTTTTTATAAAAAGGTGAACTATTGTATATTTAAAAAAATGCTCATTAGAATATTTTTTTTATAAACTTTTTTGGTTTATTTGACAATCTTATTTTATCTAATTCATTAAAATAATTTCTATATTTTAAATTCAAATAGTTTTGACATTTTTCTCACATTTTAAAATTAATGTTATGTCT
This sequence comes from Lathyrus tuberosus, assembly GCA_022829125.1. Classification (NCBI taxonomy): domain Eukaryota; kingdom Viridiplantae; phylum Streptophyta; class Magnoliopsida; order Fabales; family Fabaceae; genus Lathyrus; species Lathyrus tuberosus. Next base: position 8,845,041 of record JALAZF010000061.1, read on the forward strand.
ATTTTTTAATCACGTTTTATTTATTTCTTTTATATTTAAAATTCTTTGAATGTTGATAAACTTTATTATCATAATTTTTTAATGTATAATTTATAGTTTTTATCTTTAAAGTTATACAAAGATTATTATATGTTGATTTGTAATGTTTTACAAATGATATATGGTTAAAAATTGAATACATAATCGAGTTTAAGCAAAAATAAGAGACCGAGAACAAAATTATTTAAATTTTAAATAAAAAAACTAATTTAGTGAATAAGGTAAAAAAATAGAAGACAACCTTATAATTAAATACTTTGAATATTTATTTTATTGAATTATTTTTGCTCCGACGGAATAGAATTTCTCAATCTGCCATTGTGTGCACGTCAATTAAATTTTCGAATAGTATTAATAAAAGGAAAATTTTACTACAAAAAATATTCCGTGGGAGCAAAAACAATTCAATAAAAAAAATATTCAAAATATTTAATTATAATGTTGTCTCCTATTTTTTTACCTCATTCTTTAAATTAGTTTTTTTATTTAAAATTCAAATAATTTTGCTCTCAATCTCTTATTTTTGCTTAAAATCGATTATGTATTCAATTTTTAACCATATATTATTTGCAAAACATTACAAATCAACATATAATAATCTTTGTATAACTTTAAAGATAAAAATTATAAATTATACATTAAAAAATTATGAGAATGAAGTTTATCAACATTCAAAGAATTTTAAATATAAAATATATAAATTAAATGTCATTAAAAAAATAGACATAACATCAATTTTAAAATGTGAGAAAAATGTTAAAACTATTTGAATTTAAAATATAGAAATTATTTCTATGAATGAGATAAAATAAGATTGTCAAATAAACAAAAAAATTTAAAAATATATTCTAATGAGCATTTTTTTAAAATATACAATATTTCACCTTTTTTAAAAAAAAAAATTTATTTTCACCATTCTAAAATTTATAAAATAAATTATTTAATAATTATATGTGAGCATACAAATAAATCTTAATTAAATATTTTAACTTCTATAACACATTAGAGCACATCTATAAAAAGAATATGTTAAAATAAAAAATATATATATATTTGGAAATAATTTTTTAATATTTAACATAACCAATTTATTAGAAAGTATATAATACTTGCCATGTTTGTTGAGAATATTAATCAATAATGGTTTAAGATAGATTTATATATTAAATTCCGAATCAAATAATTAAATCTGGAAAATTTTACACTCATTTATATAAGGATATTTTAGTCCAAAAAAATAAAAGGTAGGGGTAGAGGAATAAATGATGGGGTATGAGGTAAAATTTTCTCCTAGTGATCACCTTGCTTGTACTGTTTTTTTTTTAATTAATAGGCTAAAATACAGTTTTGGTCCCCCTGTTTTTCAAAATTCACAGTTTAGGTCCCCTGTTTTTTTTTAACAGTTTTGGTCCCCCACCCCAATTTTGGCCCAAAAAAAAGTGATGAACAGTAACTTGTCCGTACATGTCCGTACATGAACAGTACACGTCCGTACATGAACAGTGAGGGGTGGGGGACCAAAACTGTTAAAAAAAAACTGGGGGACCAAAACTGTGAATTTTGAAAAACAGGGGGACCAAAACTGTATTTTAGCCTTTAATATATTCTTTTGATTCAAAAAAAAAATTTAGTTAAAAAATTAAAAAAAATAGTTTAGTTTAATTTAGTTTATATTGATATTAATTTAGTTCAAATGTTAATATTAATTTAGTTTAATTTATTAAAACATTAATATTCATTTATAAATAAAATATTAAAATAAAATTTAGTTTATTAAAACGTTTGAAATGTTGTAATTAAATAAATTTTAGATTAGTTTATATTAAATATTAAATATTAAATAAATAAACAAATCATAAATATTTTAACATGCATCTAAATTTAATTTAGTTTAGTTTATATTATATATATATATATATATATATATATATATGATACAAAACATAAACAATAAAAGCATAGTGGCATAGTGGTAAAAGGACTTTCATGCAAGCAAAAGGACATGGGTTCAACACTCCTTGGAAGCAAAATTTTTAGTTTTTGAAATTTAACAATCTAAACCACAACAATAAAATAATAATAAATAAGTCACGTGTGTAATTAAAATAAAAAAGCTAAAATATATAAAAAGCCAACAAAGCAGCCACGTCACATTAAAAGAATAAAAATTAAATAAAAAAGCCAACAAAGCAGCGTCAGGGTCTAAATTGAAAGAATCTTCAAATGGCAGGGACGGAATCTGTGTTTTTTTACAGGGTCCTTTTTCGAATTCGCCCCAAATGGCAGGGTCCAAAATGTGTATTAACCCTTTATTTTTATTTATTGATTTGTTTCAACGATAATTGATCGTTCTAACTTTCTAATCTTAATTTTTATTATACAATATGTTATATATTAGGCAAAATAACATTTTTCATCCCTTAACTTTACCCCAGGGTCCAGTTTGGTCCCTTAACTTTAAAAAGTGGCAAGTTCGTCCCTTAACTTTTAAAATGGTGTCAAAGTAGTCATTGTCGTTAGTTGGCTCAAACGTCTGTTTATTCTTGGTTACGTGGCAGCTGACATGGATTTGGAACATCATCTTCTTCTTTCTTGGTTCTGTTTGAATAAAGCCTCTGCACTGCATGTACTCGATGCATGTGTAAACAATTTTATACCAAAGATACAAATCAACTAAACTCATAAAATTATCATACAATATAAAAATCCTATGTATTATATCATGTGTGCAAGTTTGGGAACGAAAAACAATGGTTTTCCAACATGAGAATCGTGATCCTCTATTTCTCGGTTTGACTTCTTGTGCGAGAATATTCGTTAGATTTTCAATTTTCTTTCAGCAACTGTTTCTTACACTTACTGTTTCTTACACTTACCTTTACAGGAAGCTGCTGAGATTTCAATAGTAAGGATCGGTCAACAGGTGATAATAGCTGCCCATCTTTACCTTTTACATCTGACAGGGGAATGGTAGTTGGTATGTTAGAATATTTCTCTAGTTGAGATCATTTTTTTCTTTTCAGGGATGTTGTATTAGATGATTGTTATATCAATGGTTTTATCAAACAATCTAATGAATCATAATAAAAGTGCTTAATAACTTGAATTAGTACATTTTGCAATCTACTCTCTGTCCCTTAGCTGGTGGAGGGTCTTCTCTCTATGGCCATATTGATGCAAGATGAAAATGTGTTTTTGTTTGAAAACTTGTTGTGTTTGGTTTTATTGGTCTAAACTAATGTTCGTGGTAAAATTTGATATGCTGTTTTCATGATGTTTCTCCTTCATTATCTCTGCAGTCCACAAAAATTAATATACATAGACGCAATATAAAAAAGCCTTTTTCTATTGTGTGCTTTTTATTTTATGTATGTCAAATTCCTAGAACTTGTTGTTCTTGATGTCAATGAATTCCATGGAAGTTCCTCTGTTAGTTTTCACAACAACATTAAAAATTTATTAAGTATTATATTTTCACTATTACCATTTATGAAAAGTGTAAGATATTGACTTAGAAATGATGCACATATTAGTTATAGGGTATAATAAAGAAAAGTATACTGCATTAAAAATTAAAATTGACACTCATTTTATTTTATAATGTTGCTCATTGTGGAATGAAATGAGTTTATACTTCATATTATGTCATTAGAATGTGGGGTGATGAAGTAAACCATGGCACCCCACCACAATTCAAAAAGTCTCAAAAGTGAATATTACAGATCACCTTAACATATGATAATTGACGATGCCTACCTAACAAGCAAATGACTCTCTAGAAATTCATGTTTTCAACAGGTATTAGTCAAATACAATACAAGAGCCTCCACTACTTGATGAGACTCACTTCTTATCTCATTATAATCCAAGATTGGTTCATTATGTTGATAAATGATTAAGTCATTAACTTTGTTGATCATTCCCATCTTTCTTGACATCACCTTTTGCTTCTTGTTCTATGCTTGTGTTGCTGCAAATCTTGTTTCTCTTTACCAATTAGATCAATATTTTTTATATCATTATTGCTCTGCCTTTGTTCCCTTGATATATGCATAAATTGAACAACGTTGTTGCTGCGTCTTTCTTTCCTCGAGGGCTTCCGTTCTGGAGCAGTATTACTGCTTAATCCCACTTTCTCAACAAAAATATATCACAGTATTAATTGAAGTTGAATCGTTCCAACACGAGAGAAGGACAACTAAAAGTTTCTGCCAACAGTGTTGCACATAAAGTCCACCTGGAAATACGTGGCACCTGTTTTCAACCTTTGACTAACAGAACCAGACGGAAGGATAAGGGACGAAAAAGATTATTTTGCCTATATATTATATCAAATATATTATTTATTAATATTCATATAATTTTAACATAAATATAATTTATAATTTGGACATTAAAAAAATGATCTAATTTAAACGACATAATATTGGATCGAATTGGATTGGATTTTTTCAAGCCAATCATCTAAAATCGAATGGATAAAAAAATAAATTCATATTTAGATCTGAAAATTTTTTAGTTTTGTTCTTCATTTAATTATTATGAATACATGTTTAAAATCTATAAATTTTTTTCAAAGTTATTTTCAAAAATGTGTGTTTTTATTAACTAAAAAATCACATAGAAGATATATGAGATTTCATTTTTCACCAAATTAATTGAAATTTATTTGAAATAACCTTTTGAATAAATTATTAATCTAACTAAATATTTTTCAATAAATATCAATAAGAATGAATCATTTACTAAATTATTAGGAAACTTCTATATTTATCATTTATTAAGTAAAAAAGTACGTCTATTAGTAATAGTTATTACTATTATTATTAAGTAATTTAAAAGATTTAAATTTAATTAGAGAACCTACAATAATTGTTTAAATTTAATTAGAGAATTCTTCGATTAGAGAAGTTGAATTAATGTCGTATTGTGGTGGTCTAAAATTCTTAAAATGACTTTAACGTTCAAATCAATAAATAAGATAATACAAGATATGGATAAATATACTCCACCCCCTGCCAATGTAGTGAGTTTTGGTTTTATCCCCTGAAGTATTTTTGTTTTATCCCCCTCACCAAACCAAGATTCTATTTTCACTCCCCCTTGAATCCAATTTTTGCTGACTGTATCAAGAATTTAGTACATGTGTCATTTTTTGACTTGTTGACTGGATATATTAAATGCTGACTGTATAAATTTTAAATTAATTTTTTTTTAATTATCATTTTGGTATTAATTTTTTTTAATTTTCGTTTTGTTTTTAAATATTATATATTAATTTTTTTAATTTCTTATCTTTTAAATTAATTAATTAATTAAAATATAATTAAATTATATTGGACCTAATCATCCAACACACAAGTCCAATATTTGTTATAACCAAAGGAGTTTTCAAGTTATTATAACATGTGGGATTTTTGCTTTATATACACTTAAATGTTTATCTTCAAAAACGATGTGGGACTGTTTTTAAAACCCAAGCACAGTTATGCATTTGAGAGGAAGCAAAGTAAGAATATGAAACATCAAGTCTTGAGGGAGCAGCACCTCTGAAATCACTTTACATCTCTCACTACTATTTGAGTTAGAGTTTGAATCATAGTTGCTGCACTTGGAGTTTGAATCATCAGTAGATTTGAAAATCTGAAACTGCAAAAAAGCTCCCTCTTTCCCTTGCTCGTTGTCCTCCAAGTCTATAAAATTGAAAAAATAAACACAAAAGAATGGAAGCATCGAGGATTTGAAGTGATGTTTTAATAGAGCATTACTAAGTGATTTTGTTGAGATTTATTTGCTAGTGATTGATATGTGTAACACCCTGTATAATATTTATCTAGAATAATACCATACAAGTGTTTTATTTGGTACTGACACCATCATAAGTGCCTATTGGCATAATTCACATACTTGTCCATTTCTAAAGCATAAATACAACATATGGTACAAGTCATGGAAACTAGCCAAAACAATAAAAACTAAGATCATTATACAATATTCCTCATTGTACAAGAAAATAATAATACACAGCGGAATAAGCTCAACTAAGATTCTCTTGAAACATCCAAGCATAGCTCCACTTGTAAACCAAACCTGTGAATACCTCCTGAAAATAATCGACAATAGTGGGGTGAGATACATCAAATCTCAGTGAGTTCCCTATCTTATGGATTCTCTCGGCTTTACAAGGTTCTAGCCAAATCCTAACTCAAGTCAAGGGAAGGGAAATGACTTTGAGTTCACAATCTCACACTATATGGAAACATGTCATGAGTTCACCAACTCAAAATATCACTAATTGATAACCGTACCAAGGTATCCCTCTTGCTCGTCCGCTTCTACGTCTAGAAGTCGACCCGAGTCATGGATCCTTGTAGTTACTTGGCATACGAAATAGATTTGGAATTAAGGGACGCATTATCTCCTTAATTCGTCACTTCACATGGCCTCTCATGCCATCACAAGTCTCTACCCGTAGGTTCCATTCGTACTATAACATTGGGAATCAAACCTGCCAAGTAATCATGCCTGCACTTCAGAGGAGCTCGAGACTCATGAAGGCCTCTCTAGGGCAACTCAAAAGAAAATGGTTACGATTACGTGATCATATACACAAACATGATTGTATTCGACAATCACTAGGCCACATTAGCCTTTAGACCTCTCATGCCTTTAGGCCTCTTTTGCCTTTAACAATAAAACATAACAATTACACATGTTCCATACTAGTGTTTCACTCATTTCTATACCATTCGGTAATGGACACACGCCTCGGCCTCTCATGCACGAGCATTGTCATTTTGTTATCTACTCTAGGCCAGAACTCGTCAATGAATGCACGAGCGTCACCATCCAGAGTTTCTATCACAATTCTATTCACAACCTAGAATTATAACAATCTTAACTATGCCATTTGTTTTGGGGTAAAGTTTCCTCACTCTTCCTAATTCATTTTAAGCATGCATATTCTCTTATCATGTTAACATTAATATTAGGCAAAGCATATCACAAATTGCATAATAGAATCACATAACTACACATGATAGCATAACATGTCAAACATAATTAACATAGTAGTTCACACACATTTTCAAGGCATATAAGCCACTACTATCCTCTACCAAGCATCCTTGGTCAAATCATGGTCTCACATTACCATTTCACAACACTTCCCATAAAACATCACTTTCGGGTTTCCTCCGATTATTTAATCGGGCACTACAACTGACATTTTTCACCTCTATCAGATAAATTATTCTCCCAGATTTCTATCCGTATCAAGAACACTTAAATCGGATAAGCGGGTCACAAGTTATAGAATTTACAAGAAAATGGGAGCCTTTGCAAAAGTCCCAGGAGCGCCCGGCGCTCCAACCATCGCCCGACGGCATCCCCCTTCGCCTCTGCTTCACCCGGCAAAGCAGGGGTGTAAACACTGCTTCAAAAACTTGAAAGTTACAGGGGCGTTACATGCTGCGCCTCTTGGGCATCGCCCGGCGAAGCAGCGGCGCAACTCCTGCGTCGCCCGGCGCTCCAACCACCGCCCGACGCTTCGTATCAGATGCAGAATTTCTCTCAAATTCATCCTTTCCAAACCAAATCATTCCCAAACATCAAAACAAGTATCAATAATTGATCACATGCATTTTACGACTACACTACGCAATTTATATCGAATTTCACCCGTTAGATTTCATTTTCTCTCAAATCTAACCTAAGTTCTAAATGCTTAATTCTAGAACTTAGAGTTTCTAACTAGAACCCACCTGGTAATCGAAGAGGAGGTTGAAGAAGGTGATGAATACTGAAGATGATCCATGGCTTTTCTCTCTTCTTCCTCTTTCCCTCTTCTCTTCCTGTCTCTTCTTCTTCTTCTTACTAACTTCTTCTTTCCTTTTCTTTTTCTTTCTCTTTCTTAACAAATATATATATAAACCAATATTATACAATATAATCCAACAGGGTAAAATATCTCCAATTGATATTTATCGTCTCAACCCAATTGATCAATTATTAGAGTTACCTTAATATACTCTTTTGAACTAACAACTATTAATCTGTCTCTTTCATAAAATAATTGATCTCTTTAGAGTTCATCAGTTGCTCTATTGAACCCAATTGTCCATGAAATTCTGGTACCAGATATGTGATGTTACGTGTGATGTCACAACAACACACTCTGCAATGGACAAAGTAAAACAACAGAAAAGGCACAAAGAATTGTTCACCCACTTCACTTAAACAACTTACTCTGGGGGCTACCAAGCCAGGGATGAATTTCACTATCAGTAGAATTAATTTACAGACTCAACAACCAAGTTGACATCTCCTAAACTTAATTACTACTTAATAAACCTTCTACCTAAGAGACCACTTAGGTATGAGAACACTACTCAATCCCTAAATCACTTTAGTGATATAATTCAAAGATCACACACTTTGAAAAACACACCTTGATTCTGCTTCACAGCTTTGATCAAGAACAACTCAAAACAAGAACACCAATTCACACTAGAATGGTTTATAATACAAATATGAAGACACAAACGACTCTCAGTCTTTAGCACTCTTTCTTCGTTACTTTCTTCAAAGGATTGATGCACTTTATATAGCTATTTGATCTGGTCTTGGACTTGCTACAATATCTGACCTGATTTGTTATTTAAAACTGAATCTTCAACAGATTTTCTCTCTCAAAATCTTCTTAAATCTTCAGCCTTTAAACACTCCTACAAATCTGCATCAAATCTATTTGCAACAGAAAAGATCTCCTCCAAGATATTCGCATCCAATAAGTCTACCAGCTCTCCCAAATTCCAGCTAAAACGCTTAACCCTAAAAACATCTCAAACCTGATGTTTTAATGAACTGCATATCTGATGTCATGACATCGCATGTGACATCAGACTTCAAAACTTCAACAACTTAAACACCTAACATTATTCAATGTTAAGACTCAATGTTTAGACATCACCCATGTGACATCAACATTGAACACTTTGTTTTACCAAAATTATAGCCAATCCAAGAGCTAACAATCTCCCCCTTTGGCTAATTTTGGCTAAAACAATCTCTGCAACATCAGAGACTTCAGCAGTGGTTAAAAATGTTAAAATGTTAAAAACTCCTAGCTAGCAGCACTCCTTCAAAATGCTGCACAAACTCCATTAGCTCAGCAAAGGGTCAAGCTCCCCCTCAAAACCAAAATCAACCTCCAGCTGCACACAGCTGCACAAAGAATGAACTCCCCCTCAACTTCTGCAGCACATCAGAAACAGGATTCACAACAGTACAGCTTAGCTTGGCTAACTCTCCCCCTTTTTAGCCATAATTGGACAAACACTTACTAACTACCAGTTAGTCCTAATCTAGCTCTCATTGTCAGTCTAAAGTCAGCATAAAAAGTGCTTAAAAAGCCACAATATCCAAATTACATAATTCAGTGCAGAAACAAAACAACAAAACAAAAAAAAACTATTGTCTAGCAGAAACAACAAAGGAAATTTAATCTTCATCAGAGCTAGGTCCATCTTCATCATCCTCATCATCTTCCTCAGAATTGACATCTTCATGAACATCAGCATTATCATCTTGTTCCAAGGATTGAATCAGCTTCTCAATCTCATTTTTTCTAGTCATGCTGGTACTGATCACGACATCCAGATCCTTACAAGCAGCCTTCAATCCTGCAAGTAAATCAGCCTTGGTACTTTTCTTCTTGTTCCCAGCATCTGATGTTGAGACAATGTCTGGAACATGACTCCCAACAAACAATTTTGGATGCAGAGATAAAGTAGACTCCCTCTTGCAGGCTGTGTCTGAACTTGTCAATATGCCAGGATGTTGTTTCACTATTGCATCTGACATCTCACCAAATACTATGGCATCAACATAGATTTGAGCTATCATCAGTTTTCCTCCTTCCTCTTTAACAAACAAAGTCTTGTCAATCCCTCCTTTTCTGTAACTATTCACAACCAGGAATTCAGTAAGCCTTTCATACCAAGCTCTTGGTGCTTGCTTCAAACCATATAGAGCTTTCCTTAGTTTGTACACATGGTCAGGAAATGTTGGATTAATAAATCCTTTTGGTTGATCAACATACACCTCTTCATTTAAGTAACCATTCAAGAAGGCACTTTTAACATCCATCTGAAAAAGCTTGAATTTGAAATTACAAGCCACCCCTAAGAGAAATCTGATAGATTCCAGTCTTGCCACAGGAGCAAAGGTTTCATCATAATCAATTCCTTCAACCTGAGTGTATCCCTGAGCAACTAATCTGGCCTTGTTTCTGGTGACCACTCCTTGTTCATCAGATTTATTCTTGTAGATCCACTTGGTGTCAATCACATTAACTCCATCAGGCCTTGGTACAAGCTCCCATACTTCATTCCTCTTGAATTGCTCCAGCTCTTCATGCATTGCATTTATCCAAACCTCATCAGTCAATGCTTCCTTGACATTCTTTGGCTCAATTTTAGAGACAAAACATAAACTTGCTATAACATCTCTTGACCTAGTCCTCACTCCAGAATTTGGATCTCCTATAATAAGCTCCTTTGGATGGTCCTTCTGCACTCTGATAGAGGGATCTTTATGAGGTTGCTCAGTTTCAGGCTCAGCAGCAGCAACACTAGGAGTTGGACTTCTGTCTTCAGCTTCTGGTGTAACTTCACCAACTAATGTTCCAACATCATCTAGGACATCATCATCTTCCTGCTTATCATTGTCATCAATCACCACATTGATGGACTCCATCATCACCTTGGTTCTAGAGTTGAAAACTCTATATGCTCTGCTGTTAATAGAGTATCCCAAAAATATTCCTTCATCACTTTTGGAATCCAATTTTCTTCTCTGTTCTCTATCAGCCAGAATATAACATCTACTTCCAAAAACATGAAAGTATTTGACATTAGGTTTTATTCCCTTCCATAGTTCATACAGAGTGGATGAAGTGCCTCTTCTCAGGGTAACCTTGTTGTGAATGTAGCAGGCAGTATTCATGGCTTCAGCCCAGAAATGATAGGGAAGTTTCTTGGCATGGATCATAGCTCTAGCAGACTCTTGGATAGTTCTGTTCTTCCTCTCAACTACTCCATTTTGCTGAGGAGTAATAGGAGATGAAAACTCATGACTTATACCTTCAGCAGAGCAAAATTCTTCAAACTTGCTATTCTCAAACTCTCTTCCATGGTCACTCCTTATCCTGATAACATTACTCTCCTTTTCTCTTTGGAGTCTTTGACAAAGATGTTTAAAAACGTCAAACACCTCTGATTTGTCTTTGATGAAGCTCACCCAGGTGTACCTTGAATAGTCATCCACAACTACATATGCATATTTCTTTCCACCCAGACTTTCAACCTGCATAGGTCCCATCAAGTCTATATGCAGTAGTTCCAAGACCTTGGAGGTGGTGTCATGTTGAAGCTTCGGATGAGACATCTTTGTCTGCTTCCCTTTTTGACAGTCTCCACGCACTTTTCCTTCCTTAATATTAAGTTTGGGAATTCCTCTGACTGCTTCTGAGGAGATGATTCTCTTCATTCCCTTTAGGTGAAGAAGTCCCAACTTCTGATGCCAGATTTTGACATCATCTTTTTTAGCAAAAACACACGTGGAAGAATTTGAGTCTTGTGGCACCCAAAGATAGCAATTGTCCTTAGACCTGGCTCCCTTCATAATGACTTCTCCTTTATCATCTTTGACAATGCACTCAGACTTTGTAAAGTCTACTTTGAATCCTTGATCACAAAGTTGACTAATGCTAATCAAATTTGTTGTCAGTCTTTTAACAAGAAGAACATCCTCCAGTCTGGGAGCACCAACACAGTTTAGTTTACCAATCCCCTTGATCTCTCCTTTGACCCCATCACCAAATGTAACATAGCCTGAAGAATGAAGCTTCACATCTACCAACAGATTCTTTACTCCAGTCATGTCCCTTGAACACCCACTGTCAAAGTACCAATCTTCTTTGGTAGAAACCCTTAAAGAAGTGTGAGTTATCAAGCTGGTAACCTTAACTTTAGGGACCTATTGCTTCTTAGGCTTGGTAACCTGCCTTCCTTTATAACAGTTCTGTTTGGGAACAACCTGACGAGCCTTCTGTGGATATCCATGTAGCTTATAACAATAAGCCTTAATGTGTCTAAAACATCCACAATGGTGACATCTCCAGTGTCTGTATTTCTTCTTAGATGGAGTTCTGTCATGATGTTTTAACATATGTTTTAACATCATGGGTTCGGAGGTGATAACATCAATAGAACCTGCATCACTGGTGAATCCCAAACCACGTTTATCTGCAACCATCCTCCCAATACTAAGAATGTTGTCTAACGCATCAGTACCATTATTCAACATTCTGATAGTTTTGGTCATAGAGTCTGTCGTGGTGAAAATTAGATACCATAGTTATTTGTTAACTAGGATCGCATTTTTTAATGTCACCACCGGTCTTTGATTTTATCCAAGGGAAGGAAAAACCGAATTCCCACAATGCAATGCAAATGCACTTAAGATTCTAAGTTCGGGGGTTGGTTATACCTAGGGAAGGTGTTAGCATCCTAGATATCCGTAGTACTCTACAGGAACCTCTTGATTAATTATTCTCTTTATGTTATTTGTTATCTGTTTTCGCTAAGGGTTTAAGGGTAGGAAAAGAAGATGAGTCATCATCTTAAGAAAGACCACCACACTTTTGAAAATGTTTGAATTTTTGTGGGGTATGGGATTGTATGTCCCTTTCTTTGAGATGATTAACATCTAATTCCCTTGTGTGGAGAATTAGGTGGGCTAAAGTTAGATTAAAAATCAAAATTAAAGGGGGCGCCCTCTTTCTCTCTCGTCATCCTCTTTCATTTCTCTCGTAAGGGGAAAAAGAACCCTAAACGAATTTCGCCGCCACCCTCTCAAACCTCTCTCGATCTCTCATCTCTCCGGCAACCTGCAAAAAAACAATCAAACAATCAAATAACCCCACCCCACACAGCCCTAATACCCCGATTTCACTATATATGGATGATCTACATATTACAAGAGATTCTAAAACGAAAGCAAAAAGAAATGGTGGCGGAACGGCGATAATGGCTCCGGAGGCCTCGTCGAGGGAAGTTTTCCTTCTCTTCTTCTTTACCTTTGTGCGATTTGTTGAAAACTTTGTGTCGTTTTCCGCTTCCTTCCTTCTCTGATGCGTCTGCTATTGATGCCTGCCTGTTGATGTGATTTCGTGAGATGATGATGATCCACAATTTTCTGAGTCTCTATGCTTTATGTGGGTTTGGAAACGATGATTTTTTTTTCCTATTGTGGGTTTCATCTGATTTTTGGTTTGGTAATGGATTCGAGAGGATTTTGGGTATTGCGTATGGGATGGTAGAGTGACTTCTCGGTTGATTTTTTTTCCCCTTTTTGATGGAATATGAGTCCCTTTATATAGGCCAATGATGAGATACGAATTTTTTCTCTTAAATATTGATTGATTTTTTTGTTTAAATGCTGATTTGATCTGGGTTAATTTGGAAGGTTTTTTTAGAAGTCTTGAATTTGATTGATACGCTTTGATTTGGGACAGAAGCTGACCGTTGCCCTATTTGAATCTGGTCCTTTTTGTGTGATTTGTCCATTTCATTTTTGGAAGGTTATGATGGTGGTATCCTTGTGATATTGCCCATAATTCCAAATTGAAAATGATGAAACCTTTTCCGATTCTAAAATCTGAGGCCTTAAACTTTTACGATTTTGGAAAGGAATATGTTGGGAAACCGATTTTGAAAATAATTGGAGTTATTGACATTTTCTGATTTGATTGGTTCCTTCTTGAATGCTTGATTGTGTTTACGGATATGGAAAACAAAACTTGCCATAATCCACTTCTATTTCAAATCAACGGTTATTATGTCGTCTTGGCAAAGTAATCAAAATATTTTGATGCTATGATTCTACCGAACGGGCTTGTTCTCTTTAATTTGGAAATGTTTGGGCGTGTTTGTTTTTTCTTTTCTTTGACTGTGATACTAGAAGACTTCCATAAAACTTTTTTCAATTCGTCAGGTTGATTCCAAAGCTGGGCGAGCTAGAGGATTTGAGGTCATGAATGGAGCTGCTGTGGTGATTAGGATGCTTAAGCTTCGCAGAAAGTTGAGTGATCAAAACTGGTATGCAACAATATTTTGAATTCATGGATGTTAGTAATTCTTTTAATTGTTCACAACTTGCCTAATAGTTCCCATCGCGTGTTTATTACTGCTGCAGATTTTATGGTATTGCTACGAGGTGCGATCGCTTGCAAATTACTTTGGCTGATGAGTGTTACGCGACTAGCAGGTTGAACCCGTTGTTTGTCAAGTTTAACGAATTCCAACAATGCTTGATCCGGACGGATGGCCGAGATGAATAGATTGGATTGTAAGTTATGGGTACGGAGTTGTTGTTATTTTGATACAAACCTGCTGTTCCACACTTGAATTCCCTTTAATTTCTCCTAATAAAGCTTTAAGACTGATGCATACTTACACACGAGTTTCTAATGGATTCAGAAGCAATACAATGTTGACTTGCTTGTCCTATTTCAGAAGGATTTGACTGTCGTCACTCTCAATGGCAGCACAAAGGCATTCTGGTGTCACCAAGGGGGATGGGGGGTGCTCTCATGTAACGCTCCTGGCCTCTTTTTCCACGGCTGTAAGATCTGCAATGGAGTTAGTTCTCTTGAACTTGGTACTCCTTAGAATAGTGTGCACTTTGAATTTGTGACTCTAAAATTTGATGATGGTATTTCTCTTTTTTGCATTCACTTGCAGGTGCTCAGCAATTGTTTGGGAAACATTTCGTTCCAAGTTGGTTGCAGGTTCCTTTTGGAATTACTTGCTCAAACGCATTGCCGAGGTCTTATCTTATGAGGTGGACGTGCACTATTGAAGTGGTAAAGGACAAATGTGATTCCGGGCTGCATATATTTGTAGCACGACCATAACCACATCCTAAAGTAGAGAAAGAGACCTGGGTAGTCTGATGCCTATGCGAGCCGTGAGTTAAAGTTACAAGTCTGCGACCTGGTTGGAGTCTCGTTTCCAGCTGAAATAGCAAGTTTAATTCTCGAAGGTGGCAAGATCAATGGCTTCGATATCATGGTATGTTCTTGCTAATTTATCCAATTTTCTCTTTCGTATACACGGCCCGACATTCATCTTCTGTCCAACGGGCTATGTCGTGTTCAATGAATGAATATTGATGATGATAGTATAATTGGTGATGACCTTTCAAAATTCTAAGTTTCGCACCTGTTGGTAATAACCTGGTTTTGCTTTGTAGGAACGAAGAGGGAAACATGGACATGGCAATGAGCTTAGGGCTTAGACTCAAGAAAAAAAGTGATGTCTTCAGCCTAAAATTTTTGAGAAGTTTCAGGTTCGAGGGATTTCCAAATGTGTTTTAGCACGTATCACAACATGAAAGATATCTTCTCCAAGTGAGAGCTCTAAAGGTCATCCAACTCAATGAAGCCCAGGTCAGAACCTGGTCTATCGCTTTTCTTCCTACTGATTCAGGTACCTTCATGCTCTTTCTCAACAAGCTTGAAGTTCTTTGTATTCCTAATGGAACTTTGTTGAATTCGAATGCACGCAAAACTTATGTCTGTTTTGCTTAAATCTCCTTTCTTTTTCAGGTTCAAATTTTCACATTCTAGCTCAGAGTACCTTGTGGCGAATGACGGAACGTGTATTCCAAAAGGAGATTAATCGTATCGTTAGCGTGTGAATAGCCGTGGGCATCAAAACTTAGTTCCATAGAGTTTCACTTTCAACTGTGTTAGTTTTTTTTACTCGGTGTAAAATCTTAATTTTATGGCACATGTAAACACAATTTCATGACTGTCCATTATTTAGGAACAGTTTGCCAATGTTGGTGTAAGCTATTTTCAATATAATAGTCTTGCAATGGACACATTCCTTTGCTGATGTGGCAGTTCTTGTATTTGTCATGTTTGGAAACCTTTGACGTCATAAAAAAGAAAGGGATAGCAGCCCAGAATTGAATGGTATGAACTTTATGGTGACGATTAGAACTTTAACACCCTCCCATTGAATTGCGTGAGAAACCAAGAAACGGAAACCTCTTTCCTTTATAACTTCTGAATTCCAACTTGGATTTGCACCAAACTTCTCTTGTGAACTTGAAATCCTTGACATTAAAATATGGACTCCTTAATTGTACTTCTTTGTAATACAATTACAAATCCCAATTTAACTCAATTTTCAAACTTTGCACTTGGTAATGGCTTAGAATTTAAATAAATTTCGTGCCAAATGTATTGTTTTCTAGTTCTTCCCAAATACTTTGAACCCTTTGGATTTGAAAAGAACTACTCTTGAATTTGGCGATGTTCACACAAATTCAAAGCCAAATGAACTCACTAGTATTAATCTTTCACGTGGACCAATGCATTAAGGAGTCTTCTAGGAACAGGGACACAACTTGGGGTACAACCTTTCCTCCGTCTCTACGAGAATTCAACCGATTGAGAATATCAGAATCATCACCAGCACGTACACAGAGAAACTTCTGCAGCAGCACCTGCCTTCACAAATGAAATACAGACAAATATCTAGATAAAACGATTAGTTATGCACGAAATAATGACCTAAAATGTTATGCAAAAAAATGAGGTGGGGATCTTAGGGTCAAAAATTAGGGTGCGACAGATGCCCCTATTTAAGTTTCTCCTATTCGGAGATATGGAGATTGAAATCTTCGTCTCGACGAGATAGGAGAGACTTAAATACAAACATGCACAAAATTTTTGGCCCTAAGATGCCGCCAAATGCACATGATATGATATGCTATGCAAGACAAGGAATCTGTGAGGGGTAATGTCACAGGGGATAACCGATGTTGAAACACAAAGAAAGAAAGACCCGACGAGGACGACTCAGCGAGACAAGACTCCACGAGGAAAGATCTAACACCACTAGGGGAAGAGATTACTAACTGACAATCACAAGGCAGCTAAGCACATGGCAAGAATCTTGAAAGGAACAGGATAACTTACTACCAACGGCTGGTAGCCTAAGCCAAGGTATCCAGTTGCAATAAAAGGGCGCATATCACCTACTATCACACAGGATAACCTAAGCAGAGGTAATAAACTGGGGAGGAAAGATCACCTACTACCAAACACGGTAGCCTAAGCATAGGTGTTCGACCCAAAAGAAGGTGTGTTACCTACTATCAAACATATGATAGCCTAAGCGAGGTAGACACAAAAGGAAAGATGACCTACTACCACCACGGTAGCCTAAGCGAGGCATCTGATCAAAATACAGACCTATTACCTACTATCACACGATAGCCTAAGCAGAGGTAATAAACTGAAGAAGAAGGATCACCTACTGCCAACTTATGGCAACCTGAGCAAAGGCGTCCGACCAAAAAAGGGTGTGTCACCTACTATCAAGCATATGATAGCCTAAGCCAGGTAAACACAAGAAGGAAAGATGACCTACTACCACCACGGTAGCCTAAGCGAGGCATCTGACCAAAAATAGGGTGTGTTACCTACTATCAAGCATATGATAGCCTAAGCCAGGTAAACACAAGAAGGAAAGATGACCTACTACCACCACGGTAGCCTAAGCGAGGCATCTGACCAAAAACAGGGTGTGTTATCTACTATCAAGCATATGATAGCCTAAGCCAGGTAACCACAAGAGGGAAAGATGACCTACTACCACCACGGTAGCCTAAGCGAGGCATCTGACCCAAAATGCAGACGTATTACCTACTATCCCACGATAGCCTAAGCCAGGTAATAGGCTGGAGTAAGCTTCGACGATCAAGATGATGATTCAGCTTCCTTAAATGTTCCGTTTAGGATGAGTAAATACCTTCCCACGCCCCAAGGTTGTATGCCACGGGCAAGTCTTGAAAATAAGTGTTGTGAGGTTGTCTGCCTCGAACAAAGTCTTGAATTTCCCACCCTCTTCAAAGAGATATCATCTGGCGGGAATAACTTGAATAGTGGATTCACTGGAGATAACCATTGTAGAGCAATATTGTTGTAGTTGAGATTTTAGTGAAGTAGATGGAATTCTTGCAACGAGAATTCTCAAATAAAGAGAATGCCTGTAAAGTCTTTAATAAGTTTCCCGGACGGATTTCCGGCGAGATAACATCTGTCAGAGAATAAATGTAAAATCTTGATAACTTGCTGGGGATAGACAAACTGTCTTGGGGAGACTGCCATTTGTCGTAGAAATCTTGATAAACAAACTGCTCAAATAAAGAGCTGCTACTTGTTGTCTGGGTGTAACTCCCTTGAAAATGTAGTAATCAATGTTGGAGAAATCATTCATGTCTTCCATAGAGATCTTCAAGTAAACTCTTCTTAGGGAGACAAAGTGCAAAATAAATGCACGCTTAGTCCAGGCTTAATATCTCAGAAATATCAAAAATTGTGATTGTCAGGGACCAAAGTTCAATCCAGGAAATAGCTGGAGAGAAACGGTCAAACAAAGACTCCATCCATTGAGGATTGAGCTCAACGGGTTTATCTTTATCCAAAAATGGAAAAGAAAACTAAAGCAACCATCTTCCACGAGGATCGAGCTCAATGGGGAATTAGGAAATATGTGCTTTTTCTGCCTAGGGCTGACGACTCTACTTGGAGGGAGCAGACAAACCCAGATCACTTGGGGATAACCACGACCAAAGTGAAAGAACCAAACAACACAAAAGATGCAAGATGCGAAAATGCACAGATGCCATGAATCTACATGCAAGGATGCCATGCTATGCTTATGCTTATGCTGACAAAACAGCGACGAGAAAAATAATAATAATAATAAACAAGCATCTCGATACAAATACTCGGCCAATCTTTGCAATATAAGAAGCATCACTGGGGATGAAAAGAGATCCATATATGAGGACGCAGTCCTACTTTAAAGCTCCAAATCTCTCTGGGGAAAATAGAGCACTCCGCCTAGGATGAACATCGTGTCTTCACTCAGGATTGTCAAGATGATCCTGGATTCCGCTGGGGGATGAGAAAGATTCACTGGGAACGAATCAAACTCATGATCGAAAAGACTTCATGGGGATAAAATAAATATCCACTATGAACTAAAGTAGTCCTGAATGAAGGTCGCAACTGGATAAAATAATATCCATTTCATCGGGGAAGCTTGGATCAATAGTAGTTGAAAATGTCGGAGATAAAACTTAGAGAGGATGAAATAAACATCCGCCTTCACTGGTGAAGATTGAGGTAGTCTAATGAGGAGTGAAATAAACACCCGCTTCGCTGGGGGAGGTCGAAACCGAAGAAGTTCACCGGGGATAGTCGTGATTACCTGGAGTGAAACTTACTGGGGAGTTGCTACATTACCCGGGATAGAAACTCCTTGAGACATGGATGAATAAAGTCGTGAGACTGATGTAACTCTATATCGATAACCTGCATAGTAGTCGTCATTTTGAACAACAATTGTTGTGAATGGATGAAAAGTAATCTTCGATTCTCAAATGCCCCAGATCACATGGTTTATGAGAAAAAGTCATTCCAAGAGGATTTTACAGAAAAAAATGGCGTCCAACTGTCCCAATGTTTTCAAACTCTTGGAGAGATTGTCGAATATCGACGTAACTGGCCTGGATTGACTGTGTTCTGTAACTGATCCTTCAAATTCTTTGAGGGATTTACCAAATCTCGACGTAACTGCCCCAGGCTGATGGTATTCTGAGTCTTCAAACTTGTTATTCAAACTGTGGAGAGATTTGCCAAATCTCGACGTAACTGCCCCAGATTGACGGTGTTCTATATAACCGAGTCTTCATACTCTTTGAGAGATTTATCAAATCTCGACGTAACTGCCCCAGACTGACGGCGTTCTGAGTCTTCAAACTTTGTTCCTTGAGATCAGACGGTGGAAGAAGCAGCTGGGAAATAACTTACCCCCTGCTCAGCAAGGTCTTCAGGTGACGTGCCCCTGGATACTATCACCTCCTTGAACCAGCACTTAATTTTAGCTTATCATTTCCATACGTATGCTAATTTCTACGATGTCAAGCAATGTTAGCAAGCAGAAAATGTTAATTCTGAAACAGGTAATGCAACGTATATTTGTCTTGAAGTTTTATTTAAAATATTTTTGGTGGTCGAATTACCGATTTTATAATGCCAACACGAACTTGAGCATAGCTCATTGGAGTCAGGGAACGATATCTCAATGAGTATGCTTTCGAAACAAACCCTGCTTCAATTAGGACTTTTGAGGGTTGTATCATGGATTGGTTCACGATTTAAGAAACAAAGGATATAAGGCTCAAAGTGTGTTTATGCCCACCCAAACTTCGTGATATTTACTCCTTTTTTGAAGATTACCCTGCCCCAGGTGAAGAATGAGGGTTTTTTGATTTGAAGAAGAAAACTACTACTTCAAAGGCTCAAAAGGGTTAACGAGGGTTTATCACCTTATATCTCCGGTGTTTAGGATTTTGAAACAATGTCTTATATCACTAGCAGAGTTTTATTCAAAAGCATACAACAAGAGATATTCTGTTTGATTTCGTCATCCTCCACTCAATTCTCTGCCAAAGCAAGAGATTGGGCAACATTGGCATTATAAAATAAAAACATTTTAAGAAGAGTGAAACGAATGGATTTCTTCAAGATAAACATTGTTCATTACATCAATCATTCAAAATAACAAGTTCTTACACGCAAATAACAAATGCATTAACAAATAAAAAGCATCACACACGAAAAGTAGTAAATTAACTAAAGCTTTGAGGAGTTCGTCTTGGTCTGAGCTTATGGCTTTCACATTAGGTCTAGAGTCTCAAAAAACAAGACACCACTTCGCATTAGCCTTTGTACTTCATGTTTCAAAGGAAAACAATTTTCGATATCGTGTCTGGGCGCACCTCGATGGAAAGCACAACGAGCTTCAGGCTTATACCACCACGGGAGAATCTTTGGGATGGGTGGCGGAGCTCGTGTCTGTACCAGATTCCTTTGTATCAAGTGTGGATACAATTTCGCATAGGTCATCGAAATCGGTTCAAATTGCCTTTGAACGCGGTTTTGATTGTTGAATGATAGACGAGCCTGTGGTTGATAAGCAGGAGCGTTGGTGACATGAGATGTAGCAGCAATGTGTTGAGGTCGTTGATACCTTCTTCTAGATCGGTCGTGATGCACAACACTTACTTCTTGCTCCTTCCTTTTGAGCAAACCTTCTCTAGGATCCTTAGAGCTGTTAGGAATGTTACCGGGAACCGTAAAAATGGGTATTGGCGTGACATCAGAAATCCTGGTCTTTTGAAACGGAGTCTGAGAAATATGAGGAGAAGGTTGACTTCGGGCAACAATCAGAGTTTCAACCAAAGCAGAGAGCCTCTCCACACCAGCTCTCAAAGTAGTCACTTCCTTGCGGAGTTCGCGATTTTCCTGCTCAATGTTGTCCATCCTTCCTTTTCGATTGGCCTTTGTATTGTATCGAAGATGTTTGACAGAGAAGAGAAACACGGATGAGAACCTGGAATGCAAAGGAATGCAAATGCAAATGCGAAAGGTGCGTATGATGCAACATGCACTTCAAAGAACTCAAAACCGTATTTTAAATATCGTAATTGGAAATTTATTTTATTAAAATTTTAAACTTTCGTAACAACGATACACCTTCAGCGCTTTATTATAATAAACAAACAGAATATAAAAAGGGAACTAGGGCTTTGATCCACTGGATGATGCTCCTTTCCTTTCACTGAGTTCTTCCATCAGCTTGTCAATCCTTTCCTGCAATATAAACTTGTCCAGTGTCAGATTTTCTACTTCTGCTTTCAACCTTGAAACTTCATTTGATTCCACTACGGGAGGCTTGGGTCGAGGATACGGCGTTGTCAGAACGGGAGCTCGTTTGCGTGACCACTCCAGGTAAGATTCTGTGACCGTACAGTTAGGGTTTGTTTTCGCAGTCGTCCCTTGTCTGTTGATGCAACGCCAAGCAAACGTGATCTGAATCTTCAGCTGAAGGTCCTCTCCATCATAGAGGAAGATCCTTTTCAGGTTCTCTGGATCAGGTATTTCATTCATCGGATGTCCAAGCTGGCGACGGGCGAGAATAGGATTGTAACTAGTGCATCCTTTTGTGCTAAGGAGAGGCACATTGGGGAAATCTCCACAGCTGTGAATCATGGGAGTTCCTCCGTACATTGGATCATGCCAAACGATGTCCGAGTGAGTGAGAACCATGAGTTTAACGGGCCATTCAGAAGCATCTTTCACATCCCAAAAGGCTGCGGACCTCGGTAGGTGCGAAATAAACCACCTATAAAGGATAGCAGTGCAGCACACAATCTGACCTTCTCCTTTCAGAATCTTTGAATGAATCGAATGGTATGCATCGACCAACAGTGTTGGAACGGGATTCTTGAGCATGAAGATCCTGATCGCGTGGACATCGATGAAATTCTCAACATTTGGAAACAAGAACAAACCATAAGCCAGCAATGTGAAAAGATTCTCGAAATCCCTGGTTCTTCCTTTGTCGGCAAATTCTTGAGCTTTCTCGAATAAGAACTGAGCAGGCAAACCCTCGATTCCTCCTCTGAATGTCATGTGAGTCTGGATCTCCAACAGCTTGATGCGGGTCACCCTTGCGATGTCTTCCTGACTGGGTCTTCCTTCTCCAACATGGAATGGAGGTGAGTCTTTGACGGGGATTCCCAATAGAGCGGAATATTCTTCCAATGTGGGCATCAACTGGAAATCTTGAAAGATAAAGCAATGATAGATTACATGATAGAGTTGAACCAGCGTCTCCAATAAACCAACAGCTACTCGGACCTGCAATAAAGAGAGGATATGTCCATGCTTTGCATCGAAGGCTTCCGGATTCTTTATCTGACCTCCTAGTTCCCTTAATTGTTCCACATTAAAGATCCTGAAGGTGTATGGCAAAGTTCCTTTCCTTCCAAAATCCATTTCACGATATCTAAATAAACAACCTTTAAGTTCTTTGAAGAAAAAAAAAAGAAAATGAGAATGCGAATGTAGATGATATGCAAAAGTTTCATGGAATTTGACTATTTATAATCATTGCGGGATGTCGAAAAAACGCATTTTAATAATCATAAAATCAGTTACAAGAGAAATTAATGTCTGGGATACCGAAAGATGAAACCGTTAACAAAATTCAAAGACAGCACACTTTTAAGAATCATAACAGAAAAGCTAAATAAAAGCTAATGAAGAAAGATCTAAGGAGATTCTCCAAAAAGTCTTGTCTTGAGCTTCTTGATTTCCTCTTCCTTCTGGCTATTTTCCAAGACGAGCCTGTTGACGATCGAATTTTGATGTGTTGACTCTTCTCATGCTTTCCTTTTCTTGTAAGAAGTGACTTCTTCGTCTTTTGCCTTGATTTGTTGTTGAAGCTCTGCATTCTCCTCCACAACTATCTGGTACTTGTTCTTCCAAGCCTCATCCATCTGTTGAGACTTGTCCAAAGCAATCTTCAATTTATCTGCATCAGACGAGAAATAGAAGACCGACTTTTCTTTTAGAACCATTGGCTCCTGGCGTTTATAAGGCATCCTCAACTCAATGGCTCTTTTCCGGACCCATTGGAGATAGGGTTCTAAAGAGACACAATTAGGCTTCCCTAAGCTACTCTTATCCTTCCTGATCTTTTGCCTCAAGCGTCCAAGACTTGTTCTCTTAACTCCTTGCTCAAATTCTCTCCCTCAAAATAAATGCTTTCCAGATGAGCATTGGCCGGTTTGTCTTTCAAGGGGAACCCTAATTGTCGGCGGGCCAAGACCGGACTGTAGCTGATTAAACCATTGATGCTAAGGAGAGGTACATTACCGAAACTTCTACAGTTGTCTTTGATGATTACCTTATCATAAGCACGATTATACCAGTCGATGTCGAAATGGGTAAGAGACATTATCTTCTGTGACCACCACCCCTTCTTGAGATCCCAAAAGTCATGTGCTTTAGGCAAGTGTGAAATAAACCACTTGTACAACAAAGGGACATAGCAAGTAATCATTCCCTTTCCATGGATACTCCTTGAGTGAACAGAATAATAGGCTTCCGCTAATAAGGTAGGTACTGGATTCTTCTTCAGGAAAATTTTAATGGCATTGAGGTCCACAAAAGTTTTGAAACTTGGGAATAAAAGAACACCATAGATGAGTAAGGCAAAAACAGCTTCGAAAGCAATCTTATTCTGTTGAGTGGCATAATGTCGGGCTTTGGCAACCAGAAACTTTGTAGTAAAACCGAAAATTCCCCCTTTTATAGTCATATTGGTTCGAATGTCAGCCAAATCCAAATGTGTATACTTAGCGATTTCTATTTCATCAGGTTTGTTTGCGAAGACAGGGAAAGGATAATTGTCCCAAATAGGTAACCCAATTATCTGAGAGTACTCTTTAAGTGTAGGTACAAGTTGGTAATCTGGAAAGGTGAAGCAGTGATACAGCGGATCATAAAACTGGAGCAAGGTAGAAAGTTGCCCTTGATCAACATTTGTGTTCATCACATACAAAAGTCTTCCATACCTTCTTTCAAAACTCTCCTCATTTGTTAGTGAAGCTCCTAACCTCTTTAGATCGTCCAAGTTAGGAATCTGAAAAGTGTACTTCTTTGTATTCCTTCTCTCGGTATCCATAGTGTCCCTACAATGTTTACGAATATAGTCAAATTCCATGAACCTTATGAGATGATGCTTATGAATGCAGGGATGCCAACACACAAAGCACAAAGCACAAAGCACACACAAGCAATCGAACTGACAACAGCCCTAGGTTTGGAAGGTCATAGCATGGAGCCAAGGTCTACCCACCCCAATAGGTGTGTACTACAGTTTCGAATGTACCTGCCGAACGGGTTCTACAAAGTTCCCAGAGTCTACAACCCATCTTTCGGATATTATCGATTTCCCAAATCACTTGGTAGTCAATAATATTCTCAAGAGAATCTCGTCTGAGTGTAGTATCGCGTAGCGACTATTGCAGAAATAAATTCCTGCAGAGTCCCCGCACTACGTCCTAATAGGCCAAGTTGGGTTAAAGGTAACTACGGTCCCCAGTCTCGATGGCCTTTAGTTCGAAATAATAGCATCTTCATGAATAGACTCGTTGGACAAAATTAAATTCGAGAGGGCCTAGACTGAGTGATGAAGTCTCAATTCACTTTTTCAGGAATCGACTCCCTCAAAGTATCCTTGAATTCTCACCGTTCCTATCATAATTTCACTCTAGGCCGGGTGTAGGACCTTGTCTCACAACACAAGTAATACCCCAAGCAAACATAACAGATAATATATAACGAAGCATAATTAAACAAGTTAGGGGGAACCCTCTTATGAGAAGTCCCCAGTGAAGTCGCCATTTCTGTCGCTGTGAAAATTAGATACCATAGTTATTTGTTAACTAGGATCATATTTTTTAATGTCACCACCAGTCTTTGATTTTATCCAAGGAAAGGGAGAAAAAACCGAATTCCCACAATGCAATGCAAATGCACTTAAGATTCTAAGTTCGGGGGTTGGTTATACCTAGGGAAGGTGTTAGCATCCTAGATATCCGTAGTACTCTACAGGAACCTCTTGATTAATTATTCTCTTTATGTTATTTGTTATCTGTTTTCGCTAAGGGTTTAAGGGTAGGAAAAGAAGATGAGTCATCATCTTAAGAAAGACCACCACACTTTTGAAAATGTTTGAATTTTTGTGGGGTATGGGATTGTATGTCCCTTTCTTTGAGATGATTAACATCTAATTCCCTTGTGTGGAGAATTAGGTGGGCTAAAGTTTGATTAAAAATCAAAATTAAAGGGGGACTAACCTAGGAAGTCTATCCTAAGTTGTCTAATTGACTTATCTTAAGGGTATCGATTATGATGCAAATGAAATGCACCATGCACAATAACGTGGTTATCATGCATGGGATTTTCCCTTGGATATTTTATGCGGTTAATTATATTGTTTAGGCAAGTGTGCTAGCGAAGTGATGCTAGACTTGTGTCCAGTGATCAATAGGTCGAATGCGATGCCCTAAGGCGATCGACTTACATGGGTAGAAAATTGGATCGACGTTGGATCGAGGATTTTTAATTATTTTAAAAGGTTTAAAGCAAGAACAAAAATCAAATACATAATACACAAACAAGGCATGCCAACAAGGCATTCTCACACGAGCCTATGACTAATCGTAACGAGAGATTTCTAAACGGGGACGATCTAAAGGTTTGGTTTTTTTAAACTTAATTACTTCATTTAAGATTATTACTATTATTAATTACGGGGAGGCAAGGGAAGTTTTACTTATAAAAGGATTTTTAGCTTTAGCGGTTATTACAAAAGAAGTTTGAATTAGTTATTATAAAAAAAAACTCTAGATTAGTTAATTCTAAATTTTATTAGGGAAAAGGTTTAATTTCATTACAAAAAGGTTTAAATTAATTATTAAAAATTAGTGTTAGTTATTATAAGAAAAGATTTAGGTTGATCATACATATTAATTATTAAAAAAAAATCCAAATATTATTATATAAAAAGACTCGATTGTGATTATTATCAAAAAGGGTTTTTAGATTAATTATTAAAAAGTTTTAATTTTATTATAAAAGAAAATTAGATTAATTATTATAAAAAAGTTTAAACTAATTATTAAAGGGTTTAAATTGAACTATTATATAAATCTTAAATTAGATTATAAATAAAAGATTTTAATCTTAATTATTATAAAAAAGATTTTTAGTTTTTTTATTACAAAAAGTTTTTTAATTTTGATTGTTAAAAGGGTTTTAATTTTAATTAAAAAGAAAAAAGAAAAAAAAGCCAAGGGGCGCCCTCTTTCTATTTCCTCATCCTCTTTCATTTCTCTCGTAAGGGGAAAAAGAACCCTAAACGAATTTCGCCGCCACCCTCTCAAACCTCTCTCGATCTCTCATCTCTCCGGCGACCTGCAAAAAAACAATCAAATAATCAAATAACCTCACCCCACACATCCCTAATACCCCGATTTCACTATATATGGATGATCTACATATTACAAGAGATTCTAAAACGAAAGCAAAAAGAAACGGTGGCGGAACGACGATGATGGCTACGGAGGCCTCGTCGAGGGAAGTTTTCCTTCTCTTCTTCTTTACCTTTGTGCGATTTGTTGAAAACTTTGTGTCGTTTTCCGCTTCCTTCCTTCTCTGATGCGTCTGTTATTGATGCCTGCCTGTTGATGTGATTTCGTGAGATGATGATGATCCACAATTTTCTGAGTCTCTATGCTTTATGTGGGTTTGGAAACGATGATTTTTTTTTTGCTATTGTGGGTTTCGTCTGATTTTTGGTTTGGTAATGGATTCGAGAGGATTTTGGGTATTGCGTATGGGATGGTAGAGTGACTTCTCGGTTGATTTTTTTCCCCTTTTTGATGGAATATGAGTCCCTTTATATAGGCCAATGATGAGATACAAATTTTTTCTCTTAAATGTTGATTGATTTTTTTGTTTAAATGCTGATTTGATCTGGGTTAATTTGGAAGGTTTTTTGAGAAGTCTTGAATTTGATTTATACGCTTTGATTTGGGACAGAAAGCTGACCGTTGCCCTATTTGAATCTGGTCCTTTTTCTGTGATTTGTCCATTTCATTTTTGGAAGGTTATGATAATGGTATCCTTGTGATATTGCCCATAATTCCAAATTGAAAATGATGAAACCTTTTCCGATTCTAAAATCTGAGGCCTTAAACTTTTACGATTTTGGAAAGGAATATGTTGGGAAACCGATTTTGAAAATAATTGGAGTTATTGACATTTTCTGATTTGATTGGTTCCTTCTTGAATGCTTGATTGTGTTTACAGATATGGAAAACAAAACTTGACATGATCCACTTCTGTTTCAAATCAACGGTTATTATGTCGTCTTGGCAAAGTAATCAAAAGATTTTGATGTTATGATTCTACCGAACGGGCTTGTTCTCTTTAATTTGGAAATGTTTGGGCGTGTTTGTTTCTTCTTTTCTTTGACTGTGATACTAGAAGACTTCCATAAAACTTTTTTCAATTCGTCAGGTTGATTCCAAAGCTGGGCGAGCTAGAGGATTTGAGGTCATGAATGGAGCTGCCGTGGTGATTAGGATGCTTAAGCTTCGCAGAAAGTTGAGTGATCAAAACTGGTATGCAACAATATTTTGAATTCATGGATGTTAGAAATTATTTTAATTGTTCACAACTTGCCTAATAGTTCCCATCGCGTGTTTATTACTGCTGCAGATTTTATGGTATTGCTACGAGGTGCGATCGCTTGCAAATTACTTTGGCTGATGAGTGTTACGCGACTAGCAGGTTGAACCCGTTGTTTGTCAAGTTTAATGAATTCCAACAATGCTTGATCAGGACGGATGGCCGAGATGAATAGATTGGATTGTAAGTTATGGGTACTGAGTTGTTGTTATTCTGATACAAACCTGCTGTTCCACGCTTGAATTCCCTTCAACTTCTCCTGATAAAGCTTTAAGACTGATGCAGACTTACACACGAGTTTCTAATGGATTCAGAAGCAATACAATGTTGACTTGCTTGTCCTATTTCAGAAGGATTTGACTGTCGTCATTCTCAATGGTAGCACAAAGGCATTCTGGTGTCACCAAGGGGGAGGGGGGGTGCTCTCATGTAACGCTTCTGGCCTCTTTTTCCACGGTTGTAAGATCTGTAATGGAGTTAGTTCTCTTGAACTTGGTACTCTTTGGAATAGTGTTCGCTTTGAATTTGTGACTCTTAAATTTGATGATGGTCTTTCCCTTTTTTGCATTCACTTGCAGGTGCTCAGCAATTGTTTGGGAAACATTTCGTTCCAAGTTGGTTGCAGGTTCCTTTTGGAATTACTTGCTCAAACGCATTGTCGAGGTCTTATCTTATGAGGTGGACGTGCACTACTGAAGTGGTAAAGGATAAATGTGATTCTGGGCTGCATATATTTGTAGCACGACCATAACCACATCCTAAAGTGGAGAAAGAGACCTGGGTAGTCTGATGCCTATGCGAGCCGTGAGTTGAAGTTACACGTCTGCGACCTGGTTGGAGTCTCGTTTCCAGCTGAAATAGCAAGTTTAATTCTTGAAGGTGGCAAGATCAATGGCTTCGATATCATGGTATGTTCTTGCTAATTTATCCAATTTTCTCTTTCGTATACACGGCCCGACATTCATCTTTCTTCCAACGGGCTATGTCGTGTTCAATGAATGAATATTGATGATGATAGTATAATTGGTGATGACCTTTCAAAATTCTAAGTTTCGCACCTGTTGGTAATAACCTGGTTTTGCTTTGTAGGAACGAAGAGGGAAACATGGACATGGCAAGGAGCTTAGGGCTTAGACTCAAGAAAAAAAGTGATTCCTTCAGCCTAATATGTTTGAGAAGTTCCAGGTTCGAGGGATTTCCAAATGTGTTTTAGCACGTATCACAACATGAAAGATATCTTCTCCAAGTGAGAGCTCTAAAGGCCATTCAACTCAAAGAAGCCCAGGTCAGAACCTGGTCTATCGCTTTTCTTCCTACTGATTCAGGTACCTTCTTGCTCTTTCTCAACAAGCTTGAAGTTCTTTGTATTCCTAATGGAACTTTGTTGAATTCGAATGCACGCAAAACTTATGTCTGTTTTGCTTAAATCTCCTTTCTTTTTCAGGTTCAAATTTTCACATTCTAGCTCAGAGTACCTTGTGGCGAATGACGGAACGTGTATTCCAAAAGGAGATTAATCGTATCGTTAGCGTGTGAATAGCCGTGGGCAT
The DNA here is from genome assembly GCA_022829125.1 of Lathyrus tuberosus. Taxonomy (NCBI): domain Eukaryota; kingdom Viridiplantae; phylum Streptophyta; class Magnoliopsida; order Fabales; family Fabaceae; genus Lathyrus; species Lathyrus tuberosus. The sequence goes on from JALAZF010000061.1 coordinate 8,874,891, forward strand.
CAAAACTTAGTTCCATAGAGTTTCACTTTCAACTGTGTTAGTTTTTTTTACTCGGTGTAAAATCTTAATTTTATGGCACATGTAAACACAATTTCATGACTGTCCATTATTTAGGAACAGTTTGCCAATGTTGGTGTAAGCTATTTTCAATATAATAGTCTTGCAATGGACAAATTCCTTTGCTGATGTGGCAGTTCTTGTATTTGTCATGCTTGGAAACCTTTGACGTCATAAAAAAGAAAGGGATAGCAGCCCAGAATTGAATGGTATGAACTTTATGGTGACGATTAGAACTTTAACACCCTTCCATTGAATTGTGTGACAAACCAAGAAACGGAAACCTCTTTCCTTTATAACTTCTGAATTCCAACTTGGATTTGCACCAAACTTCTCTTGTGAACTTGAAATCCTTGACATTAAAATATGGACTCCTTAATTGCACTTCTTTGTAATACAATTACAAATCCCAATTTAACTCAATTTTCAAACTTTGCACTTGGTAATGGCTTAGAATTTAAATAAATTTCGTGCCAAATGTATTGTTTTCTAGTTCTTCCCAAATACTTTGAACCCTTTGGAATTGAAAAGAACTACTCTTGAATTTGGCGATGTTCACACAAATTCGAAGCCAAATGAACTCACTAGTATTAATCTTTCACGTGGACCAATGCATTAAGGAGTCTTCTTGGAATAGGGACACAACTTGGGGTACAACCTTTCCTCCATCTCTACGAGAATTCAACCGATTGAGAATATCAGAATCATCACCAGCACGTACACACAGAAACTTCTGCAGGAGCACCTGCCTTCACAAATGAAATACAGACAAATATCTAGATAAAGCGATTAGTTATGCACGAAATAATGACCTAAAATGTTATGCAAAAAAATGAGGTGGGGATCTTAGGGTCAAAAATTAGGGTGCGACAGAGTCCAGTTTAAAGTTAAGTATACTGACTTCAGCTTCAAGTTCTGTCTTTTCAGCTTTTAACTGTACTATGGTTTTCTTCAGCTCTTCTCCTTCAAGACACACTTGTTCACTTCTTAGGAAAAGATCTTTATAAGTGACAGCAAGTTCATCATAAGTAACCTCATCATCACAAGAATCATCATCTGACTCATAAACCCCAACCATAACTTTAACAAGTTTAGCTTAATTTTCTTCAGATTCACTCTCACTGTCAGACCAAGAAGCTGATAACCTTTTCTGCTTCTTTAGAAAAGTAGGACATTATTTCTTGACATGTCCATACCCTTCACACTCAAAGCATTGTATCCCTTTGTCATTACTGGATTTTTCTTCATCTTTAGACTTCTTCCCTTGTTCTCCTGATCTGTTGATGTCGAGGTAATATTCTTGACATTGGGGTTATAACTCCTATTTATCCTCTTCATAACTTTATTGAACTATTTTCCCAGCAAAGCAATAGCCTGAGACAGCTCCTCCTGTGAATCATCCTCTTTCCCTTTCTGGGCTTCTTCAGAACTGGAAACCAAAGCTATACTCTTGGACTTCTTCTCAGGTTCCTCTTCACTTAACCCTAGCTCAAATGTTTGAAGAGATCCAATAAGCTCATCAACCCTCATTTTGCTGATGTCTTGAGCTTCTTCAATTGCAGTCACCTTCATCTTATACCTCTTGGGAAGGGATCTAAGGATTTTCCTCACTAGCTTTTCTTCAGTCATCTTTTCTCCAAGAGCACTAGAGGCATTGGACAGCTCAAGAATACTCATATGAAAGTCATGAATAGTTTCATCTTCTTTCATCTTTAGACTTTCAAACTTTGATGTCAGAAGTTGAAGTCTTGACATCTTAACCTTCGAAGTTCCTTCATGAGTAGTCTTCAGGATGTCCCAAGCTTCCTTGGCAACTTCACAGGTATTGATCAACCTGAATATGTTCTTATCAACTCCATTGAAAATAGCATTTAAAGCTTTGGAATTACCAAGGGTAAGCTCATCCTCTTCCTTGGTCCATTCTTCTTCAGGTTTCAGTTTTGAACTGCCTTCTTTTTCTTTCCCAACATCATCTTTCTCAACAACCACAGGTGCTTTCCATTCTTTTATGATAGCCTTCCAAGCCCTGTTGTCCAAGGATTTCAAAAAGGTAATCAACCTTGGCTTCCAATAATCATAACTAGAGCCATCCAAAATAGGGGGTCTATTCACAAAACCACCAACTTCCTTGTCCATCTTTACCAGAAAGTATCAGCCCTAGATCTCACCCAGATGCAGAGCAGGATGCCTGCTCTGATACCAATTGAAATTCTGGTACCAGATATGTGACGTTTCGTGTGATGTCACAACAACACACTCTGCAATAAACAAAGTAAAACAACAGAAAAGGCACAAAGAATTGTTCACCTAGTTCAGTTAAACAACTTACTCTGGGGGCTACCAAGCCAGAGATGAATTTCACTATCAGTAGAATTAATTTACAGACTCAACAACCCAGTTGACATCTCCTAAACTTAATTACTACTTAATGAACCTTCTACCTAAGAGACCACTTAGGTATGAGAACACTACTCAATCCCTAAATCACTTTAGTGATATAATTCAAAGATCACACACTTTGAAAAACACACCTTGATTCTGCTTCACAGCTTTCATCAAGAACAACTCAAAACAACAACACCAATTCACACTAGAATGGTTTACAATACAAATACGAAGACACAAACGACTCTCAGTCTTTAGCACTCTTTCTTCGTTACTTTCTTCAAAGGATTGATACACTTTATATAGCTATTTGATCTGGTCTTGGACTTGCTACAATATCTGACCTGATTTGTTATTTAAAACTGAATCTTCAACATATTTTCTCTCTCAAAATCTTCTTAAATCTTCAGCCTTTAAACACTCCTACAAATCTGCATCAAATCTGTTTGCAACAGAAAATATCTCCTCCAAGATATTCGCATCCAATAACTCTACCAGCTCTCCCAAATTCCAGCTAAAACGCTTAACCCTAAAAACATATCAAACCTAATGTTTTAATGAACTGCATATCTGATGTCATGACATCGCATGTGACATCAGACTTCAAAACTTCAACAACTTAAACACCTAACATTATTCAATGTTAAGACTCAATGTTAAGACATCACCCATGTGACATCAACATTGAAAACTTTGTTTTACCAAAATTCTAGCCAATCCAAGAGCTAACAGTCCATACTTAAAGCACTTAGAGGATTCCATTAATCCAATTAATCAAAGATAGAGCACATAAAATAATACGGGGTATTACACTCTCCCCCCCCCCCTTAAATTGAAAATCGCCCCCGAATTTCCTCTACTCTACAATAACCACAACTTGCATCAATGTCTTAGATCCACACTTAATCTTTACTTCTGTTCAAATTTCTGACATAATCCAATTCCAACTTGACTTCACAGACCAAAATCTTATTTTCGCAATTCATCAAGCTCCACGTCCTTAGTCATACTCTTATTCCAATATCGAGTTAACTTCTATCTTTGCTGTTTCTATAACTCATCTGTTGTTTCTTACTAAAAGACTTGGTTATATTCTAACTTCGGAAAGAATGTAACATTCCTTAATCCTCTATTGAACCACGAACAAAACCGTAGCATCTTAACTTCGTTTAGGATAACAAATTATCATCAAATCCTAGTGAGGTAATTCGGTGATTCCTTAACTTCATGTAATTACCGACGATTTACGTTTTCATAAATCCATTAACGTTCAAACCCACTTCATTAAATGTCAAACGACTCCTTACCAGTCCGATCTATTCTGATACTAAACACTGCAACCATTATATCCGATAATTCACTTTTTTTTGTATCACACCAAAAAGGTAACACACTTAAACAAGATCTTCTTATGCTGATTAGTCTGACTAAATTCTTTCATCTGTCACTTTCCACTGCGTAATCTAATTCTAACAGTGGAACACCACAAATTCATAAGCACTACTAAGTAGCTAACGGTCTGCAGAGAACACACTTATCCACGGGGGTCCTTACTAACCAACGGTACAAGAAACTTACTGACGTCCTATGGTAGAATAATTTCTTTGCCAACACACAAAATTATAACCTCTGCCCAACACTCTCCAGACGATACAAATGCAGGAGTCACCCTGTTACAACCATAACATTCACAACCCCAAATCCATTCTAAACTCGAAATAATATATCCAAAATAGTTTAACAACCTTCGGTTCTGGTTACTACATTCCAAATTGATTCTTCTTACTGGTTTTCTGACTTACTCAAGATTCCTTGTTAACACGAGATCTCAACCAAATACCAACGTAAAATCAACATAAAACTACAATCATAAACAAATCACCACTTATCAAAACTTAAACCATCCAAAGAACAATTGTGAGTTTTCCATACCACTCACCAATTCACAACAACACTCTACACGCACATACGCTGTCGAAGTCCATGCCACGTTTCTCAATTAAATCCTCATCTCTCCATCGTTTTGTCCATAAACGATCCAAGTTAGATACTTAACTTCGAAACGCCCAATTCTTACTAGTACTTGGAAAGATAACTTTCAAATTTCCTTCTCTGGGTAAAACACAACTGCACACAACTGGTACTACTCTCACAGAGTCTAAATCCGATACCATGAACGCACGGAAGTTGACAATTACTAACTCGAACTAACCGTTCATACCTTACTAACACTAAAACATTCCTTGTGAGATAAATACTTTGTGCGCATTCTAACTTCGTCCTCAAGGCTTTCAACTGTAATATACTTACGACATTTCTCATACTCAACATAATTCACACGATTACTTCCTCGAAGTCAAATTCCCTTGTCATCTAAACAGATGATCAACTAAGTAATACCCTTCCACAAGTTCCGATTTCAAAACATAAATCCGTCTTTCATTTACTTGCAATCATGTTTTCCATTCACACAACACTCTCCAATCGGAGCAACATAAGGAAACAAAACACAGATGATGGTTCCTAAGGGATTTCATAATTTACATACATGTTAATCGATTACCCATCTGAGCTAATCGGCTAACTTCTCAAAATTCAGCACAAAATACCATCCTTGCACGTGTTAATCGGTTAACCCCATTGTGTTAATAGGTTAACACTCATGCAGAATCTAAACCCAGTTTTCCTCTTAATCCAAAGCCATCCATACTCAAACCATCAATCTGATTTGTTCTAACTTGAAATATCATTCTCAACTCGTGGTTTCTTAACTTGGATAACATTCGCTAACCATGCTCCACTCAAGGTAAAACCGACAAGGTCAAAACATACAGATGAAACCCTCCAGCCAAGTGACGAGGCAGAATTTCCAAATTCTGGTGTAGTCACACTACAAAACTTCCGCGGGATAGTTCATTTTCCTGCTCAAACAATTACGCTAGCGGGAAACGAATAATGACGACATTCTAAGGTTTTTTCCACAACTTATGCTTGATTTGTCCATAAACAAAACCAGCACACAACTATTATAAGGTACCACAATACTGGATGGACTCACATATCAAGCATACCACCTTATTCTCTCACTTGAACTCCTTGGTGAGAAATAAAACAACAACGTTCTTAGTCCAACAAAAGGTAGATTCCGAATATTCCGATTATTCACAAATATAGAAGTTTCTCTATACTCGAAAATAAATCGTGGTAATGCATCCTCTTGAAGAACCTTTCCATTACTTCGTACTCCTTAACCGGGATTTCTTGCCCTTCACTATCCATGGCACACCACGCTTACACAAAATTCACTTAATGAAAGATTTGCAACCAACAATTCTTGTCAACTACTTACAAAACCCTTTCGGTAGCAACCATTCCATGATTTAAACTTAGTTTGTAATAAGTCCCGATTTGCTTCTCGTTGTTTTACCACAGTCTTACTTCTTAGAAGACAATGCTCACTATTCCACAAAATACGTTCCTTCACACTTGTCTCAAGAATGAGAATCCATCACGTACACTTGTGACCACGGTGCTACTACTACGCTTGTTCTTAATACCAACGTGTAACTTTTCTCATTCCACGTCATACTATTATAGTTCCTCTCAGGAGAACCACCCGTAATTACACTTCCTTAACTATAGATTCATCAACACCTTAAAAATTCCATCGCACACTCGTCCAAAATACATTCTGTTGTTGCTTCCTCTTTACATACCATCGATACCGCTTTCCACACCGCGTTTACTTCGCTTTCCTTTGTAATCCTCTTAGGTCCAAATATAAAACCATCTTACTACGATTCCCCTTAAATTCTAAGATACTTACTCTGTTTCTTAATACAAACTCTTCCGGTCCGTATCACTACCCTTTCTGTTACTAAGTGAAGCTCATTTTTTCTCCAACACAATACCTTATATTGTTCCTTGGGTAATTTAACATTTCCAAAATTCCAAATTGATCTCTCATCGAATACAGAAAATCCCGATGTAATATATCGAACTTAATCCCCTTCATAACTGAAGATACACAATTAGTCTCCTACTCTTTGTCCGGCGCACACTTGTTTCACTTGAAGCATGTAAACACATCCTTGTGTTCCTTCACACACTTCTCTACTACTTTAAGTTCCCATAGAAACTGAACTTCCTTAAGGTACTCTCGTCCATTCAAGATACTATAACGACCTCTTAGAACTGAAGCACCAATACTTATCTCACTTTTGAACCTTACGTCACACATTCCACAAAACAACTTTTCTTTTCCACGAAATGAGATTACTTGGAATTCCTATCCGTACTAGTGGCTAATCCATCTCTACTAGCGATTTTACATATTCCTCAATACCTTTACCAATCGTCCAATAGAGATCCTTAACTTTTGGACTCCATCCATTCCAAAGGATTACTTGAATAACACACTACTCTTTAATGTCCATGCTACCCAAGCACAACTTCTACCAAAAACTCACTGAGCTGACCAAAACTCCTCACTAATAACTCTTGGCTTGAGTCTACCCTCACATCACAAGTTCCAACAACACTTCGGAGTCCTCGTGGTCGCTCAACCATGATTCTACCTATCACATACATAGCATTAGGTTGATCAGGCCCAACACTACATAGTATGATATTAAGTTTCATGCTGGCAAGACACACCTAAGAGGCAGGAATAGATTTACTTATGATGTTTCAAGGCTAGGTCGAGGATACGACCTGCTCTGATACCAACTGTAACGCCCTGTATAATATTTATCTAGAATAATACCATACAAGTGTTTTATTTGGTACTGACACCATCATAAGTGCCTATTGGCACAGTTCACACACTTGTCCATTTCTAAAGCGTAAATACAACATATGGCACAAGTCATGGAAACTAGCCAAAACAATAAAAACTAAGATCATTATACAAAATTCCTCATTGTACAAGAAAATAATAATATACAGCGGAATAAGCTCAACTAAGCTTCTCTTGAAACATCCAAGCATAGCTCCACTTGTAAACCAAACCTGCAAATACCTCCTGAAAATAATCAACAATAGTGGGGTGAGATACATCAAATCTCAGTGAGCTCCCTATCTTATGGATTCTCTCGGCTTTACAAGGTTCTAGCAAAATCCTAACTCAAGTCAAGGGAAGGGAAATGACTGAGTTCACAATCTCACACTATATGGAAACATGTCATGAGTTCACCAACTCAAAATATCACTAATCGATAACATGTATCCCTCTTGCCCGTCCGCTTCTACGTCTAGAAGTCGACCCGAGTCATGGATCCTTGTAGTTACTTGGCATACGAAATAGATTCGGAATTAAGGGACGCATTATATCCTTAATTCGTCACTTCACATGGCCTCTCATGCCATCACAAGTCTCTACTCGTAGGTTCCATTCGTACTATAACATTGGGAATCAAAGCTGCCAAGTAATCATGTCTACACTTCAGAGGAGCTCGAGACTCATGAAGGCCTCTCTAGGGCAACTCCAAAGAAAATGGTTATGATAAAGTGATCATATACACAAACGTGATTGTATTTGACAATCATTAGGCCACATTAGCCTTTAGGCCTCTTTTTCCTTTAACAATAAAACATAACAATTACACATGTTCCATACTAGTGTTTCCCTCATTTCTATATATACCATTCGGTAATGGACACACGCCTCGGCCTCTCATGCACGAGCGTTGTCATTTTGTTATCTACTCTAGGCCAGAACTCGCCAATGAATGCACGAGCGTCGCCATCCAGAGTTTCTATCACAATTCTATTCATAACCTAGAATTATAACAATCTTAACTATGCCATTTGTTTTGGGGTAAAGTTTCCTCACTCTTCCTAATTCATTTTAAGCATGCATATTCTCTTATCATGTTAACATTAATATTAGGCAAAGCATATCACAAATTGCATAATAGAATCACATAACTACACATGATAGCATAACATGTCAAACATAATTCACATAGTAGTTCACACATATTTTCAAGGCATATAAGCCACTACTATCCTCTACCAAGCATCCTTGGTAAAATCATGGTCTCACATTACCATTTCACAACACTTCCCATAAAACATCACTTTCGGGTTTCCTCCTATTATTTAATCGGGCACTACAACTGACATTTCTCACCTCCATCAGATAAATTATTCTCCCATCTTTCTATCGGTATCAAGAACACTTAAATCGGATAAGCGGATCACAAGTTATAGAATTTACAAGAAAAGGGGAGCCTTTGCAAAAGTCCCAGGAGCGCCCGACACTCCAACCATCGCCCGGCGGCGTCCCCCTTCGCCTCTTCTTCGCCCGGCGAAGCAGGGTTGTAAACACTTCTTCAAAAACTTGAAAGTTACAGGGGAATTACATGCTGCGCCTCTTGGGCATCGCCCGGCGAAGCAGCGGGGCAACTCTTGCGTCGCCCGGCGCTCCAACCACCGCTCGGCGCTTCGTATCAGATGCAAAATTTCTCTGCTGCATTTTTAGGGTTCCATGGCTCCCAAATTCATCCTTTCCAAACCAAATCATTCCCAAACATCAAAACAAGTATCAACAATTGATCACATGCATTTTACGACTATACTACGCAACTTATATCGAATTTCACCCGTTAGATTTCATTTTCTCTCAAATCTAACCTAAATTCTAAATCCTTAATTCTAGAACTTAGAGTTTCTAACTAGAACCCACCTCGTAATCGAAGAGGAGGTTAAAGAAGGTGATGAATATTGAAGATGATCCATGGCTTTTCTCTCTTCTTCCTCTTTCCCTCTTCTCTTCCTTTCTCTTCTTCTTCTTCTTACTAACTTCTTCTTTCCTTTTCTTTTTCTTTCTCTTTCTTAACATATATATATATATATATATATATATATATATATATATATATATATATATATATATATATATATATATATATATATATATATATATATATATATAAACCAATATTATACAATATAATCCAACAGGATAAAATATCTCCAATTGATATTTATCGTCTCAACCCAATTGATCAATTATTAGAGTTACCTTAATATACTCTTTTGAACTAACAACTATTAATCTGTCTCTTTCATAAAATAATTAATCTTTTTAGAATTCATCAGTTGCTCTATTGAACCCAATTGTCCATACTTAAAGCACTTAGAGGATTCCATAAATCCAATTAATCAAAGATAGAGCACATAAAATAATACGGGGTATTACAATATGCACATGAAAGTATTTTTACTTTGGTCTCATCTGCATCTGTTCATACTTTTACAGGTGGACACGAACTTAGTTTAAGCACTGGAAATGCTGGTGGAAGATTAGCTTGTGGTATGTAGAAACTTATGCATTATAACAGTTCTATCATTTTCATATTCATCAATTCTTCCATGCTTATGATTATATGTTATTTGATTTGCACTTCTCTGCAATTTTTAAAGATGAACAATTTCTATAATTTTGTGATTTATTTTCATTCTCATTTCCCTTCAATTAGTTTCCATTAAGTAATGCACAACTTTGATATGATTTAGAATCAAGCTACATACATTATTCTCTAAGAGTTGTGCATTTAAGCTTATGATTATATGAACACTATCTACTGCTATAGAAGCACTTATTTTTTTTTTGTCATCTATAGCCTATAGGGCATTGAACAGCCCATTCTAAAGTAGGCTTGGCAATACAGTAGAAAGACTGTAAAGGGCATGTTTTCGTTCAAAGTATCCTTACTGCTAAAATACTAACCTGCCATGCAAGAACAATATTAAAACCTGCACTCCATACCTGCGCGGTATTTCAATGGAGATGAATGGGAAGCTTGTGTTGAAGAAGCACACTAATATTATTCTCCTAAATGCCATTCATAATGGAAAGAGGAAGGAATTTGATCTATAGAAGCAACTTTGATAATAATCATAATAGATTGAAAAGGATCAGTTATATTTGTTTAAAAGTATTATTATAAATGATGTCTGGTTCAACAACATTTTTCCACCAAATGCACACATTAAGGTTACTTCCATTTATGAATGTGACATGTTTTTGAAACTCTGATGTAAACCCTCTTTATCTACTACAGGATTCTTTTCTAAGATTTTGTTCATGAAAATGGTGAGATTTTTAAAGATCAATTAGCTCAATACAACTCCTCTTTTGCAAGGTGAGTTTTATTCATGTGTTGTATTTGCATTGCATTGATAGATTGGGATGCTTTAGTAATTCAAGGTAGCGGTCAAGTGAGTGGGTATCAGACTTAAGTCCCACATCGTCTACTGCATAAAAGAAACTACGAGTGGTTGATTTTTTATATGTGAAGTCCCACATTGATCTTTTTAATAACAATATTAGTGTTAATATATCAAACACACACTAAGCTAATAGAATTGAAAATGGGCTCTAGGTATATAGACCATGAGCCCAATGTATTTAATATGTATTTTGTATAATATATTTCTTAATTTAAAAACAAAACGAAAATTAAAAAAAAAAATTAAATATCAAATTTATAATTCATAATAAAAAATTAATATATAATATTTAAAAAACAAAATGAAAAACAATTTAATACCAAAATGAAAATTAAAAAAAAAAAATTCAAAATCAATCTAGTCAGCAGATTAATATAGGCCACATATGCAGATTCCCTCATCCAGTCAGCAACAGAGGGGAGTGAAAATAGAATCTTGATTTGGTGAGGGGGCGATAAAAAAAAACTTCAGGGGGGTTAAACCAAAACCCCCTACATTGGCAGGGGGTATTTGGATTTTGAGGAAGAGTTTTGCAAATGAGGTGATATAGATGGAATTTCTATGTATAAAGATAATGGTGTCTACCAAATTTTTGTTTGGTGAAAATAATACAAGTTTTATTAGTGAATCATTTACTAAATAATTAAGAAAGTTCTACATTTACCATTTATTAAGTAAAAAAAAGTCCAATAATAATAATAATAATATTAATTATTAGGGTTTTTCTAACCTATGCAACATTGCATAAGATAAGGAGAAATTAATACACCACTTTCTTCGACATAAATTACCATATTACTCGTTCTTTTAATGAAAATTAATTTTTTTATTTTCTCTTTCCTAGCCAACTAATAGACCACCTTGTTGAAAATTCACCACAACCTATGGAGAATTCTCCTATTCAATCTTGATCTCAAGATTGTTAACAATCACACAATGGCAATGAAAAGAAAAAGGTTGAGAAAGAAAAAAGAAAGAGAAAAGAGAAATAGTAGCGTTGGAGAAGAAGATGAAAAACTGCAAAATTCGTTCTGGAAACTTTCAATATTCACTTGCAACTACAATCTGTGAATTATCAAACTTAATTATTACAATGATAAGGGTTTCTCCCAATTTATAGATTTAGGTTAAACTATAAAAGCCCAAAAATATCCAATCTAATCTTTCTAAATCAAATCTAATCTTTCTAAAACAATGAATTACATATTTAACACACCACCTAATTCATTGTGTCTAAACTATATACATTCACCATAGACCTTAGCTTCCTGAACACTTCGACCTGCACTCCCTTTGTCATGATGTCTGCAATCTGATTCTCAGTTTTGCAGTGTTCCAAGTTCATCTTCTCTTCTGCTACATGATCTCAAAGATAATGGAACCTCATTTCGATGTGCTTGCTTCGACCATGTGCTATTGGATTCTTCGCCAAGTTGATAGCTAACATGCTGCCGATCTTCATTGTAATTGCTCCATGACTATTCCCTGTAACCTCTTCGATCAGATTCACCATCCATGTTGGTTGACATGCACAAAGAGAAGCAGCTATGTATTCTCCTTCGCATGATGACAATGCCACTACTGACTCCTTTCTCGAACTCGAAACAACTGGTTCACCACCTAACATAAATACATAGACATAAGTAAATGATTAGGTTGAAAAGGGATATTAACATTAGAGCATGAAATATCAGTGTATTTTCACGTATGCTACACACAAAAATTAAGAAGTTGATATAAAAAATAGAGTTATACTCTCGCCAGAGGTTTTTTAGCTGTGGTTTGAGGGCCTTCCTTTACTCCTGCAGTCGAACCTTCAACAGCTGGTTTCTTGGCAGTTATTTTCAAAGCTAAAAGAAAAAGAATAAATTAGAGATAAAATTTGAAGGAATATGCGTGAATAATAAGTAAAGGAAGTGTTGTTAACTACATTTAAACCTCAATCATTTATGCATTGTTAACTAACCATTTCTTTTTGCAAGTTGTTTCTTTTTATTGTGGAAGATAGGGTTTACATAAAGAGGACAAGGTCTCCCTAAGACATCTTTTGGCCAAATGCAACCATTTGAATCCACATGCATCCAAGAAGACTTTTTTGACAAGAAATCAAATGTTTCGCCAAGACAAGTCAACCATTGCCTTTCATATCAAGCAAAGTGTGATCCCAAGTCTTGAGGAATTATACCATGTGTTAATAAACATCCTTGGAATCCACCTTTGAGCCTTAAAGATTTTTTTTCTTAAGTGCAAGAATTTTTCATTGGGATATATATTTACCAAAGTGCAAAATCTCAAAATTGGTAGCATGGAGGGATTAAATGGTGTGACCTAGAATTTTCTAAAAGTGTGTTCCCGTGACATTTCATTTTTATCATGGACATATGATTTATCTCAAAGTTCTAATTGGGCCCAAAATATGTCATTTGGATCAAGGGCCATAAAATTGTGAAAATTCAAAGTGGTGCTCCCGTATGGCATTGTGCATCTAGGTTTAGTCCATATTCCATTTGTTATTTGAAAATCTGAAGATGCTTTGCTTGTAAGACAATTCTTGTGAGGTCACTAAATATTACCCCTTTCTATCTCCTCTCCCATGACACAAATAAAAGAGGTTTTGGAACAAACATTAAAAAATGAAAGGAGCAGACCTGCACCGTGCCATCCGCTGCATTTGTTCATCAGATGAAGCAAAACAATCTCCAAGGTTGACTGAGATCAACGGTTGAAAGGAGTGATGCACAAACCCTAATTTTTTCTCCTACGGACAACTCATTTACCCACTGTATCTCCAAGGCACGGACCATTTTGCTTGCCTATAAAAGTAGACCACTTCTCCTTAGTTCCACACACCAGAAATTACCAAGAAATTTCTCTCTACTTCTCCCTCCCATAATCCTGCAAGTAATCCTCAAACTTGCAAGGAATTCATCACTTTCCATTCCCTCTATAACACACAGAAACACCACCAAAAAAAGGCACCGAGAAAAATACCAAGAAACTCTCTCAAAATCTCTCCACTTTTCCATTTTTTAAGTTCTGCAAGTGACCTTCAAAGCTTGCAAGAACTTATCCTTTTTATACCCTCTGTAAACACTTCAAACCTCCAACACCTTAACCACCAAAAGCTCGTGTTTCTTTCTGAGAGGTTGGTTCTGTAGCGGTTGAGAGAAGGAAGCTTATCCACCACTTCCAGAAACACTCACCTATGAAGAAGCAGTGGACTTTCTCCACTAGGTATCACTCTATCTCACTCTATTTTTTGTACACGATGATCATATGTTTCATGCTTGCACCATACTATTTCATATTCGTTATTTCATCACTGTCTGATTCTGTGATCATTTTGCTCCATGTTGATTATCATGCTGTTATGTTCATTATTATTATCTGGGTATTACATGTTGCTGTGATGAAATTATTAACATATTAGTTTTGTGTTGTTAATCGTCCACTGGATTTGTATTGGGTTTAATGGAAAACTGAACAAGAAATAAAAGAAGTTTGTGGTGGCACTCGCCACGTTAAAATATGGCGTCCGCCACCTTTTTTTTTTAAAAAAGGAAAATATAATAAAATGAGATGTCTTGTGCAAAGAAATATTAAGAAAAACCCCACCACGTAATAAAAAAAGAAAAGAAAATATAATGACACATAAGGGGTGGCGCAAGCCACACCCTCACACACACAAGGGGTGGCGCAAGCCACACCCTCACACCACTGTTCCTTTGTTTTAATTTTGTTTTTTATTTTACTTCACATTTCCAGTTCATCTTGGAAAAATACAATGAAAAATAATAAAGATAAAATGTACATAACCTCATTTCTAATCTTTAGACTTTTTTTTGTAAAGAAAATCAATCTTTTTTTCTTGAAAATGTTAAAGGATTTTTCTGTTGGAATATTCTGTAACTTGTGAGTTTTGGTTACAAATTGCTACCTGGCTGTATCATGAGAACATTGTCCTGATTTTTCTGGCTTCTGATTGTTAAGATTGCATGATTCCAAATACATTTGCTTTCAAACCATGAAAATTCTCTTTACTGCCACACTTGGTTTATTTTGTGTGACCACTGATTTTAAAATGAGTTAGTTTGGAAGTATGATGTGATTCATGAAACTTTGTTTCCCTGACTTTAACAAACCCTACCATGAGAATGTTGTTTGTTTTTGTTCTCTGTTGAAGTCACATGATTTAAATCCATTTGTTTCTGGTGCTTTCCATGCCATGCTCATGTGACTACTGATTTTGAATTGAGTTTTCTATGAAATGTATTTGATTTGTAAAGTTTTGTTCTTGACTTTAACAAAGCCTTACCATGCAATGTTGTTTGTTTTGCTCTCTGTTGATAAATTGCATAACTCCAAATGCATTTAGTTCAAATTATGAATGCCTTCTCTGCAATAATTGTCACAGTTACATGATCACTTGTACTTACTGTTTGATATGTCCACATTTAAGAATTCACTTCATGTGTTGATTAAATGCTCACTGTTTGGAATTCTTGAATTAATATACCTCATTATATTTCAACCCCACTATAACTCTTGTTTACAAGATATTATTCTCCCTCCTTCCTTCCAAAGGAAAAGTTTTTCTATTGATTTCAAGGTCATAGAAAACTCATTGCTACCTTGGACCTCATAGTCTTAGGCAAGCTTCCCCCTTTGACCTCATAGTCAATAGGACCCCCCTCTTGACCTCATAGTCATAGAGTAATCTATTAAACCTCGACCTCACACCATAGGTAAAACCTTGGCCTCATAGCCATTTTCCAACCTTGACATCACAGTCAAAGTCTTTCTATTGACCTCATAGTCATAGAAAGCTCATCTCCAACCTTTGACCTCATAGTCATAGGTAGCCTTTGACCTCATAGTCATAGGTAAGCTTTGACCTCATAGTCATAGCCATCTTCCATTGACCTCATAGTCATGGAAAAGTCTCTCTATTGACCTCATAGTCATAGATAGCTCATTACCTTCCTTTGACCTCATAGTCATAGGAAAGCTTTGACCTTATAGTCATGGCCACCCTTCCTTGACCTCATAGTCATAGGATTACCTCTTGACCTCATAGTCATAGAGACACCACCCTTGACCTCATAGTCATTGGTAACTCTTTCCCTTGACCTCATAGTCATAGGTAAGCTTTGACCTCATAGTCATAGCCCTCAATTCCCCTTTGACCTCATAGTCATAGGAAACCCTTGACCTCATAGTCATTGGCGACATCTAACCTTTAACCTCATAGTCATAGGAATATCCCATGGCCTCATAGTCATAGAGTTACCATCTTTAACCTTCGACCTCATAGTCATAGGAACCTCTCATGGCCTCATAGTCATAGAGTTACATCTCCAACCTTTGACCTCATAGTCATAGGTAGCCTTTGACCTCATAGTCATAGGTAAGCTTTGACCTCATAGTCATAGCCATCTTTCATTGACCTCATAGTCATGGAAAAGTCTCTCTATTGACCTCATAGTCATAGAAAGCTCACTACCATCTTGACCTCATAATCATCTTACCACCTTGACCTCATAGTCATAGGAAGCATCTTCTCTAGACCTCATAGTCATAGGCCTCATAGCCATTCACCCATCATAACATAGATTTAGAGAGTTTCTTAAACTCTAAATGAGCTCATACTCATTTCCCCCCTTGGAACTTTGGCCATATCCAATGGTTCCTCAATCCACCTTTAGTGAGATGAACTACGGTTACTCTGATTCATTAGTCAGATACGTAGGCACAAGATGCGACTCTTGGCGAGCAAACTTAGTGTACATATCCCTAGGTCCTTAGTTTTAGCAGATGTCTTAGCAAGCAAACATAACATAACACAAACAAAACAAGAGGTTCCTGTAGAGTACTACAGATATTAAGGGTGCTAATACCTTCCCTTAGTATAACCAACCCCCGAACCTTAGATCTCTCCCCCCACTTTTAGGTTTTCTTCGATCTTGAACCTTTCCTTTGGATAAATCAAAGTCGGTTGTAAAAGAAATGTGATGCAAGTTAATTAATAGCTTGTTATCCGATTTTCATCGCAACAGGATGTCGAAGGTCTCCCCATGCCACACCTTCAAGTATTGGAGTTTCAACGCGAACATGTTCTATGCCAATATGAAGGTGACCTTTGAAATTGTCCAAGGTGTACTTAGTCGGAACCACTCGCTTAGCGCGTTTTTGGTAATTTTGGCGAAGAATTTTCATCGAATCCCCGCAAGTGAACCAATCTGGAAATGGAGGGCTAAAAGTCACACCAAATTCAGCAGAGGGTAGAGGGGGAAACTTTGGTGGATGAAGATTGAAAGCCAACTCATAACGTTCATCTGGTCGAACGTATGGAGGTAGTTTAAAATCATCCAGTTTGCTCATAAATTTGTGTTTCAAAGTAACTACTGCTTCGCTTATGGTTCGACTAAGTTCATTGGGCCTATAGGCAATTTCAAAGTATTTCTGGAATGCTTGGATTTCCTTGACGTGTGTCGAACTACCTTTTTTGGTCTTGTCCTGCACAAATGTAAAAGCTATAGTTAGCTGGATATTGAAGGAAGGCACGTCAAAGAACTGGGTGGTGTAGTAATCTTTCCACCATTCATCGAATTCCTGAGTACAAAGGAAGGACGGTCGAAAGACCACTGGTTAAATCTCGACTTGGTTAGAATACTTCTCCAATAATTCTGAGCACTTATCCTCGTTGTGGAACATGTTGTAGTGAATGAGAGAACCTTTTCTGGAAAAAAGGGGTTTATGTCGTATCTGAATTAAACCAAACTGTCGAGAGACACAGTTAGGCTGGTAAACAACCAAAGAGATCTTTGACTTTCCAGGGCTAATTCTGGAAGCTAGAAGTCTAGGTGTCAGGAAGGACTCCCAAACATTGAGGAAATCATCTTCTTCAATTTTCGACTCCACAGGTAGGTTTCTAGTGAACCATTTTGGGCCAATTACCCTGTTGGAGAAAGGGGCCATGCTGGGAGTAAAGTTGTAGCGTTTGGCGAACATCATGACGTAGCTAGTAAAAGCTTGCTGAAGGCTTAGTCCTTCGTCAGTGGGTGTCAGTTGCACCAATCTAGTCCCTTCGACCCTCCTGTCCCTCAAGGCGTCCTCATTCACAGTATTTTTGATAGGGAGAGAGGTTTCAAAAGTGGCATTTAGCCATAATTGCAGAAGCCAAAACGGTCCTGACAAAAGAAGGTTGCCTTTATCCTTGATGTCTTAAGGAAAGTAACACCTTCGCCCAGAGATTCGTAAAGATTGGCTAAGATCATTTCACTTAGGCATAATCGACGCCCAGCGTGAAGCTGATTAGCCATAGTGATGTAACGGTTGGCTACTTGGGGTGACCTGGAGCAAAAGACACATCTCGACAGCCAGAGGGCTAGAAAAGCTACATGCTCCTGATCAGAAACTTCCTTAGTCTCTTGATCATGATAATTGGCAATGTAAGCTGTGAAGGTGGCCTTGTTCGTGTCGAATCCTATAGAATCATCAGATAAAATGTTGGGGTCATAGTCTACTCCTAACAGGCTAAGGCCAGTGATGGCAGCTACGTCGAATAGGGTAGGGGTAACCATCCCACAAGGAAGATGGAAATTGTTATAAGTGTTGTCCCAGAAGTAGAGGGAAGCCAAGAGCATATTTGGGAAGTAACCTGGTCCTACTTTCGACAGTTGAATTAAATCAAAAATACCTATGTCTTTCCAGAAGTCAGCTTTAACTTTTTCAATCTTCGCCAGCCAAGCTAAATAATCAGAAGGATCTTTCGACAAGGGAAAAGATCTAAAAATTCTAGCATGGTTCAGATATTCTAAACTTATGGATTCTTCAGAGGGTGAGCCTTGACCATCAACAGTGGATTTCTCGTCTATGGCTTTTTCTTTATCAGTTCTAGGTTTAACCCCATTAGCTATGGGTTTATAATGGTGATAGGCTGGAAAATATTCTTTTACCTTCACTGGATCTAATTTTAAATCAGGCAAAGGCCCTAGCATTGCATATGATTTACCAGAAATAAGAGCAGGGATAAGTACCTGGGATTGAAAGATGCGCCTTTTTTCTTCTTCATTAGGAGGTTTAGGCACATATTGTTGGTTTCCTACCACCATTGGGCCAAAGATTTTGTGGACCGATGATAATTCTTTTGAGTTTTTTGAGGTTTTTTTGGAAGTGGTTGGAGCTGTGGAAGACGCCATGATTGAAGAGAAAAGTTGCAGAGAAAATCAGTGAAAAAGGAGAAAGATGGAAATGTTTTTACTCAAGAAGAAGAAGTGTAAAAAGTGGAAAGAAGAGTTTTTGACTTATTTATATATGATAAGGAGAGGTGACTCAAGCGTTTGAGATTCAGAAATGTTTTCATTAAAAGAAGAGATCATGGGGCACGTGGCAGTTGTGAGTGGATGGATTGAAACGGCGGCGGTTGAGTTTGTCACCCACGAACTACTAGGGGTTAGAGTAGTGATGATGAAAATGGTTAGAACGTGGGCTGAAGAGACATTTCAGAAAAGAGTAATGATAATCTTAACGTCATGAGTGTCCAATCACATGAACAGTCAATTTGACGAATTAATAAAGGCGTCGAATTATATCAGTAAAAAATGTTTTTCTCATTGCCAATCGAAAATGCATTTATTGGGGGGCAATTTGTAGACTGCTATTTTCGACGCACAGTGGATTGATCAGAGAACAAGAACAGTGGGAGCTGGTCGAAATATTTCGACTCAGGAATTGGTGCTAAACTAAAAAGTCAGTCGAAGATGGTGTGGAAGCAAGAACGGGTTGTTTGAATTTTTCTAAGTAATAAAAATGTTCATTTTCGACAGTTAAGTTTGGGGGACTATCTCGACAGATGATTTGAAATTCAAAATTGAGAGGGAGATGCAGTTTGAAAGAGCAGACGCGTGGAGCATATCCAAGGCGAAGGAAGCATGCAAGATGCCATTTGTCACATTTAGGGGAAATAGCTGTTAGTGACAGTTGTTTTGTTTGTATATAAATAGGTAGTCATAGGACGAAAAAAGGGGTGTGCAGTTCAAAATTGTACAAGTTATTCAAATTACTCAAAGTAACCGTGTGAGAGAAACGAGTCATTATGGAAAAAATGTACGTTTGAGAAAAACACCAATCTATTACTTGCAATTCTTTATGAAATTTCAATTTGTTTACAACACTCTTTAAAATTCTGCAGATTTTATTCTTGTCACTTTACTTTCATTTCACCAGTTATTTACCAATTCCAAGTTCCATTTACCTTAGTTAGTCGAAAATTACAAATTGTGAGAACAATAATAAAACAATGATGAAAAGGGTAGAGTTTTACTCAAATTGTCAACATTTCTAAATGCACTGTGTTCTAGGATTTGTGTGGTCGATCCTGGTAGTAAACTAATTTCACAAATTAGAAGACCAGAGGTTGTTTGTTGAATTTCAAGGCGAACAGATCCATCAAATTTTTGTTTGGAGAAAATAATACAGGTATTATTAATTACCAGTAGTTTTTTCTCTTATAATCAAATTGTAAATAACTAATTGATGCATTTCACAATAAATATTAGGTTGAAAATATTTAAGGGTGTTCAAATCTAAATTGTTGTAAATAAAAATTGAAAATTGTTTTATAGAAAGTGTTCGGTTTAGATCGAATTTTAAATTGATTTTTCAAAATTTTTATTATTTGATGATATTTATTTTTTTAATACTACTTATTAGTTTAGTCGTATTTATTTATTTTTATTTTTTGATTTCTTTCAACGATAGTTGACCATTCAAACATTCTAATCTTAATTTTTATTATATAATATGTTATATATTATATCAAATATATTATTTATCAGTATTCGTATAATTTTAATAAAAATATAAAAAATAATTTGAATATTAAAAAAAAGATCTAAATTAAACAGCATAAAATTGGATTGAATTGGATTTTTTCAAACCAATCATCTAAAATCGAATGGATAAAAAATAAATTCATATTTAGATTGGATAAATTTTAACTCAAAACTTATTCAAAACACATTTGCAAACACCGTTAAAATAATAATAGCATTATGCTCCCTCACTCAAACAAAAATAACTCGTTTGATTTGTTTAATTATTAATATTTTTAATTTATATTTAAATATATAGTTCATATATTTGTTTGTGTGAAAGAAAAATAAAAACTGATTAGATCGAGAAACTCACAAAAATATAAATAAAAAGAATAACTGTATTCTTACAAAAATATCCTCATCACATCGACAAAATATTTTGTATTATAAGTATTAAGAATATAATTTTTATTTTTTATAGAATTTTTAGTTTTGTTCTTCATTTAATTATTGTGAATAGTTCTTTAAAATCTATAAACTTTTTCAAAGTTTGTTTCAAAAATGTGTGTTTTTATTAACTAAAAAATCACATTGAAGATACTTGAGATTTCATTTTTCACCAAATTAATTGAGATTTTATTTAAAATAACTTTTTAACTAAATTATTAATCTTATTAAATATTTTTCAATAAATATCAATAATGGTGAATCATTTACTAAATAATCAGAAAACTTCTACATTTATTATTTATTAAGTAAAAAAGTATGTCTATTAATAATAGTTATTACTATTATTATTAAGTAATTTACAATATTTAAATTTAATTAGAGAACCTAGTGGTTGTTCAAGAGAAGTTGAATTAATGCGGTATTGTGGTGGTCTAAGATTCTGATATGGTGGAAAATAACTAATTAGAGAAGTTAAATTAATGTGTTGTCCAAACTTCTAATAGGGGGGGAAAGAACTTTAACGTTCAAATCATAAATAAGATACTATACCCTCCGTCCCGTATTATAAGCAAAAATTATTTTTAGATACATTAAATAATTAATGTATCTGATCTATATATAGACCAGATACATTAATTATTTAATGTATTTAAAAAATGACTTTTGCTTAAAAAGTGACTTTTGCTTATATATAGACAGAGAGTTGGTTTGTTAAGGTGACATAAAATAGTGGAAGAGTTTTGCAAATTAGATTATATATAGATGGAATTTCTATGTATAAAGATAGTGGGGTCCATCAAATTTTTGTTTGGAGAAAATAATATAAGTATTATTAATTACTAGTAGTTTTTTTTTATAATCAAATTGTAAAAGACTCATTGATGTATTTCACACTAAATATTAGGTTGAAAATATTAAGGGTGTTCAAATCCAAATTGATGTAAATAAAAATTGTAAATCGATTTTAAAAATTAAAAATTGTAAAAATTTGAATATTATTAAATGTGTTTGATTACTGTTTTATAGAAACTGTTCAGTTTATATCAAATTTTAAATTGATTTTTCAAAATTGATAATTATTATTTGATGATATTTATTATTTTAATACTACTTATTAGTTTAGTCTTATTTATTTATTTTTATTTTTTGATTTGTTTCAACGATAGTCGATCATTCTAACTTTCTAATCTTAATTTTTATTATACAATATGTTATATATTATATCAAATATATTATTTATTAGTATTTATATAATTTTAATAAAAATATAATTTATAAATTGAATATTAAAAACAATCTAAATTAAACGGCATAAAATTGGATCGAATTCGATTGGATTTTTTCAAACCAATCATCTAAATTCGAATGGATCAAAAATAAATTTATATTTAGATCTCATAAATTTTAAGTCAAAACTGATCCAAAACGCACTGCAAAAACACCCTTACAATAATAATAGCATTATGCTCCCTTACTCAAACAACACTAACTTGTTTGATTTATTCAATTATTAATACTTTTAATTTATATTTAAATATATAACTCATATATTTGTTTGTGAAAGAAAAAAAAACTGATTAGATCGAGAAACTTACAAATATATAAACAAAAAGAATAATTGCATTCTTAAAAAATATCCTCATCACATCGACAAAATATATTGGATTATAAATATTAAGGATATAATTTTTATTTTGTGAATAGTTCTTTAAAATCTATAAATTTTTTCGGGGAAATAATCTTTTTCGTCCTATAACTTTACACCAGGGTCCACTTTGGTCCCTTAACTTTAAAAAGTGGCGATTTCGTCCTTTAACTTTTTAAAACGTGCCAAGTTAGTCCTGCCGTTAGTTTGGTCAAACGTCCGTTTATATTTTGTTACGTGGCAGGTGACATGGACACTGTTTATCGTCTTCTTCCTTCTTTGTGCATTCTGCAGACGCGTTTCCCCCAATTTTTGTTAGGGCAAACTCAAATCATCTTCAATCCTTACAATTTTTCTCCAAAGTAAAAGTTAGGGTTTAGGGAAAATGAAATCGGGTAGTTCTTCTTCTTTGAGCAAGAGAAATGCAGAAAATGGAGATTCAACAGGCAGTGAAAATCGTTGGAGGAATCACATGTGCTATTGTGGAGACATGGCTATACTTCAAAGGGCAAAAACAGTGAAGAACATGGGAAAGTTATTTTGGGCTTTGTGGGCTTCAAAAACAGTACATGACTCTGGCTTGAATTCTTTTTTTAGTTATGTGTGGTTGTGTTTCTACATTTCATTTTGCCAAGGCAATTAATTATTCTGGTGGATCATGAGGGATCATAAGTTATTCAAGACATAAGTTATTCTACATACATATATCCGCATATTGAATGGAGAGTAAAACTACATATAACAAACATTAAATATCACCATTAAAAGGTTGGCTTGGCTGTTTTTTGATAATTAATAGTAATTAGTAGTAGTTATGTAATAAACTTCTAAATACATATTTTTCTATCAGATTCATCAATGTTGTCGACGGCGGAAGACCACAAATCTTCCATATAACACGCCATTGTGGCCCATGGCACTGCCATGGCTGTCATTCCTTCATAAACTGCCTATGGCGGTTGTCCAAAAATCTCCCACGTCACAGTGGTACCATGGCATCCATTTAACAACACTTGAATAAATCCAAATAACAATCTGAATCTAAACATAAATTTCAATTAAAAACTAAAAAGACTTCCAAATGAAGTTCATTTCAACTCATAGCCTGCGGCAATCGAGCAGCTATAGAAAGTAATTCTCAACAAAAAAATTGTGATTTCTTACCCATATACCTGACCGAGTAACATCTAGAACTTCTGAGTCCGAGCTAAATAAGGTAGAAAATGCTCCAAACCCAACAAATAAGATCATCGACAAAGTGATTCCAGCTCCTAAACCAATCTGCTAGAAATGTAGAAGAAAATGAGAATAGAAGAATTATGAATCAGTGTATGTCCTAATCTGATAATAAAGGGAAGCAGATTATGGGGATAACAACCACTCAATCAGTAACCTGTATCACTCTATATATGACGAGGCGTGCTTGTTGGTAATTTCCCAGTGAGTAACTACTGGCAAGAAGAGCCTGCAAAATAAATGCATAACATGTCACAAAGTTTCCATCAAATAAATTGCACCCATTAATAATTTTCAAACCGTAATCTAACGGCAAGAATGAAATCCAAAAACAAGGAAAAGGTGCACATCAGTAATAAGAGGAACAACATTTGAAGAAATTGCAATTGCTCATGTGCGGGGCCGGGATGAAATGTAGTCTTGGCATTTGTGGGAGGAGTATTGAACATGTGCTAGCCATGAAACTAAAATCACCAGACAATGCTTGTTAATCAAGCAGAAGCAAATACCTGATGATTAATACCTAGAAATCAAGTCAGTTCAAACCCGCAAAACTTTCCCAAATTTCATTCTAAACTTCACACCTTTCATGAGGCTTACGCAATGTCACAATGTACCCAACCCAATTTCCATCACCAGCCATCAAAACAAAACCTGCAGTGATCACCAGAAATCGAAGAAACATTCTTACCTTCACCTTGAACTCCCCATTGTGCCAAACAATGTGCCATGAAAAAGAAAATAAAGATGTTAGGTTTTAACCATTACAAGAGGTGTAACAGTTGTGTGCCATGAATACGATAACAGTAGTACAAATGCAAGCAAGCAAGAAGAGGCATAAAAGCCACAACAATAAAAACTAATAGAGGCGTGTTCAAATGGAAAACTTCACACGCATTTTTTCAAAATGGACTATTCATTTTCTGCAGATTAATTTAAGCCTTCAACGCTTCCACGTCACAGGTAAATCTCCCACCTGGACAATGTTATCAAAAAGGGACTAACGGAAGTTAACAGAAGGATAAACGTGGCACGTTTTAAAAAGTTAAAGGATGAAATCGCCACTTTTTAAAGTTAAGGGACCAAATTGGACCCTGGTGTAAAGTTAAGGGACGAAAAAGGTTATTTGCCCAATTTTTTCAAAGTTTGTTTCAAAAATGTGTGTTTTTATTAACTAAAAAATCACATTGAAGATACTTGAGATTTCATTTTTCACCAAATTAATTGAGATTTATTTAAAATAACTTTGTGAGTAAATTATTAATCTTATTAAATATTTTTCAATAAATATCAATAATGGTGAATCATTTACTAAATAATCAGAAAACTTCTACATTTTTCATTTATTAAGTAAAAAGTACGTTTATTAATAATAGTGTTCCAGACTGACCCAATGGCTAGACATGGCCTAGTCCACTTCTCCTCCCAAAACGGCTCAATTGCATAAGTCCTGTCAGTTAAGAGCAAAGAGACGTATTTTACATTTCTGCCCCTCCGCTGAGGAGGTCTGGCCGGCTGACCCCCAGGATCAGCTACCCCTCCTCATATTTCTGTCTATCACGCACAGTTCCACCATCCAGAAACAGCCACGACGCATGTGCCCGCGACCACGTCGTTGCTCGCGGAAACGGCTAGTTCCGATTTAATTATTTTTGTTTTATATTATTTTATTATTGACTTTTATTTGGCAATATATTATTTTTCATCGATGTTTATGTTTTATCGCATTTTGAGAGCGTTTGGGAGATATTTGAGCTGAGGGGTATTTTAGTCTTTTTGGATGGTTAGATATTTTGTTAGAAATAGATATTTGATATAAATAGATATTTGAGAGAAAAAGAGAGAAAAAGATAGTAAGGAAGAGAAGAGAAGGAGAAAGAGGAAGGAAACGTGGGAAAAGAGAAGAGAAGAAGAAAACATGGATTCTTCATCTTTTTCAAACTCCTCTTCGATTAATCGGGTAAGGGTGAGAAGTTTCGATTATATTTCGATTGTATATGTATATGTATGTGTTGTTTGTCTTTTGTTTGGTTGAAATATATACTTTACCTTATTGGTTGGATTGAAGAACAAATGTGTAGAATCGATGTTTTCACGGTTAGAATTCAGAATAGATTGTGTAGAATAGCCGAGTAATGTTTGGGTTTAATCGGGAATACTCGTTGGTATGATTTATGGGGTCTTGGATTGAGTTACATAGTTTGTGGGAGTTAGGGCAATAATGATGAAATGGTGAGAAATCTGTGTTTTCACGGTGGGAATGGGGAATAAATTGCGTAGTATAGTCGGGTGATGATATGATTTACTCGGGTAAACTTGTTGGTATGTTTCCATGAGTGTTGATTGAGTTTTGGAGTGTGAATGTATTGATAAAATGGTGTTTTAAAATATTTCCAAAATGTAAAATGTGTTGGATGGATTTTTAATGGTGAAAATATTGTAGTATTTCAAATTCTGAGATTGCAGCTTTTTACGGAATCGAAATCGGAGGTCCGGAAGTCATTTAGCGATCGAAAACTGATTTTTCAGCAAAATCTGCACCTCGTGCGCTAACCCCTGTTTCTGTGCGTCGACTCGTAAAACCATGTGCTGACCCGGGCAAAAATTGCAGGTTTATGCGTCAACTCATGATTCTATGCGTCGACGCATGGTCACAGAATTTCCAAAATGTCCGATTTTGTTTTCTTCATAACTTTTGAACCGTAAGTCCGTTTTGACCCCCGTTTGAAGCGTTGGAAAGCTAATGAAAAGTTCTTTCTATTAAAGATGGTTTGGAGGGTAAAATATTATTTAATTAATTTGTGTTTTTGGAAAATAGTCGGGTTGTCGGGTTTTTATCGCGTACAATGTGTGCGATTGATGTGTTATCACGCTATATGCTTTTGTTATGTAACATGTAGCTTGTGTGCTGTTATATGATGTGAATATACATGATGAAATGTTGTGATGATGGGTTGTGGCCTTATGGAAAGTATGTGCATTGTTTTGAATTAGACTTCGATGCGTGATTAATGATGTTGTTGTGTGGTAAAATACATTGTTTGATTGAATATCAATGTATGTTGTTATGATGTGCTGTGGGTAGCCTTTGTGGTGTGAATCCCTTGTGGAAGTAATTGTGATTGTATGATTGTTATGGTTTGTGTTGATATGCATTGTTTATGAGAAATTCCAATGTATGTGGTTGGTGGCCTTTATGGTTGAAATGCATTGTTTGAATTGTTTTCAATGCATGAATAATGATGATGAGTTGAAATATATGTATGATTATGGTTGCATATATGTGAGAAGATGCATTTGATGTCATGGGTCATTGTATGCTGAGCATCATGATATGCATTCTTGAGATGTCCTGAGTGACAGATTGATTCCAGAGGGAATCTGCTATAACATCATGTGCCTTAAACATAAGAGAACTTAAAGCGATTTGATATATCGTGTGCCTTAAAAATAAGAGGACCTAAAGCGATGGTTATAAACGATCGTGTGCCTTATACAAAGAGGACCTAAAGTGATCGGGTTGTGTGCCTTAAAAATAAGAGGACCTAAAGCGATCGAATGGATCGTGTGCCTTAAAAATAAGAGGACCTAAAGCAATCCATAAACGCTGTGTGCCTTAAATACATAAGAGGGCCTAAAGCGACGGGTGAACATCGTAGGCCCGACGGGGTGTTACTTGAGTGATCCTCAGTAACAAGCGATGGTTCCAGCAGAGTTCCTGAGTGAACTAGTGATGAGATCTGATGGAGTCGGTACCGCATATGCATTTGCATGGAGTCGTTGTGTCGTCTCTTTGCATCTGCATGAATTATGATTGCATTGTTTATATGTGGAAAATCATGATTTAATTGATTATGTGTGAGACATTGTGATATGCCTTTGTGATAAATGTATAGTGCATGATTAATATGCAATTGGGAATGGAGTAATTATGTGATTGAGCTTGCGATAGCATTTGTGAATTGATGTGCATTTGTGTTAAATGTATTGAATTATGAATGATATGGTTGGTGTATAAACATATGCATTATGTGTGAATATGTGATTATGTGAATATAATCTATATATGCTCTATGTGTTGGCATGTGATAATTGTGGTGAGGATAACTATGCATGTGAATTGTTATGTATTTGCATATTATTATGCAATCTTGATTTTAGTTGTTATTTCTCACCCTTCTGCTGTTTTATAATGCCCTATGAGGCATTGCAGATTTGTAGTCTTGAAGGCTTTTGTGAAGATTAGTCCTCCGTTCGGTTGTCGGTCTTGGTGTCAGCTCTGATACGTAGCACGGGAGTCGGGGAACGATTATGTTATATATGTATATAATTGTTGAATATATTTTGTATTACTTTTTTATTTATATTTTGATGTTATAAAACCATTTATTTGTAAAACAAGCCAGTTATGGATCTTTCCACTTTATTCCATAATTGAATTTTAATTTGTTTGGAAAAAGTTTCCCCTTTGAGGGTATTCTATTTTATGCTATGTATCAAGTTTATGAGCAGGAAATGTATTTTCTTTCTTCAAATGTGGCATCCTTATTTCTGTCGGAAAAAAATAATTTTTTAGGTACTCTGATTTATTTATGTATTATTTATTCGCGATGGGAATTGGGGTGTTACACTGCCCGTTCCAACGGATAGTTTCTGGCAGTTACCTATTCTTAGGGAGCGAATATCTCGCCCCGAAAATAGGGACCAATGGCCAAGCACCGAGGGCATTAGAAAAACTCTCTCATTTGAGAGGGTCAGGTATTTTAAATCATCCTAAGACACACATACTTTTTACTTGCCTTCTTTTTGCCCGATCTTACTTTAGCATCTGAGTGCCTTGCAGGTACACCCCATTCTCATTCTTTGACACCCAGCATCACAGACGTAGTCTCTGCCCCACTTCTGATTCTGATCAGCCGGTAAGATCAGTGGCGTCGTCTCTGGGAAATCTGTTCTCCCCGTCTTTCTTTCATCGTAGATCCAAGACCAAAATAGTTCTTTCAAGATTCCGATCATGGGCAGCCATGACAATGTCCACGATGCTCGCAACATTACCATCCTCCCCGTCAGCAAGACTGACACTGACAGAGCAACCCCTTTTCTTTGGAGCGACGCCCATAAGCAGAGAGATGGAGCCTCCGCGTCTCCCTCCCCCGATCGCTCTGACAACATTGGGGTCTAGCCATCAGAGGACCATCGACCCGTACCAGTTCCGCTCAACGCCGATCCGGCCATGGCGGCCCTACACGAGGCCCTCAACAAAAAAACCTGCTGATCCTCCAGCAGAATGCCAGAATTGGAGCCTTAGAAGAGTCCAGCCGACCAAGATCTCCTCCACTGAGGAGAGAGCACCGGAGATCTTAGAGTCCTCTTCCCAGGTGAAGAAGAGGCCGTAGGGCACCACCAGAGCCAGAATCTCTGGCAGTCAGAAGGTGCGACCATATCTCTTGTAATACCCCGTAAATTGTTTTACTCTGGATAATATTAGTTGTGATCAACTAAGTCCCAGTGTACTATGAGAAATTATCTGCAGAGATAATTAGAGTAACTGTTGAACTTAGAGTAAATCCAATTAATATTATCTGACTCTGAGATATTTAAGTATTTGAACTTTAGAGACTTTTTGGACAATTAGTAGTGTTACTATCTAATTGGGTTTCCTATATCATTTCTTTTTCTCTTTTTCTCTTCATTTGGGAAAGGATAGAAAAAAAAAAAAAAGAAAGAAGAAGTGAAGAAAAGAGAAAAGAGAAAAGAAGAGAAAACCTAGAAGTGGAAAGATCAAGAACATCATCAAATCTTCATCAAATCATCTTCTAATCATCACCATCATCATCTATTCAAGGTGGGTTCTAGATAGAAACTTAAGTTTTAGAGTTAGAGATGATTTTAGCTTAAGTTAGGTTTTATGAGAAATTGCTTAAATTGGTAATCGATGGAATTTAACGGTTGAAATGTGTTAAAAACTGAGTAGTATAAGCTATATGAGTGTAGAATCATCTGTATTTGATTGTTGGATGTGTGGGTGTGTTTTGGTTTGGTTTTGGACCCAAGGGAATGCAGTTGTACACTACAGAATTTCTGTATTTTCCCAGATTCGCACTGCGAATCCCCTAGCGAAGGCAAAATCGTGCACTCGCTGGCTGTTCGCACGGCGAAGGTGAAGGCGAACATTCGCCAGAGGTTCGCACTGCGAACTTTACCTTGTTTTGGTTCTGACTTGGTTCACCAGACGTTCGCACTGCGAATGATGCAGCGAACCAGTGTTGGCTAGGCATTCGCTGGGACGTTCGCACTGCGAATGAGGAAGCGAGCATTCGCTAGCTTCTTCGCAATGCGAAAATGACAGATCCTCCAACTTGTTCCTTTCATAACTTTTGACTCGTTTATCCGTTGTGAGTAATCTTGGTATCGTTGTGAAGCTAGGAGTATCCTCTAGCTAATGGAAGTGAGAAATATCTGTTTATTGCCCGATTAAATAAATCGGAGGGAACCGTGAATTGGTGTAATGTGTGATATGTTGAATTATGTGTTTCTATTATGTGATTGATGAATATATGCCCATGCTCTGATTGTTAAACATGTTTGAATATATATGCATGCTAAAATACGAAATAGGTAGTGTGAGGAATATTACAGTAAACAATTGTCGGATAGTGTGGAAATGACATAGTGACAACGCTCGTGCATGAGAGGCTGAGGCGTGGGTCTAGTATTCATAACCAGTTTATCTTACGGTGTAGTTTCATGAGACTCGAGCTCCTCCTCTGAAACGTATGCATAATTACTTGGTAGGTTTGATTCCCTACGTGTAGTACGATTGGAGCCTATGCATTGGGTAGAGACTTGCGATGGTTAACAGGCCATGAGAAGTGATGGTTCACGGTTAACAGGCTGGTAATCCCGAATCCAATTCGTATGCCAAGTAACTACAAGGATCCATGACTCGGGTCGTCTTCTAGACATAGAAACGGACGGGAAAAGGGGATGCCTTGGTACGGTTATTGATTAGCGAGATTCTTGAGTTAACAGGCTCAGGACTTATTTTTGTATTAGTGTGAGTTAACAGGCTCACGAGTGTGAATCCATATATGGCGTGTGTGTACTCAAAGTCACTCCCCTTCCCTTTTGACTTGAGTTAGGTTGTTAGAACCATGTAAAGCCGAGAGGACTATAAGATAGCAAACTCACTGAGATTTGATGTATCTCACCCCATGTTGTTGTTTACATCATAGGTACTACAGGTTCGGCGAATTGTAAGGATAAAGTGGTTTGACTTTTCCTTACGGATCGTAGCTTTTGAGATGGCATGGCTTCCGCTATGGTGTTTTATTTTGAGATCATTGTTTTGATCTAGTTCTTAGTGTATTTTGGGACATCTTGTATATGTTATACCGTAGACTTTAGAACTTTGTATTTAGGGCATTTAATGTATACAATGTGTTAACTAAGAACTTATGGTATTTCAGTACCAAATACTTGGATTCATGTATAATATATATGCTTTGATGTATGTTATTATATATTGGTGTTACAGTTGGTATCAGAGCAGGTCGTATCCTCGACCTAGCCATGAAATAGTATAAGTATTTCTTTCCGTTTCATATGCGTTGTGTCGCCATTGGTCTTACTTGTTATATTTATGGTATTGAGCCTGATCAACTTAATCCTATCTATATGATGTTTAGGAACATGGCTGGCAGACGCAGGAACCATGGTAGATCCGGAGCAAGACATTCCGTGATGAATCTGTCGGGCAGCGATGGGAATGCTCCCTGGTATCAGTTTTTGCAACAGATGCAGCAGCAGCAGAACCAATTCATGCAACAGATGATACGACATATGCATGGGGGTTTTCATCCTCAGGTGGTTGTTCCAGATACTGTAAGTGGGAATTTCCTGGATTTCATCCACATGAATCCTCCAGAATTTCATGGTGGAGTAGATCCTGTGAAAGCTCACGATTGGATGGTCGGGATAGAGAGGATCTTTCAGATACTTCACTGCAGGGAGGAGGACAAGGTAGCGTTTGCTTCTCACTCGTTGAGAGGTCCTGCTAAGAGGTGGTGGGATATTGCTTCAGCTTTTATGACCATTCAAGGTGTGCCTAAAGTATGGGAACAATTCAAGGCTACTTTTATGGAGAAGTACCTTTCTAGCTCCTTAAGGATCCAAAGAGAATTTGAATTCCAAGAGTTATGACAAGGATATGTGATGGGGAACGATTTGAGGAGTGTTCAGACAGAAGGGAATTCGCGTAGGTCGAACCAGAATGGTTATGAGAGGTCACGCCCACCGTTTAGGCCAAGGCGACAAACCTTCAAAGGGAAACAAGTGCAAAGTAGTAAACCTAATACTCTTTCTTTGTGCCGGTTGTGCAACAAGTATCATTTTGGGAAGTGTAGAGATGGAGCCTCTAGGTGTTATCATTGTGATGAAGTGGGTTATTTGGCAAGAAACTGCCCGCAGAATGGGAATCAGACACAAGGGAAGAATACCGGAAGAGTTCACGCTTTGGATACAAGGAGGAAGAAGAGTGACAACTCTTTAATAGCGGGTACGTGTTTCGTAAACGGACATCCTTGTTTTGTTTTATTTGGTTGTGGAGCAACACATTCCTTTGTGTCAATACAATGTGTGAAATTGTGTTTGGTCCAAAGTTAAGGGAATAGCGACCTTCAAGTCTTGTGTATTGTCGGTAGCCTGTGAGATTTCAGAAGTTTTCCCCCGAAGATGTCACTTCTCTTCCTTCGGTGAGAGAAGTGGAATTTTCTATTGACCTGGTACCGGGAACGGCTCCTATATCCGTTTCCCCGTACCGGATGGCACCTTTGGAGTTAAGAGAATTAAGGGGACGATTAGAGGAGCTTATGGCTAAGAATTTTGTTAGACTTAGTGTCTCACCGTGGGGAGCTCCAGTATTGTTGGTATAGAAGAAGGATGGTGGAATGCGGTTATGTATTGATTACCGTCAGTTGAATAAGGTCACCATCAAGAACAAATACCCATTGCCAAGGATAGACGACCTGTTAGATCAATTGAAATGAGCCTGTGTGTTCTCGAAGATTGATTTACGGTCAGGTTATCATTAGATTCGTGTGAAAAGTTTAGATGTACCAAAGACTGTGTTTAAAACCCGTTATGGTCATTATGAATTTGTGGTGATTTTCATTAATGATATTCTTATCTATTCTCGTGATCCCCAAGAGCACGGTGAACACCTAAGAATCATTTTATCCATCTTACAAGAGAGGCAACCTTTTGCCAATCTAAGCAAGTGTGAGTTTTGGATGTCGGAGGTGAATTTTCTTGGACATGTCATATTTCAGAGAGGTGTAGCAGTTGATCCATCAAAAGTTGAAGTAGTGATAAATTGGGAGAGACCAAAGAATGTGTCTGAAGTTAGATGTTTCTTGGTATTAGCAGGTTATTATAGAGGGTTTATTAAAGGCTTTTCCCAACTGGCTTTACCAATGATGAGACTTACTCGGAAGGATTATTCGTACGAATGGGATTCGGCTTGTGAGCAAAGTTTTATAAGTTTGAAGGAAAGATTGACGACCGCTCCTGTTTTGGTTATTCCTGATCCTAGCAAGTCGTATGAGGTATATTGTGATGCATCGAAGATAGGATTAGGAGGTGTGTTAATGCAAGGTGGACATGTAATGGCTTATGCTTCACGACAGTTGAACGTCCATGAAGAGAATTATCCAACTCATGATTTAGAATTGGCGGCTGTTGTATTTACCTTGAAGGTGTGGCTTCACTATTTGTATGGTGTACGTTTTGAGATGTTTAACGACCACAAGAGCTTAAAGTACCTCTTTGATCAGAAGGAATTGAACATGCCACAAAGGAGGTGGATGGAATATTTGAAGGATTATGATTTGGAACTAAAGTACCATCCGGGTAAAGCGAATAAAGTGGCGGATGCATTGAGTAGGAAGGTGTTGCATAATGCCGAGTTGATGATGCTAGAGTATACCTTATTGGAAAAATTTCGAGATCTAAATCTTCAATTTGTTTGGACCCCTAATGGTGTGATTATGGGGACTTTGAATATCAATTCTACTCTTAGGGAGGAAATCCAACAAGAGCAAGGGTTAGACGAGAAGTTACAAGAAGTGTTACTGCAACCGGGTTTTGTGCAAGCTACCGACGAAATTATTTTATTTAACCAAAGGATTTGTGTTCCGGATAACACGGAGTTAAAAAGGAGGATTTTGGAAGAAGCGCGTAAGGGTGTTTTTACTATACATCCTGGTGCTTCGAAGATGTAGCAATATTTAAAGAAGGACTATGGGTGGTCCGGGATGAAAAGAGATATTGCGGTGTATGTGTCGGAATGTGCGGTGTGCCAACAAGTGAAGATCGAGCACCAAAGACCGGGTGGCTTGTTGCAACCTTTAGAAATTCCGGTATGGAAATGGAATAACATTTCTATGGACTTCGCAGTTGGACTACCCCGTACTCAGGGTGGTTATGATTCGATTTGGGTAATTGTGGATCGGTTAATGAAATCCTCGCATTTCTTAGCTATGAAGACTACCTACAAGGCGAGTCATCTCGCAAGGTTGTTCATTTCGGAGATAGTGAGATTGCATGGTGTTCCTACTAGTATCGTTTCGGATAGAGATCCAAAGTTTACTTCGTGATTTTGGAGAGCTTTTCAACAAGCCATGGGAACGAAGTTGCGTTTGAGTAAGACGAATCATCCGCAAACGGACGGTCAGACAGAACGGACAATACAAACCATGGAAGACATGTTGAGAGCTTGTGTACTTGAAAGTGGAGGAAATTGAATAGAACTTTTGCCGTTGATTGAGTTCTCTTATAATAACAGTTATCAGGCAAGTATTGGTATGGCACCTTATGAGGCGTTGTATGGAAGGAATTGTAGGACACCGTTGTGTTAGGCAGAAGTTGGTGAAGATAGGATGTTGGGACCCGAGATTATTCACGAAACTACGGAGAAGATTAGGATGATCCGTGAGAAAGTTAAGCAAGCACAGGATCGTCAGAAGAGTTATGCGGATAACCGAAGAAGACCTTTGGAATTTGAAGAAGGCGGTCACGTGTTCTTGAAGGTTACTCCGAGATTGCGGTTGAAAGGACCGTTTCGGTCGCGGAAATTAAGTCCGAGATACGCGGGACCGTATCAGATTTTGGAAAGAATTGGTGAAGTAGCTTACAGATTAGCCTTACCGCCTTCTCTGTCAGAGATGCACGACGTTTTTCATGTGTCTCAGCTTCGGAAGTTGGTCCCAGATCCTCTTCAGCCAATTTTACTAGATACAATTGAGATAGAAGCAGATTTAACGGTTGAGCCTCAACCGAGTCGTATCACCGGAAGAGAAACTAAAGTGTTAAGGAATAAAGAGATTCCTCTTGTTAAGGTCCAGTGGGATGACGCATCCGGGCGATGCAACTTAGGAATTGGAATCGGAGATGCGGGAGGTCTATCCTTATCTTTTCAGGTAATTGTTTTAAATTTGTGGGCGAATTTCTATTTAAGGGGGGGAGGATATAATACCCCGTAAATTATTTTACTCTGGATAATATTAGTTGTGATCAACTGAGTCCCAGTGTACTCTGAGAAATTATCTGTAGAGATAATTAGAGTAACTGTTGAACTTAGAGTAAATCCAATTAATATTATCTGACTCTGAGATATTTAAGTATTTGAACTTTAGAGACTTTTTGGATAATTAGTAGTGTTACCATCTAATTGGGTTTCCTATATCATTTCTTTTTCTCTTTTTCTCTTCATTTGGGAAAGGATAGAAAGAAAAAAAAGAAAGAAAGAAGAAGTGAAGAAAAGAGAAAAGAAGAGAAAACCTAGAAGTGGAAAGATAAAGAACATCATCAAATCTTCATCAAATCATCTTCCAATCTTAGGTTTTATGAGAAATTGCTTAAATTGGTAATCGATGGAATTTAACGGTTGAAATGTATTAAAAACTGAGTAGTATAAGCTATATGAGTGTAGAATCATCTGTATTTGATTGTTGGATGTGTGGGTGTGTTTTGGTTTGGTTTTGGACCCAAGGGAATGCAGTTGTATGCTACAGAATTTCTGCATTTTGCCATATTTGCACTGCGAATCCCCTAGCGAAGGGGAAATCGTGCACTCGCTGGCTGTTCGCATGGCGAAGGTGAAGGCGAACATTCGCCAGAGGTTCGCACTGCGAACTTTACCTTGTTCCTTTCATAACTTTTGACTCGTTTATCCGTTGTGAGTAATCTTGGTATCGTTGTGAAGCTAGGAGTATCCTCTAGCTAATGGAAGTGAGAAATATCTGTTTATTGCCCGATTAAATAAATCAGAGGAAACCGTGAATTGGTGTAATGTGTGATATGTTGAATTATGTGTTTCTATTATGTGATTGATGAATATATGCCCATGCTCTGATTGTTAAACATGTTTGAATATGTATGCATGCTAAAATAAGAAATAGGTAGTGTGAGGAATATTACCGTAAATAGTTGTCGGATAGTGTGGAAATGACATAGTGACAATGCTCGTGCATGAGAGGCCGAGGCGCGTGTCTAGTAATCATAACCAGTTTATCTTACGGTGTAGTTTCATGAGACTCGAGCTCCTCCTCTGAAACGTATGCACAATTACTTGTTAGGTTTGATTCCCTACGCGTAGTACGACTGAAGCCTATGCATTGGGTAGAGACTTGCGATGGTTAACAGGCCATGAGAAGTGACGGTTCACGGTTAACAGGTCGGTGATCCCGAATCCAATTCGTATGCCAAGTAACTACAAGGATCCATGACTCGGGCCGTCTTCTAGACGTAGAAGCGGACGGGAAAAGGGGATGCCTTGGTACGGTTATTGATTAGCGAGATTCTTGAGTTAACAGGCTCAGGAGTTACTTTTGTATTAGTGTGAGTTAACAGGCTCACGAGTGTGAATCCATATATGGCGTGTGTGTACTTAAAGTCACTCCTCTTCCCTTTTGACTTGAGTTAGGTTGTTAGAACCTTGTAAAGCCGAGAGGACTATAAGATAGCGAACTCACTGAGATTTGATGTATCTCACCCCATGTTGTTGTTTACATCACATGTACTACAGGTTCGGCGAAGGGTAAGGATAAAGTGGTTTGACTTTTCCTTACGGATCGCAGCTTTTGAGATGGCATGGCTTCCGCTATGGCGTTTTATTTTGAGATCATTGTTTTGATCTAGTTCTTAGTGTATTTTGGGACATCTTGTATATGTTATGCCGTAGACTTTAGAACTTTGTATTTAGGGCATTTAATGTATACAATGTGTTAACTAGGAACTTATGGTATTTCAGTACCAAATACTTGGATTCATGTATAATATATATGCTTTGATGTATGTTATTATATATGGGTGTTACATCTCTCCTCGGAGCCAGCACTCCCCGGGGGCTAAGAGGACCAGAAGGGACTTACGGACAAAGCACCGGCGTTCGCCTCCGTCCAGATCCAAGGGCCGAGCACGAACTCTATCTCCCCGTCGAGATCGTCGTCCTTCCCTTAGATGAAGTACCCGCTCTCCGTCATGGTTCAGCAGCAGCAGCGACGACGAGCCTCGGGGCCCGTTGTCCCAAGAAATCATGGCCACACGTGTAACACACTCCTACCCAAATAACATCCACGATTAATATAAACAATCATATCAGAGTAAAATCCCACAAAAGGGCGTCACATTTCGTCATAAAACATCAAATATTAACATCTTGCTCCGTAACATGGGTTATAACGTCAGGATTAAATCATTTACTACGCAGCGGAAAACTTCATTAACATCATAAGTTATAACATCAAAAGGTTTAAAACAACTTCAACACACCATAATATCATCAAATAAAAAAAACACTATGGTTCGACTCAAACGCCCCGACCTGATGTTACATATCAGAGCAAGACCCTCTACTTGACCAAAATAATCAAAAGTACTTTAAGTAAGCTCTTCACGCACCAAAAAGCTAATCCTGGTCACCTGCACGTTACCCACGTGGAGGCAACATTCAAACAGGCAGGGTGAGTAATCATAAACCATTATACAAGATATAAGATAAGAAATAATAAGGTAGCATGCATCGTAATAAAACAACATCGTCATTATACAACATCATCATTATACATCATGAAAATCATGTTATCAACATCATTCATTCACAATCATACAATGCCACATAATAAAAAATGCACAACACAGACTCATGCATGTGGTATCAATTCGTCATGTTTGAGGGACATTGGGCCATCACCTTCTAAAGATCCCCACCAATAGGATCAATTCTACACAAGAACCGAAGAAACGTCATACACCCCAATTCACACAATGGAATTGAAGCCACCACTGGACCGAAGTCCTAGAATGCTATGAATGTATGATGCAAACGTCATAATCGTCATTGTCATAAAATCGTCACATTGCATCATCATTCATAAAATTAAAACATCATATTATCTTGTCATCACCATGCATCAAAATTCATCATAAAAATCAAGGCACAAAGCATCACAAGATAGGAAAGAAAAGAATTTAAAACAATGCCACTACTCCTGCTCGCCTAGAGCTCGCCCGACGAAACAGCGCGCTCACTTGGGTTTCGCCGCACGAAGCAGCTCGCCCTCCTGGGCTTCGCCTAGCGAAGTAGGGGCAAATCCCACACTCTCATACAAAATCCAGTAGCACCCTTTTTCCACCTTTCATTCGCTTCCACTTTCGCCCGGCGAGGTTAGGGCAAATCCGCTTTGCCCGGCGAGCTGGGAATTTCGCCCAGCGAATCCGCGCGAACCTGCTACTTCGCAGTTGCAATTCTGCACCAGTTCAGTCCCTCAAGGCTTACGATTTCAGTACCAAACAGCCCAATTTTCATCACTTTTCATCATAGAAACAACACATCAACAACAATACATCAATATAGGTTTTTATTCCTAATATCTAACACGTCCTGAACCCCAATTCCGTCATGAACTCATCTAATCTACCCAGAAACCTACTACCTACATAATTCTACACCTATATCAATTATAATGATGAATAATACTCCTCATACCTTAGAAAATTGCTTTCTGATTCCTCCTCTCTGAGTTCTTCTGACACCTCTCTAAGCCCTAGCTTTCTTCTCCTTTTCTTCAGAGCTTTCTTTTCCAAATTACGATCGTACAAACTGAACTTCTCCACTCTCTCTTTTCTTTTTGTCCAACTTACCCCTAGGACCCCTAATATTCTTTTCCAACATTATCCTCATTTAACTCATCCAATTTACCCACTTGCCCTTAATGTTTCACTTAATTATTTATAATAATAATAAATGTAATATATTTCACATAATTTCATATTATTATTACCAAAATAATATAAATAATCCTCATACTTCTAAACACCTTCAGCATCCCCTTAACATCATCATACCCCACAACATCAATTACGAATATTTATAATAAATCAATTAAATAAATATTCTACTCATTTTGGGGTGTTATAACACGCCTACCAAAATGGCTGGAGAAACCCCCATCCTTGGGCACCTAAAATGGCACTACAGATCCTGACGAGCACATCGAGAGTATCGATGCATTGCTCGATTACCGTGGCGTCAGAGGCGCCATCAAATGTAGATTGTTCCCAACCACGCTGAGGAAGGGAGCAATGACTTGGTACAAGATGCCCCCCAACGAATCTATCACATCTTGGAGCCAGTTGGCCAGGATGTTCTCCAGGCATTTCACAGCCTCTCGTTGTCACCCGAAGACAGAAGCCTCCCTTGAGGCCATCATTCAAGGGAAAGAAGAACCTCTTCGAACCTATATCGAAAGGTTCAACAAAGAAGCCGTCCAGGTCTCCACGACCGATAATATAAAGAAGTTCTTGCTCGAGCGAGGACTCCGTCCCCCCACCGAATTTTCCAAGGCGGTTGGCATTGAAACTCCAACGATAATACTGGATGCCTTCCTCCTCAAGGCGCAAGCGTACATCCAGTACGAAGAGAAGGAACTTGCGAGCTCCTCCTGGAACTCGAGGCACCAAGAGAGTGCTAAGTCCTCCAAGCACGACGACCCCTCGACATCTCGTCGGGAAGAGAGAAGACAGGATGACCGCCCACAGGAGTCCTGAGACAACAAAGTTTTCACGAATACACTTCGTTGACCGTCTCTCGAGAGAAGATTCTCTCTGAGTGCCCCAAATTGGAGTTCCGACAAGAGGGGGTCCGATTCCCAAAGCAGATACCGGCTAAGCCGAATATAGATAAGTCAAAGTAGTGTCGGTTCCACAAGAGCCACGACCATATGACCGACGATTGCATGCATCTGAATAATACAATTGAGATATTAATCAGGGACGATCACCTGAAATAATTCGCCAAGAAGAAGAACGCTCCTTGGCAGGACACTCAGGAATCCAAGAAGGTCAAAGAGAATGTGCCTTTCTCGGAGGAGACCAGACTACAGGTCGCCATGAGCGTCTCACGGCCTGATGACTTCTACGTCTCCAAGGGGCTCAACATCCCTCCTTACTTTGCTACACACAGCCCATGGGAAGCTTTCCCCTCTGCCATGGTCATCTCCGAAGGGGGTTTCAACAAGGTGACCATGGGATCCATCAAGAGGAAGTTCGAGCATCTCATCAACACGAGCTCGAACCGGAGTTCCACACTTGATAAAGTTCGGGGGAGTCGGTTCCCATCACCTTATACAGCGAGGAACTCCTTGGCGGAGCTCCTAACTCCAGCATTCCTCTGCTCGTAAGAGCGTAAATGGCCAACTTTGATGTTCGGCGGATCCTGGTCGATCTAGGCAGTTCGGTCGACATCATGTATTCCTAGCTATTCTACACCCTTTAGCTGGACAAGACATACCTAACGCCCTACGTAGGCTCTGACCTACAAGGCTTTAACGGGTCAGTCACGAAGCCTTGGGGGTACGTGGAGTTGATCGTCACTTTCGGGGGTGGCAGAAATGGCCAGGTCCATCAAAGTCGAGTTCCTGGTTATTGGCTACCCATCCCTCTACCAATACATCATCGGGCGGCCAAATATGGCCAAATTGGTAGCCGTGCCCTCAACCGTGCACCTGAAGATGAAGTGCTACACTTCCAAGGGGCTCGTTTCCACCTTGCACGGGGACATCGAAGCAGTGAGAAGGTGTTTCGAGGATGCCTCAAAAGGGCTGAACACAATCGCCGCCAAACCAAAGATTCCCAGCAAGCCTGCCCTGCCCTGCAGCTCCGAAGAGGCAAAGCTGTTGCCCCACGTTGACTCCATCGACCTCGACAGCCGTTTCTCTGAGGAATACCAGAGGGGCCAAAAAAGGAAGGGGAAGGAGATTCATCCAAGCTCGAGCAACCCTTCCACATCAGCTAGCAGCGGCGAGACCTCCCATCTGATGCGACCAAACCCGGATGGCGAGTTCGAACTAGTCCTGCTCGGTGACGATCCCCAAAAAGGTGTGAAGATAGGGATTGACCTCCCCGACATAGCGAGCAAGCAGCTGAAAGCCTGTCTCCGGGATAATGCAGATCTGTTCGCATGGAGCGCCTCAAAGATTCCCGGACTAGACCCTGAGGTGGTCTGCCACCAGCTCACCATCGACCCCGCCGCTAGGGCAGTAGCTCAACGTAGTCAAAAGCAGTCTCCAGAGAAAACAGAGGCTTTCGAACAGGATGTAAAAGACCTCTTAGAGAAATTTTATTTCAAAGGCCAAGTACACTACTTGGTTGTCCAATGTTGTACTTGTAAAGAAATCAAATGGAAAATGGCGCATGTGTGTTGACTATACCGATCTTAATAGGGCATGCCCTAAAGACGCATATCCCCTCTCCAACATAGACAAATTAGTTGATAATTCTACTGGTTTTAAATTTTTGTCTTTCATGGATGCATATTCAGGCTACAACCAAATACCCATGGCCAAAAGCGATAAAAGGTAAACAACTTTCATGACCAAATCGGGAACTATTACTACAACGTATTGCCCTTCGGCTTGAAAAACGTTAGCGCTACCTACCAAAGAATGATGAACAAAGTCTTCTGAGGAGAGATCGGGGATATGCTCGAAGTCTACATGAACGACATGATTGTGAAATCCCACGAGGAATCCGATCACACACTCCATCTGAAGAAAGTCTTTGAGTAGGCTAGGAAATATAGCATGCGCTTCAACCTAGAGAAGTCCATGTTAGGGGTACGAGCGGGCAAGTTCCTCGGCTTCTACCTGACAGAATGACGAATTGAAGTTAACCCCGATAAGTGCAGGGCCTTCTCCAAGTTCCGTACGCCGAACTCGAAGAAATCCATCCAATCCCTAACCGGAAAGCTCGCATCGCTATCTTGTTTCGTGGTGAAATCTGCTCAGCACGCGCTCCCCTTTTTTAAACTCCTCCGCAAGGAGGCAGCTTTTGGGTGGATGGAGGAATGCGATAAAGCCCTTCTCCACCTAAAACAAGCACTATCGAAACCACCGGTCCTCTCCTGAACAGATAACGGGGAGACCCTTTATCTCTATCTCATCGTTACGACTGAGGTTGTTAGTGCCGCCCTTATTTGTGAGACCCCTAATGGGCAGAAGCCCATATACTTTATGAGCAAGGCACTGCAAGGACCAGAAATTAAACACCAGCAAATTGAAAAGGTGGCCCTGGCCCTCATCAACGTTGCGAGGAGGCTGAGGCACTACTTCCTAGCCCACACAATCGGGGTACGCACGGACCAACCCGTGAAACAACTGTTGGGCCGCCCGAATATGGCTGGGAGAATGCTCAAATGGTCGTTAGAACTGTATGAGTTTGACATCTAATACGAGAGCAGAAAAGCCCTCAAAGCTCAAGCATTGGCCGACTTCGTGGTGGAGATGACCTTACCCGACTCCCCAACTTGTGGAGCTCACAAGTGGACAATCTTCGTCGACGGAGCATCCAACTCAGCAGGGAGCGGAGCAGGTATCATCTTGGAAAATGAGGAGGGTATCCTATCAAGGTCTCGCTTACCCTATCTTTCCCCACTTTC
This sequence comes from Lathyrus tuberosus, assembly GCA_022829125.1. Classification (NCBI taxonomy): domain Eukaryota; kingdom Viridiplantae; phylum Streptophyta; class Magnoliopsida; order Fabales; family Fabaceae; genus Lathyrus; species Lathyrus tuberosus. Next base: position 8,917,714 of record JALAZF010000061.1, read on the forward strand.
AAGAATCAGATGAGTATGAGGTCTTCCTCGCAGGTCTACGCCCCGCCGAAGACCTGGGAGCTGAGGAAGTCGTTATCTGCACAGATTCTCAACTCGTGTCCCTCCAGGTTCGGGGAGAGTATCAGGCCAAGAACGATAACTTATCCAAATACTTGACCTTGGTTAAGGAAAAGATGATGAAGTTCGCATCAGTGAAGGTAAAGCATGTTCCCCGAGAACACAATGTCCGGGCAGATGTCCTGTAAAAGCTGGTGAGTACGAAAAAGAAGGGAGGAAACAAATTCGTCATCTAGGAGGTACTTCCTCAACCCAGCATCGAGAAAACTTCCACGACCCTCGAAGTGCACGTCATTGGCGAAAGCAACTGCTGGATGACCCCTGCCAACAACTACCTCGCCAAGGACGAACTACCTTCCGACCCAAAGGAAGCCAGCGTAGTCAGGCGCAGAGCATGCTCCTATGTCCTAGTAAAAAAATAAGCTCTACAGGCGAGGGATATCCATTACTCTCCTCAAATGCATTGAGGAAGAAATGGTCGCCCACGTCTTGTGAGAAATCCACGAAGAAATCAACGCCCAGCATCTCGGAGGAAGATCCCTCGCCAAGAAATCCCTACTAGCAGGATATTATTGGCCGACCATGCAACATGACGCAAAAGAGCATGTTAAGAAATATGACAAATGGCAACGGCATGGGGACATGCACTTGGCACCGCCCAATGAGCTCAAAGCAATGTCCTCCCCGTGGCCTTTCGCATGGTGGGGCCTGGATATCCTATGGCCATTTGTCATAGGGTCAAATCAGAAAAAGTTCCTGATATTGGGCATGTACTACTTTACAAAGTTGATAGAAGCAGAGGCTTTGGCCAAAATAACGGCCCACAACATACTCCACTTCGACAAGCGAAACATTCTTGCTCACTTCGGCATCCCCCAGGCAATCGTCGCCGATAACGGAACACAGTTCACGGATAAAAAATTCTAGGAGTTCGTCGCCCAACTGGGCACCAAACAACACTTCGCATCCGTCGAAAACCCGCAAACGAACGGGCAAGCCAAGACAGCCAACAGGATAATCCTACGAGGTCTCAAACGCATACTGGACGAAACCAAGAAACAATGGGTCGAGGAGCTGTACAACGTGCTCTGGGCTTACAGTACAACGCCTCATTCTTCGACCGAGGAAACCCCTTTCCGTTTAGCATACGAGACTGGGGCGGTAATCCCCATTGAGGTACATGTGCCCTCCATGCGGACTGAAGCTCCCCTAGACGAGGAGAACAATAACGAGGCACTAAAGGGAGGAGCTCGATCTCGTCAAAGAGGTCCGATCGGGAGCAGCCCTCCGCGAGACCTCATTAAAACAAAAAATTGCAATTAGGCATAACGCTAAAGTATTACGACGAGACTTCCAAGTAGGCAGTCTCGTCCTGAGGAGAAATCACAAAGATTTTCGTGAAGGAAAACTCGCCGCAAACTGGGAAGGACCCTATCGTGTTCGAGCAAAAGCAGAGAACATGGCCTATTACCTAGAACATCTCAACGGGGAAGAACTCGCTCGACTATGGAACGCCGAAAAGCTAAAACAATATTATAGCTAAGGCCTTAATTGTTAGCATGCTCCGTTGACACGACGCGCACAACGTACCGACCAGAAGTGCACGCCCAGGTACAAGCGCTGCATATCAAAATAAATCAAGGCAGGATTTTGCTCAGGAATGAACAAAACCCATGCTCGACAGCGGTCCCTCTACAGACCCCCTCATCGCCAAAGTACCACGAAAGGCAGAACACCCAGCTCGCGGTGGGAAGTTCACGTCGCGAACTCAGGCCACAAACGCGACCTGAGCTCCGATCTCATGCCCGAAAGCTACCCATGCCCTTTTGACCAGTTCCCCTCACTGTCGAACACAATTTGTTGAGCAAACCCCGAAACATAATAAAAACTGTTCACTAAAGTAGCCCATACAACGGGCATGAATATCGAGCAGCGTTTTGACACTGAGCGAAAATAAAGCAAAGTAAAAACATGCACCAAAACGAATCATGCACAACCGACCACTATGGACGAAAATAAATATTATGAAAACGGCCACAAGGACCGCGATTGTACTGGTTACAATACAAAGGGGCCAAGCCCCATACAAAAAGATAAATTACAAAGAAATGACACGCAGGCCGGAAGTACAAACAAGAAAATCAGTCGGCCAGAGGCTGAGGCTCCTCGCGGGCATTCTGCTCCTGCTCTTCGCAGAACCGAAGGAAGTCTGGGACGATGATATGGTCGTCCACCACACTATAGAGGAACCCGATCCCCTCAGTGGACAGCTCGACCCCGGGGTTCGCAATCTTCAACTGCTTCACGGCATTGTTGAAAGCCTCCCCGGCGACACCTACGCAGTCCTCCTCCACCTGTCTAATACGAGCAACAAGCTCAGCTTGAGTCTTCAGACTCTTCACCTCATCACTTTCATCCTCGGCAGGAGCAGCATCAGTCCTCAATAATACGACCAGGTCCTCCGCGTCTTTCTTCTCCGCGGCCAGGGTATCTTTTTCCCCGGAGACCTTGGCCAGCTCACCCTTATATTTTTCCGCCGCCTCCTCGGTGGCCTTGGCCATATCCTCTTTGACCTTCTGCACCGCCTCCTACGCAGGCTTCAGCTTCTCTTCCAGGACCGCATTTGCGGCCTGTGCCTTCTTTAGCTCTATTTCCTCGAGCTTCAAGGACTCTACCCAATGGAGTGCGAGAGAGGAGCCTTCAAAGAAATTCCTGTTGTGAAAGCACGGAGGCAACTCAAATTTTCTCTTCTCCCCCTCGTTGGTAAGATCGAGGATCTCGCCCGCCCGAGGGCGCTTGGGCCTCGATGTTACTTGCACAGGGGAGGTCTGTGCGGAAGATGGTGTGGACGAGGAGGTCCCCGACCCCGTCTGTGGAGGAGGTACTCGCTCTCTAAGGTGGCTCTTCCTGATCCTTTGGCCCCCTTGAAATCTTGCTTGGGCACTCTTCACCATCCGCTCTTGGGAAGAAGACATGTTACCTGCAAAACAACAGGCACACGTTAGCAAACAAGGAAAATAACAATCAGAACAAACTAAGAAGAAATAAAGGGTTACCTAGAAGTTCCAGAGCATTCTCACGAGTGCTACACTCGAGGTGCTCCTTCGTGTTAATGTATCAGGTCTCCACTTTGACCCCCCGGTCTGCTTCATAAATGAGTTCCCCGCTCCTAGTCACGCACTAGGCAGGGACAAAGCCATCAACAAAGCCCACCAACTTTTCGTAGCTGACCCGATCATCCTCCGCCAGTAGATTCGGATTGGTAAGGTAGTCATCGGTCCCCCGGGTAAAATGGTCCTCGCTCTAGCAGAAAGGGAACTTCAACAGCCTCTGCCCCAATGCCTTACCCTGCTTGTCGATAAGGGTTTTCGCGTTCTCGTTTGTCAAAACCTCCCAGATGAACGAGGAGTTAGTGGCCCTCTCTGACATGGGCTCGATGATGTAGTACCTCTCCTTGAACGTCCTGATGGACTCAAAGAAAGGCTTGAATAATTTCCTCCCCTGCTTCAGGGAGACCCATCCGAATTGCCTCCCAGAAACCTGGCGCTGAAGATGGAAGACGGTGAAGAAAAGGGGAAGAGTGGCTCCTATTTAAAAAAATTCACATGTCAACTCGAATGCCCACATAAAAGTAATCGAGTTTGGATGTAGTTGCGAGGGCGCCAAATCCAGATGGCCGAAGACTGCTACTTGAAAGTCCTTAAAAGGCAGCCTCAACCCTATCTCTTTGAAGACATACTCGTACATGGGGAACCTTTCCCCGTAGGCCGAGCAGATTCGATCGTTCTCCTGAGGAAAGTGGACCCTCCAATCTCCCTCGGCCCCCACCGTCGTGAAGGCATCTCGGGTATAAGTAGCTAAGAGAGAGGCATGCTCCCGAGGCTCAGCCACGACCTACTCTTCCACGGTACTACTTAGGGCAGATGTTTCGTCGGCATCCCGGGGAGCAAAAGTATCATCAGTATCGCTATCATGCGAGGAGCTCTCCTCGGATAAGTCCCTCATAACTTCATCCTCAGCTTCACGAGACATCTCCTTTTCGCCCGATTCTTACTTTAGCATCAGAGTGCCTTGCAGGTACACCCACTCCTCATTCTTTGACACCCAGCATCGCAGATGTAGTCTCTGGCCAGTAAGATCAAATAGTTATTGCTATTATTATTAAGATTTAAAATATTTAAATTTAATTAGAGAACCTACCATAATAGTTGTTCTATCAGAAAAGTTGAATTAATGTGGTATTGTAGTGGTCCAACATTCTGATACGGTGGAAAATGACTGATCAAAGAAGTTGAATTAATGTGTGGTCCAAAATTTTAATAGGTGGAAAAAGACTTTTACGTTCAAATCATAAATAAGATAATAAAAGATAAAAGTGTGGGTTTTTAACTGAAATGTAAGGTGACATAAAATACAGCCGATCATTATATGAGTTTGATCATTATACAGATGGAATTTTTATGTATAAAGATAGTGGGGTCCATCAAATATTTGTTTGGAGAAAATAATATAGGTATTATTAATTACTAGTAGTTTTTACTTTTATAATCAAATTGTAAATGACTAATTGATGCATTTCACAATAAATATTAGGTTGAAAAAATTAAGGGTGTTCAAATCTAAATTGATGTAAATAAAAATTGTAAATCGATTTAAAAAATCAAAATTTGTAAAAATCAAATATTATTAAATGTGTTTGAATATTGTTTTATAGAAACTGTTCGGTTCAAATCGAATTATAAATTTATTTTTCAAAATCGATATTTATTATTTGATGATATTTATTTTTTTTAATACTACTTATTAGTTTAGTCTTATTTATTTGTTTTTATTTTTTTATTTGTTTCAACGATAGTTGATCATTCTAACTTTCTAATCTTAATTTTTATTATACAATATGTTATATATTATATTAAATATATTATTTATTAGTATTCATATAATTTTAATAAAAATATAATTTATAATTTGGATATTAAAAAAATGATCTAAATTAAACGGCATAAAATTGAATCGAATTGAATTGGATTTTTTCAAACCAATCATCTAAAATAGAAAGAATAAAAAATAAATTCATATTTAGATCTGATAAATTTTAACTCAAAATTGATTCAAAACACACGGCAAACAGCCTTAAAATAATAATAGCATTATGCTCCCCCACTCAAACAAAACTAACTCGTTTGATTTATCAATTATTAATATTTTTAATTTATATTTAAATATATAACTCATATATTTTTTTTAACGAAAAAAAACTGATTAGAACGAGAAACTCACAAATACATAAATAAAAAGAATAATTGTATTCTTAAAAAAATATCCTCATCACATCGACAAAATATACTGTATGGTAAACCTTAAGGATACAATTTATAGTTTTTTTAATAGAATTTTTAGTTTTGTTCTTCATTTAATTTTGTGAATAGTTGTTTAAAATCTATAAAAAATTTCAAAGTTTGTTTTAAAATTGTGTGTTTTTATTAACTAAAAAATCACATAGAAGATATTTGAGATTTCATTTTTCACCAAATTGATTGAGATTTATTTAAAATAATTTTTTGAGTAAATTATTAATCTTATTAAATATTTAAAAAAAAATCAATAAGAGTGAATCATTGACTAAATAATTGAGAAAGTTCTACCTTTATCATTTATTAAGTAAAAAGTATGTCTATTAATAATAATAATAATTATTATTATTAAGTCATTTAAAATATTTAAATTTAATCAAAGAACCTACCATAATAGTTGTTCGATGCGGTATTGCGGTGGTTAGAAATTCTGATACAGTGAAAAAAGATTGATCAGAGAAGTTGAATTAATGTACTATTGTGATGGTCCAAAATTCTATATGTGGTAAAAGACGTTAACATTCAAATCATTAAATAAGATAATAAAAGATAAAAATTAAATAAGATAATAAAAGATAAAAGAATTGGTTTATAATTGAAATATAAGGTGACATAAAATACACTTAGACCCTTAAATAAAGTTTGACTTTGAGGAAGAGTTTTTCAAATTAGGAGGTGATATATATATATATATATATATATATATATATATATATATATATATATATATATATATATATATATATATATATATATATATATATATATATATATATATATATATATATATATATATATATATATATATATATATATATATATATATATATATATATATATATATTTAATTTTTATGTATAAAAACATTGGGATCCATCAAATTTTTATTTGGAGAAAATAATATTAGTACTATTAATTGCTAGTAGTTTTTTCTTTTATAATCATAAAAGATTAAAGGATTAACTGTGTTCAAATAAAAATTATAAATCGATTTAAAAAAGTAAAAATCATAAAATTTTTTGACTATTACTAAATGTTTTTGGAAATTGTTTTGTAGAAACTGTTCGGTTCAGATCAAATTTTAGGTTAATTTTTCGAAATTGATATTTATTTTTTTTAATACGACTTATTAGTTTAAATTTATTTATTTATTTTTATTGTTTAATTTGTTTCAACAACATATGATCATTTTAACTTTGTAATCTTAATTTTTATTATACAATATATTATATCAAAAATATTATTTATTATTATTTATTTAATTTTAATAAAAGTATAATTTATAATTTGGCTATCCAAAAAAAAAATCTAAATAAAACTGCATACAATTGGATTAAATTTTTTTAATCAATCATTTAAAATCGAATAGACTTAAAATAGATTTATCTTTAGATTAGATGAATTTTATCTTAAAACTAATCCAAAACTCACTACAAACACCCTTAAAAGATAATAATATTATGCTTCCTGACTCAAACAAAACTAACTCGTTTGATTTATTCAATTAATAATATATATTAAATGCATTTTTGTCAAAGTTACTCATACATAATTATTACATAGAGAAAAAGTAAAATGAATATAAGAAATAATTAGGGGTATTATAGATAAAAGAAAAAATATTGTATAAAAAGTAACAATATTGATTAGTGATCTTACCTGATAAAAAAGAATCCAGTGGCTAGCAACGTCGTGAGATCAGCAACTCCGGTGGTGATGAAACGGCCGGGGGGTTACCTGCAGGGTACTCCGATGCCAAAGTCAGGAAAAAGGAGTAAGCAAGTATGGAAAAGAAAAGTGTGAGTTAGAAAATATTGCGTAACCTGACCCTCTCAAGTGATAGGGTATTTATAGGCTGCCCCCAGCGCGGGGTTAATGGTCACTTACACTGGGTTGGATTGTCAGGCCCAATACAGGTGACTTCCAGGGCTTACGTGGCGTAAGAAAGACCAACACGTGATCTTCGCCCTGGGGTAACGGTCCAGAGATCTCCGGAAGGTGGGCAGACCGATCCTTTCGGAGGTGGGAGGTTACAGGATGACGTGTCCTTGTGGGGAGGGACACGTGGAGGTCGAGGAGAGACGTGTTCCCCAAGATTCGAAGCCTCTGCTCGACAGTGCCTGTCCACCACGTGCTCGACGAGGTGGAGGTCTAGACGTGCTCGACACCGGGTAAGTGTGGGCCTTGTTGGGCCACCTTAGGGCATTGGGTTGGGCCTGCCCGACTAATGGGCAGGCGTTGATCCAGTCCAGAATAATTAACTTCCTTGATATTGGTAAAAAATCAAAATGTGAAACTTAAAAAAGAACTGAGGACGTAACTTTTTGAGTAAATTATTAATCTTATTAAATAATTTTCAATAAATATCATTAAAGATGAATCATTTACTAAATAATTAGGAAACTTCTATATTTATCATTTATTAAGTAAAAAGTATGTCTATTAATAATAGTTATTACTATTATTATTAAGTAATTTAAAATATTTAAATTTAATTAGAGAACCTACAATAACTGTTTAAATTTAATTAAAGAATATACAGTAATAGTTGTTCGATAAAAAAAGTTGAATTAATGCGGTATTGCGGTGGTCTAAAATTCTGATACGGAGAAGTTGAATTAGAAAATTTTACCTCATACCCCATCATTTATTCCTCTACCCCTACCTTTTATTTTTTTGGACTAAATATCCTTATATAAATGAGTGTAAAATTTTCCAGATTTAATTATTTGATTCGGAATTTAATATATAAATCTATCTTAAACCATTATTGATTAATATTCTCAACAAACATGGCAAGTATTATATACTTTCTAATAAATTGGTTATGTTAAATATTAAAAAATTATTTCCAAATATATATATATTTTTTATTTTAACATATTCTTTTTATAGATGTGCTCTAATGTGTTATAGAAGTTAAAATATTTAATTAAGATTTATTTGTATGCTCACATATAATTATTAAATAATTTATTTTATAAATTTTAGAATGCTGAAAATAAAATTTTTTTTTTAAAAAAGGTGAAATATTGTATATTTTAAAAAAATGCTCATTAGAATATATTTTTAAATTTTTTTGTTTATTTGACAATCTTATTTTATCTCATTCATAGAAATAATTTCTATATTTTAAATTCAAATAGTTTTAACATTTTTCTCACATTTTAAAATTGATGTTATGTCTATTTTTTTAATGACATTTAATTTATATATTTTATATTTAAAATTCTTTGAATGTTGATAAACTTCATTCTCATAATTTTTTAATGTATAATTTATAATTTTTATCTTTAAAGTTATACAAAGATTATTATATGTTGATTTGTAATGTTTTGCAAATAATATATGGTTAAAAATTGAATACATAATCGATTTTAAGCAAAAATAAGAGATTGAGAGCAAAATTATTTGAATTTTAAATAAAAAAACTAATTTAAAGAATGAGGTAAAAAAATAGGAGACAACATTATAATTAAATATTTTGAATATTTTTTTTATTGAATTGTTTTTGCTCCCACGGAATATTTTTTGTAGTAAAATTTTCCTTTTACTAATACTATTCAAAAATTTAATTGACGTGCACACAATGGCAGATTGAGAAATTCTATTCCGTCGGAGCAAAAATAGTTCAATAAAATAAATATTCAAAGTATTTAATTATAAGGTTGTCTTCTATTTTTTTACCTTATTCACTAAATTAGTTTTTTTTATTTAAAATTTAAATAATTTTGTTCTCGGTCTCTTATTTTTGCTTAAACTCGATTATGTATTCAATTTTTAACCATATATCATTTGTAAAACATTACAAATCAACATATAATAATCTTTGTATAACTTTAAAGATAAAAACTATAAATTATACATTAAAAAATTATGATAATAAAGTTTATCAACATTCAAAGAATTTTAAATATAAAAGAAATAAATAAAACGTGATTAAAAAATAGACATAACATTAATTTTAAAATGTGAGAAAAATGTCAAAACTATTTGAATTTAAAATATAGAAATTATTTTAATGAATTAGATAAAATAAGATTGTCAAATAAACCAAAAAAGTTTATAAAAAAAATATTCTAATGAGCATTTTTTTAAATATACAATAATTCACCTTTTTATAAAAAAATTTCTTTATTTTCAGCCTACTAAAATTTATAAAATGAATTATTTAATAATTATACGTGAATATAAAAATAAATCTTAATTAAATACTTTAACTTCTACAACACATTAGAGCACATCTATAAAAAGAATATGTTAAAATTATATATATATATATATATATATATATATATATATATATATATATATATTTGGAAATAATTTTTTAATATTTAACATAATCAATTTATTAGAAAGTATATAATACTTACCATGTTTGTTGAGAATATTAATCAATAATGTTTAAAGATAGATTTATATATTAAATTTCAAATCAAAGAATTAAATCGGGAAAATTTTACATTTATTTATATAAGGATATTTTGGTAAAAAAATATAAGGTAGGGGTAGAGGAATAAATGATAGGGTATAAGGTAAAATTTTCTCACTAGGATCCAACCATCCTAATGGACAATTTTTTTTTTTTAACTAAAAAAAAACTAAATTAATGGACAATTTTTTAACTAAAAAATTGTCCTAATGGACATTTTTTTAACTAAATTAATATTAATAAAAAACTAAATTAAACTAAACTATTTTTTTTAATTTTTTAACTAAGTTAATATTAATAAAAAACAAACCCAAATTAATATTAACATTTGAACTAAATTAATATCAATATAAACTAAATTAAACTAAACTATTTTTTGATGAAATAAAATGAAATAACTATTTAATTTACGTATATATTTTTATTTTCAATTTACGTATATATTTAATGTTAAGATAATTATTTAATTTTAATTTACGTATATATTTTTATTTTCAATTTATTATTAATTACTAATATTAAAACTACTATTTTAATTAAAAATATTTTAATTTTCAGTTTATTATTAATTACTAAAATTAATGTATTTTGATGAAATAAAATGAAATAACTATTTAATTTATGTATATATTTTTATTTTCAATTTACGTATATATGTTTAATATTAATATAAACTAAATTAAACTAAACTATTTTTTTAATGTTTTAACTAAATTAATATTAATAAAAAACTAACCTAAATTAATATTAACATTTTAACTAAATTATAATAAACTAATTATATATTTTTATTTTCAATTTACGTATATATGTTTAATATTAGTATAAACTAAATTAAACTAAACTATTTTTTTTAATGTTTTAACTAAATTAATATTAATAAAAAAACTAACCTAAATTAATATTAACATTTTAACTAACTTATAAATTAATATTTTTATTTTCAGTTTATTATTAATCACTAATACTAAAAACTGTTATTTTAATTAAAAATATTTTTATTTTTAGTTTATTATTAATTTCTAATATTAAAAATGACTATTTGAATTAAAATTAATATTTTAATTAAATTATTAACATTAATATTAATATAAGGATGATAAAATTAAAATTTTAGCTAACATTAATTATGTATAATATAAATACTTTAATATAAGTATGTTAAAATAAATATTTTAATAACTATAAGTATTTGATGCATATCATAAGTATGTTAAATTAAAATAAGTATTTGATGTATATTATAAGTAAGTTAAAAATTAAATTAAATAGTAACCTGAAAGTAAACTAAAAGTATTTGATGCAATCATATATACAGAACAAACAACTAGCTTAGTGATAAAGGGACTTTCATATAACCAAAAGGACATGGGTTCAACATTCTTTGGAAGCAAAATTTTTAATTTTTGAAATTTAACAATCTAAACCACAACAATAAAATAATAATAAATAAGCCACGCGTGTAATTAAAATAAAAAGATAAAATATATAAAAAGCCAACAAAACAGTCACGTCACATTAAAAGAATAAAAATTAAATAAAAAAGCCAACAAATCAGCGTCAGGGTCCAAAATGAAACAATTTTCAAATGGCAGCAGTGTCAGGGTCTAAATTGAAAGAATCTTCAAATGGCAGGGACGAAATCTGTGTTTTTTTTTACAGGGTCCTTTTTCGAATTCGCCCCAAATGGCAGGGTCTAAAATGTGTATTAACCCAAAAATAAATAAATAAGACTAAACTAATAAGTAGTATTAAAAAAATTAATATCATCAAATAATAAATGTCGATTTTGAAAAATCAATTTAAAATTCGATTTGAACCGAACTGTTTCTATAAAACAATATTCAAACACATTTTATGTGTTTTTGAGTTTCTCAATCTAATCACTTCTTTTTTATTTCACAAACAAATATATGAGTTATATATTTTAAATATATATTAAAAATATTAATAATTGAATAAATCAAACGAGTTAGTTTTATTTGAGTGAGGAAGCATAATGCTATTAGATGCATTTATTTTTTATCCGTTCGATTTTAGATGATTCGATTGAAAGAATCCAATCCAATTCGATCCAAGTTTATGCAGTTTAATTTAGATCGTTTTTTTTATATTCAAATTATAAATTATATTTTTATTAAAATTATATGAATATAAATAAATAATATAATTGATATAATATATAACTTATTGTATAATAAAAATTAAGATTAGAAAATTAGAATGGTTAACTATCGTTGAAACAAACCAAATAATAAAAAATAAATAAATAAATAAAACAAAAGTAATAAGTAGTATTAAAAAAACTAGATATTATCAAATAATAAATATCGATTTTGAAAAATCAATTTAAAATTTATCTGAACCGAACGATTTCTATAAACAATATTCAAACACATTTAATAATAGTCAATTTTTACCATTTTTAATTTTTTAAATTGACTTACAGTTTTTATTTACATCGATTTAAATTTGTACACCCATAATCTTTTCAACCTAATATTTATCTTAAAATGCATCAATAAGTCCTTTACAATTTGATTATAAAAGAAAAAACTACTAGTAATTTTTTTTTAGAAGGCAAGAAATATATTAATAGGAGTACCAAAAGTACTCAACCAATACAAACGATCGGATAAATCCAGAGAGATTACAAACCAAAATGAAACTAGGACAAAAACAAGATAGGATCCTTGTTGAAGTCATACAAATTACAATTGGGATGGGTAATTTTCCTAATAAAAAACCATCTCCAAATAAAAAATTTCACCTTCCAGACGATGTCGACTATATTCCAAACATCGTTACTAAAAAGAATGCCATTTCAAACCGTCCAAAGCACCCAACAAACAGCCAACCAAATGCTACCTTGTTTCCCTTTCTTCAACTTCTTGTACTTTCCAAAAGCAATCCAATCTAGGAAACTACCCTTCAAGTCGTTCTCGCCATACTCATGGAAACCAATCCAATCGGCAATATCTTTCCACACCAAACTAGCCACACGACAATACAAAAGAATGTGGGAAAGATTCTCCGGAGTAGCATTGTAATCTGTTCGACAAAGTATGCCAACCAAAAGTTCTGATATTATAAGGGACCTCAACTTTCCAAACTAAAGACATAGCACTATCATTCCTATTGACAGGACCAAACTGGGTAACAAACTGAGAGGATAAGCAATAGAATGATTTTACCAAAAAAAAAAACCATTTTCTCCCAGAAACTAAGTAACCGTATCATAGGCATTGTACTTAGGAGTCACCCCCTTAACCGACTGTATCAGCTGACAGAGAGAACTGGCCAAAAAAGATGGTAACACACCATCTATACCAGACATGAGAGAGGCAGCAAAAACAGCAAAAACCAGAGGCACAACTGCTGTGCTAGTTCGCGTGACCCCGACAGCATCCGAAAAAGTGTCAAAACCTGTCTCAGAAATTGCAACAGAATAAAAAACACTAGCACTGCTGACACGCAAATCCAAAGCAGCAGAAACAACATGACTCGACACCAAAATCCGGCCTGCAGCAGCATTGGATCTAATCCTAGGATTTGCATAGACCTCCCTTTCCACCGAAATTCCAAAATCCCCCCACCTCCACACTCCATCAATCCAGCCCCCATAGCTGCCACAGACACATTCTGCAGTTTAGAGAGCGCAAACAGAGCCGAATATTTGTCCTTGAAACAAACAGAACCACACCACACAGTGTGCCAGAAAGAAGTACCAAAGCCATTACCAAGTTGAATATGACAATTAGGAATCAAAAAGTCAGCAGAATAAGATTCGGATAACGATAATATGTCCGTCCACCAAACTGAAGAACCCTTCGAATTAATTTTAGGGCCTCCACTATCTGAAATAAGTAACTTGATGTCACTGTACCGCGCCTTCAACAACCTGAACCAAAGGTTATCATGGCCTTCCAAAATTCTCCACCGCCATTTTTTCAATAAAGCTAAATTGAAATCATCAATCCTTTTCAAACTAAGCCCACCATTTTCCACAGGGAAACATAAAGTGTCCCAATTGATCCAATGAGTCCTTCTTTTCGAATTTGTGCTTCCCCAAAGGAACCGACTTTGAAGCTTAATAATTTCCTTCCGAACCTTGCACGGAGCTTTGTAGAAAGAAAGTTGGAATATAGAAAGACTATTCAACACCGACTTAAGAAGCGTCACTCGACCTCCAAAACTAAGGAACCGACAATGCCAACTAGCAAGCCTTTTTTTCAACTTTGCAATAAGGGGATTCTAAGTAGAGATTCTTCTAGGATTGGATCCAATAGGGATCCCAAGGAAAACAAAGTCTTTATCTTCCGTCCTAAAAGAAAGAAAGTTCGAAGAGGCGTCAAGGAAGTTGGGATTAACATTTATACCAATGAGTTTGCTCTTATGAAAATTAATGCCGAGACCCGAAACCCATTCAAAACCACTAAGAACCGCCTTGATGGCCCATAAATGCTTCCACCCACCATCTCCAACCAAAAGGGTATCGTCCGCAAATTGAAGAATATCAATATGACAAGAACCATTCACATTGATGCCCGCAAAATCACCTAGGTTAATAGAGTTCCTAACCAGCCTCGAAAAGCCTTCTGCCGCCAAAATAACTAAGAATGGAGAGAGAGGATCGCCTTGCATAAGACCCCTCTCAACAATAAATTCTTTGGTAGGGCTACCGTTGACCAAGACTGACATTTTACTAGAGAAAATAGTGGCTTCCATCCATCTCATCCAAAGATCCCCAAACCCCATCTTCCTCATCATAAACCTAAGGAAATCCCAATTCACTTTGTCGTACGCCTTCTCAAAATCGACCTTAAAAAGAGTACAATGAATTTTCTCTTTGCACGCATAATCCACGACTTCATTAGCAACCAACACTCTGTCAAGGAGTTGTCTACCAGGAACAAAAGCACTCTAACAATTAGAAATAAGAGAGTTCAAGATTACCTTCAAACGATTAGCCAAAATCTTGGACAAAACCTTGTAGATACAACCGATGAGGCAAATCGGTCTATAGTCGTCTAGACTCAAAGGATTGTCTTTTTTCAGAATTAAAGACAAAAAAGAGGAAACAATTGCCTTTGAGAGAACAGCCCCTGAGTGGAAATCCTTAAGCAGGCGAATGAAATTATCCTTTAGAAAAAACCAGCACTTTTTAATATACAAGAATGAGTACCCATCCGGTCCCGGGCTTTTTGTGCCATCACAACTCCAAACCGCAAATTTAATCTCCTCCTCCGTAAAAGGAATTTCAAGAGATTCCCTTTGAGATTGGTTAAAAGAATTGAAATGGACATCATCCAAAATAGGTCTATTCGAATCGGGTTCACAAAACTTACAAGAGAAATGCTTCAAGACTTCCTCTTTAACTTCGTCAACCGATACTAACACCCCTCTATCTGAATTAAGAGACCCAATGTAATTACGCCTTCATCTCTCTTTCATAACCCTATGGAAAAATCTACTATTGTTGTCTCCATCATTGAGCCACCTTAATTTAGATTTTTGATGAAGCATGTTCTCCTTAATTTTTAAATTCAACCAAAATCGACTAGTTGCATTCTTACGATTAAGGATTATGTCCTCCAACTCCAAATCATTAGCCAGAATCAAAGCTTCGTCCCCTTCATTCATGCCCCTAATACCGTCTTCCATCTCTAAATCGTAATTACCAAAAACTTCAATATTCCATCTTCTAAGACTACCCTTAAGTAACCTTAATTTCTCCTTAAGAACATAGTCACTTCTACCACTAACCGAAATCCTATTCCATCCGTTCTCAACAAACGGGAGGAAATCACTGTTATTGAACCATTCATTATTAACTTTGAACGGTTTAGGACCCCAGTTGGATGAGTCTACCACCAATCATATCGAACAGTGATCCGATATGTCCCTCAATCCAATAAATTGACCCACGACTCCCCATTTAGTGATTGCTCCTTCAGAAACCAAAAACCGATCGATTCTACTCATCGAGCCACCATCTCCATTGAACCAAGTAAAACTCTTCCCTTTGCACGGAACGTCAATCAACAAGCTATCCGCAATAAGCTCAGAAAACTCCCTCATCTCCGTTTTACGAAATCCCGAAGCTCTACCCTTTCTCTCTGAAGAATTTTCGATCGCGTTGAAATCCCCACCAATACACCAATCTCCATCTACAAATTTTGATTTTAAATCCAAAATATTATTCCACAAAGTTCTTTTTTTTAACCAAATCACAGGACGAATACACATTGATAACATAGAAGAAATTTTCCCTCCATCTAACCTTAACCCCACATAGCCATCCCCTGCAAAACTGCATATCACCTCCATACTATCAGTCTTCCAAAGAATTATTAAACCACCAGCAGAACCAGAAGATCCAGCAAAAGTCCATCCAATTTCCTCTTTATCCCAAAAAATCTTAGCTAAAGAATCGGAAACAAAATTAAGTTTAGATCCCTGAATTAAAAACAAATCAGCTTTACCTTTTTTGATAATTTGACTGATTCTCTTTCTCTTGAAGCAGCTACCACCCCCTCTGATGTTTAAAGATCCAATGATCATTTCAAACGTTAAAAGGTCTCCTTCTTGTCCCTCCTTCTTTCTGCATCATCTCTTTCCAATTCCTCAATTCTCCTTTTGTAATCTTTCTTCGAATCGGAAGCCACTATACCCAACCTATAAATCGCCTCCCAAAGTCTTCCTCCCACATTAGCTTCAAGGTTACCCCATAGCCTGGTGTTGCACCTGAGAATATCCGAACCAGCTGAATGTTCACCATGAAACACGGGTGGTAATGGAACAGAAATAGAATTCATACCAGTTGGATTCTCAGAATAAGGATATGGAGTATCGCCAGATAATTCCCTAACAGCGGCAAAATGTTTCTTTAGCTTTGTTTTTTCCCTTTGGGCTTACTGCTGTTAACACCTCCCAATAATCCACCTGGACCATATAGTTTTCTGAATTTAATTTCCTTAGAGGTTACTAACTTTTTCGGGTGGACCCCATCAACATCATTTACAGGAAAACTTAAAGTACAAGGAATAACGCTATTATCCAAAGGACAAGTAACTTTAGTACCAGCTGTCCACAAAACCCCATCAGTACTCAAGCCTTTTTCCTCGCCCCTGTCACTCTCAATACTTCTAATCCCAAGACAAGCATTAGCTTTAGCATTTAATAAAGCCATATCAAATGTACCGTCGCTGGTCACTTTTCCTGCAGCCTTTGGTATATCAGAACCTGCACGTGCCTCTGCTACATCAGAGTCTCTTCTCGTACACGTCAAAACATAATCCATTTCGCTTTCTTTGTCCCTTTTCGAAAATGCCTGAGTTTCCAAGACAGCTGCATCAGACCCTTCTTCATCGTCTAACAAACCATTCTCCTCCCCCAACCAATCGACTTCAGAACCGAACGACGACAAAGTATAACTCTTCTTGATGACAGGGTCCAAATTGATTCTGACCGGGCCATAGGTATCTTCACGGAGAATGATAGTGAAAAGTCTCCCATCAATAATAACATTCATCTTTTCCGGTAATGAGAAAGAAGATGTAACCCTCACCATAATTCTTGCTAAATCCATGGAGTTCCCTTTGACAGTGTTTTCATCAGAACATATATAGGTTCCAAACTTGTTAGCAAGTTTCTCAAAAAAATCCAAATTCCATGCTTGGCATGGAACACCATAAGCTCTGATCCACATTACTCTATCCGCATCAAAATCATCGTCCCTCCATTTTCTAAGACCGAAGAACCACTGCTTCCACCAATCACAACCCTCGTGAACCAAATCCTCCAGAGCTCCAGGTTCACGATCTTCCAATAAACAAATACTAGATCCCAAAGGTGTAACCTTTATTGAAAAAAATCCCTCTGATTCGAATATTCTTTGAATGTTATAGGCCATGCCAGAGGTAATGACCACACCAACATAAGCCTTCATCAATCTATCACAATTAACCGGTTTCGATGAAAAAACCAGACAATCGTTTTCCGACGTATCTCTGCCCGCTCTTCCGACCACCTTTGTGAACGATTTTGAACCAATGTACACATTTAACTTCGAACTAAACTTAATCTCTTCACCATGCGATTTCCTCCTTACAAGCTGTCCGCCGACCTCTTCTTTCCCCTTCAAACTCATCCTCTCGAACCTTGGGGGGTTAGCATGTATCTTCCTCCCATCTATCATGACATTGTCAAGCTTAACACCCAGGGTCCTCACATCCTCAACTCCTTTAAATCTTGCAAATATCCCACCTTTTGTTATCATGATTGAGCTTCCTATTCCTCACCAATGTCCACACCATTAAAGCAGAAAACAGTTGAAAAGAACAAAGAGGAACAGGACAAAGTTAAAGAGAAGGAGGAGCCTCTCTCTCTAACATGCATAAAATCTATCAATTTTTCCTACTAGTAATTAATAATACTTGTATTATTTTCCCAACAAAAATTTGATGGACCCCAATCTTTAAAATACTTTCCATTTATTAGAATTTTGAATGCATTAATTGAACTTCTCTGATCAGTCATTTTTCACCGTATCAGAATTTTGGACCACCACAATACCGCATTAATTCAACTTCTCTGATAGAATAATATTAGAACAACAATTATTGTAGATTCTCTAATTAAATTTAAATATTTTAAATTACTTAATAATAATAGTAATAACTATTATCAATAGATAGACTTTATACTTAATAAATGATAAATATAGAAGTTTCCTAATTATTTAATAAATGATTCATCCTTATTGATATTTATTGAAAAATATTTAATAAGATTAATAATTTACTCAAAAAATTTATTTCAAATAAATTTCAATTAATTCGGTGAAAAATGAAATCTCAAATATCTTCTATGTGATTTTTTAGTTAATAAAAACACACATTTTTGAAAATAACTTTGAAATTTTTTTATAGATTTTAAGCAACTGTTCAGAATAATTAAATGATAAACAAAACTAAAAATAGTATAGAAAAACTATCAATTGTATCCTTAATGTTTACAATACAATTATTTTGTTGATGTGATGAGGATATTTTTTTTGTAAGAATACAATTATTATTTTTATTTATGTATTTGTGAGTTTTTCGATCTAATCAGTTTTTTACTTATTTCACAAACAAATATATGAGTTATATATTTAAATATAAATTAAAAATATTAATAATTGAATAAATCAAACGAGTTAGTTTTGTTTGAGTGAGGGAGCATAATGCTATTATTATTTTAAAGGTGTTTGCGCGTTTTGAATCAGTTTTGAGTTAAAATTTATCAGATCTAAATATGAATTTATTTTTTTATCCATTCGATTTTAGATGATTAGTTTGAATATATCCAATCCTCGATCCAATATTATGTCGTTTAATTCAGATCATTTTTTAAATATCCAAATGATAAATTATATTTTTATTAAAATTATATGAATATTAATAAATAATATATTTGATATAATATATAACTTATTGTATAATAAAAATTAAGATTAGAAAGTTAGAATGATCAATTATTGTTGAAACAAATCAATAAATAAAAATAAATAAATAAGACTAAACTAATAAGTAGTATTAAAAAAATAAATATCATCAAATAATAAATATCGATTTTAGAAAATCAATTCGATCTGAACCGAACAGTTTCTATAAAACAATATTCAAACACATTTAATAATTGTTAATTTTTAATTTTTTAAGTCGATTTACAATTTTTATTTACATCGATTTGAATTTGAACACCATTAATCTTTTCAACTTAATATTTATTGTGAAATGCATCAATTATTCATTTACAATTTGATTATAAAAGAAAAAACTACTAGTAATCAATAATACCTGTATTATTTTCTCCAAACAAAAATTTGATGGACCCCACTATCTTTATACATAGAAAATCCATTTATATAATCTAATTTTCAAAACTCATCCTCAAAGACCAAATTCATATAATGATCCGCTGTATTTTATGCCCACTTTACATTTTAGTTACAAACCAACTCTTTTATCTTTTATTATCTTATTTATGATTTGAACGTTAAAGTCTTTTTCCACCTATTAGAATTTTGGTTCATGAATTAATTCAACATCTCTAATCAATCATTTTCCACCTATTAAAATATTTAGGCCTAATCGTTATTATAAATATTTTTAATTATATTAATTATAGAATTAATTAAACAAATTAAATTTACTTGACCGAGAGCCCATACAAGCTTAAGTTCATTAAACTAACTTAATTCGTTAAATAGATTCTACTATATTTTTGAGGTAAAATATACAAACAATCTCCGGCGCTCTCTCCTCGGTGGATTGTTGAGGGCCTCGAGTAGGGCCGCCATGGCCGGATTGGCGTTGGGCGGAACTGAGACGGGCCGATGATCCTCTGATGGCTGGACTCCAATGTTGTCAGAGCGATCGGAGGAGGGAGACGCGGAGGCTCCATCTCTCTGCTTATGGGCGTCGCTCCCAAGAAAAGGGGTTGCTCCGTCAGTGTCAGTCTTGCTGACGGGGAGGATGGTAATGTTGCGAACATCGTGGATATTGTCATGGCTGGCCATGACCGGAATCTTGAAAGAACTATTTTGGTCTTGAATCTACGATAAAAGAAAGACGGGGAGAACATATTTCCCAGAGACGGCGCCACTGATCTTACTGGCTGATCAAAATCAGAAGTGGGCCAGAGACTACGTCTGTGATGCTGGGTGTAAAAGAATGAGAAGGGGGTGTACCTGCAAGGCACTCAGATGCTAAAGTAAGATCGGGTGAAAAGAATGCAAGTACAAAGTATGTGTGTCTTAAGATGATTTAAAATACCTGACCCTCTCAAATGAGAGAGTTTTTATAATGCCCCCGGCGCTTGGCCATTGGTCCCTATTTTCGGGGCGCGATATTTGCTCCCTAAGAATAGGTAAACTGCCAGAAACTAGCCGTTGGAACGGGTAGAGATGCTCGGAACTAGCCGTTTCTGCGGGCAACGACGTAGTCACGGACACAGACGTCGTGGTTGTTTCTGGATGGTGGAACTGTGCGTGATAGACAAAAATATGAGGAGGGGTAGCTGATCCTGGGGGTCAGCCGTCCAGACCTCCTCAGCAAAGGGGCAGAAATGTAAAATGGTTCTCTTTGCTCTTAACTGATAGGACTTAGGCAATTGAGCCGTTTTGGGAGAAGAAGTGGATTGGGACATGTCTAACCATTGGGTCAGTCTGGAACACTATTATTAATAGACATACTTTTTACTTAATAAATGAAAAATGTAGAAGTTTTCTGATTATTTAGTAAATGATTCACCATTATTGATATTTATTCAAAAATATTTAATAAGATTAATAATTTACTCACAAAGTTATTTTAAATAAATCTCAATTAATTTGGTGAAAAATGAAATCTCAAGTATCTTCAATGTGATTTTTTAGCTAATAAAAACACACATTTTTGAAACAAACTTTGAAAAAATTTATAGATTTGAAAGAACTATTCACAAAATAAAAATTATATCCTTAATATTTACAATCCAATATATTTTGTCGATGTGATGAGGATATTTTGTAAGAATGCAATTATTCTTTTTGTTTATATATTTGTAAGTTTCTCGATCTAATCAGTTTTTTTTTCTTTCACAAACAAATATATGAGTTATATATTTAAATATAAATTAAAAATAGTAATAATTGAATAAATCAAACAAGTTAGTTTTGTTTGAGTAAGGGAGCATAATGCTATTATTATTTTAAGGGTGTTTGCAATGCGTTTTGGATCAGTTTTGAGTTAAAATTTATGAGATCTAAATATGAATTCATTTTTGATCCATTCGAATTTAGATGATTGGTTTGAAAAAATCCAATCCAATTCAATCCAATTTTATGTCGTTTAATTTAGATTGGTTTTAATATTCAATTTATAAATTATATTTTTATTAAAATTATATAAATACTAATAAATAATATATCTGATATAATATATAACATATTGTATAATAAAAATTAAGATTAAAAAGTTAGAATGATCAACTATCGTTGAAACAAATCAAAAAATAAAAATAAATAAATAAGACTAAACTTTTTTTTTGTAAGCAAGTGATCTAATAAAAACGAGTACAAAGAGTGCTCCACCTGATTACAAGAAAAGGGGTCGAGACAAAAGCTCGCCAAAACAACACAAAAGAGATTACAAACCAAATGCACTTAAGACATGAAAAACAAGGGATCCTTGTCAAATTCGTATAAGCTACAGTTGGGGTGAGTAATTTCTCCCATAAAGGACCACTTCCACAATGCAAGCTTAACCTTCCAAACGATATCAATAATATTCCAAGTCGCATTACTGAAAATTATATCGTTCCTGACCATCCATATACTCCAACACACCGCCAACCAAATGTTACTATCTCTACCTTTCAAGAATTTACTCAATTTGTAAAAAGAGGACCAATCTAAATAGCTACCTTTAAAATAATTGCCTACTTCATCCGGATAACCAACCTAGTCTGAAATATCCTTCCAAACCAATTTGGCTACATGGCAAGATAACAGCACATGCTCTAAAGTTTCGGGAACCAAAGAACAAAAAGGACAAGCGGTGTCGTTAAAATCATGAATAATACCTCTATGATGCAAGGAAACCTTTGATGGTAATTTGTTCAAGAAGCACCGCCAACCAAAAGCTTTGATTTTGAACGGAACCTTCCAATTTATAGGACCAGCAGAAATGAACTGGGAAAAAGCAATGGTGTAGTAAGATCTAACGGAGAAACGACCTTTGACTTCCATAGGCCACAACACTGAATCCTTGATATCAGTCTTCGGTCGAAACTGAGCCAAGAAGTTGCGCAAAGAATCAGAAACCTCCACATTCCCGACCGAAGCACCTACCAAAGACAAAACAACAGTACCCGCAATGTTTAGAATAGCAGGCTGCAGGTTTGGATCCGCAGACGGGACTTGCTGAAAATAAGCTGCGAAACCAGTGCCTGTGAAATCAAAAACAGAAGTTGTAGCATCAGGGAAGATGCCAGCATCAGCCGCTACCGAGTTATCGAGAACAACAGGCCCCACCGATCCGAGCAAAGCCCCTGTATTGATAGAAACAGAAATAGGGACTGCTGCAGAATTGCCATCCGCTGCAGAAGCAGAAAGAGCCCTATGAGCCTGGATGCCAAAATACCCCCCCCCCCCTCCACTGCCCCGCCACCCAACCACCCATCGACGCAACCGAAACATCCTAGAGCCTCGACGCCGCAAAGTCAGGCCGGAACAACTTCGAAAGAGGACCGCTGCCGGTCCAATTGGACTTCCAAAAAGAACAGTCATAACCATTTCCCAAAACCACCCTGCAATTGTCGACCAAAAAATCTTCCGAACGGTTTCTATTGAACGAAAGAAGATCCAAAAACCAAGAAGAAAAAGAATTCCCAGTGTTAGAAACAAAGTTTCCACCCCACATCATCATACGGATATCTCGGTATCTAGCCTTTAACACCCGAAACCATAAATTCTCCGTGCCTCCAATAATTCTCCACCTCTATTTCTGGATAAGAGCCTCATTGAAAACATCCATCCTCTTCAAGTTTAAACCCCTCTTAATGAGAGGCAAGCAAATTGAATTCCAACTTATCCAATGAACCCTACTCTTCGACGCCGAACTGTCCCAAAGAAATCTACCTTGAATCTTCATCATCTCCTTCCAAATTTTCGCCGGCGCTTTGAAGAAAGAAAGTTGGAAAATAGCCAAGCTACTGAGCACTGATTTGATAAGGGAAATTCTACCACCAAAAGACAAGAACCGACCTTGCCAAGCCGAGAGTCTTTTACCAAATTTAGTAAGCAAAGGCATCCAAGTCGCGGTCCTTCTAGGATTGGAACCGATAGAAATTCCAAGGAAAGAAAATTGATGAGATTCTCTTTTGCAAGAAAGAAAAGAAGCCGCAACCTCAAGGAAACTATCGTTAACATTTATACCGATAAGTTTGCTCTTGTGAAAATTAATGCCAAGGCCCGAAACCAATTCGAACGCTCTAAGCACTGCTTTGATAGCCCACAAATGTCTCCACCCACCATCCCCCACTAGTAACGTATCATCCGCATATTGAAGAACATCTATAAAGCACTTACGATTAATGTTAAAACCGAAAAAATCTCCCAAATTAACCGAATTCCGAATCAGCCCCGACAAGCCATCCGCCACCAAAATAAAAAGAAATGGAGACAAAGGATCTCCTTGCCTTAGACCTCTCTCCACCACAAACTCCTTGGTGGGGCTACCATTATCCAAAATAGACATCTTGCTAGAAAAAATCAATTTCTCCATCCAACCCATCCAAATTTCACCAAATCCCATTCTTCTCAGTATATATCTCAAAAAGCCCCATGAAACCTTATCATAAGCCTTTTCAAAGTCAACTTTGAAAAGGGTGCATTGTCTCTTATTCTTGACCGCATAATCCACCAACTCGTTGGCCACAAGGACACCGTCAAGTAACTGACACCCCGGAACAAAAGCGGTTTGGAAAGGCGAGATAATAGAGTTCAGGACCAACTTCAACCTAGAAGCCAATAGTTTAGACAAAGCCTTATAAAGGCAACCAACAAGGCAAATTGGTCTAAAATCATCGAGGCTTAGCGGGTTATCACGCTTAGGGATCAAAGTAAAAAATGATGAAACTATAGATTTGGATAAAACAGCCCCGAGATGAAAATCTGAAAAAAAACGAACAAAATCGACTTTTAAGAAATACCAACATTTCTTAATAAAAGTGAAAGAATAACCATCTGGACCGGGACTCTTGGAACTGCCACAGCTCCATATCGCCTCTTTAATCTCCTCTTCTGAGAAAGGAGCTTCTAACAAAGCACTCTCCGTTAAAGAAATAGAGTTGAAAGACACACCATCAAGAGTGGGTCTCTCAACCTCCGGCTCCACAAACTTCCTCGCAAAATGACCAAATACTTCGTTTTTAACTCCGTTAACCAAATCCACCACACCTCCGTTCGTGTTAATGGAACCTAAAAATTTACGTCTTCTTCTCTCTTTCATGACACAATGGAAAAATCTAGTGTTTCCATCACCGTCATTCAACCACTTCAACCTCGACTTTTGGATAAGCATATTTTCTTTAATTCTCAAATTCATCCAAAAACGACTTGAAGCCTCATTACGGTTAGCAATGGCAATCTCCACCTGAGACTCATCGCAAGAATCTAAAGCATCATCCCCTTCATTAATCCCTTTCGTGCCCTTATCTACTTCCAAATTGAACCTACCAAAAACCTCCAAGCTCCACCTCCGAAGGCTAGCTTTTAAAAGGAGAAACTTCTCTTTAAGAACAAAATCACTCCTTCCTTGAACTACTAAGCCCTTCCATTCTTTTTCGACAAACGGGATAAAAAGCTTGTCGTTGAACCATTCATTATTCACCTTAAACGGTTTAGGACCCCAATCGGAAGAATCCACCACCAACCAAACCGGACAATGGTCCGAAACATCCCTCAACCCGATCAATTGGCCCACTATACCCCAACTAACAATGGCGCCTTCAGAAATAAGAAAGCGATCAATTCTGCTCATAGAGTAACCATCTCCACTAAACCACGAGAATTTTTTTCCTTTACAAGGAACATCAATCAAACCACAATCAGAAATGAAATTCGAGAACTCCCTCATCTCAGCTGGCCTACTATCAACCGATCTCCCTTTCCTTTCCCCCCGCCTAGAAATAGCGTTAAAATCACCACCAATACACCAATCACCATCCAAAAATATGGATTTCAATATAGCTATATCGCGCCACAGTTTTCTCTTCAACGACATATCACAAGAAGAATAAATGTTAACTATGTAATAGAGACGTTGTCTCCATATCACCTTCACTCCAAGAAAACCTTCCCCTCTGAAACTGCACAACACATCTACATTGGAATTCCATAAAATAATGAGACCGCTGGAGGACCCGTTGGAACTTGAAAAAGACCAACCTACATCGACATTGGTCCAAAAGCTTCTGGCTATCTCAGACGTGACACACCGTAACTTAGATTATTGAATAAGAAAAAGGTCCGCTTTACCTTTCGCGATAATCCGACTGATCCGTTTCCTTTTCAGCAGACTCCCCCCCTCTGATATTAAGAGTACCTATTATCATTTGTTCAGGTCTATGAAAACCATCCCACCTTCCATTACTTCTTTGTTCCTTCTCTCTAGTTCATCCAGCTTGGCAACATAATCCCTCTTAGATTCTGTCGCAGCCACCCCTAAGTTGATCAGCGCCTCCCATAATTTGTCCCCTACCATAGAATTCATATTCTGCCATAATCAAGAGTTATTTCTGACGATGTCCGATTCCTCCGAATTCTCACCGTGAAACGGGGGATCTAAATTGACACAGTTGCCCAACATGGCAGCGTTAAAAGTAGACCTATGAGAAAAACCACCAGAAGAAGACGGTTCAGATAGCAGTGACGATCTCCTCCAATTATTCTTTATGGGCCTTTTGATGTTTTTATTCCTACCAGGCCCACAAAGCCTATCCATCCTTTTAAATTTAATTCTCTTGCAAGAAGATTTTTTGGTCTCATGGACCCCACCTTCGAAAACCTCCACCTCAGCTATTGTCTTGTCTGTCTCCGTCCTAAACAAACCTTGGGAAGAGTTACACAAATCACCTTTATCTCTGCCACTCTAGGGATCCATCAGAGTAGCTTTGGCCAAACAGATAGCCTCGTCAAAAGAACCACGCTCCCCTTTCGTGTTATTCTTGTATACCACTTTATCACCCAAGTTGCTATCCCTGTAAAGACTTCCAGAAACAACATCATTACCCGACGCCTTGTCTCCATCATCTGTCCCATCCATGACAAAAAAAGGACTGCGCACGGATTCAGAAACGGTCTCCAAGATATCTCCTTCAACCTCTGACCCCACGCAATCCCTCTCCTGGTAGACTCCAACGTCTGAATCGAAAGAAGACGATTCAGTTTCAACCTTACAATTCGTCGCCGATGGAAGAACGATCTGCATAGGACCATAAGTGTCCTCTCTCATCACCAGAGTGTATTCACATCCATCCACTTGAGTCACGCAACGTTCTTGAAGGACAAAAGAGATAGGGACCTTCAACATCACCCTTGCCAGATCCATTTTAGAACCAGAGGCCGTGTTGTCATCAATACAAATGAAACTCCCAAATTTATTAGCTACAACTTCGAAGAATTCCGTACACCACACGTGACAAGGAACTCCATAGATACGAATCCACAACACCCTTTCTTCATCGATATCACTCTCTTTCCATTCCCTAATAGAACTGAACCACTGATTCCATCAAAATCTCGCGTCGTTGATAATATCCTTCATGGCCCCAGATTCTTTTTCTTCTAAAAGACAAAGCCTGGACCCTAAAGGGGTTGCTTTAATGAAGAACAAACCTTCCATCTCCAAAATCCTCTGGATGTTATAAGGCATACCAGGAGAGTGAGTGAACCCAATAAACGCTTTCTTTATCCTAGAATACACCGAGGGTAATGGCGAAAACATTAACTTAACAGGTTGAACCTTCCAAGTGCCACGCACAGCTCCAGCATAGGAAGTGGGATCTGCATGCAAATGAAAAAGGAGCATTCCTCAACTGAGATGACTCGGCCGAAGTCACCCTCTTCGAAACCGCCGGACAAGAAGAAGAAGCCACCCGGAGAGGCTCCGTATTCATCTTCGATACCCTTTCAAACCTAGGAGGATTGGCGTGTATCTTTCTCCCATCCACCATCACATTATCAAGTTTGATGCCCAACAATCTAACGTCCTCCACATCTAAAAATCTCGCAAACCCGAACCTCCTACCGAACTTGTTTCTTTTTGGAGAAATCACCACTTCAAACACATTGCCAATGTAGCCAAACAGAACAAACAAATCTCTCGCCTTGAATCTGTCTGAAAACTCAGAAATGAAAAAGGAGCTGAGCCTCTTCTTCTCTGTTCCTACTATCCCACTGCCAAACGGAAAGACATCCCATTTCAAAGACTCCATGTATGACCTCCTTCTGGTAACCTTTACCCACGCCATCATAAACCAGCAGACGTAAGCACAATAACGACCTTCGCAAGGTAGAGAGAAGACAGAGCCCCTCTCTCTAAAAAGTTTTTTGTATAATAAAGCTTAAATGAAGGAAATGATATGTTTAATGGATGTCTAAGACTAAACTAATAAGTAGTATTAAAAAAAATAAATATCATCAAATAATAAATATCAATTTTGAAAAATCAATTTAAAATTTGATATAAACTGAACAGTTTCTATAAAACAGTATTCAAACACATTTAATAATATTCAATTTTTACAATTTTTAATTTTTAAAATCGATTTACAATTTTTATTTACATCAATTTGGATTTGAACACCCTTACTCTTTTCAACCTAATATTTAGTGTGAAATACATCAATGAGTCATTTACAATTTGATTATAAAAAAAACTACTAGTAATTAATAATACTTATATTATTTTCTCCAAACAAAAATTTGATGGACCCCACTATCTTTATACATAGAAATTCCATCTGTATATAATCTAATTTGCAAAACTCTTCCACTATTTTATGTCGCCTTAACAAACCAACTCTCTGGTCTATATATAAGCAAAAGTCATTTTTTAACAAAAGTCACTTTTTAAATACATTAAATAATTAATGTATCTAAAAATAACTTTTACTTATAATATGGGACGGAGGGTGTAGTATCTTATTTATGATTTGAACGTTAAAGTCCTTTTCAACCTATTAGAAGTTTGGACAACACATTAATTCAACTTCTCTAATTAGTTGTTTTCCACCGTATCCGAATCTTAGACCACCACAATACCGCATTAATTCAACTACTCTTGAACAACTACTAGAGGTATTGTCGATAATGACCACGACAAGGTGTGTACTCTTTGCTTTCATGAGGTAGAGTACTCAAGTCATCTTTTTTTCACTTGCTGTATTTCATACAACATTTGGGGTAAAATATGTGATTGGGTGGGCATTCGAAGAATATCAGGACCTAATTGTAGACTCCATGCTTTGGATTGGTTCGCCAAAGTTCACGATAGTAGAAGAACCGGAAGCTCGTTTGCCATATGGTTAATTACTTGCTGGAACGTGTGGAGGATTCGTAATAGGATTATGTTTGAAGATGCGTTTTGCAACGTAGATGATATTGTTGTTGATATTAAAATTACCTCGTGGAACTGGTTGATTCTTGGTCAAAAGAGGAATAAGAGGTGTAGTTTATACGAGTGGTTTAAGAATCCGCTCGACTTTTTGTAAGTGTAACTTTTGTTTGTTGATTGTTGTTCCTTGGTTTGAGATTTCCTTAATCTCCAATTAATGAAGTTGCTTATAAAAAAAAACTACTAGGTTCTCTAATTAAATTTAAATATTGTAAATTACTTCATAATAATAGTAATAACTATTATTAATAGACATACTTTTTTACTTAATAAATAATAAATGTAGAAGTTTTTTAATTATTTAGTAAATGATTCACCATTATTGATATTTATTGAAAAATATTTAATAAGATTAATAATTTAGTTAAAAAGTTATTTTAAATAAAATCTCAATTAATTTGGTGAAAAATGAAATCTCAAGTATCTTCAATGTGATTTTTTAGTTAATAAAAACACACATTTTTGAAACAAACTTTAAAAATGTTTATAGATTTTAAAGAACTATTCACAATAATTAAATGAAGAACAAAACTAAAAATTCTATAAAAAAATAAAAATTATATTCTTAATATTTATAATACAAAATATTTTGTTGATGTGATGAGGATATTTTTGTAAGAATACAATTATTCTTTTTATTTATATTTTTGTGAGTTTCTCGATCTAATCAGTTTTTATTTTTCTTTCACAAACAAATATATGAGTTATATATTTAAATATAAATTAAAAATATTAATAATTAAACAAATCAAACGAGTTAGTTTTGTTTGAGTGAGGGAGCATAATGCTATTATTTTTTTAACGGTGTTTGCAATGTGTTTTGAATAAGTTTTGAGTTAAAATTTATCCAATCTAAATATGAATTTATTTTTGATCCATTCGATTTTAGATTATTGGTTTGAAAAAATCCAATTCAATCCAATTTTATGCTGTTTAATTTAGATTTTTTTTCTAATATTCAAATTATATTTTATATTTTCATTAAAATTATACGAATACTAATAAATAATATATTTGATATAATATATAAAATATTGTATAATAAAAATTAAGATTAGAATGTTTGAATGGTCAACTATCGTTGAAAGAAATCAAAAAATAAAAATAAATAAATAAGACTAAACTAATAAGTAGTATTAAAAAAATAAATATCATCAAATAATAAATATTAATTTTGAAAAATCAATTTAAAATTCGATCTAAACCGAACACTTTCTATAAAACAATATTCAATTTTTATTTACAACAATTTAGATTTGAACACCCTTAAATATTTTCAACCTAATATTTATTGTGAAATGCATCCATTAGTTATTTACAATTTGATTATAAAAGAAAAAACTATTGGTAATTAATAATACCTGTATTATTTTCTCCAAACAAAAATTTGATGGATCCCACTATCTTTATACATAGAAATTCCATCTATATACTCTAATTTGCAAAACTCTTCTTCAATGTCCAAATTTATATAATGATCGGCTGTATTTTATGTCACCTTACATTCCAATTACAAACCAACTCTTTTATATTTTATTATATTACTTATGATTTGAACGTTAAAGTCCTTTTCCACCTATCAGAATCTTGGATTGTCTAATTAAATTTAAATATTTTAAATTACTTAATAATAATAGTAATAACTATTATTAATAGACATAATATTTTGCTTAATAAATGATAAATGTAGAAGTTTTCTGATTATTTAGTAAATGATTCACCATTATTAATATTTATTGAAAAATATTTAATAAGATTAATAATTTATTTTGAAACTCTTGGTATCCGGTCTTGCGACCGACTAATCCAAAAGGGACCAATCCCACCGTCCACTAGCGGAGGATCCGTTTAAAGCCGGAGCAAAGCTCCGTATGGACTGACCCACATAAGGGTTAATTGTACCTAGTAAGATTCGAACCTGAGATCTTGAGAGGAGCACACTCTCAAGACCCAAAGCTTCACCACTTATTTTAAATAAATCTCAATTAATTTGGTGAAAAATGAAATCTCAAGTATCTTCAATGATATTTTTTTAGTTAATAAAAACGATGATGATATTTTTGTAAGAAAACAGTTATTCTTTTTATTTATGTATTTGTGAGTTTCTCGATCTAATCAGTTTTTTTTTCTTTCACAAACAAATATATGAGTTATATATTTAAATATAAATTAAAAATATTAATAGTTGAATAAATCAAACGTGTTAGTTTTGTTTGAGTGAGAGAGCATAATGCTATTATTATTGTAAGGGTGTTTGCAGTGCATTTTGAATCAGTTTTGAGTTAAAATTTATCATATCTAAATATGAATTTATTTTTTATCCATTCAATTTTAGATGATTGGTTTGAAAAAATCCAATTCAATTTGATCCAATTTTAAGTCGTTTAATTTAGATCGTTTTTTTAATATTCAAATTATAAATTATATTTTTATTAAACTTATATGAATAATAATAAATAATATATTTGATATAATATATAACATATTGTATAATAAAAATTAAGATTAGAAAGTTAGAATGATCAACTATCGTTGAAACAAATCAAAAAATAAAAATAAATAAATAAAACTAAACTAATAAGTAGTATTAAAAAAATAAATATCATCAAATAAAAAATATTAATTTTGAAAGATCAATTTAAAACTCTATCTGAACCGAACAATTTCTATAAAATAATATTCAAACACATTTAATAATAATTTTTTAAATCGATTTACAATTTTTATTTACATCAATTTGGATTTGAACACCCTTAATCTTTTTTAAAATGCATCAATTAGTCATTTACAATTTGATTATAAAATAAAAAACTACTAGTAATTAATAATAGCTGTATTATTTTCTCCAAACAAAAATTTGATGGACCCCACTATCTTTATACATAGAAATTCCATCTATATAATCTAATTTGCAAAACTCTTCCTCAAAGACCAAATTCTTATAATGATGGGTTGTATTTTATGTCACCTTATATTTCAAAGTCAAAACTCTTCCATCTATACATTTTTTTCCTAGTCTCTGCTAGGGTTTGGTCTTTTCTTCTCTGTTGAGAAGCCGAGTTCTTTATTCAAAGTCATTTTCTTAGTTTTTTTGGTCCTGCAGTCTGTTTTGCGGAACAGTATGGCGAGTCCGAGTTTCGAAAATTTGCCCATCAATGAAGAGGATGGAGAAGGGGGTTCTGTTTTGATCTAGAGAAGGAGGAAAGTGATGTAGCAGATCTCCGTTTATGCCTTATCGGGAGATTTCTCTACGATAAGCCTATCCATGTGAGATCCATGATGGGTAGAATAACATATTTATGGCGATCTGTAAATGGAGTAGCAATCAAAGAAGCAACGAATGAGTTGTTTCTGTTTCAATTTGAGCATAGATTGGATATGGAAGCAGTGATTGGTGGGGGGGCCATGGACGTATGACGACCACCTATTAATTCTCGAGAAAGTCAGTATAGGAGTGCAGATTGAAAAAATCCCTTTATTTCATGTGGACTTCTGGGTCCAAATTCATAATCGGCCGGCAGGTTTCATGGTGGAAAAGGTAGGGAAAGCGATGGCTGAATTCATAGGTTCATTTGTGGAGTATGATAAAAATAACAATACTAGTTTCTGGAGACAATACATGAGGATTGGAGTCAAAATTGATGTGAGGAAACCATTAAAGCAATACACAAAGGTCAAGAACAAAGGTGGAGAGTGGTGTGTTGTTAATTTCAAAAATGAGAAGCTTAGTATTTTTTGTTTTATTTGCGGAATACTCGGTCATTCGGAGCAGAGATGTGAGGTAAGGTTCGCTATGGAGGAAGACGAAGAAATTCGGAAATGGTCTAATGATATTCGAGCGGAGAACCGAAGGTATGGTAACTCATCCTCCAAATGGCTGCGACAAGAAACTAAAGAAAAATCTGAGAAAAACATAAGGGAACAGCAGGAGCATGAAGCGCGTGAAGAGCAAACAAGGCAAGGAGAAAGTGAAAAATCTGTGACGGCAAGGAATATTCCCGTGGGTACTGAACAGGAAAAGAATCATACAATAATTGCTAATGATTCCCTCAATAAGTTGGCAATTATTGCACAGGATCCGGTATTCAACGCGGGCAAAACGGGTACAAATGGCACTCCATTCACGCAAGGAAAAGTCCAACAGCATATCCAACTTTTTCAAAATAACAAGTTGACAAATTCTGCTACACAATTACTCCCAAACCACACCCCAGTCCCAAAAATGTCCCCCAGTTATTGTAATACCCCGTAAATTATTTTACTCTGGATAATATTGGTATGATCAACTGGGTTTCGGCTTACTCTGAGAATTTATTGGGTAAAATGATTAGAGTAAACTGATGAGCTCAGAGCAGATCAAATTAATATTATCTGACTCTGAGGTTTTAATTATTGGAGCTTTAGAGACTAATTGGACAATTAGTAGTGTTACTAATTGATGATATCTTACTATATCAATTCCTTTCCACCCTTTTTCCACACTTGGAAGCAAAGAAAGAAAAAGATAGAAAGAAGTTGGAGAGAAGGAAGAGGAAAGGAAGGAAAAGAGAAGAAAACTTGGAAGAGAGAAAGATCAAGATCATCATCTATTCTTCATCAAATCATCTTCCAATCTTCATCATCATCATCTATTCAGGGTGGGTTATAGATAGAAACATTTGGTTTAGATTTTCTTGAGTATTAGAACCTAGGTTAGAATTGTGAGAAAATGAATAATCTTGCCAAATCATGAATCTAACGGATGAAATGCAATATAAATGATTGTTGTTATGATTGTACTGTGTTTTGGTTGTTATGTTAAAGATTGGATGTGTTTTAGATGGTAAAATTATTGATTTTGGATGAACATCAGCGCTGTTGGGAAGTTGGGTTTTTCAGGGTTCGCCTAGCGAACCTGGGGCGAGTCGCAGCGAACAAACTTTCGAGGGTTCGCCTAGCAAACCCGACAGTGAAGGTCAGCGAATGTTCGCCAACGACGTTCGCCTAGCAAACTTTGTGCCTTTTCAGTGCTGGTTGGTTCTGCCTTGTTTCGCTAAGGTGTTCGCGAAGCGAAGGGCGAGGCGAATGTTCGCAGGGAGTTCACGAAGCGAACTTTAGGTCTGTTTCGTTCTGATTGTTGATTCGCCTGGAGCTTCGCCTAGCGAAAGTGGAAGCGAACGCTCGCTGGGAGGTTCGCCTAGCAAACATGACAGTTTGTGCAGTTTTGTTTCTTTCATAACTTTTGACTCGTTTATCCGATTTGAGTATTCTTGGTATCGATGTGAAGCTATGACAATACTCTATGTAATGGAGGTGGAAAATGCTAGTTTTGATGCCTGATTAAATAAATCGGAGGGAACCGTGAATTAGTGTAATTTGTGGTATGTTGAATTATGTGTTTCGTTATGTGATTGATGACTATTTGCCTATTCTCTTATTGTTAAACATGTTCGAGTAGGTATGCATGCTAAAATACGAAATAGGTAGAGTGAGGAATATTACCGTAAACAATGTAGGAAAGTGAGGAATGACATAATGACAACGATCGTGCGTACGGTGCCGAGGCGTGTGTCAGATATTAATGTCATAGAATGAGTAAACACTAGTATGGATCATGTGTGTAAACCTTTGTGGTTTGTGATAAGGAATTATGGCCTTGTGATTGTCGAATACAATCCCGTTTGTGTGTGAGATCACGTAATCATAACCGATTCTTTGAGTTGCAGTTTCATGAGTCTCGAGCTCCTCTAAAACGTATGCATGACTACTTGGCAGGTTTGATTCCTGCGTGCAGTACGCATGGGGCTCAGGGAGCGTATGCTTGTGACGGTAAATGGCCTGTGTGAAGTGACGGTTCATAATGGTTAATAGCTCGTAGAACCCGAATCCATTCGTATGTCAAGTAGATTACAAGGATCCATGACTCGGATCGACTTCTAGACGTAGAAGCGGACGGGAAAAGGGGATGCCTTGGTATGGTTATCGATTAGTGATATTGTGAGTTGATGAACTCATGACATGTTTCCATATAGTGTGTGTGAGTACTCGAATGTCCCTTCCCTTTCCGTTGGACTCGAGTTAGGATTGTTAGAACCTTGTAAAGCCGAGAGGACTTTAAGATAGATAACTCACTGAGATTTGATGTATCTCACCCCATGTTGTTGTTTACATCACAGGTTCCGCGAAGGGTAAGGACAAAGTTGTTTGACTTTTCCTTACGGATCGTAGCTTTTGTGTGGCAAGGCTTCCGTTGTGAAGATATATTGAGATCATGGTTGATCTAGTTCTTAGTTTTATCTTTTGGAACATCTTGTATATATAACATGTCTTAGTTTTGTATTAGGTGATTTTGGGCATTTATATGTATAATGTGTTACTAGGAACTTGTATATTTCAGTACAAAACATATTATTCATGTATAATATATGCTTTGATGTATGTATTTATATATGGGCGTTACAGTTGGTATCAGAGCAGGTCGTATCCTCTACCTAGCCATGAAATAGTATAAGTTTTTTCCTTTCTGTTTCATATGTGTTGTGTCGCCGTTAGTCTTACGTGTTATATTTATAGTATTGAGCCTGATTAACTTAATCCTATCTCTATGACATTTAGGAACATGGCCGACAGGCGCAGAAACAATCGGGGTAGATCGAGAACCACTCCAGCCGGGACAAATCTGCCAGGTGGCGATGAGAATGCTCCTCTGTATCAGTTTATGCAGCGGATGCAACAACAACAGAATCAGTTTATGCGACAAGTGGTGCAACAGATGGGTGGTGGCCTGCATCCTCCAGTGGTTGTTCCTGAAGCTGCAGGGGGGACCTTCAGGGATTTCATTCATATGAATCCTCCGGAGTTTCAAGGGGGATTAGATCCGGTAGAGGCGCATGAATGGATATCCGGTATGGAGCGGATTTTCTTAATAGTTCAGTGTGGTGAGGAAAACCAAGTAGTGTTTGCTTCTCACTTGTTGAGGGGTCCTGCTAGGAGGTGGTGGGATATTGCTTCAACTTTTATGACTATGCAAGGTGTATCTAAAGTGTGGGAGCAATTCAAGGCTATTTTTATGGAAAGGTACCTTCCTAGTCCTTGGAGGACCCGAAGAGAGTTTGAATTTCAGCAGTTGAGGCAATATTATGTGGCAGAGAACAGTTTGAAGGAAGTCCAGATAGAAGGGGATTCGTGTAGGTCGAATCAGAATGATTGTGGGAGGTCAAACCAACAGTTTCAGTCTAGGCAGCAAGCTTTCAAAAGGAAACAAGTCCAGAATTCTCGGACTAGTGCACCTCCCGTGTGTCATATTTGTGGTAAGATGCATTTTGGTAGATGTCGCTTCGAAGGAGTGGAGTGTTATCAATGTCGGAAAGTGGGCCATATGAAGAGGGATTGTCCCCAGGATAGGAATCAGACGCAAGGGAAGAAAGCAAAGGGCGATAACTCTATGATTACTGGTACGTGTTTTGTTAATAGAAATCCTTGCTTTGTTTTATTTGATTGTGGAGCAACGCACTCCTTTATATCGATGCAATGTATGAAGCGGTTAGGGTTACAAGCTATTCCATTGTCTCCACCCATGGTGGTTACTACTGCCATGGATGAGATTGTTGAAACGCCGTTAGTGTGTGAAAATTGTGCGTTATCTGTGAATGGAAGAGTTTTCCAGATTGATCTTATTTGTTGCCGCTTAAGAAAGTGGACGTTGTTCTGGGAATGGATTGCCTTTCTGCTAACTCGGTATTTATCGGTTGTGAGGAGAGACTAATTATTATTCTGTTCGTGGAGGCTACTCCGAGGGATGTGTTGACTACTATTTTGGAAGGCACGGTTAGAATGATTAATTTCTTGGTTGAGAATGAAAAATCTGTTCTTTTGGTTCTCACTAAGGAGGAGAACGACAACCTTCAGATTCTGAGTGTTCCGGTAGTCTGTGAGTTTCCTGAAGTTTTCCCGAGGATATCACTTCTCTTCCTCCGGAGAGGGAAGTGGAGTTTTCTATTGACCTGATACCGGGAACGGCTCCAATATCTGTTTCTATGTATCAGATGGCATCACTCGAGTTACGAGAATTAAAGGATCAATTGGAAGAACTGATGGCTAAGCATTTTGTTAGACCAAGTGTTTCTCCTTGGGGAGCTCCAGTATTGTTGGTAAAGAAGAAGGATGGTGGAATACGGTTATGTATTGATTACTGTCAGTTGAATAAGGACACCACCAAGAACAAATACCCATTGCCAAGGATAGGCGATCTGTTAGATCAATTGATAGGAGCCGGTGTGTTCTCGAAGATTGACCTACAGTCAGGTTATCATCAGATTCAGGTGAAGAGTTCGGATGTATCGAATACTGCATTTAGGACTCGTTATGGTCATTATGAATTCCTAGTAATGCCCTTCGGTGTGACTAATGCTCCGGCAGTTTTCATGGATTATATGAACCGGATATTTCAAACTTACTTGGACCAATTTGTGGTGATCTTTATTGATGACATTCTTATCTATTCTCGTGATTCTCAAGAGCACGGAGAACACCTAAGAATCGTTTTATCCATCTTACAAGAGAGGCAACTTTTTGCCAAGCTGAGCAAGTGTGAGTTTGGATGTCGGAGGTAAATTTTCTTGGTCATGTCATTTCTCAAGGAGGTGTGGCGGTTGATCCATCAAAATAGAGGCGGTGATTATAGAAAGTTTATTAAAGGCTTGTCCCAACTGGCTTTATCAATGACGAGACTTACTCAAAAGGATTGCTTGTATGAATGGAATTCGGCTTGTGAAAGAAGTCTTATAAGTTTGAAGAAAAGATTGACAACCGCTCCTGTTTTGATTATTCTTGGTCCTAGCAAGTTGTGTGAGGTATACTATGATGCATCGAAGATGGGATTAGGAGGTGTGTTAATGCAAGATGGACATGTGGTAGCTTATGCTTCTCGACAGTTGAAAGTTCATGAAGAGAATTATCCAACGCTTGATTTAGAATTGGCGGCAGTTGTGTTTACTTTGAAAGTGTGGCGTCATTAGTTGTATGGCATACATTTTGAGAGGTACAGTGACCACAAGAGTCTAAAGTATCCTTTTGACCAGAAAGAGTTGAATATGCGTCAAAGGAGGTGGATGGAGTAAATTGGATAGAACTTCTACCGTTGATTGAGTTCTCTTATAACAACAGTTATCATGCAAGTATTGGTATGGCTCCTTATGAGGCATTATGGGAGGAAGAGTAGGACACCATTGTGCTGAGCAGAAGTTGGTGAAGGTAGAATGTTGGGACCCGAGATTATTCATGAAACTACGAAAAAGATTAGGATGATCTGTGATAAGGTCAAACAAGCACAAGATCATCAAAAAAGCTATGCGGACAACCGTAGGAGACCTTTGGAAGTTAATGAGGGTGATCAGGTGTTTTTAAAGGTTACTCCGAGATTGAGATTGAAAGGACCATTTAAATCGCGGAAGTTAAGTCCAAGATACGTGGGACCGTATCAGATCCTAGAAAGAATTGGTGAAGTAGCTTACAGATTAGCCTTACCGCCTTCTCTGTCAGAGATGCACAATGTTTTTCATGTATCTCAGCTTCAAAAGTTTGTTCCAGATCCTCTTCATACAATTCTACCCAATACTATTGAGATAGAAGCAGATTTAACGTTTGAGCCAAAACCGAGTCGTATCACAGGAACAGAAACTAAGGTGTTAAGGAATAAAGAGATTCCTCTGGTTAAGGTTCAGTGGGATGAGACGCATCTGGGCGATGCAACTTGGGAATTGGAATCGGAGATGCGAGAATTTTATCCTCATCTTTTCAGGTAATTGTTTTAAATTCGTGGGCGAATTTCTATTTAAGGGGGGGGGGGAGGATGTAATACCCCATAAATTATTTTACTCAGGATAATATTGGTATGATCAACTGGGTTCCGGCTTACTCTGAGAATTTATTGGGTAAAATGATTAGAGTAAACTGATGAGCTCAGAGCAGATCAAATTAATATTATCTGACTCTGAGGTTTTAATTGTTGGAGCTTTAGAGACTAATTGGACAATTAGTAGTGTTACTAATTGATGATATCTTACTATATCAATTCCTTTCCACCCTTTTTCCACACTTGGAAGCAAAGAAAGAAAAAGATAGAAAGAAGTTGGAGAGAAGGAAGAGGAAAGGAAGGAAAAGAGAAGAAAACTTGGAAGAGAGAAAGATCAAGATCATCATCCATTATTCATCAAATCATCTTCCAATCTTCATCATCATCATCTATTCAAGGTGGGTTATAGATAGAAACCTTTGGTTTAGATTTTCTTGAGTATTAGAACCTAGGTTAGAATGGTGAGAAAATGAATAATCTTGCCAAATCATGAATCTAACGGATGGAATGCAATATAAATGATTGTTGTTATGATTGTACTGTGTTTTGGTTATTATGTTAAAGGTTGGATGTGTTTTAGATGGTAAAATTATTGATTTTGGATGAACATCAGCGCTGTTGGGAAGTTGGGTTTTTCAGAGTTCGCCTAGCGAACCTGGGGAGAGTCGCAGTGAACAAACTTTCGAGGGTTCGCCTAGCGAACCCGGCAGCGAATGTTCGCCAACGACGTTCGCCTAGCGAACTTTGTGCCTTTTCAGTGCTGGTTGGTTCTGCCTTGTTTCGCTAAGGTGTTCGCGAAGCGAAGGGCGAGGCGAATGTTCGCCAGGGAGTTCGCGAAGTGAACTTTAGGTCTGTTTTGTTCTGATTATTGATTTGCCTGGAGCTTCACCTAGCGAAAGCGGAAGCGAACGCTCGCTGGGAGGTTCGCCTAGCGAACATGACTGTTTGTGCAGTTTTGTTTCTTTCATAACTTTTGACTCGTTTATCCGATTTGAGTATTCTTGGTATCGATGTGAAGCTATGACAATACTCTATGTAATGGAGGTGGGAAATGCTAGTTTTGATGCCTGATTAAATAAATCGGAGGGAACCGTGAATTAGTGTAATTTGTGGTATGTTTAATTATGTGTTTTCGTTATGTGATTGATGACTATTTGCCTATTCTCTTATTGTTAAACATGTTCGAGTAGGTATGCATGCTAAAATACGAAATAGGTAGAGTGAGGAATATTACCATAAACAATGTAGGAAAGTGTGGAATGACATAATGACAACGATTGTGGGTACGGTGTCGAGGCGTGTGTCAGATATTAATGTCATAGAATGAGTAAACACTAGTATGGATCATGTGTGTAAACCTTTATGGTTTGTGATAAGGCATTATGGCATTGTGATTGTCGAATACAATCCCGTTTGTGTGTGAGATCACGTAATCGTAACCGGTTCTTTGAGTTACAGTTTCATGAGTCTCGAGCTCCTCTGAAACGTATGCATGACTACTTGGCAGGTTTGATTCCTGCGTGCAGTACGCATGGGGCTCAGGGAGCGTATGCTTGTGACGGTAAATGGCCTGTGTGAAGTGAAGGTTCATAATGGTTAATAGCCCGTAGAACCCGAATCCATTCGTATGTCAAGTAGATTACAAGGATCCATGACTCGGGTCGACTTCTAGACGTAGAAGCGGACGGGAAAAGGGGATGCCTTGGTATGGTTATCGATTAGTGATATTGTGAGTTGATGAACTCATGACATGTTTCCATATAGTGTGTGTGAGTACTCGAATGTCCCTTCCCTTTCCCTTGGACTCGAGTTAGGATTGTTAGAACCTTGTAAAGCCGAGAGGACTTTAAGATAGATAACTCACTGAGATTTGATGTATCTCACCCCATGTTGTTGTTTACATCACAGGTACTACAGGTTCTGCGAAGGGTAAGGACAAAGTTGTTTGACTTTTCCTTACGGATCGTAGCTTTTGTGTGGCAAGGCTTCCGTTGTGAAGATATTTTGAGATCATTGTTGATCTAGTTCTTAGTTTTATCTTTTGGAACATCTTGTATATATAACATGCCTTAGTTTTGTATTAGGTGATTTTGGGCATTTATATGTATATTGTGTTACTAGGAACTTGTATATTTCAGTACCAAACATATTATTCATGTATAGTATATGCTTTGATGTATGTATTTATATATGGGCATTACAGTTATAATAACCAGGTTTTTTCACTTGGGCCCCATATAATGGACATGTCATCCAACAACAACCTGGTACCACCCCCGCTAAAGGAACAAGACCCTGTCCCCTATCCAAAAATCGACCAATCCCCAGCCATGCAATTTCATTTTAACCAATAAGCTCTTGTTGCTAATTTTACACCAGTAGAAAAGCAGCAAAATACACTTCTAAAAACAAACAACAGCAACACTTCATCCGTTCATTCTCTTAACCCAAAATCCACTAAATTCAAAACAAAAGTTATCTACACCAGAAGCCCCCAACCCAACCAGAAGCAGATCAGAATTCCTAGAAATGTTAACCCACCACAACAAAACAAAGAAACCTATCCAACAAACACTGACATGATAATACACTAGAATCACCTCAGCTTTGACGACAGAAAAGAAGAGGAATAAATGGATAAAAAGCGAAGGAGAGAAGAACATTCTGCTACGATGAAAGAGAATGAAACCGAAAGCCAGCATTTTTTATCGGCACATTGTCGCGGGGAAAATTGGATACCATAGTTATTTGTTAACTAGGATAGCATTTTTAATGTCACCACCGGTCTTTGATTTTATCCAAGGGAAGGGAGAAAAACCAAATTCCCACAATGCAATGCAAATGCACTAAGATTCTAGGTTCGGGGGTTGGTTATACCTAAGGAAGGTGTTAGCATCCTAGATATCTGTAGTACTCTACAGGAACCTCTTGATTTTATTTTATGTTATTTGTTATCTGTTTTGCTAAGGGTTTAAGGGTAGGTGATTTTATTCCTAAGTGTGCTCGACAAGATATCGCATCTTGTGCCTACATATCCTATCAGGAGGGAATCAGAGCACTTGTAGTTCCTCTGAAGGATACTAAGGTTGTTTAAAAGTTTTAGGAGAAGAGATGAGTCATCATCTTAAGAAACCACCACAGTTTTGAAAATTGTTTGTATTTGTGGGGTATGGGATTGTATGTCCCTTCTTTGAGATGATTCACATCTAATTATCTTGTGTGGAAAATTAGGTGAGCTAAATTTTGATTTTGGAATCAAAATTAGGGGACTAACCTAGGAAGTCTATCCTAAGTTGTCTAATAAACTTATCTTAAGGGAGTAAAATCTATGGGGAGGTATGATGCAAATGAAATGCACCATGCACAATAATTTGATTATCATGCATGGGATTTTCCTTTGGATATTAATGCAATCAATTATTCATTAGATTTAAGCGAAAGTGCTAGCAAAGTGGTGCTAGTCTTGTGTCTAGTGACGAAAAGGTTGAATGCGATGCCTAAAGGCGATCGACTTACATGGGCAGAAAATGGGCTCGACGTTGGATCGAGAGTTTTAAAGTTTTGAAAAGGTTTAGAATAGAATAGAATGCATGCATCACATATAATGATAAACACACAAACACATAAGTAAGGCATGATATCAACCGGAAGTTCTAATCTATCTCACACGAGCACACGATTAAGCGCAAGAGGGGTCCTAATGGGGAATGATTCGTTAAAAGAGTTTTGATTTAATAAGAGGTTTATTTTATTTGAGAATCATGTTTTAGAGATCAATATCTAATTTAAAGTTAGAGGTTTTCTTACAAGGTTTTAAATATTTGAAAAAAAAGTTTTATTATTAGTTTTAAAGTCATGCTAAAAGTTAATTAGAGATAAAATTATTAAAAGAATTTTTATTATTAATATGGAAAAGGTTTTAAATTTAATATTTTTATAAAGGTTTTTTTTATTATTCTTTAACTTTAAAATTATATTAAAAGGTTAATAAAGTTCTTTCTTACTAATTAAAGGGTTCTAATTTTAATATAAGTAG
This sequence comes from Lathyrus tuberosus, assembly GCA_022829125.1. NCBI lineage: Eukaryota > Viridiplantae > Streptophyta > Magnoliopsida > Fabales > Fabaceae > Lathyrus > Lathyrus tuberosus. Next base: position 8,960,636 of record JALAZF010000061.1, read on the forward strand.
AAGTTTTTATTACTTAAAAAAAGGTTTTCTAATTAAAAAAGGTTTCATTAAAAGTTATAATTAATTTTTTAGTTATATTTTATTAAAAGGATATCTTACATATAAAAAGAAATTATAATTTTCAAGTTAAAAGGTTTCTAATATTTATTAGGATTAATTAAAAACTAGATCTTATTATTTTAGAGAAAAAAAAAAGAAATTATGAGTTATTTATTTAAAAAAAGTTTAAATTAAAAAGATTTATTAACTAACGGAGAGATCCTACTTGTGCCAGGTGAGAGGGTCCATCGCGGACCCTCAAATCATGACCGCCCGAGGCGAGCAGGGAACGATCTAAGGGATAAAAGCCCAGGGTGCATGGAATGAAGTGTGTGCGTAGTGTACAGGATTAAACGAGATAACAAAAACCAAAACGCAACAGACTCTCACTCTCTGTATTTTTCTCTCTCGTCATTCTCTCTTCTCTCAAAAGAGATAGGGTTTGAAACCCTAAATCTCTTTGTCGCCACCCTCTCGTCTCTCTCGATTAATCAAACAATAACCCTAACCCCACGCAGCCCAATACCCCAATCCACTATGTTTATGCTGATTACAATTACAAAGATTTAGAGCAATGAAAAGGAAAAGAAAGTCCCGACGATTGAATACGAGGAGGACGCGATCGAGCCTTCAAGGTTCTTTACTCAGAGCTAAGTCTTCTATCCCTTTTTCTTCTCTGCGTGCGTGTGTATTTGTGAAGTCCTCAGCTATGCTGTGAATTTCTGATGGCAATGGTTTTTATTTGATGTTCTGCACTCCATTGTACCTGTATGTGTGTGTATGTATCTTTTGAATTTTTGAGGACGATTTTTTTTTATCTTGAGTTTGCGATAATGGATCTGTGTAGGTGATGAAGTTGGTTAAGGAAGATTTGTGTATGAGTGATTTGGTGTATGATGTTTGGTTTGTTTTTTGGTGTAATTGATGAATTTTTCGGTATGTGGGATTTGATGAATTGTTGTATGAGAGTTTTGATTAAGATTTTCTGGATAGTTTTGAGTAAGGTTTTGATGGATAGTCTCGAGTACGGTTTTTGAATTTTTTGTATGATTGGTCTTTGAATGGTTGTTTAGATTTTGATGAGTTGGTTGGTGTGGATTTGAAATCCGATTCGTATGTGATCTGGTGTGAGGATTGTTGCGACGTAATTGTTTTTGTTGACATCATTTTTTTTGCTTCCCCATTTGCTTGTGTGTGCGACTTTATATAAGCCAAAAGAAATGAATTTGAATTGAATGCCTGATGCTTGTGTCTGAAAATGGTTTTGGGAAAACAACCGTTAGGAACTTATGAATACGTCTTGAATTCCTTTCCTCTCTGTTTGATTACGTTGTAAACATGTATTGAAAGCCTTGATTCTTGCCCTTTTTAGATTAACATGTCTATGACCAATTGAATGACTTTTTATTATCATGTGATATGCTTTTGGATTGTCTTGGAATTAATCTCTATTTTCACTTGATTGCGTTTGGGAATTGAATGCTGTGATTTTTCAATTGTTGGTTTTCACTAATTGCTTATCTGGATCGAAAACTTCCCTTTTCGGTTTGAACATGTCTAAACCTATCCTGATTTCTTTCCTCTTTCAAATTAAAACGTTGATTGTGTTATGGAGATTAACAATTTTTGTCATGATTCTATTCTAATTTGGTCTATTCCAAATTGGTCACAGGACTTTGGAAAGCGTATTCCACCAGCCCTTGCGAGAGAAAAAAACTTAGAATCAAGATATGGTTGCTACATCAATTGCAGTTCTTTATCAGACCAACATGAATGGTCCAAGGCTTCTAATTGCATATCCTTGAGGTGGCTAGCTGAAAGGCAGGACCAAGCTACACCAGTATCAACCTGATCTTGTGCACGTCTCGAGGTCTCTTCGATAGGTCTTTCCAAAAATCCTTTGGAGAGTTGCGAATTTAGTCTCCTTGCAAACATACGCGCAACGAGTTTTAGCTCTCAAAGGCGGCAAGACCATTGGCTTCAATATCAGGGTGTGTTCTCGCCCACTTAAACAATTTTGTTTTTTGTACCTACGACTCATCATTCATTTTATTTCCAATAATACATGTTGTGTTCAAAGATAGTTAGTAAGACCAATCTATATATGGAAAAGTGTTGGATTTTTGTTGAGAATTGTGATAACTTGCTCTTGGTAACAGGTTTTTAGAAGAAGAATTGAAAGATATTTCCTGCGTTGTGAAAAGTGCTATTAACATCATAAGGTTGCGAATTTCTTCCACAAGATGTTCCGGTATTGATTGCCTAGCAGTAATTTCAACCGGCATGTCTGCTAATTTCGCATCTTAATTATCTCGTGCTGCCGAACCTCCTCAGCAAAGAGGGTGATTGCAAACAGTATTTTAGGCATATCAGATAGCATCTCCTCCACATTCCTGAGCATGAGTCCCTTGTTGTAAGTGTCAATTCAATAGTATCTAGGCAGATGGTTTTTGTATACTGTGACTGCTCATGGTTATTTATGCTTATTTATGTGTTCAGGTCTTGTGATCTTGGATGGGATGGCTTAAGAGCTTGGGTAACTTCGACAGTATCGAAAGAACACGTTCAGAAGGTGAAGCCATCAACTCAATTCAGCAAACTGTGTCTGGTACAAGCCTTGCTATGAACCAACGAGAGTTTTGTTTAGAATGGGTGTAGTGACTTAATTAGTTTTGGCAATGCTTTTGAGATTGTCTGATAAATGTCTCTTTTCTGATTTGGAAATTCTCGATGATGTCCGGATAGGTGTTTGGACTATTTTTTTAGAATGAAATTTTGGCTTTAATCTTGCAGTTTCTGCTTTCGAAATAGGATAACTCTCTTTAAGTCATTCACATGACACGCTGATCTGATCTTGCAGGAGATACTTCGCATTCTGATTCAGCTAATTCGAGACTATATTCCTGGTTCATTCCAAAGCCTTCAGCTCTGCTAGGATCTACATGTTCAGTCTTGAAGATTACGGATAAGAAGAAAAAAATATAATAGAAGGTGTTGTATTTGCTAAAACAGATGTAAACAAAGCTGATGTGAATCCATGATCAGTCACTAGCCTCATTATATGTATCCGTCAAATTATTTATTGTACTGATGTGTAGCTATACAGATAGATTTTCAATCATTACTCCAAAATGTGAGTACCATTATCCGCAAAAAGTCAGAGATAGCCATCTTTGGCCTAACTTTCATTGACAGAACTTGATCTTTTGAATCTTGACCATATAACTCGAATTTATGAGCATGAACCTTTAAAACCTCAATTCTTTTGCCAATCTTGCATATTTAGACTCAATTTGAATTTAATGACACTACTAGGATGCAATTTCCATTTACCTTCAACTCAAAGAAACTCCCAATTTCTTAACACTCAAGGCACCAATAATTCGTTTTACAAGTAACAAGTATTTGAAAGATCAATAGTGTTTTGAACCTCAGTAACCCAGCTCCTCATATCGCTTGCATCGTGACTTAGAATTAATGAATCTTGTCTTGAACACTTAATCTTAACTTGGACTATATTGGAGATGGCCTTGTAGCGTGGAAGATAGTCTTGAGTTGAGTGCGGATGTACCAAAATGAATGTCTTGAATCCAAAAAATGGTTTGCACATTTACTCCCCAAAACAAGCCCATGAACTTCCAGATCTTAGCAAAACTCAATCGACTTTGTCCTAATTAAGAATTAAAATTTCGAGCCAATGTATTTGGACAAATCGAGTTCGAAACCTCAAGTGAACCCTCCACCAAAGTTCTTCACTCACAATGAAAACCAACTCGTACTCTTAATGAATATCCAGTGGAAATGATCTTCAACGAAGTAGAAACCATAAGCCCAATAGAGAACCTTAGTTCTCTTGAATCTGAATCCCTTTGTTACGTCTTGGAGTATTAGGTTGAGAGGACAATTGCTATTTATACTTGAAACCAAAGTTCCTGCACAACTTGTTAGCCACAATAAACACGCACGCAAAGACCGAATGACCTAAAGATGCTATGCAAGAAAAGGAATCTTAGGGTCAAAAATTAGGGTGTGACAGATGCCCCTATTTAAGTTTCTTCTATCCGAAGATATGGAGATTGAAATCTTCATCTCGACGAGATAGGAGGGACTTAAATACAAACATGCACAAGTTTTGGCTCGATGATGCCACCAAATGCACATGCTTTCGTATGAAATGATATGCAAGACAGAGATCCTGTGAGGAATAATGTCACAGGGGGTAACTGAAGTTGAAACGCTAAAACAGAGCTGAAGAAAGGAAAAACCCGACAAGGAACGACTTAGCAAAACAAGACTCCACGGGGAAGAGATCTAATTCCACTGGGGAAAGAGATTACCAACTGACAATCACAAGGTGTCTTAAGCGGGTGATGAACTTGCGATGAAATCTTCTAACAAAATCTACTTGAGGATCCTGCTTTAGTGTTCAACTAGAGGAATCTTCAACATATAACAACTAGAGGAGTCTATTGTTGAGACTTAGAACCTCCCTTGGGAATACCTTCTGCCAAGATTTTATTGAAAATGTGTCCACTGTCAAAGTAATGAGGAATCTGCCGAAAAGAAATGACTGTTTGTCGAAGTTTAAAGTAAACCAGGGAATCTACTGTCGAGATCCTGGAAAGAAACGACTGTCTGTCAAAGTTTAAAGTAAACCAGGGAATCTACTGCTGAGATCCTGGAAAGAAACGACTGTTTGTCAAAGTTTAAAGTAAACCGAGGAATCTACTGTCGAGATCCTGGAAAGAAATGACTGTCTATCAAAGTTTAAAGTAAACCAGGGAATCTACTGCCGAGATCCTGGAAAGAAACGACTGTTTGTCGAAGTCTGCTGGAGATCTACTGCCGAGAATAACCAGAGAATTTAATATGAAATACCTACTTCCGAGGTCTTTTGGAAATCTTCTGCCGAGAATAACCAGGGAAATACCTACTCCCGAGGTCTTTTGGAAATCTTCTGCCGAGAATAACCAGGGAAATACCTACTGTCGAGGTCTTCTGGAAATCTTCTGCCGAGAATAACCAGGGAAATACCTACTGTCGTGGTCTTCTGGAAATCTTCTGCCGAGAATAACCAGGGAAATACCTACTGCCGAGGTCTTCTGGAAATCTTCTGCTGAGAATAACCAGGGAATCTACCTACTGCCGAGGTCTTGGAAAGAAAGAAACATCTTCCGCTGAAATCTGCAGGAGATCTACGACTTCCGCAAGGATCCATAACTTGTTGGAGATTTGGAAGTTTCACCGGGGATCTTCAAAAGAGATGCGGGTCGGCTGACTTGTAAACATATCTTCTCAAATAAAGAGAAAGACTAGTTGAATCTTCATCAAACTTCTCGAAGAGATGCCATTTGACGGAAGCAAATTGAATTGTGGGCTCACCGGGGAGAATGCCACTGAGAAGTAGAATCATTGTAGCTGAAAACAGCGTTGAAGCTAGTAAAGTTCTTGTAATAGGGATTCTCAAATAAAGAGAATACTTGGAAAGTCTTCAATGATCCTTTCTGATGGATTTTCGACGAGATAACATCTGACGGAGAATAGTTGATAACCTTGATAACTTCACCGAGGATAGACGAACTGTCTTAAGGAGACTGCCATTTGTCATCTGGATAAAAAACTGAGCTCAAATAAAGAGCTACCACTTGTTGTCTGGGTTTAACTCCCATAATACTGCTGGAGAAATAACTTATGTCTTCCATAGAGATCTTCAAATAAACTCTTCTTGGGGAGACAAAGTGCAAAATAAATGCACACTCAGTCCGGGTTCAACACCTTAGAAATATCCAAAACTTGTGATTGTCAGGGACCAAAGTTCAATCCAGGAAATAACTGAGAAGAAACGGTCAAACAAGACTCCATCCAATGAGGAATGAACTCAATTGGGGTTTATCTTTATCCAAAAATGAAAAAGAAAACTAAAGCAACCATCTTCCACGAGGATCGAACCCAGTGGGGAATTAGAAAGGATGTGCTCTTTCTGCCTAGGGCTGACGAATCTACTTGGAGGGAGCAGACGAAACCCGATCACTTGGGGATAAACACAACCAAGGTGAAAGAACAAAACAAACACCACAAAAATGCAAAAAAAATGCGCACATGCCATGAATCTAAATGAATGTATGTATATCATGCTATGCTTATGCTGACAAAACAAAATAAGGAGAAGTAAACTGGAGATGAAAACAAGTATCTCAATACGGATACTCGGCCGATCTTCGCAATATAAGAAGCATCACTGGGGATGAGTGGAAAGCCATATACGGAAACAATGTCCTACTTCAAAATTTCAAACTTCTGGGGAAAAGAGCACTCCACTTGGGAGATGAACATCATGAATTTACTGATGGGATTGTCGAAATGAGTCTGGCTGCTCTGTTGGAGATGAGAAAGATTCACTGGGAACGAATCAGACTCATTGATCGAAGAGACTTCATAGGGGATAAAATAAATATCCCCTGCAAGCTGAAGTAGTCTGGATGAGAGTTGTAATTGGATAAAATAAATATCCATTTCATCGGGGAAGCTTGAATCAATAGTAGTTGAAAATGTCAGAGATAAAATTTCGAGGGGATGAAATAAACATCCGCCTTCACTGGAGAAGATTGCAATAGTGAGAAAATCCAATGAGGAGTGAAATAAACACTCGCTGGGGAAAGTTGAAACCAAAGAAATTCACTGAGGATTCTTAGGTTGCCGACTAGAGAAATCATGTATCAAACCTGCCATAACTTCTTGAAGTAGATTCACCGGGGAATCGTCATGACCACCTAAAGTAGAAACTTACTAGGGAGTCATCACACCACCCGAGATAGAAGCTCTTTGAGGAACGGGTAAAGAATGTTGTGGGGGCAATGTAGTCCTGTATTGGTGAACTGCGTGGTAGTCGCCATTTTGAATAACAATCATTGTGAATGGATGAAGAGTTTTCAATTCTCAAATGCCCCAGAGTACATGGTTTATGAGAAGAAGTGATCTCAATAGGATTTTATAGAAAACTTGGTATCTGAGATGTTCCAATGTTTCCCAACTCTTTGAGAGATTTTCCAAATCTCGACGTAATTGGCCCGGGTTGACTGTATTCTGTAAACCAGAGTCTTCAAATTTGGAGAGATTTATCAAATCTCGACTTAACTGCCCCTGATTGATGGTATTCTGAGTCTTCAAGATTTCCCCTGGGGTCAGACTGTGAAAGAAACCACCGGGAATCAACTTGCCCCTGTTCAGCAAAGTCTTCAGGTAACGTGCCCTTGGACATGGTCACACTTTTGAAATATTTCGCCATCTACTCATCAGAGTTTCAAATCTCAAAAGATTTAGCTCATTGCTGATGCTCGTATGCAAGCTTCTCTGATGTCAAGCAATGTTAGCAAGTAGAACAATGTTAATTCTGAAATTAATAATGCAACACCATGTTTGTCTTGAAAATTTATTTAAAAATACTTTTGCGATTGAGTTACCAATTTTATAAAGCCAACGCAAATTTTGAGCATAGCTCGTAGGAGTCAGGAAATGATATCTCAATGAGTATGATTTTGAAATAAACCCTGCTTCAATAAGGTCTTTTGAGGGTTTTATCGTGGATTGGTTCACGGTTTAAGAAACAAAGGATATAAGGCTCAAAGTGTGTTTATGCCCACCCGATCTTCGTGATATTTTTTGCTCCATTTTTTGAAAATTACCCTGCCCCAGGTTAAGAATGAGGGTTTTTTGATTTGGAAGAAGAAAACTCCTACTTCAAAGGTTCAAAGAGGTTAACGAGGGTTTATCTCCTTATATCTCCGGTGTTTAGGATTTTTGAAATAATGCCTTATATCATCAGCAGAGTTTTATTCAAAAGCATACAACAAGAGATCTTGCGTTTGATTTCATCATCCTCCATTCAATTCTCTGCCGAGGTAAGAGATTGGGCAGCATTGGCATTATAAAATAGAAATAGCATTTTAAAAATGAGTGAAACAAATGGATTTCTTCAAGACAAACCTTATTCATTGCATCAATTATTCAAAATTAACGAGTTCTCACACGCAAAACAAGTGCATTAACGAACGTAGAAAATTACATATGAAAACAGCAAATAAGCTTAAAATATGACGAGACATAGCCTAGAGAAAACCGTCCTCTGTATCAATCCACCATGTGCAAGGAGGGGATTGCTTCTTGTTCAAGTAAGAGATGGATCTCAACTTGGGGTTCGCACACTTCGAAAGACAAGACTCCCTTCTGAACCATCTCTTTCACTTTCTCCTTCAAGACATAACATTCCTCGATATCATGGTCGGGTGCCCCTTGATGGAAGGCACAGAAAGCATTAGCTTTGAGATAACTCCTATGGGTCATCGGGATGGATAGTGGAGTTTCCTTCTTGATCAAACCATATTGTAGGAGGGTAGGAAACAGATCAGCGTAGAGCACAGGGATGTCCCTATATTCACCACTTCGTTCAACTGGCCGATTAGTGGAGGAGGCAGAAGAACCACCCTGGCGTTGGGATATGACCAACTCTTTGACCAAATCCATCAGGCTCCTCTTGGTAACCTTTAAGTCTGTAACCTCGTCGCGAAGTTCTTGCTTTTCATGCTCTTGAATGTCTATCAGATTCTTCATAGTAGTGGAAAAAGTTTCCATGTTGGCCTTTAGAGTGGCAATCTCCGCTCGGAGTGCCCGGTTTTCCTGTTCCAAATGATCCATCCTTTTCTTGTGACCAGCTCGAGTATCGTATCGATGATTCGGAGTCCGAGAAGAGAAGCACAAATGAGAACCTGGAATGCAAAGGAATGCAAATGCGAATGCAAATAATGCGTATGATGCAGCAAGATTCATGGAACTCGGCTATTTATAATCATCAAGGAATATCAAAAGACGCATTTTTTTAGCGGTTACAATCACTAGTATCGGAATACTAAAAAGAGTGATTTAATACAAAATTAAAACGCGTCTGTATGCCTTACAACAGTCATAACGTAAAGCTAAATAAAAGCTAATGATAGATCTAAGAAGACTTTTCCAACGGTCTTTTTTGAGTCCTTTGACTTCCTCCAATTGAGCTTCTTCTAGAAATGTTGACCGAAGATTTGAACGGAATAAGACGTCTTTGCGTCTTTCCTTTCTTGCAAGAAATAGCTTCTTTCCAATATATCCTCTTTTTGTAGTTATCTTAGCTTGAATATGAATCGAAGATAGGAAATGTACTTTGTCCTGAAATAGTAACTCCGTCAGCTAAGAATATTCTTCATGAGTTGTCACCAACTAGTCCTCAGGAATAATGATAGGCTACGGTGGAATAGAGATAATAACTTTTTATCTTGTCTTGAATTTTTATTTATCTGGCCGCAAAGTCTCCAATCTCCTTAGATCGTCCAAGTTATGACTATTGTAAGAGTACTTCAACGTTTTTTTTCAAGAGTCTATGATATTCTTATGATGTTTACAAATGAGACTAAGTTCCATGAATCTTTATGATATGATGCTAATGCAACACAAAGGCAAAGCACAAAACACAGAGCACACATAAGCAAACAAACAGACAAAAGTCCTAGGTTCAAAGAAGCGTGAACGAAGTCAAGGTCTACCCATCCTATAAGGTAGTATGGTTTCAAATGTACCTGCCGAACGGGTTCTAAAAGTTCCCAGAGTCTACGACCCATCTTTCGGATATTATCGACTTCCCAAATCACTTGGTATTCAATAATATTCTCAAGAGGATCTCGTCCGAGTGTAGTATCGCATGACAACTATTTGGAAATAGACTCCCGCATAGTCACCGCACTACATTCTAAAAGGCCAAGTAGGTTTAAAGGTGCTACGGTCCTCAGTCTTAAGGGTTCTTGGTCAAAGTTAATACCGTTTTCACAAATGAACTCGTTCAAACAATATTAAGTTCAAAGGAACCTAAACTGGGCGATGATTTTCTCAATTCGACATTTCAGGAATCGACTCCGTCAAAGTACCCTTGACCATATCATCTCCTATAATTCACTCAAGTCCGGGTCTAGGACTCTCACCACTCAAGAATCTCTCCAAACAGTAAAACAAATATATAACAGATAACATTAAAAGATCAAGTTAGGGGGAACCCTCTTATGAGAATTCTCCCCAGTGAAGTCATCATATCTGTCGCGGTGAAAATTGGATACCATAGTTATTTGTTAACTAGGATCACATTTTTAATGTCACCAGCGGTCTTTGATTTTCTCCAAGGGAAGGGAGAAAAACCGAATTCCCACAATGCAATGAAAATGCACTAAGATTCTAGGTTCGGGGGTTGGTTATACCTAGGGAAGGTGTTAGCATCCTAGATATCTGTAGTACTCTACAGGAACCTCTTGATTTTATTTTATGTTATTTGTTATCTGTTTTGCTAAGGGTTTAAGGGTAAATGATTTTATTCCTAAGTGTGCTCGACAAGATATCGCATCTTGTGCCTACATATCCTGTCAGGAGGGAATCAGAGCACTTGTAGTTCCTCTGAAGGATACTAAGGTTGTTTAAAAGTTTTAGGATAAGAGATGAGTCATCATCTTAAGAAACCACCACAGTTTTGAAAATTGTTTGTATTTGTGGGGTATGGGATTGTATGTCCCTTCTTTGATATGATTCACATCTAATTCTCTTGTGTGGAGAATTAGGTGAGCTAAATTTTGATTTTGGAATCAAAATTAGGGGACTAACCTAGGAAGTCTATCCTAAGTTGTCTAATAAACTTATCTTAAGGGTGTAAAATTTATGGGGAGGTATGATGCAAATGAAATGCACCATGCACAATAATTTGATTATCATGCATGGGATTTTCCCTTGGATATTAATGCAGTCAATTATTCATTAGATTTAAGCGAAAGTGCTAGCAAAGTGGTGCTAGTCTTGTGTCTAGTGACCAAAAGGTTGAATGCGATGCCTAAAGGCGATCGACTTACATGGGCAGAAAATGGGCTCGATGTTGGATCGAGAGTTTTAACGTTTTGAAAAGGTTTAGAACAGAATAGAATGCATACATCACATATAATGATAAACACACAAACGCATAAGTAAGGCATGATATCAACCGGAAGTTCTAATCTATCTCACATGAGCACACGATTAAGCGCAAGAGGGGTCCTAATGGGGAATGATTCGTTAAAAGAGTTTTGATTTAATAGACGTTTATTTTATTTGAGAATCATGTTTTAGAGATCAATATCTAATTTAAAGTTAGAGGTTTTCTTACAAGGTTTTAAATATTTGAAAAAAAAAGTTTTATTATTAGTTTTAAAGTCATGCTAAAAGTTAATTAGAGAAAAAATTATTAAAAGAATTTTTATTATTAATATGGAAAAGGTTTTAAAATTAATATTTTTATAAAATTTTTTTTTTTATTATTCTTTAACTTTAAAATTATATTAAAAGGTTAATAAAGTTCTTACTAATTAAAGGGTTCTAATTTTAATATAAGTAGAAGTTTTTATTATTTAAAAAAAGGTTTTCTAATTAAAAAAGGTTTCATTAAAAGTTATAATTAATTTTTTAGTTATATTTTATTAAAAGGATATCTTACATATAAAAAGAAATTATAAATTTCAAGTTAAAAGGTTTCTAATACTTATTAGGATTAATTAAAAACTAGATCTTATTATTTTAGAGAAAAAAAAGAAATTATGAGTTATTTATTTAAAAAAAGTTTAAATTAAAAAGATTTATTAACTAACGGAGAGATCCTACGTGTGCCAGGTGAGAGGGTCCATCGCGGACCCACAAATCATGACCGCCCGAGGCGAGCATGGAACGATCTAACGGATAAAAGCCCAGGGTGCATGAAATGAAGTGTTTGCGTAGTGTACAGGATTAAACGAAATAACAAAAACCAAAACGCAACAGACTCTCACTCTCTGTTTTTTTCTCTCTCGTCATTCTCTCTTCTCTCAAAAGAGATAGGGTTTGAAACCCTAAATCTCTTTGTCGCCACCCTCTCGCCTCTCTCGATCAATCAAACAATAACCCTAACCCCACGCAGCCCAATACCCCAATCCATTATGTTTATGCTGATTACAATTACAAAGATTTAGAGCAATGAAAAGGAAAAGAAAGTCTCGACGATTGAATACGAGGAGGACGCGATCGAGCCTTCAAGGTTCTTTACTCAGAGCTGAGTCTTCTATCCCTTTTTCTTCTCTGCGTGCGTGTGTATTTGTGAAGTCCTCAGCTATGCTGTGAATTTCTGATGGCAATGGTTTTTATTTGATGTTCTGCACTCCATTGTACCTGTATGTGTGTGTATGTATCTTTTGAATTTTTTAGGACGATTTTTTTTTATCTTGAGTTTGTGATAATGGATCTGTGTAGGTGATGAAGTTGGTTAAGGAAGATTTGTGTATGAGTGATTTGGTGTATGATGTTTGGTTTGTTTTTTGGTGTAATTGATGAATTTTTCGGTATGTGGGATTTGATGAATTGTTGTATGAGAGTTTTGATTAAGATTTTCTGGATAGTTTTGAGTAAGGTTTTGATGGATAGTCTCGAGTACGGTTTTTGAATTTTTTGTATGATTGGTCTTTGAATGGTTGTTTAGATTTTGATGAGTTGGTTGGTGTGGATTTGAAATCCGATTCGTATGTGATCTGGTGTGAGGATTGTTGCGACGTAATTGTTTTTGTTGACATCATTTTTTTTGCTTCCCCATTTGCTTGTGTGTGCGACTTTATATAAGCCAAAAGAAATGAATTTGAATTGAATGCCTGATGCTTGTGTCTAAAAATGGTTTTGGGAAAACAACCGTTAGGAACTTATGAATACGTCTTGAATTTATTTCCTCTCTGTTTGATTACGTTGTAAACATGTATTGAAAGCCTTGATTCTTGCCCTTTTTAGATTAACATGTCTATGACCAATTGAATGACTTTCTATTATCATGTGATATGCTTTTGGATTGTCTTGGAATGAATCTCTATTTTCACTTGATTGCGTTTGGGAATTGAATGCTGTGATTTTTCAATTGTTGGTTTTCACTAATTGCTTATCTGGATCGAAAACTTCCTTTTTCGGTTTGAACATGTCTAAACCTATCCTGATTTCTTTCCTCTTTCAAATTAAAACGTTGATTGTGTTATGGAGATTAACAATTTTTGTCATGATTCTATTCTAATTTGGTCTATTCCAAATTGGTCACAGGACTTTGGAAAGCGTATTCCACCAGCCCTTGCGAGAGAAAAAAACTTAGAATCAAGATATGGCTGCTACATCAATTGCAGTTCTTTATCAGACCAACATGAATGGTCCAAGGCTTCTAATTGCATATCCTTGAGGTGGCTAGCTGAAAGGCAGGACCAAGCTACACCAGTATCAACCTGATCTTGTGCACGTCTCGAGGTCTCTTCGATAGGTCTTTCCAAAAATCCTTTGGAGAGTTGCGAATTTAGTCTCCTTGCAAACATACGCGCAACGAGTTTTAGCTCTCAAAGGCGGCAAGACCATTGGCTTCAATATCAGGGTGTGTTCTCGCCCACTTAAACAATTTTGTTTTTCGTACCTACGACTCATCATTCATCTTCTTTCCAATAATATATGTTGTGTTCAAAGATAGTTAGCAAGACCAATCTATATATGGAAAAGTGTTGGATTTTTGTTGAGAATTGTGATAACTTGCTCTTGGTAACAGGTTTTTAGAAGAAGAATTGAAAGATATTTCCTGCGTTGTGAAAAGTGCTATTAGCATCATAAGGTTGCGAATTTCTTCCACAAGATGTTCCGGTATTGATTGCCTAGCAGTAATTTCAACCGGCATATCTGCTAATTTCGCATCTTAATTATCTCTTGCTGCCGAACCTCCTCAGCAAAGAGGGTGATTGCAAACAGTATTTCAGGCATATCAGATAGCATCTCCTCCACATTCCTGAGCATGAGTCCCTTGTTGTAAGTGTCAATTCAATAGTATATAGGCGGATGGTTTTTGTATACTGTGACTGCTCATGGTTATTTATGCCTATTTATGTGTTCAGGTCTTGTGATCTTGGATGGGATGGCTTAAGAGCTTGGGTAACTTCGACAGTATCGAAAGAACATGTTCAGAAGGTGAAGCCATCAACTCAATTCAGCAAACTGTGTCTGGTACAAGCCTTGCTATGAACCAACGAGAGTTTTGTTTAGAATGGGTGTAGTGACTTAATTTGTTTTGGCAATGCTTTTGAGATTGTCTGATAAATGTCTCTTTTCTGATTTGGAAATTCTCGAAGATGTCCGGATTGGTGTTTGGACTATTTTTTTAGAATGAAATTCTGGCTTTAATCTTGCGGTTTCTGCTTTCGAAACAGGATAACTCTCTTTAAGTCATTCACATGACACGCTGGTCTGATCTTGCAGGAGATACTTCGCATTCTGATTCAGCTAATTTGAGACTATATTATTGGTTCATTCCAAAGCCTTCAGCTCTGCTAGGATCTACATGTTCAGTCTTGAAGATTATGGATAAGAAGAAAAAATATAATACAAGGTATTGTATTTGCTAAAACAGATGTAAACAAAGCTAATGTGAATCCATGATCAGTCACTAGCCTCATTATATGTATCCGTCAAATTATTTATTGTACTGATGTGTAGCTATACAGATAGATTTTCAATCATTACTCCAAAATGCGAGTACCATTATCCGCAAAAAGTCAGAGATAGCCATCTTTGGCCTAACTTTCATTGACAGAACTTGATCTTTTGAATCTTGACCATATAACTCGAACTTATGAGCATGAACCTTTAAAACCTCAATTCTTTTGCCAATCTTGCATATTTAGACTCAATTTGAATTTAATGACACTACTGGGATGCAATTTCCATTTACCTTCAACTCAAAGAAACTCCCAATTTCTTAACACTCAAGGCACCAATAATTCGTTTTACAAGTAACAAGTATTTGAAAGATCAATAGTGTTTTGAACCTCAGTAACCCAGCTCCTCATATCGCTTGCATCGTGACTTAGAATTAATGAATCTTGTCTTGAACACTTAATCTTAACTTGGACTATATTAGAGATGGCCTTGTAGCGTGGAAGATAGTCTTGAGTTGAGTGCGGATGTACCAAAATGAATGTCTTGAATCCAAAAAATGGTTTGCACATTTACTCCCCAAAACAAGCCCATGAACTTCCAGATCTTAGCAAAACTCAATCGACTTTGTCCTAATCAAGGATTAAAATTTCGAGCCAATGTATTTGGACAAATCGAGTTCGAAACCTCAAGTGAACCCTCCACCAAAGTTCTTCACTCACAATGAAAACTAACTCGTACTCTTAATGAATATCCAGTGGAAATGATCTTCAACGAAGTAGAAACCATAAGCCCAATAGAGAACCTTAGTTCTCTTGAATCTGAATCCCTTAGTTACGTCTTGGAGTATTAGGTTGAGAGGACAATTGCTATTTATACTTGAAACCAAAGTTCCTGCACAACTTGTTAGCCACAATAAACACGCACACAAAGACCGAATGACCTAAAGATGCTATGCAAGAAAAGGAATCTTAGGGTCAAAAATTAGGGTGTGACACACGTCCTGGAAGCCAGGACTGCGGGGAATCATGAAAATATTAAGTTGGAATTGCATGAGTTTGAGCAGCCCGCGTGCAATTCCCAACTTACATAAAATTTCTCAAACTTATCTGCCAGACATTATCTTCCTATCGGAAACGCTAGCCACTAACCTCAAGTTGGAAACAGTCAGAGTCTCTTTGAAGTTGGAAACGCTGGCGGTACTTTGGAAAAATATAGATACTTGCAGTGTGCAGAAATTTTCTAGAAATTTTATCAATATTCATGTGAAAGATGACAAGAGAGAGGATTGGAGGTTAACTTGTTACTTGGTTATCCGGAAAGAAGTCGTAGGAAACAAGTGTGGGATTTGTTGCGCGAGATTCGGTCGATGTCAAATCTGCCATGGTGTATAATAGGTGATTTCAACGACTTGCTATCACAGCAAGATAAAAAAGTAGTCCTTCCACGTCCAAATTGGTTATGTACTGGTTTTCGTGAAGTCGTTAGTGATTGCAATCTAGTCGACATTCCTATGGAAGGTTATCAATACACGTGGTTTAAAAGTCATGGTACTGATCGAGCGGTGGAGGAAAGGTTGGACCGCGCGTTAGCCACTCCGGAGTGGTTGGACCTGTTTCCATCCGTCAAATTAGATAATCTCCTCGCTACTCATTTCGACCATAGTCCGATTTTGCTGTCATGTGATACGTCTCAACAAAAATGCAGAAATTATGTGTTTAGATTTGAGAATTCTTGGTTACAGGAGGAAGATATTGATAAGGTTGTTAGTATTATATGGAATCACAATGGTAGCAGAGAAATAACACAAAGGATCCAGTCTTGTGCATTAAATTTTAAAAGGTGGAATAACTTGAATAGAAGGAGGAAGAAGGAGGAAGTGGAGCGTACCAAGTCGGTGATGGAAGCTTATCGTAGCTGCCACGACGCAGGGTCGACATCTCGGTTTTTTGTAGCCTAAAGTGAATACGAAAAAATCCTTCTCAAAGAGGAAAGGTATTGGCAACAGAGAGCTAAGATGCATTGGCTTCGTGACGGTGATCGCAACACCCATTTTTTCCATCAATCCGCAACAGCTAGGAGGAAGTTTAAACAAATTGAGTCCTTGAAGAATGATGACGGGAGTGATGTTACAGACCAGGAAGGTCTCTGTGAAGTAGCCAAACATTATTTCTCTTCATTATTTACAGCTTCAGGAGGTGATTATGATAAGGTGCTGAGACTGTTTCATCCTATGGTAACTGAGGAAGATAATGTAAAATTGTTGCGGCCAGTAACTAAAGAGGAGCTATACGAAGCGCTTTGTGACATGCATCCGAATAAATCTCCTGGTCCCGACGGATTCAACACCGCTTTCTACCAGAGATATTGGGAACTCTGTGGTGATGATATTTGGAAAGCCGCTACTGCATGTCTAGCTAAAGGCTATTTTCCTCCTTCACTCAACGACACTAATATCTGTCTGATCCCTAAATGTGATAAGCCTTAGAATATGAAAGAATTTCGGCCTATCTCGCTCTGTAATGAGGTTTACAAACTGGTCTCCAAGGTTCTATCTCACAGAATGAAGTTTTTACTGGACAAATGCGTTGCGGAAGAACAATCGTCTTTCGTTGAAGGTCGGTCGATCCTTGACAATGCTATGATTGCCATTGAAGTCATTCATACGCTCAAAAGAAAGACGAGAGGTAACAAATCGCAGTTAGCACTTAAAATAGATATCAGTAAGGCTTACGATAAAGTCGACTGGGGATTCTTAAACGGTGTGTTAAAAAGCTTGGGATTTAACGGTTGATAGATTCATTGGATTATGATGTGTGTTACGTCGGTGCACTATACTGTTCTAGTAAACTCAGAAAATGTAGGACCAATTCAGTTAGGAAGAGGACTTAGGCAAGGAGACCCACTGTCTCCTTACCTGTTTATTCTTGTTACGGAAGGATTATCCAAACTCATGAAAAATGCAGTGGATAGTGGTGATGTGCATGGGATAAAAATCTGTAGAGGGGCACCAAAAGTGTCCCACCTACTCTTTAGTGACGACTGTTTTTTGTTTTGCAGGGCTAATCTTAATGAAGTTAAATCTCTTATGAAGGTGATTAGTACTTATGCGGAGGCATCGGGATAGGCAATTAATCTTTCTAAGTCAGAGGTATTCTTTAGCCGTAACTTATCTAATTCGACTCAAGAGGACCTAGCAAGAATTATGGGAGTTCGACACGTTTTGGGGACTGGAAAGTATTTAGGGCTTCCATCTATGATAGGTAGAAGCAAGAAAGCTACATTCTCTTATATTAAGGATCGGATCTGGAAAAGGATTAATTCTTGGAAAGGTAGAGCTCTTTCAAAAGCGGGGAAGGAAGTTATGATCAAGTCGGTTTTGCAATCTATTCCCTCATATGTAATGAGTATTTTTATCCTACCAGAAAAGGTTATTAAAGAGATTGAAACTATGTTGAACGCTTTTTGGTGGTGGAGTAGGAATCAAAATGATGGAATAAAGTTGACGGCGTGGGAAGAACTGGTTTGTACGAAGAAGGAAGGAGGGTTAGGCTTTCGGGATTTCAGAGCATTTAACATGTCTATGGTTGCAAAACAGGGATAGAATCTAATTACTAAACCAGATGCCCTCGTATCCAGGATCTTCAAAGCAAGGTACTACCCTAATAAATCTTTCTTTAATTCTTCGATTGGGTATAACCCGAGTTATGTCTGGCGTAGTATATGGAAAGCACGAGAGGTGCTAACAATCGGGTGCAGGTGGAGTATAGGTACTGGTAGTCAGATCAGGGTCATGCAGGATCCTTGGCTTCGTGGTTGTAGTGAAAGGATTATGAGAGGTCCGCAGCAACAAGGTGTGTATGATATTACTGTTAGGGATCTTATGAAGCCGAATGTGAAACAATGGGATTCAGGTATAATAAGGAATTTATTTGATGATGCAGATGCAGAACAAATCTTACTGGTCCCACTATTGACGGAGGTTAATAAAGACAGGTTGATTTGGAAGGAGGACCAAGACGGGACCTATAGCGTGCGGTGGCGTAACTCCTACCGGAGGCGGGGTAACACCATAGTGGACGAAGATTGATGCAGTTTGTGGAATATAACAGCGTCGGCAAGAGCCAAACATATCTTATGGAGAATATGTAGAGGATGGCTACCTACTCGTATGAGACTCAGACAACACTTTGTTACGTGCCCGTCAGCTTGTCAGTTGTGCGAATATGTTTCTGAGGATGAGTGACATCTGTTTCTAGATTGCAACGCCACTAGTCAATGTTGGAGTGCAGCAGGTTTGTCAAATCTTATGGATACTCGAACTCATTTGCAAGATTTTAAGTCTATTATCTTTGATATTTGTAAGAAGGAGGATAAAAAAGTAGCAGGTCATTTTGCGGTTTTAATTGACAGCATTTAGAATAATAGAAATGATTTTATATGGCATAATGAACAGATGAAGCAATTAAACTGGGATTAAGTGCTTTTCACAGGTGGCAGGATTGGTTTAAAGCTCAAGGTAGTATGGAAAGCAATAATCAGACTTCCCAGGTTTTGGAGTGGAATCCACCTCCGGTGGGCTGGCTGAAGTGTAATGTAGATGCGGCTTTTAATAATAACATTGGTACTACTAATAGAGGGTGGTGTTTTCGTAATCATTTTGGAAACTTTACATCAGCAGGTGTAGCTTGGGATCTGGGAATACTCACCGTTATAGAATCCGAAGCTTTAGCACTTAAAGAGGCGATTCTTGGAGCTATTTCTTTGCAGTTGGAGTTTGTTATGTTTGAAAGTGATTCACAAAGAGTTATTCAAGCCATCCATGCTAATTGTAAGGGTGATTCGGAATTTAATCTTATTATTGAATCTATTAAGAGTTTATTAGTTAATTTTCCAAACTTTGAGGTTAAGTTTGTCAAACGTCAAGCGAATATGGTCGCTCATGCTATTGCGAAGGCGGCCAATTCTTGGGCTCGACGCAGTTCCTTATTATCGATTCCTCGTTGTATTGAACGATATATTATAAATGATATGCATTGAGTTGGTTGCGATAAAAAAAAAACCAACTCTTTTATCTTTTATTATCTTATTTATGATTTGAACGTTAAAGTCCTTTTCCACCTATTAGAATTTTGGACCACACATTAATTCAACTTCTCTGATCAATCATTTTCAATCGTATCAGAATCTTAAACCACCACAATACCACATTAATTCAACTTCTCTTATTGAACAACTATTATGGTAGGTTCTCTAATTAAATTTAAATATTTTAAATTACTTAATAATAATAAGGATCATGCTAACCAGTGCCCCCGGGGCACTGGTTAAGAATTTCTAAAAAGGAAAATATGTTATATTCAGTTCATTCAATACAAACAATACTCTTTAAAAAGTTGATTATTTCTATTTTCAGTGCATTGAATACACATATATTTAGAAAAAAACATGTCTTTATAATCTCTTAAATTATGCTCAACTTACCATTTTAATTTCTTAACTAGTGCCCGGGGGCACTCGTTAGCATTTCCTTAATAATAATAATAATAATAACTACTACCTCCGTTTTTTTATTATAAGTCGTTTTGGAAAAAAAATTTGTACCATAATATAAGTTATTTTATAATACCAATGAATTATTAATGTTATTTTTTCATTTATATCCTTAAATATTTATTATTCTCTCTCCTTTCAATTATGTAAATTTGTTTTTTCAATTCCATTAATAAAGGACAATTTTGTAAAATCATTCACAATTTCTCTTTTCCATACTACAATTATTATATTTCTTAATGTGTGAAAAGTAAAAAACGACTTATAGAAAAACGGAGGGAGTATTATTAATTGACATACTTTTTACTTAATACTATCTCCGTTCCTTTTTAAGTGTCATTTTTAGAATAATTTTTTGTTTATTTTTAAGTGTCACTTGCAAAATTCAAGATAGTATTAATTGTACTTTTGTCTAAATTACCCCTAAGTAATTATTACAGAGAGAGAAAAAGTTAGATGAATATAATAAATAATTAGGAGTATTATAGGTAAAAGGAAAATTGTTGTTTGAAAAGTAATTATATTGATGAGCTTTCTTGGTAAGTGTAAAAAGTCAAAAAATGACAATTATAAAGGAACGAAGGGAGTAAATGATAAAGGTTAAAGTTTTCTGATTATTTAGTAAATGATTCACCATTATTGATATTTATTGAAAAATATTTAATAAGATTAATAATTTACTCAAAAATTTATTTTAAATAAATCTCAATTAATTTAGTGAATAATGAAATCTCAAGTATCTTCTGATTTTTTAGTTAATAAAAACACACATTTTCCAAACAAACTTTGTACAAATTTAATTGTATCCTTAATGTTTACACTACAATATATTTTGTTGATATGAACAGGATATTTTTGTAAGAATACAATTATTCTTTTTATTTATGTATTTGTGAATTTCTCGATCTAATATGTTTTTTTTCTTTCACAAACAAATATATGAGTTATATATTTTAAATATAAATTAAAAATATTAATAATTGAATAAATCAAACGAGTTAGTTTTATTTGAGTGAGGGAGCATAATGCTATTATTATTTTAAGGGTGCGTTTTGGATCAGTTTTGAGTTAAAATTTATCAGATCTATATATCAATTTATTTTTGATCCATTCGATTTTAGATGATTGGTTTGAAAAAGTCTAATCCAATTCGATCCAATTTTATGTCGTATAATTTTAATCACTTTTTTAATATCCAAATTATAAATTATGTTTTTAATTTTTATTAAAATTATATGAATAATAATAAATAATATATTTGATATAATATATAACATATTGGATAATAAAAATTAAGATTAGAAAGTTAGAAAGATCAATTATCGTTGAAAAAAATCAATAAATAAAAATAAATAAATAAGACTATACTAATAAGTAATGTTAAAAAAAGAAATATCATCAAATAATAAATATCGATTTTGAAAAATCAATTTAAAATTCGATATAAATCGAACCGTTTCTATAAAACAATATTCAAACAGATTTAATATTAGTCAATTTTTACAATTTTTAATTTTTTAAATCAATTTACAATTTTTAATTACATCGATTTAGATTTGAACACCCTTAATCTTTTCAACCTAATATTTATTGAGAAATGAATCAATTAATCATTTACAATTTAATTATAAAAGAAAAATCTACTAGTAATTAATAATACCTATATTATTTTCTCCAAACTAAAATTTGATGGACCCCGCTATCTTTATACATAAAAATTCCATCCATATAATCTAATTTGCACAACTCGTCACCTTATATTTTGCACAACTCGTCACCTTATATTTCAGTTACAAATCAACTCTATCTTTTATTATTTTATTTAAGATTTGAACGTTAAAGTCCTTCTCCACGTATTAGAATTTTGGATCACATAATAGTGCATTAATCAACTTCTCTGATAAGTCATTTTCCACCGTATCAGAATTTTGGACCATCACAATACCGCATTTAATTCAACTTCTCTGATAGAACAATATCAGAACAACTTTTATTATAGGTTCTCTAATTAAATTTAAATATTTTAAATTACTTATTAATAATAGTAATAACTATTATTAATAGGCATACTTTTTTACTTAATAATGATAAATGTAGAAGTTTCCTATTTATTTAGTCAATGGTTCACCCTTAATTTTGATTGAAAAATATTTAATAAGATTAATAATTTACTCAAAAAGATTTTGAGCATGTCTTCATCAAGGCTGCGGAAAATTTCTTATGTTGCAGATCTGGATCTTTTCCTTTCAAATTCCTTGGCATAAATATAGGTGGAAACCATAGAAGAATATCTCATTGGAATCTTGTGCTGGCTTCGTTAAAAGCTCGCCTTAACTCTTGGGCCGGTAGGAACTTATCCATAGGTGGCAGGGTCACCTTGATAAATTCCGTGCTTGTTAATTTGCCTATTCACTACCTTTCATTTTTCAAAGCTCCGTCGAAGATAATCAAAGACATCATTGCAATTCAACGGAGGTTTCTATGGTCCGGTTCGGCAGATAAAAAATGTATCGCGTGGATTAAATAGAGCATGGTTTGTAAACCTATTGAGAAGGGTGGCTTAGGAATTAAACATATTGAGATGTTCAGCAAAGCTCTCTTGACTAAATGGCTTTGGAAATTTTCTGTCGGAGGCGACGAAATCTGGAGGGACTTCCTTACTTCTATATATGGCAATCTTAATATGTGGGCTATTCACTATGACACTGATACTCTTCCTGCTACTGCTTCCTTATGGATGTGTGACATCCTAAGTATCAGAAAAATTGGATTTTCTTACAGCTTTTAGTCAAGTATTGCTTTTGTCATTGGCAATGGAGAAAATGCTCGCTTCTGGTATTCTTCCTGGTGCGGTATGCAGCTGCTGAAAGACCTTTTTCCAGGTCTGTTTTATGCGGATTCTAATAAGAACGCGGTTGTTGCTTCCTACGGTCAATGGACACATGATACGTGGACATGGTCTTTTCAAAATAGTTGGATGGCAGGCATTGACGTTGACCCAACTTCTGTTATTTTGCTTCAGAACTTAGTTTCGGGAATTTCGATTAAGCGTAACACGCCGGATACTTGGGTTTAGAGATTGGATTCCAATAAGGCTTTCTCGATTCGATCCTGTTACGCTCATCTTATTGCAGCCTTCCCTAGTTTCTCTCTTCAAGAACCAGAGCAGTTATTTCTCAAGGTTGTTTGGAAAACTAAAACTCCTTTCAAGATTAAATTTTTTTATTGGAGGCTGGTTTGTGATAGGCTCCCAACTCGTGATAATATCGCCAATAAAGGAATTCTTGATTCTTTTCACGATAAAGTTTGCATTTTTTGTTTCCACGATAATGAGTGTGCAGAGCATTTATTTTTGAGCTGTCCCAAAACCCAACGTTTGTGGTGTAAAATTGCCGACTGGTTAGGTTATTCTCCGGGTACCTCTTCCTCTATTACCAATCACGCCCTTCGCTGGTTTTTGGCCTTATTTGACAAAGGTAACGAGGATATGAGTTGTTATGTGTGGATCATATCTACTTGGTGTAGCGCCCATATATAAATACATACATAAAAGCATATATTATACATGAATTCCACGTTTGATACTGAAATACCCATAAGTTCCTAGTAAACACATTATACATATACATGCCCAAAGAGACTAAAACAAAAAACTATGGCATAAATATGTATACAAGATGTTCCAAAGATAAATACTAAGAACTAGATCGACAATGATCTCAAGAACTCCACAGCGGAAGCTAAGCCAACAACCAAGTAAGGATAATCACACGGCTTTATCCTTACCCTTCGCAGAACCTGAAGTACCTGAAATATTCAACAATAGTGGGGTGAGATACATCAAATCTCAGTGAGTTCTCTATCTTATGGATTCTCTCGGCTTTACAAGGTTCTAACCAAATCCTAACTCAAGTCGGGGGAAAAGGAACTAGACCCTGAGTTCAAACATTCTCACTTAGAGAACAATCGCGCACAACCCACAAAACGACAATAGGTTAAGGAATCTTCTCCCCGGCCATCCCACACAAGGGATTAAACACGGGTCACAGATCCTTAACGTAGATAACTTCTCCCCGGCCATCCCACACAAAGGGATTAAACACAGTTCACGGTTATCTACCATTGGTATTTCTCCCGGGCCATCCTCCTCCAAAGGATTAAACACGGGTCATGATACCAATCGCTCAGTAACTTCTCCCCGACCATCCCCCACAAGGGATTAAACACGGGTCACGGTTACTAACCACTAAGTAACTTCTCCCCGGCCATCCCACACAAGGAGATTAAACACGGGTTACGGTTACTTACTTAATAAATACTTCTCCCCGGCCATCCTACACAAAAAGAATTAACACACGGGTCACGGTATTTATCAAGCGACACAAACCTAATAAATACTTTCCCCGGCCATCCCGCTCAAAGGGATTAAACACGGGTCACTAATATTTATTAAGTGATACGCACAAACCGGAGGAAAAAATACGGTCCCCCACTAATAACCACTTAACAAAGATACCCTTCTAGTATCGATGTAAGCATTGCTGCACAATTCTCTAAGTCATTCTATTGTACTAAGGGTTCCTCACTAACTCACCTCTTGAAGCTTTTAAAATTTCAAAAGTTCTATTTTTACATAATTCACACAATTCCGATTAATTCCCATAATCGACAAAATCCAGCTCATAAATAATATTTTCACATTCCATAGCATATAACTCTTTCATAGCTTCATATCGATATAAAGAA
Organism: Lathyrus tuberosus; assembly: GCA_022829125.1. Classification (NCBI taxonomy): domain Eukaryota; kingdom Viridiplantae; phylum Streptophyta; class Magnoliopsida; order Fabales; family Fabaceae; genus Lathyrus; species Lathyrus tuberosus. The sequence goes on from JALAZF010000061.1 coordinate 8,985,479, forward strand.
TGTTTAAATCGGACACCCGAGTCAAAAGATATGAATTTTAGAAAATATTTTGGAATACTTACAGTGGTAACCGGTTAGCACATATGTTGTAACCGGTTACACTAAAACAGAGGCTAAATGAGAGTTAGAGACACATTTGGTAACCGATTAGCACATATGTTGTAACCAGTTACTACGTTCATTTTCTGCGCAGGATGGCATTTTTTTCAAAAGGGTAACCGGTTAGCACATATGCTGTAACCGGTTACTCTGGGCGCAGAACCATAAAAACTTGTTTTTAATCATACCTTTCCATCCTAAACTCATTCTAATCATGATCAAACATCATAACAATTATCAACAGATGATTCCACGCATATATTGATCATACTACACAATTTATATCACATTTCAACCGTTAGAATCTTTGATTTAGCAAAATTACTCATTTCTCTAAATCTAAAACCTAACTCTAACTCAACAAATCTACAACTAAAGTCTCTAACTATAACCCACCTGGATTAGGAGACGATGATGAAGAAGATGAGATGAATTGATGAAGAGTTGATGATGATCTTTGCTCTTGAGCTCTTGGACGTTCTCTTCCTTTTTTCCTTCCTTTCCTCTTCCTTCTCTCTACTCTTCTTCCACTTCTTTTTATGTTTGGCAAGGAAAAGAAAATAAATGACATAGGAAAAATATCATTAGTTAGTAATACTACTAAATGTCCAAAAAGTCTCTACTGGTCCAAATAATTAAAACCTCAGAGTTGGGAAATATTAATTTGAACGGCTCTGAGTTCAACAGTTACTCTAATTATCTTTGCAGATAATTCCTCAGAGTACGCCGGAGCTCAGTCGATCACAACTTAAAATTATCCAGAGCAATTAAAATACAGGGTATTACACTCTCCCCCCCCCCTTAAATTGAAATTCGCCCCCGAATTTCCTCTATTCGGCACTAACCGCAACTCGTATCATTGTCTTAGTTCCATAATTGACTTTACTTCTGTTAAAGTTTCTAACATGATACAAAAATCCAACTTGCCTTCACAGACCAAAGTCTGTATTTTCACAATTTATCGAACTTTGTGTCCTTAGTTATACTCTTGTTCCAATATTGGGTTAGCTTCAAACTTTGTTTTTCCCAAAATTCCTTCGTTGTTTCATACAAAGAGGCTTGGTCACCTCCTACCTTCGGCTAGAATGTAATATTCCTTATTCCTCTATTGAGTACAACCAAAACGGTAACATCTTATCTTGGTTTAGGATAACAAACACTCAACCAATCCTTTAAAATTCAAAACCACTTCAAAATCGATCAGACGACTTCTTACCAATTCCATCTGGTCTGATGCTGAACATTGTAACCATTAAATATGATATTTCCTTTCTTTCGTGTCACACCAAAAGGTAACGCACTTAAAACAAAATCTCCTTATTTCCATACTTACCAGCAATAATCCATCTAAATTTTCATTATTCTGACTTAACTCTTCCGTCTGTCACCTTCCACTGTGTAACCCAAGTTCTAACAGTGGAACACCACAGATTCTCAAGCATCAACACTTAGCTAACCGTCCACGGAGAAACACACTTATCCACTGGGATCCTTACTAACCAACGGTACAGGAAACTTACTAGCATCCTATGGTAGAACAATTTCTTTGCCAACACACAATATTATAACATCTGTCCAACACTCTCCAGACGATAAAGACACAGGAGTTACACTGCTACAACCATAACGTACACAACTCCAAATCCATTCCAAACTTGGAATAATTCATCCAAAGTAGATTAACAACTTTCGTTTCTAGTTACCACATTCCCTGTCGATTCTTCTTACGGGGTTCTGATTCACTCAAGGTTCCCTGTTGACACGAGATCTCGACCCAAATGACGTAACGCCAACACAGAACTTCAATCATATGCGAGTCACCACTTATTAAAACTTAAAATATTCAAGCAAAAATGTGAGGTTTCACACTACTCACTAATTCACATACAACACTCCACACATACACACACCCTCAACGAACATGCCACGCTCCCCGATTGAATCAACTTTTCTCATTTGTTCCATTTCATAAATGATTCCAAGTTACATGTTTAACTTCGCAATGTCTAATTCTTACTTGTACTTGGAAAGATAACTTTCAAATTCTTACTTCTTATTAAAGTACAACTGTACACATCTGGTACCACTCTCACAGTCTAAATCCGATGCCATGTACTCACGGGAGATAGCAATTACTAACTCTAACCAACCATTCATACCTTACTAACGCCATTATTACCCACCGAAATATTCCTTGCAAGATCAATACTTTGTCCTTAAGGCTCTCAACAGTAATAATAACGATACACTTAAGGCTTCCCCCCACTCAACACAGTTCACAAAAATATTCTACCAAAAGTCAAGCTCCCTCGTCGTCTAACCCAATGGTCCACTATGTAACACCGTTCCAGAAGTTCCAATTTCAAAACACAAATCCATTCCTCATTTACTCACAATCCCTTTTTCCATTCACACAATCCTCTCCACTCTGAGCAACATATGGTCCCAAAACACAGACGATGGTTCTTAAGGGATATCACAATTTACACACACGTTAACAGATTAATACGTGCAAGGATGTTGTAGATACTGAAAAATCAATTTCCTTTGATTCAAAAGCCATGCCAACTCAAACCATCAATCCGGCTTGCTCTAACCCATAATATCATTCTCAACTCGTGGCTTTTTAACTCATATAACATTCACCAACCATGATCACTCACGGTAATACAGAACAAGGTTAAAACATTCAAACGACACACTCCAACCAAGTGACAAGGCGAAATTCCAAATTTTGTCGCAGTCACACGACGAATCATTGGCGGGATAATTCATTCTCTGCTATACAACTATGCTAACGGGGAGTAAATAATGACGACATCCTAGGGTTTTAGCCACAACTCAGGCTTGATTCGTCCATAAGAAAAATCCAGCACACAACCATTACACGGTGCCACAAAAGCGATGGACATAACATGTCGAGTACACAACCATGTTCTCTCATTTGAATTTCTTGACGAGAACTAAAACAACTACGTCCTTGGTTCAACAAAAGATAGATTCCGAATATTCCGCTTATTCACAAATAAAGAAGTTTCTCTATACTTGAAAATAGATCGGGGTAATGCACCCTCTTGACGAACCTTTTCATCACTTCGCACACACTAACCGGGATTTCTTACCCTTCACTATCCATTACACATCACACTTACACCAAATTACTTAATGGAAGATTCACAACCGACCATTCTCATCAAGTAGTTACCAAACCCTTTTTGGTATAAATCGTTCCATGATTTACACCTAGTCTGTAATAAGTCCTGATTCGTTTCTCGTTGATTTACCGCAATCTTACTTCTTAGAACACAATGCTCACTATTCCACAAGGTACGTCCCTTCACAATTGTCTCAAGAATAAGAATCCATCCCGTACACTTGTGACCACGGTGCTACCACTACGCTCGTTCTTAATACCAAGGTGTAACTTCCTCAGTTCAGCTCGTACTACTAGGGTTCACGTGGGTGAATTATCTTTGATTACACTTCCTTAACTATAGGTTCATCAACACCTTAAAACTCTATGGCACACTCGTCCAAAAATACATTTCGCTATCACTTCCTCTTAACATACCGTTAATACCGGTTTCCTCACTGCATTTACTTCACCCTCCATCGTAATCCTCTTAGGTCCAAACATAAAACCCTCTTACTAATATTCCCTTAGATCCAAGGTACTTACTCTGTTTCTTAACACAAAATTCTTCCAATCCGTATCACTACACTTTCTGTTACTAAATGAAGCTCATTCTTTCTCCAACACAATCCTTATATTGTCCCTTGGGTAATTGAACAGTTCCAACTTGGTCTCTTACTGAAAACAAAAATCCTAATGTATCATCTCGAACTTAATCTCTCTTCATAACTGAAGATACACAATTTATCTCATATTCTTCGTCCGGCACGTACTTATTTCACTTGAAGCATGTAAACACATCCTTGTGTTCCTTCACACACTTCTCGACTACTACTTTAGGTTCCCATAAAATTCGAACGTCCTTAACCCTCACTTTTAACCAATTAGAAGATATTGTTCCGAACACATTTCTTAAGGTACTCTCGTCCATTCAAGATACCATAGCAACCTTAGAAACTGAAGCACCAAAATTTATCTCACTTCCGGACCTTACGTCCAACATTCCACAAAACAACTTTCTTTTCCATGAAATGAGATTACTTGAAATTCTTATCCATACCAGTGGCCAATCTATCTCTACTAGCGATTTTACATATTCCTCCATACCTTAACCAATCGTCCGCTAGAGATTCTTAATTTTCAGACTCCATCCATTCCAAAGGATTGCTCGAACCTCACGGCACTCTTAAATCACAAGCTACCCAAAACATAACTTCTACTCAAACCTCAACTGGGCTGACCAAAACTCCGCATTACTAACTCTTGGCTTGAGCCTTCCCTCAAAGCACAAGTTTCGACAACACTTCGGAGTCCTCGTGGTCGCTCAACCATGATTCTACCTATCACATACATAGCATTAGGTTGATCAGGCCCAACACTACATAATATGATATTAAGTTTCATGATGGCAAGACACACCTAAGAGGCAGGAAAAGATTTACTTATGATGTTTCAAGGCTAGGTCGAGAATACGACCTGCTCTGATACCAACTGTAACGCTCATATATAAATACATACATAAAAGCATATATTATACATGAATTTCATGTTTGGTACTGAAATACCCATAAGTTCCTAGTAAACACATTATACATATACATGCCCAAAGAGACTAAAACAAAAAACTATGGAATAAATATATATACAAGATGTTCCAAAGATAAATACTAAGAACTAGATCGACAACGATCTCAAGAACTCCACAGCGGAAGCTAAGTCAACAACCAAGTAAGGATAATCACACGGCTTTATCCTTACCCTTCGCGGAACCTAAAGTACCTGAAATATTCAACAATAATGGGGTGAGATACATCAAATCTCAGTGAGTTCTCTATCTTATGGATTCTCTCGGCTTTACAAGGTTCTAACCAAATCCTAACTCAAGTCGGGGGAAAGGAACTAGACCTTTAGTTCAAACATTCTCACCTAGAGAACAATCGCGCACAACCCACAAAACGATAACAGGTTAAGGAATCTTCTCCACGGCCATCCCACACAAGGGATTAAACACGGGTCACGGATCCTTAACGTAGATAAATTCTCCCCGGCCATCCCACACAAAGGGATTAAACACGGTTCACGGTTATCTACCATTGGTATTTCTCCCCGGCCATCCTCCTCCAAAGGATTAAACACGGGTCACGATACCAATCGCTCAGTAACTTCTCCCCGACCATCCCCCACAAGGGATTAAACACGGGTCACGGTTACTAACCACTAAGTAACTTCTCCTCAGCCATCCCACACAAGGAGATTAAACACGGGTCACAGTTACTTTCTTAATAAATACTTCTCCCCGGCCATCCTACACAAAAAGGATTAAACACGGGTCACGGTATTTATCAAGCGACACAAACCTAATAAATACTTTCCCCGACCATCCCGCTCAAAGGGATTAAACACGGGTCACTAATATTTATTAAGTGATACGCACAAACCGGAGGAAAAAATACGGTCCCCCAATAACAACCACTTAACAAAGATACCCTTCTAGTATCGATGTAAGCATTGCCGCACAATTCTCTAAGTCATTCTATTGTACTAAGGGTTCCTCACTAACTCACCTCTTGAAGCTTTTAAAATTTCAAAAGTTCTATTTTTACATAATTCACACAATTCCGATTAATTCCCATAATCGACAAAATCCATCTCATAAATAATATTTTCACATTCCATAGCATATAACTCTTTCATAGCTTCATATCGATATAAAGAATGTTTAAATCGGACACCCAAGTCAAAAGATATGAATTTTAGAAAATATTTTGGAATACTTACAGTGGTAACCGGTTAGCACATATGCTGTAACCGGTTACACTAAAACAGAGGCTAAATGAGAGTTAGAGACACATTTGGTAACCGGTTAACACATATGTTGTAACTGGTTACTATGTTCATTTTCTGCGCAGGATGGCATTTTTTTCTAAAGGGTAACCGGTTAGCACATATGCTGTAACCGGTTACTCTGGGCGCAGAACCAAAAAAACTAGTTTTTAATCATACCTTTCCATCCCAAACTCATTCTAATCATGATCAAAAATCATAACAATTATCAACAGATGATTCCACACATATATTGATCATACTACACAATTTATATCACATTTCAACCGTTAGATTCTTTGATTTAGCAAAATTACTCATTTCTCTAAATCCAAAACCTAACTCTAACACAACAAATCTACAACTAAAGTCTCTAACTAGACCCACCTGGATTAGGAGACGATGATGAAGAAGATGAGATGAATTGATGAAGAGTTGATGATGATATTTGCTCTTGAGCTCTTGGACTTTCTCTTCCTTTTTTCCTTCCTTTCCTCTTCCTTCTCTCTACTCTTCTTCCACTTCTTTCTATGTTTGGCAAGGAAAAGAAAAGAAATGATATAGGAAAAATATCATTAGTTAGTAATACTACTAAATGTTCAAAAAGTCTCTACTGCTCCAAATAATTAAAACCTCAGAGTCGGGAAATATTAATTTGAACGGCTCTGAGTTCAACAGTTACTCTAATTATCTTTGCAGATAATTCCTCAGAGTACGTCGGAGCTCAGTCGATCACAACTTAAAATTATCCAGAGCAATTAAAATACGGGGTATTACACTTGGTGTATTTGGAATACTAGGAACAATGTTATTTTTAATGACGTTGTTTGCGACGTGGACGAGATTCTCCATCAGATAATCATTCTATCCTAGAGATGGTTGGATTTAGGCCGCAGGAGATGTAACATCTATGATTGGATGAAACATCCTATAGACTACTTGTAATTCATATGTTGTCTTTGTTTTTCTTTTCTTCTCCCCTTTTTGATTGGTTTTTTGTATCGGGCTGGAGAATCTCTGTTTCTCCCTTTTAATACAAATTGCTTATAAAAAAAGAGTTATTTTAAATAAATTTCAATTATTTTGGTGAAAAATGAAATCTCTTTCAATCTGATTTTTTAGTTAATAAAAACACACATTTTTATAACAAACTTTGAAAAAATTTATAGATATTAAACAATTGTTCACAATAATTAAATGAAGATCAAAACTGAAAATTCTATTAAAAAACTAAAACTTATATCCTTAATATTTACACTACAATATATTTTAACTATGTGATGATGATATTTTTGTAAGAATAATATTATTCTTTTTATTTATGTATTTATAAGTTTTTCAATCAAATCAGTTTTATATTTTTTTACAAATATATATATATATATATATATATATATATATATATATATATATATGTATATATATATATATAATTAATTGAATAAATTAAACGAGTTTGTTTTGTTTGAGTCAAGAAGCATAATATATATTATTAATTGAATAAATCAAACGAGTTAGTTTTGTTTGAGTGAGGAAGCATAATATTATTATCTTTTAAGGGTGATTGTAGTGAGTTTTGGATTAGTTTTAAGATAAAATTCATCTAATCTAAAGATAAATCTATTTTAAGTCTATTCGATTTTAGATGATTGATTAAAAAAAAATAATCCAATTTGATCCAATTTCATGCAGTTTTATTTAGATTTATTTTTTGGATAGTCAAATCATAAATTATAATTTTATTAAAATTAAATAAATAATAATAAATAATATATTTGATATAATATATAACATATTGTATAATAAAAATTAAGATTACAAAGTTAAAATGATCATATGTTGTTGAAACAAATTAAACTATAAAAATAACTAACTAAATTTAAACTAATAAGCCGTATTAAAAAAAATAAATATCATCAAATAATAAATATTAATTTCAAAAAATTAACCTAAAATTTGATCTGAACCGAACAGTTTCTACAAAACAATATTCAAAAACATTTAGTTATAGTAAAAAAAAAATTATGATTTTTAATTTTTTAAATCGATTTATAATTTTTATTTAAATCGATTTGGATTTAAACACCGTTAATCCTTTAATCTAATATTTATTGTGAAATGCATCAATTAGTCCTTTCTCATTTGATTATAAAAGAAAAAACTACTAGCAATTAATAGTACTAGTATTATTTTCTCCAAATAAAAATTTGATGGACCCCACTATTTTAATACGTAAAAATTATATATATATATATATATATATATATATATATCACCTCCTAATTTCAAAAACATCTTCCTCAAAGTCAAACTTTATTTAATGGTCTAAGTGTATTTTATGTCACCTTATATTTCAATTATAAACCAATTCTTTTATCTTTTATTATCTTATTTAATGATTTGAATGTTAACTTCTTTTACCACATATAGAATTTTGGACCATCACAATAGTACATTAATTCAACTTCTCTGATCAATCTTTTTCACTGTATCAGAATTTCTAACCACCGCAATACCGCATTAATTCAATTTCTCTGATCGAACAACTATAATGGTAGGTTCTTTGATTAAATTTAAATATTTTAAATGACTTAATAATAATAATAATAATTATTATTATTATTATTAATAGACATACTTTTTACTTAATAAATGATAAAGTTAGAACTTTCTCAATTATTTAGTCAATGATTCACCCTTATTGATTTTTTCTTAAAATATTTAATAAGATTAATAATTTACTTAAAAAGTTATTTTAAATAAATCTCAATTAATTTGGTGAAAAATGAAATCTCTCTCGATGTGATTTTTTATTTAATAAAAACACACATTTTTATAACAAACTTTGAAAATATTTATAGATTTTAAACAATTTTTCGCAATAATTAATTGAAGAACAAAACTAAAAAGTCTATATAAAAAACTGAAAGTTGTATCCTTAATATTTATTATACAATATATTTTGTCGATGTGATGAGTATATTTTTGTAAGAATAATATTATTCTTTTTATTTGGAAGATTTTTGATCTAATCATTTTTACTTATTTTTTCACCAACAAATATATATATATATATATATATATATATATATATATATATATATATATATATATATATATATATATATATATATAAATATATTAATAATTGAATAAATTAAACGAGTTAATTTTGTTTAAGTGAGGGAACATAATGCTATTATCCTTTTAAGGTGTATGCATTGCGTTTTCATCAGTTTTGAGTTAAAATTCATCCAATATAAAGATAATTTAGTTTTGGTCTATTCAATTTTAGATGATTAATTAAAAAGTTTAATCTAAATCGATTCAATTTTATGCAGTTTAATTTAGATTATTTTTTTAGATATCTAAATTATAAATTATACTTTTATTAAAATTATATAAATACTAATAAATAATATATTTTCTATAATATATAACCTATTCTATAATAAAAATTTAGATTACAAAGTTAGAATCGTTGAAACAAATAAAACAATTAAAATAAATAAATAAAAGTAAACTAATATTTAGTATTATAAAAATAAATATCATCAAATAATAGATATCAATTTTGAAAATTTAATGTAAAATTTATTTAAATCGATTTTGATTTAAACACCCTTAATCCCCTCAACAGAATATTTATTGTGAAATGCATCATAATAATTAATAATTTGATAGATGCCACTAATTTGATTATAAAAGAAAAAACTACTAATAATTAATGATTCTTGTATTATTTTCCCGAAACAAAAATTTGATAGATGCCACTATCTGTATACATAAAAATTCCATCTATATCTCTTACTCAAAGTCCAACTTCATATAATGGTCAAGTATATTTTAAATTACTTAATAGTTAATACTAATAGTAATAATTATTATTAAGAGACATACTTCTAATTAATAAATTATAAATGTAGAAGTTTCTCAATTATTTTGTCAATGATTCACCCTTATTGATATTTATTGAAACATATGTAATAAGATTAATAATTTACTCAAAAAGTAATTTTAAATAAATTTTCATTAATTTGATGAAAAATTAAATCTCAAGTAATTTTTTAGTTAATAAAAACACACATTTTTGTAACAAATTTTGAAAGTATTTATAGAAATTAAACAACGTTTCACAATAATTAAATGAAGAACAAAATCAAAAATTATATTAAAAAAACTAAAAATTATATCCTTAATATTTATAATACAGTATATTTTGTCGATGTGATGAGGATATTTTTGTAAGAATAATATTATTTTTTTTTATTTATGTATTTGTAAGTTTCTCGATTTAATCAGTTTTATATATATTTTGTATAATACATTTTACTTAATTAAATGAAGAGGATATTTTAAGAATTTTTTTTTAAATTTTTATACTTTTTTGGCCTAATCATTATTATAAATATTTTTAATTATATTAATGATAGAATAAATTAAACAAATTAAACTTGCTTGACCGAGAGCCCATACCAGCTTAAGTTCATTATACTAACTTAGGTTCTTTAAATAGGAATGTTTTACCCAAATACCCCTAATTTTGGAAAAAATTCCCAAAATAACCCATGTTTTAAAAAAATTCTCAAACTGCCTCCATTAGGGTTTTGGTTTGAACTGTGTCGCCATTGGAATTGGCGACTTCCCTATAAGGCTATAACCTTGTCGCCAATTGAACTAGAGACAGAATTCTAATTCGCCAGTGCAATTGGCGACATAGAGTAATGGTAAAAGGGAGTCGCCAATTGAAGTGGAGACTCCCTAAAAACTGAATTTTTTCACTATAAATATGGGTGTTAAGCTCAGTTTGTTCCACATCTCTTCTCACAACTTTGTTTTACTCAGAAGATGTGTCGTCGTTGGGGAAAAGTTATTTTTTCGCGAGATAAGCCACCGATCGACAGTGGTTGGAGGGAAGTCATGTTTGGACCGAATGAAATTAAGTTGATTCTTGTAATCTGTTAGGAATGTGTTAAGTCATGTTTGTGTTGTTTGTTGTCACCAATTCGACATCGTTAATGAAGAAGAAGAAAGTGAGGAACTGCTCGATCAGATATTAAACGACAACGATGAGGGTGACGAAGAACGGTCCGTACATCCAGATACTGTCCGTACATCCAGATGAGGGTGACAAACAACTTAACACATTCCTAAAAGATTACAAGAATCAACTTAATTTCATTCGGTCCAAACATGACTTCCCTCGCATCTTTGTCAGTCTTCACACGAACTCATCCACGTAGCCGATCATGTCTCTCGATACTTCGGATTTTCTCCCATTCCCCAATGTCTCCCTCCAACCACTGGTTCAGCTAAGTTGATTGATACCTTGTATGTTCCAAAACATCATGTCGATCGGTGGCTTGTCTCGCGAAAAAATAACTTTTCCCCAACGACCACGATACATCTTCTGAGTAAAACAAAGTTGTTAGAAGAGATGTGGAACAAACCGAGCTTAACACCCCTATTTATAGTGAAAAAATTCAGTTTCTAGGGAGTCTCCACTTCAATTGGCGACTCCCTTTTACCATTACTCTATGTCGCCAATTGCACTGGCGACTTGGAATGCTGTCTCCGATTCAATTGGCGACAAGGTTATAGCCTTATAGGGAAGTCGCCAATTTCAATGGCGACACAGTTCAAACCAAAACCCTAATGAGGCAGTTTGAGAATTTTTTTAAAATATGAGTTATTTTGGGAATTATTTCCAAAATTAGGGGTATTTAGGTAAAAAATTCTTTAAATAGATTCTACATATTTTTGCAATACAATCTACAAACAATTTAAATGTGATGTCTAAGTTCATTGTATTTTTGTGATGTCTAAGTTCATTATATTTTTGCTAGGATTAAAATATACAAACAATTAATATGATATAATATAAGAAATATAGTAGGATCTATTTAAAAAATTAAAGTAAATATAATGGGTGGGATACTCTTAACCATTATATGAAAAACGTGCTTTACCAACAATTTTAGGAAAGTTAAAAAACCATATTACTCATTTCCTCCATTTTTATAAAAAAATTGTAATATTTGAACAATGCGATTCTTAAAAAAAATATTAGATATATTAATTTTAATGATAAAATTAATATTATTTATTAAAATTATAATATTAATTATAATTTATAAAATAATTGAATAAAATGAAAATTAATAAATAAAGATATAGTAGTAAAAAAAATAATAATAATAAATATTATTTTAAAATAAAGAATCCCTGTTTCTCCCTTTAATACAAATTGCTTATCAAAAAAAAAAATAAAGAAAAAATTTATTGAAAACTTTTTAGTAGAGCGATGAAATATCAATTATCCATTGTTTTCTGATATCAACTTCTTAATTTTTGTGTGTAGCATACGTGAAAATACACTGATATTTCATGCTCTAATGCTAATATCCCTTTTCAACCTAATCATTTATTTATGTCTATGTGTTTATGTTAGGTGGTGCACCAGTTGCTTGGAGTTCGAGAAAGGAGTCAGTAGTGGCATTGTCATCATACGAAGCAGAATACATAGTTGCTTCTCTTTGTGCATGTCAAGCAACATGGATGGTGAATCTGATCGAAGAGGTTACAGGGAAGAGTCATGGAGCAATTATAATAAAGATCGACAGCATGTCAGCTATCAACTTGGCAAAGAATCCAATAGCACATGGTTGAAGCAAGCACATCGAAATGAGGTTCCATTATCTTTGAGATCAGGTAGCAGAAGGGAAGATGAACTTGGAACACTGCAGAATTGAGAATTAGATTGCAGACATCATGACAAAGGGAGTGCAGGTCGAAGTGCTCAGGAAGCTAAGGTCTATGGTGAATGTATATAGTTTAGACACAATGAATTTGGTGGTGTGTTAAATATGTAATTCATTGTTTTAGAAATATTAGATTTGATTTAAAAAGATCAGATTTGATTTAAAAAGATTAGATTGGATATTTTTGGGCTTTTATAGTTTAACCTATATCTATAAATAGGGAGGAACCCTTATCATTGTAATAATCAAGTTTAATAATTCACAGATTGCAGTTGCAAGTGATATTGAAAGTTTCCACAGTTTGTGGGCAGAAAGAATTCTGCAGTTTTTCATCTTCTTCTCCAACGCTACTATTTCTCTTTTCTCTTTCTTTTTTCTTTCTCAACCTTTTTCTTTTCATTGCCATTGTGTGATTGTTAGCAATCTTGAGATCAAGATTAAATAGGAGAATTCTCCATAGGTTGTGGTGAATTTTCAACAGGGTGGTCTATTAATTGGATGGGAGAGAGAAAATAAAAAAAATTAAATTTCAATAAAAGAACGAGTAATATGGTAATTTATGTCGAAGAAAGTGGTGTATTAATTGCTCTTTATCTTATGCAATGCTGCGTAGGTTAGAAAAACCCTAATAATTATTATTATTATTAATAGACATATTTTTTTACTTAATAAATGATAAATGTAGAAGTTTCTTAATTATTTAGTAAATGATTCACTAATAAAACTTGTATTATTTTCACCAAACAAAAATTTGGTGGACCCCATTATCTTTATACATAGAAATTCCATCTATATCACCTCATTTGCAAAACTCTTCCTCAAAATCCAAATTCATATAATGATTAGGTGTATTTTATGTCCACCTTACATTTCAGTTACCAACCAACATTTTTATCCTTTAGGGATAAATATACTTCACCCCTTGCCAATATAGGGGGTTTTGATTTAACCCCCTGAAGTATTTTTTTTTATCGCCCCCTCACCAAACCAATATTCTATTTTCACTCTTCCTGTTGTTGACTGGATAAGGGAATCTGCACATGTGGCCTATATTAATCTGCTGATTGGATTAATTTTGAATTAATTTTTTTTTTCGTTTTGGTATTAAATTTTTTTTTTCGTTTTGTTTTTTAAATATTATATATTAATTTTTTATTATGAATTATAAATTTGATGTTTAATTAATTTTTGGCTTAAATGCACTTTTAGGCCCCCTATTTACAGTTTTTTAACTTTTAAGCCCCCTTATTATTTTTTTTAACTTTTTGGTCCCTTTAGTTGTAAATTTTTTGGATTTTTTAAAGTCCCCCTCATATTTTGATTATGTGGCTCTATTCAGGCTGATTTGGCATGAAACCTCATTTGCCATGTCATTTATATATTTTAATAAAACATTAATATTTTATAAAACAAAAATTAATATTTGATTTAAAATTTAATAATGAACCCTAAATTGCTTCTTGTTCTTCCCTTTCTTCTTCTCCAGAAAATCTTGTTCTTCCCTTGAATTTAAATCATTTCATCACAAAAAAAACCATACCTACAACACTTCTACACAACGACCTTTGAAAACTTACAACACACTTTCAATAGCTTATCTCAAATTATCTTCAAGGAACATCATCATTAGTGTCTAAAACTTTTTACAATTACAATCGAATCCAAACGGAACCGCACCCAAACTCAAAACAAGTCGAAAATTGTAAATTCAAAGCAACACATTACCGAATCAAAAGCAAAACTGAATCAAAATTACTAAACGGAATTAAAATCAGTCTGTAATCGCAAATTCAACAAAAGCCATAGAACAATAATTGTAATCAACTACAACATCAATCACCACAAATTAAATTACAAAACCAGATCTTAAATCCTCATTAGAACTAAGGTCAAATCAAAATCGAAACCGGGACGAAGTAAGAAGAACTCAAAACCAAGGAGTCAGGATTGAAATTCAGATGAAAGGAGAGGAGTTTCACTGCTGCTGCGAATTCGCCGTGTACGACGGCAAGCATCAGCCGCGTCTTCCCCTTCCGACCGCCATGAATCCACCCGGAACCGCCGCGGATGCTTCCTCCTCCTCAACTGATCTGCCACGCGAGTATCATTTTTCTCATCGTTGATTTTCTCTATTGACTGTGTGCTTTGTTATGATTGAGAGAGAGTGTAAGATTTGGATTTCTTTTAGTCATTCTTTAGCCTGAGAAAGTTTGAAGTGTGAATATGAAACAAGGGAAGAACAAGATGAAATTTAAGGTTCATTATTAAATTTTAAATCAAATATTAATTTTTGTTTTTTAAAATATTAATGTTTTATTAAAATATATAAATGACATGGCAAATGAGGTTTCATGCCAACTCAGCCTGAATAGAGCCACATAATCAAAATATGAAGGGGACTTCAAAAAATCCAAAAAATTTGCAACTAAAGGAACCAAAAAGCTGAAAAAAATAATAAGGGGGCTTAAAAGTTAAAAATCTGTAAATAGGGGGACTAAAAGTGCATTTAAGCCTTAATTTTTTTTAATTTTTGTTTTATTTTTAAATTAAGAAATATATTATACAAAATATATATTAAATACATTAGGCTCATGATCTATATACCTAGAGCCCATTTTCAATTCTATTAGCTTGGTGTGTGTTTGATATATTAACACTCATATTGTTATTAAAAAGATCAATGTGGAACTTCATATATATATATATATATATATATATATATATATATATATATATATATATATATATATATAATCAACCACTTGTAGTTTCTTTTATGCAGTAGACGATGTGGGACTTAAGTCTGATACCCACTCACTTGACCGCTACCTTGAATTACTAAAGCATCCCAATCTATCAATGCAATGCAAATACAGCACATGAATAAAACTCACCTTGCAAAAGAGGAGTTGTATTGAGCTAATTGATCTTTAAAAATCTCACCATTTTCATGAACAAAATCTCATAAAAGAATCCTGTAGTAGATAAAGAGGGTTTACATCAGAGTTTCAAAAACATGTCACATTCATAAATGGAAGTAGCCTTAATGTGTGCATTTGGTGGAAAAATGTTGTTGAACCAGACATCATTTATATAATAATACTTTTAAACAAATATAACTGATCCTTTTCAATCTATTATGATTATTATCAAAGTTGCTTCTATAGATCAAATTCCTTCCTCTTTCCATTATGAATGGCATTTAGGAGAATAATATTAGTGTGCTTCTTCAACACAAGCTTCCCATTCATCTCCATTGAAATACCGCGCAGGTATGGAGTGCAGGTTTTAATATTGTTCTTGCATGGCAGGTTAGTATTTTAGCAAGTAAGGATACTTTGAACGAAAACATGCCCTTTACAGTCTTTCTATTGTATTGCCAAGCCTACTTTAGAATGGGATGTTCAATGCCCTATAGGCTATAGATGACAAAAAAATAAGTGCTTCTATAGCAGTAGATAGTGTTCATATAATCATAAGCTTAAATGCACAACTCTTAGAGAATAATGTATGGAGCTTGATTCTAAATCATATCAAAGTTGTGCATTACTTAATGGAAACTAATTGAAGGGAAATGAGAATGAAAATAAATCACAAAATTATAGAAATTGTTCATCTTTAAAAATTGCAGAGAAGTGCAAATCAAATAACATATAATCATAAGCATGGAAGAATTGATGAATATGAAAAGGATAGAATTGTTATAATGCATAAGTTTCTACATACCACAAGCTAATCTTCCACCAGCATTTCCAGTCCTCAAACTAAGTTCGTGTCCACCTGTAAAAGTATGAACAGATGCAGATGAGACCAAAGTAAAAATACTTTCATATGCATATCAATCACAGGCAAATAGATCTCAACAAAATCACTTAGTAATGCTCTACTAAAACATCACTTCAAATCCTCGATGCTTGCATTCTTTTGTGTTTATTTTTTCAATTTTATAGACTTGGAGGACAACGAGCAAGGGAAAGAGGGAGCTTTTTTGCAGTTTCAGATTTTCAAATCTACTGATGATTCAAACTCCAAGTGCAGCAACGATGATTCAAACTCTAACTCAAATAGTTATGAGAGATGTAAAGTGATTTCAGAGGTGCTGCTCCCTCAAGACTTGATGTTTCATATTCTTACTTTGCTTCATCTCAAATGCATAACTGTGATTGGGTTTTAAAAACAGTCCCACATCGTTTTTGAAGATAAACATTTAAGTGTATATAAAGCAAAATCTCACATGTTATATTAACTAGAAAACTCCTTTGGTTATAGCAAATATTAGACTTGTGTGTTGGATGATTAGGTTCAATATAATTTAATTATATTTTAATTAATTAATTAATTTAAAAGATATGAAATTAAAAAAAAATAATATATAATATTTAAAAACAAAACGAAAAATTAAAAAATATAATTTAATACCAAAACGAAAATTAAAAAAAAAATTAATTCAAAATTTATACAATCAGCCTTTAATATATCCAATCAACAAGTCAAAAAATGACACATGTGCTAAATTCTTGATACAGTCAGCAAAAATTAGATTCAGGGGGGAGTGAAAATAGAATTTTGGTTTGGTGAGGGGGAGTAAAACCAAAACTCCCTATATTGACAGGGGTGGAGTATATTTATCCATATCTTTTATTATCTTATTTATTGATTTGAACGTTAAAGCCATTTTAAGAATTTTAGACCACCACAATACCACATTAATTCAACTTCTCTAATCGAAGATTTCTCTAATTAAATTTAAACAATTATTGTAGGTTCTCTAATTAAACTTCTATTAGTAATAATAATAGTAATAACTATTACTAATAGACATACTTTTTTACTTAATAAATGATAAATATAGAAGTTTCCTAATTATTTAGTAAATGGTTCATTCTTATTGATATTTATTGAAAAATATTTAATTAGATTAATAATTTATTCAAAAATTTATTTCAAATAAATTTCAATTAATTTGGTGAAAAATGAAATCTCATATATCTTCTATGTGATTTTTTAGTTAATAAAAACACACATTTTTGAAAATAACTTTGAAAAAAAATTTATAGATTTTAAACATGTATTCATAATAATTAAATGAAGAACAAAACTAAAAAATTTTCAAATCTAAATATGAATTTATTTTTTTATCCATTCGATTTTAGATGATTGGTTTGAAAAAATCCAATCCAATTCGATCCAATATTATGTCGTTTAAATTAGATCATTTTTTTAATATCCAAATTATAAATTATATTTATATTAAAATTATATGAATATTAATAAATAATATATTTGATATAATATATAGGCAAAATAACCTTTTTCGTCCCTTATCCTTCCGTCTGGTTCTGTTAGTCAAAGGTTGAAAACAGGTGCCACGTATTTCCAGGTGGACTTTATGTGCAGCACTATTGGCAGAAACTTTTAGTTTGCCTTCTCTCTTGTTGGCACAATTCAGCTTCAATTAATACTGTAAGATATTTTTGTTGAGAAAGTGGGATTAAGCAATAATACTGCTCCAGAACGGAAGCCCTCGGGGGAAGAAAGACGCAACAACAGCGTTGTTCAATTTATGCATATATCAAGGGAACAAAGGCAGAGCAATAATGATATAAAAAATATTGATCAAACTGGTAAAGAGAAACAAGATTTGCAGCAACACAAGCATAGAACAAGAAGCAAAAGGTGATGTCAAGAAAGATGGGAATGATCAACAAAGTTAATGACTTAATCATTTATCAACATAATGAACCAATCTTGGATTATAATGAGATAAGAAGTGAGTCTCATCAAAGGCTCTTGTATTGTACTTGACTAATACCTGTTGAAAGTATGAATTTCTAGAAAGTCATTTGCTTGTTAGGTAGGCATCATCAATTATCATATGTTAAAGTGATATGTAATATTCACTTTTGAGACTTTTTGAATTGTGGTGGGGTGCCATGATTTACTTCATCACCCCACATTCTAATGACATAATATGAAGTATAAACTCATTTTATTCCACAATGAGTAACATTATAAAATAAAATGAGTGTCAATTTTAATTTTTAATGCAGTATACTTTTCTTTATTATACCCTATAACTAATATGTGCATCATTTCTAAGTCAATATCTTACACTTTTCATAAATGATAATAGTGAAAATATAATACTTAATAAATTTTTAATGTTGTTGTAAAAACTAATAGAGGAACTTTCATGGAATTCATTGACATCAAGAACAACGAGTTCTAGGAATTTGACATACATAAAATAAAAAGCACACACTAGAAAAAGGCTTTTTTATATTGCATCTATATATATTAACTTTTGTGGACTGCAGAGATAATGAAGGAGAAACATCATGAAAACATCATATCAAATTTTACCACGAACATTAGTTTAGACCAATAAAACCAAACACAACAAGTTCTCAAACAAAAACACATTTTCATCTTGCATCAATATGGCCATAGAGAGAAGACCCTCCACCAGCTAAGGGTAGGGACAGAGAGTAGATTGCAAAATGTACTAATTCAAGTTATTAAGCACTTTTATTATGATTCATTAAATTGTTTGATAAAACCATTCATATAACAATCATCTAATACAACATCCCTGAAAAGAAAAAAATGATCTCAACTAGAGAAATGTTCTAACATACCAACTACCATTCCCCTGTCAGATGTAAAAGGTA
Source organism: Lathyrus tuberosus (assembly GCA_022829125.1). Taxonomy (NCBI): domain Eukaryota; kingdom Viridiplantae; phylum Streptophyta; class Magnoliopsida; order Fabales; family Fabaceae; genus Lathyrus; species Lathyrus tuberosus. Next base: position 9,004,966 of record JALAZF010000061.1, read on the forward strand.
AAGATGAGCAGCCATTATCACCTGTTGACCGATCCTTACTATTGAAACCTCAGCAGCTTCCTGTAAAGGTAAGTGTAAGAAACAGTAAGTGTAAGAAACAGTTGCTGAAAGAAAATTGAAAATCTAACGAATATTCTCGCACAAGAAGTCAAACCAAGAAATAGAGGATCACGATTCTCATGTTGGAAAACCATTATTTTTCATTCCCAAACTTGCACACATGATATAATACATAGGATTTTTATATTGTATGATAATTTTATGAGTTTAGTTAATTTGTATCTTTGGTATAAAATTGTTTACACATGCATCGAGTACATGCAGTGCAGAGGCTTTATTCAAACAGAACCAAGAAAGAAGAAGATGATGTTCCAAATCCATGTCAGCTGCCACGTAACTAAGAATAACAGACGTTTGAGCCAACTAACGGCAATGACTACTTTGACACCATTTTAAAAGTTAAGGACGAACTTGCCACTTTTAAAAGTTAAGGGACCAAACTGGACCCTGGGGTAAAGTTAAGGGACGAAAAATGTTATTTTGCCTAGTATATAACATATTGTATAATAAAAATTAAGATTAGAAAGTTAGAACGATCAATTATCGTTGAAACAAATCAATAAATAAAAATAAATAAATAAGACTAAACTAATAAGTAGTATTAAAAAAATAAATATCATCAAATAATAAATATCGATTTTGAAAAATCAATTTAAAATTCGATTTGAACCGAACTATTTCTATAAAACAATATTCAAACACATTTTATGTATTTTTGAGTTTCTCGATCTAATCACTTCTTTTTTATTTCACAAACAAATATATGAGTTATATATTTTAAATATATATTTAAAATATTAATAATTGAATAAATCAAATGAGTTAGTTTTATTTGAGTGAGGGGGCATAATGCTATTAGATGCATTTATTTTTGATTCGTTCGATTTTAAATGATTCGATTGAAAGAATCAAATCCAATTCGATCCAATTTTATGCAGTTTAATTTAGATCGTTTTTTTATATTCAAATTATAAATTATATTTTTATTAAAATTATATGAATACTAATAAATAATATAATTGATATAATATATAACATATTGTATAATAAAAATTAAGATTAGAAAATTAGAATGGTCAACTATCGTTGAAACAAATCAAATAATAAAAATAAATAAATAAATAAAACTAAACTAATAAGTAGTATTAAAAATACTAGATATTATCAAATAATAAATATCGATTTTGAAAAATCAATTTAAAATTGATCTGAACCGAACGATTTCTATAAACAATATTCAAACACATTTAATAATAGTTAATTTTTACCATTTTTAATTTTTTAAATTGACTTACAGTTTTTATTTACATCGATTTAGATTTGTACACCCATAATCTTTTCAACCTAATGTTTATCTTAAAATGCATCAATTAGTCCTTTACAATTTGATTATAAAAGAAAAAACTACTAGTAATTTTTTTTTAGAAGGCAAGAAATATATTAATAGGAGTGCCAAAAGTACTCAACCAATACAAACGATCGGATAAATCCGGAGAGATTACAAACCAAATTGAAACTAGGACAAAAACAAGATAGGATCCTTGTTGAAGTCATACAAATTATAATTGGGATGGGTAGCTTCCCCAATCAAAAACCATCTCCAAATAAAAAATTTCACCTTCCAGACGATGTCGACTATATTCCAAACATCGTTCCTAAAAAGAATGCCATTTCTAACCGTCCAAAGCACCCAACAAACAGCCAACCAAATGCTACCTTGTTTCCCTTTCTTCAACTTCTTGTACTTTCCAAAAGCAATCCAATCTAGAAAACTACCCTTCAAGTCGTTCTCGCCATACTCATGGAAACCGATCTAATCGGCAATATCTTTCCACACCAAACTAGCCACACGACAATACAAAAGAATATGGGAAAGATTCTCCGGAGTAGCATTGCAATAAGGGCACAACGGATCGCTCGAAGAGGAGATAATCGCTCTTGACAACAAGAGGTCCCTTGTCAGTAATCTGTTCGACAAAGTACGCCAACCAAAAGTTCTGATATTATAAGGGCCCTCAACTTTCCAAACTAAAGACATAGCACTATCATTCCTATTAACATGACCAAACTGGGTAACAAACTGAGAGGATAAGCAATAGAATGATTTCACCACAAAAACCCCATTTTCTCCCGGAAACCAAGTAACCGTATCATAGGCATTGTACTTAGGGGTCACCCCCTCAACCGACTGTATCAGCTGACAGAGAGAACTGGCCAAAAAAGATGGTAACACACCATCTATACCAGTCCTGAGAGAGGCAGCAGAAACAGCAAAAATCGGAGGCACAGCTGCTGTGCTGGTTCGCGTGACCCCGACAGCATCCAAAAAAGTGTCAAAACCTGTCTCAGAAATTGAAACAGAATCAAAAACACCAACACTGCTGACACGCAAATCCGGAGCAGTATAAACAACATGACTCGACACCGAAATCTGGCCTGCAACGGCATTAGATCTAATCCCAGGATTCGCATAGACCTCCCTTTTCCACCGAAATTCCAAAATCCCCCCACCTCCACACTCCATCAATCCAGCCCCCCATAGCTGCCACGGACACATTCTGCAGTTTAGAGAGCGCAAACAGAGCCGGATATTTGTCCCTGAAACAAATAGAACCACACCACACAGTTTGCCGGAAAGAAGTACCAAAGCCATTACCAAGCTGAATATGACAATTAGGAATCAAAAGGTCAGCAGAATAAGATTCGGATAACGATAATATGTCCGTCCACCAAACGGAATAACCCTTCGAATTGATTTTAGGGCCTCCACTGTCTGAAATAAGTAACTTGATGTCACTGTAACGCGCCTTCAACAACCTGAACCAAAGGTTATCATGGCCTTCCAAAATTCTCCACCGCCATTTGTTCAATAAAGCTAAATTGAAATCACCAATCCTTTTCAAACCAAGCCCACCATTTTCCACATGGAGACATAAAGTGTCCCAATTGATCCAATGAGTCATTCTTTTCGAATTCGTGCTTCCCCAAAGGAACCGACTTTGAAGCTTAATAATTTCCTTCCGAACCTTGCACGGAGCTTTATAGAAATAAATTTGGAATATCGAAAGACTGTTCAACACCGACTTAAGAAGCGTCACTCGACCTCCAAAACTAAGGAACCGACCATGCCAACTAGCAAGCCTTTTTTTCAACTTCGCAATAAGGGGATTCCAAGTAGAGATTCTTCTAGGATTGGATCCAATAGGGATCCCAAGGAAAACAAAGTCTTTATCTTCCGTCCTACAAGAAAGAAAGTTCGAAGCGGCGTCAAGGAAGTTGGGATTAACATTTATACCAATGAGTTTGCTCTTATGAAAATTAATGCCGAGACCTAAAACCAATTCAAAACCTCTAAGAACCGCCTTGATGGCCCATAAATGCTTCCACCCTCCATATCCGACCAAAAGGGTATTGTTCTGGACTGGACCAATGGCTAGACATGGCCCAATCCGCTTCTGCTCCAGAGCGTCCCAAATTGCCTAAGTCTAATCCACGAAGGGGAGAAAGTTACTTTTCTGCCCTCCAACTGGGCAAGGAACACATCGCTCCTCCCCGGAGTTACTGCCTGTCACGCACGGTTTCACTGATCCCCGAACAGTTAAGGGTAGGTGCCCGACACCACGCTTGTGCCCGACACCACGCTTATGCCCGACATAACGGCTAGTTTCGGGCACCCCTGCCCGACATAACGGCTAGTTGGGGAAGTTACCTATTCTTCGGGAAAACGATTATTTCGCCCCGAAAATAGGACCGTTGGCCACGCGCTGGGGGCACTATATAAACCCTCTCGCTTGAGAGGGTCAGGTATCCAATATTCACCCTAAGAACTCATACTTTGTACTTGCCCCTTTTCTCTGACCCTTTCTTACTTGAGCGTCGGAGTACCTTGCAGGTACACCCCCTCCTCTCCATACGACCAGCATCCATGACGCACTTGGTGGCCCACTTCTACAGGATCTGATCCAGCCTTCACGATCAGTGGTGCCGTCTGTGGGAAACATTGTTCTCCCCATCATTCTTTCCTCGGAAACCAAAGATCAAAACAATTCTCAAAGATCATCACGATCATGGCCTCCCAAGATCGCACCAAGGATGCTCTCCAAACCACCATCCTCCTCGTCAACAAATCTGACGTTGACGGTCATTCATCTCTCCTCCGAGATACCCATTTCCTCAGGGACAGAGCCACTGCTTCTCCTTCCCCTACCCTTGCTGATCACAACAACGATCAGCCTTCACTTGAAGTACAGCCCGTTCTTGTTCCGTCCAATGCCGACCCAGCCGTGGCGGCCCTCCTGGAGGTGATCAACAAAACCAACACCCTGATCCTGCAGCAAAACGAGAGGATCGTGGCGTTAGAAGAGTCCAGCCGTCCAAGATCCCCTCCTCCGTAGAGGAACCAGCGACGTTCAAGGAGCCCGTAGCCTCGGAGAGACATCGACCGAAGACTGCACCAAGAGCCTAATTCTCGCTCAGCCCGGAAGCGCGACCAGATCTCCCCGCGTGACCAGTACGCTCATGACCACAAGAGGACTCGAAGGAACGAGCAATCTCCCTCGGTCAAGTCTAAAGGCTGGGCCCGCTCACCTTCTCCTCGAAGGAACCGCTCACCTTCTTCGCAAAGGAACTGCTCCCCTTCTCCCCGGAGGAACCGCCGCCGCGAGCATCCCCTTCGGTCCCCGTCATACACCAGTTCTAGCAGCGACGACGAGCCTCGCGGCCCGTTGTCCCAAGAGATCTTGGCTACCCGTCTCCAAAAAGGCTTGGAGAAACCCCTGTCACTGGGCACGTACGACAGAACCACTGACCCCGACGAGCACATCGAGAACATCGATGCGCTGTTAGATTACCGTGGTGTACGAGGCGCCATCAAATGCCGACTGTTCTCGACCACGCTCTGAAAGAGAGCGATGACATGGTACAAGCAACTGCCCGAGGAGTCCATTACCTCGTGGAGACAACTAGGCAGGATGTTCTCACGGCATTTCACAGCATCTCGCCGCCACCCCAAAACTGAGGCCTCCCTTGGGGCCATAATCCAAGGAAAAGACGAACCTCTCCGCACATATATCGAGAGGTTCAACAAGGAAGCTGTACAAGTCCCTACAACGGACGAAATAAAGAAGTTTCTGCTCGAGCAAGGGCTCCGCCCAGGCTCCGAGTTTTCTAAAGCCATTGGCCTCGCACCACCGAGGAACTTAGACGCCCTCCTCCTCAAAGCCCAATCACACATTCAGTATGAAGAGAAGGTTGCGGCCAGCAACGTCCGAGCATCACGCCATCAGGAGAATGCTCGAGCATCCAGAGGAGAGGAAGCTTCGACATCTCGTCGGGGCGAACGGAGGCGCGAGGACCGTCCTCGTGACTCCCGTGACAACAAGGGACCCTCCGGGAGGTTCCATGACTACACCCCCATGACCGTCTCCAGGGAAAAGATATTGTCCGAATGTGCCAATTCGAAGTTCAAGCAGGCAGGGGTCCGGTTCCCCAAGCAACTTCCGAACAGACCAAACATGGACAAATCAAAATACTGTCGTTTCCACAAGAGTCACGGCCACACTACAAAGGACTACATCCATCTGAAGGATGCCATTGAGATACTGATCAGGGACGGGCACTTGAAGCAGTTCGTGAAGAAGAAGGACACTCCTCGGCAGGACGTCCAAGAGTCCAAGAAGATAGAGGAGGAGGTACCATCCTCGAAAGACGCCAATATATAGGTCGCTATGTCCATATCGCGACCAGAGGACTTCTATGTCCCGGACGGGCTCAGCGCCCCTGCTTATCTCGCGGCCCACAGCCCGTGGGAGACATTTCCCTCAGCCATGGTCATCTCTGGCAGGGGTTTCAACAAAGTCACCGTGGGCTCTGTGAAACGAAAGTTCGAGCACCTGATCAACACAAGCTCCAACAAGGTGACCACGCTTGATCAGGCCCAGAAGGGCTCCGTCCCCATCTCTTTCTACCGGGAGGAGCTCCTCGGGGGTTCCCCGAACTCAAGCATACCTTTGCTCGTCAGAGCCCGAATGGCAAACTTCAACGTTCACAGAATACTCGTCGACCAGGGTAGCTCGGTCGACATCATGTACTCCCAGCTGTTTTTGACACTTCAGCTGGACGAATCACACCTTACCTCCTATGTAGGGTCCGATTTATAGGGATTCAACGGGTTAGTGACCAAGTCGTGGGGACACGTCGAACTAATCGTGACCTTCGGATCAGCTGAGATGGCCAGATCCATCAAGGTTCAATTTCTGGTAATCGACTGCCTGTCGCTTTACCAGTGCATTTTCGGAAGGCTAACTCTGGCCGAGTTGGTAGCGGTGCCCTCAACAGTCCACCTGAAGATGAAGTATTACACTTCAAAGGGAATGGTCGCCACCCTCCACGGCGACATCGAAGCTGCACGAAGGTGCTTTGAGGCAGCTACAAAGAGGCTCAATGCCATTGCGTCCAAGCCGAAAGCGTCAGGCAAGCCAGCATTGCCAAGCAGCTCCGAGGAAGCCAAGCCTCTGCCCCAGGTCGACTCCATCGACCTCGATAGTCGCTTCCTCGAAGAAGACCAACTGGAGAAACGAGCAGCTTCTGCCAACCCGTCTACATCGTCCAAGAGCAGCTCCCATCCGATGCGCCCTATCCTGGATGGTAACTTCGAGATCGTTCTGTTCAGCGAAGACCCCCAATGAGGAGTAAAGATTGGAGCAGACCTGCCCGACATTGCGAGGAAGCAGCTCAAAGCATACCTCCGGGAGAATGCTGACCTCTTCGCATGGAGCACCACCAAAATACCCGACTTGGATCCGTCCGTCGCCTGTCACCAGCTGACAATCGACCCGGCCGTCAAGGCCGTAGCACAACGTAGGAGAAAGCAGTCTCCGGAGAAAACGGAGGCTGCTGAAAAAGTTGTAAAGGACCTCCTCGAGGCCAAATTTATTTCGGAGGCCAAGTACACCACTTGGCTGTCCAACGTTGTACTAGTTAAAAAATCTAATGGAAAATGGCGCATGTGCATTGATTACACCGATCTCAATAAGGCATGCCCAAAGGATGCCTACCCCCTCCCCAATATTGATAAACTCGTTGATAATTCTGCTAGTTTTAAACTTATTATCGTTCATGGACGCCTACTCGGGATATAATAAAATTCCGATGGCAATGTCCGACAAAAAATATACGGCCTTCATGACCGAATCGGGCAACTATTACTACAACGTAATGCCCTTCGGCCTGAAGAACGCCGGAGCAACGTACCAATGAATGATGAACAAAGTATTCTGGGGAAAAATAGGCGACATGCTCGAAGTCTACATGGACGACATGATCGTAAAATCCCACGAAGAAACCGATCATACTGCCCATTTGAGGAAGGTCTTCGAACAGGCCAGGAAATACAAATGCATTTTAATCCGGAGAAGTGCACGTTCGGTGTCCGGGCAGGCAAATTCCTCGGCTTCTACTTGACGGAATGAGGAATCAAAGCCAATCCCGATAAATGTCGAGCATTCTCCGAGTTTCCTACTCCCAGGTCCAAAAAATCCATCCAGTCCCTCAACGGGATGCTCGCATCACTATCTCATTTCGTGGCTAAGTCCGCCCAGCACGCCCTACCATTCTTCAAACTCCTCCGCAAAGAGGCAGCATTCGAATGGACCGAGGAGTGTGACAAGGCCCTTCTCCATCTGAAACGAGCGCTCTCAGAGCTGCCGGTCCTCTCTCGCCCGTACAATGGCGAAACGTTGTACCTGTACCTGGTCGTAGCAACCGAAGCAGTGAGCGCCGCTCTCATCCGCGAGATACCTGACGGGAAGAAACCCATATATTTCACAAGCAAAGCGCTACAAGGACCAGAGTTAAGATACCAACAGATAGAGAAGGTGGCACTGGCCCTCATCAACACAGCCAGAAGATTAAGACAATACTTCCTGGCTCACACAATCGTGATTCGAACAGATCAACCCATAAAGCAGCTGCTCGGACGACCAGATATGGCCGGCCGAATGCTCAAATGGTCGTTAGAACTGTCTGAATTTGACATCCAATACAAAAGCAGAAAGGCCCTCAAGGCCCAAGCTCTGGCAGACTTCATCGCAGAAATGAAATTCGCAGACTCCCCTGCAAGCGAAGCACGCAAATGGACCATTTTCATTGACGGTGCCTCAAGCTCGGAAGGGAGCGGGGCGGGCATCATACTGGAAAGCGACAAAGGAATCATCATTGAAGTATCACTCACCCTGTCCTTCCCAGCCTCCAATAACCAGGCTGAATACGAGGCCTTCCTCGCTGGGCTACGCCTTGCCGAGGACCTGGGCGCAGAAGAAGTCGTCATTTGCACGGATTCACAACTCGTGGCCCTCCAGGTCCGGGGAGAATATCAAGCCAAAAACGACAACCTGACCGAATACTTGGCCCTAGTCAAGAAGGAGATGGCGAAGTTCACAACAGTGGAAGTGAAACACGTTCCCCGTGAACATAACGTGCGAGCAGACGTGCTATCCAAATTAGCTAGCACAAAGAAGAAAGGCGGAAACAAATCCGTCATACAGGAAGTACTTCCTCGACCCAGCATCGAGAAGACCTCCCCGACCCTCGACGTACAGGTAATCGGCGACAGCAACTGCTGGATGACCCCAGTCTACAACTATCTCGCCAAAGACGAACTTTCGTCTGACCCAAAGGAGGCCAGCATAGTCGGGCGAAGAGCCTGCTCTTATGTCTTGGTCGAAGATAAACTCTACAGGCGGGGATTTTCCATTCCGTTGCTCAAATACGTCGAGGAAGAAATGGTCGTACACATCCTGTACGAAATCCATGAGGGAATCAATGTCCAACATCTCGGCGGAAGGTCCCTCGCTCGAAAGGCCCTCCGAGTAGGATACTACTGGCCGACCATACAACACGATGCGAAAAAACACGTGAAGAAATGCGATAAATGCCAACGGAACGGGGACATGCACCTAGCTCTGCCTAACGAGCTCAAGGCTATGTACTCCTCGTGGCCATTCGCCTGGTGGGGCCTAGACATCCTAGGACCCTTCGTGGTAGGATCAAGTCAGAACAAATACCTAATAGTGGGCGTAGACTATTTCACAAAATGGATATAAGCGGAAGCTCTAGCCAAAATAACTGCCCTCAACATCCTGCGTTTCTACAAAGGAAACATCCTTGCACACTTCGGTATCCCCCAAGCGATAGTAATGGACAATGGGACGTAATTCACGGACAGGAAGTTCCAAGACTTCGTCGCCCAACTAGGCACGAAGCAACACTTCGCATCCGTAGAGCACCCTCAAACAAATGGGCGGGCTGAAGCAGCCAACCGAGTCATCCTTTGAGGCCTCAAGCGAAGGCTGGACGAAACAAAGAAGGCATGGGTCGAAGAACTACACAGCGTACTATGGGTATACCGCACAACTCCACACCCAACGACCGGGGAAACACCTTTCCGCCTAGCATACGGGACCGAAGCTGTAATTCCCGTCGAAGTTCACGTGCCCTCTAGGCAGACAGAGTCACCCCTAGACGAGGAGATGAACGGCGAGTCATTGAGAGAAGAACTCGACCTCGTCAAGGAAATACGAACCAGGGCATCCCTCCGCGAAGCCTCACTGAAACAAAAAATTACCATCAGGCACAACGCCAAGGTGATACGATGAGAGTTCGACGTGGGAAGCCTTGTTCTAAGAAGAAACCACAAATACTCTCGCGAAGGCAAACTAGCAGCTAACTGGGAAGGACCCTACTGCGTCCGAGCAAAAACGGAAAATTGGGCCTACTACCTAGAACATCTCAATGGGGAAGAACTTGCTCGACCATGGAATGACGAAATGCTAAAACAATACTATAGCTAAGGCCCTATTTTTCAGTTCGACCCGTCACGACGACAAACGTCAGCTACCGACCACTATGCACGCCTAGGTACAAGCGTCGCATACCAATAAAGCAAAACCCCACTCAATAAAGAGCCGAGTAACTGCTCGATGACGGTCCTCAATCGAGCATCGTCGTCGTCAAAGTACCATGACTTGCAGAACCCTAGCTCGCAATGGGACGTTCACGCTGCGAACTCAGGCCTCAAACGCGACCTGAGCTCCGCACCCCCGCCTGGATATTCCCCTGCCGTTCGACCAGTTCCCATCACTGCCGAACACATCTTCATCGAGCAATCCCCCTAAATTATTCGCACAAGTCAAATACTCCCAATCACAGGTAGACACACATTCACAACGAGCATGAGTACAACACTTAGCAAAAAATAAAAGCAAGTAAAGTCATGCGGATAAAAGAATCAAACATGTAATAATTTAACATAATATGTGGCCGCAAGGGCCATGATTGTACTGAGTTACATAAAACGGGGGCCACGCCCCCCCCCCTAAATAATAAATTATAAGCAATTACTCGGCACGCAGGCCGAATAGATTACAACAACACCAAAAACACAAACTCCTCACTCGTCCATGTGCTCGGCTGGCTCAGACTGAGGTCCCTGGTCCTCTACGGGCTGATCCTCGGGGTTCCCTTCAAGGAGAGCGTCGGGCATGACAATCCGGCCATCCTCGACATGCGCCAGATAGTGAGTACCCTCGACAGAAAAGTCAAGCTCAGGGTTCACCACTCGCAGCTGAGCCACGACGTTTCTAAAGGACTCCTCCGCAACAACAATTCCGTCATCCTCGGCCAGTAGCATACGGGCAACCAGCTCGGATCTCGTCTTCAACTCCTTCACATCTTATGGCTCATCGTCACCCGGGGTATTGGCCGCCCCCAGCCGCTGGACCAGCTCCTCAGCAACTTTCTTCTCTGCCGCCAGCGTGGAGTTCTCCTTCTTTAACCGAGCTACCTCCTCCTCGGCCTTCTTCCGAGCGTCATCGGCACCCTTAACTTCTTCTTTGAGGGACGCCATGGTAGCACGGGCAGCATTAAGTTCGGCCTCAGTTGCGGAGTCCCCTTCAGTGTAAACGGCCGCCATCTCCAGCATCTTAACCAAAGCTGAAGCATCTTGAGCCACCAACGCCCTCTTGCTCGGGCGGTCCATGTTTTCCAAGCGAAGAGACTCTGCCCGAGGCACGATCAGAGAGTTCCCCTCGAAGAATTTCCTGTCAAGGATACAAGGAGGAAGCTCGAACTTCCCTTTCTCAGGTACCCGAGTGAGATCCACAGCGCCAGTAATTCTTGGCCGCTTGGATTGACCGGTCAAAGGAAGAGGAGACCCCGGGAAGCAGGAGTAGGAGAAGAAGAGGTCCCCGCAGCAGACTGCACCAGAAAAGGAGCACGAGCACCAGCGAACCGAGACTTCAGAGGAGCCGCTCCGGCCTTGTTCCTCGCGAGAGCATTCCTCACAACCCGGTCATGAGCCTGAGGCATCTCACCTGCACAAACAAAATACGAGCACGTTAGATACGAGGAAAAGAAATAACGCAAACAAATCTAAATAACTAAGACTACCAAGCAGCTTCTCGGCATCCTCGGGAGTCTTGCACTCCAGCAGTGCCTTAATGTTGATAAATTGACGCTCAACCCTCTGACTCCCGTCCTCCTCAAAGACCGGATTACCCTTGCTCATCCAGCACTCAGCAAGCCGGAAGGAGTTGACCCACTTCACCAGTACCTCGTACGCCACGGCGTCCTGCCCGCGTAGCTCGCTCGGTTGAAGAACATAGTCACTAGGCTTCTTGGCGAAATGATCGGGTGCCCAATGGATGGGGAACTTATATATTCTTCGCCCAATGAACTTCCCATCCTCGTCGCGCAGGTCATTCCCATCCTCCTCAACTTCGATCTCCCAGATGTAAGTACTATCCTGGGCAGCTTCGGACAAGGGCTCGATGACATAGTACCGCTCTTTGAACATCCGTATCGACTCCTAGAATGGCTTAAACAACTTGCGAGGCTGCTTCAAAGACACCCAACCGTACTTCCCCCCGATAAATGCCTTTGAAGATGGAAGACAGTGAAGAATAGAGGTAGAGTAGCCCCTATGGAGAGATGCTCGTATACTAGCTCGAACGCCCGGATGAAGGCCAACGAGTTAGGATGCAGTTGCGTGGGGGCCAATTTCAAATACACGAACACTGACTGCTGAAAATCAGTGAACGGCAACCTCAGGCCCAGCTCCTTAAAGGCATATTCATACATCGTGAAACGGTCCCCGAAGTTCGTGCAGACCCTCTCATCCGCGGAAAGGAAGTGCACCTTCCACTCTCCCTCCGGCCCAACCTCTGAAAAAGCGTCCCCCAAATACCTCGCAAAAGAAGACACATGCTCAGCGAGTTCGGCCACCTCCCACTCCTCGGCGAAGTCCACGGCGACGTCCTCGTCCATGTCGTCCATCTCCTCTTCCTCCCCAACATCACTGGGGGAACTCGAATCCGTCGAACTCGTGGCCGTCGAGCTACTATTATCCTTGGAGCTTGTCTCTTCCTCGGACGTATCTATGATAACCTCTCTATCTGGCCCCGTCGCCATAACAATCACCTGAAAAGCAGAGAAGATAGTGAATTCGACAACAAATCAAATCCACCCTTCCACCGCTAAGTCAAGTGAAAGGGCGCGCAAAGGGCTAAGGACAACGTCCCCGGCCTAAGTGTCGCTCCCGAGGATTTGCATCCATGGTACAAACGCGAAAGTGGCGCGGAAAACAGAGTCGCCAGCAATGTGTATTTATCCCAAGAGAGGGAAAGGAAACACTGCGTAAACCTGAAGGGAAGGGAGAGAGCATGGTCTCGCGACCAAGAGAAACGAGTAAGGGAGTCGGTTACGCGAAGGGAAGGTGTTAGCACCCCACACGTCCATCATACTCGATGGGATCCACGCTTGTTGTCTCGATCAAAGGGTGTCATCGTCTGAAGCTCCACTGCTACCGAATTGGAGAAGGAACGAGAATGGAAAGAACGGAGAAACGAAGAAGAAAAGAAAAAGAAGTGACTCGATAGGACGTCCTCGGAGTCCTAGGCCTACGTATTCCCTCAGGAACAGAAAAATCAGAGTCAACGTAGTTCAGACACGAACTAAAGGGGGGAGGTTGCTCGCCAAGACATCGCCGTCTTGTGCCTACGTATCCTCAATCGGACGAGAAAGAGGAAATCAGAGCAGTCGTAGTTCGACCCAACGAAGTCGGTTAGTGTTTTTTATGAGCGACGTCAAGTTCGCGTCCGGCAGTTAGGGTCGACGCCTGTTTGCGACTTAGACGGAAAGTAACGTGCTCTTTTCTGAAAATGGTCTGGAACCAAACAATCCCGAAGGATAAAAAGATTTTGAATTTGTTTTGTGTTTTTTAAGACAAAAGTGGTTTGAAGTTAGTTCATAACTTGCATTGCACCCAAGTCTATGACATAGGAACGAATACTTCGTGTGTCATCCCCAACAGGACGTACGATAGGTACCCTAGAAGAATGAAGGGAAACCCCTCACTCCTTACTTCCCACGTTTAAAGCTCGTGCGCAATACTCATTATCTTTTATTAAGTATTTTAAAGAAGTTATGAGACGAGAAGAGAGAGGACTCAATGGAAACTCTAACCTAAAGCTAACATGCAAAGGAAATCCTAGGGTTAGTGAGGTTTAGGAGAGAAGCAACTACCTAAGACCTAATGCTAATCCTACTCCAAGCTTAATCGTAAATTAAGTTGGACTAGGTAGCTCTAAGGGGAAAGGAATCCAAGACTTAAACAAGTCTTGAGATTCAATGGGAAAGAAAGAGTGAAAGAGATGAAGTAGAGAGAGGAAGATGAAAAAAAGAGATGAGGCAGCAAGCGCATCATAATCATCATATCCAAATCACATCATTAATCATGCTACAAAAGATCATACAAAAGAGCTCAAGTGAGCAAGCAAGAGCAAACAAGAAAGGATGCAAGCAAACTTGCATAAGAAGCGCAATTAAACATCATTAAGCAACCACACCAAAGTAATATGAGCAAGGTAAGATGAAGATGAAACCAAGTCAGAATTCAAATCATATCACAATCATCCAATTAAACATGTAAGAGTGCTCCACATCATGATGCATTATGAGCCAAAGAAGCAACAAAACATTTGATAATGATATGCAACATACAAATCAAATCATGATGATCATATGAGATGGAAACATGATATGAATCCAAGGGGGAAGTAGCAAATGCATCATCAACAAAACAAAATCAAACTCAAATCAATCAAGAGAGATCATCAAGTATCATACTCAAAGCATGCAACACAATTATGCAAGTATGCAACACAACAAAGCTCAAAATGGTTCACATGTTTCCACACAAGTAAAGCCATAAAAAAGATAGGTCATGCACCAAGGGCCAAGATAGAACAGAATCTCAAACATGTTTTATTCATCAAAGAAATATCACAAAGCATCAAGCAAGTTCATGTCATTTAAGAGCACAAAATTAGGTCAAGATGTGTGCAATTGCAAGCTCAAAACATCATCAAATGAGAGCATCAATCAAAAATACCAAAATTTTCCAATAAATTCCAAAAAAATAATCAAATGCAATTTTAAACATCCAATTAATATGTGCAAAAATATTGAAACAGAACTAGCTCAAGAGCATGTTCAAAAGTGCTCCACAAGTCAAGATATGCACATAACCGAGCAAAGATCGAGGGTCCATAAAAACTTGGATGGAAAGTCACTAAAAGTAACTCAAACCAGCATCAAAACATCCTCATATGATCCTCCACAAGTAACCAAAAGATTGGTCTCAAATGATGAGTAAAGTCACAAAAATCCCTAACCTTTGATGAAGGGTATCATTGGAAACACATCTTCAAATTAAAACAAAATAAAATATTAAAATGAAATTAAAAATAAAATAAAATTCATGAAAAAATAAAGAAGACATTAAATAACGTACATGATTTTTTTTGTATTTTTTCGATAAAAGGAAGTATTTTTAATAATTAAAACAAAAACGAAAAAAATAAATAAATAAATAAATAAAAAGTAATAGAAATTGAGGGTGTATTAGTAACCCAAAAAGAAGGCTACACGATTTGGGCCGGTAGTGGGGGTGCGTATATAAAACAGGGCGCAAGGCCTATGTAAACTCATCAAAAAAAAAAGAGAGAGAAAAAGGAGAAGTGAAAAAGAGCTGTAACGAAAACATGTGAGAACCAAGAATCAATTGGTCATCCTTTTTTTTTTAAACCATTAAATGAAAAAAGTGAAAAAAAAAAAGAATAAAATAAAAACATGAACAAATGATGAGATGCCACCTCATCATCTTCATCAATCCCATGCACCATGTTCACGTGAACAATGCTGAGGCGCAGTAAACCGCCGGCCACCGCCGCCGGCGGCTGGCCCGGTCGGAAACTGGAAAACAAAGACACCCCCTCACTCAGTTTTTCGCGTAGATTTCTTATATGCACTTAGTTTCTTACAAAAATGCCTTTAAGACCATGAAAAATCAGTTTAAAGTAACGAAGCACATGACACCACATCACCAAATCAAAACAACCGATACACAAACTTGTAGTACACTTCATGGAGGTTTCAAATATGCAATTAGATCTTGAAAACAGCCACTAAAACTCATGAAAACAAACACACAAGCAAATCCCACAAACATTGAAAGTCATCTAAACAAAACAACACATACACAAATGATACAAGCACATGTAAGAGGTATGAAATATACACATCCAAGGCTCACAACGAATTCAACATGAAAGATAACAGAAAAGAAAGATACCTAACGGAGTAGCTCCGTTGGCTCTTGATCTGACATGAGCAAGATGAGAAAACCTTATAGGGAGCTTCCTTGAACTCCAAGAGAGATGAATTAATCTAGAAATCGAAGTAAACTTGTAGGAAATGACCAACTCGCGTTTTTGAATTTCTTGAGAGAATGGAAGATTTTGATCTGAAAATGATGTAGAATCAGCATCCTCCTTTCGTTTTAGGGTTTGCAATGGTTTTATATGTTGGGTTGGTGATAGTTTTTGGGCCTGAACCAAAGGAAAAGTGTGTTATGAAGTTTTTGCCAAAGAATGATAAGGAAAAGGGGTGGTACGGGTAGAGATGTTATGTAGGGTGTATAGAGTGATTTGGAGGGTGGAAAGGAGAAAAAAGAGAGAGAAAAGGTCAGAATGGTATAACATGAGGGAGTGGGAGGAATCAACTTCTCATGCGAGTTTGTGGTTTTCTTTTTATGGCCAAGGATTCAAATATTGAGCAAGGTTGGTACAAGGCATGTTGGCACCTTTTAGGCAATGTTTTGGTGGTGTAAGATGGGCCTCATGCGTGTGGATTTGGAATGTTTATGAGCATGCTGCAAGTGTACACTACCAAATGCCAAAAACACATGTCCTTTATGTTTTAGAAATTACTTTATGCACCTCACTTTGTGCCATGATATCTTGGTGAATCCTTGGCCAAATGATGAGTTCTTGGGCTCTTTAAAAAGCTAACATGATAGAGAACAAGATTGATGTTGAAAAAGAATGGAAATGATGCTTGGAAGTATGTGAAAAACTAACATGAAAATCTGTCCTTGGAGCTGTCAAAAGAAGACTTAGAGAAAATTCTAAGTTTTTTTTTAGTTTTGAAGGTGAAAATGTCATACTTTGGAGCAACATAACTCACTCAATAACAACTCAAATGCCATGGTTCTTGTATCCATTTTGAAGGGAAAGTTTCAAACTACAACTCTCATGTGGAAAATATTTTTGAATGAGGCCTTGAACATGGTGAAAAATGGCTTAGAAAGCGATTAAAAACTTACTAAAAATAGTAAGTTTCTAAAAACCTAATTTTCCAATTTTAGTAACTTTTCCAAATTCTTGATTTTTTTATGAACCCTTGAACATTTCTTGATCAAATCTCATATATAAACCATATTTGACTTGAAAATCATGATGTTGATCTCAAAAAGTCAGGGGTTGACTTTTCCACTACACAGTTGACTTTATTCCCAATTCTCCTGATTTTCAATCTTCTGATCAATTGAAATCCTTCTGAACCAATTTGATGGATAATTCTCCAATACTAGACACTTAGGGACATGAAAAATACCATGGTATTGAGTCTTGCCCAAAAAATCAGAAATAAACTGATTTTATGGCAAACCCTAGTTTTGGTGCCTTCAGTCTAGGAGAAACCAGCAAATCCTCCAAATCCAAATTCCTCTGAGTATGATGTGTATCATGTCAGACAATGATGATATGTGCCATTTAATGATGATAAGAACTCAAAGAACATGCCCATTGGAGGGTTAGACCCAAGAATCTCCAAAACCCTAATTTGAGAAATCAGGCTAGGAGAGTGTGATTCACTTGAAATTTCTTGTCAAGCTTGATCATATGGACCAATCATGATACCTTGAGGACCAAGGCTCATTTGTGGCTCAAGTAATGATGACATCAAGCACTACCTTTCCTCTTAGTCTCTTGGACAATACACATGAATCTTTGCTGAAACCCTGGAAAACATCTTCTTCTTGTGCATGAGGTTAGATACCTTGATCCCATGCTAAGAACCAATGATATGCAAAGATGACAATGCAAGAATGAAGTGAAACATAAGCCAGTTAGAGGTTGGAAAAAGAAAGGGCAAATTTTGAGGTGTTACAGCTGCCCCTATTCAAACTTCGTGGATCCGAGGGTATGGAAGCAAAGGCTTTCAGACAATCGGGATACAGGGAGATTGAATACCAAAATAACCTAGAAATTTGCAACCCATGGGGATGAGTAAATAGAATGAATACGAGAATGGCCGAAGGCGAACTCGGGAGGATAGACCGACCGAAAGCGGATCCACTGGGGATATAAGAACAAACGAGTACGACCGAAAGCGGACTCAAAACAACAAACGAGTACGACCGAAAGCGCACTCGAAAAGAATAAATGAGTACGACCGAAAGCGGACTCGAAAAAGATAAACGAGTACGACCGAAAGCGGACTCGAAAAGAATAAACGAGTACGACCGAAAGCGGACTCGAAACAGCAAACGAGTACGACCGAAAGCGGACTCGAAAAAGATAAACGAGTACGACCGAAAGCGGACTCGAAAAGGATAAACGAGTACGACCGAAAGCGGACTCGAAACGGATAAACGAGTACGACCGAAAGCGGACTCGAAAAGGAATAAACGAGTATGACCGAAAGCGGACTCGAAAAAAAATAAACGAGTACGACCGAAAGCGGACTCAAAAAGAATAAACGAGTACGACCGAAAACAGACTCGAAAAGGAATAAACGAGTACGACCGAAAGCGGGCTCGAAAAGAAAGACCGGCCGAAAACGCTCTTTTAACAACGGTTATACCATACAGGATAACTCTACTGGGGATAACAAAGAGTGCGAGGATGGCCAAAGATGAATTCGAAACGAAAGACCGGCCGAAAACGGACTTTCAATCAACAAACGAGTACGACCGAAAGTGGACTCGAAAAAGAACAAACGAGCACGACCGAAAGCGAACTCGAAAGGAAAGACCGAGTACGACCGAAAGCGAACTCGAAAGGAAAGACCGACCGAAACCGCTCTTTCAAAGATTAGTAGAATCAACAGATCTATAAAGATGACTCCTCTGGGGATAAGAGAAATCTAAACAAATAACTCTGCGGGGGAGTGTAGGAATGACCAACAAGAAGGACGAATCCACTGGTTGCGGTGTAATGTTAAACAACATCTCCTGAATCATGTTACTTTCTGCTGGGTAAAGAAACTGGTAAAGGCTATTAAACCTGGCTTATGCTTCGAATGCATATGTTTGAATTTTTCTATGGCGTAATGCTCCATACAAAATGGAAATGCTACGCGTTTAGGAGGATACTATGCCAAATGCTTATGCAATGCAAAAGAGACATCTCAGCAAAATAAATGCTGAAGACAAAGGCAACTCCACCGGGAATGACAAATTAAATTGTCCTCTGAATCAAAAGTCCCTGTTGAAAAAAGACTCCACCCCGCTGGGAAAGATCCTGATTACCAACTCTGCTGAAGATGAAAACTCCGAGAGAATATCCACTATGTTGGAGATGAATAAAAGATGGAACCTGAAGAGAAACTCCCTTCGCCGGGGATCACCAATGACTTCTACTGAAGATATAACTCAACCTGGATCTGAAGGATGCCAATAACAATTGGACTTAAGACCTGTTGGGGATGTCAAATGCTTTTGAACAAACTACTGCGAGGATTACCACCGAACTCTGCTTGGGGAGACAAATCAATAATACCGATCCTGCTTAGGGATATTACTGAACTTAACCTGCTGTTGGGAGATGCTCTTACCTTCATCTGCTGGGGGATATCAGTCATCAATAGCAAATCTGCTTGGAGAACGGTGATTGACGACATCAACTCTGCTAGAGATAACATCAAGCTTACCCATCCAGAGGGATTAACCCATATTGTTGCTGGTGAGAAAAGTGTTTCCTGACTAGTTGAGGAAAATGGGTACGATGGACGTGTGGGGTGCTAACACCTTCCCTTCGCGTAACCGACTCCCTTACCCGTTTCTCTTGGTCGCGAGACCATGCTCTTTCCCTTCCCTCAGGTTTATGCAGTGTTTCCTTTCCCTCTCTTGGGATAAATACACATTGCTGGCGATCAATAGAAAGGTTTTTTTTGAGTTTTGAAGGTGAAAATGTCATACTTTGGAGCAACATAACTCACTCAATAACAACTCAAATGCCATGGTTCTTGTATCCATTTTGAAGGGAAAGTTTCAAACTACAACTCTCATGTGGAAAAGATTTTTGAATGAGGCCTTGAACATGGTGAAAAATGGCTTAGAAAGTGATTAAAAACTTACTAAAAATAGTAAGTTTCTAAAAACCTAATTTTCCAATTTTAGTAACTTTTCCAAATTTTGACAAGTGTTTTTCATCTTTTTTGGGATTTTTTTTGTGCTACCAGGGGGGGTCATTCAGATGTCATTTGGGTTTTTGGGGGTCTATTAGTACTTTTTTTTTGGGTTTGGTTTCATGTAAGGGACTTTTATAATTAGTTAGGAATTAAAAAGTTTTAGATTAATTTTATTTAGAATTTTGTTTAATTTTTTTTTTAAATATTAGAAAGTAAAGTTTTCTTTTAGATTTAATTGGGATTTCATTTTAGAATTTATTATTTTAGATTTTTTGTAGGGTGAATTGAATTGTTATTTTATAATTTAGGCTTTTTAGATTAATTAGATGGTAGTCAGGTTTTATTTTAGAGCTAATTATTTTTAAATATTTATATTAGTAGTGGTTTTTTTTTATTAAATATTTGCTTGGCTTTTTAGGAGTGTTGTTTGTTTGTTAATAATTAGGATTTAGTATCTATTAAAATTTAGTGATGGGCTTATCAATATTAAGGTATCATTTTTTATTTTTTATTATTAATTTTTTTAATTTGGTTATTGAGTAATTATTATGATTTATTAATATGATTGTTAATATGGCTTTTATATTTTTATTTTATATTATTATTATTATTATTGATTAAGTTGATTATTTCCGTTTTTATGGTTATTTGTTCATGTGGTTATTTATTTTATTATTATTATTTATTTTATTTTCATTATTATTATTATTTATTTTTATTTTTTTTTTACTTTATTTTATTTTTGTTAAGGGTCAAAATGTTGATCCAAGTATCTTCTTCTCCCTCACGAACCCTAATTTGGCGCAGAGATTGGGAAAGACAAAAATCAGATCATATTGAATCAATTTCATTAAAGTTTTTGGGGTAAATTACAACAGAAAATCTTATCAAATCTCCAATTGCAATCAAATCAAGTCTGAAATCAGTACATGACTCAAAATCAGATCAAAACATAAAATTACATCAAAAATTCCTAAAACGAATCTAAAACCTATTTAATTCTAAACCTAATCCTAACAACTATATAAACTCAAGAACAATTCAGAAAAAGAAAGGAACCCTAAGACTAATCTGCAGCGGCGACCCCCAAACTCTACACCAAAGCTCCTTTTTTCAAAAATCCTTAAGGTGTCACATTGAAACCTTAAGGCCTTCGAGCTTAACCTCCATAAATCGCCACATGCAAGCAAGAGGGAAAGGGATTAGTAACCAGAAAATAAAGCCAAGGAGAGGAAAGGAAGCAGCTTAATCGGACACGGCAGGGGAGGTAAAAGCACTTAGCTTTTTTTGTGGTCATTTGTTTTCCTTTTTTATTGTGGTTTGTTGCGATTCTGGGTTTTGTTAGAGTTTTGGGTTTTGTTAGGGTTAAGGTTCTTTGGGGTTGAGGTTAGGGTTCTTCCCAGAACCCTTAGGGTTCTTGGGGTTCGTGGGAAACCTGGGTTTGGAATGAATGTGGAGGGTTAGGGTTCTTAGGGTTCCTCGCGAACCCTAAAGAACCAAGGGAATCTGGGTTGGGGTAGGGTTAGGGTTCTTGGCTGATGAAGATTCCGGTTGAATGTCAATCGGAAATCTAGATTTTGTGGTGGTTTGGTGGGTGGTAGATGGTGGCCGGAGAAGCTCACCGGAGAAAGAAGTTTAGAGAGAGGGGAGAGCGTTAGGGGTTAGAGAGAGACGGGAAGATAGAGAGAGAAAGGAAAAAGAGAAATGAGAGAAACTGAAGAGAGGAAGGGTTAAATACTCCCTTGGATGCTCCCTCTGATGGTAGCCACGTGGTCGTCCGTTGTCCACAAGATTGTGAGACGTTTGACCTATTCCATGGCGCGTGAGTACCATATCCGTTAGGGAACAAAAGATCTCAACCATTCAAGAAGAAGACTTTGACTGGGTGTGTCCATCTGACGCTCATCATGAAACCGGTGCAGCGTCGTTGGATCAATCCAACGGTTTAGAAAGAGAGTCTGCATTGTGACTCTCCCCATTGGATTCGTTGACCCTCTACTGGGCACCGTCTCCAAGGGGCCTCTCCAAATTACTGTTAGCACCCCCAATCCTGAGCCCAATTGCTTGCTCAATGTAAGATACACCCCCTGTATTTTTTTAAATAATTAAATTAATAACTTAATTTAATTACTTTATTTAGGATTTAGATTTTTAATGGGGGTTTAGAAATAGGGTTTTAGGGTTTTTTAAATAATTAAATTAATAACTTAATTTAATTACTTTATTTAGGATTTAGATTTTTAATGGGGGCTTAGAAATAGGGTTTTAGGATTTTTTAAATAATTAAATTAATAACTTAATTTAATTACTTTATTTAGGATTTAATTTTAATGGGGGTTTAGAAATAGGGTTTTAGGGTTTTTTAAATAATTAAATTAATAACTTAATTTAATTACTTAATTAGGATTTAATTGTTAATTAGGGTTTAGAAATAGGAGTTTAGGGATTTTAGTGTTAGGATAAATAATTAAATTTCTATTTTGTATTATTTTAATTTTCTTTGGGGTTTTAATAAATAGTTCATATATTTAAACTAATTGTTTTTTTGTTAAGTAAAATTGTTTTTATATAAGGGAAGTTGGTTTTTGATTTTTCTTGGGGATGTGATACTTTGGATTATTTATAAAATTAGGTTTAGGATTTGCTTTAAGAAAATTAGTATTTTTTTATTTAATTTTCGTTTAAATGGGATAAATATTGGGTTTGGGATAAAAATAAATTAAATTAGATTTTTTTTTTTTTTTTGGGATTAAGTTCTTTTATTGGGAAAATATATTTTTAAAATTGGAATAATGTAGGGGTTAATTTTGCTATAATGGCATCTTGGTTTTTACTGTTATTTTTCTATGGAAATTTAGAAATTTATCTTAAGGGATATCAAAGGTTAAGGATTTCAAAACAAGGGATAAAGCTCTTTGTCCAAGAGTCTAAATAAAGGATGGGGTTTAGGGATAAACCTCTTTGGTTCCAAGAGTTAAAATATAGGCCAAAGGAATAAGGGATTAAGGGATAAAACTCTCCATCCGAGAGTATAAACAAGGGATTAAGGGATAAAACTCTCCATCCGAGAGTATAAACAAGGGATAAGGGATTTAAGGGATAGAACTCCTTGTCTAGGAGTATAAATAAAAGATTAAGGGATAAAACTCCTTATCTAGGAGTATAAATAATAGATTAAGGGATAGAACTCCTTATCTAGGAGTATAAACAATAGATTTGGGGATAAAACTCTTTATCAAAGAGTATAAATAGTGGATTAGGTTTGTGATTAAGGTTAGGAATAGGATTAGGGGGTAGGAATAGGGGAGGTGAATTACGGTTACTCTGATCCTTCAAATTGAAGGTACGTAGGCATAGGGTGTAAACCCTAGTGAGTATAATAATAAAAAACTTAGGATTTTTTTTTGTAAATAAATAACAAGTTAGACGACAAACAAACATACCCTAGAACTTAAGGAGGATCCCATTGAGTACAATGGAAGTGAGGGGTGCCTAACACCTTCCCCTCGCTTAACCGACTCCCGAACCTTAGGAATCTCTGCCCTTAGGATTAGGATTTTAGGTTTATCATTTATTTTCCTTAAAAAAATATGATGGCGACTCAAATATCTTATCCGGCCGAGACAGAGTTTATCTTCGGCCAGGACGTAGGAGGCAGACTCTTCGCCTAACCACTCTGGCCTCCTTGGGGTCGGACGGGAGTTCGTCCTTGGCGAGGTAGTTGTAAACGGGGGTCATCCAACAATTGTTATCGCCGATCACGTGTACGTCAAGGGTCGGGGAAGCCCTTTCGATGCTGGGTCGAGGTAGGACCTCCTGTATGACGGACTTGTTTCCACCTTTCTTCTTTGTACTGGCTAGTTTGGATAAAACATCTGCTCGGATATTGTGTTCGCGGGGAACATGTTTCACTTCTACCGTTGTGAACTTCGCCATTTCCTTTTTGACCAGGGCTAAGTATTCGGTTAAGTTGTCGTTTTTGGCTTGATATTCTCCTTGGACCTGAAGGGCCACGAGTTGTGAATCTGTGCAAATGACGACTTCTTCTGCGCCCAGGTCCTCGGCTAGACGTAACCCAGAGGAAGGCTTCATACTCAGCCTGGTTGTTAGAGGTTGGAAAGACAGGGTGAGCGACACTTCAACGATGATTCCTTTGTCACTTTCCAGTATGATGCCCGCACTGCTTCCTACCGAGCTAGAGGCACCGTCCACAAAAATAGTCCATTTGCGCGCTTCGCTCGCGGGGGATTCGGCGAACGTCATTTCTGCGACGAAGTCAGCCAGAGCTTGGGCCTTGAGGGCTTTCCTGCTTTCATATTAGATGTCAAATTCAGATAGTTCAAGCGACCATTTAAGCATTCGACCGGCCATATCTGGTCATCCCAGCAGCTGCTCTATGGGTTGATCTGTTCGAACCACGATCGTGTGGGCTAGGAAGTAGTGTCTTAATCTTCTGGCTGCGTTGATGAGGGCCAGAGCCACTTTCTCTATCTGTTGGTGTCGCACCCCAATTTTTGACCCTAATATCCCCGCTGTGTTCTTTGCCTAGCATATTAGATCATCCGTGCATAACTAACCGCTTTACCTAGTTGTTGTCTGTTTATTTCTTTTTAAGGACAGGTGTTGCTGCAGAAGGCTCAAGAATTTGAAGGTTGTGATGTGTGTGTGTTTGTGGAGGTTTCTCTGGTCCTTGCAAGATGTGTGTTGGACTCTTGTGTGATCGTGTCCTCATCCCTTTGATCCCTAAGCCACAACAAAGCTTCTTATTCCCACAGACTCCTCAGTTTTTCTCTCCACAGAATACTAGATCCTTATACCCTCTGATATGGAATTTGGTACCCTAAGACTGGTCACTGGCTGTATGGTAAAGTTATATTGCAAATTAACATCTTCCCCCCCCCCCCCCTCTATAAGCTCCTCAAGACTTAAGAGATGTGTGCGCTCTGTGTTTAAATAATGGTCCATCAAGGAAAGTTAACTTTGGAAAGAATTAGAAGTTTGGATTCTAAGATGTAACTTCAAGCCCCTTTGTGTCACAAGCTTACAAGCTCAGGTTGAAGCTCCCACGATTCTGTATCATATGATTCAAGTATGAAGCTCACGCCATGGTTTCAAGAAGATATATGTATTCCTAAAACTGTCAGGTATTCTTCAAGCAATTTTGAAGATCAATGGAAAATTAAAGGTTCAAGATGTTTTGACCAGCGTGAAAAGATTGAATCCTTAAGTTTTGTCAATAAAGAAATGGAATATTATAACCGGTTGGGTCCATCATTTATTTCAAGCTATCACCAAAGCTTAAATACATAATTTGGTTATAGAGCTTAGATTCCAAATTGATTTTCAAATTCAAGAGCCAAAAGTTCAAGTATATGTTCATGTTTGAAGGATAAGGATTCATCAAGGACAATGGCATTGTGTTATATGTTCTAAAAGATCAAGAGATGCATTTTTAGAATGAACAAATAAAAAGTTTCGATTAAGAGTTCTTTCATTGGGAGTTTAGCACCAAATTTAAGTACCTAAAGCTAAAACTTCAGGCTTCCATTTTCAAACCCAAAACATAGTGTGCAATTTGGACCCTTTGTTTCTAAATATCCTTGACAAAATAACAAAACTCATACCAATACAAGTGCAAGAAGTTTCAAATATGGGTTTATAAGCCAATCTCATAATGTGTAATTTATTACAATTCAAGTCAAAGGGTGAGAGCTTTTAAGATTTACGAAGACAACTTCTTTTGTGCCAAGTTTATCTCTAATCCATGCCAAGACTGTCAATTTAAATTAAAAATTTTCACAGGTTTTAATTAGAAATGCAATTTGATTTGGCCAAAGGAAATTGGAGGTGCAACCAAAATCCAATACTCAGATTACATATTACATCATGCTTCCTAACAATACACTTGATAAAGATATGAATTCAAATCAAAGCCTCATGAATAATGATAGACTACAACTCCAATCAATGAGTCAAGTTACAATTCTTTTCCAATAAAGACAACATGACATATAGAAAAGGCCCCCCAGGTGCTTTTGATCGTACAGCCTGGAGACGGTCCTTTCCTTTCATTACATATTAGTGAATTAGATGATAAATCATGAACTCAATTAAAAGTCATATCATGGTGCAAAGATTGGGGTATGATCGGAAAATATACTTCTCCTATCTAAAGTATTATTGTATAGATACTTGTCCTTTCAATTTGTTTACCGACTGTGGACGGGTGTGAACTTGGGATTGGATAATTTTAATGAAGAAAAATTCGTTGGGTACAGATTACATGATGTTTATCTAAAAGCCAGAATATTAGAAAGTTACTGGTGGCTTCCTAACAACTTATCAAGACTTTATTTAATTGGGAGTCCAGGCAATATTGTTTAATGTCTTTGGGAACAAACTGAAAGGGTAATCCATTTTCTTTACTATGATAAGATGGAATGTCAACACAATATATCAAGATCAATTCCTCTAACATGTCCTTGATACGTACTTGGAGACCCCACTTGGAAGGTAGTTTTGAACGCAGCAAGGGCCCATCCCAAAAGCAGTCCTGACATAAGTCAATAGAGTAGTTAATTCTCGATAAAGTATTAATTCCCAAGATCAAAAGAGAATGAGTTTCAAGGGCCCACAATCAGCCTACAGTAATGCGAATTAATCATAGATCACAAAATAGAGATAGTCTCTTATCATTTTTGTTGTTTTTCAAAAAGTAGCTCAACACGTCTAACTGTGATTTGCTAGAAATGGAAAACTCATCAAATCTCAAGACAGGATCAACAAGAGATCATCTTTTTCTTCTTTCCAACACAAGAGCAAACACACATTTATTGAAATTAAAATTGCCAAGATCATGATCAGTATATCAAGACAAATTAAAACTATTGCCATAATAAAATCATTTTGTTTCAGACAAGAGTCAAACGGTCACGGAAAGTTTTTGAATTATTTCAAAACCAAATCAAGCATGTGCAAACAGCAGCCTATTTCTTTCCAAAATAAATTCAGACACAATCAAAACAATTTCATTTCCTTTCCAAAACCAAACCATGAACATGTTCAGAACCACATTATTTGGTTTCCAAGACAAGAACCTACAACGGTAAGTGCATATACGCCTATAAAAGAAGGACACACACATGAAAAGGAGATCAGAGAGAAAAACATCAAAAACCAACTTCCATACCAGTATCAATCTACACCATAAACCTTTCACTTATCAACCTAGCAATCCAATCACACATAAAACCCATACAGATATTCACATATCAACCAACATCCAGAAAACATTCGAATACAAAATCAACACCAGAAATCATCAACAAACCATCCACAAAACCGGAAACAATTCATATCAATAAGCTAAATCCTACATACCAGAAATTCAATCATACACCAAACCGTTCAAATTCTTACACTAAGAACAGCCTCATCAAGATTTCACAATACATATTCACAGGGAAACATATATACTCAACAATCCAAAAAAAAGAAATAGAGGTTCGGTTAACGTATCTTTCAAAGTGAGGTTGATGATTGCTTTGACCCGCATCTCCACAGTTCCCAACTCCTTGCTCCCTGACGAAGCCCTGAAACGAAGGAAATATCGCACTCGTTACTCAAGCAGTCCAACGGAGAAGAAGAAAGGGCTTGAGGAGGTTACCTGTGAAGCTGACGCACACACACGCCGCCGTTGCATTTCCTCGACCTTACTCTTGCACCTTTCCTCTTTGTATTTCCGATCCTTGCTGTAAATGTAATCCTCCAAAATTTAATGAATTGGGGGTGGGATTTGTGGGGATTAGGGTTATGTTGTTTCTGATTTCGTTTAGGGGAGGTTTTTTTTAAGACGAGAGAGGTGATTGGTGAGGAAAGGTGGCGGCGATGGTTGTTAGGGTTTCGAAACCCATTTCCGAGAGTGAGACCGGCGAAAGAGAGAGAGTAGCGAACGAGAACGAAAGAGTGAGGATCTTTCCATATTTTTGTGGTTTGTTTGCTTTAATCCGGTACACTCACACACATAGTATGTACGGTGCGCACTCACCATTCTTCCATTAGATCACAATGCACACACATCATACGGTAGAGATTAGAGAGTCCATCGTGGACTCTCTCTCCATGACCACACTAGATCGCCCCGTTTTTCCTTTTTTTTTAATATTAATTTTGTTTTAATTAATTTCACCTTTTTAAAATGAATAAATTCATATTTTCTAAATAATCAAAATCTGTTTTTTAACTAAATTTAAATATAGAGCTTTTTCTTCCCCTTTAAAAAAATAATAATATAACTTCCTGTTTTTGTAAAACTTCACTTTTATAACTAAAAACAAATAAGGAGTTTTTTCACATAATTATAATCTCTTTTTTGTTTAGATAATTTTAAAATAATTAAAAAATCTTTTTTTCTAATATACATAACTTCTTTTACCATAAAAATAACCCTTTTATGAAAACATTAAAACTAATCTTTTTAAATAAATAATAAAACCTTTAACTTTTATCAATAAATCTTAAAATCAACTTTTTTAATAAACCTTAAAATCAAGTCAACCCTTTTTTAATAAGAAAGCCTTTTATTTATTAACTTTGTTAATATGACTTTAAATTAACTTTAAGAAAATAATAAAAATACTTTTTGATAAAATCTTTTTAAAATTAGTAAAACTTTTCGTAATAAAAACCTTTTTCTCTTTTGTTAAAAATATTAAAATTAACCTTTTAATTAATAAGAAAAACTTTTAATAAACTTTATTCTTCTCTTTAAATTAGTGTAGTCTTTTAATAATATAAACCATTTATATATTAATCTTCTTTTAGAATTATCAATTTCTCTTAAATAAACCAAACTCGTTTTGAATCCCTCACGTTTGAGTGCTTGCTTGTGTGTTTATTTAGCATGTTGTTCATGATTGATACCTTACCATGCTTTTGTATGCTTACCTTTACTTGATATGTGTGCTTGTTATTACATTTTATTGTCTTCAAAACCTTTTCAAACTTATAAAAATCTCGATCCATCGTCGAGTCCATTTTCTACCCATGTAAGTCGATCGCCTTAGGGCATCGCATTCGACCTACCGATCACAAGACACAAGTCTAGCATCACTTTGCTAGCACCCTCGCCTAAATAACAATAAATTAATCGCATAAATATCCAAGGGAAAATCCCATGCATGATAACCATGTTATTGTGCATGGTGCACATCATTTGCATTCATAATCGACACCCTCAAGTTAAGACTATTAGATAACTTATGATAGATTTTCTAGGTTAGTCCCCCTTCAATTTTGATTTAAAATCAAACTTTAGCCCACCAAATTCTCCACACAAGAGAATTAGATGTTAATCATCTCAAAGAAGGGACATACAATCCCATACCCCACAAAATACAAACATTTTCAAAACTGTGGTGGTTTTCTTAAGATGATGGCTCATCTTCTCTCCTAAACCTTTAAAACATTTAGTATCCTTAATAAGGAACTACAAGTGCTCTGATTCCCTCTTGACAGGATATGTAGGCACAAGATGCGATATCTTGTCGAGCACACTTAGGAATAAAATAATAAATCACCTACCCTTAAACCCTTAGCAAAACAAATAACAAATAACATAATAAATCAAGAGGTTCCTGTAGAGTACTACAGATATCTAGGATGCTAACACCTTCCCTAGGTATAACCAACCCCCGAACTTAGAATTTTAGTGCATTTGCATTGCATTGTGGATATTCGGTCTTTCTCCCTTCCCTTGGATAAAATCAAAGACGGCGGTGACATAAAAGAAATGCGATCCTAGTTAACAAATAACTATGGTATCCAATTTTCACCGCGACAGTTGGTATCTTAACTCTGGTCCTTGAAGTACTTTGCTCGTGAAATATATGGGCTTCTGTCCGTCAGGTGTCTCGCGGATGAGAGCGGCGCTCACTGCTTCGGTTGCTACAGCGAGGTATAGGTACAAGGTTTCGCCATTGTCCGGGCGAGATAGGGTTGGTGGCTCTGAGAGCGCCCGTTTCAGATGGAGAAGAGCCTTGTCACATTCCTCAGTCCATTCGAACGCTGCCTCCTTACGGAGGAGTTTGAAGAACGGTAAGGCGTGCTGGGCAGATTTGGCCACGAAACGAGATAGTGACGCGAGCATCCCGTTGAGGGACTGGATGGATTTCTTTGACTTGGGCGTTGGAAACTCGGAGAATGCTCGACACTTATCAGGATTGGCTTCGATTCCTCGCTTTGTTAAATAAAAGCTGAGGAATTTGCCTGCTCGGACACCGAACGTGCACTTCTCTGGGTTAAAACGCATTTTGTATTTTCTGGCCTGTTCGAAGACCTTCCTTAAATGGGCAGTGTGATCGGTTTCCTCGTGGGATTTTATGATCATGTCGTCCATATAGACTTCGAGCATGTCGCATATCTCTCCCCGGAAGACCTTGTTCATCATTCTTTGATAGGTCGCTCCGGCGTTCTTCAGGCCGAAGGGCATTACGTTGTAGTAATAATTGCCCGACTCGGTCATGAAGGTCGTGTATTTTTTGTCGGCCATCGCCATTGGAATTTGATTATAGCCTGAGTAGGCGTCCATGAACGATAAAAGTTTAAAACCGGCAGAATTATCAACAATTTTATCAATATTGGGGAGGGGATAGGCATCCTTCGGGCATGCCTTATTAAGATCGGTGTAATCAATGCATATTCGCCATTTGCCATTAGATTTCTTTACAAGTACAACGTTGGACAGCCAAGTGGTGTACTTGGCCTCCGAGATAAATTTGGCCTCGAGGAGGTCCCATACAGCTTTTTCTGCAGCCTCCATTTTCTCCAGAGACTGCTTTCTCCTACGTTGTGTTATGGCCTTGACGACCGGGTCAATTGTCAGTTGGTGGCAGGCGACGGACGGGTCCAAGTCGGGCATCTCGGCGGCGCTCCAGGCGAAGAGGTTGGCGTTCTCACGGAGGGATGCTTTGAGCTGCTTCCTCGCGATGTCGGGAAGGTCTGCTCCAATCTTCACTCTCCGCTGAGGGTCGTCACTGAACAAAACGAGCTCGAAGTTGCCATCCAGGATTGGGCGCATCGGATGGGAGCTGCTGCAAGACAAGTTAGTTGAAGCTGCTCGGTCCTCCTGTTGGTCTTCTTCGGTGAAGCGGCTGTTGAGGTCGATGGAGTTGACCTGAGGTAGAGGCTTGGCTTCCTCGGAGCTGCTGGGCAAGGCTGGCTTGCTTGATACCTTTGGCTTGGATGCAATGGCGTTGAACCCCTTTGTGGCTGCTTCAAAACACCGTCGTGCAGCTTCAATGTCGTCGTGGAGGGTGGCGACCATCCCTTTTGAAGTGTAATACTTCACCTTGAGGTGGACTGTTGAAGGCACAACTACCAACTCTGCCAGAGTTGGTCTTCCGAATATGCACTGGTAAAGCGACGGGCAGTCGATTACCAGAAATTGTACCTTGACGGATCTGGCCATCTCAGCTGATCCAAAGGTTACGATCAGTTCGCCGTATCCCTATGGCTTGGTCACTGATCCGTTGAATCCCTGTAAATCAGACCCCACATAGGGGGTAAGGTATTCATCCAGCTGAAGTGTTGAAAACAACTGGAAGTACATAATGTCAACCGAGTTGCCCTGGTCGACGAGGATTCTGCAAACATCGAAGTTCGCCATTCGGGCCCTGACGAACAAAGGTATGCTCGAGTTTGGAGATCCCCCGAGGAGCTCTTCCCGGTAGAAGGAGATGGGGATAGAGCCCTTCTGGGTCTGATCGAGCGTGGTCACCTTATTGGAGCTTGTGTTGATCAGATGCTCGAACTTTCGTTTCACGGAGCCCATCGTGACTTTGTTGAAGCCTCCGCCAGAGATAACCATGGCGGAGGGAAAAGTCTCCCACGGGCTGTGGGCCGCGAAATAAGTAGGGGAGCTGAGCTTGTCCGGGACGTAGAAGTCCTCTGGTCGCGATATGGACATAGCGACCTGGATGTTGGCCTCTTCCGAGGAGGGTACCTCTTCCTCTATTTTCTTGGACTCCTGGGCGTCCTGCCGAGGAGTGTCCTTCTTCTTCGTGAACTGTTTCAGGTGGCCATCCCTGATCAGTATCTCGATAGCATCCTTCAGATGGATGCAGTCTTCGGTAGTGTGGTCGTGACTCTTGTGGAAATGGAAGTACTTCGATTTGTCGACATTGGGTTTGGCCGGAAGTTGTTTGGGGAAGCGGACCCCTGCCTGCTTAAATTCCGAATTCGCACACTCGGACAGTATCTTCTCCCTGGAGAAGGTCAGGGGGTATAGTCGTGGAATCGCCCGGAGGGTCCCTTGCTATCGCGGGAGTCCCGAGGACGGCCCTCGCGCCTCCTTTCGCCTCGGCGAGATGTTGAGGCTTCCTCGCCTCTGGAGGCCCGAGCGTTCTCCTGATGGCGTGATGCTCGGACATTGCTGGCCGTAACCTTCTCTTCGTACTTAATGTGCGATTGGGCTTTAAGGAGGAGGGCATCTAGGTTCCTCGGAGGTGCGAGGCCGACGGCCTTAGAAAACTCGGAGCCCAGGCAGAGTCCTTGCTCGAGCATAAACTTTTTCATCTCGTCCGTTGTAGGGACCTGTACTGCTTCTTTGTTGAACCTCTCGATATATGCGCGGAGAGGTTCGTCATTTCCTTGGATTATGGCTTCAAGGGAGGCCTCAGTCTTGGGGTGACGGCGAGAAGCTGTGAAATTTCGTGAGAACATTCTGCCCAGTTGCCTCCACGAGGTAATGGACTCTTCGGGTAGCTGCTTGTACCACGTAATCGCCCCTTTTCGGAGCGTGGTCGGAAATAGCTGGCACTTGATGGCGCCCCGTACGCCACGGTAGTCCAATAGCGCATCGATGTTCTCGATGTGCTCGTCGGGGTCAGTAGTCCCGTCATACGTGCCCAGTGACGGGGGCTTCTCCAGGCCCTTAGGGAGACGGGTAGCCAAGATTTCCTGGGACAATGGGACGCGAGGCTCATTGTCGCTGCTAGAACTAGTGATTGACGGGGACCGAAGGGTATGCTCACGGCGACGGTTCCTTCGGGGAGAAGGTGAGCGGTTCCTTCGGGGAGAAGGTGAGCGGTTCCTTCTGGGAGAATGTGAGCGGTTCCTTCGGGGAGAAGGTGATCGGGCCTGACCTTTAGACTTGACCGAGGGTGACTGCTCATTCCTTCAGGTCCTCTTGTGGCCGGGAGAGTGATGGTTTCGCGGGGAAACCTGGTCATGCTTCTGGATGGCGCGAGGGTCAGGTTCTTGGCGCAGTCTTCGGTCGATATCTCTCCGGGGCTGCGGGCTCCTTGATTGTCGTTGGTTCATCCTCGAAGGATGAGATCTTGGACGGTTGGACTCTTCTAACGCCCCGATCCTTTTGTTCTGCTGCAGGATCAGGGTGTTGGTTTTGTTGATCGCCTCCAGGAGGGCCGCCACGGCCGGGTTGGCGTTGGGAGGAACAGGAATGGGCTGGATGTCCAGCGAAGGCTGATCGTTGTTGCGGTCAGCAGGGGTAAGGGAAGGAGAAGCTGTGGCCCCGTCCCTCAGAAAATGGGCATCTCGGAGAAGAGATGATGGGCCGTCAACGTCAGTCTTGTTGACGGGGAGGACAACGGTTTAGAGAGCACCTTTGGCGTGATCTTGAGAGGCCATAATGATGATCTTGAAATTTGCTTTGATCTTCGGTTTCCGGGGAAAGAAAGATGGGGAGAACAATGATTCCCACAGACGGCGCCTGTAACACCCCACTTTCCCATTTTAAAAATAATCAAAATATTCAATGAAATAATCAGAGTTTTTACACCAAAATAAAGTAGGATGCCACATTTGCAAAAACCAAGTCAAAACTCCTTTATTAAATGAAATAAACAGCGGAAAAATTATTCATTTATTCAATTTACGGCCATCTGCCAATAACACCAAAATCCCACATAAAATCGTGGTCCACCAAAGTATTCATCCAAAACTAAAGATACGTAACAAAAAGAATAACAAATAACAAAATGAATGAAATCCCCAAAATCCCATGTTACGTGTCAGAGCACTCCTATAGACTCGATCAGCAACACCAATTATCCAAGTTAGCTAAGTACCTGGATTATCTTGACTTCCGAAGAAGCACAGACACAACAACAACAACAAAGGGGTGAGAAATCATGTTCAAATATTATAGGTGAATAAATACATGATAAACATGTAGTCATCACACACAAGCATTCATCAATCATCAAACACGACCTACTGCCCAATATCATCATCAACATCAAATAATAACGTAATGCGACACAACACCATACATGTGGTACCGACTCATTGGTTCATTCAATCGAACCCCGGATAGATCACATACACCTCTACTTGGCAATGATCTATCCCCACCATTCTCCATATAGGAGTACGGATGAATCGCATACACCCCTCCTGGGCAACGATCCATCCCACCAATCACCATGAACATGCAAGACTCAAAATGCACAACAAAACATGTATACAACATAAATACATGCACACGATCCTCCTGATCACACCATACATATCAACAACACCAATGTTACACAATTTGCTTCAAACACACCAAATACTAAATTAATTAATTAATTAATTAAAAATTATTAAAATTACTATTTCCATCACCAATATCTTATTCCCCAGCACCTGGCACCTATTCCCAACTCTCAATCCGAAGGAAACCGAATCGGACGCGAAAACGAGAAAGAATTCGCGAAACTGTAAAATTCAACAACTCTTCAGGCCATACGCGTATTGCCCCATGCCATACGTGTATGCCAGCTCGCTCGCCCAACTCGTACGTGTATTGCCTCCTTTCGTACGCGTATTGCCTCACAATGCCCAAGTCCTTACGCGTACACCTTGTGCCGTACGCGTACGGACATAGACGTTTTCCTACTGAATTTCCCAAATTCCAATACCATACGCATATTACTCTCTATTACGCGTACTGCCTAGCTCCCTTACGCGTATGGCTCCCTTTCCTTCACTCCCATACGCGTATGGCCTAGCCCCATACGCGTATGGCCAGATCTATTACGCATTTCACCAGAGACCTCCCTATTCTGCATTCTGCTACGATTTTCACATTTTTCCACTTCTAATCAGTCCTATAATCGTTTCTACATTGATTTTAGGTCCAATTTTAATCTTCACACTTGCATCTAGAATTACTACAGATATTACAAGCCTAAAACCTCAATTCGTTTCCCCCAAATCGAATTCAAAAACGACAGGTCTGCAACAATTATTCATGCAACAGCAACAACAACCAGAATTCATAAAAATATACATAAATTCATGTACGATTCTCAGAATCACAACCAGCATATTCAACAATAATCAATTCAACAGTTTGCACATCAATTACCTACGGGGTTAAGGACTCCCCACTACTCGATCATGAGATAAACACCAATATTAAACCCGTTTCTCCCCCTTACCTCGAATCCTTGCTTAATTCCTGCGAGAATTGGTGAAGATTCTTGCCCTAGTGCTCCCTTGTTCTTCCTCTCCTTAGCCTTTTCTCTTTCTATCTCTAAAATTCTGATTATTCTAACTTTTACCAATTTCCACTAATTAAGCTCTAATTACCAAACTACCCTCACTAATCTCATTAACCCAATATTCACTTAATTATATTAGGTCCTATTTTACTAAATAATCTTAATAATAATAATAATAACCAAAACCATAATAATACTAATAGTAATAATAATAATATGAAATATACTATAATAATAATAATAATAATAATAATAATAATAATAATATTTCCATATCACTAATATCACCTCCTACGCCCTCAAACACGCACCCAACCACAACCAACAATTAAAATAATACAAGACATCTAAATAATTAAAATGGGGTGTTACAACTCTCCCCCACTTAAATTATTTTCATCCTCGAAAATTACCTGATGGAAACAATTATGGATACGACTTTCGCATCCTGCTTTCCAATTCCCAGGTCACACTGCCTCCTGCAGCACCTCCCCAAGCCACTCTCACCAGAGGTATCTCCTTTCCTCTGAGTTGTTTCATCTTACGATCCTCGATCCTCAACGGCATCGTCTCTACGGTAAGATTCTCCCTGATCTTAACTTCGTCCCTCTGAATCACATGAGACGGATCTGAAACATACTTTCGAAGCTGCGACACATGAAACACATCATGCAAGTTCGAAAGTTCCGGTGGCAACGCCACTCTATAAGAAACTGCACCAACTCTCTGCAAGATTTGATACGGTCCAATAAACTTAGGATCCAACTTCTTGGATTTCAAAGCACGACCCACACCGGTCACTGGGTTAACTCTTAGGAATACATGATCACCTTCACTGAATTCCAATTCCTTCCTCCGATTATCATGGTAACTTTTCTGTCTACTCTGAGACGCTTTCATCTTTTCACGGATCATCTGAATTGTCTTAGTAGTCTGTTGCACAATTTCTGGTCCAAGCACCACATTTTCACCTGTTTCGTACCAACACAGAGGCGTTCTACACCTCCTACCATACAAAGCTTCAAAAGGCGCCATTCTGATGCTAGAATGGTGACTGTTATTATACGTGAACTCAATCAATGGCAAATGAGTATCCCACGCACCACCTTTCTCCAATACACAGGCTCTCAGCAAATCCTCCAACGACTGAATAGTCCTTTCTGACTGACCATCGATCTGAGGATGATAAGCTGAACTCAACTTCAACTTAGAACCCAAGGCTTCCTGCAGACTCCTCCAAAATTCCGAAGTAAACCTCGGATCTCTATCCGACACTATGCTTGACGGAACACCATGCAACTTCACAATTATTCTGACATAAATTTCCGCTAGCTTCGACAACGGGAAGCTGATGTTAATTGGTATAAAATGTGCGGATTTCGTAAGTCGATCCACCACTACCCAAATAGCATCAAAGCCTCTCGCCGTATTTGGCAAACCAGTCACAAAATCCATCGCAATACTGTTCCACTTCCACTCAGGAATTTCCAACGGTTGCATCAGTCCAGAAGGTTTCTGATGCTCCACTTTTGACTTCTGACATGTCAAACAAGCATAGACAAACTGAGCTATGTCCCTCTTTATACCGGACCACCAAAACAACTTCTTCAAATCATGATACATCTTTGTAGCTCCCGGATGAATACTCAAGCTACTCCGATGACTTTCCTCTAATATTGCCTTTTTCAATTCCTCATTATCCGGCACACAAATTCTGCCCCGAAATCTCAGCACACCAACATTATCCACTTTAAAGTCACTATCAGGATCATCTCCTCCTGTAGGCATCAAGTCTACCAATTTCACATCCAGTTTCTGATTTTCCTTAATCGTGTCCAAAAAGTCATTATTCACTTTCAGCATACCCAATCTGATACTTCCTGATGTAGTTTCACAAACCATGCTCAAATCTATGAACTGTTCAATCAATTCCATTTCCTTCACCATTAACGCAGACATATGGATTGTCTTTCGACTCAGAGCATCTGCCACAACATTAGCTTTACCCGGATGGTAACTCAAATTAAAGTCATAGTCTTTCAAGAATTTTAACCATCTTCTCTGCCTCATATTTAATTCCTTCTGATCAAACAAATATTTCAAACTCTTGTGATCACTAAACACTTCAAATCTCGACCCATACAAATAATGCCTCCAGATTTTTAACACGAACACCACTGCAGCTAATTCAAGATCATGAGTAGGATAGTTCCTTTCATGCACCCTTAATTGTCTTGAAGCATAAGTTACTACCTTACCCTCTTGCATCAACACACCGCCTAATCCCATCTTAGACGCGTCACAATACACTACGAAAGAATCATTTGGACTTGGCAAAATCAACACTGGTGCCGTAGTCAATCTCTTATTCAGTTCCTCAAAACTCTCCTCACAAGCAGCATCCCAGACAAAAGCTTGATTCTTCCTGGTCAGCTGAGTCAACGGCAACGCCAATTTAGAAAACCCTTCAATGAACCTTCTATAGTAGCCTGCTAAACCCAAAAAGCTTCTAATCTCCGTTGCGGTCTTCGGAGTTTCCCACTGAAGTACTGCACTTACTTTAGAGGGATCCACTGCTATACCATCACCAGAAATCACATGGCCCAAGAAACTGACGGTCTTCAACCAAAATTCACACTTCGAGAACTTTGCAAACAGTTTATTATCCTTCAACACCTACAATGCAATTCTCAAGTGACCTGCATGCTCTTCGTCAGATTTAGAATAAATCAGTATATCATCAATAAATACCACAATAAACTGATCCAGATACGAATGGAAAATATGATTCATATATTCCATAAATACACCCGGCGCGTTAGACACTCCGAAAGGCATCACTGCATATTCGTAATGCCCATAGCGGGTTCTGAAAGCAGTCTTCTGAATATCACCTTCCTTTACTCTAATCTGATGGTAACCCGACCTCAGATCAATTTTGCTGAAAACATGAGCTCCTACCAGCTGATCCATTAAGTCATCAATCCTAGGAAGTGGATACTTATTCTTAATGGTCACTTTATTCAACTGACGATAGTCAATGCACAGGCACATACTACCATCCTTCTTCTTCACCAACAACACTGGAGCTCCCCACGGCGACACACTTGGTCTGATAAACTTCTTATCGAGTAATTCCCTGACCTGAGATTTCAACTCTGCCAACTCTGATGCAGACATCCTGTACGGTGCCATAGAGATAGGTCTGGTACCCGGTACAAGATCAATAGCGAATTCAACTTCTCTTGTCGGAGGCAATTCTGTAATGTCATCTGGAAACACTTCAGGAAATTCATTAACTACAGGCAATTCATTAACTGAAGTCTTGCTTTCAACAGACAACGAGGCAAACACTGCAAACAACTTTGCTTCATCTTCCAACAACGCCCTCAACTCCTTGCTAGATAGTGAATCTGCTAATGCTTCCTCTTCAGGAGTAAGAAACAGTAACGTCTTCCTGAAGCAATCAATATAAACCCGGTTGAACTCCACCAGTTCATCCCCAAAATAACATCAAGATTACCGAGTGGCAAACAAATCAAGTCCACTCTAAAATCTCTACCAAACACGGTCAGCGGACACTTCAAACGCACCAAAGAAGTAACCACGGAACCAATAGATGGAGTTTCAATCGCCATTCTCTGCTCTAGAGTAGACGGCACAATCCCTAATCTCTTCACACAGTCAACAGAAATAAACGAGTGCGTTGCACTCGTGTCAATAATAGCAATCAAAGGAACATCATTAATAAAGCAAGTACCTTTGACGGAACGCTCCTCCTCAGTGGATTGGGCTCCCACTAAGGCAAACACCTTCCCACTAGTCTGAGACGCCTGAGACTTTTTCGACTTCTCACAGTGAGTGCTGATGTGACCCTTCTCACCACAATTATAACAAGTAGGCATAGTGGCTCTGCAATCAGCTATAACATGACATGCTTTGCCACACTTGAAACACTTCTTCACCTCAGTCTGACAGTTGTTAGCACGGTGACCCGCGCCACCGCATTTGAAGCACTTGAGAGTATCAGTACCTGCTCCCTTCTCCTTTGGCTTCTTCCCCACATCAGTTTTCTGTTTCCCCTTATCAGCTGGAGCACTGTAAGGAGTTCCTCCAAATCTCTGCTTATTTTTCTTCTCATTCACAGCTTTGTAATGAGCAATTCTGGCCATGTTGTCATTATCATAAATTCTGCTTCTGCTTACCAGCTCTGGATAGTTTCTTATCTTCTAACAAGCAAACCCCAATTTGATCTCGGGACGCAGCCCGTTCTCAAACTTCAAACACTTCGAAGTCATAGCTTCTTCAGTATTGTAATGAGCACAATACTGAACTAGCTCCTCAAACTTAGCAGCATACTCAGCAACTGTCTTGTCACCCTGCTTCAGCTCCAAAAATTCCACCTCTTTAGCACTACGGATGTCTTCCGGAAAATACTTTTCCAGAAACTCAGCTTGAAACACAGCCCAAGTAATCTCAGTACCTGCAGCTTCCAATCTCTGACGACTGTTGTCCCACCAAGCCTCGGCCTCTCCTTCCAGCATATGAGTACCAAACCGTACCTTCTGAGCATCACTGCATCCCATGGTCCTGAAGATCTTCTCCACAGCCTTCAGCCATTTCTGTGCATCCTCTGGATCCAAGATACCTCCCTCATATGTAGGCGGCTTATTGCTCTGAAACTGCGCTAAGTCACGAAACTGAGCACCTCCACCCTGGTTGGCATTCTCCACAGCTTGTGCCATGGCTTGCATAGCAGCAGCAAAAGCAGCATCATTCCTTCATGCCATACTGGACAACAATCATCACAAGGTTAGAACACACAAACAACTTCTATCTTAAGGACAGACTCAACTATAACACCTGGCCGGACGGACCGACCTGCTCTGATACCAATTGTACCACCCCACTTTCCCATTTTAAAAATAATCAAAATATTCAATGAAATAATCAGAGTTTTTACACCAAAATAAAGTAGGATGCCACATTTGCAAAAATCATGTCAAAACTCCTTTATTAAATGAAATAAACAGCGGAAAAATTATTCATTTATTCAATTTACGGCCATCTGCCAATAACACCAAAATCCCACATAAAATCGTGGTCCACCAAAGTATTCATCCAAAACTAAAGATACGTAACAAAAAGAATAACAAATAACAAAATGAATGAAATCCCCAAAATCCCGTGTTACGTATCAGAGCACTCCTATAGACTCGATCAGCAACACCAATTATCCAAGTTAGCTAAGTACCTGGATTATCTGTACTTCTGAAGAAGCACAGACACAACAACAACAACAACAAAGGGGTGAGAAATCACGTTCAAATATTATAGGTGAATAAATACATGATAAACAGGTAGTCATCACACACAAGCATTCATCAATCATCAAACACGGCCTACTGCCCAATATCATCATCAACATCAAATAATAATGTAATGCGACACAACACCATGCATGCGGTACCGACTCATTGGTTCATTCAATCGAACCCCGGATAGATCACATACACCTCTACTTGGCAATGATCTATCCCCACCATTCTCCACATAGGAGTACGGATGAATCGCATACACCCCTCCTGGGCAACGATCCATCCCACCAATCAGCATGAACATGCAAGACTCAAAATGCACAACAAAACATGTGTACAACATAAATACATGCACACGATCCTCCTGATCACACCATACATATCAACAACACCAACGTTACACAATTTGCTTCAAATACACCAAATACTAAATTAAATAATTAATTAATTAAAAATTATTAAAATTACTATTTCCATCACCAATATCTTATTCCCCAACTCCTGGCACCTATTCCCAACTCTCAAACCGAAGGAAACCGAATCGGACGCGAAAACGGGAAAGAATTCGCGAAACGGTAAAATTCAACAACTCTTCAGGCCATACGCGTATTGCCCCATGCCATACGCGTATGCCAGCTCGCTCGCCTAACTCGTACGCGTATTGCCTCACAATGCCCAAGTCCTTACGCGTACGCCTTGTGTCGTACGCGTACGGACAGAGACGTTTTCCTACTGAATTTCCCAAATTCCAATACCATACGCGTATTACCCTCTATTACGCGTACTGCCTAGCTCCCTTACGCGTATGGCTCCCTTTCCTTCACTCCCATACGCGTATGGCCTAGCCCCATACGCGTATGGCCAGATCTATTGCGCATTTCACCAGAGACCTCCCTATTCTGCATTCTGCTACGATTTTCACATTTTTCCACTTCTAATCAGTCCTATAATAGTTTCTACATTGATTTTAGGTCCAATTTTAATCTTCACACTTGCATCTAGAATTACTACAGATATTACAAGCCTAAAACCTCAATTCGTTTCCCCCAAATCGAATTCAAAAACGACAGGTCTGCAACAATTATTCATGCAACAGCAACAACAACCAGAATTCATAAAAATATACATAAATTCATGTACGATTCTCAGAATCACAACCAGCATATTCAACAATAATCAATTCAACAGTTTGCACATCAATTTCCTACGGGGTTAAGGACTCCCCACTACTCGATCATGAGATAAACACCAATATTAAACCCGTTTCTCCCCCTTACCTCGAATCCTTGCTTAATTCCTGCGAGAATTGGTGAAGATTCTTGCCCTAGTGCTCCCTTGTTCTTCCTCTCCTTAACCTTTTCTCTTTCTATCTCTAAAATTCTGATTATTCTAACTTTTACCAATTTCCACTAATTAAGCTCTAATTACCAAACTACCCTCACTAAACTCATTAACCCAATATTCACTTAATTATATTAGGTCCTATTTTACTAAATAATCTTAATAATAATAATAATAACCAAAACCATAATAATACTAATAGTAATAATAATAATATGAAATATACTATAATAATAATAATAATATTTCCATATCACTAATATCACCTCCTACGCCCTCAAACACGCACCCAACCACAGCCAACCACAGCCAACAATTAAAATAATACAAGACATCTAAATAATTAAAATGGGGTGTTACAGCGCCACTGATCGGGAAGGCTGGATCAGATCCTGTTGAAGAAGGCCATCAAGAACGTCTGAGATGCTGGGCGAATGGAGAGGAGGAGGGGGTGTACCTACAAGGCACTCCGACGCTCAAGTGAGAAAGGGTCAGAGAAAAGGGGCAAGTACAAAGTATTAGTTTGTAGGGTGAATATTGGATACCTGACCCTCTCAAGCGAGAGGGTTTATATAGAGCCCCCAGCGCGTGGCCAACGGTCCTATTTTCGGGGCGAAATAACTGTTTTCCCTAAAAATAGGTAACTGCCCAAACTAACCGTTATGTCTGGCATAAACGTAGTTTCGGGCACATGCCCTCATCTGTTCGGGGAGTGGAGAAGACGTGCGTAATGGGCAGCTTTTCCGGGGAGGAGCGATGCAGTCCTTGCCCGGCTGGAGAGGCAGAAAGGTAATTTTTGCCCGTTAGTGGATTGGATTTAGACAATTTGGCTGTTCTGAAGCATAAGTGGATTGAGACATACCTGACCATTGATCCACTCCAGAACAAAATCTAATGAAAAACTTTTTAGTAGA
This sequence comes from Lathyrus tuberosus, assembly GCA_022829125.1. NCBI lineage: Eukaryota > Viridiplantae > Streptophyta > Magnoliopsida > Fabales > Fabaceae > Lathyrus > Lathyrus tuberosus. Next base: position 9,047,917 of record JALAZF010000061.1, read on the forward strand.
GAGATGAAATATCAATTATCCATTGTTTTTTTTATATCAACTTCAAATTTTGTGTAGCATATGTGAAAATACACTTATATTTCATGCTCTAATGATAATATCCTTTTCAACCTGATCATTTGATAAAATTAGTCAAATTATTAGTAAGAATTAGGTCACCAATATTAATTATAATACAAAATTAGTCAAAAACAATCAACACGCATGAGTTTATTTCCCACTTTGATTATAAAAGAAAAAGCTAGTAATTATTTTCCACCAACAAAAACTTGATGGACCCCACTATCCATCTACATAATCTCCAACTGAGATAACATCTCATGCATTAACTTTCTCACGAATATCCAACTTCCTTAATTACTTCTACGGCACAAAAATTTCAAAAAGTAACCAAATACTAAACGACATAAAAAAAAGTTTCCATAATTTCTACTATGATTGATTATTTATTCCTCCCAATTACATCTATGATTGATTATTTATTACTTCTACGGTAACGGTAAACTGTGAATTATCAAACTTAATTATTACAATGATAAGGATTCTTCTTTATTTATAAATTTAAGTTAATTTGCATCTAAAATTAAAATCCAAACTATAAAAGCCCGAAAATATTTAATCTAATTTTTCTAAATTAAATCTAATTTTTCTAAAATAATAAATTAGATATTTAACACACCACCTAATGGATCAGTTTTGAGTTTAAATTTATTTTCGAGAATTTTGATGTTAGATGATTGAATAAAAAAAATCAAATACAATTCAATCCCATTTTATGTAGTTAATTTAGATTTTTTTGGATATTCAAATTATAAATTATATTTTAATTTATAAAAATACGAATAAATAATATATTTGATTGTGTATTAAAAATTAAGATTGCAAAGTGAGAATGATTAACTATTGTTGAATAAAATAAATAATATAAATAAATAAATAAAATTAAACTAATAAATAGTATTAAAAAATAAATATCATCAAATAATAAATATCGATTTGGAAAAATCAATCCCAAATTTCATCTTAATCGAACGTTACTACACAACAATATCCAAACACATTTAATAATAGTTGATTTTATACAATTTTCAATTTTTAAAATCCACTTACAATTTTTATTTAGATCAATTAGCATTTGAACATCTTTAATTCCTTTCAACTAATATTTATTGTGTAATGCATCAATGAGTCATTTCTAATTTGATTATAAAAGAAAAAACTACCAGTAATTAATAGTACTAGTATTATAATTTTCCCCAAATAAAAATTTGATGGACCCAACTATCTGTATACATAGAAATTCCATTTATATTATCTCATTTGCAAAGCTCTTTCTCAAATCAAAATTCATATAATCGTGAAGTGTATTTTATGTCCACCTCACATTTCAGATACAAACCAACTATTTTATCTTGTATTATCTTATTTATTGATTTGAACATTAAAGGCCACATATTAGAATTTTAGACCACTATGTTAGCACATTAGTTCTACTTCTCTAATATTTTTCCAAAGTATCAGAATTGGACCACCGCAGTATCGCATTAATTCAACTTTTTTAATCAGAACATTTATTAGTGTAGCTTCTTTGATTAAATTTAAATATTTTAAATTACTTAATAATAATAGTAATAATATTATTAATAGATATACTTTTTACGTATTAAATAATAAATGTAGAAGTTTCTCAATTATTTAGTCAATGATTCTATAATACCTCATAGTTTTGTGAACGTTTTGGATAATATTATTATGATCAACTGGATTCCGGTGTATTCTAAGCAATTAATAGTACTAGTATTATAATTTTCCCCAAATAAAAATTTGATGGATCCAACTATCTGTATACATAGAAATTCCATTTATATTATCTCATTTGCAAAACTCTTTCTCAAATCAAAATTCATATAATGGTGAAGTGTATTTTATGTCCACCTCACATTTCAGATACAAACCAACTATTTTATCTTGTATTATCTTATTTATTGATTTGAACATTAAAGACCACATATTAGAATTTTAGACCACTATGTTAGCACATTAGTTCTACTTCTCTAATATTTTTCCAAAGTATCAGAATTGGACCACCGCAGTATCGCATTAATTCAACTTTTTTAATCAGAACATTTATTAGTGTAGCTTCTTTAATTAAATTTAAATATTTTAAATTACTTAATAATAATAGTAATAATATTATTAATAGACATACTTTTTACGTAATAAATAATAAATGTAGAAGTTTCTCAATTATTTAGTCAATGATTTTATAATACCTTATAGTTTTGTGAACGTTTTGGATAATATTATTATGATCAACTGGGTTCTGGTGTACTCTGAGCAATTATTGGATAAAATAATTGGAGTAAACTGACGAACTCGGAACTGATTAGATTAATATTATTTAACTTGAAATTTTATTAATTGGTGCAGTTGAGATAATTTGGACAATTAGTAGTATTACTAAATTAATGTTTTTCTTTATCTTTTCTTTTTCCCTCATTTGGAAAGAAATTAGTAACATTGGAGAAAGAAAGGAAAAAGAAGGAAAAAGGAAGGAAAAGAAGAGAAATTTCCCAAGAGCTCAAGAGCTTGAATCATCAACCCATCCCCATCCTTTTCATCTCAGCTTCATCATCCTCATCTCGTAATCCAGGTGGGTTCTAGATAGACACTTTAGTGTAGAGTTTTATGAGTTTTAGAGTTAGTTGTATATCGTGAGAAATGAGAAATTTTGAAATAAAATCATGAACATAACTACTGAAATTCGATAATAACTGTGTAGTATACTTGTTGTTGAATTTATAACATGTTTTGGTTGAGATTGAATTGAAAATTTGAATATAGAGTAAAAACCATAGTGTGTAAAAATGATGGAATTTGATCCAATTTGTGTCTGAGATTATGTTTTAGTGTTCCTTATTGTTGGTACATGTTAGATATGTGTTATTGGGTGTCCAATTGGTATTTTCTGGTGATTAGAAGAGATTTGGAGGGGAAAATGGAACAATTTCGCAGAAAATTATGCAGGAAAAGAATTCTGGTTTCCCACTGCCCATACGCGTATCACTCAAGGCAATACGCGTATTGGTTAAGGCAATACGCGTATGGAAATGAAGAAATGTGGGCAATACGCGTATGGAGTTCCATTTTCTCGACCATCTACTCATTTGCGTAAGGGTACATGTAAGGTTTTGGGCAATACGCGTATGAGGTAAGGCAATACGTGTATTGGAGTTTTAGTGAAGTTTTTGAAGGGAAATTGGTCTCTGCCCATACGCGTATCGCTTTGGGCAATACGCGTATGGATGGGCGAGTGAGCAAGGCAATACGCGTATGGCTTAGGGCAATACGCGTATGGCCAGTGAGAGTGCAGAATTGTGTTTTTCGCGATGCCTTTTCTTTCTAAATCCATAACTTGTGTTCTGTTTATCCGTTTTGAACATTCTTGGTATCGTTGGGAAGCTATTTAAATGCTCTTTTTGATAGTCACGAAAAATATATGTTTATGCGGTGAAATGTTAAGACAAGAGAGGTCTTAAGGCTAATATGGCCGGTTGATTGTCGAATACAATCACATTTGTGTTTATGATCACGTAATCGTAACCATAGCCCTTGAGAGTCATTTATGAGTCTCGAGCTCCTCTGAATGCAGGCATTACTACTTGGCATGTTTGATTCCCAATGTTATAGTACGATGGAACCTACGGGTAGAGACTTGTGATGGCATCAGAGGCCATGTGAAGTGACGAATTGAGGTGATAATGCGTCCCTTAATTCCGAATCCATTCGTATGCCAAGAAATTACAAGGATCCATGACTCAGGTCGTCTTCTAGACGTAGAAGCGGACAGGAAAAGGGGATGCCTTGGTAAGGTTATCGATTAGTGATATTGTGAGTTAACGAGACTCACGAACTTGGACCCATATAGTGTGTGTGAGTACTCAAAGTCACTTCCCTTCCCTTTGACTTGAGTTAGGATTATTAGAACCTTGTAAAGCCGAGAGGACTTCAAGATAGGGAACTCACTGAGATTTGATGTATCTCACCCCACTGTTGTTGTTTACATCACAGGTACTGCAGATTCCGCGAAGGGTAAGGATAAGGCCGTGTGATTTTCCTTACTTATCTGATGGCTTTGCTTCCGTTGTGGAGTTTTTGAGATCATTGCTTGATCTAGTTCTTAGTGTTGGAACATCTTATATATATAATGCCATAGTTTTTTTGTATTAAGTATTTTGGGCATCTATATGTATAATGTGTAAACTAGGGACTCATGATATTTCAGTACCAAAAGTATATTCATGTATGATATTAATGCTTTGGTGTATTATATTATATATGGGCTTTACAATTGGTATCAGAGCAGGTCGTATCCTCGACCTAGCCATGAAATAGAATAAGTATTTTTCCTTCTGTTTCATATGCGGCGTGTCGCCTTTGGTCTTGTGTGTTATATTTATGGTATTGAGTCTGATCAACTTAATCCTATCTGTATGAAATTCAGGAACATGGCTGACAGGTGCAGAAACAACCGTGGTAGACCGAGAACCACCCCAGCAGGGACTAATCCGCCAGGTGACGAGGGGAATGCCCCTTTATACCAATTTATGCAACAGATGCAGCAGCAACAGAATCAGTTTGTGCAACAAATGGTTCAGCAGATGGCAGGTGGTCTACATTCTCCAGTGGTTGTTCCTGAAGTTGCAGGGGGAAACTTTAGGGATTTCATTCGTATGAATCCTCTGGAGTTTCAGGGAGGGTTAGACCCAGTAAAGGCTCATGAGTGGATATCCGGTATGGAACGAATTTTCTTAATAGTTCAGTGCAGTGATGAAAATAAGGTGGTATTCGCTTCTCACTTGTTAAAGGGTCCTGCTATGAGGTGGTGGGAGAGTGCTTCGGCCTTAATGATAATTCAGGAGGTACCGAAGGTATGGGAGCAGTTTAAGATAATTTTTATGGAGAAGTATTTTCCAAGTTCCTTAAGGTCTCAGAAGGAATTCGAGTTTCAACAGTTGAGACAAGGTAACTTGACAGTGGCTTCTTATGCAGAAAAGTTCGAAATTCTGGCGGCTTACTCTAGACAAGTCGTGTATGCTCCTGACGAGAGATGGAAGATAGATCAATTTCTGTTTGGTTTGAGGGCTGAAATTTCACATAGCGTGTCTTAGAGGGAATTCACTAGCTATGTTGAATTGTTACGACAATGTTATGTGGCGGAGCATAGCTTAAGGAAGGTGCAATCCGAAGGAGAGTTGAGTAGGGTGAATCAAAGTGACCGTGGAAGATCGAATCAATAATTTAGGCAAAGGCAACAAACTTTTAAAGGAAAGCAGGTTCAGAATTCCAGGACTAGTGCACCTCCGGTGTGCCATGTTTGTGGAAAGAGGCATGGTGGTAGATGTCATTTCGAAGGAGTGGAGTGTCATCGGTGTCATAGAAGGGGTCATGTAGAGAGGGATTGTCCACAAAGTAGAAACCAAATGCAAGAGAAGAATACAAGGCGAGTGTATACCTTGGATGCAAGGAAGACAAAGGGTGACAATTCCTTGATTGCTGGGATGTGTTTTGTGAATGGAAATCCTTGTTTTGTTTTATTTGATTGTGGTGCAACGCATTCTTTTGTGTCGACGAGATGTGTGAAGCGACTTGGGTTATAATCTGTTCCTTTGTCTCCTCCTATGGTGGTTACTACCGCTATGGATGAACTGGTTGAGACACCGTTGATGTGTGAAAATTATGTTTAGTCTGTGAATGATAGAGTTTTCCAGATTGACCTTATTTGCTTACCGCTTAAGAAAGTTGATGTCGTTTTGGGAATGGATTGGCTTTCTGCTAATTCGGTGTTTATTGGGTGTGAGGAAAAGTTAATCATTATTCCATCCGATGAGGCTACTCCACGGGATGTGTTAACTACTAGTTTGGAAGGTACGGTTGGAATGATTAATTTCTTGTTTGAAAAGGAGAAGTCTATTATGTTGGTTCTTACTAAGGAGGAGAGTAGCAACCTTCAAGTTTTGAGTATTCCGATAGTTTATGAGTTTCCGGAAGTTTTTCCCGAGGATGTCACTTCTCTTCCTCCGGAGAGGGAAGTGGAATTCTCTATTGACCTGATACCGGGAACGACTCCTATATCCGTTTCTCCTTATCGGATGGCACCGCTCGAATTAAGAGAATTAAAGGACCAATTGGAGGACTTGATGGCTAAGCATTTTGTTAGACCTAGCGTTTCACCACGGGGAGCTCCAGTGTTATTGGTAAAGAAGAAAGATGGTGGAATGCGTCTGTGCATTGATTACCGTAAGTTAAATAAAGTTACCATTAAGAACAAGTACCCATTACCAAGGATAGACGATCTGTTAGATCAATTGAAAGGAGCTTGTGTGTTCTCGAAGATTGATTTACGGCCGGGTTATCATCATATTCGTGTGAAGAGTTCAGATGTACCAAAGACTGCGTTTAGAACCCGTTACGGTCATTATGAATTCTTAGTGATTCCTTTCGGTGTGACAAATGCTCCAGCAGTTTTCATGGATTATATGAATAGGATATTTCAACCTTATCTGGACCAATTTGTGGTGATTTTCATTGATGACATTCTTATCTATTCTCGTGATCCTCAAGAGCACAGAGAACGCCTAAGAATCATTTTATCTATCTTACAAGAGAGACAACTTTTTGCCAAGCTAAGTAAGTGTGAGTTTTGGATGTCGGAGGTTAATTTTCTTGGACATGTCATATCCCAGGGAGGTGTAGCGGTTGATCCATCAAAAGTTGAAGCAGTGATTAATTGGGAGAGACCGAAGAATATGTCTGAAGTTAGAAGCTTCTTGGGGTTAGCAGGTTATTATAGAAGGTTTATTAAAGGCTTTTCCCAACTGGCTTTACCGATGACGAGACTTACTCGGAAGGATTATTCGTATGAATGAGATTCGTCTTGTGAGCAAAGTTTTATGAACTTGAAGGAGGGATTAACGACCGCCCCTGTTTTGGTTATTCCTGATCCTAGCAAGCCGTATGAGGTATATTGTGATGCATCGAAGATGGGATTAGGAGGTGTGTTAATGCAAAACGGACATGTAGTGGCTTATGCGTCTCGACAGTTGAAAGTCCATGAAGAAAATTATCCAACGCATGATTTAGAATTGGCAGCAGTTGTATTTAATTTGAAGGTGTGGCATCACTATTTGTATGGTGTACGTTTTGAGATGTTTAGCGAGCACAAGAGCTTAAAGTACCTCTTTGATCAGAAAGAGTTGAACATGCGTCAAAGGAGGTGGATGGAATATTTGAAGGATTATGATTTGGAGTTAAAATACCATCCAGGTAAAGCAAATAAAGTGGCGGATGCATTGAGTAGGAAGGTGTTGCATAATTCCGAGTTGATGATGCTAGAGTACACTTTATTGGAAAAATTTCGAGATCTAAATCTTCATTTTGTTTGGACTCCTAATGGTGTGATTATGGGGAATTTGAATATCAATTCTACTCTTAGGGAAGAAATCCAACAAGAGCAAGGGTTAGATGAGCAATTACAAGAGGTATTAGTACAACCGGGTTTTGTGCGAGCTACCGACGAAATTATTTTGTTTAACCAAAGGATTTGTGTTCCGGATAACACAGAGTTTAAAAGGAGGATTTTGGAAGAAGCGCATAAGGGTGCTTTTACTATACATCCTGGTGTTTCAAAGATGTATCAAGATTTAAAGAGGGACTATTGGTGGTCCGGGATGAAAAAGGATATTGCGGTATATGTGTCGGAATGTGCGGTGTGCCAACAAGTAAAGATTGAACACCAAAGACCGGGTGACTTGTTGCAACCTTTAGAAATTCCGGTATGGAAATGGAATAGTATTTCTATGGACTTCGCCGTTGGACTACCCCGTACTCAGGGTGGTTATGATTCGATTTGGGTAATTGTGGATCGGTTAACGAAATCCGCGCATTTCTTAGCTGTGAAGACTACCTACAAGGCGAGTCATCTCGCGAGGTTGTTCATTTCAGAGATAGTGAGATTGCATGGTATTCCCACTAGTATCGTTTCGGATAGAGATCTAAAGTTTACTTCGAGATTTTGGAGAGCTTTTCAACAAGCTATGGGAACGAAGTTATGTTTGAGTACGTCTAATCATCCCCAAACGGATGGTCAGACGGAACGGACAATACAAACGATGGAGGATATGTTGAGAGCTTGTGTACTTGAAAGTAGAGGAAATTGGATAGAACTTTTGCCGTTGATTGAGTTCTCTTATAATAACAGTTATCATGCAAGTATTGGTATGGCACCTTATGAGGCATTATATGGAAGGAAGTGTCGGACACCGTTGTGTTGGGCAGAAGTTGGTGAAGATAGGATGTTGGGACCCGAGATTATTCACGAAACTACTGAGAAGATTAGGATGATCCGTGATAAGGTCAAACAAGCACAAGATCGTCAGAAGAGTTATGCGGATAACCGTTGAAGACCTTTAGAATTTGAAGAAGACGATCACGTGTTTTTGAAAGTTACTCCGAGATTGCGGTTGAAAGGACCGTTTCGGTCGTGGAAGTTAAGTTCGAGATACGTGGGACCGTATCAGATTTTGGAAAGAATTGGTGAAGTAGCTTATAGATTAGCCTTACTGCCTTCCTTGTCGGAGATGCACGACGTTTTCCATGTATCTCAGCTTCGGAAGTTTATTCCTGATCCCCTTCAGCCAATTCTACCCGATGCTATCGAAATAGAAGCAGATTTAACATTTGAGCCTCAACCGAGTCGTATCACAGGATGAGAAACTAAGGTGTTAAGGAATAGAGAGATTCCTCTTGTTAAGGTCCAGTGGGATGAGACGCATCCGGGCGATGCAACTTGGGAATTGGAATCGGAGATGCTGGAGGTCTATCCTCATCTGTTCAGGTAATCTTTTTAATTCGAGGGCGAATTTCTATGTAAGGGGGGGAGGATGTAATACCCCATAATTTTGTGAACGCTTTGGATAATATTATTATGATCAACTGGGTTCTGGTGTACTCTGAGCAATTATTGGATAAAATAATTGGAGTAAACTGACGAACTCGGAACTGATTAGATTAATATTATTTAACTTGGAATTTTATTAATTGGTGCAGTTGAGATAATTTGGATAATTAGTAGTATTACTAAATTAATGTTTTTCTTTATCTTTTCCTTTTCCCTCATTTGGAAAGAAATTAGTAACATTGGAGAAAGAAAGGAAAGAGAAGGAAAAAGGAAGGAAAAAAAGAGAAATTTCCCAAGAGCTCAAGAGCTTGAATCATCAACCCATCTCCATCCTTTTCATCTCAGCTTCATCATCCTCATCTCGTAATCTAGGTGGGTTCTAGATAGACACTTTAGTGTAGAGTTTTATGAGTTTTAGAGTTAGTTGTATATCGTGAGAAATGAGAAATTTTGAAATAAAATCATGAACATAACTACTGAAATTCGATAATAACTGTGTAGTATACTTGTTGTTGAATTTATAACATGTTTTGGTTGAGATTGAACTGAAAATTTGAATATAGAGTAAAAACCGTAGTGTGTAAAAATGATGGAATTTGATCCAATTTGTGTTTGAGATTATGTTTTAGTGTTCCTTATTGTTGGTACATGTTAGATATGTGTTATTGGGTGTCCAATTGGTATTTTCTGGTGATTAGAAGAGATTTGGAGGGGAAAATGGAACAATTTCGCAGAAAATTATGCAGGAAAAGAATTCTGGTTTCCCACTGCCCATACGCGTATCACTCAAGGCAATACGCGTATTGGTTAAGGCAATACGCGTATGGAAATGAAGAAATGTGGGCAATACGCGTATGGAGTTCCATTTTCTCGGCCATCTGCTCATTTGCGTAAGGGTACGCGTAAGGTTTTGGGCAATACGCGTATGAGGTAAGGCAATACGCGTATTGGAGTTTTAGTGAAGTTTTTGAAGGGAAATTGGTCTCTGCCCATACGCGTATCGCTTTGGGCAATACGCGTATGGATGGGCGAGTGAGCAAGGCAATACGCGTATGGCTCAGGGCAATACGCGTATGGCCAGTGAGAGTGCAGAATTGTGTTTTTCGCGATGCCTTTTCTTTCTAAATCCATAACTTGTGTTCTGTTTATCCGTTTTGAACATTCTTGGTATCGTTAGGAAGCTATTTAAATGCTCTTTTTGATAGTAAAGAAAAATATATGTTTATGCCGTGAAATGTTAAGACAAGAGAGGTCTTAAGGCTAATATGGCCGGTTGATTGTCGAATACAATCACATTTGTGTTTATGATCACGTAATCGTAACCATAGCCCTTGAGAGGCATTTATGAGTCTCGAGCTCCTCTGAATGCAGGCATTACTACTTGGCAGGTTTGATTCCCAATGTTATAGTACGATGGAACCTACGGGTAGAGACTTGTGATGGCATCAGAGGCCATGTGAAGTGACGAATTGAGGTGATAATGCGTCCCTTAATTCCGAATTCATTCGTATGCCAAGTAATTACAAGGATCCATGACTCGAGTCGTCTTCTAGACGTAGAAGCAGACGGGAAAAGGGGATGCCTTGGTAAGGTTATCGATTAGTGATATTGTGAGTTAACGAGACTCACGAACTTGGACCCATATAGTGTGTGTGAGTACTCAAAGTCACTTCCCTTCCCTTTGACTTGAGTTAGGATTATTAGAACCTTGTAAAGCCGAGAGGACTTTAAGATAGGGAACTCACTGAGATTTGATGTATCTCACCCCACTGTTGTTGTTTACATCACAAGTACTGCAGATTCCGCGAAGGGTAAGGATAAGGCCGTGTGATTTTCCTTACTTATCTGATGGCTTTGCTTCCGCTGTGGAGTTTTTGAGATCATTGCTTGATCTAGTTCTTAGTGTTGGAACATCTTATATATATAATGCCATAGTTTTTTTGTATTAAGTATTTTGGGCATCTATATGTATAATGTGTAAACTAGGGACTCATGATATTTCAGTATCAAAAGTATATTCATGTATGATATTAATGCTTTGATGTATTATATTATATATGGGCTTTACAGATTCACTCTTATTGATATTTATTGAAAAATATTTAATTAGATTAATAATTTAATCAAAAAGTAATTTTAAATAAATTTTTATTAATTTAGTGAAAAATGAAATCTCACCTAATTTTTTAGGTGATAAAAACACACATTTTTGTAATAAATTTTGAATTTTTTATAGAATTTAAATAACTATTCACAATAATTAAATGAAAAATAAAATTAAAAATAGTATCTTTTGATATTTACAATACAATATATTTTGTCAATGTGATGAAGATATTTATGTAAGAATAATATTATTATTTTTATTTATATATTTGTAAGTTTCTCGATCTAATCAATTTTATATGTTTTTTATTTAAAACCGGTTAGCATGATCCTATTTACCATACATTTTATTCACTCAAATGTTGAGGATGTTTTAATAAAAATAATATTTTTTTTTTATTAGTATACTTTTTAGGCCTAATCATTAGTACGTACATTTTTAATTATATTAATAATAGAATAAATCAAACAAATTAAATTTGTTTGAACTAGGGTCGGTCAAATGTATTTTAAGGCCTAAGGTGTGTAAGGAATTTTAATTTTTATCATTTTATTTTAATTTTTTGTGTATATAATTTTTAGTTTGTATTTTAATTTTTTTCATTCATTTTAGTTTATATATAGTTTTTGTTCTGGACTGGGTCGGCGCCTGCCCACCAGTCGGGCAGACCCAACCCAATAATCTGGGAAGGCCTACAAGGCTCATATTTACCCCTGTGTCGAGCACGTGCCACCCTCCATCAAGGTCGGGCACGTGCAGCAGATACTGTCGAGCAGAGGCGTCGAGCCTTGCGGAACACGTCTCTCCTCGACTTCCATGAGCTCCTCCCCGCGAGAACACATTCTCTTGTAACCTCTCATCTCCGAAGGATTCAGTCTGCCCATCTTTCGGAGATCTCGGGACAGTTATCCCAGGGCGAAGACCACGTGCTGGTCTTCACTACGCCATGTAAGCCCTGACAGTTGCTTGGATTGAGCCTTACAATCCAGCCTAGTGCAAGTAACCGTTGGCCCCGCGCTGGGGGCTCTCTATAAATACCCTCTCACTTGAGAGGGTCAGGTTACATTACATTCTAACTCTCACCTATATTCTGTACTTGCTCACTCCCATTACCTGACTTTGCCATCGGAGTACCTTGCAGGTACCCCTCCCTCCCCCCCCCGGTCGTATCATCATCACCGGAGCTGAAGATTTCACGACGCTACTGGCCATTGTCATACTGTCTGATCCAAGTACGATCAGTGGCGCCGTCTGTGGGATCTACTGCTTCCCCATTTTTCCTTCATCTTTAAACCAAAACAATATCTCCGTTCATAACTACCATGGCCAGCACCAGCACCCAACAAGGGAACAAAGCTCCGGACACCGCCTTCACGCAGCTCGACAACGGAAACCACCGTGAGGACAACGTTGTCGTCCACATCGAAGAAGGCGACGTAAGGGACGGCCATACCGCCTCCCCTTTTTTTGAAGACGTGGCGTACGACGCCGCCGAACATGACATCCCGTCGGTCGTCTACCAGCCAGTCGCTCCACCACCAAACACTGATCCGGGCATGGTGGCCTTGTTCGCATTGGTCAACCAGACCAACCAATTGATTACCCAGCAGAATCTCAGGATCGAAGCGCTCAAGAGAGGGCAACCACGACGCTCTTCCCCGCGAAGGCATCGTCACCCACCATCTCCCAACCGTTCCCCTTCCCCGCGAAGGAATCTCCCGGCTAGCTCTTGCAGCCTCTCCCCGCAGCGTGAGGGCCGCCGGCCGCACCTGGAATGACCCCAGCAAGTAGTCGCCTAGAAGCGCCCTCGCTCCCCTCCGAAGGGCGAGCCTCGACGTTCCCCGACCAAGGACGAAATGAATCCCTCAGAGACTACATCGAGAGATTCAACAAAGAAGCCGTCGAGGTCTACGCAACCGACGACATGAAGAAGTTCTAAATCGCACGGGGACTACGCACTAGAACCAACTTCACCAAGGTTGTGGGCATCCATAAGCCTCGCAACTTGGAAGACCTGCTCTTCTGAGCTCAATCGTACATCGAGTTCAAGGAGACGCATGCCGCTCAAATAGCCCTCGACTCACGGCGACGAGATGACCCCCGCGGCCACAGAGATGAAGACTCTCCTCCCCCGGCATAGGGGAGAAAGGAGGAAGGAAGGCCGTCCCCGAGACTCTCGCGAACCGAGAGGTCATGTAGGCCGGTTCACAGAATACACGCCGCTCAATGCTCCCCGCGCGCGAATTCTCTCCGAGTGCGGCAACTTGGAATTTTAGAAAGGGGGTGTCCGCTTTCCCAAGCCAACACCCTCCAAATCAAACACGGACAAGTCCAAGTACTGCAAGTTCCACCGGAGCCACGGACATGTCACAGAGGATTGCATCCATCTTAAAGATGCAATTGAGATCCTGATCAAGGAATGACACCTAAAGAAGTATGCCCAGAAGAATGACGTCCCTCGTCCCGGTGCCCGGGAAGCCCAAAGCGTCGAGGAGACGACACCTCCTCCCGACGAGAGTCAGCTGCAGGTCGCCCTCAGCATCACTCGACCCTAAGACTTCTTTGTCCCCGAAGGCATCGAGGGCCAAGAGGCAGTTCGCAGCATGTGGGCAAACTTCCCCCACGAAGACCCTGTCGCTGCCCGCAGCACGTGGGAAGGTTTCCCCAAGACGATGGTCAAATCCGGAGGTGGTTATGAGAAGGTGTTAGTAGGGTCGATCAAGCGGAAGTTTGACGAACTGGAGTCCGCAACATCGTCGAAGACCACCACTTTCGAGAAGGTGCAAGGGAAATCAAACCCCATCACCTTCTACCTTGAAGAGCTCCCAGGCGGAGCGCACAACGCCACTATCCCCCTCTTGGCCAGGGCACAGATGGAGAATTTTGACGTTCGCAGGATCCTTGTCGACCAGGGAAGTTCAGTCGACATTATGTACGCTCACCTGTTCGGGACTCTCCATCTTGACGAGAGACATCTGACCCCCTACGTGGGTTCAGATCTGCAGGGGTTCAACGGCACCACCACCAGACTGTGGGGCTACATTGAACTGGTGGTCACATTCAGGGCCGAAGACACTGCCCGACAAGTCAAGACCCACTTCCTGGTGGTCAAATATCCGTCCCTCTACAACTGCATCCTCGGGAGGACCACCCTGGCCGAACTCACAGCAGTGCCATCAACGGTCCATCTCAAGATGAAGTACTACATGACCAGGGGTCGGGTCGTTACGATGCACGGGGATATAGACGTGGCCAGGAGATGCTTCGACGCTACAATCAAAGGCATGAGTTCCATCAGCACCAAGCCCAAGATCAGAGCTAAGTCATCCCCGGACGCTATGCAAAAGCCACTCCAGCGCAACAACATGGAGGTTCCTTGGAGAGCATGAAGAAGGCGGAGCAGCTGACCTCGACCTCCAGGCAGAAAACAACGGGCAGCTCCTCCACCCAGCGCGCCCCTTCCTGGACAGAGACTTCGAGCTCGTCGCCCTCGAAGACGACCCAGGCCGAAGCGTGAAGATTGACACTGGACTCCCCGACCTGACGAAGAGGCAGCTGAAGGCATGTGTTCGAGAGAACGCTGATTTATTTGCATGGAGCGCCTCTGAGATGCCTGGCCTTGACCCCGAGGTGGCCTGCCATCAGCTCACCGTAGATCCGGCTGCTAGGGCCATAGTTCAACGTAGGCGTAGGCAGTCTCCCGAAAAAGCGGAGGCTACTGAAAAAACTGTAAAAGACCTCCTAGAGGCGAATTTTATTTCGGAGGCCAGGTACACAACATGGCTGTCCAACGTTGTACTTGTCAAAAAGAATAATGGAAAATGGAAGATGTGTGTTGACTATACCAATCTTAACCGGGCGTGCCCGAAAGACTCTTATCCTTTTCCTAACATCGACCAGCTGGTCGACAATTCTGCAGGTTACAAGCTATTATCCTTCATGGACGCCTACTCGGGGTACAACCAAATTCCCATGGATAAGGCCGACAAGCAGCATACAACCTTCATGACTGAGTCGGGCAATTACTACTACAACGTAATGCCCTTCGGCCTGAAGAACACCGGCGCGGCCTACCAACGGATGATGAACAAAGTCTTCCAGGGAGAGATCGGCGACATGCTCGAGGTCTATATGGACGACATAATCGTCAAATCTGCAGAAGAAGTCAACCACGCCGCTCATCTCAAGAAGGTATTCAACATGGCAAGGAGATGCCGTATGAGGTTCAATCCCGACAAATGCACCATCGGCATTCTGGCGGGCAAGTTCCTCGGTTTCTACCTCACGGAGCGAGGAATCGAGGCCAACCCCGACAAATATAGGGCTTTCTCTGAGATCCCAACCCCGAACTCGAAGAAGTCAATATAATCATTGAACGGGATGTTGACCGCCCTCTCCCGCTTCATCGCCAAATCTGCACAATACGCACTCCCGTTTTTCAAGCTTCTTCGACAAAAAGCGACGTTTTAATGGAGCGAGGAGTGTGAGCAGGCGCTCCTCCACCTCAAACAAGTCCTGTCGCAACCCCCGGTTCTCTCACAGTTGGAGAACGGGGAGACACTGTTCTTATATCTCGCCATCACGAGCGAAGCGGTCAGCGTTGTCCTCATCCGGGAAACCCTGGACGGGCAGAAGCCAATTTACTTCATGAGCAAGGCCCTCCAAGGCCCCGAGCTCAGGTATCAACAGATTGATAAAGTTGCCCTGGCCCTCGTCACCGCAGCCAGGAGGTTACACCATTACTTCTTAGCCCACACAGTCGTTGTACGAATCGAGTAGCCAATAAGGCAACTCCTCAGTCGACCAGACATGGCAGGGAGGATGCTTAGATGGTCACTCGAACTCGCCGAGTTTGACATCCTGTACGAGGGAAGGAAATCCCTGAAGGCTCGGGTATTGGTCGGCTTTGTGGCGGAAATGACTGTTCCGGAACCTTCGACCAACGGATCCCAAAAGTGGACAATCTACATCGACGGGGCATCCAACACGAAAGGGAGTGGGGCGGGCATTATCCTCGAGAACGAGGAAGGCATCCTGATCGAGGTCTCCCTCGAGTTATCCTTCCCAACATCGAAGAACTAGGCAGATTATGAGGCTTTCCTCGCCGGGCTACGATTGGCTGAGGACCTTGGCGCCAAAGAGGTCAAAATCCTCACCGACTCCCAGCTCGTAGCCTCGCAAGTCAGAGGAGAGTACCAAGCCAAGAACGACAGCCTCATCGAATACTTGACCTTGGTGAAAGAAAAGATGAAAAACTTCACCTCCACGGAAGTAACCCACATCCCACGCGAGCACAATACCCGAGCAGATGTCTTGTCCAAATAGGCGAGCACAAAAAAGAAAGGCAGAAACCAATCCGTCATACAAGAAGTGCTTTCCCGCCCGAGCATCGAAAAACCCGCTCCGGCGATGGACGTGAACGTCATTGGGGACAACAATTGCTGGATGACCCCGGTATACGAATACCTCACGACGGGAAAACTGCCCGAGGACCCCAAGGAAGTGGGGATGGTTAAGCGGCGAGCGTGCTCGTACACAATAGTCGAGGACAAACTATACCGTCGCGGGTTTTCTATCCCCCTCCTCAGGTGCGTCGAGGAGACCAAGGTCCCTGGTATACTCCAGGAAATCCACGAGGGAATCAATGCACAACACCTCGGCGGGAGATCCTTAGCCCGTAAGGCTCTCCGAGCAGGGTATTACTGGTCCACCATGCAGCAGGACGCCAAGGAGCACGTCAAGAAATGCGATCGATGCCAACGGCACGGGGACATGCACCTTGCCCCCCCAAACGAGCTCAAAACATTGTCGTCCCCATGGCCATTTGAATGGTGGGGAATGGATATCCTCGGGCCCTTCGTCGTGGGGTCATACCAAAACAAGTACCTCATCGTCGGCGTGGATTATTTCACGAAATAGATAGAGGCAGAAGCCTTGGCCAAAATCACGGCCTTCAACATACTCCGTTTCTACAAGAGGAACATCCTCGCCCGATTTGGCGTGCCCCAAGCGATTGTCACCGACAATGATACACAGTTCAACGACAGGAACTTCCAGGACTTCGTCACCAAACTGGGCACGAAGCAGCACTTCACGTCAGTCGAGCACCCTCAAACAAACGGGCAGACCGTAGCAGCGAACAGAGTGATCCTTCGGGGATTAAAACGCCGATTAGGCGACGCCAAGCAACGATGGGTCGAGGAACTACACAGCGTCCTCTGGACCTACCGAACAACCCCGTATTCCACGACCAGGGAGATCCACTTTCGTCTGACCTAGGAACTAAAGCGGTGATCCCTGTGGAAATCAGGGAACCCTCGAGAAGGACGGAGGCCCCCTTGGACGAGGACGCGAACAACGAAGCCCTGAGGGAAGAGCTCGACTTCGTCGAGGAGATAAGAACGGGCGCATCCCTCCAAGAGGCCTCACTTAAGCAAACAATAACTCTACGTTATAACGACAAAGTTATTAAATAAGATTTTCAGGTTGGCACCCTCGTCCTACAAAGGAACCAGAAAGACTCGCGAGAGGGCAAGCTCGCTGCAAACTGGGAGGGCCCGTACCGCGTCCGCGCAAAAACGGGGACAAGAGCCTACTACCTCGAAAATCTACACGGGGAAGAACTTGCTCGACCATGGAACACTGAGAAACTTAAGCAATACTACAGTTAGACACTGCCCGCGACAAACCAACGTCACGATTACGGGGGTGCGCTAAGGTACAAGTGTAACACCCTATTTTTAATTATTTAATCGTCTGGTTTTATTTTAATTGTTTGGCCTTGTTTAGGGGGTGTGTCCTTTAATAGCAATATGAAGTTATTATTATTATTATCATTATTAGTATTATTTCATATTATTATTATTATGGTTATTATTATCATTACTATTAATATTATTAGTAAAATAAAAATCTGATATAAGTAATTAGATAATGGGATAATAGAGAGTGATAAGGGCAGTTTGGTAATTAGAGGATAATTAGTGAAATTGGTGGGGTTTAGCATAATCAAAATTTTAGAGAGAGAAAGAGAAAGGCTAAGAAGAGGAAGAACAAGGGTGTGTTAGGGCTATCATCTTCATCAGATTTTCGCAAGAAATTAATCAAGAATTCGAGGTAAGGGGGGAGAATGGGTTTAATATTGGTGATATGTTCATGATAGGGTAGTGGGGAATCCTTAACCCCGTAGGAATTTGTATGCAAATTGTTGTGCTATTGATATGTGTGTATGTCTGATGTGATGATGAAATTGTGCATGAATTAATTCGTGTTAGTATGATTTCTGTTGTTGTTATTGTTGTAAGAATGCATTATGTTGCAGATCTGGTTTTGGTGCAGGTTGAAGGAGAAGAATTAGACATAGAATTCGTAAATATGATCTAGTAATGTTAAGAGAAAGTTGTAGGATAAATAATAGAACATAAAATTGGTGTAGAAACAAGTTTAGGACTGAATTGGAGTGAAAAGGAGAGGATCCCGTAGCAGAACACAAACTGGTGTGGAGAAATTGGATTTTTCGTAACAGATCTAGCCATACGCGTATCAGGTGAGGTAATACGCGTATGGGATGGCTTATACGTAGTAATACGCGTATGACAGACTAGGCAATACGTGTACTAGGAGGTCTGTACGCGTAATGGGTTGGAATTTGGGAAATTCAGTGGGAAAACGTCTCTGTCCGTACGCGCACGGCACAAGGCATTACGCGTAAGGACTTGGGCAATGTGAGGCAATACGCGTATGAAGGGAGGCATTACGCGTACGGGTTGGGCGAGTGAGCTGGAAATACGCGTATGGCACAAGGAAATACGCGTATGGCCAGCGAGTGTGCAGAATTTTACCGTTTTGCGATTTCTTTCCCGTTTTCGCATCCGAAGTTGTTTCTTTTGGTTCGGGAGGTTGGGGATAGATGTCAGACCTTGAGAAATGTAGGATTGGTGATGAAAATAATTAATTTAATAATTTTAAGGAATTAATTAATTAATTAACCGTTGGTTGATGTTGTGTGAGGTAATTGTATGATGTTGGATGTTGATGTGTGATTCAGATGTGATCAGGAGGATCGTGAACATGTATCTGTATGATATTGTACATGTGTTTTATATGCATAATTGTGTCATGCATTTCATGGTGTTGGTGGGATGAATCATTGCTCAGGAGGAGTGTATGTGATTCATCCGTACTCCGATATGGAGAATGGTGGGGATAGATCATTGCCAAGTAGGGGTGTATGTGATCTATCCGGGTTCGATTGAATGAACCGTGACGTTGGTACCACATGCATTGTGTCTTGTTGAGTCGCATCGCATTATTCTTGATATGTGTTGTTTGTATGGTAATGACTTGTGGACCAGTGGGTCGTAATTTGTATGATTGTGCATAAATACTACTTTTATCATGTATTTATTCACCGTTCAATATTGAATGTAATTCTCACCCCTTTGTTGTTGTTGTTGTGTCTGTGCTTCTTCAGAAGTACAGATAATCCAGGTACTTAGGTTGCTGGAGTTCGTGTTGCTTGTTCGAGTCGTAGGAGTCGCTCTGATACGTAACACAGGATATTATGGGGATTTTAAATAATTTATTATTCGTTATTCTTTCATTTTGTTTCGTATCTGGTTTTTGATTAATTTATGGTGAACCACGATGTTATGTGGAGTTTTCTTGAAGTTGTTGGCATGTGGCCGTGAAATGAATAAATAAATTATTTTCCGCTGTTTATTTCATTTAATAAAAGGAGTTTTGATGTTGTTTTTATGAATGTGGCATCCTACTTTATTTTTGGTGCAAAAACTCTGATTATTTCATAGAATTTTGTGTATTTTTCATAATAGGAAAGTGGGGTGTTACAATTGGTATCAGAGCAGGTCGGTCCGTCCGGCCAGGTGTAGTAGTTGAGTCTGTCCTTAGCATAGGAGTTGTTTGTGTGTTCTGACCTTGTGATGATTGTTGTCCAGTATGGCAGGAAGGAATGATGCTGCTCTTACTGCTGCTATGCAAGCCATGGCACAAGCTGTAGAGAACGTCAATCAGGCTAGAGGTGCTCAGTTCCGTGACTTAGCACAGTTCCAGAGCAACAAGCTGCCTACTTATGAGGGAGGTATCTTGGATCCAGAGGCTGCATAGAAGTGGCTGAAGGCTGTGGAGAAGATCTTCATGACCATGGAGTGCAGTGATGCTCAGAAGGTACGGTTTGGTACTCATATGCTGGAAGGGGAGGCTGAGGCCTGGTGGGACAACAGTCGTCAGAGATTGGAAGTTGCAGGTACTGAGATTACTTGGGCAGTGTTTCAAGCTGAGTTTCTGGAAAAGTATTTTCTGGAAGGCATTCGTATTGCGAAAGAGGTTGAATTTCTAGAGCTGAAGCAGGGTGATAAGACAGTTGCTGAGTATGCCGCTAAGTTTAAGGAGCTGGTTCAGTATTGTGCTCATTACAATACGGAAGAAGCTATGACTTCGAAGTGCTTGAAGTTTGAAAATGGGCTGCGTCCCGAGATCAAACTGGGCATTGCTTTTCAGAAGATAAGAAATTATCCAGAGCTGGTAAGCAGAAGTAGAATTTATGACAATGATAACAGAGCCAGAATTGCTCACTACAAGGTTGTGAATGAGAAGAAGGGTAAGCAGAGATTTGGAGGTACTCCTTACAGTGCTCCAGCTGATAAAGGGAAACAGAAAACTGATGGGGGAAGAAACCAAAGGAGAAAGGAGCAGGTGCTGATACTCTCAAATGCTTCAGATGTGGTGGTGCGGGTCACCGTGCTAACAACTGTCCAAATGAGGTGAATAAGTGTTTCAAATGTGGGAACCCTGGTCATGTTATAGTAGATTGCAGAGCCAGTATGCCTATTTGTTATAATTGTGGAGAGAAGGGTCACATTAGCACTCACTGTGAGAAGCCGAAGAAGTCTCAGACGTCTCAAACTGGTGGGAAAGTGTTTGCCTTGGTGGGAGTCAATCCACTGATGAGGAGCGTTCTGTCAAAGGTACTTGCTTTATTAATGATATTCCTTTGATTGCTATCATTGACACGGGTGCAACACACTTGTTTATTTCTGTTGACTGTGTGAAGAGACTAGGGATTGTGCCATCTACTCTAGAGCAGAGGATGACGATTGAGACTCTATCTATTGGTTCCGTGGTTACTTCTTTGGTGTGTTTGAAGTGTCCGCTGACCATGTTTGGTAGAGATTTCAGAGTGGACTTGATTTGTTTGCCACTCAGTAATCTCGATGTGATTTTGGGGATGAATTGGTTGGAGTTCAACCGGGTTTATATTGACTGCTTCAGGAAGACGTTACTGTTTCTTACTCCAGAAGAGGAAGCATTAGCAGATTCGCTATCTAGCAGGGAGTTAAGGGCGTTGTTGGAGGATGAAGCGAAGCTGTTTGCGGTGTTTTCCTCGCTATCTGTTGAAAGCAAGACTTCAGTTAATGAATTACCAGTGGTTAATGAATTTCTTGAAGTGTTTCCAGATGACATCACAGATTTGCCTCCGACAAGGGAAGTTAAATTTACTATTGATCTTGTACTGGGTACCAGACCTATCTCTATGGCACAGTACAGGATG
Organism: Lathyrus tuberosus; assembly: GCA_022829125.1. Lineage (NCBI taxonomy): Eukaryota > Viridiplantae > Streptophyta > Magnoliopsida > Fabales > Fabaceae > Lathyrus > Lathyrus tuberosus. Next base: position 9,069,553 of record JALAZF010000061.1, read on the forward strand.
TCTGCATCAGAATTGGCAGAGTTGAAATCTTAGGTCGGAGAATTGCTCGATAAGAAGTTTATTAGACCAAGTGTGTCGCCGTGGGGAGCTCTAGTGTTGTTGGTGAAAAAGAAGGATGGTAGTATGCGTCTGTGTATTGATTACCGTCAGTTGAACAAAGTGACCATTAAGAATAAGTATCCACTTCCGAGGATTGATGACTTAATGGATCAGCTGGTAGGAGCTCGTGTTTTCAGCAAAATTGATCTGAGGTCGGGTTACCATCAGATTAGAGTAAAGGAAGGTGATATTCAGAAGACTGCTTTCAGAACTCGCTACGGACATTACGAATATGCAGTGATGCCTTTCGGAGTGTCTAATGCGCCGGGAGTGTTTATGGAATATATGAATCGTATCTTCCACTCTTATTTGGATTAGTTTATTGTGGTATTTATTGATGATATACTGATTTATTCTAAGTCTGACGAAGATTGTGCAGGACACTTGAGAATTGCATTGCAGGTGCTGAAGGATAATAAATTGTTTGCGAAGTTCTCGAAGTGTGAATTCTGGTTGAAGACTGTGAGTTTCTTGGGTCATGTTATTTCTGGTGATGGAATAGCGGTGGATCCATCTAAAGTAAGTGCAGTACTTCAATGGGAAGCTCTGAAGACAGCAACGGAGATTAGAAGCTTTTTGGGTTTGGCAGGTTACTATAGATTATTCATTGAAGGGTTTTCTAAATTGGCATTGCCATTGACTCAGTTAACCAGGAAGAATCAAGCTTTTGTTTGGGATGCTTCCTGTGAGGAAAGTTTTGAAGAGTTGAAGAAGAAATTGACTACAACGCCAGTGTTAATTCTACCAAGTCCAAACGATTCTTTCGTAGTGTATTGTGATGCGTCTAAGATGGGATTAGGCGGTGTGTTAATGCAAGATGGAAAGGTAGTGGCTTATGCTTCACGGCAATTGAGGGTGCATGAGAGGAACTATCCTACTCATGATCTTGAATTAGCTGCAGTGGTATTCGTGTTAAAAATCTGGAGGCATTATTTGTATGGATCAAGATTTGAAGTATTCAGTGATCACAAGAGTTTGAAATATTTATTCAACCAGAAGGAATTGAATATGAGGCAGAGAAGATGGTTAGAGTTCTTGAAAGACTATGATTTTAATTTGAGTTACCATCCAGGAAAAGCTAATGTTGTGGCAGATGCTCTGAGTCGGAAGACAATCCACATGTCTGCGTTAATGGTGAAAGAAATGGAATTGATTGAACAGTTCAGAGATTTGAGTATGGTTTGTGAAACTACACCGAAAAGTATTAGACTGGGTATGTTGAAAGTGAATAATTACTTTTTGGATGTAATTAAGGAAAATCAGAAACTTGATGTGAAGCTGGTGGACTTGATGCCTACAGGAGGAGATAATCCTGATAGTGACTTTAAAGTGGATAATGTTGGTGTGTTGAGGTTCCGGGGCAGAATTTATGTGCCGGATAATGTGGATTTGAAAAAGGCAATCTTAGAGGAAAGTCATCGGAGTAGTTTGAGTATTCATCCGGGAGCCACAAAGATGTATCATGATTTGAAGAAGTTGTTTTGGTGGTCCGGTATGAAGAGGGACATAGCTCAGTTTTTTTTATGCTTGTTTGACCTGTCAGAAGTCAAAAGTGGAGCACCAGAAGTCGTTGGGATTAATGCAACCGTTAGAGATTCTTGAATGGAAATGGGACAGTATTGCGATGGATTTTGTTACTGGTTTGCCAAATACGGCAAGGGGCTTTGATGCTATTTGGGTAGTGGTGGATCGGCTTACGAAATCCGCTTATTTTATTCCAATTAACATCAGTTTCCCATTGTCGAAGCTGGAGGAGATTTATATCAGGATAATTGTGAAGTTACATGGTGTTCCGTCGTGCATAGTCTTGCATAGAGATCCGAGGTTTACTTCAGAATTTTAGAAGAGCCTGCAGGAAGCCTTGGGTTCTAAGTTGAAGTTGAGCTCGGCTTATCATCCACAGACCGATGGTCAGTCAGAGAGGACTATTCAGTCGTTGGAGGATTTGCTGAGAGCCTGTGTGTTGGAAAAAGGTGGTGCGTGGGATACTCATTTGCCATTGATTGAGTTCACGTATAATAATAGTCACCATTCGAGCATAGGAATGACACCTTACGAAGATTTATATGGTAGGAGGTGTAGGACACCTCTGTGTTGGTATGAAACAGGTGAGAATGTGGTACTGGGACCAGAAATTGTGCAACAGACTACGGAGACAATTCAAATGATCCGTGAAAAGATGAAGGCATCTCAGAGTAGACAGAAAAGTTATCATGATAACCGGAGGAAGGAGTTGGAATTCAGTGAGGGTGGTCACGTATTCTTGAGAGTTAACCCAGTGACCAGAGTGGGACGTGCATTAAAGTCGAAGAAGTTGGATCCTAAGTTTATTGGACCGTATCAAATCTTGCAGAGGGTTGGTACAGTTGCTTACAGGGTGGCGTTGCCGCCTGAACTTTCGAACTTGCATGACGTGTTCCACGTGTCGCAACTTCGGAAGTATGTTTCAGATTTGTCTCATGTTATTCAGAGGGATGAGGTACAGATCAGAGAGAATCTTACAGTGGAGACGATGCCTTTAAGGATCGAGGATCGCAAGATGAAGCAACTCAGAGGAAAGGAGATACCTCTGGTGAGAGTAGCTTGGGGAGGAGCTGCTGGTGGAAGTGTGACCTGGGAATTGGAGAGCAGGATGCGGGAGTCGTATCCGGAACTGTTTCCATCAGGTACATTTTCGAGGACGAAAATAATTTAAGTGGAGGAAAGTTGTAACACCCCATTTTTAATTATTTAATCGTCTGGTTTTATTTTAATTGTTTGGCCTTGTTTAGGGGGTGTGTCCTTTAATAGCAATATGAAGTTATTATTATTATTATTATTATTAATAGTATTATTTCATATTATTATTATTATGGTTATTATTATCATTACTATTAATATTATTAGTAAAATAAAAATCTGATATAAGTAATTAGATAATGGGATAATAGAGAGTGATAAGGGCAGTTTGGTAATTAAAGGATAATTAGTGAAATTGGTGGGGTTTACCATAATCAAAATTTTAGAGAGAGAAAGAGAAAGGCTAAGAAGAGGAAGAACAAGGGTGTGCTAGGGCTATCATCTTCATCAGTTTTTCGCAAGAAATTAATCAAGAATTCGAGGTAAGGGGGGAGAATGGGTTTAATATTGGTGATATGTTCATGATAGGGTAGTGGGGAGTCCTTAACCCCGTAGGAATTCATATGCAAATTGTTGTGCTATTGATATGTGTGTATGTCTGATGTGATGATGAAATTGTGCATGAATTGATTCGTGTTAGTATGATTTTTGTTGTTGTTATTGTTGTAAGAATGCATTATGTTGCAGATCTGGTTTTGGTGCAGGTTGAAGGAGAAAAATTAGACATAGAATTCGTAAATCTGATCTAGTAATGTTAAGATAAAGATGTAGGATGAATAATAGAACATAAAATTGGCGTAGAAACAAGTTTAGGACTTAATTGGAGTGAAAAGGAGAGGATCCCGTAGCAGAACACGAACTGGTGTGGAGAAATTGGATTTTTCATAACAGATCTGGCCATACGCGTTTCAGGTGAGGTAATACGCGTATGGGATGGCTTATACGCAGCAATATGTGTATGACAGACTAGGAAATACGCGTACTAGAAGGTCCGTACGCGTAATAGGTTAGAATTTGGGAAATTCAGTGGAAAAACGTCTCTGTCCGTACGTGTACGGCACAAGGCATTACGCGTAAGGACTTGGGCAATGTGAGGCAATACGCGTATGAAGGGAGGCATTACGAGTACGGGTTGGGCGAGCGAGCTGGCAATACGCGTATGGCACAAGGCAATACGCGTATGGCCAGCGAGTGTGCAGAATTTTACCGTTTCGCGATTTCTTTCTCGTTTTCGCATCCGAAGTTGTTTCTTTTGGTTCGGGAGGTTGGGGATAGATGTCAGACCTTGAGAAATGTAGGATTGGTGATGAAAATAATTAATTTAATAATTTTAGGGAATTAATTAATTAATTAACCGTTGGTTGATGTTGTGTGAGGTAATTGTATGATGTTGGATGTTGATGTGTGATTCAGATGTGATCAGGAGGATCGTGAACATGTATCTGTATGATATTGTACATGTGTTTTATATGCATAATTGTGTCATGCATTTCATGGTGTTGGTGGGATGAATCATTGCTCAGGAGGAGTGTATGTGATTCATCCGTACTCCGATATGGAGAATGGTGGGGATAGATCATTGCCAAGTAGGGGTGTATGTGATCTATCCGGGTTCGATTGAATGAACCGTGACGTTGGTACCACATTCATTGTGTCTTGTTGAGTTGCATCGCATTATTCTTGATATGTGTTGTTTGTATGGTAATGATTTGTGGACCAGTGGGTCGTAATTTGTATGATTGTGCGTAAATACTACTTTTATCATGTATTTATTCACCGTTCAATATTGAATGTAATTCTCACCCCTTTGTTGTTGTTGTTGTGTATGTGCTTCTTCAGAAGTACAGATAATCCAGGTACTTAGGTTGCTGGAGTTCGTGTTGCTTGTTCGAGTCGTAGGAGTCGCTCTGATACGTAACACGGGATATTATGGGGATTTTAAATCATTTATTATTCGTTATTCTTTCATTTTGTTACGTATCTGGTTTTTGATTAATTTATGGTGAACCACGATGTTATGTGGAGTTTTCTTGAAGTTGTTGGCATGTGGCCGTGAAATGAATAAATAAAATATTTTCCGCTGTTTATTTTATTTAATAAAAGGAGTTTTGATGTTGTTTTTATGAATGTGGCATCCTACTTTATTTTTGGTGCAAAAACTCTGATTATTTCATAGAAATTTGTGTATTTTTCATAAATGTGAAAGTGGGGTGTTACAACAGGCGCGACGCCTCTATACTAAACACGAAGATCAAGGGCCACGTTGTGTGTGCGCGGAGATCCTTGATCCGACGAGGATACCTCGACCGAGCTCCGTCGTCGCCGTACTAATTCGGCAGAACGCCCAGCTCGCGATGGGAAGTTCACGCCACAAAGTTAAGACCTCGATCGAGCTCTTAGCCTCGTTGAAGGTCGGAATACACCTCTGACCACTCGACCAGCTCTCCACGCAGTCGAGGATCATCAAAAGTCGAGCAAACTCCCAAAATCACCAAACTACTTAGACAAAAACAAGTAAAGTATATCAAATACACAAGCATCACACACACAAATAAGCACAACAAGAAAAGTATTAAAACCGGGAAAAAACCCATTGTGCAGATATTACAAACATGTCAAAAAAGCCCCTGGCACGCAGGCCGGGCAAAAGTCATTACAAAAGAAAGTGGCTCGCAGGTCAAGCATAACAAACAGGTAAACACCTAGTCGACTACGTCCTCCTCTGGCCACTCGTGCCTAGTAACCCCTCAGTCGACTTCATCCTCTTGCATCGGCTACACGATCTGACCATCGATCACTTCATAGTCGGGACCAGTCCCTTCAGTGACGAGATAGGGGTTCACAATCCGAAGCTGCTGTATGGCGTTGTTGAAGCCTACGTCTGCTGCCGCGAGGATATCCTCCTCGGCCTGCCTGAGCTTCGTTATCAGCGCCGCCCGAGATGTAACACCGCACTTTCCCATTTTACAAAATACGTAAATAATAAGAGAATAATCAGAGTTTACAACACAGCAGGATGCCACATCAACTAAAAACCACAAAGAAGTCTCAATTACTTCGTTCACTTTATTATTCATAAAAATAGTTTTTACAGCGGAATCATAATCCAATTCAATCCATGGCACTAAGGCCTTCACCACAATACTCTCCTTTAATAAGTGGTCTCATAAAAGGTTAATAAATAGGATACGTAACAAAATACAATGGTATAAAATGTAACAAATCCCCAATATCCCGTGTTACGTATCAGAACGACTCCTACGACTCGATCGAGCAACTCAAGCTCCACGTACTACTCAGGTGCCTGCTTATCTATACTCCCCAAGGAGCACAGACGCCACAAAAGAACAAAGGGGTGAGAATTACGTTCAATAATTTAACGATGAAAAATGCATGCTAAGGAGTAGTAATCACACAGTCACACATAAACAACACATCATCACGACACACTTGTCATTTTCAGTTATAATTCACCGAACACATAATAATGCAATGTGACTTAATGATGTGACACAATGCATGTGGTACCAATACACCTTGGTCCATTTAATCGAACCTGATTCCTAATAGAATCCGGATAAATCACATACACTTCTACTGAGCAATGATTTATCTCTATCACAACTCCACATTGGAGTCCGAACAAATCACATACACTCCCACTAAGCAATGATTTATCTCCACCAGACACATCATGAATGCATGAAAATAATATGCATACAATACATGTATAATAACAATTATACATCTTCACGATCCTCCTGATCACACGTGAGTTACACTCACCATAATTCCCACTAGAATTACCCACCTGTAACACAATATCAATACACACTGAAATATACACCAAATACTATTATTAATCATAATGTATGATCCTCATGATCTCACGTGAACCGAACATTCACCGTAATTCCTATTGGACTTACTATTCCTGCATCAACAGAAGTTATCTCATAATCACCATTCAGCATATAAGTATCAATCATGCTTAGGGAAAACAACCCCAATGCCTCACCACAATTATTATGCACAATTAACCTATCACGCGGTATTAATTAACTATAACTGGACTAATCCACACTAACTACAATTCATCCTATCACCCATCAATGCTAACCAAACCTGCTCAATTAAATCCTACAGCGACTGTCACCTTGCACCAAGATTACCACACGATCCGTAACAACACGCCAAATGGCCTCGATTGTTTACTTATATAATTGATCAGTTAAACTCTCCTTTTATCATTCGTACTACTATTACTAGTCTCAACATGTTCAATTATATCCCTACTAGTCTCACAAACCACAAGAAATTACTTCAGACGCGAAATCGGGAAAAAATCGCAAAAACAAAAAATTACACGCCCTGGCTAGTCATACGCATATTGCCTTGTGCATTACGCTTAAGTCCAGCTCGCTCGCCCATCATCCCGCGTATCCAACGCGTAATGCCCATTCTGCCGCAGGGCCATACGCGTAAGGTTGGCTGTTACGCGTAAGAGCAGAGACCAATTTTCAGCAAAAATCCATTTTTCAGATCCCTTACGCGTACTGCCACACTATTACGCGTATTTCCTCCAAGCCTGTCATCTATTACGTGTATTGCCCATGTGTTACGCGTAATGGTTGGCTGGCACGACATGTCTTACGCGTAATACCTCCTTGTTACGCGTAAGAGCAGGGACTGTGTCAAATCCTGAGTTTTTCACACCAGTCTGAATTCTGTCACTTTGATCTCACTTCTATCATCCAGATCTGTCCTAAATTCATCTCTACATTGATTTTAAGACTTATAATTTCATACTACCACATTCTCCTATTATTACTAACCAATTTACTATTTCTAGATCTAAATTCGTTACCCTTAACCTGCCACAAAACCATATCTACAACCACATTTCTACAACAACAACAACACAGAGTTCAATCATCATAATTGCACGAATTTCAGATCTATAACAACATACACATCAATAATTTATGATCATCATGCACACAGAATCTAGAAAACAACCAGATTCGAAATAGCACACAAAACCTACAAGGGTAAGGAGCCCTCACTACCCTCTCATGTCAGAATCACCAGTTATTAAACCCATTCTTCCCCCTTACCTCGAATTGCACTCCAAATTCTTGCGAAAATTGATGGAGAAGAATGCCCTAGCAGCCTTATTCTTCCTCCTCTTGCCCTCTCTTTCTCAATGAAAAATATCGTTATCACTGAATCTGTCCCTAAACTTTGATTAGGTCTTAATCTCCTTATTTGCCTCCCCCTATCCATTTACTAATTAAATCTGATTTTTAATTAATAAAATAATAATATTAATAGTGATACTAATAATAATAATAATTCTAATAATACACCAATAATATTAACAATAATAGTAATAATAATATTAATAATCTTAGCCATATTAATAATAATAATAATAATATTCACCATACTATTGTAATTAACTATGCCCACACATAATCCAACATTACATTGTCGTTATCCCGACATCTCTATTTACCAGTTCCGCTATGGGCACTACGCCCACGCGCTCAACCACACACACCCTTAACAAGGCCAAATAAATAAAATAACACACGACAATTTAATAAATTAAAATGGGGTGTTACAACTCTCCCCCACTTAAAATATTTTCGTGCTCGAAAATGTTCTTGATGGAAATAGTTCTGGATATGACTCTCGCATCTTACTTTCCAACTCTCCGGTCACACTTCCCCTAGTAGTTCCCTCTCGACCTACTTTCACCACGAACTATCCTTGCCTCTAGGTTGTTTCCCATAAGTCATTTTAGTAATCTGTCACACACACTCGGGTCCGAGTACGACACTCCCTCCCGACTCATCCCAACATAGGAGTATCCTGCACCTCCTATCATACAATGCATCAAAAGACACCGTTCCAACACTAGAACTGTAGCTAGCATAATACGTTAACTCAATCAATGGTGGATGAGTATTCCACCTACCGCCGTCTTCCAATACACAATTTCCCCATAAATCTTCCAACGACTGGATAGTCCTCCATGCCTATCCTTCAATGGAAAAATTAAGCCGAACTCAATTTTTGTTTAGATCCCAAAGCCTCTTACCAGCCTCTTCCAAAATTCTGAAGTGAGCCTCGGATCCCTATCCAACACTATGCTTGATGAGACTTCATGCGACTTTGCTAATACTCTGATATTAATCGATACAAAGATGTGTTGATTCCATCACTCAATCTGCAATTGCTCAAGTAGCATCAAAATCTCTTGCCTTATTCGACGATCCAATAACGGCTCCTCAAAATACTATTCCACTTCCCTTCCGTAATTTCCAAAGGTTGCATCCAACCTGATGGTTGCTGACGCTCACCTTTTGAGTCCCGACACAGTAACCAATCACACCCATCCGAGTTATATCACTCCCCATACCTGAATACCAAAATAATCTCTTAAGGTTTTTATACATCTTCGTAGCTTCTGAAATCTCAACGCACCTAACCATCCAGCTCGAAGTCTCTATCCGAATTAATCTCACCTACCAGCATTAAGTCAACTAGCTTCACGTCCAGTTTATATTTCCCCTGATCATATCAAGTAATGACTATTCGCTCTTAAGCATATCCAACCTGGCACTTTTCGATGTCCACTCACAAACCATACCCAAGTCTCTAAACTGTTCAATTAAATCTGTTCCTCTTATGATCAAGGTCGACACTTACATCGCCTTTCTACTTAAAAACATCTGCTACCACAATAACTTTTCTCGACTGGTACTCAAACTAAATCCATAACCCTTCAAATATCCTAACTACCTTCCCTTATCATATTCAATCCTTTCTGGTTCAATAAGTACTTCAGACTCTTGCGATTATGGAACTCTTCTAACTTTGATCCATACAAATAGTGTTTCCAAATCCTTGACACAAAAACCACTACAGCCAACTCACAATTATGAATATGATAATCTCCTTCACGCGCTCCCAATTGCCGTGAAACATAAACCACTACTTTACCATCTTGTATCAACACTCTATTAATCCTGCTTAGGCGCATCGTAACATGCCACAAAAGGTTTTCCCGAACTTGGTAGAACTAACATTGGCCCTGTAGTCCGCTTCTTCTTCATCTTTTCGAAACTTTTTCTCACACACAATCATTCCAAACAAGGCTTGACTCTTCCCATCTAACTGAGTCAATGGCATCGCCAAATCATAAATTCCCTCGATGAATCTTCAATAATAACCTACTAAGTCCAAGACACTCTTAATCTCCGTCACTGTCTTCAGAGGTTTCCACCGAAGCACTGCGCTAATTTTCGATGGATCCACCACAATACCCTCACCAAAAATAACTTGTTCTAATAAACTCACCGTTTGCAACCAAAACTCCCAATTCGAAGCTTGTGAATAATTCGTTATCCCTCAGCACTTGCAAGGCAATCCTCAGATGCTCTGTGTGATCTTCCTCTGCTTTGGAATACTCAAATATCATCAATACATTCCCTAACAAACAAATTTAGATGAGCATGACGATATAATTCATGCACTCCATCAATACACCCGGCATGTCAGGCACTCCAAAAGGCATCACTGCATTCTCGCAGTGTCCATGACGAGTTTCGAATGCCGTTTTCTGAACCCCATCCTCTTCCACTCGGATATGATGATATCTCGGTCTTAAATCACCTTTTTCTAATTACTCGTGCTCCCACAAGGTGATCCGTCAAGTCCTCACTCCTTGAAAGCGGATATTTCTTCTTACCGGTTACTCAATTCAATTGACGGTAATTAATGCACATACACATACTATCATTCTTCGTCTTAACCAAAAACTCAGGCGTAACCCACCACAAAACACTTGGTCGGACACGCCTTTCCTCATGTAATTCTTCCAATTATCTCTTCTCACGACTCTGGAGTCCACTTCCTGTATGGAGTCATTGACATCAGACTCATACTAAGTGCTTAATCAATAGCCACTTTTACCTCATTAATAAGTCTGTGATCCACTTATCTCGCCCGAAAATAAATTCAAAAATTCGCAAACAACAGGTAACTCAACACATGTAACTTCACTACTAACTCGCCACAACGCGAACCTTAATACACCTAGGCTTCGCCCAATAGATGTCCATCCATTCGCTCAGCACACAACGATACCAGTTCTCTACCATTACCCAACACTGGCATATCTCTAGCCATCACCTTGTTCTCTACCCACTGAAAAGTAATCACCAACAATACCTGATTGTCCTCCCTTGGAGACATCCTTCAACTTGACCGACCGACAAGTACCTCTCTTCTACATCCTCTTCAGATAATAAAGATCTATACCGACTCAACACAACCATCTTCCACATCACATGCTATCTTAACTGTCAAGGCGCATCTATCCATTCATCTTGATTTCCAACTACTATCAATAAGAGATTGAGGGTGATCAGTTCCCCAATTTGTTCATAGATAGTCGGCCATCCTGATGAAGTATAGACCCTTCCTTACCAACTATGATAGCACTCCATTACTCACCAATCCATCCTTTCATAGTGGAAGCATCCTGGAGAAGCACCAGCTTCTCCCCCACTTATCTCATCCTCAACTCCTGTAAACAAACGGTTAGAAAACAAACACGTACCGACCGTGTTCTACACACGTGTCGTATACCAAGACACAAGCCATACTAGACAATCTGGCCGAACGGACCGACCTGCTCTGATACCAATTGTAACACCCCACTTTCCCATTTTACAAAATACGTAAATAATAAGAGAATAATCAGAGTTTACAACACAGCAGGATGTCACATCAACTAAAAACCACAAAGAAGTCTCAATTACTTCGTTCACTTTATTATTCATAAAAATAGTTTTTACAGCGGAATCATAATCCAATTCAATCCATGGCACTAAGGCCTTTACCACAATACTCTCCTTTAATAAGTGGTCTCATAAAAGGTTAATAAATAAGATACGTAACAAAATACAATGGTATAAAACGTAACAAATCCCCAATATCCCGTGTTACGTATCAGAGCGACTCCTACGACTCGATCGAGCAACTCAAGCTCCGCGTACTACTCAGGTACCTGCTTATCTTTACTCCCCAAGGAGCACAGACACCACAAAAGAACAAAGGGGTGAGAATTACGTTCAATAATTTAACGGTGAAAAAAACATGCTAAGGAGTAGTAATCACACAGTCACACATAAATAACACATCATCACGACACACTTGTCATTTTCAGTTATAATTCACCGAACACATAATAATGCAATGCGACTCAATGACGTGACACAATGCATGTGGTACCAACACACCATGGTTCATTCAATCGAACCCGATTCCTAACAGAATTCGGATAAATCACATACACTTCTAGTGAGCAATGATTTATCTCCATCACAACTCCACATTGGAGTCCGGACAAATCACATACACTCCCACTGAGCAATGATTTATCTCCACCAGACACATCATGAATGCATGACAAGAATATGCATACAATACGTGTATAATAACAATTATACATCTTTATGATCCTCCTGATCACACGTGAATTACACTCGCCGTAATTCCCACTGGAATTACCCACATGTAACACAATATCAATACACATCAAAATATACACCAGATACTATTATCAATCATAATGTACGATCCTCATGATCTCACGTGAACCGAACGTTCACCGTAATTCCTATTGGAATTATTATTCCTGCATCAACAGAAGTTATCTCATAATCACCATTCCTACTGGCTGTTACGCGTAAGAGCAGAGACCAATTTTCAGCAAAAATCCATTTTTCAGATCCCTTATGCATACTGCCACACTATTACGCATATTGCCTCCAAACCTGTCATCTATTATGCGTATTACCCATGTGTTACGCATAATGGCTGGCTGGCACGCCATGCCTTACGCGTAATACCTCCTTGTTACGCGTAAGAGCAGGGATTGTGTCAAATCCTGAGTTTTTCACACCAGTCCGAATTCTGTCACTTTGATCTCACTTCTATCATCCAGATCTGTCCTAAATTCATCTCTACATTGATTTTAAGACTTATAATTTCATACTACCACATTCTCCTATTATTACTAACCAATTTACTATTTCTAGATCTAAATTTGTTACCCTTAACCTGCCACAAAACCAGATCTACAACCACAGTTCTACAACAACAACAACACAGAGTTCAATCATCATAATTGCACGAATTTCAGATCTATAACAACATACACATCAACAATTTATGATCATCATGCACACAAAATCCAGAAAATAACCAGATTCGAAATAGCACACAAAACCTACGAGGGTAAGGAGCCCTCACTACCCTCTCATGTCAGAATCACCAGTTATTAAACTCATTCTCCCCCCTTACCTCGAATTGCACTCCAAATTCCTGCGAGAATTGATGGAGAAGAATGCCCTAGCAGCCTTGTTCTTCCTCCTCTTTTCCTCTCTTTCTCAGTGAAAAATATCGTTATCATTGAATCTGTCCCTAAACTTTGATTAGGTATTAATCTCCTTATTTTCCTCCCCCTATCCATTTACTAATTAAATTTGATTTTTAATTAATAAAATAAAAATATTAATAGTGATACTAATAATAATAATAATAATAATAATAATAATAATAATTCTAATAATACATCAATAATATTAACAATAATAGTAATAATAATATTAATAATCTTATCCATATTAATAATAATAATATTCACCATACTATTGTTATTAACTATGCTCACACATAATCCAACATTACATTGTCGTTATCCCGACATCTCTATTTACCGGTTCTGCTAAGGGCACTACGCCCACGCGCTCAACCACACACACCCTTAACAAGGCCAAATAAATAAAATAACACACGACTATTTAATAAATTAAAATGGGGTGTTACACGAGACGTCAACAGTCTGTCTTCTTCGGTCTCCTCCTCGGCAGGGCGAACAGCTTCCTCTAGCTCGGCGACCCTCGCCAAGAAACCCTTTCTCTCTTCGTCGACTTTCTTCAACCTCTCCTCCAACTTCCCTTGAAGCTAGACCTGGCCTTGTTCTGATTTTTGCAGTCAGTCAGCTCCTTGCCCACCTTCTCCATCTCAGCTGAGATAAACCTGAAGCTCTCTTGGAACCTGTTCAGCTCGGCCGCTGGGCATGTCTCGTCGTTTAGGACCAAGGCAGCAGCGCAAACCCGCATCACCGCAGACACGTCCTCCACCAACGCCCTTCGCCGAGAAACCCTGTCAACACCCAAGATGGTCTGAACTTCGGGTGCACCAACGTACAGGGAGTTTTTCCTCGTAAAGAAATTCGGCCTCGAGTGACAAGGCGGGAGCACAAACTTCACAGCGGGAGCGCTCTCGTTCTCGGTGAGATCGATGTCCACATGCTCGGTGAGTCGCTGTCTCTTCGGTGACCCCTGGGTGCTGGGATATTGTCTGCCCTGGGGAGATCCAGAAGAATCCCCGGTTGCCGGAGTGGGGCCGGAGCCCTGCGACCGAATCTGCTCGACCCGACCCTTTCCACCCTTCTTCGACGTTTGGGTGGCCGCCAGCTTCTTGATGTGCTCCTCTGCACTCGACATTTTACCTGAAAAGAGAAAGAAATATGTCAGTAAATTGAAACCCAGATCGCGAGGAAAGGGTACGTCGAGGAAGGTTCCACCACCTAACAGCACAAGGGCATCCTCATCGGAAAACGTCTCGAGGAGGGTCCTCGTATTGATCAACCGGCATTTTGTCAAAACTTCCCCGTCATCACCCCGGATAAATTTCCCGTCCGGCGTCACGAGCTTGGCTGGGGAAAATCCGGCGACGAATTTGACTATTTCCTCGTAAGCCAGACGGTCCCCTTCGCAAAGTCGACCAGGACTGAGGATGTAACTGTCAGTACCCCTTTTGAAATGCTCCTCCGTCCAGAATAGGGGGAACCTCGGATCAAGGACTTCTTCCTACTGCCCGCCTTCTTCTCGGGTGATCCGTCTATACACCGACTCCACGGCCTCGAACGAGACCGGCCTCACAATGTAGTATCGGTATTTGAAGGTACGAACAGAGTCCATGTAGGTCTGGAATAGTCTGCTCACCTGTTTGAAGGACACCCAGCCGTGTCTGCCATCAGTCGCCTGTCTCTGTAAGTGGAAAATATGGAAGAACAGGGGCACAGTCGCTACGATCTTGAGGTACTTGCAGACTAGCTCGAAGGCATGGAGAAAAGAGAGAGAGTTGTGATGGAGCTGTGAGGGCGCCAGGCGCAGCCAAACGAACACCGATTGCTGAAAATCAGTGAAGGGCATGCGCCACCCAATTCGACAAAAATATATAATTAATACAAAAATAATCAGAGTTCCCTTAACAATTGTGATGTCACACCAAGAAAACATAACCTGCATTTTCTTCTATTTACTTCATTCACTTTTTGATTTCAATATAAGTTAAAAACAGCGGAATGAAATATTTACACAAGCAAAGTCCACATAATATCGTGGTTCACCATGTTTTAAAGTAAGTAATATTACATAACAAAATAATCAAAAGAGCAACAAAAAGATGAAATTCCCAATATCCCGTGTTACGTATCAGAGCGACTCCTAAGACTCGATCAGGCAACACGCACTCCATGCACTGCTCAAGTACCTGGATTATCTGTACTTCCCAAGAAGCACAGACACAAGAAACAACAAAGGGGGTGAGAACTACATTCAATAATTAGCGGTGTAATATACATGCTAAGGAGTAGAAATCAAGCAATCACACATAATAGGCACACATTCACGACACACTTGTCACTTTCAATGATAATCCAACAAATACATAAACAATGTAATGCGACTCAAAGACACAGACGCAATGCAAGTGGTGCCACCCAATATGGTTCATTCAATCGAACTCGATTCCCAATGGAATTCGGATAAATCACAAACACTCCCACTGAGCAATGATTTATCTCCTGGCACCACACACCCTAGTTCATTCAATCGAACCCGATTCTTAAAGGAATCCGGATAAATCACATACACTCCCACTGAGCAATGATTTATCTCCATACAACTCCACATTGGAGTCCGGACATTACTAGGCACCCATCATAGATTCCCACCTAGCTGTCTCCACCAGACACATCGTGAAATGCATGACGCAGATGATGCACAAAAACATAAGTATAATAACAACTATACCTCTTCACAATCCACTTGATCACACGTGAGATACATACTCACCATAATACACACTAGTATTACGACAGTTGTTCAATCAAATCATCATAATACACACCATTAAGAAGGATACCTCACGTGGGCCTAATTATTTAATTATCTAATTAGTCCACCCCAAATTCCATTTTAATCATTCTTTACTACCATTGATATTAGGTTTTCTCACTAATTCACCACTTGAAGCTCCTATAATTTCAAAAGTTCCGTTTTACATAATTCATGTAATTCCGATTAATTCTCATAATTGACAAAACCCCACATAACAAATAATATTTTTTTTCTCAGCTCCAGGTCGTGCTAAGCGGACCCCACCCGCGCTAAGCGGACCCCACCCACGCTAAGCGCGCTACTCACGGCCTGGAAGGGGTGAAATTTCTTCAGACTGCACTAAGCGGGCCTACCGCGCTCTGCGTTATGCAGAAAAATACCCCTTTTTGACAGCAACAACCCAATCACAAATTCACCCCCAAAACCATACCCAAACAACCAATAGAGGTATATTACCATGGTTCTATCATGGGTTACCAAACAAACTTCATAAAACATGATTTCCAACATCAATACATAGTTTTTACACAAAACCCTAACATTCAAAGTTGTGGAAATCCAACCCAATCCTCATAGCATGCTATTCTACACATTATCACCATTATATAAACCCATAATGATCAAAAATCCCACCCTTACCTCAAGTTCTTGTGAAGATTGATGATTCCAAGCTTTTTTCTTCTTTTTCTCTTCTCTTTTCTCCTCCTTCTCTCTACTTCTTCTTTTTATTTCTTCTTTTTTTATTTTCCTCTCCCTTTTCCTACTACTACTCTCATTTTGCATAAAAATCTGATTTTCTTTAATAATAATAATAATAATAATAATATTAGTAGTAATAATAATAATACTAATAATGATAATAATAATAATACTATTAATAATGTACCTCCTTCTACTACTACTAAATATGTCCCCACTTTATTCGCTACTACTTCATTAGTATTCCGACACCTCTATTATCCCGTTCCGTTACGAACATTACGCTTACAAGATCAACTACACACCCCCTAAACAAGGCCAAACAACAGAAATACCACACGACGATTAAATAAATTAAAATGGGGTGTTACAACTCTCCCCCACTTAAAATATTTTCGTCCTAAAAAATGTACCTGATGGAAACAATTCTGGATACGACTCTCACATCTTATTTTCCAATTCCCAGGTCACACTTCCACCAGCAGCTCCTCCCTAAGCTGCTCTCAATAGAGGATTCTCTTTTCCTCTAAGTTGCTTCATCTTACGATCCTCGATTCTTATTGGCATCGTTTCCACAGTAAGATTATCTCGAATATGCACTTCATCTCTCTGGATAACATGAGATGGATCAGGCACATACTTCCGAAGTTACGACACGTGGAATACGTCATGCAAGTTCGAGAGCTCCGGCGGCAATGCCACTCTGTAAGCAACTCCACCCACCCTTTGCAAGATCTGATACGGTCCAATGAATTTAGGATCCAACTTCTTTGATTTCAACGCACGCCCAACACCGGTCACCGGGTTGACTCTCAGGAATACATGGTCACCTTCGCTGAACTCCAAATCTTTCTTCCGATTATCATGATAACTTTTCTGTCTACTCTGAGACGCTTTCATCTTTTCACGGATCATCTGAATTGTCTCAGTAGTTTGTTGCATAATCTCTGGCCCAAGCACAATATTCTCACCAGTTTCATACCAACACAGAGGTGTCCTACACCTCCTCCCATACAAGGCTTAAAAAGGTGCCATCCCAATACTAGAATGGTGACTATTATTATACGTGAACTCAATCAATGGCAAATGAGCATCCCACACACCACCTTTCTCCAACACACAAGTTCTCAACAAATCCTTTAACGACTGAATAGTCCTCTCCGACTGACCATCGGTCTGTGGATGATAAGCCGAACTCAACTTCGGTTTGGAACCCAAAGCTTCCTGCAAACTTGTCCAAAATTCTGAAGTAAACCTCGGATCTCTATCCGACACTATGCTCGACGGAACCCCATGCAACTTCACAATCAATCTAATATAAATCTCCGCCAGCTTTGACAACGAAAAACTGATATTAATTGGTATAAAATGTGCGGATTTCGTGAGTCGATCCACCACTACACAAATAACATCAAATCCTCTCGTCGTATTTGGCAAACCAGTAACAAAATCCATAGTAATACTATCCCACTTCCATTCTGGAATCTCCAACGGTTGCATCAACCCCGAAGGTTTCTGATGCTCCACTTTTGACTTCTGACATGTCAAACAAGCATAAACAAACTGAGCTATATCTCTCTTCATACCAGACCACCAAAATAACTTCTTCAAGTCTTGATACATTTTTGTGGCTCCCGGATGAATACTCAAGCTACTCTGGTGACTCTCTTTTAAGATCGCTTTCCTCAATTCCATATTATTCGGCACGCAAATCCTGCCCCGGAATCTCAGTACACCATCCTTATCCACCTTAAACTCACTATCAGGATCATCTCCTCCTATAGGCATTAAGTCCACTAGCGTCACATCAAGCCTCTGATTTTCCTTAATTGCATCCAAAAAGTCATTATTCACTTTAAGCATACCCAATCTAACACTTTCCGGTGTAGTTTCACAAACCATACTCAAGCCTCTAAACTGTTCAATTAATTCCATTTCTTTTATCATTAATGCCGACATATGAATTGTCTTTCGACTTAGAGCATCCGCTACCACATTAGCTTTCCCCGAATGGTAACTCAAATTAAAATCATATTCCTTCAAGAACTCTAACCATCTTCTCTGCCTCATATTCAATTCCTTCTGATCAAACAAATACTTCAGACTCTTATGATCACTGAATACTTCAAATCTCGATCCATACAAATAATGCCTCCAAATTTTCAATACAAAAACTACCGCAGCTAATTCAAGATCATGAGTAGGATAATTCCTCTCATGCACCCTTAATTGATGTGAAGCATATGCCACCACCTTGCCATCTTGCATTAACACTCCGCCTAATCCTATCTTAGACGCATCACAATATACTACAAAAGGTTCATTAGGATTTGGTAGAATCAATACTGGTACTGTAGTCAATTTATTTTTCAATTCTTCGAAACTTTCCTCACACGCCCTATCCCAAACAAAAGCTTGACTCTTTCTAGTCAACTGAGTCAACGGTAATGCCAAATTAGAAAATCCTTCGATAAATCTTCGGTAGTAACCTGCCAAACCCAAGAAGCTTCTAATTTCCGTTACTGTCTTCGGAGGTTCCCACTGTAGCACTGAACTTACTTTAGATGGATCCACTGCTATGCCATCACCAGAAATAACATGGCCTAAGAAACTCACAGTCTTCAACCAAAATTCACATTTTGAGAACTTTGCAAATAATTTATTATCCTTCAACACCTGCAATGCAATCCTCAAGTGTTCTGTATGATCCTCTTCAGACTTGGAGTAAACCAATATATCATCAATGAATACCACAATGAACTGATCCAGATAAGAATGAAAGATACGATTCATATATTCCATAAACACACCCGACGCATTAGACACTCCGAAAGGCATCACTGCATATTCCTAATGTCCATATCGAGTTCTGAACGCAGTCTTCTGAATATCACCTTCCTTTACTCTAATCTGATGGTAACCCGTCCTCAAATCAATTTTACTGAAAATACGAGCCCCCACAAGCTGATCCATTAAGTCATCAATCCTTGGAAGTGGATACTTATTCTTAATGGTCACCTTATTCAACTGACGGTAATCGATGCACAAATGCATATTACCATCCTTCTTTTTCACCAACAACACTGGAGCTCCCCACGGTGACACACTTGACCTAATAAACTTTTTATCAAGCAATTCTCCGATTTGAAATTTCAACTCTGTCAATTCTGATGCAGACATCCTGTATGGTGCCATAGATATAGGTCTGGTACTAGGAACAAGATCAATAGTAAATTCAATTTCCCTTTTCGGAGGTAATTCCGTAATATCATCCGGGAACACTTCAGGGAATTCACTCACCACCGGTAACTCATTAACCGATGTCTTGTTTTCAACGAATAACCAAGCAAACACCGCAACCATCTTAGCTTCGTCTTCTAAAAAATTTCTCAATTCTTTAGTAGACAAATAATTAGCCATTGCTTCCTCTTCAGGAGTAAGGAACAACAACCTCTTCCTAAAGCAATCAATGTAAACACGGTTGAATTCTAACCAATTCATTCCCAAAATGATATCCAGATTACTGAGTGGCAAACAAATTAAGTCCACTATGAATTCTCTTCCAAAAATAGTCAACGGACAATTCAAGCATGCTAACGAAGTAACCACAGAACCAATAGATGGAGTTTCAATAGTCATCCTCCGATCTAAAGTAGACGACACAATTCCTACTTTCTTCACACAATCCATAGAAATGAACGAGTGGGTTGCACCCGTGTCAAAGATAACAATTAAAGGAATGCCATTAATAAAACAAGTACCTTTGATAGAATGCTCATCACCGGTAGACTGGGCTCCTACCAATGCGAACACCCTTCCACTTGTCTGAGATTTCTTAGGCTTCTGGCAGTGAGTGCTGATATGACCTTGTTTTCCACAGTTATAACAGGTAGGTATAGTAGTCCTACAATTTACCACAACATGACCTGGTCATCGACACTTGAAGCACTTCTTCTCCTCATTCTGAAAATCATTAGCACGATGACCCGTGCCACCACATTTGAAACACTTGGTAGGATTATGAGCCTTTTCTCCCCCACTTAGTTTCTTTCCCACAGCGGCTTTCTGTTTCCCTTTCTCAGCTGGAGCACTATAAGGCGTACCCCCATACCTCTGCTTACCCTTCCGGTCATTCAAGGCTTTGTAATGAGCAATCTGGGCCCTGTTATCATTATCATAAATCCGGCTTCTGCTTACCAGCTCTGGATAACTCCTTATCTTCTGACAAGCAATTCCCTATTTGATCTCAGGACGCAACCCGTTCTTAAACTTCAAGCATTTAGAAGTCATAGCCTTATCAGTATTGTAGTGAGCACAATATTGCACCAATTCCTCAAACCGAGCAGCATACTCCACGACCATCATGCTACCCTATTTCAGTTCCAAGAACTCAATCTCCCTTGCACTGCAAATATCTTCCGGGAAATACTTTTCCAGAAACTCACCCTGAAACACTGCCCAAGTAACAAGAGTACCCGCAACTTCCAACCTCTGACGACTATTATCCCACCAGGCCTCCGCTTCGCCTTCCAGCATATGAGTGCCAAACTGCACTTTCAGAGCCTCACTGCATCCCATGGTTCTGAAGATCTTTTCAATAGCCTTCAGCCACTTCTGTGCCGCTTCAGGATCAAGAATACCACCCTCAAAAGTAGGAGGCTTATTACTCTGAAACCTCTCTAAGTTACGAAACTGCGCCTCCCCAGCAATCTGATTATTGTTCTGCACTGCCTGCGCCATAGCCTGCAGCGCAACAGCAAGAGCCGCATCATTCCTCTCTGCCATACTATTTCAACAATCACCACACGGTTAGAAGAACACACAAACCTACTCCTATTCTAAGGACAGACTCTACTACAACATCTGGCCGGACGGACCGACCTGCTCTGATACCAATTGTAACACCCCAATTCCCCAATTCGACAAAAATATACAATTAATACAAAAATAATAAGAGTTCCCTTAACAATTGGGATGTCACACCAAGAAAACATAACCTGAATTTTCTTCTATTTACTTCATTCACTTTTTGATTTCAATATAAGTTAAAAACAGCGGAATGAAATATTTACACAAGCAAAGTCCACATAATATCGTGGTTCACCATGTTTTAAATTAAGTAATATTACATAACAAAATAATCAAAAGAGCAACAAAAAGATGAAATTCCCAATATCCCGTGTTACGTATCAGAGCGACTCCTAAGACTCGATTAGGCAACACGCACTCCATGCACTGCTCAAGTACCTGGATTATCTGTACTTCCCAAGAAGCACAGACACAAGAAATAACAAAGGGGGTGAGAACTACATTCAATAATTAGCGGTGTAATATACATGCTAAGGAGTAGAAATAAAGCAATCACACATAATAGGCACACATTCACGACACACTTGTCACTTTCAATGATAATCCAACAAATACATAAACAATGTAATGCGACTCAAAGACACTGACGCAATGCAAGTGGTGCCACCCACTATGGTTCATTCAATCGAACTCGATTCCCAATGGAATCCGGATAAATCACAAACACTCCCACTGAGCAATGATTTATCTCCTGGCACCACACACCCTGGTTCATTCAATCGAACCCGATTCTCAAAGGAATCCAGATAAATCACATACACTCCCACTGAGCAATGATTTATCTCCATACAACTCCACATTGGAGTTCGGACAATACTAGGCACCCATCATGGATTCCCACCTAGCTGTCTCCACCAGACACATCGTGAAATCCATGACGCAGATGATGCGCAAAAATATAAGTATAATAACAACTATACCTCTTCACGATCCACTTGATCACACGTGAGATACATACTCACCATAATACACACTAGTATTACGACAATTGTTCAATCAAATCATCATAATACACACCATTAAGGAGGATACCTCATGTGGGCCTAATTAGTTAATTATCTAATTAGTCCACCCCAATTCCATTTTAATCATTCTTTACTACCATTGATATTAGGTTTTCTCACTAATTCACCATTTGAAGCTCCTATAATTTAAAAAGTTCTGTTTTACATAGTTCACGTAATTCCGATTAATTCTCATAATCGACAAAAACCCACATAACAAATAATATTTTTTTTCTCAGCTCTAGGCCGCGCTAAGCGGGCCCCACCCGCGCTAAGCGCACTACTCACGGCCTGGAAGGGGCGAAATTTCTTCAGACCGCGCTAAGCGGGCCTACAGCGCTAAGCGCGCTCTGTGTTATGCAGAAAAATAC
The DNA here is from genome assembly GCA_022829125.1 of Lathyrus tuberosus. Lineage (NCBI taxonomy): Eukaryota > Viridiplantae > Streptophyta > Magnoliopsida > Fabales > Fabaceae > Lathyrus > Lathyrus tuberosus. The sequence continues at coordinate 9,092,482 of JALAZF010000061.1, forward strand.
CCCTTTTTTACAGCAACAACCCAATCACAAATTCACCCCCAAAATCATACCTAAACAACCAATAGAGGTATATTACCATGGTTCTATCATGGGTTACCAAACAAACTTCATAAAACATGATTTCCAACATCAATACATAGTTTTTACACAAAACCCTAACATTCAAAGTTGTGTAAATCCAACCCAATCCTCATAGCATGATATTCTACTCATTGACACCATTATCTAAATCCATAATGATCAAGAATCCCACCCTTACCTCAAGTTCTTGTGAAGATTGATGATTCCAAGCTTTTTTCTTCTTTTTCTCTTCTCTTTTCTCCTCCTTCTCTCTACTTCTTCTTTCTATTTCTTCTTTTTTTATTTTCCTCTCCCTTTTCCTACTACTACTCTCATTTTTTATAAAAATCTGATTTTCTTTAATAATAATAATAATAATCATAATAGTAGTAATAATAGTAATACTAATAATGATAATAATAATAATACTATTAATAATGTACCTCCTTCTACTACTACTAAATATGTCCCCACTTTATTCGCTACTACTTTATTAGTATTCCGACACCTCCATTATCCCGTTCCGTTACGGACATTACGCTTACAAGCTCAACTACACACCCCCTAAACAAGGCCAAACAACAGAGTTGAATATTTCCGACGCTGCTGGTCACTGTCATACTGTCTGATCCAGGTACGATCAGTTTTTATCATTTATTTTAATTTTTTTATAAAGAATTTAAAATTTATTTTAAATAAATTTTAAGAAAATCTATAGAGTTTGATTGATTTCACAAAACTATGTATTTAAAAATGGCAAATTGTTAAGCACTTGAGAGAAATTACGCAAAATTTAGTCTTACCAAGATTGAAGCAAGGTACCACAATGTGCTATACTAATACATATTATGTTATCCACAGCTGGGATGCTGAATTTTAATCAACCTATATTGAAACATTTTTTAATTATATAGTTTTAGAGGTCTAACATGTTGGCATTCAACCACAACCTATGGGAATTCCTCTTCAATCTTGATTTCAAGATTGTTAACAAACCCACAAACACGTAATGGCAATGAAGAAGATGAGAAAGAACAACAAGAAAGAAACGAAAGAGGAAATATTTGGAGGAGAGAATGAACAAATTCTGCAGAGAACTCTCTTCTCACAACTGTGGAAATTTCTGTTATTTCACTTGCTAACTGCAACTGTGAATTACAAAGTACTGTGATTCTTCACTACTTATTGTTCTTATTACAATGGATTCTCTCTATTTATAGATTTGGGTAGCCTTACACTCCAAGCAAAAGCCAAAAACTATAAAAGCCCAAAATATCTATTTTGAACTAAATTAAATCTAATATAAATCATATCAAATCTTAAAACAAATCTGTGTGAAACAACTGTTTCGACACACACCCTTCGACACTTCGACTTAGACACTTTGACACTAGGCATTACAATTTAACATAATAGGCATTTAAGATCTATTTTAAAGGCTCAAAATTATGAGACCTAAAATGATGACCTCACTCGCCTTAAGTTTGGACTGACACTGGCTTGAACGAGAGCGCATACAAGCTTAAGTTCATTATACTAAGTTAAGTTCTTTAAATAGATTCTACTATATTTTTGCAGCATAATATACAAACAATTTAAATGTAATGTCTAAGTTCATTATATTTTTGTGATGTCTAAGTTCATTATATTTTTGTTTGGATTAAAATATACAAACAATTAATGTATAGTATAAAATGTCAAGTCTAATGGAATTCAATTTAGATAATTGTTGAGATAATTGATAAATATGATATAATATAAGAATATAGTAGGATCTAATTAAAAAACTAAAGTAAATATAATGAATGTAGAGACTTTTAACCATTATATAAAAAACGTGATTTACCGCAATACTTTTAGAAAAGTTCAAAAACCATATTACTCATTTCCTCCATTTCATAAAAAAATGTAACATTTGAACAATAAAATGATTAAATATATTGGTTTTAATGATAAAATTAATATTATTTATTAAAATTATCATATTAATTATAATTTATAGAATAATTGAATAAAGTGAAGATTAATAAATAAAGGTATAATAATAAAAAAAAAATAAATGTTTCATTATTGATATTGCAAAAGAATGATTCTTTTAAAATAAAGAAAAAATTTAATGAAAAACTTTTTAGGAGAGAGATGAAATATCAATTGTCCATTGTTTTTGTTGGTGTACAAGGTGAAATAATGATGAAAATAAGAGAATATATTAAAATAGAATGACGACTACAAATGATAAAGATACAATGATTGGAATGACATCTACACTACCCTATTTATAAGCTAAAAACTAGGGCTACAAAATAACAATAAAGTACTAAAATACCCTCTAACAAACTTGGTCACCAAGTTTGAGAATATTAATTAAAATATAAATTATTAATTCCTAATACCATCCCTTAATTTATATTTCCTCAAAACTAACTACACCAATTCCATCTCACATTTCTGAAAATCCTGCTTCTTAAAAAATGAATCAATTTGCTGATTCCAAGCTCTGGGCGCTTGCTTCAATCCATACAAAGCTTTATGTAGTCTGTACACCATCCCTTCCTTATTCTCTTTCACAAATCCAGGAGGTTGTGACACATAAACTTCTTCTTTTAATGGACCGTTCAGAAATGCAGATTTTACATCTAAATGCATCAGAGGCCAATTCCTGTTAGCAGCTATTGCAATCACCAATCTGATTGTTTCATGTCTCGCTACAGGTGCAAATACTTCAGAATAATCCAGCCCAAGTTTCTGCAGAAATCCTCTTGCTACCAACCTCGCTTTGTATTTGCCAATTGATCCATCTGGCTTTAGCTTCTGCTTGAAAACCCATCTGACGCTGATGGCTTTCTTGTCCTTTGGAAGTTCTGTCAACTTCCAAGTCTTGTTTCTCTCTATGGCCTCAAGTTCTTCTTTCATGGCCTTTAGCCAGAACTTCTGCTTGAGAGCCTCTTCTGTACTCACGGGTTCAGAGTCTACTAACATGGCACACTGAATAATCTCTCCCTCAGAATCTACTTCAGTGTCTTGCAACATGTCAAACTCTTCAAATCTTCTTGGAATGTTTCTGATTCTCTGTGGCCTCTGACCTCGTTCAGAATCTTCTTCAGATGCTTGAACCTCAGAAGTTCTGTCCTCAGAAGTTTCTCCTTCAGAAGCTCTTGCTCCAGAAGGTTGACTTCCTCCAGAACATTGACCACCTTCAGAGTCTGGCATATTCCCAGAGTCTGAATCACCACCAGAATCTTGATCATCATAAGAATCTAGATCATCAGAATCACCTTCATCTTCTGAGTCTCCTTCAGAGTCAGAATCACCATCAGTTTCAGAAATTCTTATTTCTGACCGTTCTTCAGAAGTTCTCACATCAGAATCAGATTGAGACTTATCCCAATTCCAAACTTCTGATTCCTTCACAATAACGCCTCTGCTGAACTCAACTTTATTAGTTTCTGGACAATAAAGCTTGTACGCACCCGTACTGTGGTACCCCACCAGTAACATTACTTTGCTTCTATCATCCATCTTCTGTCTTCTAGCTTCTGGAACATGTTTGTAACAAACAGAACCAAACACCTTTAGATGACTAACGCTTTGCTTTTCTCCCGTCCAATTCTGAATAGGAACTATTTCCTTCAGCTTCTTCGTTGGACATCTGTTGAGCACATATGCTGCAGTGGCAACAGCTTCTCCCCAGAAGTTCTGAGGAAGCTTCTTCTCCTTCAGCATGCTTCTCACCATATCAAGCAAAGTACGATTTCTTCTTTCAGCAAGACCATTGTGTTGAGGAGTGTAAGGAGCAGTAACCTCATGCTCAATTCCATTCTCCTCACAGAACTTCTGAAATTCTTTGGAGTTATACTCACCTCCACCATCGGTTCTGAGAATCTTCAGATTCTGACCACTCTGATTCTGAACCTTCATTTGGAACTTCTTGAATTCAGCAAACACCTCGTGTTTGAACTTAATAAGGGATACCCATATCATTCTCGTGAATTCATCAACAAATGACACGAAGTATTTATTCCCTCCGAACGATTCTACTGGAAATAGACCACACACATCAGAATGTACTACTCCCAAGGCATGTTTTTCTCTTGGAGCAACTTCTGACGCAAATGGCAATCTTGGTTGCTTTCCTTCCATGCACACTTTGCATGACTTCTCAGGCTTCTTAATTGTAGGAATTCCATGTACCAGCTTCTTCGAATTCAGATGTTCTAAGCTTCTGAAATTCAGATGACCAAATCTTCTGTGCCACAGCTCACTTTCTTTCACAACACTTGTTGCACTAAGACATTCAGAGTCAGAAGTTCTGACATTCACCTTGAATGTTCTATTCCTTCCTTGTTCTGACTCCATAATCAGCTTCTGATTACAGTCATACAGCTTCAGAAGATTGTTCTTCATGGTAACTGAAAAACCTTTCTCAATTAATTGTCCCACGCTCATCAGATTGCTTTTGATGCCAGGTACATACCACACATTCTGAATCAATGCTGTTTTCCCATTATTCAGAACAATTCTGATATTTCCCATACCTTCAGCGTTAAGATATTTGTCATCAGCACATCTGATCTTTGTCCTCTTCTCAGAATCAAAATCAACCAGCCATTTCTTATTTCCAGTAAGATGATTTGAGCAGCCAGTGTCCATATACCACCAGTCTGTCAAATTCGTATCATCAGATTCAGAAGCCATTAGTAGCACAGATTCATCATCAGAACTTCTGGCTATATTTGCTTCTTCTGACTTCCTTTCTTTGTTTGACCAACAGTCTCTAGCAAAGTGACCAAACTTCTTGCAACAGTAACATTGGATCTTCTTCTTGTCATACTTCTCTTTTCCCTTCTGAGCATTCTTTTGCCTATAAGAAGTTGAGGTTTCTGACTTCTGACCACCATCAGATCTTCTCTGTTTCTGATGCTTCTTATCAGAAACTGCTTTCAGAGCCTGCTGCTCTACTTCCCTTTCAAAAGTTCTCTCAGTCAGACGCAACTCTTGCGCTTCTAGACTGCTTTGCAGCTCTTCAATTCTCATGGTGCTCAGATCTTCAGAATGTTCTATTGCTACCACAATGTAATCAAACTGAGGAGTAAGAGATCTCAATACCTTCTCTATGATTGCTTGTTCAGAAAGAGTTTCTCCACACGCTTTCATCTCATTAGTGATCAGAATCACTCTAGAGATGTACTCAGAAACTTTCTCATTGTTCTTCATATTGAGATTCTCGTACTGCTTACGTAGAGACTGAAGCTTCACCTTCTTCACTGATGCGTCACCACCGTAACATCTGACCAGTGTGTCCCACCCCGCCTTCGCCGTCGTTGAATCTGCAATCTTCTCAAACACATTCGCATCTACACACTGATGGATGTAGAACAATGCTTTCTGATCTTTCTTCCTTGTATCCTTCTGCGCGTTCTTCTGCTCCTCCGTTGCATCTGCTGCTACCGGAACGTAACCTTCGGTGACAAGATCTAGAACATCTTGAGCACCGAACAGTACTCGCATCTGAATCATCCAACGATTCCAGTTTTTTCCATCAAATACTGGAAGCTTGGTGTTCATGCCGCCGCCGCCGTTCAACATCTTCAACCTTGTACAGTACACTCAGAACTTACCACACACAGTGTTTCCCAACCCACAGAATCACAAATTTATGATTTCGATCAGAACTTCGTTCAAGATTCAACACAAATCAAGAACAAAATTCAATCACACAAGAAAATCCTCACGTTTTCACTCGTGTTTCCCGTTGATCCTAACCGGAGCTCTAGATACCAATTGTTGGTGTACAAGGTGAAATAATGATGAAAAGAAGAGAATATATTAAAATAGAATGACGGCTACAAATGATAAGGATACAATGATTAGAATAACATCTACACTACCCTATTTATAAGCTAAAAACTAGGGCTACAAAATAACAATAAAGTACTAAAATACCCTCTAACAAACTTAGTAACAAAGTTTGTGAATATTAATTAAAATATAAATTATTAATTCCTAATAGTTTTCTGATATCAACTTCTTAATTTTTGTGTGTAGCATACGTGAAAATACACACTGATATTTCATGCTCTAATGCTAATAACCCTTTACAACCTAATCACTAATCATTTATTGTGTGACAAATCAATCAGCCTTTTATTAGAAAATCTTGACCAATAGTCAAATGATTAGTAAAAATTAGGTGACCAATATTAATTATAGAGTTTAATGGTAGTGCAATGTAGTGTAAAAAAGTATTCCATTTGTCCTAAATTATAAATCACTTTGTCAAAAAAATTTGTTCTAAATTATAAGTCACCTTACTTTCCCAATGCAATATAAATGACATCTTCTCCAATATATCCTCAAATATTTATTATTATTTATTCTTTCAACTCTTTTAATTTCTCTCTCCTATATAATTATGAGGGACATTACTGTAAAGTTATACATAATTTGTCTTTTCCATAAAGTAATAATTAAGTTTTTTAATTTGTGTGAAAAGCCCAAAACGTCTTATAATTTAGGACAGAGGGAGTATTACACATACATCCCATCAAAATATTTTAAAATATCAAATCATATAAGTAATTTAAAATTTAAAAGTTGATTTGGCAGAATACATAATTGTCATTGATTGACAGTATAAAAATACTTTACACTTTCAATACATCATCCCTTTTCTCTTAATTATAATACAAAATTAGTCAAAAACAATCAACACACATGCGTTTATTTCCCACATTGATTATAAAAGAAAGAAAAAAAAAGCAAGTAATTAATATTATTTTCTCATGCATTAACTTTCTCACCAATATCCAACTTCCTCAATTACTTCTACGGCACAAAAATTTCAAAACAGTAACCAAATACTAAACGACATAAAAAAAAAGTTTCCATAATTTCTACTATGATTGATTATTTAATCCTCTAACTTTCTTCATCTTTTTTCACCCAAACCTTTTATCATTCACAGAAACCCCAAATCGCAATGTCGTCTCTAGACAAACCCAAACTCGTTCTTCCTTGGAAAACTCGCCTCTCAATTTCACTCCTAACGGCTTTAACGGACGCCGCACGTCGATCTGACGGAACCATTAACCGCCGTTTTCTCAGCGTCCTAGATCGTAAAGCTTCCGCTAAAGCCACTCCTATTAACGGTGTTTCAACCAAAGACGTAACCGTTAGCGACGAGCATAACGTTCGGTTCCGTCTCTACACGCCCGCAGTAACCGTCGCCGGAGATGAATCTGACACCAAAACCGCCTCTCTTCCGGTGATAATCTTCTTTCACGGGGGCGGATTTTCATATCTCTCTCCTGCCTCAATCGTCTACGACGCCGTTTGCCGTAGATTCTGCCGTAAAATCTCCGCCGTTGTTGTCTCTATCAACTACCGCCTCACGCCGGAGCATCCTTATCCGTCGCAATACGACGACGGAGAATCCGTGTTAAAATTCCTCGATGAGAACAAATCTGTGTTACCGGAAAATGCTGACGTGTCAAAATGTTTCCTCGCCGGGGACAGTGCTGGTGCAAATCTAGCACACCACGTGGCGGTCCGGGTCTGCAAATCGGGGCTCCAGAGGATCCGGATCCTCGGGTTGATTTCAATCCAACCGTTCTTTGGTGGAGAGGAGCGAACGGAAGCTGAGATTCGCCTCGAGGGTTCGCCGTTGGTGTCGATGAGGAGGACCGATTGGCTGTGGAAGGTGTTTTTGCCGGATGGATCGAATCGGGATCATGGCGCGGTGAATGTTTGCGGACCGAATGCAGAGGATTTGTCGGGTTTGGATTACCCGGATACGGTTGTTTTTGTGGGCGGGTTTGACCCGTTAAATGATTGGCAAAGGAGGTATTGTGATTGGTTGAAGAAATCAGGAAAAAATGCTGAGTTGATTGAATATCCTAATATGATTCATGCTTTTTATATTTTTCCTGACTTGCCAGAAGCTTCTCAGTTGATTATGCAAGTTAAGGATTTTATTCACAAGAGAGTTTAATTATAAATGATGATCGTTAATTAGTGTTGTAATAATATTGCTATTATGATAACATTAATTGATAATAAGAAGTTCAGTGTTATGCTGTGGTGTATCATAGAGACCACACAATAGAGTGTCAAATTCTCCGAAGGAAATTTTTTACAGACTTCTGTAATCTTTTCTGGCAGGAGAAATTGATCTCTACAGTTGGGCATAGAGAATATTCATTTTTACTCAAAAAAGACAGAGAGCCCAGTGCTATTGGAAATTAGGGTTCAATATATGGTGCGTTTATTATGTTGTAGTGCAATCAATATAATGTGAGTGATCATCAATTATAAGGGTTATTCTTAGGGCTCACATTTTCAAAGTTTGTTCTTAATTATTATTATTATTATTTTTTTTTTATAATTTTAGATCAAGTTTTTGTCTTGAATTTAGTATATGCGTTTGCATAATTCTATAAAGTCAAATTTGCTGAGTGCATATGGTTTGGAATTATACACAAGTTTAAATAATTGTTGCTATTACCCATCTTCTTCACATATAGTCGTACTTGATTGTGTGGTAGAGGCAGGTGACGAAGGTCGACATTTACGAATCACATGAAATTTCTATGAAGTAGAAGACAAATTGAGTCACGCCCATACTACTGGTACTAGTGATATGCATTAACGTGCAATTAATGCACATGGAGACATTTATATATTTGCAATTCCGAGTATGTTGAGTATATTTGCACACAATATATGTAGCACTTTAAAGTAAGAATAGTTTAACAAGTTTTCACTTATTCTATGCTCGTACAATTTGCGGTAGTATGTGATCGTGAAGGCTTAATCAGATCTTGTTGAAGTGGGGTACCAAGTATGTCTGAGATGCTGGGCGTATGGAGAGGAGGAGGGGGGTGTACCTGCAAGGCAATCCGACGCTCAAGTAAGAAAGGGCCAGAGAAAAGGGGCAAATACAAAGTATTATTCGATACCTGACCCTCTAAAGTGAGAGAGTTTATATAGTGTCCACAGCGCGTGACCAACGGTCCTATTTTCGGGGCGAAATAACTATTTTCTCAAAAATAGGTAACTGCCCAAAACTAGCCGTTATGTCGGGCAGGGTGTCCAAAACTAGCCGTTATGTCGGGCATAGACATAGTTTCGGGCACATGCTCTTAGCTGTTCGGGGAGTGAAGAAGCCGTGCGGAACGAGCAGCTGTTCCGGGGAGGAGTGATGTAGTCTTTGCCCGGTTGGAGGGGCAGAAAGGTAACTTTCGCCCCTTTGTGGATTGAACTTAGGCAATTGGGCCGTTCTGGGAGCAGAAGTGAATTGGGCTATGCCTAGCCATTGATCCAGTTCAGAACAAGAGCCCCCCAAGTCGTTGCTCCCGAGCATAGGAGTGATGACTTAAGGATAACTCACGGCTCCGGGGAACTGGTGCGAGGTCGTCGTTTGGTGACGGGGGAGTTGTCTCGTGGTGCCCATGGCTCTTGATGTTCGTGCGATCTGTATCCGTGTATGGATTGTCCGTTATACGGGGAGACCAACGGTTAGAAGGGATTGAAACGTTAGGGTGCCACGTGTGCCTTGAGCCCTATGCCGCCGTTACTAGGCAATGATGGCTAGTTAATAGCCATTATGACCTACGAGTGCGTGCTGTTGCACGTGCCCCATAGTATAAAAAGGGGAAGACTCAGTTCATTTGGAACTTTTCGCTTCTCTCTTCTCTTCGTCTGTCTCAGAGCATCTCTCTGTCACAGCCGTTCGTTGTTCCGGCCGCCGTACCCAGCTCTGAGCAACCGTTCTTCATCTTTTTAACCAAGTAAGTTTACTGATTTCGTGCTCCTTTGTCTCTTCTATGGTTGTTCGTAGATTGCATGCGGTTAGGTTTAGGTTTAGAGGATGAATTGCTTCATTTCTGGCGGTTGTTGGTGGTGTACGGTGGTTAGGCCGTCTTCCGCCGCCGACGAGGCCGTTGGGCTTTTAGGATATCTCGTGAGTAGGGCGGTTCCTGGCGTCGTTGCGATGATGATGCATGTGTAACCGTCGCGGTTGCTCAGATTTCAGCGTAATGATGAAGTTTCCGGTTGAGCGTTTGCAGTTTTCGGTGAAGATTTGCAGTTTCCTGTGAAGCTTCGAACGGAAACTGGGGAGTGGCTCGAGGAAGTTCCTCGTGTGGGAGTGGTTTGTCCCGAGCGTCTCCTCGTGGGAGCTCTTGAATTTTTTGTTTGATGTTGGGGCTTAGGCCTGGGACATCGTCCTCATCCCTTTGCGCGCCCTTTCACTTAACTAGCGGTGGAATGGTGGATTTGATTCTTCGTAGAATTCACTTTTTTCTCTGCTTTTCAGGTGATATGGCGACAAGGCCTGACGAGGAGATCGTAATAGACTCGTTCGAGGAGAGCTCCTCGGAGAGCAGCAGTACTGAAGCTTCAACCGTCCCCAGCGAAGTCGGGGAGGAGGTTGCTGAAGATTCAACAGAGGAGTGGTCGGTGGCTGAGCCTGCCGAGCACGTATCTACCATTGCGACATATCTGGGGGATGTCTTCACGGTCGTTGGGCCAGAGGGAGCGTGGAAGGTGCACTTTCCCTCCGAGGATGATAGGGTTTGCGACAACTTTGGGGAGCGTTTCGCCATATATGAATACGCGTTCAAAGAGCTGGGATTGAGACTGCCCTTCGTCGATTTTCAGCAGTCAGTCTTCGTGCACCTGGATCTCGCCCCGTCGCAGTTGCATCCCAACTCGCTGGCGTTCATCCGTGCCTTCGAGTTGACGTGTGAGTATTTGGAGATAGGAGCTACTCTCCCTTTGTTTTTCACTGTCTTTCATCTTCAGCGGCAGTTGACGGGGAGGAGGTATGGCTGGGTTTCGTTGAAACAGTCTCGTAAGCTGTTCAAGCCATTTTCAGAGTCAATTCGGACGTTCAAGGAAAGGTTCTACCTTATAGAGCCTGTGTCGGAGAGGGCCCAGGATAACACGTATGTCTGGGCGATTTCCCTTGACGAGGAGGGTAATGATATGCGCGATGAGAATGGGAAACTGATCGGGGATAGAGAATTTAAGTTCCCATTTCACTGGGGTCCCGACCATTTCCTCAAGGAGCCCAATGAATACGTTGCTCAGCCGCATATGCTAGACGGGCAGAATGCGGTTGGTTATGAGAAACTGGTGAAGTACGTTAACTCTTTCCGGCTTGCTGAATACTGGACGAAGAAGGGGTCTCCGATTTTCGAGGAGGATGGTATCCAGAGGGTGGAGTATCGCTTCATTAACACCAAGGCGCTTTTGGAGTGTAAGACTCCCGCGGAAGTTCATAAGCTTCTCAGTAGTTTTGGTCGTTTTACCTTGCCCGAATTATGTTTCCTTCCTCGTCTAACATGTTTGTTTTGTTTTTGCAGGTGAGATACCTTCCGCTCATGAAAGAATGGTAAAGAATGCTATCGCGAGGAACAAGCCCGGGGCGGCTGCTCGCTATCGCTACCGGGATTTTCATCCAAGTACAAACGCGAAAGTGGCGCAGAAACAGAGTCGCCAGCAATGTGTATTTATCCCAAGAGAGGGAAAGGAAACACTGCGTAAACCTGAGGGAAGGGAAAGAGCATGGTCTCGCGACCAAGAGAAACGGGTAAGGGAGTCGGTTACGCGAGGGGAAGGTATTAGCACCCCCACGCGTCCATCGTACTCGATGGGATCCACGTTTGTTGTCTCGATCAAAGGGTGTCGTCATCTGGAGCTCCACTGCTACTGGAAAGGAAAAGGAACGGGAACGGAAAAGAACGAAGAAACGAAGAAAAGAAAAGGAAGTGACTCGATAGGACATCTTCGTCCTATGCCTACGTATTCCCTCGTGCAATGGGAAAGTCAGAGTCAACGTAGTTCGGACTAGGGGTGGACAAAAAACCGAGGTCCGACCGAACCCGGTTTATCCGCAGAAAAAATCAACCTTTTAGATTGTTTATTCTGAATTCGTGGGTTTACAAGGTGCATTATTCAGTTTAGAGCGGATATGACCGGTCGAAATCGGATCCAAAAATTTCATCCAATTCAAACCATCACCGACCGAACATTTTATTTATTTCAATTTGTAGGTTGTTGTATACTATAGATAGTAATTATATGTGTTGAAGTCTAGCTGACATAGCATCCCATCAATTTAGTCGTGAGACACACAATTTCACGTGACCATCACCATTATTATTTTTTATCTTAAATTTATTTTGTATCTTAAACTTATAACTTTATTTTCTCACTATTTCTAAGAAAATGTCATTGAGCTTCACTTTTTTCTTCTCATAAGAGAGTCCTATTTCTTTCTTTCTATTTTATTCCTTTCAACTACTAAACCACCATTAAAACATCTCTATTTACTCTTTTAATCTCTGAAACAAGAAGACATATATTTGAATTTACACTAAATATACTTTCTAGCAATTTTGTCAAAGCACAGCTTTATCTCTCCAGATCTAAATAGAATATGCCTTCATACAAATCTATTTCGTCTTCAGATCTACTTCATATTCTCTGATTGTGTGGTGTTTGAATTTTTATGATGGTTTTCATCACTGAAATTTATTTGCTTCAAACTGGACTATCCGAACCGCACAACCGTCGAAACCGAAAATCTGAACCCAAATCTAACCGAAATTAGAACAGTCAAGATTGGATCACCATTTAACACCCATGGATTGCTCCGGTTTGGATATTTGAGACCGAACCCGTCCGGACCCGACCATTTGTCCAGCCCTAGTTCGGACACGAACTAACGGGGGAGGTTGCTCGCCATGACATCGCTGTATAGTGCCTACGTATCCTCAATCTAACCAGAAGGAGGAAATCATAGCAGTCATAGTTCGACCTAACAAGGTCTTAGTGTTTTTTATGAGCGACGTCAAGTTCGCGTCCGGCAGTTAGGGTCGATGCCTGTTTGCGACAAAATGGAAAATAACGTGATCTTTTCTGAAAAAAAAGGTTTGAAACTTAACAATCCCGAAGGATGAAAAGGTTTGGTTTGTTTTTGTGTTTTTTAGACGGAAGTGGATTGAAGTTAGTTCGTAACTTACATTGCACCAAAGTCTACCATGCGGGAACGAGTGAGTCGCATGGTCTCCCCCAAATGGGACGTATGATAAACACTCTAGAAGAAGAGGGGAGACCCCTCGTTCTTCATTTCCTACACTTAAGGCTCGAGCACAATATACGTTATATTTATTAAGTGTTTTAGAAATGTTAAGAGATGAGAAGATAGGACTCAAGGAAAAGAAAACACTAAGGGGAAATCTATCCTAATGTTGTCATGCAAAATATGGCCCTAAGGGGAGGTTAAAAGGGGAAACATCTACCTAAATCTATCCTACTCCAAGCTTAATCAAAGATTAAGTTGGACTAGGGAAGCCTACGGGAGCATACAAAAGTGGATCCAACACTTGAATAAGTCTTAAGATCCAATGGGGAAGGAATAAAGTGAAAGAGATGAAGAAGAAAAGGAAATAAGAGATGAGAAACCAAAGAGGGCAGCAAGTACATCATGCACATCAAATCCAATTCACATCATCAATCAAGCTTCAAAGATCATGCAAGAAGATTCAAGTAAGCAAGTAAGAGCAAACAAGAAAGGATGCAAGCAAACTTATATAAGAAGCACAATTAAACATAATTAAGACTCACACAAAGATGAAATGAATAAGGTAAGATGAAAATGAATCCAAGTCAGAACTTAATTCATGCCAAAGTTAACCAATTCAAGTATTAGAAAATGATCTCAAGAGTATCAAGTATGCATCTCACTAACACTCAAACAATTAGCAACAATTAACTCATGCACAACATAACTTCAAGTGATAAAACAAAGTGAAATCAAGGTATGAAAGCAAATGGGCAGCAAGGTGAACATGTATATCAATTCAAATATCAACTCATGAATAGCAAGAAAAAGCAACAAGAATTACATTCAAAACATGCTCCACAATTATGCCAATATCCACTTCAAACATCTATACAAGCAACACATGATAAAGTGAAGCAAGAAGCAAGATATGATCACACAATGGACCCAAAATCAAGAGGATCAGAACATTAAACATGTCATTCAAATCAAACAAAAGTCCTCAAGCATTAATTAGATCATACAAGAAAACATCTCACAAGATTAGGTCAAGCATACCAAAGGATCCAAGTCAAAACATTGTCAACTTATAAAATCCAGAACAAATAGGAAAATGGTCAAATGAAGATGATTCCAAAGCCATAAACAAGCTAGGACAGTACATGATCACACCAAATAATCATCTAAAACATCATTCAATCTCAAGTAAATAAAAACCTCCAAACTAGGTCAAGTGCTTCAACATGCTTCAACCAAATTCAAACCACAAGTAGGCATCAACCAAAAATAGAAACATGCTTCATAAAAATCCAAATAAATTTCCAAATTCATGTCAAAACAATCAAGAACCAATGTGCAAAAGGTTTCAGCCAGAATCATAAGATTTCAACATCAATTGGATCAAAACATCACACATAGGGGGCTAATCGAGCATGCATCGAGGACTAATTAAAATCAATCAAGAATTAATCAAGAATTCAATATCTAGCACCAAATCAATCCTCAAACATTCACCAAAGATGTGTCAAAGCATGGTAAGAAAATTGGATCATTAAAGCAATCAAAAGCATCAAAAGACAAAACTCTAATTCAAGGGTAAACATGTAAAAGCAACCTCCAAATTAATTCCAAATAAAATAGAAAAATAAATGAAAAAATAAAAATAAAAAAATAAAAAAAATGAAAAATATCTCAAGACACCAAACAATTAGAAACATATTTTTTTTGTATTTTTATCATGTTTTTATCAATTAAAATAAAATTCAAACTAAACATGGAATAAAAAAAAGAAAATAAAAAGGAAGCATGAAATAGGGAGGTGCAACAGCAAATCCTGATACAAAGGAAATCAGGAAAATGCGCATTTGGGCTCAATAACGTGGGGCGTGGAAAGCAACAAATACAAGGCCTAAACCAAATCAAATTCAGAATCAAACAAAAAAAGTGCCACACATGCCTTATTAAACGGCGTGGCAAGATGATTGGCTGAGGTTTAAACATCTCAATTCATTTGAATTCAAAAAGTGGCGCCAAAGGCCACCTCATCCTCCTTCAACCTCAGAGACGCCGGAGCCCTAGCTCCGGTCGTCTTCTCCGGCCAACCTCCACCGGAGCTGACCTGCATCCACCCAGAAACTTACCAAACCACCACCATTCCCTTCCAAATTCCATCCTGATCATGAATCTACCCTCCATTTTCTCAAACAAGCATGATAACATAGTGAATCAAAGAGAAAAAAAAGTAGATCTAAACTGAAAAGTTCACAAATCAACACAAGCATGGCACATTCTTAAAACACACTTCTCATAGATCTCAAACACAACCATAACTCATGTAAACAACCACAGAAACACATGGAAATGTGAATTGAAAAATCAAGCACAAAACTGAAATTCACGATTCAAGCATGTAAACGCATATTATCCACTGCCTACACGAGTAGGTCTTCAGATGCAATGATATGATCTTAGCATGCTTCTAGAATGAGAGAAATCAGAGCTTGGAATTTACCTAGTAGAGAGTGTATACCGCACCTTCAAATCTTGCAGAAACTTAAGGAAAACTTCAACAAATGCTTCAGCAACTCTCAGTGAGTATGAATCCACCAACAAAAAGAAGAAAAACCTTTGAAACGAAAAGATCTGAAGTTGAGAAGAATCAGAGAGGATGAGCTTTTCTAGATCTGAAATCGTTCCAAAATGAAGTCCCCCTCACGTTTTAGGGTTTGTTTCTTTATATAGAGTGGGTTGGGAAGGTTTTTGCAGACCCAAATGAGATTAGAGTGGCTTCCAACTTTTTTTTGTAAAAATCCACATGTATGTAGCACACACGAGTTCAGTCTTATAAGGGGTGTATGGAGTGTTTTTTTAGGGTGGGATGAGAGCACGAATTTGATGTGAAAAAGGATGGCATTTGAAGATATGGGATGAGGCAGATTGTACTCTTTTATTCCCTTTCAAAATTTTGCCAAAAATATGCATGGCATATACATGAAGTCATGACATGATTATTGGTTTATTTTGGCAATGTTGTGATGATGTGTGCGTGGGATCTTGGAATGCCATATGACCATGTTGCCAAAATCATGTTAACATGCTAATGAAAACAGTTTGGCACCCTTCACTTTGTACAAGTATGACTCAATCAATATCACTCCAATGAATGGAATCTTGAGATGACATGAAACTAGAAAGTGCAACGAACCATTTTGATGTTCAGACCAAATTGAGATAGGGTTTGAAATCTTGTGAAAATTAGCATTGAATTTGTGTGCTTATGACTGCCAAGATAGAGTGAAAGAAAAACAAAGTCATGAACTTGTCTTGACCACTTGATGATACTATCTTTGAGCATGTAGAACTTCCACTATAATGACTCAAATGAAACAAACTTGGATGCTTTAGAAATATGGGATTGCCCTCTACACTTTTCATGTTAGAAATATCTCAATTTATGGCTTGGAAATCACTCTAAATTGGCCATGAACATTGATGTACCAAGCTGTCAAAAGTAACTTAGAAAAAATTCTAAGTTTTCCAATTTTCCAACTTGAAACCTCAATCTTTAAAACATCATAACTCTCTCAAAAATGATCCAAATGGGACAAACTTTACATGGTTGGAAAGCTTGGAACAAGCTCTATAACTTTCATGTTTGAGAGAAATTGAAATGGAGCTTGTACCATGAAGAAATCTGGCCTTGAAAGTAAACCCCTAAACCATTAAAACTTGCCAAAAATAGTAAGTTCTAAAACCCTATTTTTGCCAAAAATGGAAACTTTCACAAATTCTTGATTTTTGATGAATCCTTGAACATATCTTGATCAAATCTCATATATGGACCATATTTGACTTGAAAATCATGACTTTGACCTCAAAAAGTCAAGAGTTGACTTTTTCACTGCACAATTGACTTTATCCCCAATTCTCCTGATTTTCAATCTTCTGATCAATTGAAATCCTTCTGAACCAAATTGATGGACAATTCTCCAATCCTAAACACTTGAGGACATGAGGAATACCATGGAATCCAGTCTTTCCCAAAAAAATCAGAAATAAACTGATTTTATGGCAAACCCTAATTTTTGTGCCCTCAGTCTAGAAGGATGTGATTCACTTAAAATCTCTTGCCAATTGCAATCTTCTGATGAGGTGATGGACCAATAAGATACCTTGAGGTCCAAGGATCCTTTGATTTGATTTAGATACATTGATCCCATGCTAAGAACCAATGATATACAAAGATGATAATGCAAAGAATGCAATGAAACATAAGCCAGTTATAGCTAAAACATGAGGGCAAATTTTGAGGTGTTACAGCTGCCCCTATTCAAACTTCTTGGATTTGAGAGTATGGAAACGAAAGTTTCCAAACAGTCAGGATACACGGGGTTTGAATACCAAAATAACCTGGAAATTTGCAACCTGTGGGGGTAATGAAATAGAGTGTTTGCCAGCCGAAGGTGGACTATGTTGGGAAGACGAGACCGGCCGAAGGCGAACTCGAAAAGAAAGGCCAAGCCGAAGGTGGACTTTCCAACAACAAAAGAACACGAGGGTGGCTGAAGGAAAACTCGAAAAGAGAGGTCAAGCCGAAGGTGAACTTTCAAAGAAAGACTATGCCGAAGGTAAAATTTCAGACAAAGGAATACGAGGCCAAGCCGAAGGTGGACTTTCAAAGAAAGACTATGCCGAAGGTAGATTTTCAAACCAAGGAACACGAGACCAAGCCGAAGGTGGGCTCGAAAAAGAAAGACCAAACCGAAGGTGGACTTTCAAAGAAAGACTATGCCGAAGGTAGACTTTCAGACAAAGGAATACGAGGCCAAGCCGAAGGTGGACTCGAAAAAGAAAGACCAAGCCGAAGGTGGACTTTCAAAGAAAGACTATGCCGAAGGTATACTTTCAAATAAAGGAATACGAGACCAAGCCGAAGGTGGACTCGAAAAAGAAAGACCAAGCCGAAGGTGGACTTTCAAAGAAAGACTACGCCGAAGGTAGACTTTCAGACAAAGGAATTCGAGGCCAAGCCGAAGGTGAACTCGAAAAGAAAGACCAAGCCGAAGGTGGACTTTCAAAGAAAGACTATGCCGAAGGTAGACTTTCCAACAAAGGAATACAAGGCCAAGCCGAAGGTGGACTCGAAAAAGAAAGACCAAGCCGAAGGTGGACTTTCAAAGAAAGACTATGCCGAAGGTAGAATTTCAAACAAAGGAATACGAGACCAAGCCGAAGATGGATTCGAAAAAGAAAGACCAAGCCGAAGGTGGACTTTCAAAGAAAGACTATGCCGAAGGTAGACTTTCCAACAAAGGAATACGAGGCCAAGCCGAAGGTGGACTTTCAAAGAAAAACTATGCCGAAGGTAGACTTTCAAACAAAGGAATACGAGACCAAGCCGAAGGTGGACTCGAAAAACAAAGACCAAGCCGAAGGTGGACTTTTAAAGAAAGACTATGCCGAAGGTAGACTTTCCAACAATGGAATACGAGGCCAAGCCGAAGATGGACTCGAAAAAGAAAGACCAAGCCGAAGGCGGACTTTTAAAGAAAGACTATGCCGAAGGTAGACTTTCAAACAAAGGAATACGAGACCAAGCCGAAGGTGGACTCTAAAAACAAAGACCAAGCCGAAGGTGGACTTTTAAAGAAAGACTATGCCGAAGGTAGACTTTCCAACAAAGGAATACGAGGCCAAGCCGAAGGTGGACTCGAAAAAGAAAGACCAAGCCGAAGGTGGACTTTTAAAGAAAGACTATGCCGAAGGTAGACTTTCAAACAAAGGAATATGAGACCAAGCCGAAGGTGGACTCGAAAAAGAAAGACCAAGCCGAAGGTGGACTTTCAAAGAAAGACTATGCCGAAGGTAGACTTTCACACCCAAGATAAGTAGAATCAACAGATCTACAAAGATGACTCCGCTGGGGACAAGAGAAATCTAAACAGACAACTCTGTAGGGGAGTATAGGAAGGAACAACAGTAAGAAGGACAAATCCACTGGTGGTAGTGTAATGTCAAACAACATCTCCTGAATTTATTCACTTTCTGCTGGGGAAAGAATCTGATAAAAGATATCAAACCTGGCTTATACTTCGAATGCATATGTTTGAATTTTTCTATGGCGTAATGCTCCATACGAAATGGACATGCTATGCGTTTGGGAGGATGCCATGCAAAAATGCTTATGCAATGCAAAAGAAGCATCTCAGCAAAATAAATGCTGAAGACAAAGGCAACTCCACCGGGGATGTCAGACTAAATTGTCCTCTGAATCAAAGACCTTGCTGAGGAAGATTTCACTGAACGAATTCCTGATCACAAACTTTGCTGGAGATAAAAACTCTGAGAGAAGTTCCACTCTGTTGGAGATGGATAAAAGTGAATATTGAAGATGGAACCCAAAGAGAATTTCCCTCTGCTGGAGACTTCCAATGACTTCTACCGAAGATAGAACTCAAAACCTGGATCTGAAGAAATGCCAATAACAATTGGACTTAAGACCTGCTGGGGATGTTAAACTGCCGTTGGACAAACCATTGTGAAGATCACCGCCAAACTTTACTTCGGGGACAATTCAATAATACCGAACCTGCTTGGGGATATTACTGCACTTAACCTACTGCTGGGAGAAATCTGTACCTTCACCCTGCTGGGGAGTACCAGTCATTAATAGCAAACCTGCTTGGGGAATGGTAAATGACGACATCAAATCTGCTAGGGGATACCATCAAGCTTACTCCTCTGTTGGGGATCAGACCATATCGTTGCTAGTGAGAAAACATTTCCTGACTAGCTGAGGAAAATGGGTGCTCAGACCCTGTAGGGAAAATAACATCCTTGTCCAAAGATGATATTCCATCAGTCTCCTACTGGGGATGCAGAAGTATCAACTTCTGGTTGCTTACTGAGAGAGTAATAAATCAACCACCACTCTAGCTGGGGAAATAGTCCTCTGTACTCTGTCTGGGGAGAGTAACAACATGCTTAGGAGGATGAAATTTCAATGTTGAGGAGAGTAACTCTACTGGGGAGAAATCCTGCTACTCTGCAAACAAAATCAATAGTATATGCAAAATGGCTATCTCTATTACCATCACAATGACTGTTGCCTGAGCAATTTCCACTGTTTTCCGATATGATTCGTAAAGCTTAACATTTTCGTATGCAATGTTTTATCAAAATATCGGACGTTTTCACAAACAAAAACAGTAAAAGTAAAAAACACAAAGGAAAGCTCTTTGAATGAAAATGAAAATTTTATTGAATGAATTGGCCTGTAAATAGGCATTTACATCCGGAAGCAATCCCTGAAAAGAGGTAATTGCACAAAAAAGTAAAAGAAAATACACATGTCGGCAATGTGGGGAACAGATATTCACCATGATTCAATTCAGTTATGACCCAATATGGCTCGCTTATCCGTAGATGCTTTGACCTTCGAAGAGACTGACTGGACTGATTCCTTTCCTTTGAAATTTTCAAGTATCAAAAGTGTTCACAGATCGAACGCAGATTGCAGCCTCTTGCTTTCAAATCCCTAACTTTTGCCTGGATCGTCCTTTTCGGGTTTTCAATCCACCGGGATACCCATTTTTGCCAAAGTTGCCTTTCCAGGTTTTCAACTTCGCGGGTTTATTCTTTTCTTTTCTTTTTATCCCTAATTTTTGCCCGAACCTTTTCTTTTTATGGTTCGTCGAGATGCCCCTTTTTTGCCTAGACTTTCTTTATATGTCCAGCGGGTCTCTTTTATGCAAAGTATTTTTTTACTACGTCTGCGTTCACAGGGGACATAAAATCTTCGCCATCCATAGTTGAGAGTAATAAGGCTCCACCAGAGAAAACCTGTCTCACTACATATGGCCCTTCGTAGTTTGGAGTCCATTTGCCCCTGTGATATGTTTGAGGAGGAAGGAAGTATCCTTTTCAAAACCAATTCACCAGCCTGAAAACACCGAGGACGTACTTTCTGATCAAAGGCTTTCTTCATCCTGCTCTGATACAACCGACCATGTGCAATGACAGCCAATCTCTTTTCCTCGATAAGGTTCAGATGATTCAATCTGGAACACACCCATCCAGCTTCATCGAGCTTCACATCTGCCAGAATTCTCAAAGAAGGAATCTCAACTTCTAATGGTAGCACTACTTCCATACCATATACCAGTGAGAAAGGAGTTGCCCCAGTTGACGTGCGTACCGAATGTCATACCCCAAATTTTGACCACTAAGATTTCCCATTATTGTGCAAATCAACATCACAATATGGATGAATCATTATGCCTCACCAATCTCCCCAAATATGGGTGAGCATCCACTACAATCAGAATTAGGGTTTCAAGCCCTCTCAGAGTTCTTAGACAAAGGATAAATCAAGGAATGACATGATATTCAACTTGTCTAACCTCTCAAATATCCACAAAGGATCAAGAGGACTCCCACTTCAACGATTAAGCACAAAACTGCAACATTCCAAGTGGATTAAGCCTCAAGATCGCCAGTGTCACCAAAATTAGGGTTTGGTCGACCAGGGCCTCCAGATGGAAATTTTCCTCTGGGCATGAGCCAATGCTTCAAAACATATCCTAAAATACTCCATGGAACATCATGAACCCAATTATCAAGTCAATTTTGCTTCAGGGGATGCACTCATAAAAAATCATGAATTAGGGTTTCTTGACCTAATTCACCCCTAAGTTGACTTTTGGGATAAATCATGAGTCAAGACCTCAAAACATGATTTGAGGGTCTCTAATACACCCTATTGATCCATTTGCAACAATGGATTGATCCAAGAAGCTTGGTTCACAAGTTTGACTTTTGACCACAATTAGGGTTTCGCGAGAAAAAGTCAATTGTACCTTTGACTTTTGACCAGGACCTGCTCCCAAACCCTAGGACATGATTCAATACACCCTATAACACCTATGAAATCAATCCATCAAGTTTGATTTAGGTCAAGGACTTGATTTCATAGAGGATCACACAGTTGGGAATTCATTTGATAAAAAGTCAACTGTGCACAAAAGTCAAACTTTGACTTTTTGAGATTTTTCACAATTATGGTTCCTTAACCCTAAAATGATGTTAATGTGTGATTTGAATCAACATTCATCAAGAAAAATCAAGAAAAGTGGGATAACTTGTAAAAGGGGTAACCATAAAAACTTATAATTTTTTCTAAGTTATGGAATAAAATGGCAAGGGTACCAACTTTGGAGGATCATAACTCCTAAACCACAAGACCATTTTTCCCCATCCAAAGCTGGATTTGTAGCTCTCATGGCCCTCTAAAAAAACTTCAAACACAACTCATTCTAATTCATCATGGATTTTAAGTTATGGAATGATCAAAATCACAAAAAGTGAAAATGTCACTTTTTTCCAACACGTAGTGAAATTTTCACTAAGTCAGAATCTGCCTTCACTTTTTTTCCAAATGTAGGGGCATTTTTCACTTGGATCCAAAAAATATCAAAACAAATTATGATCAAACAGTTGTTATATCATATGAGGGCTTTCCAAAATGGCCAAGAACTCCATCAAAGTCCACTTGAGCCATGAGATATGACAATGTCAATATGCCTTGCTGCAAACTGTCATGGCAAGGCAGATTTTGGAGTTTTGCTCAATTTGATCAAATTTTACAAAGGGCAAGCAACTCTATCCATCTGAAAACCTCAAGGGGGGACCAAGGAGGAACCAACTCTGATCCTAAGCCTCCCAAGTCTTTGGAACCAAAAATAGCATGCCAAACCTAGAAATGCCTAAAAGAGGGACAAGACTCCAATTTTGGATTGGAGCATTCAATGGATGCACCAAGGTGGCATGGACTGAGTCATTTCTAACTGAATTCATTCAAGACTTATCCAAGACCAAGGGAACCAGCAGCATGTGCCCTAACCTCTAGTCAATGGCTTGAGGAGACTTGGATTCTCATTGATCAGCATTGGCCAAACCTATGCAGCAGTTGCCATTCACTATTCCTTGCAAAACAAACTTACTCTACTATAAATAGAGCTCATTTGTGATCAGTTTGAGTACACCAAAGCCATCAAACAGATGCTTTCCTCAAAATCTCCTTCTCACTTCCAAATTTGCCTTCCAAAGCAAGTCATTATCGGGTTTTGAGTTTGAGAGCAATTCCAATCAAACCAATCACACACAGACCTCATAAACATCATATAGAAGTGATCCAAACACTTAAACAACATCTGGAACACTGATTTCTCAGAATCACCAGCCAGCTGCTCAAGGTTTTAACCAAGTTGCAGTTGGGATACCATCTTCAGTTCCAGATCATTTCCATTCATTCCAAGCATCCAGACACACTCCATACCACCTAGGGAAGCTGTCCATAACCTTGGAACCAAGTTGTAACACCTCTAACACAAAACACGTTCACCAGCTGCAAGAGGTAAGCATGAGCTCTTCTAACTTTATGATCCATGCATTTTTTTCTGCACAATAATTTGGCCACATGTTCATAATCATGCATGGAGTGTTTTCCCTCAATCAATTGCATTGTTTGAATCATGTATGGAATTTCTGAACCTTCATGCAAATTTTAGGGTTCTTGAGGTTTCTCTTTGATTTCTTATTCCATGTTTAAAATAAATGAAATTAAAGACCATAGACATGATCGTGAGGTGAAAACGAGTAAATTTATATGTAGATTGCATGATATCAAGTATTCAGTGAGATTGGATAGAAAACGCAAATCTGCAGAAATAGAGGGTGGCGCGTGTTCTTGCCATGTTCTTGGCGCCATTTTTGAACATTTGAATATTTGAATTTTGTGATTTTATTTAATTTATTCAAAAATTAATTTCTCTCTGAGTTTTAATGATTTTGAGTTGATTCCTTTTTTAATAATTCACAAAAATGTTAAAATATTTTATTTTCCCAAAAAATCCAAAAAATATTATTTATTTCATATACTTGATATTTTTGTAAAGAATTAATATTTTAATTGTTTTTTACATTTAAAATATTTTCTCTTTCTTGATTTTTCAAATTTTAGTGATTTCCAATCATTTTGTGGATCAAAACCTAATTTTTGAAACATTAATCCAAGATCACGATTTGTTTTCCACATGTTTAACAATTTTGGTCATTTTAATTGAATTTTTTATTCAATTAAAATACATTTTGAAAACAAATTAGGGTTTTTGATTAATTCAACCCTCATCAAACTTTTTCAAACACTTTGGGCCTCTAACAGAGTGTAAGACCCAATCCTTTGTAAATACAAACCTTTTTGGGCCTCAAATATTGTATAAGTCCCGTTGTATTTCAAAAGTTCGGCGCGATCATCGCCCGTTAAAAACCAATCATCTGGGCCTCTCCTTGAGCTGTAAGCCTCACCACTTGTACAAAAATAAACCATTGGGCCTCTAATAGAGTTTAAGACCCAATCCCCTTTTAACCAAAACAATTTTGGGCCTCAGATATTGTATAAGTCCCTTTGCGTTAAAAGAAAATCTCGGCGCGATCGCCAGTTCAAAAATCAAACCCTTGTGCCTACCCTCGTGTTATAAGCCCCATTCTTTTTCTTTAAACACCTTTGGGCCTCTTGAGAGAGTGTAAGACCCATCCCTTTGTACAGAAAACCTTTTTGGGCCTCAGTCACTTGTATAAGTCCCTCTGTACAAATTCAAAACCACAGTGCAATCACTGATAAAACCTTGGGCCTCTCCTTGAGCTGTAAGCCCCAACAAACTTTTCAAAGTACTTTCTCCTTTAATTTTGAATATAATATTGTTATCAAAGCTTTCTTTGTTGAACAACTAACCAAACATCATAGAAGCTCTACAACCGAGTAAGTGTTTACCCGCTTTCTTTATCCGCTTTCATATATATATAACTGTATTGTGGGGCTGCTCCCTGCAAGTCTTATTTCATAAACTTTTATATACTTGTCAAATATCAACTGTGTAATACTAGTATAGTTATTTAGAGTTTTCCCCGGCAACTACGTCTAGCACTAGGTAAAGCCCTGTTGGTCACTCTTAAATACAAAAAAAAACTAGATCCCCATAGAATTACCAGACACAGTCTTCCCTCCTCTTGGGGTTAAACAATATGGAGATGTGAAAGGCAGCATTCTCGGTGAACCCTTTCTCAGACTGTCACCCTTAGAAATTCTCAAAGAGACTCTACTCTCCAGAGATGGTATTTTCTCCGTGAATGGCATCTCTTGAGTTTCTTCCAAATTCCCGAACTTTCTTGGTTTGATATATTCTCGGTGAATGGCATGTCTTGAACTTCTCGGGGTTTGGG
Organism: Lathyrus tuberosus; assembly: GCA_022829125.1. NCBI lineage: Eukaryota > Viridiplantae > Streptophyta > Magnoliopsida > Fabales > Fabaceae > Lathyrus > Lathyrus tuberosus. The sequence continues at coordinate 9,117,890 of JALAZF010000061.1, forward strand.
GACCCACAGGCTTCTTTAAAGCATCCCCGCCTCCTCTTGGGTGTTGTACAAGGACCCTTCGGCTTCTTAAAAGCTCGCATGCCTTCTCTTGGGCTTAGTACAAGGACCCAGAGACCTCTACAGGTATAGGAACAGTACCTAGTCATCAATTTGCTAGAGCTGTCTTTCTGAGTCAAGTGTCAGACCAGTTAACGGGTTGGCCTTCATCCCTTAACATACCAGCCTTCTCTTGGGCATCATACAAAGATCATTCACTACCTGAGAATCGATTTCTCAAAACACCCGTAGACTTGGACAGTCTCAATAACCTTTGGATTTTCCATTTCCTTAAAGAACAGGAAATCTCCCCGATCCTCTGATCAGTGCCAAAGCATAACAATACCTTTAATCGTTCCCTTCATAAGAACTGATTTTCTCTTTTAACCAACATACTGGACCTGTCACTCAACTGAAACAGTTACCAGCACCCTAGCCTCCTCTTGGGCTTTGTACAATGATTCTCCCCAGCGGAGCTAACCTTTTTATACTCTCTTGTTGAGTATAAAAGACTCTCTTGTTGAGTCAACCTGTTTAGCCTCCATCTCGGGCTTCGTACGAGATACAAAAAACACTCTCTTGTTGAGTATAAAAGACTCTCTTGTTGAGTCACCCCCTTTTAGCCTCCATCTTGGGCTTCGTACGAGATACAAAAACACTCTCTTATTGAGTATAAAAGACTCTATTGTTGAGTCAAATATTTTCAGCCTCCATCTCGGGCTTCGTGCGAGGTACAAAGACCCTCTTGTTGAGTCAAGCGCCTTTAGCCTCCGTCTTGGGCTTCGTACAAGACACATACAAAAGCACTCTCTTGTTTAGTTAACCCTTTTAGCCTCTCTCTCGGGCTTCGTACGAGACACATAAAAACACCCTCTTGTTGGGCCAATAGCCTCCTCTTAGGCTTTGTATAAGAAAACCCCAGTTGAATCAATCAACCTTTTAGCATCAAAAGTTGCACCTCGTTCACAGTATATAAACATCAACAACTCCTTTTCCCCTATCTAATTGCTGTAAGCGGCAAGCCTCTGGATTATTTACATCCACACCACTGTCCCTCTTTTAGCATGAGAAATTCCTAAGGAAAGATATCATTGCTCTAAACTGAGTTAAAGTCTTCTCCTTCAGGTTAAAAATCCCCTATAAAGGAAATTATGGCATTACTGGATTCACATATCCCAGTTAAAGTAATTCTCCTTTATAACCAGCACCCAACAGTTGTGACAAATGTAACACCCCAATTCCCATCGCGAATAAATAATACATAAATAAATCAGAGTAGATAAAACTTTATTTTTCCGACAGAAACAAGGATGCCACATCAATAGAAAGAAAACACAATCCCTGCTCATAAATTTTGATACATAACACAAAATGGAATAACCTCAAAGGGAAACTTTTTCCATACAAAAGGAAAGTTCAATTATGGAATAAAGCGGAAAGATCCATAACTGACTTGTTTTACAAATAAATGGTTTTATAGCATCAAAATATTCATACAAAGTTAATACAAAATAGATCCAACAAATGTATACATATATAACAAAAGCGTTCCCCGACTCTTGTGTTACGTATCAGAGCAGACAGACCGACAAACGGATGAAGAACTAATCTTCACAAAAGCCTCCAAGGCTACTAATCTGCAATTGCCTCATAGAGCAACAAACCACAGTAGAAGGGTGAGAAATAACAACTAAATCAAGATTGCATAATAATATGCAACACATATAAATTCACATGCATAATTATTCTCACCACAAGCATCACATACTAATACACATAGCATATATCAATTACACCAACATAACCACATATTCACACATAAGGCACACCAAATTCATAACATATGGAAACACCCCACCACATCACATAGCATATGTCTATGCATAAAACATATTATCCACAACCAATGCATTTATCACATATGCACATCAATTCATTAATTCAAACATAAATCTCAACACATACTCAATCAATTCATGATTTTCCAGACATAATCAATCCATTCATGATTTTCCACACATAATCAAGCCATTCATGATTTTCCACACATAATCAATCCATTCATGATTTATGCAAATGCAAAGAGACCGACACAACGACTCTATGCAAATGCGGTACCATCCATCCATCATTCTTATCACTAGTTCACTCAGGAACTATTGGAATCATCGCTTGTTACTTAGTGTAACTCCCCGTCGGGCACACGATGTTCCCCGTCGGTCACACCTCTTTGTATAAGGCACACGACATTTATAGATCGCTCACAGCTCTTTGTATAAGGCATACGGCCCGATCGCTTTAGGTCCTCTTTGTATAAGGCACACGATCGTCTATAATCATCGCTTTAGGTCCTCTTTGTATAAGGTACACGATGTTATAGCGGATTCCCTCTGGAACCGTTTTGTCGCTCATACCCACTAGGGCACACGACATCACAAGATGCATATCATGATGCTTGGCATACAAGGACTTATGACAATCAAATGCATCTTCACAAATCAACAATATGGATTATCTCATCATCATTATTCATGCATTGGAACTCAATTCAAACAATGCATTTACTTGCCATAAGGCCACCAAATAACACACATTGAATTTCACATAAACAATGCATTTCATCATAATCCACAAGCCACAATAATTAGCATTTTAGCATATACACTCATATCAATTCATATCAAGAATTACTCACCATTCAACCATAATAATCCCACAAAACATCATAACAACATACATTGATATTCAGTCAAACAATGTATTTTACCACACAACAACCTCATTATCACATGCATTCACATCATATAACAGCACACACGCTATACTTTATATATCAAACGCATATCACATGATAACACATCAATCACATACAGTTAAGATGGTAAAAGTCGACAAAATGACACATTTACAAATTCCCGACATAATTAAATCATACAACCATCCCAAAACCATTTTAATAAGAAAGAACATTTCAATAGCTTTCTAACGGTACCAAGAATGCCTCGATCCGAGTTACGGATCAAAAGTTACGACATCGGACGCAAAATCGGATACAATTCTACACCCTCTCTGGTCATACGCGTATTGCCTTAGGCCATACGTGTAATGCCCAGTTCTCTCGCCCATTCCATACGTGTATTTCCCAAAGTGCTACGCGTATGGGCAGAGACCAATTTCTCCCCAAAAACTCCACTAAAACTCCGTACGCGTAATGCCTCACTTGATACGCGTAATGCCTTGCCAAGTACGCGTACCATTACGGAAATCAGCAGAAGGCCGTGAAAAATGTGTTCCATATGCGTATTGCCCTCATTTCCCCCTTGCCATACGCGTATTGCCCAGACCAATACGCGTAATGCCAAGCCTGATACGCATATGGGTAGCGAAACCCATAATTTTTCCTGCAGAATTTCTACTACGAATTCTACCCCAAATCCTCTCCAAATCTCATCTAAACACTTCCGAATCACAATATACCATCCCAAACATGTTCCAATCATATCAACAAGTATTCTACGCAGTTTATATCGAGTTTCGACCGCGAAAACATCAATTTCTATCAATTGTTCATCAATTTATTAATGATAAGAAAAGTTGTGAAACAACCAAAACAATTACAACAAACAACACATATATATATACACAAGCAAGATATAATTGAAACTTCTCACCCTTACCCGATTATTCGCAATTGAAATGGAGCTATGTCGATTTTCCTCTTCTCCTCTCCTTTCCCCTTCTCTTCCTTTCTCTCTTCTCTTTTTCCTTCTTTCTATTTTCTCTCTTTTTCTCTCTATTTTCTATTTTATGAAAAATAACCCAGCAAAAAGACGAAAATACCCCTACTCTCAAGTATCTCGCAAACGCTCTCAAAACGCGATAAAACATAATAACGATGAAAAATAATATATTGCCAAATAAAATTCAAGAATAAAATAATATAAAAACAAAAATAATTAAATCGACTCGATTAAATAAATCAGACAAAACGGGGTGTTACAACAAACAGACCAAATACCCCTCTTTAGAGATGACAAATTCTCTCTAAAGTCAAAACCCTTTAGCTTCACATCTTGGGCTTCGAACAAGATACAAATAGACCCTTCAGCTTCACATCTTGGGTTTTGAACAAGATACAAACCACATTTAGCTTCACGTCTTGGGCTTTGAACAAGACACCAAAACGACCTTTTTCCTCCCATAGAATAGGAGGAACTACGATCGCTCTGATTTCCCTGTTTCATCAAACGGGAATACGTAGGCATAAGATTGAAAAAATCTTAGCGAGCATACCAATCAAAAAACCCAGAATCCAGTATTTCCACCGAATCAACCCAAAAGCATCAAATCTAAACACATTACCAAAAACCTCACAAATAATCCAGACACTGTGTTCTTAACAAAATAACCAAAGATTGGGCCCTACATCCACAGAGCATCTGTAACCTAACAAACCGCTGTTCAAACTCAGTATGCAAGCAGGGTTAATTGGAGACATCTATTTCCCTTCCTTCATCAGCTTCAATACGATAAAAAATGAATCGACCTGTAGTACCCCAGAGCAACAGTACTTAAGAACCACGTCCAAAATCGCTCGCTACATCGAAGTACGATAATCATGTAATGCAAAAGGCAACATCTCATTCCAGTCTTTATACGTCACCACCATCTTCTGCACAATCTTCTTGATATTCTTATTTGCTGCTTCAACAGCCCCATTCATCTTCGGATGATAAGGAGAAGAATTGTGATGTTAAATCTTAAAGCTCTGACATAGCTCCTTCATCATCTAGTTGTTCAAATTTGAACCATTATTAGTAATGATTCTCTCTGGGATTCCATGCCGGTAGATGATGTCCTTCTTGATAAACCGGGCTACCACTTGTCTGGTGACGTTGGCATACGAGGCTGCTTCCACCCACTTCGTGAAGTAATCAATGGCAACCAAAATGAAACGATGCCCATTGGAAGCAGTCAGCTCAATATTTCCAATCATATCAATGCCCCACATGGAAAAGGGCCAAGGTGATGACAACACATTCAGAGGAGTAGGCGGCACGTGCACCTTATCTGCATAAATCTGGCATTTATGACATTTTCGGGCATATTTAAAACAATCAGACTCCATAGTCATCAAGTAATACCCCGCTCTCAACAGCTTTCTAGCCATAGTATACCCATTGGCATGGGTACCAAAAGATCCCTCATGAACTTCTTCCATTAACAGGCTTGCCTCGTGTTCATCAACACAACATAGCAAGACCATGCCAAAGTTCCTCTTGTACAGCACATCGTCTTTATTCAAAAAGAAGTTCCCTGCCAACCTCCTCAGAGTTTTCTTATTTTTGGTTGACGCACCCTCTGGGTACTCTTGACTCTTTAGAAAAACCTTAATATCGTGATACCAAGGTTTGCCATCATATACCCCTTCAACTGCAAACACAAAAGCTGGTCTATCCAGACGCATGATTCTGATCGAGGGAGTTTCATTCCACCGATTAACCTGATACATCGAAGACAACGTTGCCAACGCATCTGCCATCTGATTCTCCAACCGGGATATATGATGGAAATCAACTCTGTCAAAGAAAGGTAACAACCTTCTGGCATGGTTGTTATAAGGCACCAAATTCGCTTGACGAGTTTCCCATTCTCCTGTAATCTGATTAACCACCAACGCGGAATCACCATAGACATCAAGGTTCTTGATTCTCAAATCAATCGCTTCTTCTAACCCCATGATACATGCTTCATACTCCGCCTCATTGTTGGTGCATACGAACGCTAACCAGGCAGTGAAGGGTATATGAGAACCCTTTGGAGTCGTAATGATTGCCCTGATTCCGTTATCGTATGAATTAATAGCTCCATCAAAAACCAACTTCCATTGGGATCCAATTTTAGGTCCTTCATCAGGTAGCGGCTCTTCACAATCTTTCATCTTCAGAAACATGATATGTTCATCAGGAAATTCAAACTTCATCGGTTGATAATCCTCAATTGGTTGTTCAGCAAGATATTCTGACAAAACACTTCCCTTAATGGCCTTTTGGGAAACATATTGGATATCGTATTCTGTCAAAACCATCTGCCAACGGGCTATTCTTCCAGAAAGCACTTGCTTTTCAAACACATACTTGATCGGATCCATCTTCGAAATCAAAAGGGTTGTGTGGTTTAACATATACTGCCTCAAACGCTTAGCTTCCCAAGCGAGTGCACGACATGTTTTTTCCAGCATTGAGTACCTTGACTCACAATCAGTGAACTTTTTACTCAGGTAGTATATGGCATGCTCTTTTCTACCTGACTCGTCGTGTTGACCGAGCACATACCCCATTGAGTTCTCAAGAACCATAAGATACATAATCAATGGCCTTCCTGGCACTGGCGGCATAAGGACCGAAGGTTCCTGCAAATATTCTTTTATTTTTTCAAACGCCTTTTGACAATTTTTGTTCCACCTGACCGCTTGATCTTTTCTTAACAATTTGAATATTGGTTCACACGTGGCTGTAAGATGAGAGATGAATCTAGCAATGTAGTTCAACCTCCCTAAGAAACCACGAACCTCTTTTTCTGTTCTCGGTTCAGGCATTTCTTGTATGGCTTTTACTTTAGCAGGATCAACCTCGATACCTTTTTCACTGACAATAAACCCTAGTAATTTTCCAGATCTCACCCCGAAGGTGCACTTGTTCGGATTCAACCTCAGTCTGAACTTTATCAACCTTTCAAACAGCTTCTAAAGATTCACCAGATGCTCTTCCTCCGTGTGTGACTTCGCAATCATGTCATCAACATATACCTCGATCTCTTTGTGAATCATATCATGAAAGAGAGTCACCATTGCCCGCTGATAGGTTGCCTCAGCATTTTTCAATCCAAAAGGTATCACCTTGTAACAGAATGTTCCCCACGGTGTTATGAACGTCGTCTTCTCCATGTCTTCTAGGGCCATTTTGATTTGGTTATACCCATAGAAGCCATCCATGAAGGAAAATACAGAGTATTGAGCAGTGTTGTCTACTAACACGTCAATGTGAGGAAGCGGGAAATCGTCTTTTGGGCTTGCTCTATTCAGATCCCTGTAGTCAACACACATCCTGACCTTTCCGTCCTTCTTAGGTACAGGCACAATGTTAGCAACCCACAGAGGATAACTTGTCACAGCCAAAAATCCAGCATCTATCTATTTCTGAACCTCTTCTTTAATCTTGATAGACATATCCGGTTTCGTCCTTCTCAGCTTCTGCTTTACCGGAGTACAACCTTATTTGAGCGGCAGCTGGTGTACCACAATGTCAGTGTCAAGCCCAGTCATGTCTTGGTAAGACCAGGCGAAGATATCCACATACTTTCAAAGCATTTCAATTAATCTTCTTTTTACACTGTCTTCCAAAGTAGCCCCAATCTTTACTTCTTTCTTTCCGTCCTCGGTTCCTAAGTTAACAATCTCAATTTCCTCCTGATGAGGTACAATGACCCTTTCCTCCTGTTTCAACAGTCTGGCCAATTCCTCGGGCAAGTCACAATCTTCGTCAGTCTCCTCTTCATCCTGATAAATGGGATTATCGAAATCATACCGAGCCATAGCTGAATCATGATTGGTGGTATCTGAACAAGAAAACCTGCATGATTGATGATTTATGTTTATTATGTATGCAAAAAACAAAAACACATTGCCATTTTGATGTGATTTAATGCAAAAAGTAAAAAAAGAAAGACAGGGATCAAAATATTTGAATGTGAAAAACGTCCTTTATTAATGATAAAGAAAACACACAAAATATTCAAGCCCTACAAACAAAAATCACTACGTCTTGGGCAGAACGTAGGATTATCATAACAGGAAAACAAAGGCAATTACTCTGGGCCGGTCACTTGAATGGCTTTCTCTGATGACCAGTTGCAAAGACTTTGACCTAGAATGCAGGGGCGGATCCAATTATCCATATCGCAAACGATATCCCCTTCCTCATCTACAGCATTAACTCTGTCAAAGAACACACCAGCACTGGTAAAACGAACCGGACCATAAAACTTAGGAGGATCCTCAGGATGCCTGGGTGGCTTATATCCCAGCCCGTAAGTATTATGCTTTTTCAGGACCTCGATAACTTGACCCCATTTCTGTGAACTGTCGGCTTCAACCATAGCCCGTGCATCTTTGAAGGAAGACATGGAAATCTCTGGCTGATCTACCATTGCAGGCTGCTTTATCACGTCAGATTGGCTTACTTTCTTGAGAGATTCCTCAGGGATCTTCACTGCTTCGAAAGCCTGACATAAAGTTTCATGTATTTTTCCATCTATCTCCACATATTTGAAAGTAGACAGGTGACTTATCATGATATGTTCTTCACCGCAAACCGTCACTACATGTCCATCTACCATGTACTTCAGCTTCTGATGCAGTGTGGACATCACAACCCCAACACTATGAATCCATGGATGGCCCAGTAGACAACTGTAAGCAGGTTGGATATCCATGATATAGAAAGTGGCTTCAAAAACCTCTGGACCAACCTTAATTGGCAGCACAATTTCCCCGAAGACAGATCTCTTGGAACCATCGAAAGCACGCACCACCAAATCACTTGGCGTGTACATTAACCCCCGAGTGTCCAACTTCATCAGTGTTTTCTTCGGTAAAACATTTAAAGATGACCCAGTGTCAACAAGCACATGCGACATCAAAGATCCTCAGCATTCAACTGAAATGTGCAAAGCATTATTATGATTTCTCCTAGCTGGGGTTAAATCTACATCAGTAAATCCCAAGACATTTCCTGCATTTACATGAGCCACGACCCCCTCCAGTTGATTAACCGATATCTCCTGGGGTACATACGCCGCATTCAATGCCTTCAACAGTGTGTTTCGATGCGCCTCCGAGCACAATAACAGAGATAAAATAGATATCTTAGACGGTGTTTGGTGTAGTTGGTCAACGATTTTGTAGTCGCTTTTTCGAATTAACCTCATAAACTCTTCCACATTCTCTGAGAATGAGTTGTCAACTGGCTTTGCTGCGGAATCGTTCACTACTGGCGTCTGCACTAAATTATCCATAACCTACTTTCCTTTGTCTTGCCTAGCACCACCAGCCTGATCATCAGATGGGATAAAGACTCTACCACTCCTCATGATAGCTCCTGCTTCATCATTACTTTCAGAACTGGAGTTCACCACGGACGTTCCCACCAACTCTTGCTTCTGCCCGTTAACAAACACTTCGGCACCGTAATTCCAGGGGATATCTTTTGTGGTCTCATACGGAACGGGCCCAGGAGTGGTGATAATGATTGGCGCTGGTCTTGCCGGCGCTGAAATAGTTATCATCTTAAAAGGGATAGTAACAGTGGCAATATCATTCCTTCTACCAGTAACTTTCTTCTTCTGATCGCACCTATCGAACTGTAATCGACCTTCATTAATCAGCTTCTGAATACCTGATCTCAATAGATCACAACCATTTGTTTGCAACAAACACTCTGAACAGCTTTTATCACACCTAGGGGATACCTCACCCTTCAGTAATCTCTCCTTCACTGCCAACAAAGGAGTCCTTAATTCATTCACGTCTAGAACCAAATTCAAAGATTCACCCTCTTCTATAACAGCATTAACCCTCGGCCCCCCGTGGTTCGGCATTGGGTTTTGAATGACATTTGAAGTCTCATTGGAAAAATTGATGGCCTTCGAGTCCACCAAATCTTGGACTTTATTCTTAAAAGCTTTACAGACCTCAATGTAGTGCCCGGGCGCCCCAAAATAAAATTTGCAGTGGGCATTGGGATTGTAACCCGGAGGTGGATTGCTAGTAATAGGAGCCAAAGTCCTTATCTGAATTAATTGCAATTGCATCAGATGTTGAAATAGCTGGGAGTAAGGCAGAGGCGGAGTATCAAAATGCCTATTAGGCTTAGGTCTTGGCTGATATTGGCGAGGAGCCTGATTTTGCTGTTGAGGTGGAAGTGCTGCAGGAATAGTTACTGAGGCCACCTGCTGATTATAATTCTGACGCTGCTTTCCCTTACCACGGTATGAAGAAACAGAATTCACTTCCTCTTTTTTCTTGTAGTTTACATAAGGTTTCTTCCCTCCTCCAGAAGAAGACCCCTCATTGCCCGAAATCTTTCCAGTCTTGATTCCACTTTCTAACATTTCCCCAACCAAAATCAAATCAGCAAATTTCCCGGACATGCAAGGTATCAGCTTCTCGTAATAATGCACTGGCAAGGTAGCCATAAACATATTCAACATCTCCCGTTCTAACATGGGAGGCTGCACCCTCGCTGCCAGTTCTCGCCACCTTTAGGCATATTCTTTGAAACTCTCATTATTCTTATGAGACATACTCTGCAGCTGACTCCTATTGGGAGCCATATCAGTGTTATATTGGTAGTGCTTGACGAACAGCTCTACCAGCTCTCTCCAATTGTGGACGTGACATCTCTCCAATTGCATATACCACTCCAAAGATGCCCCAGATAGGCTATCCTAGAAGAAATGCATCAGTAATTTCTCGTCACTAGAGTACGCAGCCATTTTCCTTGCGTATGCCCGGACATGAGTATTTGGGCAAGTGGTACCATTGTATTTCTCAAAGGTAGGAACCTGGAACTTGTGCGGAATCCTGACACCGGGGACCAGCCCTAAATCATCTAAATCCATACCCACAGAGTTCTGATTCACAATCCCTTTCAGCTGTTCTTCAATCAACCTGATTCTCTGATCATTATCAACCTTGGGAAAAACATCCCCGCCTTGCACAAAAAATATGTCATCCTGTTGGTCATCATATCGACGGCCATGAACAGCACATACACTATTTCCTCCTCCTACAACAGAAGGAATCACAACCTGTTCTCCTCCACCGGGAGGGATCACAATAGAAGGGACATGAACACCCCCGCCCGGAGGACCAATAGGAATACCATTACCCGCAACACCTCCGCCCAGAGGAACGACATCATTATGAAGGCCGCCATGAAGAATGTCATCCTCATCAACTCTCGCCACCAAGGGTTAGACAAGGGTCCTCAGCTGTTCTTGCCCTTGTCCAACGCCTTGCATTAATTCCATGAACTGGACCATGCGAGTCTGCATGGCAGCCATCTCAGCCTGCATCTGTTCCATAGCTCTCCTTTGATTGAGTCTGGTAGAATACTGATGAATTTGCTGGTCAGCAATCCTGTCTGAACAAAGAACACGATAAGAAGACCAGAGATAAGTACCTGTTATGCAAAATGCCAAAATTATTATGATCATGCAAATGCGAATGCAAACATGTTTGTATATTCACAGGGTGATCCACCCCTTGATTCCAGTTTTAACAATAGAATAGCACGAAAATTATGCTCATATATAATAGGAGAATCAGAGAATAGTCATCTGTCATCAGTTACAACCCAAGATGAAGACATAAGTCTGAATAAGATAAACAAAGATCCCAACCAATAAGCCTGGTGGTGATCCAAAATACAATGAAAGAGAAAAAGAAAACTATGGCATATTGTTAGTTCTTGTATTGGCTGGAATTTTGGTAAAACAAAGTTGAACAATGATGATGTCGTATGTCTGATGTCATAACATTGGTTCCTAACATTAGTTGTTGCAGGGTTGAAGTTGTATATGCTGGTGTTAAACTTGTTGTCTTGACATCAGTTATCAGAACATCAGGTTGTGATGTTTTAGGGCTGCGCGTGTTAGTTTGTTTTGAGAAGATCTGTTAGAGAGATTGGATGCGAATTTCTTGGAGAATATATTGGCAATCAGATATGGAGCAGATCATGGAACTAACATTAGGGATGATTTGAAAAGATTTAAAAAGATTAAGAAGATCAAATCTATTTTAAATCCTATTTAATAACAAATTAAATTAGATATTTTGGAGGAGGTCCAAGTCCAAGTCAGAATTATATTTAAAAGCAGCCTCAACCCTTGTTGGAAAAAACGAAGACAGAGAGCATAGACTGAGAGTCAATTTGAGTAAACCATTCATGTTTGAATTGGTGTTACTATTTTGAGTTGTAAGTGTATTCACTCTAAAGCTTTTAAGCAAGAGTGTGTTGTTCTTGATCAAAGCTGTTAAGCAGAATCAAGGTGGGTTTTAAAGTGTAATCTTTGAATTGTATCACTGAGGTGATTTAGGGAGTGAGTGGGTTCTCATACCTAAGTGGTTTCTTAGGTAGAAGTGTCATTGGGTAGTGATTAAGTTAGGTAGATGTCAATTGGGATTGTTGAGTCTGTAATTTAATACTACTAATAGTGAATTTCCTCCCTGGCTTGGTAGCCCCTAAACGTAGGTAGTTAGACCGAACTGGGTGAACAATTCATTGTGTTATTTACTGCTTGTTATTGCCTTGTTCATATTAGCAGAGTGTGGTGTTGTGACATCGCACTTAACATCACACATCTAATACCAGAATTTCAATTGGTATCAGAACAGGCATCCTGCTCTGCATCTGGGTGAGATCTAGGGCTGATACTTTCTGGTGCAATGGACAAGGAGACTGGTGGATTTGTGAATAGACCCCCTATTCTAGATGGCTCAAATTATGACTATTGGAAACCTCGTATGGTTACATTCTTGAAGTCATTAGACAGCAGAGCCTGGAAGGCTATTTTGAAAGAATGGAAACATCCTGTTATTATGGAAAATGATGAGAATGGAAAGGAAGTAGAGGGTAGCTCAAAACTGAAACCTGGAGAAGAATGGACCAAGGAAGAAGATGAGCTTGCCCTTGGGAATTCTAAAGCCTTGAATGCCATATTCAATGGTGTTGATAAGAACATCTTCAGGTTGGTCAACACTTGTGAAGTAGCTAAGGAAGCATGGGATATCTTGAAAACTACTCATGAAGGAACCTCCAAAGTCAAGATGTCAAGACTTCAACTTTTGACAACAAAGTTTAAAAATCTGAAGATGAAGGATGATGAGACTATCCATGATTTCCACATGAACATCCTTGAGCTGTCAAATGCTTCTAGTGCCCTAGGAGAGAGGATGACTGAAGAGAAGCTGGTAAGGAAGATTCTCAGATCCCTTCCCAAGAGATATAAAATGAAGGTGACTGCTATTGAAGAAGCTCAAGACATCAGCAAGATGAGAGTTGATGAGTTGATTAGGTCTCTTCAAACTTTTGAGTTGGGGTTGAATGAGGAGCCTGAAAAGAAGACCAAAAGCATAACTTTGGTGTCTAAAACTGAAGATGGTAAGAAGGAGTGTAATTTTGAAACTCAGGAGGAACTGTCAAATGCTGTTGTGATGCTTGGGAGACAGTTTAATAAGGTGTTAAAGAGAATGGACAAAAACTATAGACCTAATGTTAAGAACATCACATCTGACAACAACAGGTCTAGTGATCAAGTGAAGAAAACAAGAGATGAAGAAAAGTCCAATCATGACAAAGGAGTTCAATGCTATGAGTGTGAAGGTTATGGTCATGTCAAGAAAGAATGTCCTACATACCTCAAAAAGCAGAAAAGGGGTTATCTGTTTCCTGGTCTGATACAGATAGTGAAAAATGCATTGACTGGACTATGTGCCTCTGATGGAGAGTCTAGTGATGGTGAATTGACCTTTGAAGAGCTGACATCTTCTTATCAAGAGCTGTGTCTGAAAAGTGAAGAGGTCTGTCAAGAAGGGGAGAAGCAGAAGAAGATTATTGTACAGCTTGAGACTGAGAAAGCTGAACTTAAGAATGAAGTTTTGTTGTTAAAATCCCAGCTTGATCAAACGTCAAAATCCATCAGAATGTTAAATAGTGGAACTGACACTCTGGATAAAATACTTGAAGCTGGAAAAGGGGCAAGTGATAAGACTGGTCTAGGATATGAGGGTGAGAAGAAGATATCTGCAGAGGCTAGTTCTTCTGGGGTTAAACAGAACATTCCTCATCATCATGAAAAAGGACATGGTTCTGGAATTAAGAAGGTTGTCCCTCACCTTGGGCCACAAAATAATGGAAAGGGCTATGGTCCTGTACCTAAGAAGTTTTTGCCTCAACCTCAAGGAAAGCCTCAGGTTTCTAGAGCTAGGCAGTATATGCCTCCCCAATACCATAGGAGTATGCAGGCTTCTAGTCTCAAACATTACATGTTCCATCCGATGTCTCAACATCAGGGGAAAATGTATGGTTTTGGACCTAATAATGTTGTGCCTCATGGTTATGGCAGAAGAAGGCCACATTATCATGGTAAAAGATAACCTAATCATTATAAAAGACAGACTCAGCACTATAGAAGACAACCTAATTATGGGAGAAGACAACATCAATATTTTGACAGATGGCAGCCTCAGCATTATGACAGAAATCATCATCAAGGTGGGAGACATTTCAATCAATTCAGAGAAGAGATTCAAAGAGTGAGATGTTACTATTGTGGAAGATTTGGCCATATACAATCTTCTTGCTTTAAACTGCATGGTTATCCCTAATCTGTTCCTCAACCTAGAAAGAAGCAGGACAGGCCTCAGGCTGTTAAACAATGGGTTTCTAAAGCTGCTGTCACATGTTTATTAGTTCACTTATCTGTTAGAACCCCAGCTATGGATGGTTTGTATATTGACAGTGGTTGCTAAATGCATATGACTGGTTTCAAGAATCAGTTGGTGGATATCAGGACTTACTCCACAAACGATGTAACTTTTGGTAATGGAGAAAAAGGGGAAGTTAAAGGAATTGGAAAATTGAATTGTGAGGCTGGACCTAATCTTGAAAGTGTACTTCTGGTCAAAGGATTAACTGCTAATTTGATTAGCATCAGTCAGTTATGTGATGAAGGATTCAAGGTTAGCTACACTAAAGATGAATGTTTAGTGACTAATGAGAAGAGTGAAGTCGTTATGAGGGGAGTTAGATCCATAGATAACTGTTATTTATGGGTTCCTCAAGAGTCCAGCTCATCATGTAATGTCAAGGATGATGTTATGACATCTGAATGTGACATTAGAAAGATCACCAAACAACCTAGTGTCATGCAACTATTTAGAGGATATCTTGAAGAAACTAAGGTCATAGAGGTTGATCATTCATATATGAAGGGTAATATGTGTGCTGAAATTTGTGAAATCTTAAGTAGAAATTTGGGCATGTGGAAAAGTCATCTGATGTTAGTGACTTATGGTGTACATTTATTAAATTTCAAAAATTTAAAAGGAAATTTGTTTTGGTGGGGAAAATACATTTATTGGCTTTTAAGTGATCATCAAAAGCAGCCCCCTTACCTTAGGCTATCATTCCCTATTGTTACTCTCACACGCTACGTCAATCTCCACACTCCAAGTCCATTCATCTTCCCCCTAAGAACAGAAATTACAAAACACCTTTGTTCATCAGTTGTTACACAGGAACGATGTCTAAACAAGTGTCATCTCCATCCAAGAAGTCTGCGTCCAAAAGTTCCACTCATGCAAATTCTAGGGTTTCGACAGAAGAGGTATCTTTGGATGAAGCTATGCACATTGCTCCTATCTCTATGATTCCAGCTTCAGAAAAGAAAAGACCTGAGAAGTATCAACCTAAGAGGCCTTCAAAAGGTAACACTTCTCATTAATCTGTGGGTAGGAAATTTGATGATAGTGAAAGTAGAGCGTTTGTCGCTAGTGTTTTGTTTGGAGACAAACCTACTCCTAAGACTACCACTCCTCTTCATCAAGCTGTTGAAGAAAGGGTAGATGTGGACAAAAGTATTGATCAGATTGTCACAAAAAATTTTGAGAAAGGGATTTCTGTGAAGGGAATATCTAGACCTCTGAGTCAAATGGCTGCTGATCAATCCGTTAGAGAAAAGGGTGACATGGAAACTTCTGAAACCAATCTTCACAGATTGGCTGTCTCTGTCATTGAAGATGTTGAGATTGAAGATGAAGTTGAAGTTGAAGCTGAAGCTGAAAGAGAAAGGGATACTCATGTTGAAGATGAAGTTGATGTTGAACATGACGTTGGAACATCACCTGCTAGGGATGTTACTCCTAGTCCCAGAGGGAAGAAGAAGGCTGATGTGGTGGATATTGTTGACTTATCTGATAATGAAGTAATTGGTAATGATGTTCCTGGTATTGCCAAAAGATTGAAGACTAGAAAAGGAAAGAATGTGGAATCTTCTCCTAAGATGACAGCTAAAGGCAAGAAGAAAAAGACATTTGTTGTTGGTCCAACAAAATCTTGGAGCAAGGTTGCTGTGACTTCCAAAAAGAGAGAGATTAGGGAAGAATCTGAATCTGAGTATGATGTTGAGGAAGATGTTCAAGACATCACCCCAGTCAGAAAGTCCATTTTGAAGAGAATTTCTGATAAGGTTCCTGAAGTGCCAGTGGACAACATATCCTTTCATTATGCTAGCAGTGCTCCAATGTGGAAATTTGTGTGTCAAAGGAGATTAGCTCTGGAAAGAGTGCTGGGCAAAGATGCATTGGAGATGAAAGAAATTATGGAGCTCATTCATACTGCTGGCCTGTTGAAAACTGTGACTAAATTCTCTAAGTGCTATGCTGGACTTGTTAAGGAATTTGTTGTTAACATTCCTATAGACATTTCTGATAAAAGAAGTGTTCATTTCATGAAGGTGTTTGTTAGGGGTAAGTGTATTAATTTCTCTCCTAGTACCATCAATAAGTATCTGGGAAGAGATGATCAAGAGGGTTGTGAATTAGAAGTTGTCATACCCTAATTTTTTACCCTAAAATTTTGTATTTTTCCGTGTCGTATATTTCGTACTGATCATTTTAGCGTGCTCGGTTTATATTTTACGAGCACTTGAGCGTCCGATTATTCATTTAGGGTCCATTTATTTTTTACAATTTCTATCTAATAAATAATTAGAATAATTAGTATTTTATTTTTATTTTATTTTAATATTTATTTTTATTTTTAGATTTAACTATTATTATTTAGAATAAATAAATAGGTTTTTTAGTTTTTATCTTACTTTTATTTTAATTAATTGTTTAAATTTTTTATTTAATTTTAATATTATTTTAATTTGGGCCTCAATTTGGATATTAGGGACATTATTGGTAATCAAATAGTTAACCTTAATTTGTGTCTATTTATTAAGTTGTGTGTAAAGTGGAAGGCGATCGAAACACACGGCCGACTGAGAGATTAACCTTGTACGAAATATAGTCTTGCTCACTTTTCAACGCTTTTTTTGTTTTAAAACATTACCTTTTGTTTTGAAACATTACCAATTCCAATATTATATGTGGTCTGAGAAACATTGCACTTTATTAGTGGTACTGCTGATGGTTACGTATCTCACGCTTCCAGTTTCGTTTTTTTCCATAACTTTACTGCTTGTATAGTTTTTAAGTAGCATATTCTACTTAATTTATTATTCTTAGTTACTAATTTCCACGGTTCAAAGGTTATATATATATATATATATATATATATATATATATATATATATATATATATATATATATGTATAATAATTATAAAGTTAGTTTTATTTATGTTTGGATCGTATTGTGTCGATAAATTGGTGGCATATTTGTGTGCACGATGCGTGACATTTATTTTGATTCGATCTGGTTGCGATGATCCAATTTCCGCGGTAGCAACACTGTTTTTTTGTTTTACACATTTTAAAAGTCCTTTTACTTTTCTATTTTTATAAATTCAGATCCGCACAATTTGGATCCGGTTGCGATGATTGCATTTTTGCGTTAGCAACATTGTTTATTTTTTTAGCACATTAAATTTACTTTTTCTATGAATTTTTTATATATATATATTTAGACCCATACCATTTGGATTCACGTTGCGATGATCACGTTCAGTGTAGCAAGTTGTTCATAAATT
Organism: Lathyrus tuberosus; assembly: GCA_022829125.1. Lineage (NCBI taxonomy): Eukaryota > Viridiplantae > Streptophyta > Magnoliopsida > Fabales > Fabaceae > Lathyrus > Lathyrus tuberosus. The sequence continues at coordinate 9,135,745 of JALAZF010000061.1, forward strand.
TTTATCGGTTTATTTGTGATTTTTATTTTACTCTTTTAAATTGATTATCATTGCATTTCGATTTTGTGCACACGTCCGATGGTTTGGTCTAGCGGTAATCCGTTTGTTGTACACCAACCAATTCGTGTTTCGATCTGCAACTTTGTGTTTTAATTTAATTTTTATTATATAGTGGCTTATTGATCCGATTTGCGATGACCGCTTATGCGGTAACAATTTGCCTTCTTTCTTCAATTTGCGCTAATTTTGATCCAACATTGTTATTAGTAAATCCGATCTAATCTCTTGGGTAACCTACGCACCTCTTCGCATACACGACTTTGATTCGGTCTTTGCGTCTTGATTATAATTTGTGCACTTCTCTTCTTTACTTTATTTTTTCCGATTCATTTGTTATGAATGTATAGTGTTAATATTTTGTATGCATCTTGTTGATGTTCATGTCTAAATCACTTTTAAAACCAATTCTCGATTCAATTATCGAGCCCTTTTAAAACTTTGTAAGTCGATTGTTTTACGATCGCAATCAACCAAACCCAAAGCATTCTTGATCCACATATCAAGTCATACCCCAACTTGTAAGTCGACTGCTTTTTAGCATCGCCATCAATCTCATGCCAATACTTTTTTCTTTTACTTTGGTTACGATTTAGTTTACTAGGAGCACCCTTAGGGATTAGGATTCGACTTAACTTTTTCTCAAAACCCTTGATCCAACGTCAAGTGGCTACTTCTCTCGTAAGTCGGTTGCCTTTTGCAATCGCCATCACGCAATTCAAACCTTTGAGCCTTTATCCTTTGTTTCTTAAACCGTGAACCAGACCACGTTATAACCCTCAAAAGACCTATTTGAAGCAAGGTTATTTTGAAAGCATACTACAACAAGGTTATGTAAACTGACTCCTAAAGATCTTTGCAGATCATCTATTTCGGGCATTACACCTTTTTTTCTTAAACTTTTCACTTTTTAATGTCTTGAACCACTGTGTTCTGACCAATGACTCATATGCTTTTGCATCTTTCCAAAAATGATGTTGATTTCAAAAGTTGCATGAACTTTGCATTTGCTATGTTTGTATAAACACTTTTGTTTGCAAATTGGCTTCCTCTTAAGGAATTTTCAAACAATTGAGAAACTTGGTCAGTGATCCTATCAGGGGCAAGTTCTTTCCAGATCCTGTTGAGAATCAGGTCAAGGTTTGTTACAGTGCAAGTCCTTCTCATATTTGGTTTATACAGAAGACTTTTCAAGACTCATACTGGGGCAAGCTTTCCAAGTGCACAGTGAAACAATCATTTCCAGCATCATTCCAGTTGAAGCAATGATCAGTTTATCTACAATAGTCAGCTAATATGGGGGCAGTTTACTTGAAGAATCCCCAAGCAGCTTTCCACCCTTCCTATAAGGATCATCAATTTGATACAGTTTACCAGTGTGGCAGAGTTGTGTTCAGTAGCATCTTTAGTCCCAAAGCAGAATGGCAATGACAGTCGTGTTGAGGAATCAGTATTCCAGTCTTGTCTTTTCCACAAAAGTGTCGAGCCGTGTCTTCGACATCCACATTTACATTTGCATTTGATCATATATCATCTGCATAATTCATATACATATGCATAGCAAGAGTGTTTCATCCTCATTTGCACTCATTTGCATTCTCCATGGGTCGTGTTGTTATCCACGTCTTACCTTATGGTCAAAGTCCAACTTACTTGGCACCTACCAAATAGATATTGTTGTATCTATCTGATGCTATTCCGGATATGTACTTTTGTTTTAATGTTCTTCCAGAACTCCCTCTGTGTCTATCTGACGTTCTTCCAGATACGACTTTGTTTCTGATGTTTTTCCAGAACTTATCTGATGTTCTTCTAGATATTACCTTTGATTCTGATATTTTCCAGAATCTATCCGATTTCCTTCCGGATATGTATATGTGTTCTGATGTTCTCCCAGAACCTTCTTTGTGTCTATCTGACGTTCTTCCGGGTACGACTTTGCGTCTGATGATTTTCCAGATGTGTCCCTTGTTCTGATGGTCTTCCAGAACTTATCTGATGTTTTCCCAGATATACCCTTTGATTCCGATGTTTTTCCGGATATGTCTCTATTTCTGATTAAGTCTTTGTTATCTGATGTTCTTCCAGATATATCGCCTTGTTTATTCTGATGCTTTTCCGGAATGACCTTGCTTTTACCATCTGATGTTTTCCCAGATGTGTCTACTCCTGATGTTTTTCCATAGCCCCTTTATGTCTATCTGATGCTCTTCCGGATATGACCTTGTTTATCCGATGTTCTTCCAGATGTGTGACTTCATTCTGACGCTTTTCCACAATCCCTTTTGTGTCTATTTGATGTTCTTCCGGATATGACCTTGTTTATCTGATGTTTTCCCAGATATGATGTTCCGTATTTGACGTTCTCCCAGATATGTCTTCCAAATCTTTACCCGTACATTTAATGCTTTTTTAAATGTTTCGGGTATATCTTCGGGATCTTTGTCTTTCAAGTCATATCATATCATATCATAAGACATCTTAGGGCCAAAATTGTGCATGTTTGTATTTAAGTCTCTCCTATCACGTCGAGATGAAGATTTCAATCTTCATATCTCCGGATAGAAGAAACTTAAATAAGGGCATCTGTCATACCCTAATTTTTGACCCTAAAATTTTGTATTTTTCCGTGTCGTATATTTCGTACTGATCATTTTAGCGTGCTCGGTTTATATTTTACGAGCACTTGAGTGTCCGATTTTATTCATTTAGGGTCCATTTATTTTTTACAATTTCTATCTAATAAATAATTAGAATAATTAGTATTTTATTTTTATTTTATTTTAATTTTAATTTTTATTTTTAGACTTAACTATTATTATTTAGAATAAATAAATAGGTTTTTTAGTTTTTATCTTAATTTTATTTTAATTAATTGTTTAAATTTTTTATTTAATTTTAATATTATTCTAATTTGGGCTCAATTTGAATATTAGGGAGATTATTGGTAATCAAATAGTTAACCCTAATTTGTGTCTATATATTAAGTTGTGTGTAAAGTGGAAAGAGATCGAAACACACGGCCGGCTGAGAGATTAACCTTGTACGAAATATAGTCTTGCTCACTTTTCAACGCTTTTTTTTTTGTTTTAAAACATTACCTTTTGTTTTGAAACATTACCAATTTCAATATTATATGTGGTCTGAGAAACATTGCACTTTATTAGTGGTACTGCTGACGGTTACGTATCTCACGCTTCCAGTTTCGGTTTTTTTTCCATAACTTTACTGCTTGTATAGTTTTTAAGTAGCATATTCTACTTAATTTCTTATTCTTAGTTACTAATTTCCACGGTTCAAAGGTTATATATATATATATATATATATATATATATATATATATATATGTTAAAGTTAGTTTTATTTATGTTTTGATTGTATTGTTCGGATCATATTGTGTCAATACGTTGATCGCATATTTGTGTGCACGATGCGTGACATTTATTTTGATTCGATCTGGTTGCGATGATCCAATTTCCGCGGTAGCAACACTGTTGTTTTGTTTTACACATTTTAAAAGTCCTTTTGCTTTTCTATTTTTATAAATTCAGATCCGCACAATTTGGATCTGGTTGCGATGATCGCATTTTTGCGTTAGCAACATTGTTTATTTTTTTAGCACGTTAAATTTAATTTTTCTATGATTTTTTTTATATATTTAGACCCACACCATTTGGATTCAGGTTGCGATGATCACGTTCAGTGTAGCAAGTTGTTCATAAATTTTTATCGGTTTATTTGCGATTTTTATTTTACTCTTTTAAATTGATTATCATTGCATTTTGATTTTGTGCACACGTCCGATGGTTTGGTCTAGCGGTAATCCGTTTGTTGTACACCAACCAATTCGTGTTTCGATCTGCAACTTTGTGTTTTAATTTAATTTTTATTATGTAGTGGCTTATTGATTCGATTTGCGATGACCGCTTATGCGGTAGCAATTTGCCTTCTTTCTTCAATTTGCGCTAATTTTGATCCAACATTGTTATTAGTAAATCCGATCTAATCTCTTGGGTAACCTACGCAGGTCTTCGCATACACGGCTTTGATTCGGTCTTTGCGTCTTGATTATAATTTGTGCACTTCTCTTCTTTACTTTATTTTTTCCGATTCATTTGTTATGAATGTATAGTGTTAATATTTTGTATGCATCTTGTTGATGTTCATGTCTAAATCACTTTTAAAACGAATTCTCGATTTAATAATCGAGCCTTTTTTAAACCTTGTAAGTCGATTGTTTTACGATCGCAATCAACCAAACCCAAAGCATTCTTGATCCACATATCAAGTCATACCCCAACTTGTAAGTCGACTGCTTTTTAGCATCGCCATCAACCTCATGCCAATACTTTTTCTTTTACTTTGGTTACGGTTTAGTTTACTAGGAGCACCCTTAGGGATTAGGATTCGACTTAACTTTTTCTCAAAACCCTTGATCCAACGTCAAGTGGGTACTTCTCTCGTAAGTCGGTTGCCTTTTGCAATCGCCATCACGTAATTCAAACCTCGATCTTTTATCGGGTATTTTTCTCTTAAAACTAAAAAAATCTTTTCTTAATCAAATTCCAAAGGAAAGGTCCCGTTGTTGACTGCCATGTCACATATTAGCCTAACTCTAGGTCCCTCCCTTTTATCCTAACCTTAGGATTAGAGTCACCGTACTCTTTACGCGTGTTCTGCCGCGAATACTTCTTTCCCTTATCCTAGCCTTAGGATCGGAGGCACCGCACTCCATCCATGTGTTCTACCATGAACACTTTCTATCCTTATCAACTTAACTTTATCTTTAGAGTCACCACACTCTATGCAGTGTCTTGCCATAGACGCCACCTCCCCCTGGAACCTTGACCACAGTCAAGAGTTCCTCACCCTCTTTGAGGGGAACTACGGATACTCTGATTCCGTTCCCGTCAGGATACGTAGGCACAAGATGTGATGTCTTGGCGAGTATACTTAGATACTAACCCCTAGGTCTTTACCTTAGCACAACTCCTTAGCAAGCAAGCAATAGATAACATAATAATAACAAGAGGTTCCTGTAGAGTACTACAGGCGTTTAGGATGCTAATACCTTCCCTAAGCATAACCAACCCCCGAACCTAGATTCTCTTAACTTAGGTTTTTTCGTTCTTTACCCTTTCCTTTGGATAAATCAAAGACCGATGGTGAACTTTAAAATTAGTGATTCAAGTTAACTAATAGCTTGATATCCTATTCTCACTGTGACAGAAATGGCGACTTCACTGGGGATTTTTCGAGGGTTTCCCCTAACTTGTTTATATCTATGTTATTTATTTGCTTGTTTACTTATATATCTTTATATCTGTATATATACCTGTTCTGCTTGGGTTTTCTGTGTGCAGGGTTGCTACTTTGTGTGGTGAGATAAGTCCTAACCCGGTCTTGAGAGCATATATAAGATAGGATCGTGGATATAATCGAGGAGATTTCGAGGAAGTAATTCCAAAGAAGTCGATTTGATTCCACACTCAGTTGAGGCCCTCTCGAAGGTGGTATTTGTTGAACGAGCTATCGTGAATACATTACTACTTTCGACCTAGGAGCCCGGGATATTGAGAACTGTAGTTACCTTTAACCCAACTTCGCCTTTTAGGATATAGTGCGATGACTATGAGGGAGTAATTCCGAAATGGTTGATATGCGATACTACACTCAGACGAGATTCTCTTGAGAATATTGTTTACTACCAAGTAATTGGGAAATCGATAATATCCGAAAGATAGGTTGTAGACTCTGGGAACTTTGTAAAACCTATTCGGCAGGTACAAATAAACCTCTAGTACATACCTTGGGAAGGGTAGACCATGGCTCCATGCTCGTGATTTTCAAACCTAAGCCTTTGCTTGTTTGCCTATATATGTGTATATGTGTATACCTGTGTTTATGCATCCATTCATGCATTCATGAATACCCCTTTGGTTTCAAGGAACTCAATTGTTCTTTCATTTGCAAAATCGATAAAAATCATGGATTATAAAATGAAACTCTTTTTTCAGTCTTTCCAAAATGTTTGCAACCTATTCTTGAGTTCCTTGAAACCATTGCATTGCATTGCATATCATTTGCATGCATCCGTTGTCCAACAACTCACTTCCAGTTGTCTTTATCTTCTAGTGTCACCTGTGAGTCGTCAAGCTGATTCCTCGACACAGATATCAGACTAGAGCTAACTACAGACGCATAATGTCAGAGCAAGAAGCACATAACGCAGAGATCCGAATGGAGATCGATGATCTTAAGTCGAGTATGAAAAAGCTCACAATGATGCTCCAAGTCTTGATTGCTAGAGGAGAGCAACCTCAAAGGACTGTTATTCAGGAAGTTTCAAATGCTGATCCTCAGCCTGTTCAGGTGCCACCTTTAACTTGGCCAGAGTTTGGTTTACCTCCCAACTATTCTCCACCTCTTGCATCTACTGCTTTGATTGGTCAGACTGCCAGACCAGTGTTTTAAGCTCCAGTTTTTGCCGAGCCCAGACCTGCGGTTCATACTGTTGCCCAGACTACTTGACCTCTATTTGAGAATCCTCTCTATGAGCATATTGCTGCCAGATCACACTAAGTGAAGCTTCAGTCGACTTCAGCGAAAAGTCGGTGTTCCAGACAAGACAATTCATCTTGTTTTTGATTAGTCACTAGAACATGTTTCTTATTGTTTGCATTTTCCTTATTTGTATTAGCTGTTTGCTTTCGATTTATGTTTGTACTTTCATGAGCATTGCAACTTTTGGATTCAATTTCATTTGCTTTTTTTATTTACATCTTTACGCTTTATCTAAAAAAAAAACATATTTTATCTCTTTTCCACTTTCTTTTGATTATGCAAAGATTGGAGGGAGGATGATGAAAACGTAATACTCATAATTGTTGTCGGTATGCTTTCAAATCAAAACTTTGCTGACGATGTAAGACATTGTTTCAATTCCCAAACACTGGAGACATAGGGAAGATAACCCCTTGTCAAACTCTTTGAGCCTTGAAGTAGGAGTTTCTTTTCTTTACAAATAAAACCCGCAATCTTAACCTGGGGCGGGGTAGTTCTCAGTTAACTTGATTATGCATTCAAATTCGAGAGCTTCATGCAAGACACCTTTCAACAAAAGTTTGCATTCACAAATTTTCCTTCGCACGCAACAAGCAAGTGTCGAAGATGTCTTTCAAGTCAAACGCCAATGATGGTTCACTGTAATCATTAAGCCAGGCATTCACAACCTTTCGATTCTTCCAAATTATAAATGTTGTACAAGTTGTTCCCAAAGTGATAAATAAAGAAGAATCATCAAGAAGTCCATACTCAAAGAATGAGCCGAGTCCCTTTCAAGGCAAAAGCTAAGAAAGATGGGAAGCTCATGACCTTACTTTATAAAAAGAAAAATAAGAACAAGCTTGTATGACAACCAAATGTTGTAAGGAAGCAATGAACGCCATCTCAAGATTCCCTTAATTTTTGAACCATCATCATTATCATCAGTGCAATTCCTAACCTATGGGAACCTGAGTGCATAGCCTGAGTTAACTGAGCATAGGACTGAAGATCATCACGATGATTGGGTGGGTACAAATAAACTTTGAGCCTTTATCCTTTGTTTCTTAAACCGTGAACCAGACCACGTTATAACCCTCAAAAGACCTAATTGAAGCAAGGTTATTTTGAAAGCATACTACAACAAGGTTGCATAAACTGACTCCTAAAGATCTTTGCAGATCATCCATTTCGGGCATTACACCTTTTTTTCTTAAACTTTTCACTTTTTAATGTCTTGAACCACTGTGTTCTGACCAATAACTCATATGTTTTTGCATCTTTCCAAAAATGATGTTGATTTCAAAAGTTGCATGAACTTTGCATTTACTATGTTTGTATAAACACTTTTGTTTACAAATTGGCTTCCTCTTAAGGAATTTTCAAACAATTTAGAAACTTGGTCAGTGATCCTATCAGGGGCAAGTTCTTTCCAGATCCTGTTGAGAATCAGGTCAAGGTTTGTTACAGTGCAAGTCCTTCTCAGATTTGGTTTATACATAAGACTTTTCAAGACTCATACTGGGGCAAGCTTTCCAAGTGCACAGTGAAACAATCATTTCCAGCATCAGTCCGGTTGAAGCAATGATCAGTTTATTTACAATAGTCAGCTAATATGGGGGCAGTTTACTTGAAGAATCCCCAAGCAGCTTTCCACCCTTCCTATAAGGATCATCAATTTGATACAGTTTACCAGTGTGGCAGAGTTATGTTCAGTAACATCTTTAGTCCCAAAGCAGAATGGCAATGACAGTCGTGTTGAGGAATCAGTCTTCCAGTCTTGTCTTTTCCACAAAAGTGTCGAGCCGTGTCTTCGACATCCACATTTACATTTGCATTTGATCATATATCATCTGCATAATTCATATACATATGCATAGCAAGAGTGTTTCATCCTCATTTACACTCATTTGCATTCTCCATGGGTCGTGTTGTTATCCACGTCTTACCTTGTGGTCAAAGTCCAACTTACTTGGCACATACCAAATAAATATTGTTGTATCTATCTGATGCTATTTCGGATATGTACTTTTGTTTTGATGTTCTTCCGGAATTCCCTCTGTGTCTATCTGACGTTCTTCCAGATACGACTTTGTTTCTGATGTTTTTCCAGAACTTATCTGATGTTCTTCCAGATATTACCTTTGATTTTGATGCTTTTCCGGAATCTATCCGATGTCCTTCCGGATATGTATATGTGTTCTGATGTTCTCCCAGAACCTTCTTTGTGTCTATCTGACGTTCTTCCGGGTACGACTTTGCGTCTGATGATTTTCCAGATGTGTGCCTTGTTCTGATGGTCTTCCAGAACTTATCTGATGTTTTCCCAGATATACCCTTTGATTCCTATGTTTTTCCAGATATATCTCTATTTCTGATTGAGTCTTTGTTATCTGATGTTCTTCCAGATATATCGCCTTGTTTATTCTGATGCTTTTCTGGAATGACCTTGCTTTTACCATCTGATGTTTTCCCAGATGTGTCTGCTCCTGATGTTTTTCCAGAGCCCCTTTATGTCTATCTGATGCTCTTCCGGATATGACCTTGTTTATCTGATGTTCTTCCGGATGTGTGACTTCATTCTGACGCTTTTCCACATTCCCTTTTGTGTCTATCTGATGTTCTTCCGGATATGACCTTGTTTATCTGATGTTTTCCCAGATATGATGTTCCGTATTTGACGTTCTCCCATATATGTCTTCCAAATCTTTACCCGTACATTTAATAATTTTTTAAATGTTTCGGGTATATCTTCAGGATCTCTGTCTTTCAGTTCATATCATATCATATCATAAGGCATCTTAGGGCCAAAATTGTGCATGTTTGTATTTAAGTCTCTCCTATCACGTCGAGATGAAGATTTCAATCTTCATATCTCCGGATAGAAGAAACTTAAATAGGGGCATCTGTCATACCCTAATTTTTGACCCTAAAATTTTGTATTTTTCCGTGTCGTATATTTCGTACTGATCATTTTAGCGTGCTCGGTTTATATTTTACGAGCACTTGAGCATCCGATTTTATTCATTTAGGGTCCATTTATTTTTTACAATTTCTATCTAATAAATAATTAGAATAATTAGTATTTTATTTTTATTTTATTTTAATTTTTATTTTTATTTTTAGACTTAACTATTATTATTTAGAATAAATAAATAGGTTTTTTAGTTTTTATCTTAATTTTATTTTAATTAATTGTTTAAATTTTTTATTTAATTTTAATATTATTCTAATTTGGGCTTAATTTGAACATTAGGGAGATTATTGGTAATCAAATAGTTAACCCTAATTTGTGTCTATATATTAAGTTGTGTGTAAAGTGGAAAGAGATCGAAACACACGGCCGGCTGAGAGATTAACCTTGTACGAAATATAGTCTTGCTCACTTTTCAACGCTTTTTTTTGTTTTAAAACGTTACCTTTTGTTTTGAAACATTACCAATTCCAATATTATATGTGGTCTGAGAAACATTGCACTTTATTAGTGGTACTGCTGACGGTTACGTATCTCACGCTTCCAGTTTCGGTTTTTTTTCCATAACTTTACTGCTTGTATAGTTTTTAAGTAGCATATTCTACTTAATTTCTTATTCTTAGTTACTAATTTCCACGGTTCAAAGGATATATATATATATATATATTAAAGTTAGTTTTATTTATGTTTTGATTGTATTGTTTGGATCGTATTGTGTCGATACGTTGGTCGCATATTTGTGTGCACGATGCGTGACATTTATTTTGATTCGATCTGGTTGCGATGATCCAATTTTCGCGGTAGCAACACTGTTGTTTTATTTTACACATTTTAAAAGTCCTTTTGCTTTTCTATTTTTATAAATTCAGATCCGCACAATTTGGACCCGGTTGCGATGATCACATTTTTGCGTTAGCAACATTGTTTATTTTTTTAGCACGTTAAATTTAATTTTTCTATGAATTTTTTTTATATATTTAGACCCACACCATTTGGATTCACGTTGCGATGATCACGTTCAGTGTAGCAAGTTGTTCATAAATTTTTATCGGTTTATTTGCGATTTTTATTTTACTCTTTTAAATTGATTATCATTGCATTTCGATTTTGTGCACACGTCCGATGGTTTGGTCTAGCGGTAATCCGTTTGTTGTACACCAACCAATTCGTGTTTCGATCTGCAACTTTGTGTTTTAATTTAATTTTTATTATGTAGTGGCTTATTGATCCGATTAGCGATGACCGCATATGCGGTAATAATTTACCTTCTTTCTTCAATTTGCGCTAATTTTGATCCAACATTGTTATTAGTAAATCCGATCTAATCTCTTGGGTAACCTACACACGTCTTCGCATACACGACTTTGATTCGGTCTTTGCGTCTTGATTATAATTTGTGCACTTCTCTTCTTTACTTTATTTTTTCTGATTCATTTGTTATGAATGTATAGTGTTAATATTTTGTATGCATCTTGTTGATGTTCATGTCTAAATCACTTTTAAAACCAATTCTCGATTTAATAATCGAGCCCTTTTTAAACCTTGTAAGTCGATTGTTTTACGATCGCAATCAACCAAACCCAAAGCATTCTTGATCCACATATCAAGTCATACCCCAACTTGTAAGTCGACTGCTTTTTAGCATCGCCATCAACCTCATGCCAATACTTTTTCTTTTACTTTGGTTACAGTTTAGTTTACTAGGAGCACCCTTAGGGATTAGGATTCGACTTAACTTTTTCTCAAAACCCTTGATCCAACGTCAAGTGGCTACTTCTCTCGTAAGTCAGTTGCCTTTTGCAATCTCCATCACGCAATCCAAACCTCGATCTTTTATCGGGTATTTTTCTCTTAAAACTAAAAAAAAAATTTCTTAATCAAATTTCAAAGGAAAGGTCCCGTTGTTGACTGCCATGTTACATATTAGCCTAACTCTAGGTCCCTCCCTTTTATCCTAACCTTAGGATTAGAGTCACCGTACTCTTTACACGTGTTCCGCCGCGAATACTTCTTTCCCTTATCCTAGCCTTAGGATCGGAGGCACCGCACTCCATCCATGTGTTCTACCATGGACACTTTCTATCCTTATCAACTTAACTTTAACTTTAGAGTCACCGCACTCTATGCAGTGTCTTGTCATAGATGCCACCTCCCCTTGGAACCTTAACCACAGTCAAGAGTTCCTCACCCTCTTTGAGGGGAACTACGGATACTCTGATTCCATTCCCGTCAGGATACGTAGGCACAAGATGCGATGTCTTGGCGAGTATACTTAGATACTAACCCCTAGGTCTTTACCTTAGCACAACTCCTTAGCAAGCAAGCAATAAATAACATAATAATAACAAGAGGTTCCTGTAGAGTACTACAGACGTTTAGGATGCTAATACCTTCCCTAAGCGTAACCAACCCCCGAACCTAGATTCTCTTAACTTAGGTTTTTTCGTTCTTTACGCTTTCCTTTGGATAAATTAAAGACCGGTGGTGAACTTTAAAATTTGTGATTCAAGTTAACTAATAGCTTGATATCCTATTCTCACCGCGACAGAAGTGACTGATAATGATGTGTGTAAAGAGATCACAGCCACTCAAGTGGAGGTTTGGCCACTGAAGGGTAAATTGACAGCTAGCAAACTCAGTATCAAGTATGCTATTTTGCACAGAATTGGAGCTGCTAACTGGGTACCTACTAATCACAAAACCACCATAGTTGTGGGATTAGGAAGGTTTATTTATGCTGTTGGGAAAAAGGTCAAGTTCAATTATGGGAATTACATATTTGATCAAGTTGTGAAGCATGCTGCCACTAATGCTATCAAGATGCCTATAACATTCCCTTCCCTTATCTGTGGAATGATATTAGATCAACATCCTGGAATTTTAACTAGTTCAGATGTAGCATGTAAGAGGGAGTCAACTTTATCCTTGCATCCCAAGCTGTTTGTTGGGAATCATGTTCCAGACATTGTTGTAACATCAAGTTCTGGTGTTAAGAAGGCCAGTACTAAAACTGAGTTGATTGAAGAATTGAAAGCGGCCTGCAAGGATCTTGAGATGGTGATCAGTACTAGCACTGCTAGGAAGATGAAAATTGAGCAGATGATCAAATCCTTGGAACAGGGTGAAGATGATGTGAATGTCAATACTGAAGATTCAGGTTCAGAGGAAGGTGATGAGGATGCTGCAGATGGTTCTGATGCTAATGAAGATTGAAGTGCTGCTTTTGCTGTTTATTGCTTTTGTAGTTTGTAGTTTTTTTGTTTCTGCACATTGTGTGCATGGTGTGTAACTTGGATAAAAGTACTTTTATGCTTATCTGGGTTTTGTTCTATGATTTGTCTTGTCTTGTGGTGCTGACTTTTGACTAACAAGGAGAGCTAGTAGGACTAACTGTTGTAAAGTGTTAGGGTATAACTTGTTGGTAGTTGGCCAATTGTGGCTAAAAAGGTGGAGAGTTAGTCTATGCGCCTATGTGTTGCCTAGTAGTCTGATGTGGCTCTAGGCTTGAGGGGAAGTGTGCTTGTTTGAATAGCTGGTATGCTGGTTCTTGTTGTGAGGGGGAGTTTAGCTCCTGGTTGTGTTTTGGAATGTTAGGAGTTTAAAGTTTTTCCGCTGCAGGTACCTCTGATGATGGCAGAGATTGTTTTAGCCAAAATTAGCCAAAGGGGGAGATTGTTAGTTCTTGTATTGGCTGGAATTTTGGTAAAACAAAGTTGAACAATGATGATGTCGTATGTCTGATGTCATAACATTGGTTCCTAACATTAGTTGTTGCAGGGTTGAAGTTGTATATGCTGGTGTTAAACTTGTTGTCTTGACATCCGTTATCAGAACATCAGAACATCAGGTTGTGATGTTTTAGGGTTGCGCGTGTTAGTTTGTTTTGAGAAGATCTGTTAGAGAGATTGGATGCGAATTTCTTGGAGAAGATATTGTCAATCAAATATGGAGCAGACCATGGAACTAACATTAGGGATGATTTGAAAAGATTTAAAAAGATTAAGAAGATCAAATCTGTTTTAAATCCTGTTTAATAACAAATCAAATCAGATATTTTGGAGGAGGTCCAAGCCCAAGTCAGAATTATATTTAAAAGCAGCCTCAACCCTTGTTGGAAAAAAACAAAGACAGAGAGCATATACTGAGAGTCAATTTGAGTAAACCATTCATGTTTGAATTGGTGTTACTATTTTGAGTTGTAAGTGTATTCACTCTTGAGCTTTTAAACAAGAGTGTGTTGTTCTTGATCAAAGCTGTTAAGCAGAATCAAAGTGGGTTTTAAAGTGTAATCTTTGAATAGTATCATTGAGGTGATTTAGGGAGTGAGTGGGTTCTCATACCTAAGTGGTTTCTTAGGTAGAAGTGTCATTGGGTAGTGATTAAGTTAGGTAGATATCAACTGGGATTGTTGAGTCTGTAATTTAATACTACTAATAGTGAATTTCCTCCCTGGCTTGGTAGCCCCCAGACATAGGTAGTTAGACCGAACTGGGTGAACAATTCATTGTGTTATTTACTGCTTGTTATTGCCTTGTTCATATTAGCAGAGTGTGTTGTTGTGACATCGCACTTAACATCACACATCTGATACCAGAATTTCACATATCATCAAAATTCAAATGTGCCAGCCCTCCCCAGCCATCATGCTCTTTACACCAGTCTTGCACCTCTTTGAACAGTTTCCTGGTGTCGGGATGCTTTGGATTTTGGATCAACTCTTGGATGAGAACATCTCTCCTATGCATAATCCCCTTCAAGTAGCGACAATGTAACTCCCAAACATCATCTTCAAAAGCACCGTCCATACTGGGACCCTCATTTCTGGACCTTTTTACTTCAGCTTGAAGCTTCAGCTCCTCCATAGTTGCTATGGCCTCATTGAGTCTTTCCTCGACTGCTCTTCTCTTGAAAATTTCTGATATAATTTCTTCGTTTTTCTTATGGAGTTTAGATTTCAAACCCTCGATCTGCTCCAAATACTTATCCTATTTCTGTTTATTGGCGGTGATTGCTATGTTTCGGTGAGCATTAAACCTATGAATCTTTAACAGAGCTCTGACTAAGTCTTCTTTCTTTGACTTGAGAACCCTGCTAACACTTTTTAGAGCTCGTGCTACCTTCTGCCTGGCCGTGACTTCGTCAGCCAATTCTTTCCCCTTCTTGGCGAGGAGATCTGTTTTCATCTTGGTAACATGGATAGCTTCACCTCGCTCATGCTTCAGCTGGTAAATTTCTCTATGTAGCTCATTGTTCTCTTCTCGAAGCTTTTCTTTTTCAGCCCATTACTTGTTGAATTTTTCTATATCAACTGTAGTCGGAGGCTCAATCAACAGGGGGTAGGATGGTGGTTCTCTGAAGAACGGTAAAAGTACCTCCTCCACTCTCTTTTGAATCCAATCCTCATATGCAGGGAACACTCTGTTATTGCTCTTTCCGAAAGAAGTCTTCCCCTTCTTGTGACGGTCTTCCCAAGTATTTGCAGCTTCCTTTAGCATTTCCAGATTGGCATCCCCACTCACATATAGAGATTCTTGAACGTCTTCGCCCTTTGGTGGCTCTTTCAAAGCATACCCAAATTGCCTAATAGCAAGGACAGGGTTGTAGTTAATTCCCCCTTCCTTCCTATTAAAGGCACATTTGGGTAACCCCCACAACTGACCATGGTATCTTGGCCTAACAAATCACGATTGACCCAAGCCAAATTGTCAGCCCTTAATCCCATCAATCTCTTGGACCAATCCAATGTTTCTCTAGAGTCTACGAATGCCCCAGATTTGGGAAGGCGGTTGGCAAACCACTTGTAGAAAATTGAAGCACAGAAATTAAGGGGTCCTCCCCTTATCTTCTCGTTCTTATAATGCATTGAATAATACAAATCCCCTAGCAAGGTAGGTACCAGATTCTTCATGGTGAATATCCGGATGGCGTGCATGTCTATGAAATCCTTCACATTCGGGAACAATGCCGTTCCATAAACACACATAGCTAAGATTGCATTGAACACTGGCCAACGCTTATTCTTAGCACAAATAGTAGCCTGCTCCACCAAAAACTTCGTGTGAAAACCATTACATCCTCCTTTGCTGGCAACATTGCTCTTCAACAAAGATGGATCCAAGTGAAAAGCAGTGGAAACCTTTTCCAGATCCGGAAGCTCTTTAGAGGGATAGAAAGGAACTTCTTCCTTGACAGAAACATCTAAAATGAGAGCAAACTCCTCTAATGTCGGAGCAAGAAGATAGTCAGCAAACAGAAAACACCGCAGGCGAGAGTCATAGAATTGTACCAGAGTGTGCAGAGCCCTATACTCATATTAGGTAACATCACAGGTGAAATTCAGAATTCTTCCATACTTTCCTCTGAAGTCTGTCAGTACCTCAGGTTTTGCCATGGCCAAGATTTTGTGAACAGAATCTAGATGAAGCTCTGAAAACTTATACATGATGATATTCTTCTTCCTTTCAGTGATAGTACTCATCTTGGACAGTCTTCAGCAAACCGGAATCAAAGTTAGGATGCAACCCTGAAAATGGGGAAACATGTTAGAATGCAAAAATGATGATGCAAATGCAAACATGGGATCAAGGCATCCATAATGCTCAATACTGCTATTGTTCCACTGACTGAATAAAACCCAGAATATTAGAAACCCAGAAATCCAGAACGACGGCCCATTCAAAATACCAGAATACCGGGATGAAAAATTTACACTGACAGGAAATCCAGAATACCGGGTATGTTGAAGGTCAAGGTTACCTGCAAACCTGTACACCCGCCCCTCTCATATGTGGTTTCTAGAAAACCGAGGATCCTCGATATCACGAGCTCTCAGGTCGAGAAATGATGATACGTTCACCATTTCTGGTTTGACATCATCATCAATCGAGGAGGCGTCAACTGATTCCCCTCAAAAAGGTCATCCTATAGCAAGTTCCCAGCATTGGGTCCTCGGATCGAGAAGCGTAATGGATTTGCCATCTCTGGTCTGCCATTATCACCTCTCGGGAGGAGTGCCGCAACTGAGTCCTTGGGAAATGGTCGCCAGAGTTGACCGTTTTCCAGGTTATATTCCATCGTCTGCCCCAATGCGCAGGATATAACATTACCAAAGAAAACCTCGTCTGGATGTGGATTTTTCATGTATACTACGTCTGGCCAAATGCCACACAAGTCACACTACTTTCCACGCTAATCCTAGGTGTATGCTCAAGCCTGGGTATTGGGCTTATCTCTCATGAATCCAACCCACCCAACAGAACAACAGCAGCAGAACAATATGATAACAATAATCACAAATGCAGTAAAATACAGTAATATAGTAATACAGTAATACACAACAAAATAAAGCACAAAAGTAAGCACCCAATGAAATAAAAACAGACAAGCGCTAGGATTGACTCGCTTAGGGAACCAGTGTCCCCAGCAGAGTCGCCAGTTGTCGCTCCCGGGATTTTCATCCAAGTATAAACGCGAAAGTGGCGCAGAAACAGAGTCGTCAGCAATGTGTATTTATCCCAAGAGAGGGAAAGGAAACACTGCGTAAACCTGAGGGAAGGGAAAGAGCATGGTCTCGCGACCAAGAGAAACGGGTAAGGGAGTCGGTTACGCAAGGGGAAGGTATTAGCACCCCCACGCGTCCATCGTACTCGATGGGATCCATGCTTGTTGTCTCGATCAAAGGGTGTCGTCATCTGGAGCTCCGCTGCTACTGGAAAGGAAAAGGAACGGGAACGGAAAAGAACGAAGAAATGAAGAAGAAAAGAAAATGAAGTGACTCGATAGGACATCGTCGTCCTATGCCTACGTATTCCCTCGTGCAATGGGAAAGTCAGAGTCAACGTAGTTCGGACACAAACTAAGGGGGGAGGTTGCTCGCCAAGACATCGCCGTCTTGTGCCTACATATCCTCAATCTAACCAGAAGGAGGAAATAAGAGCAGTAGTAGTTAGACCTAACAAGGTCTTAGTGTTTTTTATGAGCGACGTCAAGTTCGCGTCCGACAGTTAGGGTCGATGCCTGTTTGCGACAAAATGGAAAATAACGTGATCTTTTCTGAAAAAAAAGGTTTGAAACTTAACAATCCCGAAGGATGAAAAGGTTTGGTTTGTTTTTGTTTTTTTTAGACAGAAGTGGATTTAAGTTAGTTCGTAACTTACATTGCACCTAAGTCTACCATGCGGGAACGAGTGAGTCGCATGGTCGCCCCCAAATAGGACGTATGCTAAACACTCTAGAAGAGGAGGGGAGACCCCTCATTCTTCATTTCCTACACTTAAGGCCCGAGCGCAATATACGTTATATTTATTAAGTGTTTTAGAAATGTTAAGAGATGAGAAGAGAGGACTCAAGGAAAAGAAAACACTAAGGGGAAATCTATCCTAATGTTGTCATGCAAAATATGGCCCTAAGGGGAGGTTAAAAGGGGAAACATCTACCTAAATCTATCCTACTCCAAGCTTAATCAAAGATTAAGTTGGACTAGGGAAGCCTACGGGAGCATACAAAAGTGGATCCAAGACTTGAACAATTCTTAAGATCTAATGGGGAAGGAAAGAAGTGAAAGAGATGAAGAAGAAAAGGAAATAAGATATGAGAAACCAAAGAGGGCAGAAAGTACATCATGCACATCAAATCCAATTCACATCATCAATCAAGCTTCAAAGATCATGCAAGAAGATTCAAGTAAGCAAGTAAGAGCAAACAAGAAAGGCTACAAGCAAACTTGCATAAGAAGCACAATTAAACATCATTAAGACTCACACAAAGATGAAATGAATAAGGTAAGATGAAAATGAATCCAAGTCAGAACTTAAGTCATGCCAAAGTTAACCAATTCAAGTATTAGAAAATGATCTCAAGAGTATCAAGTATGCATCTCAACAACACTCAAACAATTAGCAACAATTAACTCATGCACAACATAACTTCAAGTGATCAAACAAAGTGAAATCAAGGCATGAAAGCAAATGGCCAGCAAGGTGAACATGTATATCAATTCAAATATCAACTCATGAATAGCAAGAAAAATCAACAAGAATTACATTCAAAACATGCTCCACAATTATGCAAATATCCACTTCAAACATCTATATAAGCAACACATGATAAAGTGAAGCAAGAAGCAAGATATGATCGCACAATGGACCCAAAATCAAGAGGATCAAAACCTTAAACATGTCATTCAAATCAAACAAAAGTACTCAAGCATTAATTAGATCATACAAGAAAACATCTCACAAGATTAGGTCAAGCATACCAAAGGATCCAAGTCAAAACATTGTCAACTTATAAAATCCAGAACAAATAGGAAAATGGTCAAATGAAGATGATTCCAAATCCAAAAACAAGCTAGGATAGTACATGATCACACCAAATAATCATCTCAAACATCATTCAATCTCAAGTAAACAAAAACCTCCAAACTAGGTCAAGTGCTTCAACATTCTTCAACCAAATTCAAACCACAAGTAGGCATCAACCAAAAATTGAAAAATGCTTCATAAAAATCCAAATAAATTTCCAAATTCACTTTAAAACAATCAAGAACCAATTTGCAAAAGGTTTCAGCCAGAATCATAAGATTTCAACATCAATTGGATCAAAACATCACACATAGGGGGCTAATCGAGCATGCATCGAGGACTAATTAAAATCAATCAAGAGTTAATCAAGAATTCAATATCTCAGCACCAAATCAATCCTCAAACATTCACCAAAGATGTGTCAAAGAATGGTAAGAAAATTGGATCATGAAAGCAATCAAAAGCATCAAAAGACAAAACCCTAATTCAAGGGTAAACATGTAAAAGCAACCTCCAAATTAATTCCAAATAAAATAGAAAAACAAATGGAAAAATAAAAATAAAAAAATAAAAAATATGAAAAATATCTCAAGACACCAAACAATTAGAAACATATTTTTTTGTATTTTTATCATGTTTTTATCAATTAAAATAAAATTCAAACTAAACATGGAATAAAAAAAAGAAAAGAAAAAGGAAGCATGAAATAGGGAGGTGCAACAGCAAATCTTGATACAAAGGAAATCAGGTAAATGCGCGTTTGGGCTTAATAACGTGGGGTGTGGAAAGCAACAAATACAAGGCCCAAATCAATCGAAATTCAGAATCAAACAAAAAAAGTACCACGCATGCCTCATTAAACGACGTGGCAAGATGATTGGATGAGGTTTAAACATCTCAATTCATTTGAATTCAAAAAGTGGCGCCAAAGGCCACCTCATCCTCCTTCAACCTCAGAGATGCAGGAGCCCTAGCTCCGGTCGTCTTCTCCGGCCAACCTCCGTCGGAGCTGACCTGCATCCACCCAGAAACTTACCAAACCACCACCATTCCCTTCCAAATTCCATCCTGATCATGAATCTACCCTAAATTTTCTCAAACAAGCATGATAACATAGTGAATCGAAGAGAAAAAAAAAGCAGTTCTAAACTGAAAAGTTCATAAATCAACATAAGCATGGCACATTCTTAAAACACACTTCTCATAGATCTCAAACACAACCATAACTCATGTAAACAACCACAGAAACACATGGAAATGTGAATTATAAAATCAAGCACAAAACTGAAATTCACGATTCAAGCATGTAAACACATATTATCCACTGCCTACACGAGTAGGTCTTCAGATGCAATGATATGATCTTAGCATGCTTCTAGAATGAGAGAAATTAGAGCTTGGAATTTACCTAGTAGAGAGTGTATACCGCACCTTCAAACCTTGCAGAAACTTAAGGAAAACTTCAAGAAATGCTTCAGCAACTCTCAGTGAGTATGAATCCACCAACAAAAAGAAGAAAACCCTTTGAAATGAAAAGATCTGAAGCTGAGAAGAATCAGAGAGGATGAGCTTTTCTAGATCTGAAATCGTTCCAAAATGAAGTCCCCTCACGTTTTATGGTTTGTTTCTTTATATAGAGTGGGTTGGGAAGGTTTTTGCAGGCCCAAATGAGATTAGAGTGGCTTCCAACTTTTTTTTGCAAAAATCCACATGTATGTAGCACACACGAGTTCAGTCTTATAAGGGGTGTATGGAGTGTTTTTTTGGGGTAGGATAAGAGCACGAATTTGATGTGAAAAAGGATGGCATGTGAAGATATGGGATGAGGCAGATTGTACTCTTTTATTCCCTTTCAAAATTTTGCCAAAAATATGCATGGCATGTACATGAAGTCATAACATGATTGTTGGTTTATTTTGGCAATGTTGTGATGATGTGTGCGTGGGACCTTGGAATGCCATATGACCATGCTGCCAAAATCATGTTAACATGCCAATGAAAACAGTTTGGCACCCTTCACTTTGTACAAGCATGACTCATCAATATCACTCCAATGAATGGAATCTTGAGATGACATGAAACTAGAGAGTGCAACGAACCATTTTGATGTTCAGACCAAATTGAGATAGGGTTTGAAATCTTGTGAAAATTGGCATTGAATTTGTGTGCTCATGACTGCCAAGATAGAGTGAAAGAAAAACAAAGTCATGAACTTGTCTTGACCACTTGATGATACTATCTTTGAGCATGTAGAACTTCCACTATAATGACTCAAATGAAACAAACTTGGATGCTTTAGAAAGATGGGATTGCCCTCTACACTTTTCATGTTAGAAATATCTCAATTTATGGCTTGGAAATCACTCTAAATTTGGCCATGAACATTGATGTACCAAGCTGTCAAAAGTAACTTAGAAAAAATTCTAAGTTTTCCAATTTTCCAACTTGAAACCTCAATCTTTAAAACATCATAACTCTCTCAAAAATGATCCAAATGGGACAAACTTTACATGGTTGGAAAGCTTGGAACAAGCTCTATAACTTCCATGTTTGAGAAAAATTGAAATGGAGCTTGTACCATGAAGAAATCTGGCCTTGAAAGTAAACCCCTAAACCATTAAAACTTGCCAAAAATAGTAAGTTCTAAAACCCTATTTTTGCCAAAAATGGAAGCTTTCACAAATTCTTGATTTTTGATGAATCCTTGAACATATCTTGATCAAATCTCATATATGGACCATATTTGACTTGAAAATCATGACGTTGACCTCAAAAAGTCAGGAGTTGACTTTTTCACTGCACAGTTGACTTTATCCCTAATTCTCCTGATTTTCAATCTTCTGATCAATTGAAATCCTTCTAAACCAAATTGATGGACAATTCTCCAATCCTAAACACTTGAGGACATGAGGAATACCATGGAATCCAGTCTTACCCAAAAAAATCAGAAATAAACTGATTTTATGGCAAACCCTAATTTTGGTGCCCTCAGTCTAGGAGGATGTGATTCACTTAAAATCTCTTGCCAATTGCAGTCTTCTGATGAGGTGATGGACCAATAAGATACCTTGAGGTCTAAGGCTCCTTTGATTTGATTTAGATACCTTGATCCCATGCTAAGAACCAATGATATGCAAAGATGATAATGCAAAGAATGCAATGAAACATAAGCCAATTATAGCTAAAACATGAGGGCAAATTTTGAGGTGTTACACTCACAAGTCTCGATTTGCCCAGCGTGCTCCTACTCTTCCTCAACCTGCTGCAGGGACCTCCTCACCTACTCCTCCCCAGGGGTCTCCCTTGCCTCTGGCTTCTTGGTCCAAGCGGTTCAGGGCCACTGAAGGGGTAGATCTCACCTGGGCGCCAAAAAAGGGGAAGTTCGAACTTCCTCCATGTATTCTTGACAGACGGTTCTTCGAGGGAAAGTCGTTGGTCGTGCCGTGGGCAGAGTCTCTCTAGCTGGAGGGCATGGATTGCCCGAGCAAAAGGGCGCTGGTGGCCCAAGATGCCTCTGCATTGGTCAGAGTTTTGGAGATGGCGGTTATCTATGCTGAAGGGGACTCTGCAACTGAGTCTGAACTCAGAGCTGCCCGAGCTACCATGGCATCTCTTGAAGAGACGGCGAGGAAAGCCAAGGAAGAGGCTAAGAGTGATGATGATGCCCGAAAGAAGGCGGACGAGGAGGTGACCAGACTAAAGGGGGAGAACTCTACGCTGGCCGTAGAGAAGAAGGCAACTGAGGAGTTGGTCGAGCAGCTGAGGTTGGCAAGCGCTTCGGGCGAGGATGAACCTGAGGATGTCCGGGAAATGAAGACTAGGGCCGAGTTGGTTGCTCGTCTGCTGAAGGCCGAGGATGACAACATTGTCATTGGGGACGAGTCTTTTAAGAATGTCGTGGCCCAACTGCGGGTGGTCAACCCCGGGGTTGAGTTCTCCACCGAGGGTATCCACTACCTGGCTCATGTCGAGGATGGCAGGATAGTCAGTCTAAACTCCCTCCTTGGTGGTGACGAGCATGCCGAAGTTTTGAACGAGGAGACCCAGGGGCCGGAGCCCAACCTCGAGCAGCCTGAGCGGATGGAGAATGAGTGATGAGGTTTTTATTCTTGTTGTCATTTGTTCGGCCTGCGTGCCATGTATCTTTGTAACTTATTTTGAATGAGGGCATGGCCCCCGGTTTATGTAATAAGCACAATTATGGTCCTTGTGGCCACTTATTACTTTTTAATTATGTATGTGTCTGGTCCTCGTGGCCGGTTTTGTGATTTGGATGGTTTTATCTACTTTAAATTCTGCTAAGTGTTGTATTTATGCTCGTCATGCATATATGCCCGTAATAGGGATTACTTTGATTTGCTTTAAGTTTTAGGGAATTGCTCGTTGTAGATGTGTTCGGCAGTGAGGGGTACTGGTCGAATGGCCAGGGAATGTCCGGGCGAGAGAGCGGAGCTCAGGTCGCGTTTGAGGCCTGAGTTCGCAGCATGAACCTTCCATCGCGAGCTGGGTGTTCTGCCTGTCGTGGTACTTCGACGATGGCAGTGCTCGATTGAGGGACCGCTGTCGAGCAGAGACCTGGCTCGTTCCTGAGCGGGGTTCTGCTTTACTGGCATACGACTCTTGTACCTAGGCGCGCATCGTGGTCGATGGGCGATGCTCGTCGTTGTGACGAATCAAACCGACAGTTAAGGCCTTAGCTGTAGTATTGCTTTAACTTTTCAGCGTTCGATGGTCGAGCAAGTTCTTCCCGGTTGAGATGTTCTAGGTAATAGGCCCCATTCTCCGTTTTTGCCCAGACACGATAGGGTCCTTCCCAGTTAGCGGCTTGTTTGCCTTCGCGAGAGTCCTTATGGTTTCTTCTTAGGACGAGGCTGCCCATGTCGAACTCTCGTCGTATGACTTTGGCGTTGTTCCTAATGGTAATTTTTTGTTTTAACGAGGCTTCGCGGAGGGCTGCCCCTGATCGGACTTCCTTGACGAGGTCAAGTTCCTCCCTTAATGGTTCGTCGTTTATCTCCTCGTCTAGGGGCGATTCTGTCCGCCTGGAGGATACGTGAACCTCGATGGGGATCACATCTTCGGTCCCGTACGCCAGACAAAAGGGTGTCTCCCCGGTTAAAGAGTGTGGAGTTGTGCGGTATGCCCATAAGACGCTGTGCAGTTCCTCGACCCAAGCTTTATTCGTTTCATCCAGCCTTCGCTTGAGACCTTGAAGGATGACTCGGTTCGCCGCTTCGGCTTCCCCGTTGGTCTGAGGATGTTCGACGGATGCGAAGTGTTGCTTTGTGCCCAGCTGGGCGACGAAGTCCTGGAACTTCCTGTCCGTGAACTGTGTCCCATTGTCTGTGACTATCGCCTGGGGGATGCCAAAACGTGCGAGGATGTTTCTTTTGTAGAAACGTAGTATGTTAAGGGCAGTTATCTTGGCTAGAGCCTCCGCTTCTATCAATTTTGTGAAGTAGTCCACGCCTACTATCAAGTATTTATTCTGGTTCGATCCCACTACGAATGGTCCCAGGATGTCCAGGCCCCACCAGGAAAATGGCCACGGGGAGGACATAGCCTTGAGCTCGTTAGGTGGAGCTAGGTGCATGTCTCCGTGCCATTGGTATTTATCGCATTTCTTCACATGCTCCTTAGCATCTTGCTGCATGGTTGGCCAGTAGTACCCTGCTCGGAGGGCCTTTCAGGCAAGGGACCTTTCTCCGAGATATTGGGCGTTGATTCCTTCAAGAATTTCACGCAAGATGTGGGCGACCATTTCTTCCCCGACACATTTTAGTAGAGGAATGGAGAACCCTCACCTGTAGAGTTTATCTTCGACCAGGACGTAGGAGCAAGCTCTTCACCTAACTACGCTGACCTCTTTGGGGTCGGACGAAAGTTCACCTTTAGCGAGATAGTTGTAAACGGGGGTCATCCAGCAGTTACTATCGCCGATCATCTATACGTCGATCGTCGGATAAGTCTTCTCGATACTGGGTCGAGGAAGTACCTCTTGTATGGCGGACTTGTTTCTGCCTTTCTTCTTCGTGCTTGCCAGTTTGGACAAAACGTCTGCCCTGACATTGTGTTCGTGGGGAACATGCTTCACCTCTACCGCTGTGAACTTCGTCATCTTCTTCTTGACCAGGGCTAAGTATTCGGACAGATTGTCATTTTTGGCTTGATATTCTCCTCAAACTTAGAGGGCTACTAGTTGCAAATCCGTGCAGATGACGACCTCTTTCGCGCCGAGATCTTCGGCCAGGCATAAACCGACGAGGAAGGCTTCGTACTCAGCCTGGTTGTTAGAGGTGGGGAAGGACAGGGTGAGTGATACTTCAACGATGATTCCATCATCGCTCTCCAGTATGATGTCTGCCCCGCTTCCCGCCGAATTGGAGGCCCCGTCCACAAAAATGGTCCATTTGCGCGTCCCGCAGGTAGGGGAATCTGCGAACGTCATTTCTGCGACGAAGTCAGCCAAAGCCTGGGCTTTGAGGGCTTTTCTGCTCTCATACTGGATGTCAAATTCGGACAGCTCTAGCAACCATTTGAGCATTCTACTGGCCATGTCTGGTCGTCCTAACAGCTGCTTCACGTGTTGATCTGTTCAAACCACGATTGTGTGGGCTAGAAAGTAGTGTCTCAGTCTTCTGGCTGCCTTGATGAGGGCCAGTGCCACTTTTTCTATCTGCTGGTACCTCAGCTCCGGTCCCTGCAGTGCTTTGCTCGTGAAATATATGGGCTTCTGCCCGTCAGGTGTCTCACGGATAAGAGCGACACTCACTGCCTCGGTTGCTACGGCGAGATACAAGTATAGAATCTCACCGTTGTCCGGGCGTGAGAGGACTGGTGGCTCCGAAAGTACCCGTTTCAGGTGGAGGAGAGCCTGGTCATATTCCTTGGTCCATTCAAATGCTGCCTCCTTGCGGAGGAGTTTGAAGAATGGTAGGGCGTGCTGGGTAGATTTGGCCACGAAACGGGATAATGATGCAAGCATCCCGTTGAGGGACTGGATGGATTTCTTCGACTTGGTCGTTGGGAATTCGGAGAATGCCTGGCACTTATTGGGGTTGGCTTCGATTCCTCGTTCTGTTAAGTAGAAACCGAGGAATTTTCCTGCCCGAACACCAAACGTACACTTCTCCGGGTTGAAACGCATCTGGTACTTTTTGGCCTATTCGAAGACCTTTCTTAAATGGGCAGTGTGATCGGTTTCCTCGTGGTATTTCACGATCATGTCGTCCATATAAACTTCGAGCATGTCGCCTATCTCTCCCCAGAAGACCTTGTTCATCATTCTTTGATAGGTCGCGCCGGTGTTCTTCAGGCCGAAGGGCATTACGTTGTAGTAATAGTTGCCCGATTCGGTCGACCGTGTATTTTTTATCGCTCATTGCCATTGGTATTTGATTATAGCCCGAGTAGGCGTCCATGAATGATAAAAGTTTAAAACCGGCAGAGTTATCAACAAGTTTATCAATATTGGGGAGGGGGTAGGCATCCTTCGGGCATGCCTTATTAAGATCAGTGTAGTCAATTCACATTCGCCATTTGCCATTAGATTTTTTCACAAGTACAACGTTGGACAGCCAAGTGGTGTACTTGGCTTCCGAGATAAATTTTGCCTCGAGGAGGTCTTTTACATCTTTTTCTGCAGCCTCCGTTTTCTCCAGAGACAGCTTTCTCCTATGTTGTTCTACTGCTTTGACGACCGGGTCAATCGTAAGTTGATGGCAGACGATGTATGGGTCCAAGCCGGGCATCTCGGCGGTGCTCCAGGCGAACAGATCAGCATTCTCATGGAGGCAGGCTTTGAGTTGCTTCCTTGCGATGTCGGGGAGCTCCACTCCAATCTTCACTCCCGCTGGGGGTCGTCGTCGAACAAAAAGAGCTTGAAGTTGCCATCCGAGAATGGGCGCATCGGGTGGGAGCTGCTGCTGGACGGGGTAGACAAGCTGGTTGAAGCTGCTTGGTCCTCCTGCTGGTCTTCTTCGGGGAAGCGGCTGTCGAGGTCAATGGAGTCGATCTGAGGCAGAGGCTTAGCTTCCTCAGAACTGCTGGGCAAGGCTGACTTGTTTGACACCTTTGGCTTGGACGCGATGACATTGAGTCCCTTCGTGGCTGCTTTGAAACATCGTCGTGCGGCTTCGATGTCACCGTGGAGGGTGGCGACCATCCCCTTTGAAGTGTAATACTTCATCTTGAGGTGGACGGTTGAAGGCACAACTACCAACTCGGCCAATGTTGGTCTTCCAAAGATACACTAGTACAGTGACGGGCAATCGATTACCAGAAACTGAACTTTGACGGACCTGGCCGTCTCTGCTGATCCAAAGGTGACGATCAGTTCGACGTATCCCCAGGGTTTGGTCACTGATCTGTTAAATCCTTGCAAATCAGACCCCACATAGGGGGTGAGGTGTGATTCGTCCAGCTGAAGTGTTGAAAACAGATGGGAGTACATAATATCGACCGAGCTGTCTTGGTCAATGAGGATTCTGTGAACGTCGAAGTTCGTCATTCAAGCTCTGACGAGCAAGGGTATGCTCAAGTTTGGAGATCCTCCGAGGAGCTCTTCCCGGTAGAAGGAGATGGGGACAGAGCCCTTCTGGGCTTGGTCGAGTGTGATCACCTTATTGGAGCTCGTGCTGATTAGGTGCTCGAATTTTCTTTTCATGGAGCCCACTGTGACTTTATTGAAGCCTCCGCCTGAGATGGCCATGGCGGAGGGGAATGATTCCCACGGGTTGTGACGTAGTAGTCTTCTAGTCGTGATACGGACATGGCGACCTAGATGTTGGCCTCTTCCGAGGAAGGCACTTCTTCCTCTATCTTCTTGGACTCCTGGGCGTCCTGCCGGGGAGTGTCTTTATTTTTCGTGAACTGTTTTAGGTGGCCATCCCTGATTAGTATCTCGATAGCATCCTTCAAATGGATGCAGTCTTCGGTGGTGTGGCCGTGACTCTTATGGAAACGACAGTACTTTGATTTGTCGGCGTTAGGTTTGGCCGGTACTTGTTTGGGGAAGCGGACCCCTTCTTGTTCGAATTCCAAATTCGCGCATTCGGACAGTAACTTCTCTCTCGAGACGGTCATGAGGGTGTAGTTGTGGAATCGTTCGAAGGGTCCCTTGCTGTCGCGGGAGTCTTGAGGACGGTCTTCGCGCTTCCTTTCCCCTCGACGAGATGTCGAGGCTTCTTCGCCTCTGGAGGCCCGAGCGTTCTCCTGGTGGCGGGAGGCTCAGACGGAGTTGGCCGCTTCCTTTTCCTCATACTGAATGTGTGACTGTGCCTTGAGGAGGAGGGCATCCAGGTTCCTTGGAGGTGCGAGGCCGACGGCTTTAGAAAATTCTGAGCCCGGGCGGAGTCCTTGCTCGAGCAGAAATTTTTTCATCTCGTTCGTTGTAGGGACCTGTACCGCTTCTTTGTTGAACCTCTCGATGTATACCCAGAGAGGTTTGTCCTTTACTTGGATTATGGCCCCAAGGGAGGCTTCAGTCTTGGGGTGATGGCGCGACGCAGTGAAATGCCGGGAGAACATTCTGCCCAGTTGCTTCCACGATGTAATGGACTCTTCGGGCAACTACTTGTACCACGTCATTGCTCCCTTTCGGAGCATGGTTGGGAATAATCGGCACTTGATGGCGCCCCGGACTCCAGGTAGTCCAATAGCGCATCAATGTTCTCGATGTGCTCGTCAGGGCTAGTTGTGCTGTCGTACGTGCCCAGTGCTGGGGGCTTTTCCAGGCCCTTGGGGAGATGCGTTGCCAATATTTCTTGGGACAATGGGTCGTGAGGCTCATCGTCGCGGCTGGAGCTGGTTAGCGGCGGGGACTGTACGATTCGCTTATGACGGCGGCTTCTTCGCGGGGAAGGTGAACGGGCCCGGCCCTTTGACCTGATCGGAGGTGACTGCTTGTCTCTTCGGGTCCTCTTGTGACCGGGAGAGTGCTGGTTCCGCGAGGAAACCTGGTCGCATTTTCGGACAGCGCGAGATTCTGGTCCTTGGCGCAGCCTTCGGTCGACTTCTCGCCGAGGTTGCGGGCTCTTGGATCGTCGATGGTTCTTCTCGGAGGAGGGGATCTTGGACGGGCGGATTCCTCTAATGCCCCGATCCTTTCGTTTTGCTGAAGGATCAAGTTGGTTTTGTTGATCGCCTCAAGAAGGGCCACCACGGTCGGGTCGGCGTTGGGAGGAGCGGGAATGGGCTAGATGGCCAGCGAGGGCTGGTCGTCTTCGCGATCAGCAAGAGTAAGGGAAGGGGAGGCTGGGGCCCTGTCTCTCAGAAAACGGGGATCTCCGAGGAGAGAAGATAGACCGTCAATGTCAGTCTTGTTGACGGGGAGGACAGCGGATTGGAGAGCACCTTTGGCGTGATCTTGAGAGGCCATGATGACGATCTTGGAAATTTGCTTTGATCTTTGGTTTCTGGGAAAAGAAAGAAGGGGAGAACAAGAGTTCCCACAGATGGCGCCACTGATCGTGAAGGCTTGATCAGATCCTGTTGAAGTGGGCTACCAAGTACGTCTGAGATACTGGGCGTATGGAGAGGAGGAGGGGGGTTTACCTGCAAGGCACTCCGACGCTCAAGTAAGAAAGGGTCAGAGAAAAGGGGCAAGTACAAAGTATGAGTTCTTAGGGTGATTATTCGATACCTGGGCCTCTCAAGTGAGAGGGTTTATATAGTACCCCCAGCGCGTGGCCAACGGTCCAATTTTCGGGGCAAAATAACCATTTTCCCGAAGAATAGGTAACTACCTAAAACTAGCCGTTATGTCGGGCAGGGTGCCCAAAACTAGCCGTTATGTCGGGCATAGGCATAGTTTCGGGCACATGCCCTTAGCTGTTCGGGGAGTGAAGAAGCCGTGTGGGACAGGCAGCTGTTCTGGGAAGGAGTGATGCAGTCTTTGCCCAGCTGGAGGGGCAGAAAGGTAACTTTTGCCCCTTTGTGGATTGGACTTAGGCAATTGGGCCGTTATGGGAGCAGAAGTGGATTGGGCCATGCCTAGCCATTGGTCTAGTCCAGAACAGTATGTTTTTGACAGTTAGATTAAGATTAAAAGATTAAAATTTTAAATTAAATATTTTTTGAATTTAAAGATAATGTATTGTCAGTGTAAAAGAATGTTACACATACAACCAATTAAAACTCTTATATTTGTCATGTCATTTCAATATTTTAAAAATAAAATTGAGATTTATTCAAAGATTCAAAATGTAGCAAATTTGTGCATGATTTTCTAATTATTCGGTTAAAACACAGGGGTGTATATGATATGAATATAATAAAGAGAGTGAGTAAGGGAGAAAATCACTTAAAATGGAAACACCTGAACCAAACACTCAACCTATTACTACTACTTCTTTATCGCTTCCTAAACTCTGTAAAAAGACTAATTCTCATAAAATAGAAAACCTTATTTAGTACTCTCATGTTCCAGAAGATGCTCAAATTATTGAAACAATACATCCGCTATTAAGTCCGTACAACATCTTCAAAAGACAAGAAAGTGCAACTAGATCTATCCAAAATCTTATCTCTACAACCGCCCTCATATGAAAGAATACATCCAGTCACCTTGACTAGACCAATGCAGCCTAATAGCTACAAACTAGGAGCAGTACATAGATATGGAGATTCCCCAGTATCTCATAAACCACTGAAAGACTAAAGGATATACAACCTTACACTTTGGGGTTGTCAGACTCATCCTTTCTCTTCGTGGAAGGAAGAACCAACCTGTCTTTTGCAAAATAGCTCTACTGGACTCCAGCTACCTCCACTATGAAAATGTTATGATAAGAACTATTCTAACTACACTTCATGCAGGAAGTGTTGTCCTCACCATCTTCCCAAACTATAACGCGAGTCTTAATGATAATACTTTATCCACCGGACTGAAAGTGCATGTCCAGATCACCGGATCTGACCAAGTGCCAGAAGTTATGTTAGCTACCCTCCATCACCAGATAATATACCGCTTACAAAATCACTCGATAGATCTTCCTCTCTCAGGATGCTCTTCTGATTCACTATTGGTTGTCACCAACAGAAAAGAAGACATACCCTCCATAGTTCAGATTCCGAGAAGGATCCCAAGGGAAGAATTAACTCAGCTAATTCCCCTTGAATGGATAACCAACTATGAGAGACTCCATGTTGACAAAAAACCCATCCAATCTCAAGAGGCTATTTTCATGAGATTCGTTGATAAGACGGTCAAGACAATTTTCAAGAAGCTAGATGAAGGGTCGAGCTCAATATCTCCGATCTTCCAGACAATGATGATCCAACCAGTTCCCAAAGAAGACTGGTGTCTTGTCTATGCTGTTATAACAGAGGGAAAACTCATCTACACTGATAAAATAGATGGCCACTTCATTTGGGATGTTGATCCAACAAAATGTGACCCGGATTGTGACTACTGGATGCACAAAAATGATATTGGCTGAGATATCATTCTTCCCAAAACAAAGAAAAAGGGAAGGTGTAAACTCTCTCCGCCTCCTCAAAGGATATCTAATCCAGACAATGGTCCATGGGTAGGAATCCATGGAAAAAAGAAACCCCTTTGTATCTACTAGGAAGGACTTAAAATTCTCAGGAAAGAAGGGTTGTTACCACGTGATGATTCGACTCTTATTACCTGGTCGCTATAGCGAGCGATTTTTGTCGGTGACGCGACCACCTTATCACTGAGTTTTCCTCACCGTAATGGTAGGAGGAGGGGGTGCTACTTTCTGATTTCTTATTTATCCCATGAAGCTAGAAGGGAAAGGGAAGCTATCTAAAACTAACCTTGCACGCGAATGTTTAATGGAACAAACGCTTAAAAGAGATTCGACGAGTTCGGGGTCAGGTTATATAATGGGGAGTTGTCAATTACCCATCCTATATGTGGTTATCCACAGGATATTAGCCTTAGGTTTTGCTTTATAATTGATGGTGTTTATCTGTTAATGTGTTGGGAAAGTTTCTTGGGAAGTATGAGTGAGAGAGTGAGTTTTTGTTGATGTTTGGGTGTTTTTGGTAAGGTACTGGACCTAAGTTTTGATGTAAAGGTATTGGACCTAGAGTTTTTTATTGGTATGCTCGCTAAGATTTCTCAATCTTATGCCTACGTATTCCCGTTTAAACGAAACAGGGAAATCAGAGCAATCATAGTTCCTCCTATTCTAAGGGAGGAGAAAGATGTTTGGTGTCTTGTTCAAAGCCCAAGATTGAAGCTAAAAGGTTTTGACTGAGAGAGAATTTGTCATCTCTAAAGAAGGATTATAGATTTTTGTGTGCCTTGGTCAAAGCACAAGGTTGATGCTAAAAGGTTAATTGACTCGGCTAGGGGATTTCTTTATACAAAGCCTAAGAGGAGGCTGGAAGTTTGAATTTTCTGGGGGAAAATGTTCTATCTGTCTTGCACAAAGCCCAAGATTGAGGCTAAAATGAGAATTTTAACTGGCGAGGATATTTTTATGTGTCTTGTATAAAGCCCAAGATTGAGGCTGGCCTTACTGGGAAAATCATTATACAAAGCCTAAGAGGAGGCTGAAATGAGTTTGACTCTTCTTGGGGAAAATCATTCCCCAAAGCCTAAGGGAAGGCTGGGAGGAAATGACTCTGTTGGAGAAGATATATGTCCTAAGCTTAAGAGAGGGAGATTTATGTCTTGTACAAAGCCCAAGATTGGGGATAAAGGGGTTTGACTCAACAAGAGAGTGTTTTTATCTATCCTGTACCAAGCCCAAGATGGAGGCTGGACAAGCTGGAGAAATTATCCTACAGAACTTGAGAAGAGGCTAGCTCCTGCTAGGGGAAATCTTTACCAAGTTTGGACAAAGATCGACTCAACGAGAGAGTATTTTTATCTGTCTTGTACAAAGCCCAAGATTGAGGCTAAAAAAGGTTGACTCAACAAGAGAGTCCAAAAAGGTGATTGACTCAACAAGAGAGTCTAAAAAGTGATTGACTCAACAAGAGAGTCCAAAAAGTGATTGACTCAACGAGAGAGTCTAAAAAGTGATTGACTCAACGAGAGAGTCTGAAAAGGTTAGCTCTGTTGGGGAGAATTATTTGTACAAAGCCCAAGAGGAGGCTGACTTTGCTGAGGAAGGATCATTATACAAAGTCTAAGAGGAGGCTAGCTTTTCGCTGAGGAAAGGTCCTTATACAAAGCCTAAGAGGAGACTATCTTTTGTCGGGGATAATTGAGATCCCCAGGCAGGTCCAAGTGGGGAATCAACTCTTGCTGAGAATTACAGAAGAGTTGAGATGTCAGATACCTTGAGGTTCTTATTTAAGGTAGTGTTGACCTTGGTCGGGGAACTCCCATGAGAGAGACTGGGTTTCTGCAGGATATCGATCCAGAATGCCCAGGATTTTTCCTATAGTTGTAAGGGACTTGAGAATGTCTTTGAGACTCAAGGAGATTAGACTGTCCAAGTCTACTAGTGTGGAAGAGTTTTATCTTTTGTATGATGCCTAAGAGGAGGCAAGGGCATTAAGGGATGAGAATCAACCCTAAAATGGTCTGAGATTTGACACTGGAAAGACTGTTCTAGCAAAGGATGACTAAGTTATGTCTTATACCTTTAAGAGGTCGTCAGGGTCCTTGTATTAAGCCCAAGAGAAGGCATGAGAACTTCTAAGAAGCCGGAGGGTCCTTGTACAAAGCCCAAGAGAAGGTGGGGATGCTTGTAGGAAGCCTGTGGGTCCCGAACAAAGAAAAGTTCAAGAAATGCTATTCACCGAGAATAGATCATTTAGTGAAAGTTCTGAGGTTTGGAGAAACTCAAGAGATGCTATTCACCGAGAATAGATCAACTCTGGGGAGTAGAATTTCTTTGACAATTTCTAGGGGTGACAGTCTGAGAAAAGGTTCACGAAGAATACTGCCTTTGTTGTTGTTCAATATTGTTTAAGCCCAAGAGAAGGCAAGACTGTATCTGGAGATCGTATTGGGATCTAGTTTTGTTTGTATTTTAAGAGTGACCAACAGAGCTTTACCTAGTTCTATACCTAGTTGACGGGGAAAACTCTAAATAACTATACTAGTATATATACAGTTGATATATGACCAGTAATTAAAAGGATATGAAAGAAGACTAACCATGCTCATATTTCCACAATACAGTTATATATATTTGACATGTATTTAAAAGAATGAAAGAAGACTCACAGTGTGCAGCTTCCTATAATACAAATATATATATTAAAGCAAGTAAATGAAAGTGGATAAAACTTACAGGTGAGCAAGCTTCCATGCTGTATTGTTAGTTGTTCAAAGAAATTAAAGAAAGTTTTGATATCAATATATATATTTGAATTTAAATCAAAAGATAATTGTTTTGAAAAGATTGGTGAGGCTTATACTCAAGGAGAGGCCCAAGGTTTACCAGCAATCGAATTGTTGTTTTGAATATTGTACCGGGACTTATACAACGACTGAGGCCCAAAAAGGATTACGTACAACAAGGGTTGAGTCTTACAACTCAAGGAGAAGCCCAAAAGGTGTTTTAAAAGAAAATAAATGGGACTTACAACACAAGGGTAGACCCAGATGATTTTCTTGTTTGAAAATGGCGATTGCGCCGAGATTTTTTTAACGCAGAGGGACTTATACAATGTCTGAGGCCCAAAAAGGTTTTGGTTAAAAAAGGATTGGGTCTTACACTCTATTAGAGGTCCATGAGTGATTTTAAGAAAAAGAATGAGGCTTACAACTCAAGGAGAGGCCCAAGTGTTTTTATTTTAAACTGGCGATCGCGTCGAGATTTTTAAAAACACCGAGGGTCTTATACAATGACTGAGGCCCAAACTATTTTGGTTTCAAAGAGGGATTGGGTCTTAATCTCTATTAGAGGCCTAAAGAGTTTGAAAATGAATAAAGATGGGTCTTATAGCTCAAGGAGAAGCCCAGTTGATTTTGTTAAACAGACGACGATCGCGGCGAACTTTTGAAAATATACAGAGGGACTTATACAATGTGTGAGGCCCAAAATTGTCTATTTACAAAGGGGTTGGGTCTTACACTCTATTAGAGGCCCAAAGAGTTTTAAAAAAGATTGATGAGGGTGGAATTAATCAAAACCCTAATTTTGTCTAAAATGGAATTAATTTTGTTTAAAAATTAATAAAAATTATTGAAAACATGTGAAAAATGAGTGGTGATCTTGGATCAATGTTTCAAAAATCATGTTTTTGTCCACAAAATTATTGAAAACCAATTAAGT
Organism: Lathyrus tuberosus; assembly: GCA_022829125.1. Classification (NCBI taxonomy): domain Eukaryota; kingdom Viridiplantae; phylum Streptophyta; class Magnoliopsida; order Fabales; family Fabaceae; genus Lathyrus; species Lathyrus tuberosus. Next base: position 9,170,835 of record JALAZF010000061.1, read on the forward strand.
TTGGAAAATCAAGAAGGAAAAAATATTTTAGATGTTAAAAAACAAATAAAAATTAATTCATTGCAAAAATATCAAGTATGTGAAATAAATAAAATTTTGGGAAATTTTGGTAAAATAAAATATTTTAACATTTTTGTGAATTATTAAAAAAAGAATCAACTCAAAATCATTAAAATTCAGGGAGAAATTAATTTTTGAATCAATTAAATAATATCACAAAAATTTAAATATTTGAATTTTGAAAAAGGGCGCCAAGAACACCCAAGAACACGCGCGTGTTCTGAGTTTTGCCCAGATTTGCATTTTCTCATCAATCTCATTGAATACTTGATGAAATCACACAATTCACATATCAATATACTCGTTTTCACCTCACGATCATGTCCATGGTCTTTAATTTCATTTAATTTAAGCATGGAACAAGAAATCAAAGAGAAACCTCAAGAACCCTAAATTTTGCATGAAGGCTCAGAAATTCCACACACGATTCATACAAAGCAATTAATTGAGGGGAAACATTCCATACATGATTATGGACATATGGCAAAAGTATTGTGCGAGAAAATATGCATGAATCATGAGATGACCAAGTTGAGACTTACCTCTTGTAGCTAGTGATCGTGTTTTGAGTTAGAGGTGTTACAGCTTGGTTCCAATGATGTGGACATCTTCCCTAGGTGCTATGGAGTGTGTCTGAATGCTTGGAGTGGAATGAATTGAGCTGGAACTTAATTTGGCACCTCAACTGCAAATTTGTCAAAGGCTTGTGCAGATGGATGGTGATTTTGAGAATCTGGTGTTCCTGATGTTGTTTAAGTGTTTGGATCACTTCTATAAGATGTTTATGAGGTGTGTGTGTGTGTGTGTGATTGGTTTGGTTGGAATTGTTCTCAAACTCAAAACCCGATAGTGACTCTAGTTAGAAGGCAAAATGGGAGTGAAAGAGGTGATTTTGAGGGAAGCATCAGTTTTGGTGCTTTGGTGTACCCAAACTGATCACAAATGAGGTCTATTTATAGTGCAACAAGTTTGTTTTGGCTGCAATAGTGTATGGCAACTGGTACAGGTCTGTGGCAAATTGTGATCAAATGGAATCTCAAGTCTCCTCTAGCCATTGACTTGAGATTAGAGCACATGCCTATGGTTCTTTGATTCAAGGATAAGGCTTGACTGGAGTGTTCATCTTTTCTCTGATACATGCCACCTCTAAGCATCCATTAAATGTTCCAAAACAAAATTGGAGTCTCGAGGCATCTTTAGCTTTTAGGGGTGCCAAACCTATATGTAGTTCCAAAGACTTGGGAGGCTTATGGATCAGTGTTTGTTCCTCCTTGCTCTCCCCCTAAGGTGTGTAGATGGATAAACTTGTTTGTCATTTGCACAAATTAATCAAATTGAGCCATAATGTACAAATCTGGCTTGCAAGACAGTTTGCATCAAGGCATATTGCAATCATCATATCTTCTAGCTCAGATGGAATTTGATGGAGTTCTTGGACATTTTGGAAAGCTGATATATCCTATTTCAACATGATGTCCAACTTTGGTTTTGATCCAACTTGAATTACAATGAAAAATTCCTCTACGTTTGGGTAAAAATAAGGCAGATTCTGACTTAGTGAAAATTTCACTAAGTGTTGGAAAAATGTCACTTTTGTATTTTCAGCCATTTTGATCACTCCATAACTTAAAATCCATGAGGAATTGGAATGAGGTGTAGTTGACACTTTTAAAGTATGCCATGCGAGCTACAAATCCATCTTTGGACCATCCAAAATGGTTGCTTGGATCTCAAGTTATGATCCTTGGAAGTTGGTACCTTAACCACTTTGTTCCATAACTTAGAAAAATTCTAAGTTTTTTATGGTTACCCTTTTTACAAGTTAACTCGCTTTCTTTGATTTTTCTTGATGAATGATGATTCCAAATACATATTAAGATTGTTTTAGGGTTGAGGAACCATAATTGTGGAAAATCTCAAAAAGTCAAACTTTGACTTTTGTGGAGAATTGACTTTTTATTAGATGAATTCCAAACTGTGCGATCCTTTGTGAAATCAAGTCCTTGATCTAAATCAAACTTGATGGATATGTTCCATAGGTGTTATAGGGTGTACTGAATCATGTCCCAAGGTTTGGGAGCATGTCCTGGTCAAAAGTCAAAGGCATAGTCGACTTTTTCCTCGAAACCCTAACTGTGGTCCTGATGAAATTGAAACTTGTGGATCAAGCTTCTTGGATCAATCCATTATTGAAAATGGATCAATGTGGTTTATTAGAGACCCTCAAATCATGTCTTGCGGTCTTGGCTCATGTTTTGTCCCAAAAGTCAACCTAGGGGTGAATTAGGTCAAGAAACCCTAATTCCTGATTTTTGGTAAATGTATCCCCTGAGACTAAATTGACTTGATGATTGGGTCCATGAGGTCCCTTGGAGTATATTGAGTTATATTTTGAAGCATTGGCTCATGCCCAGATGAAGATTTTCATCTGGAGGCCCTGGTCGACCAAAACCCTAATTTGGTGACACTAGCGATCTTGAGGCTTAATTCACTTGGAATGCTGCAACCTTGTGCCTGATTCCTGATGTGGGAGTCCTCTTGATCATTTATGAGTGTTTGAGAGGTTAGACAAGTTGAAGATCATGTCATTTCTTGATTGACCCCTTGTCTAAGCGCCCTAAGAGGGCTTAAAACCCTAATGCTTGATTGCAGGGAATGCTCAACAATTCTTGAGGAGATTGATGAGGCATAAAGGTACATCCATATTGTGATGATGATTTGCACAATGATGGGAAATCTTAGTGGTCAAAATTTGGGGTATGACAGATGCCCCTATTTAATCTTCTTGGACCCGAAGGTGTGAATGGAGAAGGTATTCGGGCATTCGGGGTGCAAGAGGATTAAATATCAGAATACCCGAAATTTTGATGATGGTTATGAATGGCAGTTTACACATTCATCTTCTTTTGCTAGGCGTTGATACTTAGAAAAGGTACAACTTCCCCTCAATCCTGGTTCCTACCAAGGAACTGGTCTCAGTTTCTGATACAAACTTCCCCTCGATCCTGGTTTCCTACCAAGGATCTGGTCTCAATTTCTGATATAAACTTCCCCTCGATCCTGATTTCCTACCAAGGATCTGGTCTCAGTTTCTAATATAAACTTCCCCTCGATCCTGGTTTCCTACCAAGGATCTGGTCTCAGTTTCTTTTGTCAATAAATTTCTTGACATGGGACGCTATTCGTAGCAGTTTTCCTCAAAATTCTCTCCGAATTTTCCTGGGGAGATGCCATTTGATGGAAAAAGTTTTGATGTCAGACTTGCTGGGGAACCCATTTGTCTGAGCTGCAGAGGTGTATAAACTTCTCTATTGGAGACGCAATTTGTTGACTCTACTGGGGAAAACGAGTCTCTTGAGAGACTGCTTTCTGCTTGGGGGCATTACATCATACTTTTCCTCGAGATCTTCTCGAAGACATGCCATGTGATGTAATCCAGTTTAGATTTGCTGATGACCTTTTCTTCAGCGAATTTTCTGGAGAAAAACTGCTATATTGCCGAAGCTTTGATTAAAAGGCTTTCTCTAGGGATTTTCCTTAATCCGGGAAAACGAAGATATCATCTTCGATGGAGAAGAGTGATGTTTGTCGAAGGTCTTGTTGCCTTTCAGAGGTTCAAGTTATCAAAGCAGTCGAGGACCATCTCTAATCCAGAGATAAACTGGAGAGAGATTGCTTAGATGATTCACTTCCTCACGAGGAAAGAACTGACAACTCAATTGACAAGAGGACTTTTATTACTAGGGGGTAAGACCGACTAGCGTGGCAGTGATGCAATATGAACATGTATGAATCAATAATGCATGACGTATGTATGTATATGCTGACAAAACTGACACGACATACAAACTAACGGATGAACACAGTTGGATACTCAGCCACTGCAGGGGATGAAAAGTATCACTGGTTCAAGATAGCAATTCTGCCTTGCCTAGGAGAGATGTTCCCCGTGGGGAAAACCGTTGGTCGGGCTTAGGAGATAAGAACTTTGCCAGGGATGTCGGACGGAATATTCGCATCTGACTAAGCTGATCCTTCATTCAGGTGTACTGGTTAAGAAGGAGTACTTTGATTCAGCACTTTGAGGTTCGATTACTTCCGGAGAAGTTATCTATGTTCTTTTGATGTTCAACTGTCAAAAGAATTGCCATCTTTATTTAAAAGCAGAAAAAGTTTGATAATTAAATTCATTTTTGTTTTATTTCAAGAATCGTTAATCATGTTAAAATGTCGTTATGTAAAGCTAAAACAAATAAGAATTGCAAATAAAAGCACTAGGGATCAAATTTTATTGATAGGATGGAAATCAGCCAAGCGCGTGATTCCATAGAGTATTTACAAAGTTTGAAAATGGTAATTTTAAGGAAAAAGGGCTACATTGAATCATAACGACCATTATCCTTCTACCAACTTTGAATTCTGGGCATCCTGAGCTTCCGTCGAAGATGACCTTGACTGGAGTTTTCCAGGTGGATGGCATGACTGCCGATGAGGGATTTGCCCCTTTGTTGGACGTAGTTACTTGCCATTTATCCCTAACTTTTGCCTGGATTGTACTTTGAGATTTCTAATCCACCGGGATGATTTTTTGATTATGTCTCTAATTTTAGCCTAGACCGCCCTTTCGGGTTTTCAATCCACCGAGACGTTTTTTTTTTCTTTTTTTATTTAGGCGAAGTATTTCTTGACTACATCAACATTCGTGGGGTAGGTAAATTCCTCTCCGTCCATGGTTGCGAGTCTCAAGGCGCCGCCTGAGAAAGCTTTCTTGACCACATAAGGGCCATCGTAATTCGGAGTCCATTTGCCCTGAGAATCAGTGAGGAATGATTTTATCTTCTTGATCACGAGGTCTCCTTTTCTGAAGACGCGAGGTTGGACCTTTTTTTCAAAATCCTTCTTCATCCTTTGCTGATACAACTGACCATGGCATAAAGCCGTTATTCGCTTTTCCTTGATCAGATTCAGTTCATCGTGTCGACTTTGACACCATTCATCTTTTGTTAGCTTAGCTTCCAATAATACCCAGATTGATGAGATCTCTACTTCTATGGGGAGCACTAGTTCCATGCCATATACTAGAGAGAAAGGGGTTGCCCCTGTTGAAGTGCAGACAGATGTGCGATAACCGTGAAGAGCAAAGGGTATCATCTCGTGCCAGTCTTTGTAGGTTACAACCATCTTTTGAACGATCTTTTTGATGTTCTTGTTAGCTGCTTCTACCGCTCCATTCATCTTAGGTCAGTAGGGAGATGAGTTATGGCGTTCGATTTTGAATTCAGCACACAACTCCTTCATCATCTTGGTGTTCAAGTTAGATCCATTATCGGTAATGATCTGGCTTGGAACACCGTAACGACAGATGAGATTGTTTTTGATAAATCGGACCCCCACTTGTCGGGTTACATTAGCGTATGATGCTGCTTCGACCCACTTGGTGAAATAGTCAATGGCAACTAGGATGAACCGATGTCTGTTTGAAGCCTTGGGTTCTATCATGCCAATCATGTCGATCCCCCATATGGAAAAAGGCCATATGGAAGAAAGAACTTTGAGATGTGTTGGCGGTACATGGATTTTGTTTGCGTATATCTGACACGTGTGACATCTCCTCATGTACTTGTAGCAGTCAGATTCCATGGTCAACCAGTAGTACCCTGCTCTCAAAATTTTTCTCACCATCGTGTGTCTGTTGGCATGAGTGCCAAAGGATCCTTCGTGAATTTATTTCATCAGCATGTTTGCCTCTGGTCTATCTACACATCAAAGCAAGACCATGTCAAAGTTTCTCTTATTGAGTGTATCACCGCTCAGGAAGAAGCTGCCAGCTAGTCTTCTGAGAGTCTTCCTATCTTTTCTTGATACCCCAGGTGGGTACTCTTGTTTCTGAAGAAAGCATTTGATATCGTGATACCAAGGTTTGTCGTCTATGACTGCTTCAATCGTGAAGATGTAAGCGGGCCATTCTAGGCGCATTATGTCGATCTTAGGTAAGTCATTCCATTGACCTACACTAATCATGGAAGAGTGAGTGGCTAATGCATCAGCCATGTGATTCTCTTCATGAGGGATGTGATGAAATTTGATTTTATTGAAGAATGGTAACAACCTTCTTGCGTAGTCTTTGTAAGGAATCAATCCTGATTGGTATGTGTTCCTATCTCCTTTAATCTGATTGATAACCAGGGTTAAGTCGCCATATACATCCAAGTTATTAATCCTTAAGTCGATTGCTTCTTCGAGACCCATGATACAAGCTTTGTATTCGGCCTCATTATTTATACACTTGAACGTCAGTCGTGCGGTGAAAGGAATGTGGGTACCCTAAGGTGTTATGATGATTATCCCAATTTCATTTCCGTAATGATTGACTGCTCCGTCAAAGATTAGTCCCCATTGGGAACTTGGTTCTGGCCCTTCACTGGGTAGCGGCTCATCGCAATCTTTCATTTTTAAATACATAACATCTTCATCTGGGAAGTCAAATCCGACTAATTCCTGATCGTCAATCGGTTGATGATCTAAATGATCAGCTAAAATACTTCCTTTAATGGATTTCTGAGCATGGTACTCGATGTTGTATTCTGATAACAACATCTGCCAACGGGCAATCCTTCCCGTGAGAGCAGGTTTTTCAAAGACGTACTTGATCGGATCCATTTCGGAGATTAACCAAGTAGTGTGACGAATCATATACTGGCGAAGACGTTTGGCTGCCCAAGCCAGAGCACAGCAAGTTTTCTCAAGCATAGTGTACCGAGTCTCGCAGTCGGTAAATTTCTTGCTCAAATAGTAGATGGCAGACTCTTTCCTTTTTGTTTCGTCTTGTTGGCCAAGTACACAACCCATTGAGTCTTCCAAGACTGTTAGGTAGATGATCAGTGGTCTTCCTTCCATTGGAGGTGATAGAATCAGTGGGTTCAATAGGTATTCCTTGATACAGTCGAAGGCGGTTTGGCAATCTTCCGTCCAAACGCAGTCCTGATCTTTTTTGAGTAATTTGAAAATCGGCGCGCATGTCGCGGTCATGAGGAATATAAATCTGGAAATTTAGTTCAAACGTCCCAGGAATCCCCTGACTTGTTTTTCAGTCTTTGGAGAAGGCATTTCTTGAATGGCCTTAACCTTGTCAGGATCAACCTCAATTCCTTTCTGGCTGATGATGAACCCTAAAAGTTTCCCTGAACGGACACCGAATATGCATTTGTTGGGATTCAAGCAGAGTTTGTACTTTCTCAGACGCTTGAATAACTTTGACAGGTGGATCATATACTCATCTTCTATTTAAGATTTTGCAATCATATCATTGACATATACCTCGATTTCTTTGTGTATCATGTCATGAAACAGAGTAGTCATGGCCCTTTGATAGGTTGCCCCGGCGCTCTTCAAACCGAACGACATTACCTTGTAACAAAAAGTGCCCCATGGGGTGATGAATGAAGTTTTCTCCATATCTTTCGGCGCCATTTTGATTTGATTATAGCCCGAAAATCCATCCATGAAGGAGAAGACTTTGAACTTTGTTGTACTGTCTACCAACATGTCAATGTGTGGCAAGGGAAAGTCATCCTTTGGACTGGCTTTGTTCAGATCCCTGTAGTCTACACACATTCTGACCTTTCTGTCCTTTTTAGGAACTGGTACTATGTTGGCTAGCCATTGAGGATATTCTGATGTGGCGAGAAAACCCGTGTCAATCTGTTTTTGTACTTCCTCTTTGATTTTGATGGCCCTGGGTGGGTGAGTTCTTCTCAGCCTCTGTTTTACTGGCGAACATTCTGATCTTAACGGTAGATGATGTTCCACGATGCTGGTATGCAACCCTGGCATATCCTGGTAGGACCAAGCAAATACACCGGGAAACTCTTTGAGAAGCCTTGTCAAACTTTCTTTGACAGTTGGACTAAGCATCGCCCCAATCTTGACTTCTTTTCTCTCTTCCTCTGAACCCAAGTTGACTGTTTTCAACGACTCTTTGTGAGGTTCGATGGACCTTTCCTCTTGTCTGAGTAATTGGGAGATCTCCTATGGAATTACTTCGTCATTTTTTTCTTCAGCCTCGAATACCGGGAATTCAAAGTTGGGAGAAGGCATTGGATCGTATGTTTCAATGGGGTTTAAAACAAGCAATCTGCATGACGTGATGATTGTTTTTTAGAAGAGATAGAGAGGAATGCCAGAGTTCGTGCAGTGTATTTTCTTTTTTACTACTTGTTTTTATTATTTGAGTTATTTTTTTAGGATTACCATTTTTTGAAAAAGCAAAAAGAGAAAACATCAATAAATGCAGAAATTACAGAATGACGTTATTTTATTTATGATTATGTCGATTCTTGAAACTACAGCCCTATAAAACAAAACTCTGTCACTTTAGGCGAAGCGAAGAGGTACATTTATAGAAAGTGAGCCCTATCAAAACATCTGTTTCACCTGGGCAAGGTAAAAGGTTAAGATAAAGACGGCAATTACTTAGACTTATAAACAACTTTCGGAAAGTTGACAACAACTCATTGGCGGCGACCTCCTTGGTGAATCACAAAGTCTGGTACCTTCTTTCTTGGCTTGTCTTCAGAAATAACACTGATTTCTGGTGGAGCAGGATCTTTGGAATCTGTCTCCCAGCAGAGTTGTCGTAGGAGGATTCCTCTGTCGCATCTTACACAGTGTTTGCACTCTCAGGACTATCTCCCCATCCAGTGGGCTGGATGTCTTCGAGCCTGATACGAGAGCTTTCGGGAGCGGTATACTTGACCATGAAGTCGAATTTGCCACTCGGTTGTCCTAATGTGTCCCACACCTCTTTGGAACTGGAAGTGTCATCCCTTTCGATGACGTTGAGCTCAGGAAAAGCGTAATTAAGGAAATTTTGTCCGACAAGCTTTGCAAATTCATCCTCGTGCTGGATGTTTTCTAAATGCCCTGAGTGTTGATCCCCTGACTCTGTGGGAACGCATGTATTCTTTTCAATGATGCTCAGTTGATATGCATCGTTCGACTGACTCTCTTGCCCTGAGTCTCCTGGGTACGGCTGCCACATAGGCAGGCCATTCATTGGGCCATAATAGTCGTGGTCAAAGTTGTCTTTCATCAGAGTGTCCTCCTCTAATGAGTTTGGTGGATCACGACATCCCTCAGGATCACAATCTCCATATATCATCTCGACATATGATCTTGGTATATATCTCGGACTCTGTGCAGGATAGCAAAATGGTGTAGGCACCTCTTCCTGAGACATATAACCGTCCTCATTAAGATAGGACTTCCATTCTTCATCTGTATCGGAGGAATCTCCCGTGTTGATGGTATGTACTTCTTGAGACACTGGGTGAAGGAAACCTCCACTATGGAAGAAGTTCTGAATGTGATGAAGACTTTCATCGTTAGTAGCTGTCTCGGCACAGTTTGAAGAAAAACTAAGACCTTTCTTCGCTTTGTTATCAGCAGGAATGATAAGTTGTCCCATCCCTTTGCATTGTTATTTTTGATCACTTCGAGAGCATCTCTGTACGAGGAAATTGACATTCCTTTTTCTAATTGGTTGTCATTGCTCACCAAAAGTGCTTGGAACTGAGTTCCAACAACCTCCTCTGGTTCTACACAAGTAGACGACGATAAGTTGCTCACGATCAAGGCTCGTTCTCCGCAGACTGTGACGAGTTGGTCGTTCTTGACAAACTTCAGCTTTTGGTGAAGTGTCGAAGTGACTGCCCCAGCCTCGTGTATCCAAGGTCTTCCTAACAAATAGTTGTATGTTGCTCGGATGTCCATGACCTGGAAAGTGACTTGGAAAGTGTGGGGATCGATAGTTATGGGAAGGTTGACTTTGCCGATAACTATTTTTTGGGATCCGTCAAATGCTTTGACGATGACCTCACTGTCTCTCATCGGAGATCCTTTGAATGATAGTCGCATTAGAGTGGACTTTGGCATCACGTTTAGAGCCGATCCGGTGTCTAACAGTACGCCGAATAAAGCATCGTCCTGGCAGTTGACTGTAATATTGAGTGCCATGTTATGAATTGAACCCTCTTCCGGCAGTTCCTCATCACTAAATCCCAAGTTGTTGCAGGAAGTGATGTTGGAGATGATGCTATCAAATTGTCTTATTGACACATCTTGTTCCACAAAGGCCTGCTCTAAGACTTTCTGTAGAGCTTCCCTGTGAGCTTTGGAACTAAGTAAAAGTGATAGCACTGAGATTTTTGAAGGAGTTTGCAACAGCTGATCAACAATGTTGTATTCACTCTTTTGGATGAGCTTCACATCTCATCGCTGTTCTTTGAAAGGTCAGGATCACTAGACTGACCGACTGGTTGATCAGGAACTTTCGTTTGAGGTTCGTTTTCTCTGGTAGGTTCTCCAACTCCTCGGTTGAAGATTCGACTGCTCCGTGTTACTCGACTGATGTCTGCAATATTCACGACGGAGGATAATGGAATTTCCTTTCCATTCTCAATTGTTGTTGCACCGTATTTGTAAGGGATAACCTTAGTTGATTCATACGGTAACGGTCCCGGTAGATAGATAGCTACATGAGCCTTCTATTTCTTCTGACTATTATAAGTAATTTCAATCAGTTCCTGGTTGGGAACTTTCGATTCGTCAAGTAAAGGGATGATGGTACAAACATCCTTAGTCCTCTTATGATCTGAGATTACGACAACATCCTTGATTCGTTCAGCGACATAGTCAGGCATCAAGTTGATTGACCCAAGATTTGGACACGGTAGAATCTCTTTATGGTCCAACTGACTCTAAAGGGCTGCTCGCACAAGGTAACATCCTTGATTATCTTCAGAGCAAACTCTACAGTGTTCATAGTTGTGTGGTGGCACCTGGCCACGTCCGCTCTGTATGTAGTGTAACCTCACTAAATATGTTTCCATTGATAGAACATCCTGACTTTGATACCTAGTAGGGTTCCCATTAATCATACTGACTTGTTGTGTGTCTTCGTCTAGATAGATCGGAAGCCACCAGTGGTTTAACAAGTGTTGCAAAGTTCTTTGAATGAGAGTGCATATTTGGTCGCTCTCACGACATCCCTTACAGTTCTGATAATTATGCGAAGTCAGAAAACCGAGCTGGAGTTGCTTAGCATGTAACTCTACCAAGCTGGTATTCATCAAGCGAACATCAAAGATTTGAATCATATTCACTTGATACTGATTTCTATCGCGGTAATCCTGAATCCATCCAAGATCCATCTGACGCTGGAGGACCTCTTGTACAAAAGAGCATCCCTGATCATTTATTGAGCAGATAGGAGAGGAATCGTAATCGTGTCATGGCAGATTATGATGTTGGCTTTGCCTTGAGTGTATTGCCACCAAGTTGACATTCATTGCATGGACGTCGTGGTTTTGAATGATGTTGGAATTTGTATAAGTCATGTTGTCTTCACGAATTCGATGATCCTGGATCCATCTGAGATCCATTTGTTCCTGTAGAGCGGATTGCACCACAGAACATCCTTGATTGTTCTTAGAGCAGATATCACACTGGTGATAGTTATGAGATGGTACATGACCATATCCGCTCTGCCTGCAATGCATCTTGACCAGATTGGTTCCTAATAAGAGTACATCACGAATTTGATAGTTGTGCTTAAACTCATCTTCTATCAAATTTACTGCAGCTTTCTCGTGTTGAGGCAGCGGGTTCGTCTGAACATTAGGATTTGTATCCTTGAAGGATAAGACCCCGCTCCTAACAAGCTTCTGCACATTAGATTTGAAGCTGATGCAGTTTTCTATGTTATGCCCTGGTCCTCCTTGATGGTATGGACAAGTCTGATCCGCTTTGAACCAAAAGGGCGGATTCTCCGGTATTGGAAGAGGAGATCTAGTTTGGACGTGCCCCTTGACCAGTAGTAATGGAAATAGTTCTACGTACAACATGGGTATAGGGTCGAACCCTGGTGGTCGCGTTGTACGATTGTTGTTGTATTGAGGACGAGCCTGCTGAAGAGGTTGTTGTGTCCTTTGCTGAAATTGTTGTTGAATCGGTTGGCTTTGAGCAACCTGAGGTTGATACGTTTGAACATGCACAAGGTTAATATCAGGAGTTACAGCTGCTACTGGTTGGTACCGTCGCCTTTGCTTTCCGAGAGAGATATTATCAATATCTTGCTTTTTTTTCTTAGGGAGAGCACTACCGTATCTTTCGGTACTGCTTGATGGTCCGACATCTTTGACCAGACGTCCTTCTCGAACCGCTTCTTCAAGACGAACTCCCATTCCTACCATCTCATTGAAATCCCTGGGCGCACTGGCGACCATTCTGTCGTAGTAAAATGAGCTCAAGGTTTTCAAGAAGATCTTTGTCATCTCTTTTTCCTCAAGAGGTGGAAAAATCTGGGCGGCGATTTCACGCCATCTCTAAGCATACTCCTTGAAGGTTTCCTTATCCTTCTGTGACATGGCTCTGAGTTGATCTCTGTCAGGTGTCATGTATAGGTTATACTTATATTGTTGAACAAAGGAAGCGCCAATATCTCTGAAAGTGACGATCTTAGTGCGGTTTAAACCCATGTACCATATGAGTGCATCAACGGTTAAACTATCTTGGAAATAGTGAATCAGTAGCTGTTGGTTCTCTGTCTGAGTTGACATCCTCCGAGTGTACATCACCAAATGACTTTGAGGGCAAGAGTTACCCTTATACTTTTCAAATTTGGGCACCTTGAATTTGTGTGGAATTTTCACATTGGGGACCAAACAAAGGTCTGTGGCGTCCTTTCCGAATAGATCCTGACCGCGAATGGCCTGCAGTTCCCTCTGCATCTCCAAGAATTATTCCTGGAATTCCCTCATTCTGTTGTCCATACTTTCGTTTCCACCAGACGGTATATGTGGAATTTGTCCTTCCGGGACAGTGTGTACCACGGGTGGTGGTATAGTCATCATGGTTGTGACTCTTGGTGCTTCCCTCTCCCGAAGTCTATAACCTTCATGAGTTACTGTCATGCCCCTTGCATCTTCACTTTCCCGAAGTTTGTAACCTTCAGGCCCAGCGGCTCCTGCTGCAGTTTCTGGATCTTCTGAGATTAGCAGAATATATCTTTCCGGGATATAGTTAAGTGGCATGCCCCAGGGACGATCTTTAGGTATGGTATATCGAGGATTATACTTCTCCACTATGGGCTTAGATGTGATCTCTGAGATCACAGTCCTTTGCATCTGAGCTGCTGCCAGATCCTGCATGTCGTTGTGAAGTTTCCTCAGATCTTCTTTCAGAGCGTCGAGTTCTTCTCTCAACTCTCTGTTCTCTTCCTCGAGATTATCCATTTTCTTTTGTTGACTGGCCTGAGTATTGTACGAATGAGACAGTTTGACTCTAGAATCGAGACACAAACGTGAGATTCGTAGGTAAGAAGAATGTGCTATGTGAGAATGATGAATGATATGCAATGATTATATTATATGTATATTTTTTGTTTAATCAAAATAAACTTCGACAATTGGATTTCAAATATCATACAGTGGGGAGACCCCATTTTATTGAATTCAAAGGTTGCGGAAATGGAAATACAGTAATTTCAAAGCGCTGTAAAAGGAAAAGTCTAAGCTTATGGATCCTGAGTCCTCTCTGAGGAGGGCTCAGATGCTGGTTCTGGTATTTTCCTTTTCTTTGACCGGGGCTTTCGGACCGTTGTCGGGTTGTCATTCATTTGCCAAGTGAAAGGAGCAAGCAAATTCCTTTGGTCTTCTTGATTCTCTACAGCATGTTGCTCTAAAGTCTCGATCAGAGCATCTTTTTCTTTTAACAGTTGTTGAATTTTCTTACACTCCACATTGAGAATGCGGTACTTGTTCTTCCAATACTTCTTCTCCTGTTGAACTTTGTTGAGAGTAACCTGAAGTTTTTCTGTATCAGACATAAAATAAAGGACAAACTCCTTTGACGGAAGAACTTCTTGATGAGGGTAAGGCATCCTCAGTTTGAGAGCTCTAGTTTGCACCCAATGGAGATAAGGTTCTACAGAGATACAATCCAGTTTTCCTAGAGACTCTCTTCCTTTCCTGTGAATGTGTTGCCAAGCATGCACTATTTCTGTCTTTAGTGCTCTGTCGTTTTCTTCTTCCTTGAAGAAAAGACCTTCCAGATGAACATTGCGCGGGACATGTCTCATCGGGTATCCAAATTGACGACGAACTAAAACTGGATGATAATTGATTCCTCCTTAAATTCCTACGAGGGGTACATTAGGGAAGTTCCCACAATGGTCAATGATTCTGATCCTGTCATAGATTCGATTGTGCCAGTCGACTTCAGAGTTGGTAAGAGACATGATTCTCTGCAACCAACGTAAATTACTCTTATGATCCCAAAAGGCAACAGACTTGGGCAAATGGGAAGTGAACCATTTGTATAGCAGGGGTACACAACATGTGATAATTCCTCCACTGTACAAGTTCCTTAAGTGTACAGAATGATAAGCATCTGCGAGCAAGGTCGGTACAGGGTTTCCAATCAGAAAAACCTTAATGGCATTGATATCAACAAAGTCATCAATGTTGGGAAACAGAAATAACCCGTAGGTGAGTAAGACCAAGATGCTCTCGAAAGTAGTCGCGTTCTCTATACTAACAAAGTACAGAGCCTTCTTTATTAAAACCTTGGCTGGAAAACCCTGGATTCCACCCTTAGTGGTCATGTGAGTCCTGACTTCTGACTCGTCCAAATAGATAACTCTTGCAATAGTTTGATCCCTTGGAATTTCTTCCAGTCCAGAAAAGGGAGCTTGGTCAGTGATGAGTAAATCAGTCAGGTGAGAGTACTCCTCTAGTGTTGGTGCGAGCTGATAATCCGGGAATGTGAAATAGTGATAAACCAGATCATAAAACTGAATGAGCGTAACTAGTATTCCTTCAATTACATGGACCCTTAACAGAGACAGCAGTCCTCCGTATTTGGCTCTGAAAGCATCAGGGTTGGTGATCATCCGTGCCAATCCTCTCCAATCCTCTAGTTTTGAAACCTTGAAGGTGTACTTGTGAGTCTTCCTTCTACCGAAATCCATAACACAATCTTCTTTCTCTGATATTTACAATCACTGTCTTAGTTTAATTTGAAAAAGAGAGACTAGAAGGTAAATTTTTTTCTTTGTTTAAAGTTTTTTAATGAAATGAATACATGAATGCAGCACACAAAAACATAGAAAAAACACGGGGTCAAAGGTTCGGTGTCATGAAGTCATGGCTCTACCCATCCCCAAAGGTTATACTGGTGATTTTTTGTACTTGTCCTCAAAATCATTAACCCCTATTGGGATAACAACAGCAGGCTGGTTCACCCGAGCGAGCTGCAATATCTTAGAGTAATCTCAAATGAGGGTAGTATCGCGTGACAACTATTTCTGATAGCTTCCGCACTACAAAATAGTAACAAGGTCTCAGCCTACTAAATCCTCAGTTTCATGGACAACCACAATCGAACAATCTGCTTTCAACAACCGAAGTCGTATAGGCATTGAATCCGCAAAGGGTGTCTCCACTGATCCGATGGTCGACCGAGGTCTCTTATTAGGGAGTCACTCCCTGTAAGATTACCCATCTAGTGCCATCACTTATCTTAGGTGTATACTCAATCTTTCCAGATGTGGCATCACCCACAGTCCCATTAGCAGAAAAATAAACACAGATATCAATTAGGAAAAGCGATATATATATATATATATCCTAAAACTAATATCCTAGACCTCTTAAGAGCTATAGCCTATAATCCTAACAGATTAATAATGTCCCCAGCAGAGTCGCCATTTTCCTATAACGAGCAATTTTTTTCGGTGACGCAACCACCTTATCGCTGGGTTTTCCTCACCGCAATGGTAGGAGGAGAGGGTGCTACTTTCTGATTTCTTATTTATCCCATGAAGCTGGAAGGGAAAGGGAAGCTATCTAAAACTAACCTTGCACGCGAATGTTTAACAGAACAAATGCTTAAAAGAGATTCGGGGAGTTCAGGGTCAGGTTATACAATGGGGAGTTGTCAATTACCCATCTTATATGTGGTTATCCACAGGATATTAGCCTTAGGTTTCACTTTATAATTGATGGTGTTTATTTGTTAATGGCCTGGGAAAGTTTCTTGGGAAGTATGAGTGAGAGAGTGAGTTTTGTTGATGTTTGGGTGTTTTTGGTAAGGTACTGGACCTAAGTTTTGATGTGAAGTTACTGGACCTAGAGTTTTTGATTGGTATGCTCGCTAAGATTTCGCAATCTTATGTGCGTATTCCCGTTTAAACGAAACAGGGAAATCAAAGCAAACGTAGTTCCTCCTATTCTAAGGGAGGAGAAAGATGTTTGGTGTCTTGTTCAAAGCCCAAGATTGAAGCTAAAAGGTTTTGACTGAGAGATAATTTGTCATCTCTAAAGAAGGATTGTTGATTTTTGTGTGCCTTGATCAAAGCACAAGGTTGATGCTAAAAGGTTAATTGACTCGGCTAGGGGATTTCTTTATACAAAGCCTAAGAGGAGGCTGGAAGTTTGAATTTTCTGGGGGAGAATGTTCTATCTGTCTTGCACAAAGCCCAAGATTGAGGCTAAAATAAGAATTTTAACTGGTGAGGATATTTTTATGTGTCATGTATAAAGCCCAAGATTGAGGCTGGCCTTACAGGGAAAATCATTATACAAAGCCTAAAAGGAGGCTGAAATGAGTTTGACTCTTCTTGGGGAAAATCATTCTCCAAATCCTAAGGGAAGGCTGGGAGGAAATGACTATGTTGGAGAAGATATATGTCCTAAGCTTAAGAGAGGGAGATTTATGTCTTGTACAAAGCCCAAGATTGAGGCTAAAGGGGTTTGACTCAACAAGAGAGTGTTTTTATCTACCCTGTATCAAGCCCAAGATGGAGGCTGGACAAGCTGGAGAAATTATCCTACACAACTTGAGAAGAGGCTAGCTCCTGCTAGGGGAAATCTTTACCAAGTTTGGACAAAGATCGACTCAACGAGAGAGTATTTTTATCTGTCTTGTACAAAGCCCAATATTGAGGCTAAAAAAGGTTGACTCAACAAGAGAGTCCGAAAAGGTGATTGACTCAACAAGAGAGTCTAAAAAGTGATTGACTCAACAAGAGAGTCTAAAAAGTGATTGACTCAACGAGAGAGTCTGAAAAGTGATTGACTCAACGAGAGAGTCTGAAAAGGTTAGCTCCGCTGGGGAGCATTATTTGTACAAAGCCCAAGAGGAGGTTGACTTCGCTGAGGAAGGATCATTATACAAAGCCTAAGAGGAGGCTAGCTTTCCGCTGAGGAAAAGTCCTTATACAAAGCCTAAGAGGAGGCTATCTTTTGCCGGGGATAATTGAGATCCCCAGGCAGGTCCAAGTGGGGAATTAACTCTTGCTGAGGATTACAGAAGAGTTGAGATGTCAAATACCTTGAGGTTCTGATTTAAGGTAGTGTTGACCCTGGTCGGGGAACTCCCATGAGAGAGACTGAGTTTCTGCTGGAGATCGATCCAGAATGCCCGAGGTTTTTCCTATAGTTGTAAGGGACTTGAGAATGTCTTTGAGACTCAAGGAGATTAGACTGTCCAAGTCTACTGGTGCGGAAGAGTTTTATCTTTTGTATGATGCCCAAGAGGAGGCAAGGGCATTAAGGGATGAGAATCAACCTTAAAGTGGCCTGAGGTTTTGACTCTGGAAAGACTGCTCTAGCAAAGGATGACTAAGTTTTGTCTTATACCTTTAAGAGGTCGTCAGGGTCCTTATATTAAGCCCAAGAGAAGGCATGAGAACTTCTAAGAAGCCGAAGGGTCCTTGTACAAAGCCCAAGAGAAGGCGGGGATGCTTGTAGGAAGCCTGTGGGTCCCAAACCAAGAAAAGTTCAAGAAATGCTATTCAACGAGAATAAATCATTTAGTGAAAATTATGAGGTTTGGAGAAACTCAAGAGATGCTATTCACCGAGAATAGATCAACTCTGGAGAGTAGAATTTCTTTAACAATTTCTAGGGGTGACAGCCTGAGAAAAGGTTCACGAAGAATACTGCCTTTCTCTTTGTTCAATATTGTTTAAGCCCAAGAGAAGGCAAGACTGTATCTGAAGATCATATGGGGATCTAATTTTGTTTGTATTTTAAGAGTGACCAACAGAGTTTTACCTAGTTCTATACCTAGATGCCGGGGAAAACTCTAAATAACTATACTAGTATATATACATTTGATATATGACCAGTATTTAAAAGGATGTGAAAGAAGACTAACCATGCACAGCTTCCCACAATACAGTTATATATATTTGACATGTATTTAAAAGAATGAAAGAAGACTCACAGTGTGCAGCTTCCCACAATACAAATATATATATATATATATATTAAAGCAAGTAAATGAAAGCAGATAAAACTTACAGGTGAGCAAACTTCCATGTTGTATTGTTAGTTGTTCAAAGAAATTAAAGAAAGTTTTGATATCAATATATATATTTGAATTTAAATCAAAAGAGAATTGTTTTGGAAAGATTGGTGGGGCTTATACTTAAAGAGAGGCCCAAGATTTACCAGCGATCGCACCGTTGTATTGAATATTGTACCGGGACTTATAGAATGACTAAGGCCCAAAAAGGTTTATGTACAACAAGGGTTGAGTCTTACAACTCAAGGAGAAGCCCAAAAGGTTTGAAAATGAATAAAGATGGGTCTTATAGCTCAAGGAGAAGCCCAGTTGATTTTGTTAAACAGGTGACGATCGCGCCGAACTTTTGAAAATATACAGAGGGACTTATACAATGTGTGAGGCCCAAAATTGTCTATTTACAAAGGGGTTGGGTCTTACACTCTATTAGAGGCCCAAAGAGTTTTAAAAAAGATTGATGAGGGTGGAATTAATCAAAACCCTAATTTTGTCTAAAATGGAATTAATTTTGTTTAAAAATTAATAAAAATTATTGAAAACATGTGAAAAATGAGTGGTGATCTTGGATCAATGTTTAAAAAATCATGTTTTTATCCACAAAATGATTGAAAACCAATTAAGTTTGGAAAATCAAGAAGGAAAAAATATTTTAGATGTTAAAAAACAAATAAAAATTAATTCTTTGCAAAAATATCAAGTATGTGAAATGAATAAAATTTTTGGGAAATTTTGATAAAATAAAATATTTTAACATTTTTGTGAATTATTAAAAAAAGAATCAACTCAAAATCATTAAAATTCAGGGAGAAATTAATTTTTGAATCAATTAAATAAAATCACAAAAATTCAAATATTTGAATTTTGAAAAAGGGCGCCAAGAACACCCAAGAACACGCGCGTGTTATGAGTATTGCCCAGATTTGCATTTTCTCATCAATCTCACTAAATACTTGATGAAATCACATAATTCACATATCAATATACTCGTTTTCACCTCACGATCATGTCTATGGTCTTTAATTTAATTTATTTTAAGCATGAAATAAGTAATCAAAGAGAAACCTCAAGAACCCTAAATTTTGCATGAAGGCTCAGAAATTCCACACACGATTCATACAAAGCAATTAATTGAGGGGAAACATTCCATACATAATTATTAACATATGGCAAAAGTATTGTGCGAGGAAATATGCATGTATCATGAGATGACCAAGTTGAGACTTACCACTTGCAGCTAGTGATCGTGTTTTGAGTTAGAGGTGTTACAGCTTGGTTCCAATGATGTGGACAACTTCCCTAGGTTCTATGGAGTGTGTCTGAATGCTTGGAGTGGAATGAATTGAGCTGGAACTTGATTTGGCACCTCAACTGCAAATCTGTCAAAGGCTTGTGCAGATGGCTGGTGATTTTGAGAATCTGGTGTTCCAGATGTTGTTTAAGTGTTTGGATCACTTCTATATGATGTTTATGAGGTGTGTGTGTGTGATTGGTTTGGTTGGAATTGCTCTCAAACTCAAAACCCGATAGTGACTTGAGTTAGAAGGCAAAATGGGAGTGAAATAGGTGATTTTGAGGAAAACATCAGTTTGGGTGCTTTGGTGTACCCAAACTGATCAGAAATGAGGTATATTTATAGTGCAACAAGTTTTTTTTGCTACAATAGTGTATGGCAACTGGTACAGGTCTGTGGCCAATTGTGATCAAATGGAATCTCAAGTCTCCTCTAGCCATTGACTTGAGATTAGAGCACAAGCCTATGGTTCTTTGATTCAAGGATAAGGCTTGACTGAAGTGTTCATCTTTGCTCTGATACATGTCACCTTTATGCATCCATTAAATGTTCCAAAACAAAATTGGAGTCTTGAGGCATCTTTAGCTTTTAGGGGTGCCAAACCTATATGTAGTTCCAAAGACTTGAGAGGCTTATGGATCAGTGTTTGTTCCTCCTTGCTCTCCCCCTGAGGTGTGCAGATGGATAAACTTGTTTTTCATTTGCTCAAATTGATCAAATCGAGCCATAATGCACAAATCTGGCTTGCAAGACAGTTTGCATCAAGGCATATTGCAGTTATCATATCTTCTAGCTCAGATGGAATTTGATGGAGTTCTTGGACATTTTGGAAAGCTGATATATCCTATTTCAACATGATGTCCAACTTAGGTTTTGTTCCAACTTTAATTACAATGAAAAATGCCTATACATTTGGGAAAAAATAAGGCAAATTCTGACTTAGTGAAAATTTCACTAAGTGTTGGAAAAATGTCACTTTTGTGTTTTCAGCCATTTTGATCACTCCATAACTTAAAATCCATGAGGAATTGGAATGAGGTGTAGTTGACACTTTTAAAGTATGCCATGAGAGCTACAAATACACCATTGGACCATCCAAAATGGTTGCTTGGATCTCAAGTTATGATCCTTGGAAGTTGGTACCCTAGCCACTTTGTTCCATAACTTAGAAAAATTCTAAGTTTTTTATGGTTACCCTTTTTACAAGTTGACTCACTTTCTTTGATTTTTCTTGATGAATGATGATTCAAAATACATATTAACATTGTTTTAGGGTTGAGGAACCATAATTGTGAAAAATCTCAAAAAGTCAAACTTTGACTTTTGTGCACAGTTGGCTTTTTATCAGATGAATTCCAAACTGTGCGATCCTTTGTGAAATCAAGTCCTTGATCTAAATCAAACTTGATGGATATGTTCCATAGGTGTTATAGGGTGTACTGAATCATGTCCCAAGGTTTGGGAGCATGTCCTGGTCAAAAGTCAAAGGCACAGTTGACTTTTTCCTCGAAACCCTAATTGTGGTCCTGATGAAATTGAAACTTGTGGATCAAGCTTCTTGGATCAATCCATTGTTGCAAATGGATCAATATGGTTTATTAGAGACCCTCAAATCATGTCTTGAGGTCTTGGCTCATGTTTTGTCCCAAAAGTCAACCTAGGGGTGAATTAGTTCAAGAAACCCTAATTCCTGATTTTTAGTAAATGCGTCCCCTAAGACTAAATTGACTTGATGATTGGGTCCATGAGGTCCCTTGGAGTAACTTGAGTTATATTTTGAAGCATTGGCTCATGCCCAGATGAAGATTTTCATCTGGAGGCCCTGGTCAACCAAAACCCTAATTTGGTGACACTGGCGATCTTGAGGCTTAATCCACTTGGAATGCTGCAACCTTGTGTCTGATTCCAGATGTGGGAGTCATCTTGATCACTTATGTGTGTTTGAGAGGTTAGACAAGTTAAAGATCATGTAATTTCTTGATTGATCCCTTGTCTAAGCGCCCTAAGAGGGCTTAAAACCGTAGTGCTTGATTGCGGGGAATGCTCAATAATTCTTGAGGAGATTGATGAGGCATAAAGGTGCATCCATATTGTGATGATGATTTGCATAATGATGGGAAACCTTAGTGGTCAAAATTTGGGGTATGACAGTCACCAACAGACCATTTTAAACAGCTACATCCTCCAGCTATTGTTCATCCAATTCCTTGCTTTATGTATTCAACCATAACTCCGAAGTACGGCCGACAATTTCCTGCTTTGGAAAGAAAGATGGATCCAATCACAGGCAGAACATCCAAACCCTTCATTCATCCGAGTGAAGTACAACCCAATGGGAAACTTAAACTTTTAACTCAAGCTGAAGAAGTTCTGAATTGGGTATCTGAAAACATGGTTTCTCAAAATGAAATTCTCCAAAACCTGACAAAAAGGTAGATAAGATTGCTGAAAAAATAGGAGAAACAGACGAGGATCTCAAGGTTTTATTCCAAAAAATGCAAAAACATTACAGAAGCTTGAAAGCTCAAGTATCCTAGCTAGATCAGGATTTACGGCAAATGTTAGAAGAGAGAACTTTTGGTAAAACATTTGACCAAAAGGAAAGAGAAATCAGAAGTCTACAAGGCCAAGTAAAAGAGATAGATGATTTCTTAAAAGCCTCTCATGAAAGAAAGCTTAAGCCCGTTGAAAACTATTTATTTGACCCTTCTGCTTTTCCTACATGTTTCAAACGACTAGAAAGGCCTTTTCCTTTCTACCCTACCTATATTTCATCACCACCAGACCAGGTCAAACACATACCTACAACTTACAGACCAAAATCTGTCAGAACTACCACTACATAAACTTCCAAGACAAATGGGAAAACTTCCTGCTTAAGCGCTTCATCCTCAGACTCTCAAGATAACCCAGAAACACCTCCTCCAAAAATCCAAAAGGAAGAAGAAATTCTTGATAAAGGTTTCCAAGCCATGGCAATCACTACAAATTATGAATCTCCTCGAAAAAATTACTCCGAATCATAAAAACAAAAGGGAATTGAGTCCTCCTCAGATGGTGACAACAACTCTGATCAAGAATCATCTTCTGGTGAAACACCGTGATTTTTTTCAACTAAATAAGAATCTGAAGACAATTATATCCCAAGACTCTTCATAGCAAATATAAAAGAGGAAGAATCCTTTTTTGAAGAAGAATCCTCTGAAGAAACTCTAGTCCCTGATAGGACTAAATGAAATGGAGGTCCTTGGTTCACCTTTGATGATATACCACCTAGCCGCTGGAGAAAGAGACTACTTGAATTTGGAGCTTGGCTTGACACCCAAATGATGAAAACAAGTGCAGATAGCTATAAGATCATTGAAGAATTTTGCTGTAGAATGACAGGCATGATGAAAGAATCATATCACAATCTTGGAGCTTTCAAACAAGATGAGTTACATCGTCTAGAAACTACAAGTAGTGTTCTTGGGGTTCTTCACTAAGAATTTATCGGTGATAAGGAGATATTTAATAGGAAAAGCAGATAAGAATTCTTTGAGATTAAGTGTTGCTCTCTCAAAATAAAGGACCTCGACAAACACTATCATATGATGGCACAAATGTATTATGTCCTTAATGGATACAATGACCCTAGTCTCAAGAATACCTATGTATCCTCTCTACCACAAGAACTTCAGCTAGAAATTCATAGGATGTTAGCCACAGCTCAAAAGGATATTAAAACCATAAGTCTTGGCCAGATTCACCAGGTGACATTAGAAGCACTTGAAAAGCTTTGCAGTTTTCATCATCAATTTTCAAAAGTTATAGAACAAAAGTCAAAGTTCAACAAAACATGTAAGAAGCCATACCTGGAGATTAAGTGTGAAGACAAAAGGTTTAGTTTTGCAACAAAAAAGAAACATAAAAAATACACCAAATCCCACAAGACCTTCAAGGGAAAGAAAACAAAGAATATGAAGTTCTTTAGAAGAAAGCCTTTCAGAGGAAAGGGGAAAAATCAGAGATGCTTTATTTGTGGGAAAAAGGGGCATTTCTCAAAAGAATATCCTAATAATACCCATAAAGCCACAAAACTGATTAACTCTCTTCAGCCTCTAGAAGGAGACTTATAATCTTTGTATTTTGAACAAAGCTCTGCTGATGAAGAAACAATTTTTGCCCTTCAAGACTCTTCGCCTGATGAAGCATCATTTTCGGAGTCAGAAGATGACATATATCTCATTGTTTAATCCTTCAAAGAGATGGGCAGTTCTCTTCCTACTACACCACCTCCTTGTGTTGAAGTTCATATTCTCGCAACAAAGTTTTCCCATCCGAAGAAAGTTATAGCTTATATGGACATTGGGGCCCAAACTACAATGATGAATCCGAGTATTCTCCCAGCAGAATCATGGGTGACACATGCCACATACTTTGTAGTAGCGGATGGAAAAGTTTTCAAGACAAATTTAATGACAAGGAGAAAATAAGAATTAAATTCTTCCCAGACTGCATAGTCTGGACCAAGGTCATTGGCAATAATCTTCCAAACAAAGATATTGTAGTGGGAATGGACGTCTATTCAGCAGCAAGTAAACTTCAAATTCTCCCCATAGGAATCAAATTCAAAAGATAATTCAAACCTTATTCTGGGATCTTGAAACTATATTCACTTTCTAAGATCCCTGCTGGCTATGAGGAAATCAAGTCCAACCTTCTCGAACTATGTGCAAACAACCATGAAAAATTCTGCCACCCAAAACCTCTATGGAAGAATAAAGACTTCTTTGTTCAACTTCCCTTCAAGCTCAATGAAGATGTTAATCCAACCAAGGTCACTCATCCATGAATGAGTCCATCAGATTACACATTAGCCAGGGAAGAATGCAACCAGCTGCTCAAATAAGGTCTGATAGAACCCACCAAATCAGAATGGGCTTGCCAAGCATTCTATGTGGAAAAGAGATCTGGAAAGTTAAGGGGAAAAAAGAGGCTAGTAATTGATTACAAACCTCTAAATCATTTTCTCAAAGATGATAAATTTCCCATTCCAAAAGCCTCATCCTTAAATGTTTTCATCAAAGATGCCCAGATCTATTTTATGTTCGACCTTAAGTCAGGATTTTGGTAATTGGGTATCTGTCGCACCTCGAAAAATCAACTAATCAAAGACACGACCTTCGCGTAAAAGGCGCAGAAAAAATTTGCGGCTCGACAGAGTCGCCATCGAACTTTATTTATCCCAAAAGATGGAAAGGAAAATATCGAGAAAACCTTTAAGGAGAGATAAGAACATAGTCGTCGCAACCATATTCTGGATTCGGTTACGTGATTGGAAGGTACATGCACCCCCTCACGTCCGTTGTACTCAACGGAAACCTCTTAATTCGAATTGTGATGAACGTTAGCTAAGCTTATTTGTTTTCTTCTCAATGATAAATGGAAAATGATAAGATAAAAGGAAACGATGCTAAGGGGAAATGGGGTGGTTTTTAGGATAGGGTGCTTGCCAAGGATTGGGGCCCTTGTGCCTACATATGCTTATTCGGACGAGAATGAGAAATCAGAGCGATTGTAGTTCGACTACAAGAGAGGATACATGGAAAAATGGAAGATGGATAGAAGTGTTCTCGCCAAGATCATCGCAATTTTGTGCCTACGTATCTCACATTCAAATGAATGAAGAACCAGAGCGTCCGTAGTTCGTGGATACGACGACGAAAAAGGGGAGTTTTGGTATGATTTGGATGACAATTACTCGAAGCTTAAGAAAGGCTCCTCGGGTCCAAGTAATCGGGAGAGTGAGTCAAAGGCTTGGCTCTCTCTCTTTTTCATCTAAAGTTTGAGTTTGAAAAGAGGTTTGATTGTTTGAAAAGTGTTTTAGATGACAAATGGTTGGAAGAATGATTTGAATGGAATCGAGTTGGATGTGTTTTAGAGGCGTCAATTGCTCACACATGAGTAAGAGAACCCATACCTAAACAACTGAAGGGAGATCAAAGGCTCAACCCCCTATTTTTCACCTTGAAAATAGTTTCGATAGTTATTAATCGTTTTGATATTTGATTGAGAAAATCCGCTTGACGTTGAATCAAGGGTTTGTTTGTATGCGCTTGGGTTGATAAGGGTTTCATTACGAGGCAAAAGGCACTCGGCTTAAAAGGTTCTTTTGAAAATGGCTCGACGACGAATCGAGAGTTTGATTGAAAAAGGTGTGAATCGATCCTAGTCCCTAGGGGTGCTCCTAGTAGCGAAACCACGATGAAATGTTAGAGTGTGTGCATTAGGTTGATGGCGATGCTAATGAACAATCGACTTACGGGGGGTGTTTTGAAAATGGCTCGACGACGAATCGAGAATTAGTTTGAAAATGGTTTTGTCTATGCTAGTCCCTAGGGGTGCTCCTAGTAAACAAACCACAATCAAAAGCGAGTATAGTGCGTACATCAGAATGAGAGCAGGGTACATGTAAATTACACGGGATTGCAAGAAATAAAAGGTCGCATTGTAAGGTAGCCCAAGAGAAAGTCGTGTGTGTGCGAGGTGTCCTAAACTAAGCCTTGAGCAAAAGTCGGACAAAATCTCTTTTGCTAGGGTTTATGTACAGAGTCAAAGTTTCGTTGCTCAGAAAAGTAACCAACAGTTCACCAATTGAGTTTTTTATGGTTTTGATAATTATTATTGTGTTTTGAATGAGGTATGAACAAGGAGAGGGTTAGATGAACAAGATATAAATAAGATGAATATGATATTGAAGATGGCTGGATTATACCTGAGTGAATCGCACACTCAAAGATACAACAAAGTCGCCACCGAACTTTATTTAGTCCCAGAGGACAGGGAAAATATCGATAAAACCCAAGGGGAAGAGAAACATCTAAGGGGGTCGGTTATACGAAAGGAAGGTACTAACACCTTACGCATCCGTCGTACTCGACGGGAACCATTTCGCTTGCTTCTAGGATTGGATGGGTTATCTATCTAAAGGCTTCTAGCTAAAAAAAGAATAGGAGAGAAAAGAGAAAAAGAAAGAAAATGCTCGCGAAGGATTTAGGCCATCGTGCGTACGTACCCTCATAGTGCAATGAGGAAATCAGAGTGTCGTAGTTCAAGGAACCAGGGAAAGGAAAGGGAATGGAAGAAGGTGGAAAAGTGATCGCCAAGATCATCACGATCTCGTGCCTACGTATCATACATTCGAATGAATGTAGAATCAGAGCTTTTGTAGTTCGGGGAACTAATACGGAAAAAGAAAAAAAAGAGAGAGGTGGTGTCAAAACCAAGAACAAAAGAAGATAGAGACAAAATCCGCTGGGGATCCAAAAGAAGCGGTGTCAAAACTAAGGAAGAGTGCAAAGGAAAATAAAAGAGATTGTGCTAAGGATAACGTGCAATAGTGCTGTCGAAACCAAGAAGATAAAGGAACAAAAGAATAACAGAGACTCCCCTGTGGAGGAAGGGAACAAAGAATCGTGCTAGGGATCAGAGGGTAAGCAATCCTACTGGGGAAAGAAACAAAGGGATGGTGTTGAAACCAAGAGAAAAAAGGTTTGGTATATTAACTGACTGGCGGTGGTTAACCGAAGAGAAAGAGATAAGGCTCTGTGGGGAGCAAGGGTTTGGTGTCAACAGACAGACTGTGATGAAACCAAAAGAAAGAGAGAGTACTGAACCAAGAGGAGGTGTTTGACTCTGAGGGGTTAAAGGTTTTAACAGACTGGCTGCGATCAACCAATAGAACGGGCGTAGAACTAAGTGAAGTTTGTGACCCAAAAGGACGGGTGTGAGACCAAGCGAAGGTCTTGACCCAAAGGGGATGTCAGTACGAACTGAACAAATAGTACTTGA
This sequence comes from Lathyrus tuberosus, assembly GCA_022829125.1. NCBI lineage: Eukaryota > Viridiplantae > Streptophyta > Magnoliopsida > Fabales > Fabaceae > Lathyrus > Lathyrus tuberosus. The sequence continues at coordinate 9,198,388 of JALAZF010000061.1, forward strand.
CCAACAAAAGGGGTGTTGAACCAAAATAGGTTGCTAACCGTTGAGGATTTGGTGTTAACAGAGAAACTGTGATTAACCGAAAAGAAACGAGTGATTAACCAGGAGAAGGTGATTAACTCGAAAGAGCTCAGTATTAATAGACAAGCTGTGGTTAATTGAAAAAAATTGGGTGATTAACCAAGAGAAGGTGATTAACCCAAGAGGAAACTCAGTGTACTAACAGATAGACTGTGGTTAAATGAGAATAAGTGCAAATTGGTGTTTTAACTGACAAATAGTGGTTAACCAAACAAAGGGAGAAGAACCAAGAGAAGGTTGTGAACTCCGCAAGGGTTTCGATATTTAACAGGAAAACCATGTTTAATCGAAGAAAGAGGATTAAGACTTTTCTGGGGAATCAATAAACAATTATCGACCACAAGAAAAGGATATTGAGACAAGAGACTGATGTTAATCCAAGAGATAATGATCTTTAACCATGAGAAAGGTGATGGATCAAAAGAGAGATAGAAAGTGGCAAGAGTGATCAGGGATCGACTTAATCGGGGAAGAAAATACGCTACCGCCTGGAGATAGAGGTGACTAAGCCAGGCACAGGGTCATTCGTCCCCTACCTGAAGTGGTCAGAATGAGAGTAGGAATTCTCCATTCTCATTCCTTCTCTAACACACAGGGTGTAGTGTAAAAGTTGAAGCGGACAACGTAACAACTCTAAGTTGTACAGTGCTCCAGTGTTGCGTGAAACTCTGACTCAGCAGGGGATACAGAGAATAAAGCTCTAAAGAATCCTAGAGAGATAGCGAAGAGGGGAGATTAAATTATCGAAACGAAGTTTCGATTAATTAATCAAAGGGAGGAATATGCTAACAAATTTTCAAATGAATGAAAAATTATTAAAGCAAAAGGGTGCATTATTGATTATGCAAGATTAAGTTTATCCTTTGAAGAACAAACTTAATTCAAACATGAATGAGAATGCAAAACAATACCAAATGACACTTAAAATGAAACACAAATCATGTCATTATGTGGATAAAATTGTGCAATAATGAGCATGTTCATGCAATGCCAAGAATATGCACAATTATGGAATCGAAAGATCGAGCATCAGAAAAAATCACAATCATGCTTTAAACCGAAGTGAAACAGCACCTAAAACATCCATAAAAATCAATCATGTTAATCCATGGAAGTTAGAGGAAGAAAGCAAGGCAAACAAGCTTGAAAAACACCAAAAATTGGCCTCTGTTACAGTGGTAATCGATTACTCTATTTGAGAAATCAGTTACCTGCTGGAAAAATAGCAAATCTGGAAAAATTTGTACAGAGTAATCGATTACTCTATTAGAGTAATCGATTACTTAGTTGAAAAAACAGTGCCGGTGCAATTTTGTGAAGAGTAACCAGTTACTCTCTTTGAGTAATCGATTACTACTGTAACAGTGGCAAAAATAGCTTTTCAAAAAGCACTTTTAACACCTAAATCACTTGTCCAAGTTACCACATGCTAGGGTATGAATTTGTGCACGAAAATCAAGTTTTAAAACAGCAAATAAACAGCAATGGAATCAATTAACTCATCAAGATCATGGATCAAGTAATGGCATAATCAATTCACACACGAAAAGTATCGAAACTACATCACAAATGATACGAAAACGTTCGAAACAGTAAAATGAGTGAGATCTATCAACCTACTAGCCGGAGAATTGGCTTGGTGATTGTTGCAAATGAATCTTGATGAAGATAATCAAAGAAAACCAGAGGAATCTTCAATCGTAGCCAAATCGTACCGAAATCGAGCAAATTGCGACGAAGTCTCCGAAATACGAATTTGAACCGTAGAATCTTGAAGCAAACACTTGAGATGAATCCAAAAGCTAATAAAACTCTAGAAACTCAAGTATAACAGCAAGATGATGAAGGTTAAGCTCAAGAAATAATCACTTCCAATGTGAAAGTGATTAATCTTCAATGGTGAAGAGCTATAGTGAGGTTTGGGAAGAAAATGTAGATGAAGATGAAGAAGTTGCAGAAAATTCAGAGAGAATGTGAGAGAATTAAGAGTGAAGTGTGAGAAATGTGTGAAATGGTTGAGCTTTTTTGAAAAATGATTGAAGGTTTGTTTATATAGAGTTTTGGTGTGAGAGGTTTGGAATTAGGCTAGGAGCTAGCTTAGGGTGGTTTGGAATTAGGCTAGGAGTTAGTTACACTTGACTCACCGAGTCAGCGGTTAACTCGGTTAGTTAGAAAGTTAACTCGGTAGCAATCCCAATGTAAGCTTCAAATCCAAAGGTTCACATCTTAGGAAAGTAGGGTGCATGGTAGACTTGAATGGAAAGGATACATTGTAGCAAATGCCAATGAATCACTTGAAGAGTCTAGAATATTCCACATGCTGCTAGAACTATGTAGAATCAAAGACCAAAAAGTATGCATAGTTACTGTCCCAAAAAAACAGCAGAAATTGCAAATCTGCACAGAGTAATCGGTTACCCTATTAGAGTAATCGATTGCTCTAGCCAATTTTACCCAAATTTGCTTAGGAAATGGTGTTGTGGCCCTGGTTTTGATTTTCCACCTCTTGTTTCGATGAATAATTATGGAAACCCTTATTTTATGCTTGTATTGATGATGTGATGACCTTGTGAAGATGCGATTAATTGGGCTTGAAAAACCTGAAATATTCCTGCAACAAGAAACACAGAGGGAAAGAGATGTGAATGCTTATGCCAGCGATGCGCATGCACATGCTTATGCAAAAGGTAAAAAAGGGAGATTAAATTTCGGGTTACGACAGATATGAATATGAACAAGAATAATATGAGCAAGATAATAAACAAGATATATTGTTAGAAAAGTAAATCAAGAGTATATTGTCTGAAATTAAAGTTAGTTGTTATTGATTAGTTGTTAGAGCAAATGATCAACGATGGTTAAATAACCATCATTGGGCTTTCAAACATAAGTTTGGGTCACGAATGATCATTTTCCGATATGGGACATATGTAGCGCTAAACCATCGTAGCACGATCTATGACGAAGATCATACTATAGGAGGTCGCACAATTGATCTTTGTGTTAAAACACGATAAAGAAATGATATTGTGAATCATTCTCTAAAGAAATCGTGCCACACGAAAAGAAAAGCGGATGATCTTGTCTTAATCATAAACTTTCATCGATTAATCAAGGGTAACCTATCACGATCCCAAAGTATAGAAAATGATCTCAATGGTCATTTTCTACAGATTTGAAATAATGAAGGTTAAACAACCTCAATCAACCAACATTCGTGAGTAGAAAGACTTCATCGATCGCAAATGAAAAGAAAATAAAATCGAAACGGAAAGAGAAATAAAATCGAAATGAGATAGAAAAGAAAACATGGTCTCATCTTAATCATGATTTTAAATCGATAAATCGACAATCTATGATTTTAGACTTTCATTGACCAAAATCGAAAAGAAAATGAAATCGAAATAGAAATAAGAAGAATTAAATAGTGGTCTCATCTTAATCACCATTTTATCGATAACCAACAAATGATGATATTGGATTTTCATCGACCAAAATAAGAAAGAAAAACAAGAAAGAAAACGGTCTCATATTGATCAAGATTTTTCTTCGATTTATTTAAATCAACCATCTATGACCTTTTAATATATCATTTACCAAGAATAAAGTTGAAAGGAAAATTACAAAGCAAACATGGAAATAATAATCATCAAGAAAAAACCTAAACAAATTAAATAACAAAAAAACTTGTTGTTTTTCTTTTAAAAATAAACAAAAAGAAGAAGAAAAAATAGTTGAATAGAGAAGTAGAGGACATGGGGTGCAACTCAGATTGTGGAGTCATGAAGATGAAAAAACATTAAACGGGCCTTAAGCCCGTCGCCCCAGACAAAATCCAAAGCCCTTGCTGCAAAGGAGCTGGGACCGTGGGCCTCCAAACAATGTCCTTGGCCCGTAAAAAACAATGGAGTAAACATAGCTTGGTGAAGTCAAATAACCACTCACACAGTCAAAATAAAAAAACACGGTACATTGGAAACAAGAAAGGGTAAAGCACAAACATCAGTTCAACCATTTAAACCCTAATTAATAATCATCAACGCACATCTCTTCTTGCGAAGAACAAAACGTGGTCATGAGAAAAAAAAACAGAAAAGTGGAACAACATCAACGTATTCATTTCAACCTTCTCTCGTTCAACCGAATCTTGTTTCAGTTCGCTCGACCAACCTTCTCAGTGGTTTCGGTTTCGGATCCTTGCAGGTTTGTGATTCGATTTTCAACTTTGATTCATCTCTCTTCTTCGCTCTATTTCTCTGGTTTGTGCTTTTGATTTCAACTCCGTTTGAGTTCCGACCTCTCTTCTTCTTCAATTTTTCTGTTTTGCGATTTGGGGTTGTTGGGTTTGGAGAATGATGAAGAAGGAGAAGAATGTTTTGGGTCGGTATTAAGGTATGAAGAGGAAAGGGTTTGTTGTTATAAAAGGGTGCGATTGGTTTGAAGAAGATGAAAGTTGGGTAATGAATTTGGCAGAACTTTCTTGGTTCTCATGAACTTGAGGAAATGAACGGAAATTGACGTGTATTTATAGCAGAGGTAGGATTTTAAAATGTGAAATGCTTGCTGCTGTACGTTGCCGTTTTGTTCGCAACGTCTTTGAAATATTCTGCAAGTTGTTTGATGGTGGGTCCCTTTGGATTGTGATTGTGCGTACGACTTGTGAGGGTACAAGTTGTTTTGCAAACGAAATTTGGTGACGTATTTTCTCTTCTCATATCTGCAGTATAATGGTGGGGTCACCTTATTTGTCTAAAGGTTTTGCAGGTTTGTAGATTGTACTGATAACTGATGTTGTTTTGTGAATTTGTTGCAGGTTGAATGATGGCTTGGTAGTGTGATGCGAGCCCCTTGTATTGCTTATGAATGAAGGTTTTTGAATGCGGTTTTCGTGCATAACGCCTTTATTCTTGCTGCTAGTTTTATGTTGAGCAGGCATAGTGTGATGGGTCCAATTTGTGAGGTACCATTCTATGTTGTAAATGTGTAGGGTGTTTTGTGAGCCATGACTGTGCATTGGTTTTTACTAATGGTTTGTTTCGATTTTCCATCGCGTATACCATATGCCTCAGCAAACTCTTGGCTGGCTTGATGCTTTTGCTTTTGCAGGTTTATGGTCTTGAGCTATTGTGAATCGTGTTTGCAGACTTGGTCACAGGATGAGGCGTGACCTATGTTGAAATTGTGGCTGGACCACGTAGTGACTTGAAGTGAGAATTTTCTGGTACGGTATGCATTGCGCGACTTATTGTTGTAACGTTATCACTTTGTATTTCAACATCTTGCTCACATTTTCCTTATGCAATTAGTATCTTGTATGTAACATCTATTTTTGCTTTGAACTTGAAGATTCATGTGTTGCAAGGTGAGTTCAAAAGCTTCTATGAAGCTTGGAGTGGAAGCTTGGGTCATGAAGCTTGACGGATTAGATTATGAAGCCTTGAAAGGAAATCTTGAATTTTAGCTCCTTAGGCACTGTAAAATTTAGACTTTGAGAAACAAATTGTAATTTTGAATTCACGGCAATGTAATTCCAATCTTTTGTAAACTCTTTTGATCTTTTACACCTTATGGAATGTTTCTAAACTTGTTTGCACCTTTGAATTTTTGTGGCTAGTGAACCTTGAATTTAAACCGACCTAGGCCTCTTAATCTCAACTTGCATACTTAACTTGTATGCTTAGTCTTTGGCCACAATTTGGATTGTACCCTTTGGAAAAGCTTGAACTTGGGCCTCGGAATTGGTAATTAGTGCCTTAAAATTATTTGGAACTTTGTAACACTTGGTAAGGTTTTGAATCCTTATTTTTTGTAATACTCCATAATCTTGTATTGTAAAATTTTTCTTATGGATCCTCACATGGCAATTTTGTAAGTCTTGAACTTAAATGAATATTTACCTTCTCAACTTCCAAAATGATTTGAAAAAAACAAACTTAGCTTGAAAATCCCCATGGCTTTTGAAAACACGGCTCGAAATTAGATTATGAGGCAAAGTTAGTCTTATAACCTTGAAACGATGCTTGGAACCAATTTGGAATACTACTTGCAAAGGAAATGATCAAGGCTTGTAAATGAATTCCCGCAACCTTAAACAATTCAACAAATTCAACATGGTTTAGGCCAACTTGAAAGTTTTAACCATGACTTCCGATTATACCTTGAAACACTTGAAAAGTGCCTTGAATATGACCTAAAATCTCCTTGACGTAAATTGAACATTAGCTTGGAAACAAACTGGAAACAGGTTACGTCAAGGTTTAGGGAATGAATGGCACAAGATCATTTGAAGCATATCTTGAGAATGAATTTAAACAAGGCTTGAAAACATTTTAAAACCAATTGACTGTATTCTTGAGTGATTTGATCCTATGGCCTAAAACCAGCTTGCATCAAATTAGGTCATATCTTGAAAATGAATCAATCATATAGCTTGGACATTTGATCATGTCTGGACCATAAGACTGAGGACACATCTCTCTTTTTATCTCCACCTGAATTCAAACACACATGCAAAGGGCCCACAATCACGATAATCTCCAATGAAACCTCCATGGTCTAAATTGGATGATCATAACCAGAGACCAGATGTTCATTGTAAAGGAATATCTCTAAATAACACAAATTCTTGGCACAAGAAAAAAAAAGTAGGGGAAATTTGGGGTATGAAAGTATCGACCTTGAGAATCGATACAAAACGGCGTTCTGCATTCCTAACGCACAGTACCAATAGACTGAGTTACCATTTGGGCGTAAGGTAGCTCCATCACTTTTTCAAAAGGCCATGACTATAATTTTTGAGCCCATCCTCAACAGTATCCTCATTTATATTGATGATGTGATATTATTCTCAAAAGATGAAAAAACCCATAAATAATTAATGGGCCAATTTCTTCAAATAACCCAACAACATGAAATGATGCTCTCTGAAAAGAAAAGTCAATTGGGACAAACATAAATTGATTTTTTAGGGATTCATTTTTCCCAAGGGAAATATCAACCCCAACCTCATATTACCCAAGAACTGTTAAATTTTCTTGATGAAAATCTCACAGTTAAGCAAATCCAACAATTTCTTGGTATAATTAATTATATATGAGATTTCCTGCCAAAATTGGCGAGATACACGAGTCCTCTATCCCAAATGCTGAAGAAAACACCTCCACCATGGGGAACAAAGCAAACTAAAGCAGTGAAAGCTTTGAAAAAGATCCCACAAACTCCTCCTGCCCTGAAAATCCCTGGGAATGGAAAATGAATTCTGCAGACCGATGCCAGTGATCACTATTGGGGAGTAGTCCTGATAGAAGAACTTGAAGGAAAAAGATATTATTGTGGTCATGCCAGTGGCCAGTTTAAAGAAGTTGAAAAACACTACCACACCACCTACAAAGATGCCCTCGCCGTAAAAATGGGAATCCAAAAGTTTGACTTCCACCTAAGAGGCTACCAATTTGAAGTCCAGATGGACAACTCCTCTTTCCCTAAGATCCTGGAATTCAAAAATAAGATACCTCCTGATCCTTAAACTCTTAGGCTCAAAGATTGGTTTTCCAGATATGATTTCTATGTAAAACATATCAAAGGAACCCAAAATGTAATCCCTGATCTACTATCCCGACCTATGAAACCTATCCAATCATCACAGCCAAGCATACTTTCCCTCTAATTCTTATGGTCAAACCACTACCAACCCATGCATCCACAACCAAGAATTTTCCTCTATGAATAACGATATCCTCTTCACCGTCCTAACTCAAGCAGTATGCCAGGAACAATCTCTTCTATTACATGACAAAAACCATAAGGAATAAACTACCAGATCATAGTCCTTATTTCCTAGATACACATTTTCTCCTACCAATTTTAATAAACCCAAATGCTAAATTCACAAAAAACCATTTGTGGTATATCTGGTGTGCCACCTGTTTGTATTATATGCCTGTTCTTATTCCCACTGAGGCCATGTATTAACACATAATGGATCCTGAGAACCACAAGTTTTTGATCTGGACTACTCTTGAATGGTACTCTCCATTACAATGGTGGAGAGATAAATTAAAACCGGTCATAGACGAGGTCAAAGAATAGGGATTATCTTCAGAAGATATTGGAAAACTCAAGTCTGTTTTCTTTCTACACATGCCCTATCTGACAGATCCTGCAACTACGCTGCTTAATTGTAAGAGTTATGTTCACCTATGAGAAACCATTGATGAATATCCTCCCAGTCTAAAAGTAACAAGGGAATTATTAGAGTATGTTAACTATATCAATCTCTATGATCCAAAGAACCTCGATGATAGTTCAACTTGCATACATCATGAAAAGTTCAGAAGACCAGTAGTTGGAGAAAGCTCAACTTAAGCCACACAACAGAAACCAGATTCTCCAATGGAAGTTGAATTCTCTAAAGGACAAGTGGAAGAAGCTAATATGAGATTAAAGGATCACACTTACATGATGGATGACATCAGGTAGCGTGAGTCATCTCGTTTTGGAGATTGCTTTTCTGATGGAAATTTATCCGATCAGAATATGTTCCTCTCTCATGAACCCATTTGCAAAGACTAAATGGACAAGTGTCCTTTAAAGATCACAAGCATGTTTAAGAATAATAATTTTCGTCTTTTTGGGCAATAAGACTACAATAATGTAATCCATAAGTGATAAGTGTGTTAGACTTTTGAAAAAGGAATTCATATAGTATTAAAAATGCCATGCTTGTAAATGGTGTTGCTTTTGTCCTATATGTACCTCCTTGGCTATAAAAGGAGAGCTCTTGTAACATATTTTCATCAAGCAATCACAAATAAACTCTCTTGTGTGCTTAAGAACAAACATGTTCTAAAAATCTTTTCTTTCTCCCTCAAAGCTTTAGTTATTGTATTCATATCATAATTCTCCCATAGATGCAAGTATGCTCTACACCTACCTCTAAATGAAAATCTTGTGTATCAGAAACCATTTGACCATTGATCTATACTACAGTCCTTGCTATTATGAAATTTCAGTTTTAATTGTTAGTCTGTGTTATGCCTATGGTTGGCAATTTGATGATGATACAGTTAAGGCTGGGTTTCATGATATGTAAGGCTCTCGGACAGTGTTCCTACTATAGAAATAGATTTCCCTATTTTTCTCAGTTAGTTACTATCAAGTGTATGTATTTAACCCCTCTTAGACATAATTTTTTCAATTCAATAATATTCCTTTTTTGAATTCATAATTTTGGATATTTTTTGCATTGTGATTATGGAAATCACAATTTGACATAGTATCATAGCAGAGATCCAAGAGGTCTTGTTTCTTTTCCATTCAATTTCAATTTTTCCCATCTTTCTCATTTCATGTGGGATTCCCTATTTTTTTCTCTACATCAGCAATACTTCTTGTTCCCAATACACACTGATTTTCTAATTTTCTCCTGCTTAATCAAATGTGTGTCCTTTTTCCATTGCACCTCTTAAATTCCACATTATCTGTCTATCCATTGGGATAGGTAATCCTTTAGATCCTCTTTCATTTTCTATTATTTTGTCTCCCTCTTCTTTTTCGTTCTTCCATCTTATTCCTCGTGTTTTCTTTAAACCGCCAAGTTTCACCTTCATCAACTTCACTGATTCAACATTTATCTCCAAAACAAACAACAAAATTCTTACCAATTTCGACCCATAAACCCAAAAATTTTAGCCATCACCCCGAAGTTCTCATCACCTACCATCAATTTCAAAATTCACCCTATAAAAATCTATCTTTTTTTCATACCTTCACCTCAAACATCAACAACAAACCTCAGTAATCTCCAGAATTTTCACTTTCTTCAAACCACCATTTCCGGTCTTTCCTAGAAAGCTTCATCTTTTTCTCACCAAATCACAGTTTTCTTCTTCATTTTACCCTTTTTTTCGATCTTTTATCACCCTCTTCTTCTTGTTTTCACAATCATGGCTACTAATGATGACTCTTTTGCACATGAAACTCATTATACCAATAATAACATGTCCACCAACAATAACCAACACTCTAACAACAATTCCCATAAAAGTTATCAAACCGACATGCTCAATCCATTCTTCATGCACTCTTCTGATAACCCTGGACACGCCATCGTCAAACCAGATTTAACAAATCAAAATTATCACACTTGGTCTTAATCCATCCGCGACTCCCTTCAATCAAAAAACAAATTAGGGTTCATCAATGGAACCCTAATTCGTCATGCTTCTGAATAACGAAAATCCGTGGCTCGGGACTGCTGCAAAACCATGGTCATGGCATGGATCACAAATTCTATCAGTCCTGATATTGCGGAGAGCATTCTTTAGATGGAAACAACTAAGGAAATTTGGGATGAACTCGATGAATGGTACCATCAAGGGGACATATTTCGTATTTCTGAATTGCAAGAAGAGATATACACACTTTAACAAAGAGATCTTTCTATTACTCAGTTCTTCAACACCCCTAAGAAAATGTGGCAGAAGCTAGATAATTTCCACCATATCCCCTAATGCACTTGCCCCACTCTCTGTTCTTGCAATCTCATTTCAACAATAAACAATTACAGAGACAATGATCACGTAATACGCTTTCTCAAGAGCCTCAACGAGCAGTATGCACAAATTTGGCCGCAGATCATGCTTATACAACCCCTTCCTCGCATCAACAAGGTTTTTTTTCGATGTTGATACAACGAGAATGATAACATGCTTCCCTAAGTGATTCTGAAAAAATCATTGTAGCCTAAAATCAACCTCGGTATTCAACTTTTAAAGCTACTTATTCTAGAAGAGGTAAAGGTTTCATAATATCCATATTGTAATAAACAAGGGCACACAATAGAAGTGTGTTTTAAGAAACATGGGCTTCCACCATATTAGAAGAAATTGAATCTCGCACAAACTTCTGAAGAGAAAAATGAAGGGCTTAACCAAGATCAAGAAAAACCACCCCTTACTCAGAATGTTGCTACAATATTCACTCCTGATCAACAAAATACACTCCTGGCTCTTACTCAACAAGCACATCTGTCTCCTCAGGCTAGAATTCACTAACTGCATACACACATACCAGAACCTTAAGATAAAACTCACCCAGAATCTTATTTTTTTCTTACAAAAATACTTAGATTTTGGATACTGGAGCCACTCATCATATGTGTCACTCTAGTTCCATGTTTAGTCATCTAATAGAAATAAAACCCCTCATTATTAAATTCCCCAATGGTGCCTCTGTTAAAAAATTTCATTCAAGCACCATTCACTTTAACAAACATTTTTATCGAATAGCAATGAACTCAGGCCCAAGGAAGTTCAGGGCCTGAGGGTGCACGGTGAGCCCTTGTGCGTGAGGCCTAAGGCTGTGTGAACTAGGTTCTTTACTAGTAACACCCCCTTTGCTTTCCATTTGTTTTTTAAGTTTACATTTCATACATGTTTCAAAATCAGATTTTAAAAATAGTAAAAATCATGGGAAAATTCTAAGAAAATTCAGGGGAGTTCTTGAGGGTCTTATTTAATTTTTGGTGAATTTTAATTTCACATTTGGTGTGTTTTGACATTTTTCTTGAATTTTGGAAAATATTGTGTTCTTAATGATGTATCTTGTGATGCAAGTCATAAAATATGATCTTCCCTTGACAATTTGGAGCTAACTTTTTGGTGTACATTTAGGCCTCTGATTGTTTAACATGTTGATGCTTGATTGACGGATTGTACATGATTTTTGGAATGCTTTTGGGTGATATCTTGTGAGCTTTAATTTGTATGGCCACCTTTGGCCTATGCTTGACATTTGTGATTATTTGAAGGCCTTTGGCTCATTGATTTGAATTGTTAAGATATGAGGTAGAGCCTTGTAATTTCATTTTATAGGTCATCATTAGATGTTTGAAAATGGTTTGAAACTTGCTTGAACATGACTTCAAATGTGCACTAACTTTGGCTATTTTTTTTATGTCTTGTGTACATACTTTGTGATCATTCTTTCAACACTTGAACATGTTATATTAGAGGTCTTTACCTACTGACTTGGATGCTCATACATGTGTACATGCTTCATGTGTTCCATCTTTACTTTACTTACAAGTTACAAGTTCATGGAAAATGTTTGAAGCTTGTTTTGTGCCTTACTTGTTTTAACTTCTATAAGTGCATCCACTTGGAGCTTTTCATGATGAATTGAGATCACTTTTGAACACCTAAATGTGCATTCACTTCTGACCTATACCACTTCACATGCCTACTTTCATGATTGCTTATGCCTTGTGTGATCAAACATGTTTGTTACATTTTAAGTGAACTACTTGTGTGTAAACTTGTGTAAATCTTAAAGATGCTTTAACATGATACTTCCATGACAGCTTGAAATCATTATCATACCTTAGACACATGTTTTAAGTTCTGATCCATGTCATTTACATGTTCACCTCATACTTTTGTGCATCATACAACCTTAAGTGCATGATTCATCCTAAGTGAAACATCTTTGTGCAAGTTTGCCTAAACTTTTGAATGTGGTTTGGTATGAATGTCATGATCACTTATTCACATCTTAAACTTCATTTCTCATGGTATCCACTACTGACCTCATCTTATATGTGAGCCTTAATTCAATTCACATGACCTTTATACACCATTTGTGCATAGTTTGTGAATGACTTGTGTTGTGAGCTAACTTAGGACACAACTTGGAATTGTTTGATCTTCCTTAGGATACTAACTTAGACAGGATTAAACTTGGGTTAGCTACTGACCTATATAGTATCTCACCCTATTAGGACCTATTTCACTTTGTTTGTGGTTTTCCATTACATCTAGAACCATTGTAGGGCATTTGCATTAGTTTTAGGACATAGTTTGCATAAACTTTCAACTATTCATTAGTTGAGCTTGCTTGCATAAATCTTTCAACCATTAATTGGTTGAGCTTGTGTGTGAGGTAAGTCTCTTTATTTTGATGTTTACATTCCTATGCAACTTCCTTTTCATCTCATCTCTCTTTCTTCTTTGAATGTTGGATTGATTCCACTTATTATTTACTTGTGCAATAACATGATCCCTTAGGGCTCCTAGATTGGTTTTAATTTTTGATTAAGACCAAAGTAGGATAGACATTAGGTGAGCAATCCTTGGCATGATAACAAGTAGTTTAGTACCTTCTTAACCTTAACCATAGGGCCACCATTGTATGATAACATTAGGACCTAGTCTCCCTTAGTGTTTTTCTTTCAACTTTGAGTCTTTCTCCTTTCATCTCAAAACAAGTTCAAAACACATAATAAATACAAACGAGTATTGTACGCCATGAGCCTTAAGTACATGGGAAATGGAGGGTGGGGGGATTCTCTTCACTTTCCTAGAGTGTTTAGCATGCGTCCCGTCTTGGGTCGATTTGCGACGCATTCGATCCTATGTCATAGACTTTAGTGCAATGCTAGTTTCAGACTAACTTCAAAACACTTTCTTCTAAAAAAAACAAACAACTGTCTTCCTTTGGGATTATCTTCTCATCTCCCTCACTCCATTCGTAAAGGACACGTCATTTCTGTTCTACCGCAAACAGGTAAACGCGTAAGACTCCATACAATGAGCGGCAACACCTAAACTGCTGGAACGCGAAAGTTGACGTTTTCCACTAAAAAAACATAAAACAACAAGACCCTGTTTGGTCGAACTATGACTGCTCTGACTTTCTCTTTTCGGTCCGATTGAGGATATGTAGGCACAAGAAGGCAATGTCTTGGTGAGCAACCTTCCCCCCTTTCGACCCTGTTAGGTGGAACTACGAATGCTCTGACGTCCTCTTTCAGGTTAGATTGAGGATACGTAGGCACAAGAAGGCGATGTCTTGGCGAGCAACCTTCCCCCACAAATCTGTAATCCGTCGAACTACGTCGACTCTGATTCTTCGTTCGTCCACGAAGATACGTAGGCATAGGATTGCGACGATCCTTGCGAGTCCACTTTTAGTTTTCACCTTTTCCTTCCCGTTTCTCCCGTGTTGTTTCCCGTTAGCCATTGAGCTTCAGATACCCTACACCCTTTGATCAAAATAATAAGCGTGGATCCCATCGAGTACGATGGAAGCGAGGGGGTGCTAATATCTTCCTCTCGCGTAACCGACTCCCGAACCCAGACTATGATTGTGATGACCATGTCTTTCCCTTTGTTGAGGTTTTCTTTGATCGTTTCCTTTCCATGCGTTGAGATAAATAACGTTCGGTGACGACTCTTCTGTTCTTTTCTGCCAGTTAATTTTCGCAGATGTGACAGCTCGGGACTCTGGTTCCCTAAGCGAGTCAATCCTAGCGCTTGTTTGTTTTTTATTGTGGGGTGTTTATCTGTATACTTTACTTGCTTTATTTATTGCTTTTACCGCATGTTTATCGCTTTCATTGCATTTATTTGCTTTACATTTACTGTTGCCATATATTTTGGACTGTGCTGGACTGTTGTTTTCTTTGGTGGGATTGGTGATCTGAGAAATAAGCCCATTACATAGGCTTGAGCACACACATAGGACTAGAGTGGAAAGTAGTGTGGCCTACGTAGCGTCTTGGTACGTTTGGTTTACACGAAACCCGCACCCAGACGAGGTATTCTTGGGAGATGTTCTGATTTGCGCGTCTTGTGTATTTTGGGGTGTTAACCTGGAGAGCTGTTGACTCTAGTGACCATTCTCGAGGACTCAGTTGAGGTACTCCTCCCAAGGGGCGATAATGACAGACCAGAAATGGTAAACCTATTACGCTTCTTGATCCGAGGACCCGAAGCTGAGAACTTGCCATAGGATGACCTTTTTTGGGGAATCAGTTGAGGCCTCCTCGATTGATGAAGATGCCAAACTAGAAATGGTGACCGTATCATCATTTCTCAACCTGAGAGTCCGTGACACTGAGGATCCTTGGTTTTAAAACCCACATGTGAGAATGGGCGGGTGTTTACATGTTTGCAGGTATCCGTAACCTTCATCCGACCCTGTATTCTGGTTTTCTTATCAGTGTGGACTTATCAGTCTGGTATTATGGCATTCTGGTATTCTGGCATTCTGGTTTTCTGATTATGCCGATATCCTAGCATTCTGGTATTCTGATTATTCGGATATTCTGGTATTCCGGTATTCTCTTCAGAGCATACCCTATGAGCTTATTCCGTCAGTAGCACAACAATTATCCAGAATTTATGGAAGCCTTGATCCCATGTCTCTGCATCCATATCATCATAACATGTTTGCGTACATGTTCTTGTATTTCCAAGGATCTTAACTTTGAGACCCGCTGCTGATTATTTCTATCTTTTTCTCGTGGTTCTTATGTGAAAAAATTGAATCAAACCAGAATGATTCCTTGGAAATATTTGAACATGGCATTTGCATAACATTTTCAAACTCATTTGCATAACAGGTGTTTGAAGCTGGTTTTCTCATCCTGATCTGGTCATCTTCAGAATTTCAGACTTAACTCTTCAAAGAAGCTGGAAGTTGATCATGGAGCAAATTCAAGCAGAACTGAAGGTCGTCCGCAGCCAAATGGGGCATTTCATGGTGGACCTATAAGCTTTATTCCAGGGTCAGAAAATGCTGAGAGAAGAAGTTCATCAGCTAAAGACTCAAATGGGCTTGGTCATGGAGGTCATGAGAACTATGCTGATAAAAGAGGGCAGTCATGCGCCCACTGCTGCAACGAAAGGTGTTATTCCCCCTGTTTCAAATCACTATTGCTTTGGGGTGCTACAGTACTATTCATTTTTTATCCTGTGAAGCTGATTAAGGAAAGGAAATAGATGTCTCTAATTAACCCTGCTTGCATACTGAGTTTAAACAGATGACTGTTGGTTTACAGATGCTATCAAAATAGTGGGTCTCTCTTAGGTTATTTGGCTTAAGAATAGAGTGTCTTGACTGTTCATGAGGCTTTTGGGAAGATACTATATCTAATTTTTTTTATTGATGTATGAAGGTACTGGACCTAGAGTTTTTTATTGGTATGCTCGCTAAGATTTTGCAATCTTATGCCTACGTATTCCTGTTTAACGAAACAGGGAAATCAGAGCAATCGTAGTTCCTCCTATTCTAAGGGAGGAAAAAGATGTTTTGGTGTCTTGTTCAAAGCCCAAGATTGAAGCTAAAAGGGTTTATTTGTATCTTGTTCAAAGCCCAAGATATGAAGCTAAAGGGTTTTGGCTGAGAGAGAGTTTGTCATCTCTAAAGAGAAACTGTTGATGTTTGTGTGCTTTGATCAAAGCACAAGTTTGATGCTAAAAGGTTTATTTACTCAAATAGGGATTTCTTTATACAAATCCTAAGAGGAGGCTAGATAAGACCGACTCAACAAGATAGTGTATATGTCTTGTACAAGGCCCAAGATTGAGGCAAAAAAGAGACTGACTCTTTGGGGATGTCATTATATAAAGCATAAGAGAAGGCTAACAGTTTGACTTTTTCGGGCAAAATGTTCTTTCTGTCTTGTACAAAGCCCAAGATTGAGGTTAAAAGGGATTTTTGACTCCGTTGGGGAGGTTTATATGTGTCTTGTACAAAGCCCAAGATGGAGGCTGAAATGAGTTTGTCTCAACAAGAGAGTGCTTTTATATGTCTTGTACAAAGCCCAAGATGGAGGCTAAAAGAGTTGACTCAACAAGAGAGTCTTGCAAAGGTGATTGACCCAACAAGAGAGTCTGAAAGTTGATTGACTCAACAAGAGAGTCTTTTATACTCAACAAGAGAGTGATTTACTGTCTCGTACGAAGCCCGAGATTGAGGCTAAAAGGAGATTGACCCAACAAGAGAGTCTTGAAAAGTGATGGACTCAACAAGAGAGTCTGAAAAGGTTAGCTCCGCTAGGGGGAGAATTATTGTACAAAGCCCAAGAGGAGGCTGACTGTGTTGAGGAAAGATCATTATACAAAGCCTAAGAGGAGGCTATCATACCGCTGAGGATTAGATCCATAGGCAGGCCCAAGGGTGGAGAACTCTCATAAGAGAGACCGAGTTTCTGCTGGAGATTTATCCAGAATGATCGGTGTTTTTTCCTATGTTTGAAAGGAACTTAAGAATTTCTTTGAGACTCAAAGGGGGTTTAGACTGTCCAAGTCTACTGGTGTTGAAGAGTTTTATCTTTTGTAGGATGCCCAAAAGAGGGTAAGGGCCTTAAGGGATGAGAATCAACCCTAAAGTGGTCTGAGGTCTGACACTGGAAAGACTGCTCTAGCAAAGGATGACTAAGTTCTATCTTATACCTTTAAGAGGTCGTTAGGGTCCTTGTATTAAGCCCAAGAGAAGGCATGAGAACTTCTAAAAAGTCGAAGGGTCCTTGTACAAAGCCCAAGAGGAGGCGGGGATGCTTTTAGGAAGCTTGTGGGTCCCCAAACTAAGAGAAGTTCAAGAAATGCAGTTCACAGAGAAGAGATCATTCCAAGAAAGTTCGAGGATTTGGAAGAAACTCAAGAGATGCTATTCACGGAGAATAGATCAACTCTGGGGAGTAGAATTTCTTTGACAATTTCTAGGGGTGATAGCCTGAGAAAAGGTTCACCGAGAATAATGTCTTTCTCTTTGTTCCATATTGTTTAACCCAAAGAGAAGGGAAGACTGTATCTGGAAATCCTATGGGGATCTAGTTTTATTTGTATTTAAAGAGTGACCAACAGGGCTTTACCTAGTTCTAGACGTAGTCGCTAGGGAAAACTCTAAATAACTATACTAGTATATATACAGTTGATATATGGCAAGTATTTTTTAAAAGGTATGAAAGAAGACTAACCATGCGTAACTTCCCACAATACAGTTATATATATGGAAGCATATAAAAGAAACCGGATAAACACTTACCCGTTGTAGAGCTTCCATGCTGTTTTGTTAGTTGTTCAACAAAGAAATTAAAGAAAGTTTTGATAGCAACTATACATTTGGATTCAAAATCAAAGGAGAAAGTATTTTGAATAGAGATCGGGGCTTACAGCTCAGGGAGAGGCTCAAATTTTAACAGTGATTGCACTGTTGTTTTGACTTTGTACAGGGACTTATACAAGTGACTGAGGCCCAAAGAAAGGTTTTTTGTACGAAGGGATGGGTCTTACACTCTCTCAAGAGGCCCAAAGGTTATTTAAAGAAATAAAGTGGGACTTACAACAAGAGGGTAGGCCCAAATAATGTTCGTTTGAAAACGGCGATCGCGCCGAAATTTCCGACTATATCGGGACTTATACAATACACTGAGGCCCAAAATGGTTTTGGTTAAAAGGGGATTGGGTCTTACACTCTATTAGAGGCCCAAAGTGTTTGAAAATGTTTAATAAAGATCAAAATCAAAGAAACCCTAATTTCATTTTTTTAAAGGTATTTTTCAAAGAAAAATCAAGTAAAAAATGATAAAAATATAAAATAAAATCATTAATCATGTTATAAACAATGATTAAGGTTTATGAAAAAGTATTTTATCCACATGAATATTTAAAATCATTTTGGTTTTAAAAATAAGAAAAAGAAGTCCTTTTAAAAGTATTTAAAACAATTTAAAACAATATTTTTAAATATATTAAAAATATATCAAATAATAATATTTTTTTATGATTTTTTATGGATTAAAATATTATGGAGTATGAATAAGAAGTGTGTAAAACAGAATTGGAAAATGATGATTTTTGCTATGTGAAAGAATTTGTTGAGTTTTGAAAATAAAATAAGAAAAAAAAGGAAAGATGTCACAACATCATCTTCGACATCTCTTATGAGGCAAAAACTAGAACTGAAACTTTAGTTTTCAACATCTTTTTTTATCAAACTTTCAACATTCATAACTCTCTCAATTTTTAACAAAATTAAAATTCGTAAGAACCTATCTTGACCGATTTTTCACAAGGAATCCAATGGTACCACTCATACATACTGAAACTAAACGTACATAACATACAAGGAAAAAAACCAGAACTGGACCTTAATTTTAAAACAACATAAACTCCTCATATAAACTTATTAAAGTGCAAACAGTAGAAGGATCCCAACAAACACATTAAGGACTACATTTTTGCTTCAAGAGTTAATCAATAATGATGCATGTATATGGAGTTTCAAAGTGTAAGAACACTTACCTATTGGAGCAAGGTCCAATGCGTCTTCAACGTAATTACAGCAGCAAGAGGAAGATTCTATGAGCTTTCTTGATCCTCCAGGAGTGTGTTTGAATGATTAGAGTGGATTGAAATGAGCTGGAACTGGTTGTGGTACCTCAACTGTAATTCTGTCAAGAACTTGAGCAATTGGCTGGTGATTTGATGAATTTTATGTTCCAGATGTTGTGTTAGTGTTTAGATCACTCACATATGATGTTTATGAGGTGTGTGTGTGATTGGTTTGGACAGAAATGCTCTCTAACTCAAAACCCGATAATGACTTGCAAGAGAAGGTGTTTTTTGGAGTGAAAGAGATAATTTGAGGAAAGTATCAGTTTGGGTGCTTTGGTGTACTCAAACTGAGCACAAATGAGCTCTATTTATAGTACAATAAGTTTGTTTTGGCAGCAATAGTGTGTGGCAACTGCAGCAGGCCTATGGCCAATGGTGATCAAATGGAATCTTAAGTCTCCTCTAGCCATTGACTAGAGGTTAGAGCACAGGCCTATGGTCTCTTGGTTCAGGGATAAGTCTTGACTGAATTCAGTTGGAATAGGCTCAGTTCATGCCACCTTGGAGCATCCATTAAAGGCTTGGAAACAAAATTGGAGTCTTGGCACTTTTTAGCCTTTTTAGGTTTGTTAAGGCTACTTGTAGATTCTTGGACTTGGGAGGCTTGGGGATCAGATCATTCCCTTCTTGTTTTATCCTCAGATGTGTCCAAATGGATGACAAGGCTTGAAAATCATGTGACACAAGAAATGCACAAAATCTGTCATGAAAAATCAGTTTGAGCAAGGCATGTTGTGAGGTTCATAACTCCTTGTTCAAGTTGAATTAATGGGAGTTCTTGTACTTTTTGGAAAGCCCATATATCATACTTCAACTTTGATGTTCATTTTGTTTGAAGATAATACTTGCAAAGTTATCAAAAATGGTCTTGAACTTGTGTAATCAAATCTGTCTTGAAAATATGTTTTATCAATGCCCTTTGCAAAAATCATATCTTCCTGCTCGAGTATGGTAAATGGACGTTCTAGGACTTTTCGAAAAGCTGGGATGACGTACTTCAACTTTGATGCCCAAGGTTTTTCTCGAATCAACTTAAATCATGGAGAAAAATGTCCTTAAAGTTGGGACTTTCTTGCTGGAAAAATATTTAATGATGTCCTACGAAATGTCGGAACATCTGATATTAAGAATTCCAAACTTTGATCACTTATATCTTTAAATCCTTATGATATTTTGAGTTGATTCCTTCTACAATGTTGAAGTATCAAATACCCTCTTTAAAAGTAGGCCTTAAGCAAAATCAATGGATGCTTGGATCAACAGTTACAACCTTGAGAAGTTGTGCATTTGAACATGATTTTAACTTAGAAAAAATTTCTAAGTTTCCTTCAATTTGATCAAATTTGCAACTTTGCAACTTTGCATGATTTCTTGATTTAAATCTGATCAAATGCAATCATCCATCATATTTTCTTGAGTAATGGCTTGTGAAGCTCATAGTTGACCAAAAGTCAAACTTTGACTTTCTGCGTCAGTTGACTTTGTATTAGATGAACTTGAGGCTTGATCCACTTGAAATGTTGCACTCTTGTGCTTAATTCTTGATGTGGGAGTCCTTTTGATCCTTTATAGGTGTTTGAGAGGTTAGACAAGTTGAAGATCATGTCATTCCTTGATTGATCCTTTGTCTAAGGCTCTGAGAGGGCTTAAAACCCTAATCTTTGATTGTGGTGAATGCTCAAACATCTCTGAGAAGATTGATGAGGCATAATGGCACATCCATATTGTGATGATGATTTGTACAATGATGGGAAATCTGGGTGGTCAAAATTTGGGGTATGACATCTGGTCGTATGCTTTTGGGAACAAAACCTTGCTGATGATGTACACGCATTGTTTCAACGCCCCAAACACCGGAGATATTTGAGCCTAGAAGTAGGAGTTTCTTTCGAAAAAAAACCCTAACACTTAACCCCGGGGCAGGGTAGTTGTCAGTTGATTTGACCAAGCGTCCAAATTTCAAAAGGATTGCGCATCTAAAGATCCATTACTTTCTCATTAGGAGGCCAAGGAGCATGAAACCACAATGGTTATCCCTCACTGAAGGAGTGAAGCAGTCAATCCTGTCAACGAAGTCATGACAAGTCAGTGTCACACAATTTGTTCAAAAGAAAAAAGAAAAAGAAAAAAGAAAGCCCGCTAAGTCGAAAGTTTGAAAACGAATGACTTAGGAAAAAGTTAGGGCATCCCGAAAAAAAGCAAATAGAAAAAGTGAAAAGGATTACAAAAGAAAAATCCTCGTGCAAGAACAAATCGTGTGACTACAGGCACCAAAGACGAAAGGAGCGACAACCACTCTGAAAGCATTGTAGGCTCCTTAACCATCGCTGATGACATGCAACAACCTTTTGGGAGGTGAGAACTTGTGTCAAATAAACTGAACATAGGACTGAAGGACATCAAGGGGAATGGGTGGGTACAAACAAAGTTTTTGAGCCATAAATCCTTTTTCAAACCGTGAACCAGACCACGTTACAACCCTCAAAAGTCCTAATTGAGGTAAAGGTTATTTTGAAGGCGTACTTCTGATAAGACAGTGTTCTTGACTCCCATGAGTAGGGCTAAAATGTTTTTGTTGGTATTGCATGTGCATAGTGTCTTTTATTCAAAAATCAGTGTCGCATTTTTTCAAGTGACTCGTTCACAAAGTTTGGTGATATCTTTTTAATGAAAACTTCAAGATTAACATGTATGTTGTATTTGAATAATCATTCTCAAAATAAACATTTTCTGCTTGCATACATTGTACTTAACGCCAATGAAGCTTGCATAATGAACATCAGTCGAGAAGTCTAACTTTGCCAGGAGGAAATGGCTGGACAATCATATTAAGGAACATGTAGTCAAAAGACTCCGTCAGCTAACGATTTTCTCAGCAAGTTATGCTCAAAGTTCAGCCAATCTGGGGCAGTCACGTCGAGAAATCTCTCAAAGTCCAACCAATCTAGGGCAATCACATCGAGATTGGGAAAATCCCTTGAAGATCAATCAGTCAAAGGATAGAATTGCTGCAAGACTCGTACTGAGGCAGGCCACCTCAGGAGCGAGAAGTTGTCCCCTCCAGAAGACGGTTAATCAAGAGCACCTCTTCAAGATTTAGTATACTGGGGCAGAATATTCCAAGTCATTACGAATCCTCTCGAGGCAAATTCCTTCGTAGGCTATCCAATCTGGGGCAGTTACGTCGAGATCCGATAAATCTCTCCAAGAGTTTGAAGACCCTGGGGCATTTTGAATGCCGGGTTTTCTGTAAAATCCTCTTGAGACGAGTTCTCCCAGTAGACCGTGTGGTCTGAGACAAGTGGAGAGTGCACTTATGATAATCGGCATGCTGTTAATTAGCAAAAGCGCAAGGCACCAAAGTAGTTCCCAGTATGGGGTTTCTCTTCCTCAGTAAGGCGCCAAGGGGCATTAGGAAGATTATGAATGTCTCCTCAGCTGCAATAGTCAAGATAACATTAGCCTCGGTGAAGGTTATGTCTTCTTGTTATCCTCCCCAGCAAGAGTCCAGAGGTTTGGTTTCCTCAGCCAGAGATGGATTTATCTTTTCTTCAGTAAGATTTCAAGCCCCAGACAGGGTAGGGATGGTTTTTTGACTCTCCAAGCAAGTTGGCATACACAGCAGGAGACTCGTTTCTCTCCCCACAGAGTAATGATATGAGTTCCTCATCAAATTAGGAAGTATTTCCTTCCTCAGCAGAGGCTTAGTTGACCTCAGTTCCCTAGCAGCCCGGTCAGAAGGTTGTCATTTCCCCAACAGAGTCCTATGGTTATAGTTTCTCCTAAAGCAGGACTAGTTTAGGTGGCGTCTTCCCAGCAAAGTCATCCACAATTCAGAGCCCAGATGTATCAGCATTCCTCCCAGCCGAGTTATTAATCTGTTTCCCCATAAAAAGTCAGAAGATCAGATCAGTGATCATTTCCTCAGCAGAGTTGCTAATTATCATCCTCGGCAGATTCCAAGTCCAATGGTTATTGGCTCCTTTTCCGTATTAGATCTTTGGGTTCCATCATCATCAGTTGTCATTCTTAAACCCCAACGGAGTGGAAGTTCTCTTCAGGTTTCAACTTCAGCAAAAGTTTGGATCGGAAAGGCCGTTCAATTTGTCCTCCTTGGCACGGTTTGTGACCCTGAGGACAATTCAGTTTGTCATCCCCAGTGGAGTTGCCTTCATATCTTCAGCATTTATTTTGCGGAGGATCCCCTTTGTATCTTGCATGTAGTAATCATTGCATCCTCAAAACGCGTAGCATTTCCATTTCGCATGGAGCATTACGCCATAGAAAAATTCAAATATGTGCATTCAAAGCATAAGCCAGGTTTGAATATTCTTGCTGCTAGACGGTTCCACAACAGAAAGTGACCTAACCCAGGAGGACAAATCTTGTTTTATCCCCCGTAAAATTTCCAGCGAACCTGTTCATCTTAATAATATTCCCCTGTAGAGTTGTCTGTTCAGACTTCTTTTCTCCCTAGCAGAAACGATGTAACTATAGCCCTCGAGAAGGTACCTTAATCAATCCCCAGGGTAGTAGATCGGTCTCTCATCCTTTCATTGGCCTTGGTCCCCTAGCAGAGTTGTTTGACTAGGATTCCAGCGTCACCTCATTATCCTTCGATGCCAGAAAGTGTCGTTATTTTAGCGCACGTGTTCGTGTCTGTAGCATCATATTTCGATGCCGATAAGCGTTGTTCTTTCAGTTTTTCTTTGATGCCGGAAAGCATCATATTTCGATGCCGGTAAGCGTCGTTCTTTTAGTCTTTCTTTGATGCCGGAAAGCATCATATTTCGATGCCGATAAGCATCGCTCTTTCAGTTTTTCTTTGATGCCGGAAAGCATCATATTTTGATGCCGGTAAGTGTCATTCTTTCAATTTTTATTTGATGCCAAAAAGCATCATATTTCGATGCCGGTAAGCATCATTCTTTCAGTTTTTCTTTGATTCTAGAAAGCATCATATTTCGATGCCGGTAAGCGTCGTTCTTTCAGTTTTTCTTTGATGCCGGAAAGCATCATATTTCGATGTCGGTAAGCGTCGTTCTTTCAGTTTTTCTTTGATGGCGGAAAACATCATATTTCGATGCCGGTAAGCGTCGTTCTTTCAGTTTTTCTTTGGTGCCGGAAAGCATCATATTTTGATGCTGGTAAGCGTCGTTTTTTTAGTCTTTCTTTGATGCCGGAAAGCATCATATTTCGATGTCGGTAAGCGTTGTTCTTTCAATTTTTCTTTGATGCCGGAAAGCATCATATTTCGATGCCGGTAAGCGTCGTTCTTTCAGTTTTTCTTTGATGCCGGAAAGCATCATATTTCGATGCCGGTAAGCGTCGTTCTTTCAGTTCATCTTTCGATGTCGAAAAGTGTCATCATTTCATTCCTTCTTTCGATGCCGGTAAGCGTCGTTCTTTCAGTTTTTTTATACTGGACAATATCATCTTTTGATGCCAGAAAACATTATCTTTTGATGTCAGAAAGTGTCGTCATCTCAATTCATCTTTCGATGCCGGCAAGTGTCGTCATCTCAGTTCATCTTTCGATGCCGGAAAGTGTCGTTATTTCTATCTTTCTTTTGACACCGGAAAGTATCATATTTCGATGCCGATAAGTGTCGTCATTTCATTCCTTCTTTCGATGACGGAAAGTGTCGTCATATCAATTCATCTTTTGATGTCGGTAAGTGTCGTCATCTCATTTCACCTTTCGATGTAGGAAAGTGTCGTTATTCCTCAGTTTCTTTTGATGCCGGAAAGCATCATCTTTCGATGCCGGTAAGTGTCGTCATCTCAGTTCATCTTTCGACGCCGGAAAGTATCGTTATTTCTATCTTTCTTTTGATATCGGACAGTTCATATTTCGATGTCGAAAAGTGTCGTTATTTCTATCTTTCTTTTGATACCAGATAGTATCATCTTTCGATGCCGGAAAGTGTCGTTATTTCAATTCGTCTTTCGTTGTCAGAAAGTGTCGTCATCTCATTCCTCCTTTTGATGCTGGAAAGCATCATCTTTCGATGCTGGTAGGTGTCGTCATCTCAGTTCACCTTTTGATGCCGGTAAGTCTCGTTTATTCAGTACACTTTTTTGTGTCTATATTCCTTTTGATGCTGGAAAGCATCATCTTTCGATGCCGGTAGGTGTCGTTTAGTCAGTACGCGTATCTTCGTCTGTACTTTCTTTGATGCCAGACAGTATCATCTTTCGATACCGGTAAGTGTCGTCGATCCAGTACACGTGTTCGTGTCTGCATCATTTTCCTTTTGATACTGGTAAGCATCATCTTCCGATGCTCATCCTATCTCGTGATTTTAGACACCGGTCTGTGTTGTGTATTCTCCATAGCATATTTTCCAATCTCACCTATCCTCTGTTATCCCCCAGTAGAGTCTTCCACGCTCATCAAAGCTTCTACCGTAGTTTATCCTCACGAGTACAAATATTCGATTTCTGTTGGTATTCAATCCCTATTTACCTCGAATGTCTGAAAGTCGGTGCTCTCATCCCTTCGGGCCCATAGTTGTTTAAATAAGGGCAGCTGTAACACCTCAAAATTTTCCATCCTATTTATACCATCAATAACTGGCTTTTGTTTCACCCTCATCTGCATATCCATTAGGCCATACTCATATTCATTCATTTGCATGAGCTCCTAAGGCGTAGGATCAAGGTATTATGTGCAAGCTCAGGATTCTCTCTTGTTGTGAGACTCTCACCTTCATTTAAGGTTGAATTCTCATCAAGTGTATCTTCTTCAAATTCTCTCAAGAGTATCAGGTCACTTCTTCATCATTGTGCGCCTAAAGCAAGTGGTTCAGGTTCTTATATTTTGCATGAATTGGTTGATATTCATCAATTGAAGATGGTGGTTAGGGTTCATGGCGAAGGCATCTTGACATGAGATCCAGGTGTAGATTTATATTGTGGCCAGGGCAGTGTTATTCTCTCAGTTGCTTATGGTTTGTTGCTTACAATACAAGTTAATGAGGGTTGATATGGAAGTCGATTGGAGTTGGGAATTCATTAAGTATTTCAGCTTTGATTTGGATATGAATTTTGATTGATCAAGGTTTAAGCATGTGAAGTTTGAAAACAAGATTCATGTGGATTACTTGGAATTCAAGATTTAAGTCCATTAAGTCGTATCCAAACCTCTATCCATATTCATTTTTATGTCATCACCCATAGCATTTTCTTTTTTCCGATTAAATAATCCAAGACCATTTGTGACCTATTATCCACTTTAAATCCATTCTTAACCATTGTTCTATATAAACCAAATCCATTTCATGTCCAGGTTTGTTTCAAGTCCATAACCATTTTCAACATCAATATTCATTTTTAATCATTTTCTTTTCATAATATCCATTTTAAGTCCATATTCTAATCCATATCCATTTTCGAAACCATTTAAAGCCCATTTCAAATGTCCACATTCACATACACCATCAAGAACCATATGTTTACATATCATCATAAATTCACCTAACCATGGCTAACTAGGAATTAGTGACACAAAGAGTGATGTCTTCGCCTTTGGGGTGTTGCTATCAGGAAGAAAGCCATTCGAAAGTTTTATGCCAAAAGAAAACAATATTTAGCAAATTGGGTTTGGAGCAAATGTTGAATCCGTGGACTCTCTTTATGTGGTGGACTCTCTTGTATTTTTTATGTAAAGGCTCAGCACGTAGCAAATGGCACCGAATTTGATCCTACAACCACATCTCACTTTATGGTATCGTCATCAATGAGCTACTTTGTGGTATGCTGGCTTGCTTTAGACTTAGTTTTTCAGGATTGTCAACATACCATCTAACATCGCTCCACACTTGAACAGTAATCCTATCACTGGGAATTACTATCCAACCATTTACTTCAATGAGTTCTGGTTGCTGCAAGATAAGTTAATAACTTTGAATGAAACAATTCCTGAATTGACACTTAATCTGGAACTTGGTCCTATTAGCATGACGAAGTCGCAATTATTGCAGTATCTAGAAGTGCATCTGCAGCAATATTTCTTGAGTTAGAAGCTGCTGCTAGAGTTTCATTCCATGATGTGAATCAACGTATTTCAGATGAACCGACTACCGGTGGCACTACACTATCACCTACCATCCACAATAATTCACGGGATTTTGTTAAAGCTGCACCTGTCTCTGGGGATGATACTACTTCTGAGGTGTTTGAGTTGGGTACACTGGAGCAAGGAAAAAGTTAAATGTTCTGAGCATACTGTGGACAATTTAACATCGGATGGTGACTTAATCCAACTGAAACAAGTGTTGATCATACTACATCCGACCAAGACTTTATTAATGAGGATACTAGTAGTAGGTACAAATAGGATAGCAGAAGAATCTGTTACAACAACGTTTCAAGTATGGTGATGCTTTAAAGACAAATGCAGCAGTACAAATAGCACCATAAAATTATTCATAACAAACATTGCAGAAAATTGCACATCAGACCCATAACAGCAAATTTACAATTCATTTAAGACATAATTTTCTAACCAAAACCAAGCTAACAACAATTCACTAAGAAAAAATCCATGACAGTTCACTATTTTCCTAACTTCTAATAAGTCATAGCAGTTCAAAAAAAGAAGAGGTCCAAAACTTCCTAACCGATTCTAACAAACCTCCTAACTGATAAGACTCTAACAGATTTTCCTTACACCATTTTTCTCTAACAAGTTCCAACATATCATAACTAGTCCATAACAGATGCTAACGGTCATAACCATTGCTAACACAACCTCTAACAGAAATTTACTTAACTTTCTAACACAATGACAATTCCTAACTGAACTTTTCTTGATTCCACTTCATGATTTCTCCTTCCCTTTTCTTCTTGATTCATTAGCAATCTTCAATCGGAAATGGCGTTGTCATCAATAAGCTCCTTCAATCTTCACCCTTCACACACTGAACCATCCTCAATCATCTCCAATCTCTAATCAATAATCTACAAAACAAAGAGCAAATCAAAAAACTCTGAACACCATCAATAAAAAAAAGGAGAAGGAGAATTTAAGAACACAAACTAAACTCCATCATCTTCACTTTCAATCTCAGAATCTGAAAATCTCCATCGACACCAATTCTTCTCCGATTCGGTAATAACCTCCGGTTCTCCAGGGAATTCACAACCTGCAATTATCACCAAGCTTCAACACCTTCTTTAATCTCCAATTCACGGCACATCATCATCATCGTATCATTCGTATCAAGAACCTACAAGACAATCCAAGAATATCAACTACTCTGCAAGTTCGTCACAAAAACCAAATAATTCGCAAATTCATCGAGAATAAAAAAAACCACAATTCAGTTTTCACATAAGTATCTCCAAGAACGCACATCAATAACAATATCAGACCGTAGAAGGGTAGAGCAAGAAGAAGTAAGAGAAGAAGGAAAGAGAGTACCAAGCGTGTTGTTGTTAACGTCGTCATCAAGGTATGAGTATCTTTGTCTCTATCTTGTGGCTGGGGCCTTGGATTAAGAATCCATTGTGGTTTATCTTGCCTTGATTTGTTTGATTCATATTCTGATGTCCTCGATCCCGTGATTTGAGGAATTTTTTTGAGAAAATTGTTGCCGGATTCGTGAGGAGGGTAAGAATTAAGAAGGGGTTTATATATAGGGCTTTGAGATTGGAGGTGGTTGACCGGAGAGGGACGGCGGCGGCCACCATGAGCCACCGCCTTATCTGGCGTGTTTTGGGTTCCGGCGTGTGTAGATTTGCAGAGAGAAAGAGAGGTATTCAGGGAGAGAGAGCAAAGGGATGAGTGAAATGGTTTCACGTTTTATTTGACCTCACCCACCATGTTTTATTAAGAGGGAAGAGAGTACCAAGCGTGGTGTTGTGGGTCCTTATTTCCTTATCTTCTTATCTCCTTATCTCCTTATCTTTATATCCTCCTAATAAAACATGGTGGGTGAGGTCAAATAAAACGTGAAACCATTTCACTCATCCCTTCGCTCTCTCTCCCTGAATACCTTTCTTGCTCTCTGCAAATCTACACACGCTGGAACCCTAAATACACCGGAGAAGGTGTTGGCTCGCGGTGGCCGCCACTGTCCCTCTCCAGTCAACCACCTCCAATCTCAAAACCCTATATATGAACCCCTTATTAATTCTTGCCCACGTCAAGAATCCGGCAACGATTTTCTCAAAAAATTTCCTCAAATCACGGGATCGAGGACATTAGAATAGGAATCAAACAAATCAAGGCAAGATAAACCACAATGGATTCTAAATCCAAGGTCGCAGCTACAAGGTAGAGACTAAGATACTCGTACCTTGATGACGACGTTAACAGCAACACGCTTGGTACTCTCTTTCCTTCTTCTCTTACTTCTTATTGCTCTACTCTTCTACGATCTGATGTTGTTATTGATGTGCGTTCTTGGAGATACTTTTGTGAAAACTGAATTGTGGTTTTTTTTATTCTCGATGAATTTGCGAATTATCTGGTTCTTGTGACAAACTTGCAGAGTTGTTGATATTCTTGGATTGTCTTGCAGGTTCTTCATACGAGTGATACGATGATGATGATGTGCCGTGAATTGGAGATTAAAGAAGGTGTTGAAGCTTGGTGATAATTGCAGGTTGTGAATTCGTTGGAGAACTGAAGGTTGTTACCGAATCGGAGAAGAATTGGTGTCGATGGAGATTTTCAAATTCTGAGATTGAAAGTGATGAAGATGGAGTTTAGTTTATGTTGTTCTTGAATTCTCCTTCTCCTTTTTTTGGTTGATGGTGTTCAGAGTTTTTTGATTTGCTCTTCGTTTTGCAGATTATTGATTAGAGATTGGAGATGATTGAGGATGGTTCAGTGCGTGAAGGGTGAAGACTGAAGGAGCTTATTGATGACAACGCCATTGTCGATTGAAGATTGCTAATGAATCAAGAAGAAAAGAGAGGGAGAAATCGTGAAGTGGAATCAAGAAAAAGTTCAGTTAGGAATTGTCATTCTGTTAGGAAGTTAAGTCAATTTCTGTTAGAGGTTGTGTTAGCAATGGTTATGACCGTTAGCATCTGTTATGGACTAGGTATGATATGTTGAAACTTGTTAGAGAAAAATGGTGTAAGGAAAATCTGTTAGAGTCTTATCAGTTAGGAAGTTTGTTAGAATCGGTTAGGGAGTTTTGGACCTCTTCTTTTTTTGAACTACTATGACTTATTAGAAGTTAGGAAAATAGTGAACTGTCATGGATTTTTTCTTAGTGAATTGTTGTTAGCTTGGTTTTGGTTAGAAAATTCTGTCTTGAATGAATTGTAAATTTGCTGTTATGGGACTGATGTGCAATTTTCTGCCATGTCTGTTATGAATAATTTTCTGGTGCTATTTGTACTGCTGCATTTGTCTTTAAAGCATCACCATACTTGAAACATTGTTGTAACAGATTCTTCTGCTATCCTGTTTGTACCTACTACTAGTATCCTCATTAATAAAGTCTTGGTCGGATGTAGTATGATCAACACTTGTTTCAGTTGGATTAAGTCACCGTCCGATGTTAAATTGTCCACAGTATGCTCAGAACGTTTAACTTTTTCCATGTCCCAGTGTACCCAACTTAGACATCTCTGAAGTAGTATCATCCCCAGAGACAGATGAAGCTTTAACAAAATCCCGTGAATTATTGTGGATGGTAAGTGATAGAGTAGTGCCACCGGTAGTTAGTTCATCTGAAATACATTGATTCATATCATGGAATGAAACTCTAGCAGTAACTTCTAAATCAAGAAATATTGCTGCAGATGCACTTCTAGATACCGCAATAATTGCCACTTCGTCATGCTAATAGGACCAAGTCCAGATTAAGTGTCAATTCAGGAATTGTTTCATTCAAAGCTATTAACTTATCTTGCAGTAACTAAAACTCATTGAAGTAAATGGTTGGATAGTAATTCCCAGTGATAGGATTAGTGTTCAAGTGTGGAGCGATGTTAGATGGTATGTTGACAATCCTGAAAAACTAAGTCTGAAGCAAGCTAGCATACCACAAAGTAGCTCATTGATGACGATACCATAAAGTGAGATGTGGTTGTAGGATCAAATTCGGTGCCATTTGCTACGTGCTGATCCTTTGCATAAAAAATACAAGAGAGTCCACCACATAAAGAGAGTCCACAGATTCAACATTTGCTCCAAACCCAATTTGCTAAATATTGTTTTCTTTTGGCATAAAACTTTCAAATGGTTTTCTTCCTGATAGCAACACCCCAAAGGCGAAGACACTCTTTGTGTCACTAATTCCTAGTTAGCCATGGTTAGGTGAATTTATGATGATATGTAAACATATGGTTCTTGATGGTGTATGTGAATGTGGACATTTGAAATGGGCTTTAAATAGTTTCGAAAAACGGATATAGATTATAAGATGGACTTAAAATGGATATTATGAAAAGAAAATGATTAAAAATGAATATTGATGTTGAAAATGGTTATGGACTTGAAACAAACCTAGACATGAAATGGATGTGGTTTATTTAGAATAATGGTTAAGGATGGATTTAAAGTGGATAATAGGTCAAAGATGGTCTTGGATTATCGAATCAGACAAAATAAAATGCTATGTGTGATGACATAGAAATGGATATGGATAGAGGGTTGGATACGACTTAATGGACTTAAATCTTGAATTCCAAGTAATCCACATGAACCTTGTTTTCAAACTTCACATGCTTAAACCTTGATCAATCAAAATTCATATCCAAATCAAAGCTGAAATACTTAATGAATTCCCAACTCCAATCGACTTCCATATCAACCCTCATTAACTTGTATTACAAGCAACAAACCATGAGCAACTGAGAGAATAACACTGCCCTGACCACAATATAAATCTACACCTGGATCTCATGTCAAGATACCTTCGCCATGAACCCTAAACACCATCTTCAATTGATGAATATCAACCAATTCACTTGTAATATAAGAACCTGAACCACTTGCTTTAGGCGCACAATGATGAAGAAGTGACCTGATACTCTTGAGAGACTTTGAAGAAGATACACTTGATGAGAATTCAACCCTGAATGAAGGTAAGAGTCTCACAACAAGAGAGAATCCTGAGCTTGCACATAATACCTTGATCCTACGCCTTTGGAGCTCATGCAAATGAATGAATATGAGTATGGCCTAATGGATATGCAGATGAGTGCAAAACAAAAGCCAGTTATTGATGGTATAAATAGGAGGGCAAATTTTGAGGTGTTACACACTTCCTCAACATCGACAACCATTATGTCATTCCATCATTTCCATTTTGTAATCTTTTTTGTTTGTCAAGCACTGTTTATTTAAAAAACTTGTTTGTTTTCAGATGATAATAATAATGAAATGAATATGCCTTTTTTGAATAAATTCATTCGTGTTCACTCATACTTTTTATCAGTATCACACATTTGATCAAGCAAAATCAAAAAGAGAATGATGAAATCAAAAGGACACGAGATCACTGTCTGTATGCTTTTGAATAAAACCTTGCGTTCAAATTTCAAAAGAGGTATATCCCATCTGCAGATCAACCATATCCTATCCCTCGCAAGAGGTCGAAAAATCACAAATCCACATTGGTTGTCCTTCACCGACCAAAGGAATGAGGCAGTCACAACTACCCTCACAAATCAAACAAATACATGTCACACAATTTTGTTCAAGCAAAAATTCAAAATCACAAAAGCAAAAAAAAAAAAAACAAAAGAAAAAAATCCCGCTAAGTCAAAAACTCAAAAATAAGTGACTTAGGCAAAAATTAGGGCATCCCGATAGACTGTAAATTCAAAATAATCAGTCTACGCAAAAATTAGGGAAAATAGAAAGAACAAAACAGAGAATCAAAAGCAAAAATCCTCAATAAGAACAAGTTCGTGTGATCACATGTGACAAAAACAAAAGGTGAGTGGTTGCCGCTCCAAAAAAACCTCGTCGGTTCCTCT
This sequence comes from Lathyrus tuberosus, assembly GCA_022829125.1. Taxonomy (NCBI): domain Eukaryota; kingdom Viridiplantae; phylum Streptophyta; class Magnoliopsida; order Fabales; family Fabaceae; genus Lathyrus; species Lathyrus tuberosus. Next base: position 9,231,597 of record JALAZF010000061.1, read on the forward strand.
ACCATCACTCCATTATTCAAAATCCTTTTGAAAGGTGAACGCTTGTGTCAAACTAGCTGAACGTAGGACTAGAGAACATCAAGGATAATGGGTGGGTTGAAATTATTTTTGAGCCTTATATCCTTTCTTTCTTAAAACATGAACCAGGCCACGTTACAATCCTTAAAAGACCTAACTGAAGCAAGGTTTATTTCAAAAGCATAAAATAGTGGGATCACGTCAAAGCTGACTCCTAACAATTTGCTTATCATTTGTGCTGATATTGACATGGCATTCTAAATGGTGACCATGTCACTATATGTCATAATATTAGAGAACACACTTGGATTTCAAAGCTGACATATGCATGGCATTAGCATTATCACTTTCAAAACAAACACTTCTTACTTGCAAACAAGCACTTGACATCACGAAAGTTTCCGCAATGGAAGGTTGGATCATCTCAAGGGGAAAAACGCCTGAAAACTCTATTGAGCAACAGGGCTTAGCCATCTCAAGATTTAGTCTATCTGGGACAATCACGTCGAGATTCGACAAATCTCTCAAAGATCAGCCGGTCAGGGGCAGTCCTCCAAAAGATCGATCAGCCTAAGGCAAAATTATCTCAAGGATCATGATGGGGCAAGCATTTTAAGAGCACAAGAAACCTCTCCAAGAGAAGGTTAATCAGGGGCATACTATTCCAATACACTGGGGCAAGTCAGATCGAGATCGTCCTGTGACATAACTGTTTCCTATCGTGTGATTGGGGCAATCCATGTAGGTACCCAACAGACTGGGGCAGAGACAATATACCAAAGTACAAGTTTTCTCCCTACTTTGAGGCAAGAGCAATGGTGTATCACCAACTTCTGATCCTGAAGTAGGTGTTGGGGAATCATGTCTTTACGGCTGCACCCTAACCTTAACTCTTTCACCTCCCACAACAAAAACACTAGAACCGTTGCACAGACTGCTCTCATGCATTAATCATGTCACTTCACTCATGCATCTGGCATAGCATGGAGCCTTGACTTAAGCCCGATCATACTTAACATCTCTTCAAAACCTGATCACTGATATTCTGCATATAGTAATCATCATCGCATAACATTGCATCCTCAAACGCATAACATATCCATCAAGATGAAGCATTACGCCATACAGGTTTAAATATGCATCCTAATCGAAGTCCAGTTCTCATCTGGCAAACTTTTCCAGAACCTTTCTAGTTAGGGGTGTTCGCGGGCCGGTTTGGTTCGGTTTTGGGAGAATCCGATACCCAAACCGATAAAAAATATATGGATTGGTTTGGATTGGATTTACACAATTTTGTGATAAAGCCCAAACCGAACCAAACCGATAAACAATGGATTGGTTTGGGTTGGATTGATTGGGTACATTAGAAACAAATGTGCAAAAATATTTTTAGAAATAATAACTTATATCAACTAATTTTCCAAAATAATATAAAATTCTTAATTTTATTGTTTCTCCATATTGGTTGTGCATATCACAAATGACATATCATTGTTTTCTTCTTGAAGTTGAATATTTCATTCTAGTTTCCATGGTAATGATGATATATATTATACTAATTAATTATGATTGGTTCGGGTAGATGGGCTCGCGGGTAGAATTTTGGAAATCCGTTGCCCGAGCCAATTAACATTGGGTTTCATTGGTTTGGTTCGGTTTTTGCTCGAACTAAAAAAATGCTCGAACCAAACACAATGGTTTGGTTTGGATTTCGGTTTGGTTCAGATTTGCCCGAACCAATGAACACCCCTATTTCTAGTTCTCTCTGGTCCGTCCAGAACCTACAAACTTGCAACACAATATCTAACTTGCATCCTTTGCATAACATGATATCAAGCATCATGAAGAACAACACATAACATGGCATCTGCGTCAAGCATACTCCCTTTCTTTTGGCCTAGTTCATCTCCCTAGCAGATATTCAGCCAAACTTCGTACCTACCAAATCTCTACATTTGCACCCCTCTTTTGCCGCCGTCGGCCAAATTTTCGAGCTACTCTTTTATTTAATCCCCTTCTACCTCGAATCATCGAAAAGTTGACACAATTCGAACATTCAGGTCCAAGAGGATTAAATAGGGGCAGCTATCGTAACCCAAAATTTGACTTCTTTTTTTTTTTTCTTTTTTGCATAAGCATGTGCATTCGCATCGCCGGCATACGCATCCGCACTTTTTCTCTTTTGATTTTATTGCAGGAATATTCAGATTCTCCAAGACCGATTAATCGAATCTTCACAAAGTCATCACATCATCAAAACAAGCACAAAATAAGGGTTTCCATGCCTATTTATCAAAACAAGAGGTGGAAAATCGAAACCGGGACCTCAGCCCTTGTTCTTGAGTGATCTGGGCAATTTTTTCCTAGAGTAACCGGTTACTCAATATAGGGTAACCGGTTACTCTGCACAGATTTGCAGATTCTGCTGCATTTTTGGGACATCAACTCTGCACTTTCTTTGTTCTTGGATTCTACATAGTTCTAGCAGTGTGTGGAACATTCTAGACATCTCTAGACAGTTTAAGACCATTCAAAACACTTCCCTTTCATTTACTCCAATGCATCACTTGAAATTAAGTGCACTGTGTTCCTTGATTTCCAAGCATGTGAACCTTTGTATTTGAAGCTTACATTGGGATTGCTACCGAGTTAACTTCTTAACTAACCGAGTTAACCGCTTGACTCGGTGAGTCAAGTGTAACTAACTCTTAGCCTAATTCTGAACCACCCTAAGCTAGCTCCTAGCCTAAGTCCAAACCTCTCACACTCAAAACCAACACTCTATATAAACAAACCTTCAATCATTTTTCAGGGGGAGAACCATACACAACCATTTCGCACTCAATTCTCTCACATTCTTTCTGAATTTTTCTACAACTTCTTCACCTTCATCTATATTGTTTTCCCAAACCTCACCATAGCTCTTCACCATTGAAGAATAATCACTTTTCACCTTGGAAATGATTATCTCTTAAGCTCAACCTTCATCACCTTGCAATTATACTTGGATTTTGGAGTTTTATTAGATTTTGGATTCATCTCAAGTGTTTGGTTCAAGATTCAACATTTCGAATTCGTATTTTGGAGTTTCGTCGTAATTTGCTCGGTTTTGATATGATTCAGATACAATTGGAGACTCAGGTTTTCTTTAATTATCTTCATCAAGATTCATTTGCAACAATCACCAGGCCAATTCTCTGGCCTGTAGGTTGGTAGATCTCACTCATTTTATTGTTTCGAACATTTTCGTATCATTCGCGTTGTAGTTTGATACTTTTTGTGTGTGAATTGATTATGCCATTGCTTGATCCATGATCTTGACGTGTTAATTGATTCCATCACTATTTATTGGCTGTTCTTAAGTTAATTTTTGTGCACAAATTCATACCCTAGCATGTGGTAATTTGAACAAGTAATTTGGATGCTTTAAGTACTTTTTTAAAAGCTATTTTTTCCACTGTTACAGTGGTAACCGCTTACTCAATATAGGATAACCGGTTACTCTTCATAAATTTTGCACCAGCGCTATTGTTTTCAAGCAAGTAACCGGTTACTCACTTTAGAGTAACCGGTTACTACTGTAACAGAGTGCTTTTTTTTGGTGTTTTTCAAGTATGTTAGCCATGTTCTCTCCTTCTAACTTCCATGGATTAATATGATTGATTTTTATGGATGTTTTAGGTGCTGTCTCACTTCAGTTTAAAGCATGATTGTGAATTTTCCGATCTTTCGATTTCATAATTCTGCTCATTCTTGGCATTGCCTGCACATGCTCATTCTTGCACAATTTCATCCACACACATGACTTTGTGTTGCATTTTAAGTGTCATTTAGTACTGTTTTGTACTTTCCGTTCATGATTGAATTTTGTTCTTCAAAAGGATAAGCTTAATCTTGTACAATCAATAATCCACCTTTTTTGCTTTAATAATTTTTCAATTCATCTTGGAAAGTTACTAGCATACTCCTCCCTTTTGATTAATTAATCGAAACTTCATTTCGATTATTGATCATCCCTTTGGTGCTTCTCTTTAGGCTTCCTTTAGAGCTTTCTTTCTCTCTTCCCCCGCGGAGTTAGAGTTTTGCATGACGCACGATGCACTGGAGCGTTGAACAAATTGGACCTGTTGCGCTGTCCGTTTCAATTTCCGCACTATACTTTGAGTGCTAGAGAAGGAATAAGGATGGAGTTATCCTACCCTCATTCTGGCTATTTCTTGGGTAAGGGCGTCTGGCCTTCTCGCTGAGAATAGTCGCCTCTATTCTCAACCTGTAGTGTTTCTCCTTCCCCCAGACGAGTCGATCCTTGGTCACTTGTGCTCCTCTCAATCTCTCTTTTGATCAATCACATTTCTCTTGGTTAAAGATCATTATTTCTTGGGTTAACACCCTTCTCTTGCCTAAATATCCTTCTTCTTTAGTCAATTATTTTACTTTGATTCTCCAGAAGAGTTTCAACATCTTTCTTTGGTTAAACACAATTTTTCCTTTTAAACACTGAGACCCTTGTGGAGTTTGCAACCTTCTTTTGGTTCCTCTCCCTTTGATTGGTTAACCACTGCCTATCAGTTAAAACACCAATTTACTTTTCTTCTAAGTTAACCACAGTCTACCTGTTAACATACTGAGTTTCCTTTTAGGTTAATCATCTTTCCTTGGTTAATCACCCTTTTCATCAGTTAACCACAACCTTCCTGTTAAAACACTGAGCCTCTTCGAGTTAATCACCTTCTCCTGGTTAATCACTCATTTTCTTTTCGGTTAATCACAGTTTTTCAGTTAAAACCGAATCCCCAGGGTCAGCAACCTTCTTTTGGTTCAACTACCCTTTTCTTCGGCCAGGTACTGTTTGTTCTGTCTGTGAACCGAACTCCTTTGGGTCACGAACTTTGCTTGGTCCCACACCCGTCCTTTGGGTCACAACCTTCGCTTGGTCCCACACCCGTCCTTTGGGTCACGACCTTCGCTTGGTCCCACACCCGTCCTTTGGGTCACGACCTTCGCTTGGTCCCACACCCGTCCTTTTGGTCACGACCTTCGCTTGGTTCCACACCCGTCCTTTGGGGCACGACCTTCGCTTGGTCCCACACCCGTCCTTTGGGGCATGACCTTCGCTTGGTCCCACACCCGTCCTTTAGGTCACGACCTTCGCTTGGTCCCACACCCGTCCTTTGGGTCACGACCTTCGCTTGGTCCCACACCTGTCCTTTGGGTCATGACCTTCGGTTGGTCCCACATCTGTCCTTTGGGTCATGACCTTCGCTTGGTACCACACCCGTCCTTTGGGTCACGACCTTCGCTTTGTCCCACACCCGTCCTTTGGGTCACGACATTCGCTTGGTCCCACAGCCGTCCTTTGGGTCATGACCTTCGCTTGGTCCCACACCCGTCCTTTGGGTCACGACCTTTGCTTGGTCCCACACCCGCCCTTTGGGCCACGACCTTCGCTTCCTTCGCTTGGTCCCACACCCGTCCTTTGGGTCACGACCTTCGCTTGGTACCACACTTGTCCTTTGGGTCACGACCTTCGCTTGGTCCCACACCCGTCCTTTGGGTCATGACCTTCGTTTGGTCCCACACTCGTCCTTTGGGTCACGACCTTCGCTTGGTCTAACACCCGTCCTTTGGGTCACGACCTTCGCTTGGTCCCACACCTGTCCTTTGGGTCACGAGCTTCGCTTGGTTCTTCACCCGGTCTTTTGTTTGATCACAGTCTATTTGTTAAAACCTTTTTCCCCACAGAATCTTAATCTCTTTTTCTTCGGTTAACCACTGCCAGTCAGTTAACACACTGAGTTTCCTTATTCTCTTAGTTTTGACACCATCCCTTTCCTTGTTCCCCAGTAGGGTCGCTTATCCTCTGGTCCCCCGCACAGTTACTTTGTTCTATTACCTCCCTAGTGGAGTCCTTTCTATTCCTTTTGTTCCTTTCTCTTCTTGGTCTCGACACCACTCTTGCACGTTATTCTCAGTACAACTTTTGTCTTTCCTTTTTGCATTTCTTTCTTGGTTTTGACACCATTTTCTTGGGAATTCCCAGCGGAGTTTCCTTCTTTCTCTTGCTCTTGGTTTTGACACCACTTTCCTTTTCCTTTTCCGTCTTAGTTCCACAAACTATGGAAGCTCTAATTCTACATTCGTTCGAATGTGTGATACGTAGGCATGAGATCGCGATGAGCATACTTCCATACTTCCACCCTTCCATCTTCTTCCATTCTTCTTTATCCCTGGTTCCACGAACTACGATGCACTGATTTCCTCATTGCACTATGAGGGTACGTAGGCACAAGGGCCCCAATCCTCCGCGAGCACTTTCTTACTTTCTTTCTCACTTTGTTGTCTTGGAAGAAGGGTGGAAGTGTGCTCGCCAAGATCATCGCAATCTCGTGCCTACGTATCATACATTCGAACGAATGCAGAATCAGAGCTTCCGTAGTTCGTGGAACTATGACGGAAAAAGAAAAGGAAAGTGGTGTCAAAACTAAGAGCAAGAGAAAGAAGGAAACTCCGCTGGGGATTCCCAAGAAAATGGTGTCAAAACCAAGAAAGAAATGTAAAAAGGAAAGAAAAAAGTTGTACTGAGAATAACGTGCAAGAGTGGTGTCGAAACCAAGAAGAGAAAGGAACAAAAGGAACAGAAAGGACTCCACTGGGGAGGTAATAGAACAAAGCAACTGTGCGGGGGACCGGAGGATAAGCAACCCTACTGTGGAACAAGCAAAGGGATGGTGTCAAAACCAAGGGAAAAAGGAAACTCGGTATGTTAACTGACTGGCAGTGGTTAACCGAAGAAAAAGAGATTAAGATTCTGTGGGGAAAAAGGTTTTAACAAATAAACTGTGATCAAAGAAAAGAACGGGTGTAGAACTAAGCGAAGGTCGTGACCCAAAGGACGGGTGTGGAACCAAGCGAAGGTCGTGACCCAAAGGACGGGTGTGGAACTAAGCGAAGGTCGTGACCCAAAGGACAGGTGTGGGACCAAGCGAAGGTTGTGACCCAAATGACGGGTGTGGGACCAAGCGAAGGTCGTGACCCAAAGGACGGGTGTGGGACCAAGCGAAGGTCGTGACCCAAAGGACGGGTGTGGGACCAAGCGAAAGTCATGACCCAAAGGACGGGTGTAGGACCAAGCGAAGGTCGTAACTCAAAGGACGGGTGTGGGACCAAGCGAAGGTTGTGACCCAAAGGACGGGTGTGGGACCAAGCGAAGGTCGTGACCCAATGAACGGGTGTGGGACCAAGCGAAGGTTGTGACGCAAAGAACGGGTGTGGGACCTGTCGTAACCCGAAATTTGACCTCCCTTTTTTGCCTTTTGCATAAGCACGCGCATTCGCATCGTTAGTGTAACACCCCAAAATTTTCCTTCTTGCTTTTAGCTAACTGGTTTATGTTTCTTTACATTTCTTGCATTAGCATTTGTGCATAGCATTGGTTCTTAACATGGGATCAAGGTACTTGGTTCATCTCAATGGAGTCTCAAGCCTCAAGATGGTTTGGGGGGTTCATCATATCCTCATAAGATCAAGAATGGCAAGAGATTTCAAGTGAATCTTTCTCTCCTAATCAGATGGTCCAAATTAGGGTTTTGGTTCCAAAAGGCTTCTTGATGGGTTTTGCTTGTTCACATACATTCTCATGAGGTTCTACATGCTTACAAGCACTCATGGAGGAAGACTTGGCTAGTGATTCATTGTGGAAGATGTCCAGTGGATCAGTTACTTGTGAAGTAAGCAAAAGTCAACAGTTCAAAAGGAAAGTCAACCATGGGTTTTCAAGGGTCCAAATCATGTTTCCCAAGTCCATGTACCTTTATTTGGTCAAGGAATAGCATGGACGACATCATTTTTCAAGAATCAAGAGTTTGTGCAAAAGTTGCTAAATTTGGAAAATGACCTATAATGAGAACTTTCCATTTTTGGCAGTTTTTCCACTACATTCAACTTGACTTTTCATCATCAAGGAAGCTTCAAATGAATTTTCCTCCAACATGAAAGTTGAAAATCTTTCTCTCCCATTTCCAAAAAGTACTAGAACATCTCCATATCATTTGTAGAACTCAAGTTATGGCTAAGGCAAGGCAAGGTGTTTTTAGGGTTCTTCATATGTACCAATTTTTCAACCATTTGCATTTTGGTTCCAATTGACTTGTAATGACTTTGATTGGTTCATGTCACATTACAACATCCAAGTACAAGCCATGAGCACCAATTTTGACCCTTGTTTCATGCCAAACCGTGCATTATTCATGGTGTATTTAACAAATAAACAATTTGCAAATGGATCAAAAACTCACAAACCAAGCAAGTACAAGGCCCAAGTACAATTCATTTGTGATCAGCAGAAGAAATGTGAGTGGATCATGCTTATTTTGTGGCCTTTGCACGTGTGGATTAGTGGTGGTATCACAAAGTGCAAATTTGCATAAACCACCCAATTTCATTAACCAAGGGATTAATCAAGTTTTAATTGTGATCAGAGGTCTAGTGGGGTGTATATAAGCTTACTCATGCCTTCACAATTAGGTCATGCACTCATTTCTGGTCAGAATTCCATTTTCATCTCACACTTTTCTCTCTTCGAATCTCTCATTCCTTGAGGGATTTTGAAAATCTCTTGGCATATTATTGATCAGTGAGTTGAAAGGAGTGTGAATCTACCACTGTTTCAAGCTTTAAGCAAGGTTTTCAGCAAGTGCATCTCAAGTTGGTTCACTTTCAAAATCCTAGATCCAGCCAATTTCAAGCCTCTATTTGCATTTATTTTGCAAATAGAGCTCAAAAGAGGAAGATCTGCAGCTTTTGGAAGGAGTTCTTGGTGTATTTCAAGCTCTACAGATCTCAGGTAAGCTTACTTTCCATGCTCTTAGAACTTATTTTTTTGATGTGCATAATGATCTATGAGGTTCACTGAGCATGCTGATGTATTTTGTTTTGAGTTTGGATGTGTAACATGTGTGTATTTTGAGTTTGAAAGTTTTGGATCTAAACTTCTTCTCTTCGATTTGGCTTGTGTGTTAGTTGTTTGTGAAAAATAATTGCATATATGAGATCCTTGTTGAATTCTGGTCAAGATAGTATGCTCATGTTTGATTTCTGGGAAATTTTGTGAAACTCCACCGTGGGAGCCACCGGAGAAGACGACCGGAGCTAGGGCTCCGGCGTCTGGTTCACTTTCAGGTGAACTGAAGATTCAATGAAGGTGATGATGTCTGGACCGTTGGATCTTTTGATCTGACGGTCATAAGTGTGCCAACACATTAAATTTCATTACGAGTTCAATTAATGTTTGTGTTTACACTCCATGTTAATTATCATGAACCCCAAATCTTAGCCACACATCTTGACTGCTCTTTGTTTTGTTGACTAGATGATGCACGTTAGATTGATCTAAAGGCTATGATAATGCCAACACATTAAATTTCTCACATGCTTGTCACGTGGGTGTGTATGTGGTCCATATTATGATTATTGTGTGTCCTCCCATGATTATTGCCATGCGCATACGATCCTGACCACTGATCTTGTTTACCTTGCTTTTTGTTGACTTGTTGTTATGCGTTGGATCAATCCTATGGTTTATGTGAGTCCTATTATTTGACTGAGTTCTATGTGGGGTGTGTTGACTTCGCTGATGGGTCTTTTGACTTGGGCTTGATATCCACACCTCCCCCTTGAGCCCAGTTTGGTTTTGAACATGTTTGGGCTGCTATCTGAACCCCCTGGCTTTTATTTCCTTTTATTTTATTTTAATTGTTGCATTTTCATTTTTATTTTTTAAAAATAGTTTTATGCATCTAAAAATCACCAAAACATTCATGAAGCATATTTAGGGTCTTATAAAATTTTGGCAAATTTTATTTTACCATTTTATTTTATTTTGTGCCTCTGATTTAATTGTTTAATTAATTTCTTTTTGGATTGTTTCATATATGCACACCCTGCCTTGTTGATTTTTGTTCTCATCATCTATACATGATTTGCATCTCATTCTTTTTGAATTTGTTAGAGGACATGTTGAGGTTCCTAACAATATTTTTACCATATTTTTATACTTTCTCATATTGCATTTTAATCCCTCTCTTTTGCATATTGGTTTATGGTTCCTATGTGGTCTTTGCTTAATTGTTTGAAGTACTTAAACTTTGAATTTTTGTGAGATCTTTTGACATGTGATTGGCTTCTGACTTAGGTCATTTGAGTTTTAATTTCACAAATTTTGAATGTCATTTCATATATGTTTGCTTATTTGTTCTTAAATGACTTATGCATGACTATATCTTGACACCTCTTTACACAAGTTGCTTTGCCATGCCTAATTGATTGAGTTTCTTTGTGATTATTTGCATGAACTTTTGGTATGATGTTTACCCCTGGTTGAGGTCCTTTAAGACTTTTTTTTTCAATTTATGAATCATGTTTGGCATGTGTTAAGTAATTGGACTTTGAGTTTCCATTTGTGGATTACTTTGGTGCATGTCTTGAAGGTGTTGCTTGATGTTTGGACTTGTATGACTTGAGTTTGGTTTTGATATGATATTGATGCATATGCTACTGCCCCTTGAGTTCCTTACTTGGTTTTCATTTCACTTAGCATATTTGAATGCATTTAGTTTAAATTGTATGATAAATATCATTACCTTTCCTTTTGCGGACTTGTTTGGATCATAATGCTTCATGATATGTATCACTTTTGAATATGTGAATTGTTGATGATAATATGATCTTGGTTCTGACTTGCTTTCATCTTCATCTTATCTTTCTCATATCATCTTGGTATGAAGTTCATTGGTGCTTAATTGTGCATTTCATACAAGTATGCTTGCCTTTTGTCATGTTTATCTTTGCATGCTTACTTGAGATTGTTTTGCATTGATCTTTGAAACATTTTTGATGATTTGTGTTGGACATTTATGATGTGATGTGCTTGCTGCCATTTATTGTATCTCATCTTCTCCTTCTCTTTCTCTTTCTTCTCTTTCACTCTCTTCCTCCCATGAATCTCAAGACTTGTTTAAGTCTTGGATTCTCTCCCTTTAGAGCTACCTAGTCCAACTTAATTTTTGATTAAGCTTGGAGTAGGATTAGCATTAGGTTTTAGGTAGTTGTCTCTCCTAAGCCTCACTAACCATAGGTTATCCGTACATGATAACATTAGGACTTTTAGTTTCCCTTTAGAGTTTCCTCTTGGGTCTTCTCTCTTCTCATCTCAAAACTTCTTGAAAGCACTTAATAAAATATAACGTATATTGCGCTCGAGCCTTAAGTGTAGGAAATGAAGAACGAGGGGTCTCCCCTCCTCTTCTAGGGTGTCTAGCATACGTCCCATTTGGGGGCGACCATGCGATTCACTCGTTCCCGCATGGTAGACTTTGGTTCAATGTAAGTTACGAACTAACTTAAAACACTTCTGTCTTAAAAAACACCAAACAAATTCAAATCTTTTTATCCTTCGGGATTGTTGGGTTTCAAACTTCGTTTTTTCAGAAAAGAGCTCGTCGCTCACGTAAAAAACACGTACCCATTCGTGGTTGTACCCACGAACTACATCAGCTCTAATTCCTCTCTCTCGTCCAATTGAGGATATGTAGGCGCAAGACAGCAATTGTCTTGGCGAGCAACCTCCCCCCACAGTTCCCGTCCGAACTACGTTGACTCTGACTTTCCCATCGCACTGAGGGAGTACGTAGGCCTAGGACAACGATAACGTCCTATCGAGTCACTTCTTTTTTTCTTTTCTTCTTCGTTTCTCCGTTCTTTACGTTCTCGTTTCTTCTCCAGCCCAGTAGCAGTGGAGCTCCAGACGACGACACTCTTTGATGCAGACAGCAAGCGTGGATCCCATCGAGTACGATGGACGTGTTGGGTGCTAACACCTTCCCTTCGCGTAACCGACTCTCGTACCCGTTTCCCTTGGTCGCGAGACCATGTTCTTTCCCTTCCCTTAGGTTTATGCAATGTTTCCTTTCCCTCTTTCGGGATAAATACACATTACTGGCGACTCTGTGTTTTTCCGCGCCACTCTCGCGTTTGTACCATTGGATGCGAATCTTTCAGGAGCGACAGCTGGCGACTCTGCTGGGGACTCTGGTTGACCTCTTGCTGGTCCATCCCCTTTAGCGAGTCTATCCTAGCGCTTGTCTGTTTGTATTTCATTGGGTGTTTATTATGGTGCTTTATTTTGTTGTATATTACTGTATTACTGTATTGCTGTTTTATTTGTTTTACTGTATTTACAGCTTTTATTGCATTGCATTTCATTTTATTACTGTCATACTGGATATTGTTGTACTGTTCTGCTGCTGGATTTTCTGTTTATAGGGTGGGTTGGATTCATGAGAGAAAAGCCCAATACCCAGGCTTGAGCATACACCTATGATTAGCGTGGAAAGTAGTGTGACTTGTTTGGCATTTGGCCAGACTTAGTATACATGAAAACTCCAAATTCAGACGAGGTTTCCTTGGTAATGTTCTATCCTGCCCATTTGGGGCAGATGATGGAATATAACCTGGAAAACTGTCGACTCTGGCGACCGTCTCCCGAGGACTCAGCAACGCCTCTCCTCCCGAGATGTGACAGTGGCAGATCATGTTCTGTGGCAAACCCATTGCACATTCTCGATCCGAGGACCCAATGCTGGGAACTTACTATAGGATGACCTTATTTTTTAGGGGAATCAGTTAAGGCCTCCTCGATTGGTGATGATGCCAAACTAGAAATGATGAACGTATCATCATTTCTCGACCTGAGAGCCCGTGATATTGAGGATCCTTGGCTTTTTAGAACCCACATGTAAGAAGGGATGGGTGTTTGCAGGTTTGCAGGTAACCGAAGCCTTCAACCTACCTGGTTTTATGGATTTCTCATCAGTGTACTGTTATTATCCTGATATTCTGGCAGTTTGATTGGGCCGTTATTATGGATTTCTGGGTTTCTGGTATTTAGGGTCTTATTCAGTCAGCAGAACAACAGCAGTTTTGAGCATCATGGATACCTTGACCCCATGTTTGCATTTCGCATCATCATTTTGCATTCTAACATGTTTGTTCATTTGTAGGGTTGCATCCTAACTTTGATTCCGGTTGTCCGAAGACTGTCCATGATGAGTATTAGCACTGGAGAGAGAAAGAATATCATCCTGTACAAGTTCCCAGAGCTTCATTTAGATGCTGTGCACAAGATCTCGGCTATGGAAAAACCTGGGGTATTGGCAAATTTTAGAGGAGAATATGGGAGGATTCTGAGTTTCGCCCGGAATGTTACCAACTATGAGTTCAGGGCCCTGCGCACTCTGGCACAGTTCTATGACCCTCACCTTCGGTGTTTTCTGTTTGCGGATTATCTTTTGGCTCCGACGTTGGAAGAGTATGCTCTCATTTTGGATGTTTCAGTCAAAGGAGAAGCTCCCTTCTATCCTTCTAAGGAATTTCCTGATCTGGAAAGGGTTGCTGCTGCTTTATGTTTGGATCAGTCTTTGTTGAAGAAAAATATTGCTAGTAAAGGGGGTTATCAAGGCTTTCACACGAAGTTTTTGATCGAGCAGGCTGCTACTTGTGCTAAGGCTAAGTGTTGGCCGGTGTTCAATGCCATCCAGGCTATGTGTGTTTATGGAACGACGTTGTTCCCTAATGTGAAGGATTTTGTAGACGTGCACGCCGTCCGGATATTCACCTCGAAGAATCTGGTACCTACCTTGCTTGGGGATATGTATTACTCAATGCACTATAAGAATGAGAAAATGAGACGCAGACCTCTTTACTTTTGTGCTCCAATTTTCTATAAGTGGTTTGCTGATCGCTTTCCCAAATCTGGGGCATTCGAAGACACTAAAGAAACTTTGGATTGGTCAAAGAGATTAATGGGATTAAGGGCTGACAACTTGATTTGGATCAATCGTGATTTGCTGGGCCAGGAGATCCTAATTAGTTGCGGAGGTTACCCAAACGTACCTTTAATAGGAAGAAAGGGGGGAATTAATTACAACCCCATTCTTGCTATTAGGCAATTTGGGTATGCTTTGAAAGAGCCGCCAAAGGGCCAAGATGTTCAAGAGTCTCTATTTGTAAGTGAGGAAGCCAATTTGGAGGTGTTAAAAGAAGCTGCAAATGCTTGGAGAGATCACCATAAGAAAGGAAAGTAGAAAGTGTACTTTTACCGTTCTGCAGAGAACCTCCATCTTACCCCTTGCTGATTGAATCTCCGACCACGATTGAGATAGAGAAGTATAACAAACTGTGGGCTGAAAAGGAGAAACTTCGAGAGGAGAACGGTGAGTTGCAAAAGGAAATTTACCAGTTGAAACATGAGCGAGGTGAAGCTGTTCATATTGCCAAGTTGAAGACGGAGCTTCTCGCTAAGAAAGAGAAGGAGCTAGCTGAAGAGGTCGCAGCTAAGCAAAAGGTAGGGCAAGCTCTAAGAGGTGTTAGTAAGACTCTCAAATCCAAGAAGGAAGACCTAGCCAAGGCTTGGTCGAAGATTCACAAGTTCAATGCTTACCGAGATACTGCAATCACAACCAACAAGCAGAAGGAGGATAAGTATTTGGAGCAGATTGAGAGTCTGAAGTTGAAGCTCAGGAAGAAAGACGAGGAGATCTTGGTAGGGACGTTCCAAAGACACGTAGTCGAGGAACGACTCAATGAAGCCATAGCAACCATAGAAGAGCTGAAGATACAAGCGGAGGTGAAGAGGTCTAAGTGGGAAAAGCTCTAGCTCAGGAAGTGGTCCTCAAAGGGTGCAAGATCATTATGATTGAAGAGAACTCTACTCTGTAGTTTGTAGTTTGTTCTTTCTTTGTATTTTGGGTCACCACCAGAATTCTTGGCTGGGACCTTTTCTTATTTTGTTTCAGGCTCTTTATGGTACCTTGGGTTGTAATTTCTGACAGTGATTTTCTCTGATTTATATATGAGCAGCAGTTTCATCCTATCTTATCTTTAAACTAGAATCAAGGGGTGGATCGCCCTGCGAATATACAAACATGTTTGCATTTGCATTTGCATAATCATAATCATTTTTTCATAGCAGGTTATCTTGGTTTCTCTGGTTTTCTTATGCTCTCTCTTTTTTACAGTCAAGATTGATCAACCAACTCATCGGTATTCTACCAGGCTTAATCAAAGTAGAGTGATGGACAAAGTTCAGGCAGGCATGGTAGCTATGCAAGCTCACATCGATCGATTTATGGAGATGATGCAAGGTGTGGTGTAGAGTCAGAATGAATTCAGAACTCTAGTTCAGCCTTTGGTGTCGCAGGTCGATGAAAATGGTATCTTACACTGTGGTCTTCTTAATCGTGTTGTTCCTCCAGGCAGAGGTGGTGCTGGTATCAACATTCCTATCACTGGTGCTGGTGGACAGGGTGGTATTCCTTCAGTGGTTGGAGAAGGAAGCACTGTTCGAGCTATCCATGGCCATCGTTTTGATGATCAATAGGATGATGTTTTTTCAGTCAGAAGCTTAGACGCTGGTCTTCCTGTGGTCAGTGACGAGAGGATCCGTTTAATTGAGGCACAATTGAAAGGGGTTGTGAAACATGATGATCTGGGAATAGATTTGGACGACCTAGGGTTGGTCCCTGATATTGTCATTCCTCACAAGATTCAGATTCCTACACTGGAGAAGTATAATGGTTCTACTTGCCCGAGAACTCATGTAAAGGCTTATACCAGGAAGATGGGTGCCCATGCCAAAGATGAAAAGCTAATGATGCACTTTTTCCAAGACAGCCTGTCTGGCGCGTCTTTGGAGTGGTACATGGCACTGGAAAGTAGAGATGTTCATACTTGGAGAGAGCTAGCTGCAGCTTTTATCAAGCATTACCAATACAACACAGACATGGCTCCCAATAGAACTCAGCTGTTGAGCATGTCCCAGAAAAGTGATGAAAGTTTCAAAGAATACGCGCAAAGGTGGCGTGAATTGGCGGCTACGGTACAACCACCAATGCTGGAAAAAGAGATGTTGGATATGTTTATGGACACACTGCCTAAGCATTATTATGAGAAGCTATTGCCTTGTTCTCTAGGCAAGTTTGCAGATGTGATTGCTATCGGACAGAAGGTAGAGGTTGGAATTAAGGCTGGAAAAGTTTCTAGCAGTGACGGATCGTCCTCCGGGCATGGAAAGAAGCCATTTGATGGTTATAAGAAGAAAGGAGAGGTCAACGATGTATCATCTTATAGGGGAAAAATGAAACAACGTCAGAGCAATAATCAACAAGTAGCATCGGTAACTATCCTAGCAACGTTACCTCCACCACAACAACAAAGGAATAATGCTAATTAGAATAGGCAGCAGGGCCAGTATCAGAATAGAAAAAGGAATGCAGAGAGGCATTTTGATCAACCACCAATGTCATATGCACAGTTGTTGCAACATTTGCGGCAGTTGCGTCTAGTTGAGCTCTGTACCCTGGCTCCACCAACAGGGGAACTCCCACGAGGCTACGATGCTAACGCACACTGCAATTTTCACTCTGGTGCTCTGGGGCACACTGTGGAGAAGTGTAGGGCATTTCATCACAAGGTGCAAGACCTTGTGGACTCCAAGGCTATCAATTTCTCGAATGTTGGGCCCAATGTTATTCAAAACCCGATGCCTGATCATAATAGGCTGAGGGTGTATGCGATAATTGAGGAAGGTGAAGCTTTGAATTTGATCATGGATGTTGAGGAGCTGAAGACTCCATTGGTTGTGGTTAAAAACAGGTTATTGAAGGGTGGCGTCTATCCGGGTTATGATGAGAACTACTCAGATTGTTTGACGAAGGTTAATGGTTGTGATTTGTTGAAGATGGGTATCCAGAGTCTGATTGATAAGGGCTGTTTGCAGTTTGATCGGTGTAATCAGCAAGAAGAGGTTGTTAGTGAGAAGGTTGCTACTATCACCATTCTGTTCAAAACGATTACTATTTCAGGTCCGGCAAGGCCACCTCCAGTTATTATCACAAGGGCTGGACCCATTCCGTATGAAAGCACTAAGGCCATTCCCTGTAATTACGGCGCAGAGGTGTTTGTCAATGGACAAAAGCAGGAATTATTGACTACTTCACCAGTGAGTGCTAGTCCCGAAGTTAAGGTTGAAGCTGATGCTATAACAAGAAGTGGTAGAGTGCTTACTCCTGTTAATGATCAACCTAGTACTTCTAGGCAAGATAGGGGAAAACAGGCAATGGATGGTTCTGTACAGACTCCAGTAATTACTGATTCTACGATAAAGCCGGTTGATGATGCTTTTTCTGAAAATGTAGAGGAGTTTATGAGACTCATCCGGAAAAGTGATTACAAGATCATGGACCAGTTACATAAGACCCCGTCCAAGATCTCTATTCTGTCTTTACTATTGTGTTCTGATGCTCACAGGAATGCTCTTCTGAAGGTTTTGAATGCAGCCTACGTTCCTCAAGAGATTTCTGTTAACCAGCTGGAAGGGGTTGTAGCACACGTGAATGCGGATAATGGCTTGGGTTTTACAGATCTTGATTTGACTCCTGCTGGGAGGAATCATAACCATGCCCTGCATATTTCGATTGAGTGTCGTGGTTCACTGATGTCACATGTACTGGTTGATACTGGATCATCGTTGAATGTATTGCCAAAGAAAGCATTTATGAAGTTAGATACCAGGGGACTTATTTGTACACCAAGCGACTTGGTAGTGCGAGGTTTTGATGGCTCGAAGAGATCGGTCTTTGGTGAGATTGTGCTTCCGATCAAGGTTGGGCCGAAAATATTTGATGCAACATTTTATATAATGGATATTCAGCCAGCGTACAGTTGTTTGTTGGGTCGTCCTTGGGTCCATGGTGCAGGCGCTGTAACCTCCACTTTGCATCAAAAGCTAAAATACATGGTAGACGGCCACGTAATGACAGTGTGCGGAGAAGAAGACATAATGATTAGTCAGCTGTCAACCTTCAAATATGTGGAAGTGGACGGTGAAATCCATAAGACGTTGTGTCAGGGGTTTGAGAAGATGAAGGTTTCTGAAGAGGTTGTCCAATCTGAAGCTATAGAGCAGCCTGCAGGGGAAAATCAGCCTGAAGTTTCTATGTCTTCGTTTAAAGACGCCAAAGCTGTGGTTGAAGTTGGTAGCTCATAGAGGTGGGGCGAAGTGGTTGAAGTTCAGGAGAAGAGGGATACTTATGGATTGGGATACAAGCCATCCAGGAGAGACGGGGATCCTCCCAAGTTCTATGGCCCAGTCCATTTCACTAGTGCCGGTGTTTTCTTCGACAGGGTTAATGCCATTGAGGAAGAAGGGGACAGTGATTGTGACATGGATAGCTGGATCCGCCCTTGCGTCCCAGGAGAAAGTCTGTGCAACTGGTCTTCTGAAAAAGTCATTCAAGTGACTGGCTTCGAGTAATTGCTTTGTTTTCCTATTATGTTAATCCTGCGTTCTGCCCAAGATGTAGTGATCTTATTTGTAGGGTTTTTAACTATTGCATGTTTTGCTTTATCATCAATAAAGGACTTTTCACACTCAAATATTTTGATCTCTGTCTTTCTGTTTTATTTTATGCATTAAAAACCCACATCAAAATGGCAATGTGTTTCTTTTGTTGCATACATAATAAACATACCTCATCAATCATGCAGGTCTTTTTGTTCAGATGACACCGATCATGACTCAGCTATAGCTCGGTATGACTTTGACAATCCAATCTATCAGGCTGAAGAAGAGACTGACGAAGATTGTGAACTGCCCGAAGAGTTGGCCAGATTGTTGAAGCAAGAGAAGAGAGTCATCCTACCTTATCAGGAGGAAATTGAGATTGTGAATCTAGGAACCAAGGACGCCAGAAAGGAAGTAAGGATAGGGGCTACATTGGAAGACAGTGTCAAGGGAAGATTGATTGAAATGCTCTGAGAGTATGTGGACATCTTCGCCTGGTCTTACCAAGACATGCCTAGGCTCGATACTGATATTGTTGTACACCGGCTACCACTTAAAGGAGGTTGTGCTCCGGTCAAGCAGAAGTTGAGAAGAACTAAACCGGAGATGTCTGTCAAAATCAAGGAAGAGGTTCAGAAACAGCTAGATGCCGGTTTTCTTGCCGTAACAAATTATCCTCCATGGGTTGCTAACATCGTGCCTGTACCTAAGAAGGATGGGAAGGTCAGGATGTGTGTTGATTATAGGGATTTGAACAGAACAAGCCCAAAGGACGATTTCCCGCTCCCTCACATTGACGTGTTAGTTGACAACACTACTCAGTATTCGGTGTTTTCCTTCATGGATGGCTTCTCTGGGTATAACCAAATCAAGATGGCCCCAGAGGACATGGAGAAAACAACATTCATAACACCGTGGGGATCTTTTTGCTACAAAGTGATGCCCTTTGGATTGAAAAATGCAGGGGCAACTTACCAGCGGGCGATGGTGACTCTCTTTCATGATATGATTTACAAAGAGATCGAGGTCTATGTTGATGACATGATTGCGAAGTCACAGACGGAAGAAGAACATCTGGTGAATCTTCAGAAGTTATTTGAAAGATTAAGAAAATTCAGACTGAGGTTGAATCCAAACAAATGCACCTTCGGGGTGAGATCAGGAAAATTGCTGGGGTTCATTGTTAGTGAAAAGGGTATCGAGGTTGATCCTGCAAAGGTAAAAGCCATACAAGAAATGCCTGTGCCGAAAATAGAAAAAGAGGTTCGTGGTTTCTTGGGAAGATTAAACTACATTGCTAGGTTCATCTCGCATCTCACAGCCATGTGTGAACCAATCTTCAAGTTGCTAAGAAAAGATCAAGCGGTCAGGTGGAATGAAAATTGTCAAAAGGCATTTGAAAAAATTAAAGAATACTTGCAGGAACCTCCGGTCCTTATGCCACCAATGCCAGGAAGGCCTTTAATTATGTATCTCACGGTTCTTGAGAATTCAATGGGTTGTGTGCTCGGTCAATAAGACGAGTCAGGTAGAAAAGAGCACGCCATCTACTACTTGAGTAAAAAGTTTACTGATTGCGAGTCAAGGTACTCGATGCTGGAGAAAACATGTTGTGCACTCGCTTGGGCCGCTAAGCGTTTGAGGCTGTATATGTTAAACCACACAACCCTCTTGATTTCAAAGATGGATCCGGTCAAGTATGTGTTTGAGAAGCAAGCACTTTCTGGTAGAATAGCCCGTTGGCAGATGGTTCTGACAGAATACGATATTCAGTATGTTTCCCAAAAGGCTATTAAGGGAAGTGTTTTGTCATAATATCTTGCCGAACGGCCAATTGAGGATTATCAACCGATGAAGTTTGAATTTCCGGATGAGTATATCATGTATCTGAAGATGAAGGATTGTGAAGAACCTTTGCCTGATGAAGGACCTGAGATGGGATCTCAGTGGAAAATGGTTTTTGATGGAGCTGTTAATTCATATGGTAATGGAATCGGGGCAATCATTACAACTCCACAGGGTTCTCATATACCCTTCACTGCCCGGTTAGCGTTCATATGCACCAACAATGAGGCAGAGTATGAAGCATGCATCATGGGGTTAGAAGAAGCGATTGATTTGAGAATCAAGAACCTCGATGTTTATGATGATTCTGCGTTGGTGGTTAATCAGATTACAGGTGAATGGGAGACTCGTCAAGCAAATCTTGTTCCGTATAACAACTATGCCAGAAGGTTGTTACCTTTCTTTGATAGAGTGGACTTCCATCATATTCCCAGGTTAGAGAATCAGATGGCTGATGCGTTGGCAACATTGTCATCAATGTATCAAGTGAATCGTTGGAATGAAACCCCTTCAATCAGAATCATGCGTTTGGACAGACCTGCTTTTGTATTTGCAATTGAAGGTGTATCAGATGGCAAGCCTTGGTATCATGACATCAAAGTCTTTTTGAAGAGTCAGGAATACCCAGCTGGGGCATCTTCCAAGGATAAAAAGACATTGAGGAGGTTACCAGGAAACTTCTTTTTGAACAAGGACGATGTGTTATACAAGAGAAACTTTGACATGGTCTTGCTACGTTGTGTTGATGAACACGAGGCAGGCCTGTTAATGGAAGAAGTTCACGAAGGTTCCTTTGGTACTCATGCCAATGGGCATGCTATGGCAAGAAAATTGTTAAGAGTGGGGTATTATTGGATGACTATGGAGTCTGATTGTTTTAAATACGCCCGAAAATGTCATAAATGCCATATTTATGCTGACAAGGTGCACGTACCGCCTACTCCTCTGAATGTTTTGTCGTCACCTTGGCCTTTTGCCACGTGGGGCATTGACATGATTGGGAAGATTGAGCTGACTGCTTCGAATGGACATCGTTTTATCCTAGTGGCTATTGATTATTTCACGAAGTGGGTGGAAGTAGCATCGTATGCCAACGTCACCAGGCAAGTGGTAGCCCGGTTTATTAAGAAGGACATCATCTGCCGGTATGGAGTCCCGGAGAGAATCATTACTGATAATGGTTCAAATCTGAATAACAAGATGATGAAGGAGCTATGTCAGAGCTTTAAGATCGAACATCACAATTCTTCTCCCTATCACCCGAAGATGAATGGGGCTGTTGAGGCGGCTAATAAGAACATAAAGAAGATTGTGCAGAAGATGGTAGTGACGTATAAAGACTGGCATGAGATGTTGCCTTATGCTTTGCATGGTTATCGTACTTCGGTACGCACATCAACTAGGGCAACTCCTTTCTCACTGGTGTATGGTATGGAAGCAGTCCTGCCATTAGAAGTTGAGATTCCTTCTTTGAGAATTCTGACAGACGTGAAGCTTGATGAAGCTGAGTGGGTGCGTTCCCGGCTGAATGAACTGAACCTCATTGAAGAGAAGATATTGAAAGTCATTGCACATGGCCGGTTGTATCAGAGCAGGATGAAAAAAGCATTTAATCAGAAAGCGCGTCCTCGGTGTTTTCAAACTGGTGAATTAGTTATGAAAAGGATCACTCCTCCTCAAACATATCACAGGGGCAAATGGAATCCGAATTACGAAGGGCCATATGTAGTAAGACAGGTTTTCTCGGGTGGAGCCTTATTACTTTCAACTATGGATGGCGAAGATTTTACGTCCCCTGTGAACGCGGACGTAGTCAAAAAATACTTTGCATAAAAGAGACCCGCTGAACATAAAAAGAAGGTTTAGGCAAAAATGGGGCATCCTGGCGAACCATAAAAAGAAAAGGTTCGGGCAAAAATTAGGGATAAAAAAGAAAAAAGAAATAAACCCGCAAGGTTGAAAACCTGAAAAGGCAACTTTGGCAAAAATGGGTATCCCGGTGGATTGAAAACCCGAAAAGGGCGATCCAAGAAAAAGTTAGGGATTTAAAAGAAAAGACTAAGATCCGCGTTCGATCTGTGATCACTATTCACACTTGGAAAATTCGAAGGAAAGGAATCAGTCCAGTCAGTCATCTTCAAAGGCCAAAGTATCTGCGGATAAACAAGTCATATGGGTTATAGCTGAGTCGAGTCATGGTGGATATTTGTTCCCCCACATTGCCGACATGTGTATTTTCTTATACTTTTTTGCGCAATTACCTCTTTTCAGGAATTGCTTCCAGATGTAAATGCCTATTTACAGGCTGATCATTCAATAAAGTTTGCATTTCAATCAAAGAGCTTTTGTTTTTGTTTTACCTGTTTTGTTTGTGAAAATGTCCAATATTTTTGATAAACATTACATGCTAAATGTTGAGCTTTGTGAAACAAGTTGGAAAACTGTGGCAATTGCTTAGGCGACAGTCACTATGATGATAATCAAAGTAATCATTTCTGCACGTAGACCTTTTTGTTGGTTTTGCAGGATGACAGGTGTACCTCCCCAGTAGAGCTCTCCCCAACTTTGAAGTCTGATCTTCCTCAGCAGTTTATTACTCTTCCCCATCAGAGTATCGAGGGTTGTCTTCCTCAATAGAGTATAAAGAGGTAATTCCCCAAGCGGAATCGTTGAAGATCGTCCCCTTCAGCAGGATATAAGAGGTTTTTCCCCTGCCAGAGTTGTGATTTAGCTCACCTTTCTTTAGCAGGTGGTGTTTCCTCACAGAGTATGGGGCAGTCATTTTTCCCCAGCTAGTCAGGAAACATGTGTTTATCCCCTAGCAGAGTGGATGTTGACAACTACTATTTTCCAAGCAGATGTGCTGATGATGATCAGTACTCTTCAGCAGGATAAAGATACTCGTATCCCCAAGCAGAGTCTGGTGGTGATTGGTATCCCTAGCAGGTCATAAGTCCAATAGTTTTTGGCAGGCGTCAAGGCCAAGTTCTGAAGTATTTGGTGATCCCCAGCGGAGGAGTTTCCATCTTCAGTATTCATCTCCCTCCCCAGTTGAGTGGGTATTTTCTCGGAGTTTCGTCCATCTCCAGCAGAGTTGTTGATGTTGATATTCCCCAACAGAGTGGGTATTCTCTCGAAGATTCGTCCATCTCCAGCAGAATTGGTGATTGTGTTCTTCCTCAGCAGGGTGAATTTTTCCTCAACATGTTTTCTTTGGTTTGATGACAATGTAGTTTGTCGTCCTTGGTGGAGCTGCTTCTGTTCTCAGCGTTTATTTCGCTGGGACAGTCTTTTGCATTGCATAAGCATGTTTTGCATGGCATCCTCCTAAATGCGTAGCATTTCCACTTCGTGTGGAGCATTACGGCAAAATTCAAACATATGCATCCGAAGCGTAAGCCAGGTTTGAGTTTTCCTTCGTCAGGAAAGTCGGATTTCAGGAAGATATCTTTTGACTTTACTCCACAAGTGTTGGGTTTAGTCATTCAAAGCAATATTTGACGTTCCCTTGCAGAGTTGTTTGCCAGGATCGTGAACCCGTGATCTTTTTTTTACCCCTTCATCCAGGTGGTCCTTTGGTTTATCCCCTCGAGGTTTTTTTCACCATCAGACACTCGTACGTGTTTCCTTCGGCACCCGTCCGTGTTTGAACCTTTTGTTTCAATACCCGTCCGTATTGACCTTTTGATGACACTCGTCCGTGTTTCCTTTAGCACCCGTCCGTGTTTGAACCTTTGATTTCAATACCCGTCCGTATTGACCTATTGATGACACTCGTCCGTGTTGCATTCCATTCCCCAGCAAGATTAATCCCCGATAAAAGTTTCTTTACAACCCTTTCGATACCCGTCCATATTGAAACCTTTTTACACCCGTCCATGCACCTTTTCGATACCCGTCCGTATTGAAACCTTTTTACACCCATCCGTGTACCTTTTCGATACCCGTACGTATTGAACCTCTTTACACCCGTCCGTGTACCTTTTCGATACCCGTCCGTATTGAAACCTTTTTACACCCGTCTGTGTACCTTTCCGATACCTGTCCGTATTGAACCTCTTTACACCCGTCCGTATATCTTTTCGATACTCGTCCGTATTGAAACTCTTTACACCCGTCCGTGTACCTTTTCGATACCCGTCCGTATCTGATATCTTTGATTCCTTGACACCCATCAGTGTTTATCCCCAGCATAGTTAACACTCTTTTGTGTTTATTTCATGACATTTCAATACATTGTTTGTATTGGTTTCCAACACTCGTACGTGTTGTGACAGTGCAACATTTATTGCTTGTTCCCCAGTGGAGTCGTCCCTCCTTTGAAGATTGCAAATTTCAGGTTTCTTTTGGTATTCAATCTCCATGAATCCTTTGAACGCATGACAGTCGTTGCTATCATACCTACAGGATCAAGTTGATTGAATAGGGCCAGCTGTAACACCCCAAAATTTGCCTTCTTGCTTTTAGCTAACTGGTTTATGTTTCTTTGCATTTCTTGCATTAGTATTTGTGCATAGCATTGGTTCTTAACATGGGATCAAGGTACTTGGTTCATCTCAAAGGAGTCTCAAGCCTCAAGATGGTTTGGGGGGTTCATCATAATGGCAAGAGATTTCAAGTGAATCTTTCTCTCCTAATCAGATGGTCCAAATTAGGGTTTTGGTTCCAAAAGGCTTCTTGATGGGTTTTTCTTGTTCAAATACATTCTTATGAGGTTCTACATGCTTACAAGCACTCATGGAGGATGACTTGTCTAGTGATTCATTGTGGAATATGTCCAGTGGATCAGATACTTGTGAAGTAAGCAAAAGTCAACAGTTTAAAAGGAAAGTCAACCATGGGTTTTCAAGGGTCCAAATCATGTTTCCCAAGTCCATGTACCTTTATTTGGTCAAGGAATAGCATGGATGACATCATTTTTCAAGAATCAAGAGTTTGTGCAAAAGTTTCTAAATTTGGAAAATGACCTATAATGAGAACTTTCCATTTTTGGCAGTTTTTCCACTACATTCAACTTGACTTTTCATCATCAATGAAGCTTCAAATGAATTTTCCTCCAACATGAAAGTTGAAGATCTTTCTCTCCCATTTCCAAAAAGTACTAGAACATCTCCATATCATTTGTAGAACTCAAGTTATGGCTAAGGCAAGGCAAGGTGTTTTTAGGGTTCTTCATATGTACCAATTTTTCCACCATTTGCATTTTAGTTCCAATTGACTTGTAATGACTTTTATTGGTTCATGTCACATTACAACATCCAAGTACAAGCCATGAGCACCAATTTTGACCTTTGTTTCATGCCAAACCGTGCCTTATTCATGGTGTATTTAACAAATAAACAATTTGCAAATGGATCAAAAACTCACAAACCAAGCAAGTGCAAGGCCCAAGTACAATTCATTTGTGATCAGCAGAAGAAATGTGAGTGGATCATGCTTATTTTATGGCCTTTGCACGTGTGGATTAGTGGTGGTATCACAAAGTACAAATTTGCATAAACCACCCAATTTCATTAACCAAGGGATTAATCAAGTTTTAATTGTGATTAGAGGTCTAATGGGATGTATATAAGCTTACTCATGCCTTCACAATTAGGTCATGCACTCATTTCTGCCCAGAATTCCATTTTCATCTCACACTTTTCTCTCTTCGAATCTATCATTCGTTGAGGGATTTTGAAAATCTCTTGGCATATTATTGATCAGTGAGTTGAAAGGAGTGTGAATCTACCACTGTTTCAAGCTTTAAGCAAGGTTTTCAGCAAGTGCATCTAAAGTTGGTTCACTTTCAAAATCCTAGATCCAGCCAATTTCAAGCCTCTATTTGCATTTATTTTGCAAATAGAGCTCAAAAGAGGAAGATCTGCAGCTTTTGGAAGGAGTTCTTGGTGTATTTCAAGCTCTACAGATCTCAGATAAGCTTACTTTCCATGCTGTTAGAACTTATTTTTTTGATGTGCATAATGATTTATGAGGTTCACTGAGCATGCTGATGTATTTTGTTTTGAGTTTGGACGTGTAACATATGTGTATTTTGAGTTTGAAAGTTTTGGATCTAAACTTCTTCTCTTCGATTTGGCTTGTGTGTTGGTTGTTTGTGAAAAATAATTGCATATATGAGATCCTTGTTGAATTCTGGTCAAGATAGTATGCTCATGTTTGATTTCTGGGAAATTTTGTGAAACTCCATCGTGGGAGCCACCGGAGAAGACGACCGGAGCTAGGGCTCCGGCGTCTGGTTCACTTTCAGGTGAACTGAAGATTCAATGAAGGTGATGATGTCTGGACTGTTGGATCTTTTGATCTGACGGTCATAAGTGTGCGAACGTATTAAATTTCATTACGAGTTCAATTAATGTTTGTGTTTACACTCCATGTTAATTATCATGAACCTCAAATCTTGGCCACACATCTTGACTACTCTTTGTTTTGTTGACTGGATGATGCACGTTAGATTGATCTGAAGGCTATGATAATGCCAGCACATTAAATTTGTCACCTGCTTGTCACGTGGGTGTGTATGTGGTCCATATTATGATTATTGTGTGTCCTCCCATGATTATTGCCATGCGCATACGATCCTGACCACTGATCTTGTTTACCTTGCTTTTTGTTGACTTGTTGTTATGCGTTGGATAAATCCTATGGTTTATGTGAGTCCTATTATTTGACTGAGTTCTATGTGGGGTGTGTTGACTTCGCTGATGGGTCTTTTGACTTGGCCTTGATATCCACACCTCCCCCTTGAGCCCAGTTTGGTTTTGAACGTGTTTGGGCTGCTATCTGAACCCCCTGGCTTTTATTTCCTTTTATTTTATTTTAATTGTTGCATTTTCATTTTTATTTTTTAAAAATAGTTTTATGCATCTAAAAATCACCAAAAAATTCATGAAGCATATTTATGGTTTTATAAAATTTTTCCGAATTTTATTTTTCCATTTTATTTTATTTTGTGCCTCTGATTTAATTGTTTAATTAATTTCTTTTTGGATTGTTTCATATATGCACACCCTGCCTTGTTGATTTTTGTTCTCATCATCTATACATGATTTGCATCTCATTCTTTTTGCATTTGTTAGAGGACATGTTGAGGTTCCTAAAAATATTTTTCTCATATTTTTAAACTTTCTCATATTGCATTTTAATCCCTCTCTTTTGCATATTGGTTTATGGTTCCTATGTGGTCTTTGCTTAATTGTTTGAGGTACTTAAACTTTGAATTTTTGTGAGATCTTTTGAAATGTGATTGGCTTATGACTTAGGTCATTTGAGTTTTAGTTTCACAATTTTTGAATGTCATTTGATATATGTTTGCTTATTTGTGCTTAAATGACTTATGCATGACTATATCTTGACACCTCTTTACACAAGTTGCTTTGCCATGCCTAATTGATTGAGTTTCTTTGTGATTCTTTGCATGAACTTTTGGTATGATGTTTAACCCTGGTTGAGGTCCTTTAAGACTTATTTTTTCAATTTATGAATCATGTTTGGCATGTGTTAAGTAATTGGACTTTGAGTTTCCATTTGTGGATTACTTTGGTGCATGTCTTGAAGGTGTTGCTTGATGTTTGGACTTGTATGACTTGAGTTTGATTTTGATATGATATTGATGCATATGCTACTGCCCCTTGAGTTCCTTACTTGGTTTTCATTTCACTTGAGCATAGTTGAATGCATTTGGTTTAAATTGTATGATAAATATCATTACCTTTCCTTTTGTGGACTTCTTTGGATCATAATGCTTCATGATATGAATCACTTTTGAATATGTGAATTGTTGATGATAATATGATCTTGGTTCTGACTTGCTTTCATCTTCATCTTATCTTTCTCATTTCATCTTGGTATGAAGTTCATTGGTGCTTAATTGTGCATTTCATACAAGTATGCTTGCCTTTTGTCATGTTTATCTTTGCATGCTTACTTGAGATTGTTTTGCATTGATCTTTGAAACATTTTTGATGATTTGAGTTGGACATTTAAGATGTGATGTGCTTGCTGCCATTTATTGTATCTCATCTTCTCCTTCTCTTTCTCTTTCTTCTCTTTCACTCTCTTCCTCCCATGAATCTCAAGACTTGTTTAAGTCTTGGATTCTCTCCCTTTAGAGCTACCTAGTCCAACTTAATTTTTGATTAAGCTTGGAGTAGGATTAGCATTAGGTTTTAGGTAGTTGTCTCTCCTAAGCCTCACTAACCATAGGTCATTCGTACATGATAACATTAGGACATTTAGTTTCCCTTTAGAGTTTCCTCTTGGGTCTTCTCTCTTCTCATCTCAAAACTTCTTGAAAACACTTAATAAAATATAACGTATATTGCGCTCGAGCCTTAAGTGTAGGAAATGAAGAACGAGGGGTCTCCCCTCCTCTTCTAGGGTGTCTAGCATACGTCCCATTTGGGGGCGACCATGCGATTCACTCGTTCCCGCATGGTAGACTTTGGTTCAATGTAAGTTACGAACTAACTTAAAACACTTCTATCTTAAAAAACACCAAACAAATTAAAATCTTTTTATCCTTCAGGATTGTTGGGTTTCAAACTTCGTTTTTTCAGAAAATAGCTCGTCGCTCACGTAAAAAACACGTACCTATTCGTGGTCGTACCCACGAACTACATCAGCTCTGATTCCTCTCTCTCGTTCGATTGAGGATATGTAGGCACAAGACAGCAATTGTCTTGGCGAGCAACCTCCCCCCACAGTTCCCGTCTGAACTACGTTGACTCTGACTTTCCCATCGCACTGAGGGAGTACGTAGGCCTAGGACAACGATAACGTCCTATCGAGTCACTTCTTTTTTTTTTCTTTTCTTCTTCGTTTCTCCGTTCTTTCCGTTCTCGTTTCTTATCCGGCCCAGTAGCAGTGGAGCTCCAGACGATGACACTCTTTGATGCAGACAGCAAGCATGGATCCCATCGAGTACGATGGACGTGTTAGGTTCTAACACCTTCCCTTCGCGTAACCGACTCCCGTACCCGTTTCTCTTGGTCGTGAGACCATGTTCTTTCCCTTCCCTCAGGTTTATGCAGTGTTTCCTTTCCCTCTCTTGGGATAAATACACATTGCTGGCGACTCTGTGTTTTTTCGAGCCACTCTCGCGTTTGTACCGTTGGATGCGAATCTTTCGGGAGCGACAGTTAGCATACACATTTGCACTTTTCTCTGTGTGTTTCTTGTTGCAGGAATATTCAGGTTTTTTAAGCCCGATTAATAGCATCCGCACAAAATTATTACATCATTAAATCAGGCTCAAAATAAAGGTTTCCATGTTTATTCATCAAAATAAGAGGTGGAAAATCGAAACCTGGACTTTAGTATCATTTCCTAAGCAATTTGGGCAAAATCAACTGAAGTAACCGGTTACCCTGTGGTGAGTAACCAGTTACTCTGTGCAAAATTGCAGTTCCTGCTGCATTTTTGGGACAGCAGATATGCACTCTCTTTGTTCTTTGATTATACTTGATTCTAGCAGTTTGTGGAACATTCTAGACATCTCTAGACATTTCAAGGCTATTCAAGACATTCCAAGTGCATTTATTCCAATGCTTCACTCTAAATTAAGTGCACCATATTCCTTGATTTCCAAGTATGTGGACCTTTGGATATTGGATGTCACATTAGGATTGTTATCGAGTTAGTTTTAACTAACCGAGTTAACCACCTTGACTCGGCGAGTCAAGCCTAACTAACTCCTAGCCTAGTTCCAAACCTAAACCCGAACCTCTCACACTCCAAACCAAAAGTCTATATAAACAATCACACTCTACCATTTTCATCCCAATCACACCCCAATCACACCTCAATCACACTCCACAATCACTCTCAATTCTCTCACATTCTCTCTGATTCTCTCTATTACATCTTCATCTTCATCTCAATTCTCTTCCAAAACCTCACCAAAGCTCAATTTCTACATTAAAGGATAATCACTTTTACATCAAAAGTGATTATTTCTTGAGTTCAACCTTCATCATCTTACTATTGTACTTGGATTTCTAGAGTTTTATAAGTTTTTGGATTCATCTCAAGTGTTCATTTCAAGATTATTCGGTGATAATTCTCGTTTCGGAGTTTTCGTCGAATTTTGCTCGGTTTCGATATGTCTCGTCAAAAAATTGAAGATTCCTCTAGTTTTCTTTGATTTTCTGCATCAAGAATCCTTTGCAATAATTACCAAGGCACATCTCAGCCTTGTAGGTTGGTGGATCTCACTTTACTCTCTGTTTCGATCGTTTTCGCACATTTACGATGTAATTCCGATTTGTTTTCGGTTTGATTTGCCATGCATTTGCTTGATCTTTGATCTCCATGATTAATGCTTGTAATTTGTGCTTAATTGCTCTTACATGATGTAATTTTCGTGCACAAGTTCATATCCTAGCATGTGGTGGTTGGTTAAGTGATTAAGTGCTGAAAATCACTTTTGAAAAGCTATTTTTTTTTGTTATTTTTTCCACTGTCACAGTGGTAACCGGTTACCGTGTGGTGAGTAACCGGTTACTCAGTGTATTTTTCACCAAAAACGCAAATTTTCAAGCAAGTAACCGGTTACCCTGTGGTGAGTAACCGGTTACCACTATACAGAATGGCCATTTTTGTGTTTTTTCAAGCTTGTTTGACATCCTCTCTTCCTCTAACTTCCATGGATCCATATGCTTGATATTTATGGAGGTTTTAAGAGTTGTTTAACTTCTGTTTGAAGCATGCTTATCAACTTTCAATGCTCGATTTTTCATTAATCGATTATTTGCAATTTTGGCAATGTTTGTTCATGAACATTTTGCATTCCATTTGATCACTTGTTAACATGTTTTGTAATGCATACTAGTTATCATTTGGTAGTGTTTTTGCATTTCATTTCTTGCCTTGCATTAAGTTTGTTCTTGATTGAGCAAATTTAATTTTGTATAACCAATAATTCACACCTTTTTGCTTTAACGATTTTTCATTCTCTTTGGAAAATTATTAGCATGGCATTTCCCTTTGATTAATTGATCGAAACCATGTTTCGATTAGTTGATCTTCCCCCTTCCCTCTCTTTAGGATCTCTTTAGAGCTTCTCTTTCTAGATCCCCCGCGGAGTTGGAGTTTCGCACTACGTAATGCATTGGAGCACTGTACAAACTGAAGCTGTTACGCTGTTCATTTCACAACACGCGGGAGCACTGTACAACTTGGAGCTGTTGTGTTGTTCGTTTCAACTTCTGCATTACACCCTGTATGTTAGAGAAGGAATGAGAAGGGAGAAATCCTACTCTTATTCTGACTACTTCAGGTAGGGGACGAATGACCCTGTGCTTGGCTTAGTCATCTCTATCTCCAGGCGGTAGTGTACCTTCTTCCCCAATCGAGTCGATCCTTGATCACTCCTATCTCTTTCAATCTCTCTCTTTTGATCAATCACCATTCTTCTTGGTTAAGGATCATTGTCCCTTTGGGTAGTAAACTCTCTTTGTTCTAATACTTTTTTCTCTTCTTGTGGTCAATCATTGCTTCTCAATTCCCCAGAAGAGTCTCATTCCTTCTTCCTCGGTTAAACACGGTATTCATGTTAAACACCTAAACCCCTGCGGAGTTCGCAACCTTCTCTTGGGTTTTCTCCCTTTG
Source organism: Lathyrus tuberosus (assembly GCA_022829125.1). Taxonomy (NCBI): domain Eukaryota; kingdom Viridiplantae; phylum Streptophyta; class Magnoliopsida; order Fabales; family Fabaceae; genus Lathyrus; species Lathyrus tuberosus. The sequence continues at coordinate 9,263,467 of JALAZF010000061.1, forward strand.
TTTGGTTAACCACTGCCTGTCAGTTAAACACCAATTTGTGCGTCTTCTCAGTTAACCATAGTCTTCCTGTTAAAATACTGATTCTTTCAGGTTAATCTCCTTCTCTTGGTTAATCACCCATTTTTTTCAGTTAACCACAGTCTGTCTGTTAAAATACAGAGCCTTTTGAGTTAATCACCTTCTCTTGGTTAATCACTCATTTCCTTCTCGGTTAATCACAGTTCTTCTGTTAAAACTGAATCCCCAGCAGTTAGTAACCATTTCTTGGTTCGAATACTTGCACCCTTGGGTTAGTAACCTTCTTCTGGTTCCAATACCCTTTTTTTTGTCAAGTACCGTTTGTTCGGTCAGTACCAACATCCCCAGTGGGTCACAACCTATGCTTGGCTCCACACCCGTCCTTTGGGTTACAACCTTCATTTGGTTCTACACCTGTTCTCTTGGTTGATCACAGTCTGTCTGTTAAAACCTTTCTCCCCACAAAAGTACGACTTTCTCTCTCCTCGGTTAACCAATGTTTATTAGTTAATATACCGAGATCCCCGCAGAGTCAAGCACCTTCTCTTGGTTCAGTACTCTCTTCTATTTAGTTCATCACAGTTTGTCTATTGACGCCAAGTCTTTTATCCCTGCCAGGGTTCATATCTTTTTTTTTTTTGGTTAATCACTGCCCGTCAGTTAACATACTGAAACCTATTTCCCTTGGTTTGGACACCATTCCTTTCACTTTCCCCAGTAGAATTCTCTGTTCCCCATAGAGTCTTCTCTCTCTCTTCGGTTAACCACTGCAAGTCAGTTAATATACCGAATCCTCATTCTTTTATTCCCCAGTAGGGTCGCTACCTTCTGGTCTCCAACATTTTTCTTTGTTCTCTTGTTCCCCAGTGGAGTTTATTTTATGCCTTTTTGTTCCTTTACTTTCTTGGTTTCGACACCATTTCTTTTGCATCCCCAACGGATCTTTCTCTACCTTCTTTCTCACTTAGTTTTGACACCATTTTCCTTTCTTTCCTTTGTTTTCCATCTTAGTTCCCCGAACTACGGAAGCTCTGATTCTGCATTCATTCGAATGTCAGATACGTAGGCACGAGATCGTGATGATCTTGGCGAGCACACTTCCACCCTTCCTTCTTCCTCTCCCCTTTCTTTTCCCTGGTTCCTCTGAACTACGGCGCTCTGATTTCCTCATTGCACTATGAGGGTGCGTAGGCACGAGGGCCCCAATCCTCCGTGAGCACTTTCTTTCTTCTTTCCTTTTCGTCTCTCTCTCATTCTTTTAGCTAGAAGCCTTTAGATAGATAACCCATCCAAGCCTAGAAGCAAGAGAAATGGTTTCCGTCGAGTACGACGGATGTGTTAGGTGCTAGTACATTCCTTTCGCATAACTGACCCCCGTTCCCGTTTCTCTTCCCCTTGGGTTTTATCGATATTTTCCCTGTCCTTTGGGACTAAATAAAGTTTGGTGGCGACTCTATTGTATCTTTGAGTGTGTGATTCACTCAGGTATAAACCAGCCATCTTCAAGACCAAGCGAAGGTCGTGACCCAAAGGACGGGTGTGAGACCAAGTGAAGGTTGTGACCCAAAGGACGGGTGTGGGACAAAGCGAAGGTCGTGACCCAAAGGACGGGTGTGGGACCAAGCGAAGGTTGTAACCCAAAGGACGGGTGTGGGACCAAGCAAATGTTGTGACCCAAAGGACGGGTGTGGGACCAAGCGAAGGTCGTGACTCAAAGAACGGGTGTGGGACCAAGTAAAGGTCGTGACCCAAAGGACTGGTGTGGGAAAAAGCGAAGGTCGTAACCCAAAGGACGGGTGTAGGACCAAGCGAAGGTCGTGACCCAAAGGACGGGTGTGGGACCAAGCAAAGGTCGTAACCCAAAGGACGGTTGTAGGACCAAGCGAAGGTCGTGACCCAAAGGACGGGTGTGGGACCAAGCGAAGGTCGTAACCCAAAGGACAGGTGTATGACCAAGCGAAGGTCGTGACCCAAAGGACGGGTGTGGGACCAAGCGAAGGTCGTGACCCAAAGGACGGGTGTGGGACCAAGCGAAGGTTGTGACCCAAAGGACGGGTGTAGGACCAAGCAAAGGTCGTGATCCAAAGGACGGGTGTGGGACCAAGCGAAGGTCGTGACCCAAAGGACGGGTGTGGGGCCAAGTGAAGTTCGTGACCTAAAGGATGGGTGTAGGACCAAGCGAAGGTCGTGACCCAAAGGACGGGTGTGGGACCAAGCGAAGGTCGTGACCCAAAGGAGTTCGGTTCACAGACTGAATAAATAGTACCTGACCGAAGAAAAGGGTACTTGAACCAAAAGAAAGTTGCTGACCACTGGGGATTCGATTTTAACAGAAAAACTGTGATTAACCAAAAAGAAAATGAGTGATTAACCAAGAGAAGGTGATTAACTCGAATGGGCTCAGTGTTTTAACTGGCAAGCTGTGGTTAATTGATAAAAAGGGTGATTAACCAAGGAAACGTGATTAACCCAAAAGGAAACTCAGTATATTAACAGGTAGACTGTGGTTAATTGAGAAGAAAAGGAAATTGGTGTTTTAACTGACAGGCAGTGGTTAACCAATCAAAGGGAGAGGAAACAAAAGAAGGTTGCAAACTCCGCAAGGGTCTCGGTATTTAACAGGAAAAACTGTGTTTAACCGAAGAAATTTGTTTAAACTCTTTCGGAGAATCAAAGTAAAATGATTGACTAAAGAAAAAGGATATTGAGGCAAGAGAAGGGTGTTAACCCAAGAAACAATGATCTTTAACCAAGAGAAAGGTGATTGATCAAAAGAGAGATTGAGAGGAGCACAAGTGATCAAGGATCAACTCGACTGGGGGAAGGAGAAACACTACAGCTTGAGAATAGAGGCGACTATTCTCATCGAGAGGGCCAGACGCCCTTACCCAAGAAATAGCCAGAATGAGGGTAGGACAAATTCATCCTCATTCCTTCTCTAGCACTCAAAGTATAGTGTGGAAATTGAAATGGACAGCACAACATCTCCGCGAGGGAAGAGAGAAAGAAAGCTCTAAAGGAAGCCTAAAGAGAAGCGCCAAAGGGATGATCAATAATCGAAACGAAGTTTTGATTAATTAATCAAAAGTGAGGAGTATGCTAGTAACTTTCCAAAATGAATTGAAAAATTATTAAAGCAAAGGGTGCATAATTGATTACACAAGATTAAGCTTATTCTTTGAAGAACAAACTTAATTCAAACATGAATGAAAAGTGCAAAACAGTACCAAATGACACTTAAAATGCAACACAAAGTCATGTGTGTGGATGAAATTGTGCAAGAATGAGCATGTGCTGGCAATGCCAAGAATGAGCATAATTATGAAATTGAAAGATCGGAAAATTCACAATCATGCTTTAAACTGAAGTGAGACAGCACCTAAAACATCCATAAAAATCAATCATATTAATCCATGGAAGTTAGAAGGAGAGAACATGGCTAACATACTTGAAAAACACCAAAAAAAAGCACTTTGTTACAGTGGTAATTGGTTACTTGCTTGAAAACAGCAAATCTGGGGAAAATTGTACAGAGTAACCGGTTATCCTATATTGAGTATCCGGTTACTTAGTTGAAAAAAGCAGCGCTGGTGAAAATTTGTGAAGAGTAACCGGTTATCCTATATTGAGTAACCGGTTACCACTGTAACAGTGGCAAAAATAGCTTTTGAAAAAGCACTTAAAGCATCCAAATTACTTGTTCAAATTACCACATGCTAGGGTATGAATTTGTGCACGAAAATTAAGCTTAAGAACAACCAATAAACAGTGATGGAATCAATTAACACATCAAGATCATGGATCAAGCAATGGCATAATCAATTCATACACAAAAAGTATCGAACTACAATGCGAATGATACAAAAACTTTCGAAACAGTAAAATGAGTGAGATCTACCAACCTACAGGCCGGAGAATTGGCCCGGTGATTGTTGCAAATGAATATTAATGAAGATAATTAAAGAAAACCAGAGGAATCTCCAATTGTAGACGAATCGTATCGAAACCGAGCAAATTGCGACGAATCGTATCAAAACTGAGCAAATTGCGACGAAACTCCGAAATACAAATTCGAACAGTTGAATCTTGAATCAAACACTTGAGATGAATCCAAAATCTAATAAAACTCCATAAATCCAAGTATAATTGCAAGGTGATGAAGGTTGAGCTCAAGAGATAATCACTTCCAAGGTGAAAAGTGATTATTCTTCAATGGTGAAGAGCTATGGTGAGGTTTTGGGAAAAAAATGTAGATGAAGAAGAAGAAGTTGCAGAAAAATACAGAGAGAATGTGAGAGAATTGAGTGTGAAATGTGTGAAATGGTTGTGTATGGTTCTCCCCTTGAAAAATTATTGAAGGTATGTTTATATAGAGTGTTGGTTTGGAGTGTGAGAGGTTTGAACTTAGGCTAGGAGCTAGCTTAGGATGGTTTGGAATTAGGGTAGGAGTTAGTTACACTTGACTCACCGAGTCAAGCGGTTAACTCGGTTAGTTAGGAAGTTAACTCGGTAGCAATCCCAATGTAAGCTTCAAATCCAAAGGTTCACATGCTTGGAAATCAAGGAACACGATGCATTTAATTTCAAGTGATGCATTAGAGTAAATGATAGGGAAGTGTTTTGAATGGTCTTGAACTGTCTAAAGACGTCTAGAATGTTCCACACACTGCTAGAACTATGTAGAATCCAAGAACAAAGAGAGTCCAGAGTTGCTGTCCCAAAAATGCAGCAGAATATGCAAATCTGTGCAGATTAATCGGTTACCCTATATTGATTAACCAGTTACTCTAGGAAAAAATTGCCCAGATCACTCAAGAACAAGTGATGAGGTCCCGGTTTCGATTTTCCACCTCTTGTTTTGATAACTAGGCATGGAAACCCTTATTTTGTGCTTGTTTTTATGATGTGATGACCTTGCAAAGATTCGATTAATCGGGCTTGGAGAACCTGAATATTCCTGCAACAAAATCAAAAGAGAAAAAGTGCGGATGCATATGCCGGCGATGCGAATGCACATGCTTATACAAAAGAGAAAAAAAAGAGGTCAAATTTCGGGTTACGACAATGTATAGTACATCATGAATGTATAAAGTGTCAGAAAAATAGATTGACCCCGAAAGATTGGTAGTAACGTGGCTCCATTGGGAAGTCGAATGTTAAGGGGTTCAATGGTTTTAAGGTATGAGAAATAAGATTTGAAATGGCACACGTGATCCGTGGCCCCAGTGTTAAGTAGCCATTCATGTGAGGCAATAGTATTTATGCTAATAAAAGGAACAAAAGTACCTATTTTGGAGCTTGGAGATGAAGGGAGATACTGAATGGTGTTAGCAGAGGGAGTTGTAGTTTGCTGCAGAAGGGCGAGTAATGCACGTAGCTGATCAGTAGTTAAGACAGAAAGAGAGTTTCCATTGTTAGATTCTTCAGAAGGTTCTTGAGGCTGGTCACCAGTGGAGACTTGAGCCACTTGAGGTTTATTCAGATAAGGCGGTAGCCCGTGCTTTTTGAAGCAAACTTCAATAATATGGCCGGGTTTGTTGCAGTAACTACAAATTTTGTGACCCTTGGGTTTGTTGTATGTAGTAGGCTTGGAAGGCGAGTCAGAAGGTCGATTTCGCGAATACGTTTTGGAGACTTGAGCCACTAATTTGTCACCATCAAGAGGTTGGATGAGTTGTCGTTCATGTTGAATTAGCAGAGAGAAACCTTGTTATGGGAGGTAAGGGAGTCATTAACATGATTTGAGCTCGGACCAGAGTGTAGCATTCATTGAGGCATTTGAGGAACCGAATGACGTATCCATTATCGCGGTAGGCCTTGATAGTGGAAAGCAACTGACAAGTGCAAACATGATCACAGGTGACACTGGGAATAGGTCGAAAGTTGTCAAATTCCTGCCATAGTTTTTTCAACGTAGTGAAATATTGAGTAATGGTTTGTTCTCCCTGTTTCTGTTTGTAAATTTCTTCCTGGAGATCTGATGGTATCTCTCATGAAGTTCATCCCACATAGCCTTTGCATAATCTATCCACAAAACGCTTTCAGAGATATCTGTAATACCCCGTATTTAATTCCTCCAGATAATATTATATTGTGATCGACTGAGCCCAGTGTACTCTGAGAAATTATTTGACAAAATAATTAGAGTAACTGTGGAACTTAGAATAAATCCAATTAATATTATCTGACTCTGAGGTATTTTAATTATTTGGACTTAAGAGACTTTATTTCTAATACTAGTTTACTACATAATTCCTTTTCCTCCCATTTTTCCAAACAAAAGAAAAAGATAGTAAGAAAGAGAGAGAAAGAAGAAAGAGGGAAAGAAAAGGAAAAGAAGAAGAAAAGAAGGAGAAAAAGGAAATTGAAGAAATCCAAGAGCAAATCATCATCCATTCATCCAATCCTTGCCCAATCATCTCATTCTCTTCATCTTCATCTTATTTAAGAGGTAGGTTCTAGTTAGTACCATTGTTTAGAGGTTTTGGATAATATGAGTTTTAGGTTAGAATGTGGAAATTGATGTTTTAGCGGTTGGAATTTGATATAAATCAAAATGAATGATCAATATACTTGTAGAAACATATATTGATGCTTGTTTTGATTGTTTTGGTTACTTTGGATTGATTGGAAAATTATAGGGTTTGTGAAATGTTGTGTTCTTGAGAAAAATGTAGGTTTTAAGAATGTTGTTGTTCAAACCATGCTCCACTATGTTATTGTACCTCTGTTGGTGGTTGATTGTGGTTTGGAGGAGGTTTGGAGGTGTGGGAAATTTCTGTTTTGCTGAAGCATTTTTCTGAGTTTCGCAGAGCGCGCTTAGCGCGCAGAAGCCCGCTCAGCGCGGTTTTGAAATCCTGCAACCACAGATGGCAGAGAGATGCGCGCTTAGCGCGGGGAGGGGCGCGCTTAGCGTGACCTGGGACTTATAGTTTTCTTCCAAAAATGAGAAAATTCATAACTTTCGACTCGTTTATCGGATTCGATCATTCTTTGTACCGATGTAAAGTCGAGGAAATATTCTATGGAATGGAGCTGAAATATGTCGATTTTACCGACCGATTAAATAATCGAGAAAGTTCCAAAAGCGATATATTTATGTTTTAATTGTTATATATTATTCTACTGTGCAATTATGACATGGCTTGCCTATCCTATTATTGTTTAACATGATTGTAAGTGAATATGCATGCAAATATGAAAATGGAATAGGAAGAGTGAGGAAACCTCAAACTTGAACTATAGGAGAATCTAGTAAGGAACTAGAAATTGTAGACAACTCTAGATGGCGATGCTCGGGCACGTGTTATTGGATGATACATCCTTGTCGAGTATTGGCCTAGTAGAGAGTGAAACACTAGTATGGAACATGTGGTTAACCGTTGTGGTTGTGAAAAGGCAAGAGATGCCTTAAGGCGGTGTAGTCTTGTGATTGTCGAATACAATCGTATTTTGTTGTATGTGATCATGTAATCGTAACCGGAATATTTTGAGTGTAGTTTCATGGGTCTCGAGCTCCTCTGAAACGGGTACACAATTACTTGGTAGGTTTGATTCCCTACGTGTAGTACGATTGGAGCCTATGCTATGGGTAGAGACTTGTGATGGTTAACAGGCCATGAGAAGTGACGGTTCACGGTTAACAGGCCGATGATCCCGAATCCAATTCGTATGCCAAGTAACTACAAGGATCTATGATTCGGGTCGCCTTCTAGACGTAAAAGCAGACGGGAAGACAAGATGTCTTGGTATGGTTATCGATTAGTGATGTTGTGAGTTAATGAACTCATGTCATGTTTCCATATAGTGTGAGAATTATAAAGTGTGAACTCAAGGGTCCTTTCCCCTTTTCCCCCGACTTGAGTTAGGATTGTTATAACCTTGATAATTCGAGAGAACCCATAAGACAGGGAACTCACTGAGATTTGATGTATCTCACCCCGCGTTGTTGATGTATTGTTTGTTGATGGCTAGCTTCCGTAGCGGAGTTTATTTTGGGATCATTGTTGATCTAGTTCTTAGTTTTTATCATTTGAATATCTTGTGTATAATATGCCTTAGGTTTTTGTACTTTGTACTTTAGGGCATTTATTTGTATACAATGTGTTAACTAGGAGCTTATGTGTTTCAGTACCAAACACTTGGATCTATATATAATATTTATGCTTTGATGTATGAGTTTTATATATGGGTGTTACAGATATCTTTCTCGATGGAATTTGTCCGCCACGCCATCACCAGGTTGTTGCATCTGTCCCATGCAAGATATTTGGAATCTGAGACAATTGGGCGAATTAAGGTTTCATCAATGAACCTTAATTTGTTCTTGGAGTGGAGAGCAAGCTTGATGGCACGCGACCAAGAATGGAAATTGGAATTGTTGAGGGATAGCGATACAATTGAGAGGCCAGGATTATCACTTGGGTGCATGTAATAGGGATTAAGCATGTCAGTCTGATAGTTGCAAACAGGTTGATTGTTGGTAGGTTGTTCATTGTTGTTCGTGGTGGATGCAGATTAATTATCGTCTTCATTGGCCATGGTGAAAAAATTGGGATGAATATGGGAAAAAATAAGGCAAACAACGGAGAAAAACACGAAGAAGAAGAAGAAAGGGGAAAAGGGTTTGGAAATTGTGATTTCTGCAAGAAGATGATGAACAAGATAAACACAAGAATAAAAGTGAGGAAAATGGAGATGATGAAATCGCAGCAAAAGGTTGCAAGATTTCAAGATTTAGGTTGGCAAGAATTAGGGTTTCAGAAAGAGCAAAAAAATTATGATATAGAACGAACGTGGAGAAGGAAAAAAACCACGTTTGGGGGAAAAAATTATGAGAGATGAAACAAATGTGGAGACTACATGTTTGTGAAAGAAGAGGATAAAGTGCGGTGAATAAAGACATGTTACCACCAAAGAATGGAAAGAAAATCAGAGTAGTTTTTTGAACCTGATACCATGTTAACATGTGGTATCGGAAGCATTAGAAAACTAGGATAAACTGAATTGGATATTATTTTCCATTGAATTGAAAAACAAAAAATAAATCCTATTTATTACAAACAAAACATAATTGTCTAAAAAAAAAAGACTAAAAAGAATGATTGGCCATGCCCAATATAAAAAAAAACCTATGTGTTATCAAAATTATCTAAGTAATAAAATAGATTTAAGAATATAAAAGAAAAAAAAATCATTTAAAGTATAAAATATATTCAAAATTAATAACAGTTAATATAGATGATTAACCTTCAGTGGTTTTTAAGAGTTATATGAAATGTTTAGTGTGTTATTGGTGAAAATATAATTAATACGTTTTAGTATTATACAAATTAGTTTTCTCGTAGATAAATTTCAACATTTTTTAATGAATAATAGCTTTTGTTTAATAATTCATTGATGGTTCTTGACAAAAAAAATTGCATTGACGAAAGTTTTTTGTTTTAATTTTTCAATTTAAAATTAAAAATATCATATATTTTAAGATTGTTTGCTTTTAATAATTATATAAATAATTATTATAAAATGATTTAATAAATTCAAAATATACAATAAAAATGTTCAAATGAATATTTATAATATGTTGGACGGATCATATATATATATATATATATATATATATATATATATATATATATATATATATATATATATATATATATATGAGAAAAAAGGAAATGGACTGACAGTGTAAAAATTTGTACACTATCAACCAATGAGAGACATGCATCAGAATAAATCCCAATTTTATTTTTAAAATACTGAAATGACATGGCAAATATAAGAGTTTTAATTGGTTGCATGTGTAAAACTTCCTTACACTAATAGTGCACTACCATTAAACCCTATATATATATATATATACCAGCAAATGAAAGGATCTTTCGAAATCAGAGAAAGTAATGTAAATAGCAGATGTAGTATTAGTATTAATGTAAACTTGAATAAATAAATTGGTCATAGGTAAAATAATATCATTAGAAAATCTAAAAACAGGTATATAATTTAAATGCACAACAATGGATAAAGTCATAATTTTTATTTCAAAGACTTACAATTTTGAATCTTCAAGGGTTTGATATGTTTCTACTCAAGTGTGAGAGAAAATACTGATGCCTTGAACAAACAAGACTGAGTCCTTATATAGCCTCCAGACTTCAAATTATAATACATTTAAAAGTTAAAAGAAACAAAGTGGCCGACAAATACAAATGGCCAGAAAAGAAAAAGTAAGATAAAGAATCTTATCCCTTACATAATTATACAAAGTAAAGAATGACCCACAAGGCCTAATAATTCAACCACTAAGATTAATAATTTATTAAAAGTGATCATCACGAGATAAGAACGAATCTTAACTAGCCCAAAGTAGCTTGTTTTATTTGGAAAGTAAGATCATGCTGTCGGAGGTGGAGATCTAGTCAAAGATTCCGTATCAATCATCTTCATTGACAGGTGTAGCGTCAATAGAAGAAGAGGAGCTGTGACATTCGGACATATCACTCGTAATTTCTTAAAGTTTATCCGCAAACTTCTTGGGATCCGTAATTGCTGAAAGCGAAGTTATAAGTTTACTTCTATCAACTAAAAATGTAGTTTCTTCGGTAGTTGTAGTAGATTTGCAAAGCTTGGGATTTTTAGCATACCAAACATTTCTAGCACCAGGAGTGAATAATTCTGGACTGAAAGAATCCCACCATTTGATGTAGATCTTCCTTGATAAGTGAGAAGCATTAGAATTTGGCCAAATTGGGTCCGTGGTAAATGACCAAGACATAATCCACGTAATTCCGAAAGCGACAGTAAAGGCTAAAAGACTTTTATGTTTTGGGCAAGCCGTAATCTCACAAAATTCTTTGTAAGACTTTAACACATAATCTGGGAAAATATGGGTTTCCAACCCGTAAACTTCAAACCATTTAATGAACCAGATTAGGAATTTTAATGATATGTTTTTATTAAACCAAATGAACCAGGTATGATCATAAGGTCTAATTGTAAGGAAATGGGACCAAGCGTCCATATAATCTAAATAGGTGTAATATTGAGGAACAAAAACTCTGGTAAAATCTCATGAATGGTAAGGATGAGTATCCCAATCTGCTGGAGACAATACTTTGTTGATTTTAAATTTAGAGTATTTTATATTTCCTGTAGCGTCATCTTTGATGTGGGTAAGAGTAATGGAGTCAGTATCAACCAAAATGAATTCATAGTAAGATCTGGTCTTGTTAATGTCAAGGTGAAGAAAGTTTGTATTCTGTGGAAACACCTTATTGATAACTTGTAGTAATGATCCTTCGGGAGGACAGTAATAATCTTCTAAAGGGATAATAGGTACAAAAAAATCCTTTGTAACAAACTTTGATTTAGCTCCAAGTGGAGGAGTGTAATATGCTATTTTACTTTTGATTAGAGTCATCTTCAAAGAAGAAGACGCCGTAATATCCTGAGAAAACAGCAATGGTGAAACCAAGGCAGAGTATGCTCCTTTTCCCTTTGAAGAGGAAATTGGAGTAGTAATTTTTTATACATAGGAAGATGATCCTAGTACCAATTGTTTATTTAGGTTTTCTGGTTTTTGTAATGGGGGACCATAAGAATCTTTGGATGTAGTCTTGTTACTCATTTTTACCCTGTAAAAATTCTCTGGTTAAGAAATCTGGTAAAGCATTTTTAATACCTTCTATGTGTTCAATTTCGAAATCAAAACATGCAAGTAAAACTTTCCATTTGGCAAAAATATGCTTTGAAACCAAATTTTTAACATCCTTTTGTAAAACACTTTTGACAGATTTACAATCGGTTTTTAAAATAAATGATTTTAAAAACAAATCATCTTGAAATTTCGTAATACATAAAACAATTGATAAAATTTCTTTTTTAATAGTAGAGTAATTTAATTGGGCCTGAGTCCAAGTACCCGAGTAATATCTCACAACCTGTTCTTTTTTAGAACCTGGCAATATCTGTTTTAATATTCCTCCGAAACCTATGTCTGAGGCATCGTTTTCTACGATGAGGCTTGCTGTAGGATCTGGGATTACTAAGCAAGGTAGTTTCTTAACTAGTTTCTTTAAATGCTGCACACTTTCTGTCATGGACTTATCCCAAGGAGGAGGATTTTTCTTAAGTATTTTAAACAGAGGTACACATATGATCCTTAGGTTAGGGATAAAGTCAGACACATAGTTTAGGCAACCTAAAAATCTTTGTAATTGTGTTTTATCTTTAATCTCATCTGGAAACTTAGTAACAAACTCTAAAGATATGCTAATTGGTGTATAAAGACCTTGACCAATATCAAATCCTAAGAATCTAATTTTACTATTAAACATATTTAACTTCTTTGCTGATAATACTAGCCCATTAGTCTTGATTATTTCATAAAATTGATTTAAATGTTTAAAGTGTTGATCTATAGAATCTGAGAATACTAATATGTCATCAAGATAAACTATAGTGAAGTTTGAGTAGTCATTCAGTATGGAATTCATAATATTTTGAAATTCTGAAGGAGCGTTCTTAAGGCCTAAAGGTAGCACATTCCATTCATAATGCCCAAAAGGGACTGCAAATGCAGTTTTATATTTATCTTCTTCCTTTAACTGGATTTGATAATATCCTGATTTAAGATCAAATTTAGAGAATATACTCTTCTGCTGTAATCTGATAATTAAATTCTTTATATTGGGTATAGGATATCAAATTCATTGTAAGGCCTAGTTTAAAGGCTTATAATTTATTACTAAACGAGGGCTTCCTCTTTCTAATTCTGCAGCATTAACAACATAGAACGCTGAGCAGCTTCAAGGAGACCTGCCAGGTCTAATTAATCCTTTAGTTAGATATTCATTAATTTCTTTTTTACAATAATCCATAAGTTTCTTCTTCATTTGAATCGGCCTAGCTTTAGTAGAAATATTAGTTTCTTTGAAACTAGGATCGTAAGGTAAAGATATAACATGAGTCTTTCTTTTCTAGAAAACATTAGGCTATTCAGAACAAAGATCTGTAACAAATCTCTTAGTTATAGATTTAATCTTCTCTTGAGTAGCCTTGCTTCGTATTTGTTCGTCTAGTCTTTTATAATGGATTTCTTTACTAATGTGATTAAGGTGTTTAGTTTTATTAGAAATTTAATTTATTATAGATATTTTTCGTTCTTGTATAATATTAAGATCTCTTATTTTAGGTTTATCTAAGAATTCAAATTTGACTATTCTTCCTAACGCTTGAGTACTTATAGCGGTATCATCTACTGTAAAAGGGTATAGTATGCTAGAAACGGAGTTCCTAAAATTAGGGTTTCTTTGAGATCTTTAACTAAAATAAAAGAGGTTTTATAACATATTTTTTCTTTATAAATTTTTGTATCAGATAACTTATAGGATATTCCTAGGCGCATTCCATTAGCACCACGTAAGGTTTCTTTGGTTTTTTCATAATACTTAGTAGGTATTAATCCTTCTTGAATGCTGTTTAAATCTGCACCAGAATCAATTAAGGCTACTATATCTAGATTAGTATCTTGTACGACGAGATTAATCCTGCAATACCACTATGCGAAATTATCTTTTCTATTTTAAATATATATTTTTTAGCAGTATTCGTAATGGAACTAGAGCTTAGATTATTAGTACTAGGCGAAGATTGATTCTGTTTTTGAATAATCATATGTCCTTCTAATTCTAAAAGTTTTAATTCTAACTCATCATCCCGACTTTTTAAATTTTGTATTTCTTTTTTCAAAATTTTAATTTCATGTTGTAGGTCTTGCACTGTAATAGTTTTCTCTGGAGATTTAAACATATTCATAACTTCTTTAAATTCAAACTTGCAAATATCTTTTAAAGTACTAGTGTCTTCTTCTATAATAGACTTAATTTGTCTCATAAAAGCATTTTTTTTTTATTCAGAATCTTACATCTTATCAAGGATAGTAATTAATGTGTCAGCTTGATTATTGGTTAAAACATTAACAATTTTACAGTTATTACAGCTGCAGAAATCTAATCCTGCACATTCATAATCAGAATCTGATTCTGGATCAGATGAATGTACAAGCTGATTAATATCTTCATAAAAATATTCCTCTTGAGAAGAAGTTTCTTCTTCCGAATTGAGTAAAATGTCTTCTAAAGAACTAATAAGGTTATCTTGTAATTCTTTTGATATTTCAAGATTTCTTAATTGATTTATTTTATCTTGGACTTTACATTTATTAGCATAATGTCCAAATCTTCCACATTTGACATCTTTATCTTTAGGTTTAGGTTTTGATTTACTATAAGTCTTTTTATAAGGAGTTTTTCCATAATTCTTCTTATTATTCTGATAGAATTCTGTTTTATCTGAATAAGGTTTTTTATGATACTTGTAGTTTCCTCTTCCTTTACTAATAGATTTTTTTTTTGTGTTTAGGGTTGCTAGGAGCCCTAAGAGGGGCAACGCCATACTGTTCACAAAACGAACCTAATTCCTTTTTACTACTAGATGTTTCTGATTTAATTTTATTTTTTATTTTGTAATCTGTATATATTTGTATTCCAGTTTCAATAACATAATTAGATAATTCTCCTATAGTTAAGTTTTGATAGGGAATTTCGCCATTAAAAGCTTGTTTAATATTAGTCTTTACCTTTTCGGCAAAGAGCCTAGGTAATCCACTTATGAATTTCTCTTTCCAATAAACAGCTGTGCCATCTTCTCTAAGACAAAGCTTAGATAGGAACATGTCGTGATACCACCTATAGTCAGACATCTTAGGACAATAAAGGTTTTGTAATTGATCTCCTGCTCTTTGTTGGAACTTAAGAGGTTCCCCCACAAAGAATTTGGTTATAGCATAAAGTAAAGTTGCCACGCATATAACTTCTTGATTTTCTGCTTTAACTGTTGTATCAATAGCAAGTTTATCTTGTGAACTAACAATGTTATCCCACCAACCTTTCAACTGGCCAGTGAAGCCCATGATTAACATTTCTTTAGTTTTTTTATCATCGTTTTTCCTAATTTTGAAGGTTGTAGCAGCCATAACCATGTTTTGTATGGTATCTAAAACTTGTTGCTCGGAAGCTCCATCTATATTCCATTCTATTATAGATTCTCCTAAGTAACTATTTTCTAAGAAGTGACTTCTTTATTCAAATTGCACATCAGCAAATGAAGGCCTAGGGTAATAGTTTCTAGTTTTTGGTCTAGGGGACCGTTCTAAATGATTTATTAAATTTTCAAACTCTTGCTCTCTAGTTAATACGTTTACAATCTTGGAAGAATGAACTATTTCCATATTTTTTAATCTAATTATTAATTCTTATATTTTATCTTCTTTTCCTAAGTTTAATTTTTTGATTTCTAAATCGGATGGAGTAGCATACTGGTATATAGGTCTTTTAGGATCTAATTTAAATTCCTGTAGAGGTGTTTCTCTATGGCTAAGAGAGTTCTCAACACGATCTACTTAATGTGCGACAGTGTGTAGCAACTGATTAGTATAATTAAGTTGGCAGTGGACGTTATTTATATCTTTCCTTAGATCTGCAGGATTAGTAATGAGTTTAAACAGAGACGCATCTATTTCTATTTTCTCTGTTTCATTCTTAATTTTAATTGTTTCCAAAGGAGGATGGATAAACTCAACTATACCCCTTTTTATAGTTTTCCACTGGATATTCATTCTAGTATTAGCATCTATCATCATTTTGGTAGCAAAAGGATTCTTAATATTGTTTTCTAAACTGTATAATTCAAACCATGTGAAGAAAGAGACATTTACTTCATATTTTTCTAAAAACTCATAAAAATGAGTGCGGTAAAGGGTAGTTTGTTGTTCTGAGAACGTAGTGAAGTACCATTCTTGTTTAGCTTGATTGTAATCCGCTAAGAGATCTTCTCTGATCCAAGCTTTATCTATTTCAAATGTATCGTTGGAAATAACATTTACTATTTGTGACTCAGTAGGAGAGGGCGACCTAGACACGAGTTCGAAATATATAGGTCTTGGGATATTAGGAGCAAAGTTTACTCCTGCCAGATTAACTCTAATAGGTGTATCAACTGAATGCCTAACACTAGAGGCTAACACTAGAGGCTATGCTACTAGACTAATGATATCTGAAAGATTGACTGCGGTTCATTCTTATAACTACTGAATCGTCTGTGTCGGTAATAAGATGTCTAATAGATCTGGATTCAAATTTATCAGGTTTAACAACATCTTTTAAGACCCATTCTTCTGGTAACTTATCGATAATCTCAGACGCCGTTAAGATCTTAGGTGTTACCACATTAGACTTTCTTAAATTAGCTTCAATAATACATGTTTCATTTCTGGGTGTAGTGTTTAAAGAGTTGAAACCATAGTTTACTTTTGAAATCTTATAAGTTATCCTATTAATTATATCTAGATTTGATACTCCTGGATTAAAATTACTTTCAGAGGCCTGAACAAAAATTACTAAGAATTTCGCCGTAGATTTGATACTCGTAAGCTTTGTCTTAGAGAAGATGGCGCGATTGTTTATTGGAAAGAGAAATTCTTAAGTGGATTACCTAGGCTCTTTGCTGAAAAGGTAAAGACTAATATTAAGCAGGCTTTCAATGGAGAAATTCCCTATCAAAACTTAACTATAGGAGAATTATCTAATTATTTTATTGAAACTGGAATACAAATATGTACAGATTACCAAATACAAAATAAAATAAAATCAGAAACAGCTAGTAGTAAAAAGGAATTAGGTTCGTTTTATGAACAGTATGGCGTTGCCCCTCTTAGGGCTCCTAGCAACCCTAAACACAAAAAAGAAATCTATTAGTAAAGGAAGAGGAAACTACAAGTATCATAAAAAACCTTATTCAGATAAAACAGAACTCTATTTGAATAATAAGAAGAATTATGGAAAAACTCCTTATAAAAAGACTCTAGTAAATGAAAACCTAAACCTAAAGATAAAGATGTCAAATGTTCAAATGTGGAAGATTTGGACATTATGCTAATAAATGTAAAGTCCAAGATAAAATAAATCAATTATGAAATCTTGATATATCAAAAGAATTACAAGATAACCTTATTAGTTCTTTAGAAAACATTTTACTCAATTCGGAAGAAGAAACTTCTTCTCAAGAGGAATCTTCTTATGAAGATATTAATCAGCTTGTACATTCATCTGATCCAGATTCAGATTCTGATTATGAATGTGCAGGATTAGATTTCTGCAGTTGTAATAATTGTAAAATTGTTAATGTTTTAACCAATAATCAAGCTGATACCTTAATTACTATCCTTGATAAGATGGAAGATTCTAAATCAAAAAATGTTTTTATGAGACAAATTAAGTCTATTATAGAAGAAGACACTAGTACTTCAAAAGATATTAGCAAGGTTGAATTTAAAGAAGTTATGAATATGTTTAAATCTCCAGAGAAAACTATTACAGTGCAAGACCTACAAAAAGAAATTAAAATTTTGAAAAAAGAAATACAAAATTTAAAAAGTCGGGATGATGAGTTAGAATTAAAACTTTTAGAATTAGAGGGACATATGATTATTCAAAAACAGAATCAATCTTCGCCTAGTACTAATAATCTAAGCTCTAGTTCCATTACAGATACTGCTAAAAAATATATATTTAAAATAGAAAAGATAATTTCACATAAGTGGTATTGCAGGATTAATCTCGTCGTACAAGATACTAATCTAGATATAGTAGCCTTAATTGATTATGGTGCAGATTTAAACTGCATTCAAGAATGATTGATACCTACTAAGTATTATGAAAAAACCAAAGAAACCTTACATGGTGCTAATGGAATGCGACTAGGAATATCCTATAAGTTATCTGATGCAAAAATTTGCAAAGGACAAATATGTTATAAAACCTCTTTTATTTTAGTTAAAGATCTCCAAGAAACCCTAATTTTAGGAACTCCGTTTCTAGCATTACTATACCCTTTTACAGTAGATGATACCGCTATAAGTACTCAAGCGTTAGGAAGAATAGTCAAATTTGAATTCTTAGATAAACCTAAAATAAGAGATCTTAATATTATACAAGAACGAAAAATATCTATAATAAATTAAATTTCTAATAAAACTAAACACCTTAATCACATTAGTAAAGAAATCCTTTATAAAAGACTAGACGAACAAATACGAAGTAAGGCTACTCAAGAGAAGATTAAATCTATAACTAAGATATTTGTTACAGATCTTTGTTCTAAACAACCTAATGCTTTCTGGAAAAGAAAGATCCATGTTATATCTTTACGTTATGATCCTAGTTTCAAAGAAACTAATATTCCAACTAAAGCTAGGCCGATTCAAATGAAGAAGGAACTTATGGATTATTGTAAAAAAAGAAATTAATTAATATCTAACTAAAGGATTAATTAGACCTAGCAGGTCTCCTTGGAGCTTCTCAGCCTTCTATGTTGTTAATGCTGCAGAATTAAAAAGAGGAAGTCCTCGTTTAGTAATAAATTATAAACCTTTAAACAGATTTGATATCCTATACCCAATAAAAAGAATTTAATTAACAGATTACAGCAGAAGAGTATATTCTCTAAATTTGATCTTGTAAGACCCGTATATTTTAGTCCGTATGATATTATGATGTCTTATCATTTTAATCTGTTTTTCTACTAAATTTGGAGTAGCGAGCAGATTATACCCGATATTTCTAGGGTGTTCGGTTGTGGTCTGGATTGATCCACGTGGTTTCTTTTTAATTCAATCAGACTTTTTCTATTGGCACGGTAGTTATATTGGATTCCGAACGTTTCTATGTTTTCGAAATTTCAAAAATGTGTTTCTGCCGATTTTTGGGAAAACGGGCAAATTATACCCGTCGTTTAAATTTTCACGGACTCCGATTGTCGTCAAAATTTAAATGGGAGTTTTATATATCGCCGATATTGAGAATTTAATCTCAATATGTCTTTCTGAGTTAAGGAACAAAAATTTATTCGGAATAAAACTTATTCAAAAATTTTGGATGGTTTTAATTAAAATGCGACGGTGAAATTTTTCGGTTTTCATAAAAAATTGTTCGTGAGCGAGTTACGACTCGTCTGAGTCAGAGCATTTTTTTTAAGTGTGAGATATTAAATATCTAGATATTTTTGGGTTATACTATTATTATATGTTTTTAAGATAAGATCATTTAGATATTTTTTTGTTGAGATATTATTATTAAATCCATTAGATATTTTGTTGAGATATTATTATTATATCTATTAGATATTTTTGGCGGGTATATTATAATTTTATTCTTGACTTTTATTTTATAATATATCTTTTTCATCGATGTTTTCGTTTGATCTCGTTTTGAGAGCGTTTAAGAGATATTTTGGCGAAAGGGTAAAACGGTAATCTTGCGGATTAGATATTTTAGAAAAGGATATGATGGGGATTAAGTGGAAAATTTAGATTATATATATATAAAGAGAGATTAGAGAGAAAGAAAGAAAAAGGAAAGAAAAGAAGAGGAAAGAAAGGAGAAGAGAGGAGAAAGAGAGAAAAGAGGGAAAAATGAGGAAAACATCCGAATCGGAGCCGGATCTTCGATTAAATCGGGTAAGTTTACTAAACTCGATTATCCTACGATAGTATATGTATATGTAGGTGTTTGTTTGGTTGGTTTTGGTTAGAAAGTGTTAGGTTTTACATATTTGAGCAAAATTGGTAAAATCGATAGAAATCGATGTTTTCACGGATGAAATTCGAAATAAATTGCGTAGTTTAGTCGAGGAATGTTAGGCCGTGATTATTGAAACTTGTAAGATTGAATTCGGGTGATTTCGTAACTTTGGACATTTTTGAGAAATGAGGGTTTTAAGAATTGAATCGAAAACGGACGTCGTAGAAATCGTGTTTAATGGTTCTAATTCACTGCTATATGTTAGGTGAGTACGAGTATGTGGTTATTTTGAAGAAAATAATTGAATCGGTCGGATTTTCGGGTGGAAAAGCCAAAACCCGTAGGTTTTCAAGGCAAAAGGGGGGTTTTCGGCAAAAACTTCGAAAATTCATATCTTTTGATCCGTAAGTCGGTTTTGATCCCCGTTCGAAGCGTTGGAAAGCTAACGGGGTGTTCTTTATATTAAAAATGGTTTAGAGGGCAAGAGATGATTTTAGTTTTTGTGGTTTTGAAAAAGTGCTAGGTTTTATCACGTAAAGTGTGTGCAGTCTGTGTTTTACTGTGTGTTGTGCTTTTGTTATATAACGTGGAGCCAGTGAGCTGTTATATGATGTACTGTGGGTGGCCTAATGGCGTGAATCCTAGATTTTTGGAATTCAAATTGTTGTTCAAAATAAATGAATTTAAATTGTGTGGGTTTTTCTATAGAGCGATTAGGTTAGTAATCGGGGAGTGAAAACCTAAAGCCCTAATTGTTTAGGTTAGCGATCAAGACCCAGCCTTATTGTAGATGTATCTGAGTTGGTTTTAACTTAAGTCCTTTGTGTATTTTATAAGGTTGAAAGTGTGAATCGGATACGAGATTTCATCGTGAGAGACAAATCGATCTTACGTAGCGTAAGTTGTTTGAGTTGGAAGCTTGCTCAGGTAAGGGCACTTTCTAACGATATTATATGTGATTGAATGCATGTGTGTTTATATTCATGGCTGTGTGCCCTTGTGGGGATGTTTGAATTATTGTGTGCCAGTTGAGGTTGTGTGGTTATATTCATGATGGTGTGCCCGGTTGGGGATATGTGTTTATGCTATGATGCTAAACTTGTGATGTGCATTCATATGATTTGTGATAAATATATGATTTGTTGTTGATGTGTATGTCGAGGAGGACAACACGAGGTGTGTCTGAGCCACCTGTTGGTAATGATAATTGTTCATATGATTTGTGATAAATATATGAATTGCGGTTGATGTGTATGTCGAGGAGGGCAACACGAGGTGTGTCTGAGCCACCTGTTGGTACTGAGAATTGTTCATATGATCTGTGATAGATATACGAACTAAATTGTGAATTGTGATTTTACACTTTGTGATTATACATATTGTGGTTATATAAACTGTTGCATTTGCATGTGTGGGTTCATGCATACCATAGTTGCGTGTAGGTAGTTGGCGCCGAATGGGCCAGGGTGATGGGTTCTGAATCATCACCTAATCCCGAAGGGAATTCTACTGCACCAGGTGATGTGACTGAGCCGTCATCGATCCGTTGAGATCAAATTGAGTCAGGTGAATGCGAGGGAGGCAACACCGGGTGTCTGCAAGGGCAGTACTTTTGTGTCTGCGAGGCAGCACGGTTAGTGAGGACCCAAAGGGGTATCACGACTCTCTGCGGAGAGGTTAAATTCCGGGATTCATGCATGGTGAGGGTACCCGACGAATTGGAAGCATCAAATTCATATAGGTCTGCATTTAGGATGTGTGTGCATTGCATGTGTGTGTTAAATTAAATGTTTGTGCATTGCATTTGTGTGTTAAATTAAATGTTGTGATTGTTACATATATCATACTGTCATCTCATTTATGTTGTTCTGCATATCATATTGTCATCTTATTCATGTTGTCATGGATATCATGTTCTGCTGGCATGTGTGTATTCTTCCATATATGCTGTTTTTAGATTGTGACCCTCTACTATTATTATGATGTAGCTAACGACCACCCAGGTTTAGAAGTTGTGATAGTTAAGGTATCCAGGTGTCGTGAAGGCTTGTAAGATGCGATGTCCTTGGGCTAGGAGTTCAAGATCAGCTTAGGGTCATGTTTTGAGGTTATCCATGTTGTTGTTGTTGTTGTTATTGTTAAAGCTGAGTGCCTATTTTTATGTGTATGGACAAATATTTATACTAGTGGGCATTACGCTGGTCCTATGTATGGAAAAGACTTAGATCGAAAGCTCGTACTCTGATTAATCATTTTTATTATTTTCCTGAAAAGACAGTTGTCAATATTATGTATGGCATTCAAAAAAAAATATACACTCCCGCTGTTAAAAATCGGGGTGTTACATTGTGGTATCAGAGCTTTGGTCTAAGATTTTCATGGGGTTTTGAGTCGGGTGTCCTAAGCTGATCAAGTGTCGGGTTTAGTGGGAGTAAATGTGTGGAGTCCTATGTGTTATGTGGTTTGTGTCTTGGGTCCAGCATGATATGTGCCTAGGTAATCGTTTGTTTCTTAACTGAAGTTGAGGTCTCCCATAATACTTCAGTAAGAAGCTTAGTTAAACCCCTTGAGCATTTGTCGACGTTGGTCGACATATGTCTCTGTTTTCTTTAGAGGTAGTGATTTAGAGGTAGTGAGATTGAATCGAGTAAGAACTATAAGGTTTTCTGCAGTAATGTTATGGATGAGAGGTTTTGTTTGTTCTTATCACTCCGAGGTGTTGAGTAGGGATGAGTGGAAGTCAAGGTTTCAAAGGATTCTAAGTAAGGACTTGATTTGGAGGACCTATTGAGAGAAAAATGATTGGATGTTCATTCTGGTGAGTTCCGAATGAGATGAGATGAAGTTTATGGACTATGAAGAAGGTAATATTTCTTTGGAATCAAAGAGCAGTTATAGATGTCGTTTGGAGACAATTACTATACATGGAGATTAATGGGACATCTTCTCTAGAAAGAAAGCGGGTTGCACGTTGAAAGTGGCCGAAACCTAGGAAAGTTGGAGGAAGGTTATACGAGTGGTAGGTGCTTGAGGGTTTAATTTGGTTTCTTAAGCTAGGTTAGATAGGTGACTAAATACCGTAAGGATGAATCATGTGATGTTAAAGGAAGGAAACCAAGTATCACATGGACAAGTTTTAGTGGAAGTGACCATCAGTGGAGTTGTCATCGAAAAAATTAGAAGTAGGAGTTTGGGAGAGAAAGAGTATTACGGTTTATAGGATGAAGAGGTGGAAGTAGCACCATGGATCTAATTAATCATATGAGTGGAGTAGGGAAGTGCTAAAGCAATTCAAGTATGGGTGACATGGTTTTGCTAGAAATATCATACCGCGGGTAGTCAATGGGTTGAAGTTGACAAGATAGAGGTCATGGTAGGTTGGGAAACGACTATAGGCGTTTGGCTGCTAAGATTTTTGAAGTTGGAAACTCCTAGTTGTTATAAGAGGATCTAGTATAAGGGACTTTGGAGTTGCAGTATCTTAAAGGTGGTTACAAAGGAAGAATAAGGTTGTGTGCAAGCAAGAAAGTGCTCAGGTAACACAGATTTTTTAATAAGAAGGTTGACTACCTCGTTGCTTAGGAAGGACTACCAAGGATATGGCCCAAATGGAAATGGGAAGGATACTAAGCATTTCCTCAAGAGTGTATGCTATAGATGATGGGGTTGCGCTCGGACGTAAAGTTGATATTTAAGAAGCGGTATAAGTGGTA
Source organism: Lathyrus tuberosus (assembly GCA_022829125.1). Taxonomy (NCBI): domain Eukaryota; kingdom Viridiplantae; phylum Streptophyta; class Magnoliopsida; order Fabales; family Fabaceae; genus Lathyrus; species Lathyrus tuberosus. The sequence continues at coordinate 9,286,838 of JALAZF010000061.1, forward strand.
AGAGAATAATCCTGCGGTTGGAAATTTTGATATCACAAGGTTAATGAGTAGTGTATTAGTGACTAGATGGGTGGTTATATTCAGAATTGGGATGATGAGGTTACTAAGTGAAAAGCCTGTTGGAGATTCCACGTGAGACATGAGAAGTCTGGACGAGGTTAAGTACATTATGTCATTGATGAACGAATGGGTGGAGTGAAAAGATTGGTATGGGGAAATAAGTGTCAAGACGAAGTGTGAGAGGAACGTATAGAGATGTGAATCAGATCGATTTAGAATCCGTGCAAGAAATTACCTCACCCACAATTTGGAAAATGTGATTGTAAGTGTATGCTTAAGAGAAAAAGGTGCTTTGGGCATATTCGGAAGTAGAGAGGATCAAACATTTGCCTATTAGGACGACATCAAGGATGAAGTGGAAATGTTTGGCGGAGACTAGTAAGGCTTGGATTCGTTGTACTTGTTATAATGAAGACTAGAGAAGCAGAATGGAAAATATGCATTGAGAAAATATTGGATGTTAGAGGTTGACATCGAGAACAGTTTAACAACAGAAGATGAGATATGAGAACAATAAAAAATGGTTTGATTGATAAGCTCTTTGAGGAAGAAGGAATTTGAGGGTAAGAGAAAAAGAAACAAAATGGATTTCTGGAAGCTGATGTAGGATGATACGAAAGACGTGGGATGTCAAATGGGGATAGCTAACGATGAGGAACATTTAAGGTTAAGGCATGCGAGAGTAAACTAAGTAATGACTTGGAACTGAGGTAGTTATGTTAGAGTGTGATCCGATAGTTTAAGTCTGGGGTAAAGGGTTTGTGTGTTTTGTAGATGGCATAATGGGCACGTGAAAGAAAATTTAGGGAGGTTTCAATCACCAACCGGACGTTGGGATGGTAATATTAAGATGGTAAGGGGAATGAATTTGGATGGGAACATATATAGCTCGCCATGGTATGGAGATGGAAGGAATAACTAAGGAATTATGGACCTTGGGAAAAATGTGGAGTTCTCTACTTAGATGACTACTTCGTTTGGAGTGAAATAGGTTGAATTTGTACTCGGGTATTAGCTGTTACTGTTTTGGGAGGATACTCAATGGTTGTTCCGAGCCAAGTGAGCGTGAGAGGAACCGTAACTTATTTTGGGGAAATTGTGTCTCACTTGGGAGAGTGAAGTAAGAGGAATTTGGAGGAAACATTTAGGAAACATCGAAGCGATTATTGGACCCTTGTGTCTTGCATAAAATGGAGAACAAGATGAGGAGAACACTATTGTAGTTGGTAACGATGGTTTATTCCACCATCATGGTTGTCGCCTACCTATTGACAAATTGAGGAACTGATCATCCTTAATCTGTTGTTGATAGTAGACAAGATTGTGTTGAATGGAATGAATTATTCTTGCCGGCTTAGATAGTGTGCGGTTTTAGCGTTGCGTCTAGAGTCCGAGTCACTGTGACTTTGTAGAGGGTTGCAATAGGTGCTTCTAGTGAGTGTGTTAGTGATAAATTGGTAAGTTGTTACATTTACCTCGAGTTTCGAGGACGAAACTTCTTTTTGGTGGGTAGTAATGTAAGACCCATATATTTTAGTCCGTATGATATTATGATGTTTTATCATTTTAATCTGTTTTTCTACTAAATTTGGAGTAGCGAGCAGATTATACCCGATATTTCTAGGGTGTTCGGTTGTGGTCTGGATTGATCCACGTGGTTTCTTTTTAATTCAATCAGACTTTTTCTATTGGCACGGTAGTTATATTGGATTCCGAATGTTTCTATGTTTTCGAAATTTCAAAAATGTGTTTCTACCGATTTTTGGGGAAAACGGGCAAATTATACCCGTCGTTTAAATTTTCACGGACTCCGATTGTCGTCAAAATTTAAATGGGAGTTTTATATATCGCCGATATTGAGAATTTAATCTCAATATGTCTTTCTGAGTTAAGGAACAAAAATTTATTCGGAATAAAATTTATTCGAAAATTTTGGGTGGTTTTAATTAAAATGCGACGGTGAAATTTTTCGGTTTTCATAAAAAGTTGTTCGTGAGCGAGTTACGACTCGTCTGAGTCAGAGCATTTTTTTTAAGTGTGAGACATTAAATATCTAGATATTTTTGGGTTATACTATTATTATATGTTTTTAAGATAAGATCATTTAGATATTTTTTTGTTGAGATATTATTATTAAATCCATTAGATATTTTGTTGAGATATTATTATTATATCTATTAGATATTTTTGGCGGGTATATTATAATTTTATTCTTGACTTTTATTTTATAATATATCTTTTTCATTGATGTTTTCGTTTGATCTCGTTTTGAGAGCGTTTAGGAGATATTTTGGCGAAAGGGTAAAACGGTAATCTTGCGGATTAGATATTTTAGAAAAGGATATGATGGGGATTAAGTGGAAAGTTTAGATTATATATATATATATAAAGAGAGATTAGAGAGAAAGAAAGAAAAAGGAAAGAAAAGAAGAGGAAAGAAAGGAGAAGAGAGGAGAAAGAGAAAAAAGAGGGAAAAATGAGAAAAACATCTGAATCGGAGCCGGATCTTCGATTAAATCGGGTAAGTTTACTAAACTCGATTATCCTACGATAGTATATGTATATGTAGGTGTTTGTTTGGTTGGTTTTGGTTAGAAAATGTTAGGTTTTACATATTTGAGCAAAATTGGTAAAATCGATAGAAATCGATGTTTTCACAGATGAAATTCGAAATAAATTGCGTAGTTTAGTCGAGGAATGTTAGGCCGTGATTATTGAAACTTGTAAGATTGAATTCGGGTGATTTCGTAACTTTGGACATTTTTGAGAAATGAGGGTTTTAAGAATTGAATCGAAAACGGACGTCGTAGAAATCGTGTTTAATGGTTCTAATTCACTGCTATATGTTAGGTGAGTACGAGTATGTGGTTATTTTGAAGAAAATAATTGAATCGGTCGGATTTTCGGGTGGAAAGGCCAAAACCCGTAGGTTTTCAAGGCAAAAGGGGGGTTTTCGGCGAAAACTTCGAAAATTCATATCTTTTGATCCGTAAGTCGGTTTTGATCCCCGTTCGAAGCGTTGGAAAGCTAACGGGATGTTCTTTCTATTAAAAATGGTTTGGAGGGCAAGAGATGATTTTAGTTTTTGTGGTTTTGAAAAAGTGCTGGGTTTTATCACGTAAAGTGTGTGCGGTCGGTGTTTTACTGTGTGTTGTGCTTTTGTTATATAACGTGGAGCCAGTGAGCTGTTATATGATGTACTGTGGGTGGCCTAATGGCGTGAATCCTAGATTTTTGGAATTCAAATTGTTGTTCAAAATAAATGAATTTAAATTGTGTGGGTTTTTCTATAGAGCGATTAGGTTAGTAATCGGGGAGTGAAAACCTAAAGCCCTAATTGTTTAGGTTAGCGATCAAGACCCAGCCTTATTGTAGATGTATCTATGTTGGTTTTAACTTAAGTCCTTTGTGTATTTTATAAGGTTGAAAGTGTGAATCGGATACGAGATTTCATCGTGAGAGACAAATCGATCTTACGTAGCGTAAGTTGTTTGAGTTGGAAGCTTGCTCAGGTAAGGGCACTTTCTAACGATATTATATGTGATTGAATGCATGTGTGTTTATATTCATGGCTATGTGCCCTTGTGGGGATGTTTGAATTATTGTGTGCCAGTTGAGGTTGTGTGGTTATATTCATGATGGTGTGCCCGGTTGGGGATATGTGTTTATGCTATGATGCTAAACTTGTGATGTGCATTCATATGATTTGTGGTAAATATATGATTTGCTGTTGATGGGTATGTCGAGGAGGACAACACGAGGTGTGTCTGAGCCACTTGTTGGTAATGAGAATTGTTTATATGATTTGTGATAAATATATGAATTGCGGTTGATGTGTATGTCGAGGAGGACAACACGAGGTGTGTCTGAGCCACCTGTTGGTACTGAGAATTGTTCATATGATCTGTGATAGATATACGAACTGAATTGTGAATTGTGATTTTACACTTTGTGATTATACATATTGTGGTTATATAAACTGTTGCATTTGCATGTGTGGGTTCATGCATACCATAGTTGCGTGTAGGTAGTTGGCGCCGAATGGGCCAGGGTGATGGGTTCTGAATCATCACCTAATCCCGAAGGGAATTCTACTGCACCAGGTGATGTGACTGAGCCGTCATCGATCCTTTGAGATCAAATTGAGTCAGGTGAATGCGAGGGAGGCAACACCGGGTGTCTGCAAGGGCAGTACTTTTGTGTCTGCGAGGCAGCACGGTTAATGAGGACCCAAGGGGGTATCACGACTCTCTGCGGAGAGGTTAAATTCCGGGATTCATGCATGGTGAGGGTACCCGACGAATTGGAAGCACCAAATTCATATAGGTCTGCATTTAGGATGTGTGTGCATTGCATGTGTGTGTTAAATTAAATGTTTGTGCATTGCATTTGTGTGTTAAATTAAATGTTGTGATTGTTACATATATCATACTGTCATCTCATTTATGTTGTTCTGCATATCATATTGTCATCTTATTCATGTTGTCATGGATATCATGTTCTGCTGGCATGTGTGTATTCTTCCATATATGTTGTTTTTAGATTGTGACCCTCTACTATTATTATGATGTGGCTAACGACCACCCAGGTTTAGAAGTTGTGATAGTTAAGGTATCCAGGTGTCGTGAAGGCTTGTATGATGCGATGTCCTTGGGCTAGGAGTTCAAGATCAGCTTAGGGTCATGTTTTGAGGTTGTCCATGTTGTTGTTGTTGTTATTGTTAAAGCTGAGTGCCTATTTTTATGTGTATGGACAAATATTTATACTAGTGGGCATTACGCTGGTCCTATGTATGGAAAAGACTTAGATCGAAAGCTCGTCTCTGATTAATCATTTTTATTATTTTCATGAAAAGACAGTTGTCAATATTATGTATGGCATTCAAAAAAAAATATACACTCCCGCTGTTAAAAATCGGGGTGTTACAGATCTTAAATCAGGATATTATCAAATCCAGTTAAAGCAAAAAGATAAATATAAAACTGCATTTGTAGTCCCTTTTGGGCATTATGAATGGAATGTGCTACCTTTAGGACTTAAGAACGCTCCTTCAGAATTTCAAAATATTATGAATTCCATACTTAATGACTACTCAAATTTCACTATAGTTTATCTTGATGACATATTAGTATTCTCAGATTCTATAGATCAACACTTTAAACATTTAAATCAATTTTATGAAATATTCAAGACTAATGGGCTAGTATTATCAGCAAAGAAGTTAAATATGTGTCATAGTAAAATTAGATTCTTAGGATTTGATATTGGTCAAGGTCTTTATACACCAATTAGCAGATCTTTAGAGTTTGTTACTAAGTTTCCAGATGAGATTAAAGATAAAATACAATTACAAAGATTTTTAGGTTGCCTAAACTATGTGTCTGACTTTATCCCTAACCTAAGGATCATATGTGTACCTCTGTTTAAAAGACTTAAGAAAAACCCTCCTCATTGGGATAAGTCCATGACAGAAAGTGTGCAGCAATTAAAGAAACTAGTTAAGAAACTACCTTGCCTAGGAATCCCAGATCCTACAGCAAGCCTCATCGTAGAAATCGATGCCTCAGACATAGGTTTCAGAGGAATATTAAAACAGATATTGCCAGGTTCTAAAAAAGAACAGGTTGTGAGATATTACTCGGGTACCTGGACTCAGGCCCAATTAAATTACTCTACTATTTAAAAAAGAAATTTTATCAATTGTTTTATGTATTACGAAATTTCAAGATTATTTGTTTTCAAAATCATTTATTTTAAAAACCGATTGTAAATTTGCCAAAAGTGTTTTACAAAAGGATGTTAAAAATTTGGTTTCAAAGCATATTTTTGCCAGATGGCAAGCTTTACTTGCATGTTTTGATTTCGAAATTGAACACATAGAAGGTATTAAAAATGCTTTACCAGATTTCTTAACCAGAGAATTTTTACAGGGTAAAAATGAGTAACAAGACTACATCCAAGGATTCTTATGGTCCCCCATTACAAAAACCTGAAAACCTAAATAAACAATTGGTACTAGGATCATCTTCCTATGTATCAAAAATTACTACTCCAATTTCCTCTTCAAAGGGAAAATGAGCCTACTCTGCCTTGGTTTCACCATCGCTGTTTTCTCAGGATATTACAGTGTCTTCTTCTTTGAAGATGACTCCAATCGAAAGTAAAATAGCATATTACACTCCTCCACCAGGAGCTAAATTAAAGTTTGTTACAAATGATTTTTTTGTACCTATTATCCCTTTAGAAGATTATTACTGTCCTCCCGAAGGATCATTACTACAAGTTATCAGTAAGATGTTTCCACAGAATACCAACTTTCTTCACCCAGACATTAACAAGACCAGATCTTACTATGAATTCATTTTGGTTGATACTGACTCCATTACTCTTACCCACATCAAAGATGACGCTACAGGAAATATAAAATACTTTAAATTTAAAATCAATAAAGTATTGTCTCCAACAGACTGGGATACTCATCCTTACCATTCACGAGATTTTACCAGAGTTTTTGTTCCTCAATATTACACCTATTTGGATTATATGGACGCTTGGTCCCATTTCCTTACAATTAGACCTTATGATCATACCTGGTTCATTTGGTTTAATAAAAACATATCATTAAAATTCCCAATCTGGTTCATTAAATGGTTTGAAGTTTACGGGTTGGAAACCCAGATTTTCCCAGATTATGTGTTAAAGTCTTACAAAGAATTTTGTGAGATTACGGCTTGCCCAAAACATAAAAGTCTTTTAGCCTTTACTGCCGCTTTCGGAATTACGTGGATTATGTCTTGGTCGTTTACCACGGACCCAATTTGGCCGGATTCTACTGCTTCTCACTTATCAAGGAAGATCTCCATCAAATGGTGGGATTCTTTCAGTCCAGAATTACTCACTCCTGCTGCTAGAAATGCTTGGTATGCTAAAAATCCCAAGCCTTGCAAATCTACTACAACTACCGAAGTAAACTTCTAGCTTCGCTTTCAGCAATTACGGATCCCAAGAAGTTTGCGGATAAACTTCAAGAAATTACGAGTGCTATGTCCGAATGTCACAGCTCCTCTTCTTCTATTGACGCTACACCTGTCAATGTAGATGATTGCTACAGAATCTTTGACTAGATCTCCACCTCCGACAACATGATCTTACTTTTCGAATAAAACAAGCTACTTTGGGCTAGTTAAGATTCGTTCTTATCTCGTGATGATTACTTTTGATAAATTATTAATCTTAGTGGTTGAATTATTAGGCCTTGTGGGCCATTCTTTACTTTGTATAATTATGTAAGGGATAAGATTCCTTATCTTACTTTTTCTTTTCTGGCCATTTGTATTTGTCGGCCACTTTGTTTCTTTTAACTTTTAAATGTATTATAGTTTGAAGTCCGGAGGCTATATAAGGACTCAGTCTTGTTCGTTCAAGGCATCAGTATTTTCTCTCACACTTGAGTAGAAACATATCAAACCCTTGAAGAATCAAAATTGTACGTCTTTGAAATAAAAATTATGACTTTATCCATTGTTGTACATTTAAATTATATACCTGGTTTTTAGATTTTCTAATGATATTATTTTACCCATGACCAATTTATTTATTCAAGTTTACATTAATACTAATACTACATCTGCTATTTACATTACTTCCTCCGATTTCGAAAGATCCTTTTATATATATATATATATATATATATATATATATGGTTGTTAAAAAAAATTACGAATTGAACCGAACCGAACCGAAGTTAAAATAACTGAACCGTTATATTTGGTTAGTGAACCAAACCATATTGCATGAAACGGTTCTAGAACCAAACCGAAACTATAACCAAACTGAACCGAAACTGAAACTGAACTGAACCAAAATTGAAAATACTAAAAATAACTTTTAAATTTTCTTAAAAAAAAAATTGAAAAATAGTTTAATGGTACAGTTCTTTAATAAATAGTTCGGTTCGGGAAAAATTATCTTCTAACAGTTCGGTACGGTTCGAAATTTCTAAATGGTATAACAAACCAATTATTTTGATTCGGTTCAATTCTAAGTAAAAAAAAAACTGTTTGGTTCAGTTTGAGTATATTTTTACTATGGTTCGACTCGGTTCGGTTCGATTTTGTCACTGAAATAAAATGTGAACAGTATATATATATATATATATATATATCCAAACTATTAACATATGGATTCAATAAATTTTTAAATTGATTGGATATTATCCCCACTTATTTTTGTAATCCACCTTTTTTTTTTTATATTATCCCCATTTAAAAAAAAAAAAATTGAATGGATATTAATTTAACGGATTAGATCGTATGGATATTTATTTAATGAATTATATTGCCACTCCTACTTTTAAGCCAAAAAAATTCAAAACCGCAACGAATAAACGACGTAAAAGAAGTTTCATAATTTCTTCTATGATTCATTATTCATTCCTCTAACTTTCTTCATTTTTTTCACCCAGACTATTCATCATCAAACAAACCCCAAAACGCAATGTCGTCTCCAAACAAACCCAAACTCGTTCTTCCTTGGAAAACTCGCCTTTCAATTTCTCTCCTATCGTCTTTAACGAACGCCGCAAGTCGATCTGACGGAACCATTAACCGCCGTTTACTCAGCGTCATAGACCGTAAAACTTCCGCTAAAGCCACTCCTATTAACGGCGTTTCAACCAAAGACGTTACGGTTAACGACCAACATAACGTTTGGTTCCGTCTCTACACACCCGCCGTAACTGTTGCCGGAAATGAATCTGACACCAAAGCCGCTTCTCTTCCGGTGATAATTTTCTTTCACGGCGGTGGATTTTCATATCTCTCTCCTGCCTCAAGCGCCTACGACGCCGTTTGCCGTAGATTCTGCCGTCAAATCTCCGCCGTTGTTGTCTCTATCAACTACCGTCTCACGCCGGAGCATCGTTATCCGTCGCAATACGACGACGGAGAATCCGTGTTAAAATTCCTCGACGAGAACAAATCTGTGTTACCGGAAAATGCTGACGTGTCAAAATGTTTCCTCGCTGGGGACAGTGCTGGTGCAAATCTAGCACACCACGTGGCGGTCCGGGTCTGTAAAGCGGGGCTCCAGAGAATCCGGATCTTCGGGTTGATTTCAATCCAACCATTCTTTGGCGGAGAGGAGCGGACGGAAGCTGAGATTCGCCTCGAGGGATCGCCGTTGGTGTCAATGGGGAGGACCGATTGGCTGTGGAAGGTGTTTTTGCCGGAGGGATCGGATCGGGATCATGGCGCGGTGAATGTTACCGGGCCGAATGCGGAGGATTTGTCGGGTTTGGATTACCCGGATACACTTGTTTTTGTGGGTGGGTTTGACCCGTTAAATGATAGGCAAAGGAGGTATTGTGATTGGTTGAAGAAATCAGGAAAAAATGCTGAGTTGATTGAATATCCTAATATGGTTCATGCATTTTATGTTTTTCCAGATTTGCCTGAAGCCACTCAGTTGCTTATGCAAGTTAAGGATTTTATTCACAAGAGAATTTAAGTATAAATGATGATCATTAATTATTGTTGTAATATTGCTACAATGATAACATTAAGTGATACTCCAGTGTTATGTTGAGGTATATCATAGAGAATCAGAGTGTTAAATTCTTTTGAGGAAATTTTTTACAGATTACTGTTATCTTTTCTGGCAGAAGAAATTGATCTCTACAGTTGTGCTTAGAGACTATTCATTTTTACTCAAAAAATACAGAGCCCAATGCTATTGGAAATTAGGGTTCAATATATGGTGTGTTTATTATGTTTTAGTGTAATCAATATAATGTGAGTGATCATCAATTATATGGTTTATGTTTACTGCTCACATTTTCAAAGTTTGTTCTTTATTATTACTATTTTTTTTTTTTTAAATTTTAGTTCAAGTTGTCTTGAATTTATTATATGAGTTTGCATAATTTGATAAAGTCAAATTTGCTGAGAGCATGTGGTTTGGAATTGATACACGTTAAAATAATTGTTGCTATTACTCATCTTCTGCACAAATAGTCGTACTTGATTGTGTGGTAGAGGCAGGTGACGAGGGTCGGTATTTACGAATCACATGAAATTTCTATGAAGTAGCAGACAAATTGACTAGTGACATGCATTAACGTGCAATTTATGCACATGGAGACATTTAAATATATTTGCACACAATATATGTATTATGTAGCACTTCTAAAGTAAGAATAGTTTTACAAGTTTCCACTTATTCTATGCTCGTACAATTTGCAGTAGTATGTTTTTGACACTTAGATTAAGATTAAAAGGTTAAAATTTTAAATTAAATATTTTTTAATAAAAAATAAAAAATATATTTAAATTTAAACTGTTCAATTTTATTCAACGATTCAAAATGTAGTAAATTTGTGCATGATTTTCTAATTATTCGGTTAAAACATAGGGGTGTATATGATATGAATATAATAAAGAGAGTGAGTAAGAGAGAAAATCACTTAAATATGGAAACACCTGAACCAAACACTCAACTTATTACTACTACTTTATCGGTTCCTAAACTCTGTAAAAAGGCTAATTCTCATAAAATAGAAAACCTTATTGAGTACTCTCATGTTCCAGAAGATGCTTAAATTGCCGAAACAATACCTTCTCTATTAAGTCTGTACAACATCTTCAAAAGACAAGGAAGTGCTACCAGATCTATCCGAAATCTTATCTCTACAAACCGCCCTCATATGAAAGAATACGTCCAGTCATCTAGACTATACCAATGCAGCCTAAGAGCTACAAACTAGGACCAGTACGTAGATCTGGAGATTCCCTAGTATCTCATAAACCACTAGAAGACTGAAGGATATACAACCTTACACTTTGGGGTTGTCAGACTCATCCTTTTTCTTCATGGAAGGAAGAACCAACATGTCTTTTGCAAAATAGCTCTGTTGGACTCCAGCTACTTCCACTATGAAAATGTTGTAATAAGACCTGTTATAACTACTCTTCATGCAGGAAGTGTTGTCATCACCACCTTCCCAAACTATAATGTGAGTCTTAATGATAATACTTTATCCACCAGACTGAAAGTACAGGTCCAAATCACCGGATCTAACCAAGTGCCATAATTTATGTCAGCTACCCTCCATCACCAGATAATATACCGCTTACAAAGTCACTCGATAGATCTTCCTCTCTCAGGATGCTCTTCTGATTCACTATTGGTTGTCACGAACAGAGAAGAAGACATACCCTCCATAGTTCAGATTCCAAGAAGGAACACAAGAGAATAATTAACTCAGCTAATTCCCCTTGAATGGATAACCAACTACGAGAGACTCCATGTTGACAAAAGACCTATCCAATCGCAAGAGGCTACTTTCAGGAGATTCGTTGACAAGACGGTCAAGACGATTTTCGAGAAGTCAGATGAAGGGTCGAGCTCAATATCTCCGATCTTTCAGACAATGATGATCCAACCAGTTCCCAAAGAAGACTTGTGTCCTGTCTATGTTGTTACAACAGAGGGAAAATCTATCTACACTGATAAAATAGAGGGACACTTCATTTGGGATGTTGATCCAACAAGATGTGACCCAGATTGTGACTACTGGATTCACAACAATGATATTAACCGAGATATCATTCTTCCCAAAACAAAGAAAAAAGGAAGGTGTAAACCCTCTCCACCTCCTCAAAAGAGATCTGATCCAGACAATGGTCCATGGGTAGAAATCCATGGAAAAAAGAAACCCATTTGTATCTACGAGGAAGAACTTAAAATTCTATGGAAAGAAGGGTTATTAGCACCTGATGATTCGACTCTTATTACATGGTCACCAACAAACCATTTTAAACCGCTACATCCTCCAGCTGTTGTTCAGTAAATTCCTTGCTTTATGTATTCAACCATAACTCTGAAGTACGACCGACAATTTCCTGCTTTGGAAAGAAAGATGGATCCAATCACAGGCAAAACATCCAAACCCTTCATTCATCTGAGTGAAGTCCAGCCCGATGGGAAACTTAAACCTTTAACTCAAGCTGAAGAAGTTCTGAATTGGAAATCTGAAAACATGGTTTCTCAAAATGAAATTCTCCTAAACCTTGATAAAAAGGTAGATAAGATTGCTGAAAAAATAGACGAAACAAATGAGGATCTCAAGGTTTTATCCCAAAAATGCAGAAACATTACAGAAGCTTGAAAGCCAAAGTATCCCAGCTAGATCGGGATTTGCGGCAGATGTTAAAAGAGAGAACTTTTGGTAAAATATTTGACCAAAATAAAAGAGAAATCAGAAGTCTACAAGGCCAAGTAAAAGAGATAGATGATTTCTTAAGAGCCTCTCATGAAAGAAAGCCCAAGCCCGTTGAAAACTCTTTATTTGACCCTCCTGCTTTTCCTACATATTTCAAGCGACTAGAAATGCCTTCTCCTTTCTACCCTACCTATGTTTCATCACCACCAGACCAGGTCAAATACATACCTACAACTTACAGACCAAAATTTTCCAGAACTACCACTACCTCAACCTCCAAGATAAATGGAAAGCTGCCTGCTTGAGCGCTTCATCCTCAGACTCTCAAGATATCCCGGAAACACCTCCTCCAAAAATCCAAAAGGAAGAAGAAATTCCTGATAAAGGTTTCCAAGCTATGGCAATCACTACAAATTATGAATCTCCCAGGAAAAATTACTCTGAATCATCAAAACAAAAGGGAAATGAGTCCTCCTCAGATGGTGACAACAACTCTGATCAAGAATAGTCTTCTGAGGAAACACCAAGATTTTTTTCAACTAAATTAGAATCTGAAGACAATTATATCCCAAGACTCTTCATGGCAAATAAAAAAGAGGAAGAGTCCTTTTTTGAAGAAGAATCCTCTGAAGAAACTCTAGTCCCTGATAGGACTAAACCAAATGGCAGTCCTTGGTTCACCTTTGATGATATACCACCTAGCCGCTGGAGAAAGAGACTACTTGAATTTGGAGCTTGGCTTGACACCCAAATGATGAAAACAAGTGCAGATAGCTATAAGATCATTAAAGAAGTTTGCTGTAGAATGACATGCATAATGAAAGAATCATATCACAATCTTGGAGCTTTCAAACAAGATGAGTTACATCGTCTAGAAACTACAGCTAGTGTTTTTGGGATTCTTCATCGAGAATTTATCGGTGATATGAAGATATTTGATAGGAAAAGTAGACATGAATTCTTTGAGATGAAGTGTTGTTCTCTTAAAACAAAGGACCTCGACAAACACTATCATAGGATGGCACAGAGGTATTATATCCTTAATGGATACAATGACCCTAGTCTCAAGAATATCTATGTATCCTCTCTACTACAAGAATTCAGCCAGAAATTCATAGGATGTTAGCCACAACTTAAAAGGTTATTAAAACCATGAGTCTTGGCCAGATTCACCAGGTGACATTAGAAGCACTTGAAAAGCTTTCCAGTTTTCATCATCAATTTTCAGAAGTTATAGAACAAAAGTCAAAGTTTACCCAAGCATGTAAGAAGCCCTACCTGGAGATTAAGTGTAAAGACAAAAGGTGTAGTTGTGCAACAAAGAATAAACATAAAAAATACACCAACTCCCACAGGACCTTCAAGGGAAAGAAAAGAAAGAATATGAAGTTCTTTAGAAGAAAGCCTTTCAGAGGAAAGGGGAAAAATCAGAGATGCTTTATTTGTGGGAAAAAGGGGTATTTCTCAAAAGAATGTCCTAATAATACCCTTAAAGCCGCAAAACTGATTAACTCTCTTCAGTCTCTGGAAGGAGACTTAGAATCTTTGTATTCTGAACAAAGCTCTGATGATGAAGAAACAATTTTTGCCCTTCAAGACTCTTCGTCTGATGAAGCATCATTTTCGGAGTCAAAAGATGACAGATATATCCTTGTTTACTCCTTCAAAGAGATAGGCAGTTCTCTTCCTACTACACCACTTCCTTGTGTTGAAGTTCATGTCCTCGCAACAAATTTTTCCCGTCCGAAGAAAGTTATAGCTTATATGGACATTGGGGCCCAAATTACAATGATGAATCCCATCATTCTCCCAGCAGAATCATGGGTGACACATGCCACATACTTTGTAGCAGCAGATGGAAAAATTTTCAAGACATATTTAATGACCAAAGAGAAAATAGGAATTAAATTCTTCCCAGACTGCATAGTCTGGACCAAGGTCATTGGCAGTAATCTTCCAAACAAAGATATTGTAATAGGAATGGATGTCTATTCAGCAGCAAGTAAACTTCAAATTCTCCCAACAGGAATCAAATTCAAAAGAGAATTCAAACCTTATTATGGGATATTGAAACTATATTCACTTTCTAAGATCCCTGCTGGCTAAGAGGAAATCAAGTTCAACCTTCTCAAACTATGTGCAGACAGCCATGAAAAATTCCGCCACCCAAAACCTCTATGGAAGAATAAAGACTTATTTGTTCAACTTCCCTTCAAGCTCAATGAAGATGTTAATCCAACCAAGCTCACTCATCCATGAATGAGTCCATCAGATTACACATTAGCAAAGGAAGAATGCAACCAGCTCCTCAAACAAGGTCTGATAAAACCCACCAAATCAGAATGGGCTTGCCAAGCATTCTATGTGGAAAAGAGATCTGAAAAGTTAAGGGGAAAAAAGGCTAGTAATTGATTATAAACCTCTAAATCATTTTCTCAAAGATGATAAATTTCCCATTCCAAAAGCCTCATCCTTAAATGTTTTCATTAATGCCTATATTTATTCTAAGTTCGACCTTAAGTCAGGATTTTGGCAATTGGGTATCGACCCCGAGGATCAATACAAAACGGCGTTCTGCATTCCTAACGCCAAGTACCAATGGACTATGTTACCATTTGGGATTAAGGTAGCTCCATCACTTTCTCAAAAGGCCATGACTATAATTTTTGAGCATATCCTCAACAGTATCCTCATCTATATTAATGATGTACTATTGTTCTCAAAAGATGAAAAAACCTATAACCAATTATTGGGCCAATTTCTTCAAATAGCCCAACAACATGAAATGATGCTCTCTGAAAAGAAAAGTCAATTGGGACAAATAAAAATTGATTTTTTAGGGATGCATTTCTCCCATGGGAAATATCAACCCCAACCTCATATTGCCCAAGAATTATTAAATTTTCCTGATGAAAATCTCACAGTTAAGCAAATCCAACAATTTCTTGGTATAATTAATTATATATGAGATTTCTTGCCAAAAATGACGAGATACACGAGTCCTCTATCCCAAATGCTGAAGAAAAAACCTCCACCATGGGGAACAAAGCAAACTGAAGCAGCGAAAGCTTTGAAGAAGATCACACAAACTCCTCCTGCCCTGAAAATCCCTGGGAATGGCAAAAGAATTATGCAGACCAATTCCAGTGATCACTATTAGGGAGCACTCCTGATAGAAGAACTTGAAGGAAAAAGATAATATTGTGGTCATGCCAGTGGCCAATTTAAAGAAGCTAAAAAACACTACCACACACCTACAAAGAACCCTCGTTGTAAAAATGGGAATCCAAAAGTTTAACTTCCACCTAAGAGGCAACCAATTTGAAGTCCAGGTCGACAACTCCTCTTTCTCTAAGATCCTTGAATTCAAAAATAAGATGCCTCCTGGTCCTCAAACTCTTAGGCTCAAAGATTGGTTTTCTAGATATGATTTCTCTGTAAAACATATCAAAGGAAAGCAAAATGTAATCTCTGATTTAATATCCCGACCTATGAAACCTATCCAGATCATGACAGCCAAGCACATTTTCCCTATAATTCTTATGGTCAAACCACTACCAACCCACGCATCCACAACCAAGAATCTTCCTCCAGGAATAACGATATCCTCTTCACCGTCCCAACTCAAGCAGTATGCTAGGAACAATATCTTCTATTACATGACAAAAATCATAAGGAATAAACTACCAGATCATAGTCCTTATTTCTTAGATACACCTTTTCTCCTACCAATTTTAATAAACCCAAATGCTAAATTCACAAAAAACCATTTGTGGTATATCTGGTGTGCCACCTGTTTGTATTATATGCCTGTTTTTATTCCCACTGAGGCCATGTATCAACACATAATAGATCCTTAGAACCACAAGTCTTTAATCTGGACTACTCTTGAATGGTACTCTCCATTACAATGGTGGAAAGATCAATTAAAACCGGTCATAAACGAGGTCAAAGAACATAGATTATCTTCAAAAGATATTGGCAAACTCAAGTCTGTTTTCTTTCTACACAGGCCATATCTGACAGATCCTGCAACTAAGCTGCTTAATTGTAAAAGCTATGTTCACCTATGGGAAACCATTGATGAATATCCTCCCAGTATAAAAGTCACAAGGGAATTATTAGAGTATGTTAACTATATCAATCTCGATGATAGTTCGACTTGCATACATCATGAAAAGTTTAGAAGACCAGAAATTGGAGAAAACTCGACTTAAGCAACACAACAGAAACCTGATTCTCCAATGGAAGTTGAATTCTTTGAAGGAAAAGTGGAAGAAACTAATATGAGATTAGAGGATCACACTTACATGATGGATAACATCTGGCACCGCGAGTCATCTCGTTTTGGAGATTGCTTTTCTGATGGAAATTTATCCGATTAGAATATGTCCCTCTCTCATAAACCCATTTGCAAAGACTAAATGGACAAGTGTCCTTCAAAGATCACAAGCATGTTTATGAATAGTAATTTTCATCTTTTTGGGAAATGAGACTACAATAATGTAATCCATAAGTGATAAGTGTGTCAGACTTTTGAAAAAGGCATTCATATAGTATTAAAAATGCCATGCTTGTAAATAGTGTTGCTTTGGTCCTATATGTACCTCCTTGGCTATAAAAGGAGAGCTCTTGTAACATATTTTCATCAAGCAATCACAAATAAACTCTCTTGTGTGCTTAAGAACAAACATTTTCTAAAAATCTTTTCTTTCTCCCTCATAGCTTTAGTTATTGTATTCATATCATAATTCTCCCATAGATGCAAGTATGCTCTACACTTGCCTCTAAATGTGGATTTTGTGTATCATAAACCATCTGACCATTGATCCATACTACGGTCCTTGATGTTATGAAATTTCAGTTTTAATTGTTAGTCTATGATATGCCTATGGTTGGCTATTTGATGACGATACAGTTAAGGCTGGGTTTCATGATATGTAAGGCTCCCGGACAGTGTGCCTACTATAGAAATATATTTCTCCATTTTTCTGCGTTAGTTATTATCAAGTATATGTATTTAACCCCTTTTAGCATAATTTTTTCAATTTAATAATATTCCTTTTTTGAATTCATTATTTTGGATATTTTTTGCATTGTGATTATGGAAATCACAATTTGACATAGTATCATAGCAGAGATCCAAGAGCTCTTGTTTCTTATCCAATCAATTTCAATCTTTCCCATCTTTCTCTTTTCATGTGGGATTCCCTATTTTTTCTCTACATCATCAAAACTTCTTGTTCCCAATACACATTGATTTTCTAATTTTCTCCTACTTAATCAAACGTGTGTCCTTTTTCCATTGCACCTATTAGATTCCACCTTATCTGTCTATCCATTGAGATAAGTAATCCTTTAGATCCTCTTTCATTTTCTATTATTTTTTCTCTCTTTTCTCTTTCGTTCTTCCATCTTCTTCCCCGTGTTTTCTTTAAACCGCCAAGTTTCACCTTCATCAACTTCACTGATTCAACATTTATCTCAAAAACCAACAACAAAATTCTTACCAATTTCGACCCATAAACCCAAAAATTTTAGCCATCACCCTCAATTTCTCATCACCTACCATCAATTTCAAAACTCACCCTATAAAAATCGATATTTTTTTCATACCTTCACCTCAAGCATCAACAACAAACCTCAGTAATCTCCAGAAATTTCACTTTCTTCAAACCACCATTTGCGATATTTCCAAGAAATCTTCATCTTTTTCTCACCAAATCACAGTTTTCTTCTTCATTTTACCCTTTTTTTCCTGATCTTTTATCACCATCTTCTTTTTGTTTTCACAATCATGGCTACTAATGATGACTCTTTTGCACACGAAACTCATTCTAACAACAATAACAGGTCCACCAACAATAACCAACACTCTAACAACAATTCCCATAAAAGTTATCAAATTGACATGCTTAATTCATTCTTCATGCACTCCTCTGATAACCTTGGCCATGCCATCGTCAAACCTGATTTAAAAAATCAAAATTATCACACTTGGTCTCGTTCCATTCGCGACTCCCTTCAATAAAAAAACAAATTAGGGTTCATCGATGGAACCCTAATTCGAGATACTTCTGAATAAAGAAAATCCATGGATGAGGACCGCTGCAAAACCATGGTCATGGCATGGATCACCAATTCTACCAGTCCTGATATTGCGGAGAGCATTCTTTAGATGGAAGCATCTAAGGAAATTTGGGATGAACTCGATAAATGGTACCATTAAGGGGACATATTTCATATTTCCGAATTACAAGAAGAGATATACACACTTCGACAAAGAGATCTTTCATTCACTCAGTTCTTCACCACCCTCAAGAAAATGTGGCAGAAGCTAGATAATTTCCACCATATCCCCTAATGCACCTGCTCTACTCTCTGTTCTTGCAATCTTCTTTCAATAATAAATAATTATAGAGACAACGATCACGTAATACGCTTTCTCAAGAGCCTCAATGAGCAGTATGCACAAATTTGGTCGCAGATCATGCTTATGCAACCCCTTCCTCTCATCAACAAGTTTTTTTTGATGTTGATACAACGAGAATGATAACACACTTCCCTAACTGATTCTGACAAAATCATTGCGTATCTCAACAAATTCCAGCCTAAAAATCGACCTAAGGATTCAACTTTCAAAGCTACTTATTCTGGAAGAGGTAAAGGTTTCAAAATATGTTCATATTGTAATAAACAAGGGCACAAAATAGAAGTGTGTTTTAAGAAACATGGGCTTCCACCATATTAGAAGAAATTGAATCTCGCACAAACTTCTGAAGAGAAAAATGAAGGGCTTAACCAAGATCAAGACAAACCACCCCTTACTCAAAATGTTGCTACAATATTCACTCCTGACCAACAAAAAACACTCCTGGCTCTTATTCAACAAGCATATATGTCTCCTCAGACTAGAATTCACTACCTGCATACACACATACCAGAACCTTCAGGTAAATCTCACCCATAATCTTATTTTTTTTTCTTAAAAAAATGCTTGGATTTTGGATACTGGAGCCACTCATCATGTGTGTCACTCTAGTTCCATGTTTAGTCATCTAATAGAAATAAAACCCCTCGTTATTAAATTCCCCAATGGTGCCTCTGTTAAAATATTTCATTCAAGCACCATTCACTTTAACAAACATTTTTATCTAGATAATGCATCGTACATCCCCGAATTTAATTCCAAATTAACTTCCATGTGAACCATTCCCTCAAAACGATTAGTACAGCTGAGTTATTCAATGGGCTATACATTCTTACTTCCCCTTTACTTAGCGTCCCAAACAATAACAATTTTGAGAGAAATAAAAAGTACAAATGAAATACTTTTTATGAGACAGAAGAAGTAAATTATCCATTGTTTTCTGACACCAACTTCTTAATTTTTGTGTAGCAATTATGAAAATACATGAATATTCATGCTCTAATGCTATTATCCTTTTATAACCTAATCATTTATTGTGAGACACATCAATTACTCTTTTATTAGAAAATCTTGGCCAATAGTCAAAATATTAGTCAGAATTAGGTCACCAAAATTAATTATAGTACAAAATTAGTCCAAAAAATAACTATCTAACACACATGAGTTTATTTCCCATTTTGATTATAAAAGAAAAAGCTAGTAATTAATAGTATTATTTCCCACAAAAAAAAAAACTTGATGGACCCCGTTATCCAACTAGATAACACCTCATTCATTAACTTTCTCACCAACAAGTATGATACTTGTGCTCCCGCACGGGTAAAGTTTTTTAAAATATTATATATAACTATTATAAATGAATTTATAAATAAAAAATACTAAATTTAAATGTATGATTAACAATGATGATATATGCTTAAATTAAAATAAATGGTAATTTGTTAGATATAAAACATAATTGTAAATAATTGGAAAATTACAAAAGTTGTAGTAAATAATTGGGAAATTACAGAAGTTGCAATTTGATATAAGAGAAACAATTGTACATGTCGGAAATCATGTTGAATGGTTGTGGTCTAAGCCCGGTGGTGTCGGGTACGATGAGAATGGTTAAACGAAATATAATATGCCTACTTATATGTCGGATCCCAAAAAGAAACAACCAGATAAGATAAGGATGATCCGACCTCGCATTAGAAGAGAATTAACTCGACCATTCAGAACATACGACTATACAACTCGGATGCCACGCACAAAGGATACAAGGGACAGTTATGAAAACACACATTATGACTGGAGAGTTACAATCATTAAAGAGGAAGACCTTATGAGAGCAATTATGGAGGTGGCATATGTTACCAAGAGATGTCTCAGTAAAGGGACCTATAAATAATAACGCTCAAGAAAGAGGAGGGGGGCCAGTACACAACAGTTATACACCAAACAGATACATAAAACCATTCATCTAAGACTCTCTTCGAGCAATAACAAAGAATTCAACCTTTTAGTGTTTAGCAAGAACATTTAGCGCCCACCGTGGGACCTCGGTAAAACTTCCCTAAGCCACACAAAAGTTTTCAACACCATTAGAAATTCAGTGATACGATATCAAGATCATCTCCTAGTCAAAGTGTGAAGGGAAATCACGATTCAAAATGTAGCGGAAATTAAAATTTCCCTTTAGCGATCCTTACGAAAGATCATGATCAGTGATAGAATGGTTACCTCTTGTGGTGATGAAACCTTTGATTATGAATCGAAGGAATGATCACGAGCGATGTACGATGAACAACGCCTCTACTCAGTCCACACGAACAACTTCCTTCAGTCTCAGTGCTAGTTGCTATGATTGAAGGCTTTGAGTGAGAGATAGAGAGAAAGAAAATATGGCTAGGGTTTCACAACTGAATTTTCATCAAGTGTTTATGCTTCTACACAAGGGTTATATTTATAGAACCACTTGTGTGGGCTGCAAGCTAAAAAGCCCACTTAAGTGCACGTACACCACATCTTATGATGTACTGTATATCACTTAAGCCCGCGGTACCTTACCATAATTCGTATTCCACTTAAGTGCACCGTACCTTACGGTGTTACATATTTACTTAAGTACACCATACCTTATGGCGTGTCTTATTTACTCTACCTCTTATCAATCTGTCCTTATGTGTGTGGCCCTGTAGGATTTCGCGACGTTGGTAATTATATTAAATCATGCATTTAACATAATAAACAGTGAGCGGTATCTAGCAACACATCACTGCTAGACAAGTCATGAAATTGTCATGTGATTTGACAAAACCTTTTGTGATAGTGCTTATGTGTACAATTACCCTTTTGCCCGTATGTTTATATTGAACACAAGGCATATACCGTGTCATCCTTGTTCAGTTCAATATTGGGGCCCTTAGACATTTATCCTGTTATGCAGGATGGGCAAATTCGATCTAGGTCACTCATGTCCCTCAGCATGCTTTATAAAGTACCCATCAACTATCTTTATAGTCATCCAATTATAGACAATGTTTGATCAACAATAAAGTACTTGACGCTACATCTAGGGTCAATAGTAGTTCCAGGTCGAAGGGTGGTATACACCACTATCACCATGAGAGTAACTTATGACACTTTGAATAACATTCTATGCAGTACTCTCATAGTGGGTCAATCCAGTATAAATATTACTCCTAATATTCATACCTATGTTAAGACTTGATAACTCCTTATCCATGATCCAGGAGATGTGATCGTCATTCTTTCTACATAATAGTCTTAATGCTTTAAGGTTATCCCATTTCACATTAAAGCTCGACTACGGATACTTTAAGAATAATGTCCTTATGTTTAATGGAATCTCATGATTAAGTCACACTTAATATTTCATTAAACGAACTAGCTATTCTAGGGACTTTATCACTTTGGAAAAACAAACATAATAAAAAAATGCCTTTTATTATTAATAAATAATTCGATACAAGTACCAAAAGTATTGGCCTCTAGGGCTTACACCAACAATCTTCCCCTAGCACTAGAGCCAATAAGGCATGCCCCT
The DNA here is from genome assembly GCA_022829125.1 of Lathyrus tuberosus. NCBI lineage: Eukaryota > Viridiplantae > Streptophyta > Magnoliopsida > Fabales > Fabaceae > Lathyrus > Lathyrus tuberosus. The sequence goes on from JALAZF010000061.1 coordinate 9,309,101, forward strand.
AATACCCATAGATCTAGTATGGCCATCATGCTTTTGTTGCGCAAGAGGCTTTGTTAGTGGGTCAACAATGTTTACAAGTGTAGGTACTTTGCATATCTTCACATCTCCCCGATCTATTATCTCTCGCCTAAGTATGTGTTTGGATCGTTGGTGAGATCTTGGTTCCTTAGCTTGTGCGATGGCACCATTGTTATCATAATAGAGATCAATGGGATCCACAATGCTAGGGACTACGCCAAGTTCACTAATGAGCTTTTTGATCCAAACAACTTCCTTTGCTGCATTTGAGGCAGCAATGTACTCGACCTCGGTTGTAGAATCAGTAACTGTTTCTTGCGTTGAACTTTTCCAGCTCACAGCGCCACCATTTAGGCTGAACACATAACCAGATTGCGATTTAAAGTCATCCTTATCTGTCTGGAAGCTAGCATCGGTGTATCCAATTACCGCGAGCTCTTCCTGACCTCCATATATCAAGAATGAATCCTTAGTCCTTCTCAAGTACTTAAGGATATTCTTGACAGCTACCCAATAAGCATCACCGAGATCAGATTGGTACCTACTCATTTCACTTAAAGCATATGAGACATCTGGTCAAGTACATAACATGGCATACATGATAGATCCTATTGCAGATGCATATGGAATCTTATTCATGCAATCCCTTTCTTTCTTAGTTGAAGGAGATTGTGTTTTTGATAGACATAAGCCATGTTGCATAGTGTCATACCCTAAATTTTGACCATAATATTTCCCATCATTGTGCAAATCATCACTATAATATGGAGGTACTTTCATGCCTCTTCAATCCTCTCAAAAATTGTTGAGCATTCACCTCAATCAAGAAGTAAGGGTTTTGAGCCCTCTCAGAGTACCCAAGCAAAAAATCAATCAAGAATTGACATGATATTCAACTTGTCAAGCCTCTCAAACATCCATAAAAGATCAATAGGTCTCCCACATCAACAATCAAGCATAAGAATGCAACACCTCAAGTTGATCAAGCCTCAAGATCATCAGTGTCACCAAATTAGGGTTTTGGTCGACCAAGGCCTCCAGAGGGAAATTTTCATCTGGGCATGAGCCAATACTTAAAAACATGATTCAAGAAGCTCAAAGGGACCTCATGGATCCAATCATAAGTTCAAAATAGCCTCAGGGGATGCATTTATCAAAAGTCAGGAATTAGGGTTTCTTGACCTAATTCACCCCTAAGTTGATTTTTGGAACAAGACATGAGCCAAGACCTCAAGAAATGTTTTGAAGACCTCAAATATATCATATTGATCCTCTTACAAGTTTAAATTGACACAGAGAACTTGGTTCATGAGCAATATAAAGGTTCAAATTCATCTGGACCACAAACTAGGGTTTTTGAGAAAAAGTCAACCATACCTTTGACTTTTGACCAAGACATGGTCTCAAACCTTGGGAAATGATTGAAGACACACTAAAACACTTATAGATTCCATCCATTAAGTTTGAGTTAGCCCAAGAACTTGATTTCATAAAGGATCACAAAGTTTGAAATTCATCTGATAAAAAGTCAACTGTGCCCAAAACCAAGTTTGACTTTTGAGATTTCTTGACAAACATGGCTTCTTCAAGTAAAAAAAAGTTAACTTATGGTTTGGATCATCATCCATCAAGAAAAATCAAGAAAAGTGAGGTTACTTGCAAAAGGAGCAACCTTGAGAAACTTGAATTTTCACTAAGTCATGAAAAAAGTGATTTTTACCCAACTTTGCAATACCATAACTTGTAATCAAAGCAAGATTTTTCTTCAATCAAAAGCTCACATGAAAGCTCTCATTACATACTACAAGATTGTAAACTACACCATATTCCAAATCTTCATGGATTTTGAGTTATGGATTGATCAAAATCACAAAAAATAAGAAATGGACATTTTCTAAACACTTAGAAAAATTTGAGACAAAATCTGTCTCATCTTTTGTCCAACTCTGGAGGCATTTTCCATCATGATCCAAGATGAATCAAGACCAAATTTAAACATCAAAGTTAAAGTATGATATATAGGCTTTCCAAAAAGTACAAGAACTCATCCTAATTCAACTTGAGCAAGAAGTTACAAACATTGCAACATGACATAAAAATCTGGTTTTTCAAGACAACATTGGTGCATGACTTGTGCCACACGATTTCCTCCTTCAAATTTTATCACTTTGCCAACTTTGTCATCTTCCCAAAACACAAAACTCTTGATGACTCACTTGCTACCTGGTCAAAGAGGCAAGAATTCCACTTAAGCATAGGCAAATCCATCATGACATGAACTTTGAAATTCAATTTTGGCAAAGTTACATTAATGCAATGCATTGAGGTGTCATGAACCAGGCCATATCAATCCAAACCAGTCAAGATTCAGTCCAATGCTCAGAGTTTTCAAACCTACAGAAATTGATTTGAGTCAAGCTAGAGGAGACTTGGCACTTTGAAACATCCAAGTCAATGGCTACATAGCTACACATAATGATCAACCTCCATTCATTATTCCTTGCAAAATAAACTTCCTCTACTATAAATAGAGGTCATTTGTGACTGATTAACACACACCAAAACATCAGAATCCATGTTTTCCACCATTTCCCTCTTGAACCTCAAAAATCCATTTTCAAAGAAGTGAGAAGCGTGTTTTGAAATAGAGAGCAATTCAGCTCAAACCAATAGTTCTAACACGTCACATACATCATATATGAATGATCTAGACACTTGAACAACATCTGTAACACCAGATTCATCAAGTTCATACCCCACCCCAAAGCCATTTGCAGTTGGAGTCATTCACATCAATCCAGAGGTTTTCAATCCATTCCAAACTTCTCAACACACTCACTAGGGTCCATTGAAGTTGTCCAGATCATTCAAACACATCTACAACACCTACAACTGAGGATTCGAATTCCTCTTGCAAAGGTAAGCCTGAACCTCTCAAACTCTATGATCCATGCATCATAAATGTGTTTTCAAGTTACAAACATGTTTCTGCACTTGTGTAGAGTGTTTCCCCTCAATTAATTGCTTTATAGTTATTGTGTATGGAATTTCATAGTGTTCTTGCAAAAATTAGATTTCATCTGTTCTTCACATGATTTCTCATTCCACACTTAAAAGAAATGCAATTAATTGGTATCATTGAAATCTTTGCTAAGAAACGAGCAACTTTCATGTTTACAAAAGTCATTTTCATTGCGTATTGAGTGAGATATGTGAGCTTTTGCAAATCGTCCATTGTGGGTACACACGAGGAAGAAGAAGGAGTCGTTGGAGCCCTTTTTCAAATTTTTTGAATTTTTAAATATTTTTTAATATTTTCAATTAATTTAAAAAAATCATATCTCTCTCATTTTTAATATTTTTCAAATGATTTTTTAAACATAAATCATTTATACATTTTAATATTTAATTGCACAAAAAAATCAAAAAAATAATTTTTATTTGATATATTTTTGAATTTTTCAAAGAATTTCTTTTTAATTGTTTTAAACATTTTAAATAAATTTTTTTTCTTGATTTTTCAAAATCAATTGGGTTCAAATCATCTTGTGGATTAAAACATCTATTTTCAAACATTTTTCAAAGTTTATAACATGTTTTTAAATATATTTGATATTTTAAATCATTTTTATTTAATTTTCTTTGAAAAAATGTATTTTTAATTAAAATTAGGGTTTTCCCTTGATTTTAAATTTTCAAAATTCATTTGAAACACTTTTGGGCCTCTAATAGAGTGTAAGACCCATCCACTTTTGTAAAAAAAAATTTCTAGGCCTCTGTCATAGTATAAGTCCCGGTGCGATTTTCAAAATAACGGCGCGTTCATTATTTTTCATCTGGGCCTCTCCTTGAGTATAAGCCCCATTTTTCTTCTTTTCAAACACATTTTGGGCCTCTAATAGAGTGTAAGACCTAAACATCTATGTACTTAAATAAATTTTTGGGCCTCTCCTTAAGTATAAGCCCTAATCTTTTGCACATAAAATTTGTTTTAAACAATATACAACTTTCATGGGCCTCTCCTCGAGTTGTAAGCCCCATACCTCTGTTTTCAAAATCATCTGTCTATTTTAAACTAGTACTAAGAGGAGCATTATTCCCGGTGAAACTGCTCTTAGACCACTTGCGCCTCTCTTTGAGTTATAAACCCCAAACATTCTTTTCTTTTAAACAACTTTCTCTTAATTCAAATTCAAATTCAAAGTTTACTCAAAACTTTCTTCAATTTCTTAAAACCCTAATCATACAGTTGAAATCATACAATCAATCACAATACACTTGGGCCTCTTTACAGAGTGCAAGACCCAACATCTTTTCAATGCAAACTTGTTTATATACCTGTTAATTCACTTATCTGTATATACTTGTGCATATTGTCTAAAGTTTCCCCAACAGTTAGGTCTATACTTAGGTCAAACCAGAGGCTACTGCTAACTTAGTCAAAACTAGTTCCCTCATAGGAAAATTCCCTCAATACAGTCTGCCTCCTCTTGGGCTTTATTCAATATGGATCAGAGAAAGGCATTATTCCCGGTGAAACTTTTCTCAAGACTGTCAAAACTTAGAAAGATATATACAAGAAATTCATTTCCCTAGAGAGGATTAATTCCCGGTGAAACCTCTTTTGAATTTCTTTAAACCTTAGAACTGTTCAAGAAAGAAAGGATTAATTCCCGGTGAAACCTTTCTTAAACTTTTCTTAGGCTTGGACCCACAGGCTTCCTAGAAGTTCCCCAACCTCCTCTTGGGCTTAGTACAAGGACCAACAGGCTTCTTAGAAGTTCCCAAGCCTCCTCTTGGGCTTAGTACAAGGACCCAAAGGCTTCCTAAAAGCATAAGATAGAAATTCAGTCATCTCTGCTAGTTCAATCCTCAGGAAAGTCAAAACTCCAGAATACCCAATCATTCCAGAGTTGATTTTCATCCCTTAAACCAACAGCTTCCTCTTGGGAATCATACAAAGATCACTCTCCAACTAGAGTCTACCTCTTCTTAAGAGATTTAGATAATATCAGCCTCCTCTTGGGCTTCATACAAGTAGACTTGGAAAGTCTAATTATCATACTCCCCTCTTGGACTTAACACAAGAACCCTCAGGCTTCCTGAAAACATAGGATATATCCTAATCACTTTAAAAATACATCAATTCCTAGGAGAGTTGAAACCTCCAAGGTTTTCAAACTCACCTCTAAACTTCTTTGACCCCCAGCCAAGCTTAACTTTCCTTGAACATCCCAGCCAGGGTCAGTTTACCATCAACAAATCCTTAACAGAATCAGAACCTCATGGCATCTGGTACTTCAACTCTTCCCCGATTCCCCAGCAAGAGTTAGTTTCCCTTTGGATTCCCCAGTATCATTTAGACCTTCTCCTGGATTTCAATAATCCTTAGCAAGAGTCAGCCTCCTCTTAGGCTTCATATAAGAATTTCCCCAGTCAGCCTCAATTTTAGGCTTTGTACAAGACATATATAACACTCCCCAGAAGAGTCATTTCCTTTCAAGCTTCAACCTTGGGCTTTGAACAAGGCACAAAAAACAACATCCCCTCAGATGAGACCATGAGTCCTCTCTGTGGGAAGATACCTCTTCTATACATCACATGTCAAAACAAACAATCAAAACCCTTTTCCCAGATAAACTACTGTAAGTGGCACACTTGTTGATTCAAAATCCAAGCTGGAGTCCCTCATTTATCCTGGCTAAAATTTCTCTTTCATCTAACTGATGTAAGTGGCAAGCCTCTGGATTCTACACATCCAAGCCAATGTCCCTCTCTTAGCATGAAAGATTCATAAGGAAAGAGTGGCATTGCTCTACACTGAGTTAAAGCTTCTTCCTTCATGTCATCTCTCTTATAAAGGAAATTATGGCATTGCTGGATTCCACACATCCCAGTTAAAGTAATTTCCCTTATAACCAATTATTCAACATTTTGTGATGAATATGTGAGTTTTATCCCTTTAGAGATGACAAATTCTCTCTCTCAATCACCCATTTAGCTTCAATCTTGGGCTTTGAACAAGACACAAACACTCTGATAGCTTCACTCTTGGGCTTTGAACAAGACACCAAATATCTTTCCTCCTATAGAAATAGGAGAAACTACGATGACTCTGATTTCCCAAATCTCTTTACGGGAATACTTAGGCATAAGATTGCGAAATCTTAGCGAGCACATAAATAAAAAATCTTAGGTCTAGTACCTTCCCAAAAATAATAAGAAAACCCGAAAACAACAAAAACATTCTCTTAACACTCCCAAAGGAGAAACTTTCCCAATCCACAACTGATAAACACAAGAAAGCATTTCAAATAGTAAAAATACATGCAAAAGAAAGTTCCTATAGATTACTCTAGATACTCTGGGTGTTAATAGCTTCCCTTTGTATAACCAGACCCCGATCCCCGATCTCTTGGCATTTGTTAAAGAAAACACTTGCGTGCATGGTTAGTATAAGATATCTTTCCCTTCCTTTCAAGCTTCATAAGATAAATACAGAAATTAGAAAGTAGCACCCAAATGCGGTAGGTGGTCGCGTCACCAAAAAAATCGACGCTACAGAAAAATGGCGACTCTGTTGGGGAATTATCATTAGAATTTATTTTTTCTGCTACATACTTGCTTTCTTATTTTATATATATATATATATATATATATATATATATATATATATATATATATATATATCATATGCCATCATACTACTTGATGTACTTGTTTAAGTCACTATTATCTAAGAACGCGATTAATACGTATGTGGTGAGTCCGAGAGAACATTAAGATAAGTGGTGGCGTATTCAGGAAGGCTTATAGGGAGTGAGTCCCGATCAAGCTAACTTGAGAGTCCATCGAATCAGTGGAGCTACCCTCGTGGAATTACCAATGTTGAACGAGCAAGTCGTGGAAGCATTGTTTTTTCCCATTGGATACCCTAGAAACTGAGGACTAGTAAGCATTTAACCATTTGACCATTAGGTAGTGCGATAACTATCGGGAATAGTTGATACGCGATACTACACTCAAAGGAGATTCATCTTGGGATATTACAGCTCTAATGAGTCAGTCGGTTTACTGTTAATATCCTTAAGAGGGGTCAATGATTTTGGGAACCTTTGTTAGAATCTGTTCTACAGGTACAAAAATTGACCTTTAGTACACACCTTAGGGATGGGTAGATCCATGGCTCCATGCTCGTGACGATGAACCCTTAAACCCATGTTTTCAAATATTTTTGTTTGCTGCATTCATGCATCCATACATTCATTAAAAAACTCTTTTTAAACAAGAAAAAAAAATCTTTTTTCTAAAAGAATTGAAACAATAATTGCAAATATCAAAAGTTACGTTATGGATTTCGGTAGAAGAAAAACGCATAAGTACACCTTTAAGGTTTCAAAACTGGAAGACCTAAGAAAATTGGGAAGGATGATTTCTAATCCCGAGGCTTTCAAAGCTAAGCACGGAGGATTGTTGTCTCTTTTGAAGGTCAACATGGTTGAAGGAGTCCTGTCTACACTGGTTTAGTTCTATGATCCAGTATACCATTGCTTCACATTCCCGGATTATCAACTTACACCAATGCTGGAAGAGTACTCTCACCTGATTGATTTACCTATCACTGATCAAGATCTATTTTCTAGACTGGAGGAAATTCCAAAAGATCAAGGCATTGCAAGAGTAACCTCATTGGAAGATCGAATATCAGGACTCACATGACCACCAACGGAGGAATCCAGGGTTTACCGACTAAATTCCTAATGGAGAAAGTTCTATACTTTTCCAGTATAGGAAATATAAATGCTTTCGAGGATGTCTTTGTTCTACTCATATATGGGTTATTCCTATTTCTTAACATCAACAACTTCATCGACACCAATGCTTTTAAGATATTCTTAATTGGGAACCCAGTCCCAACCTTGCTCGCAGATGCTTATCATTCATTACACTTAAGGAATTTGTACAGTGGAGGGATGATCACATGTTGTGTACCATTACTCTACAAATGGTTTATTTCCCACTTATCCAAGTCAGCTGCTTTTTGGGATCACAAGAGTAGTATGCGATGGTCGTAGAAGATAATGTCTCTTACCAATTCTGACATAGATTAGTACAATCAAATCTATGACGGAATAAAAATCATCGACAAATGTGGAAGTTTCCCCAATGTACCCCTCATTGGTACTAAGGGAGGAATCAACTACCATCAAATTTTAGCTCGTCATTAACTTGGATACCCAATAAAGAATATCCCACATAATGTTCATCTAGAAGGTCTTTTCTTCAAGGAAGGAGAAAATGACAGGGCACTAAAGAAAGAAATAGTGCATGTCTGGCAGCATGTTCACAGGAAGGAGAGAGAGTCCCTAAGAAGGTCAAATTGCATTTCTGCAGAGCCTTACCTCCATTGGGTACAAACTAGGGCCATTAAACTGAAGATGCCTTACTCTCATCAAGAAGTTTTTCCCTTAAAGGAATCTGTCCTTTATTTCATGTCTGATGCGGAAAAACTCCAGATTGCTCTCAACAAAGTCCAACGTGAGAAAAACTCTTGGAAGAACAAGTACCAGATTATTAATTTGGAGTGTACGAAGATCCAAGAACTATTGAAGGAAAAGTATGCTCTGATTGAGATATTAGAGCAGCATGCTATAGAAAATCAGGAGGAACGAAGAAATTTGCTCTCTCCTTTCACATGGAAAAGGATCATCGACCCAATAACAGTTGAAGAGACCCGATCAAAGAAAAGAAAAATTTAGGAACCATCATCTGAGCTTTCCTTAGAGAAAACTCAGGATCCATAAGCCTAATTTTCCTTCTCGCACTTTGTAAAATACTGTACTTTTCCCTGTAAAATACTCCAATCTTTCGAGTTCAATAAAAGTGAAGGCTCTGCAAATTTGAGCAAATTTTTGGTAAAACAAGGCGTTGAATGAAGTGTCCCAGCATGAAGAAGACATGATGTCCTAACGAATGTCCTAACATCTTAAACTGATATAGCAGGCTGTTTCTAAGTCTGGTCCAAGAATTAAGGAAACAATCAGAACATGGATCAAGGAATCAGCAAACAGAAGATTGAAGCCCAAGGAAACAGAAGCTTATTAAAGAAGATCAAGACCTAGGACTGAAGAACTGAACCTATTGTAACACTTTTGTAAAGTAGAAAATAAGGTTTAGGGTTTGAGAGTCGTAGGCTTTCTTGTAAGTCTCCCTCTGTATCGATTTGATGCAGTGTGGTAAACATAGGTACTTGTACAGATTCAGAAGCCCGTAGGCAATGAATCGTGTAGTGTTCTTGGATGAAGCTTTGAAGCAAATCCAAGTTAACTTTTTATTCAAGAATGCTTGACTGAACTTTATATTGGAATGGGTGTCTTTCAATAGGAATGATACAGATATGAGGTATTAACTATTAGATAATCACAGGTTGTGATTTAGGGAGTGAGATGGGTTTCTCTTATCAATTAGATGTGACTTCTAATGATAAAGTCTTCATTGGGTAGTGATAGGTTAGCGTGGGTGCTTTCTGTAAACCTGAGGTTGTTTACATAAAACTATACTACTGATAGTGAATTCTTCTTCCTGGATTGGTATCCCCCAGATGTAGGTGATTTACACCAAACTGGGTCATCATATTCTGTGTTGTTTATCATTCTGTAATTTACAGTTCAGTTTTGATTAACATGTTGGATCAGATGTCATAACATCTGTGTTGCTGCAGTTCTGATATTTAAGGTATCAGTCTGGTGCTATTATGTTCTTATTTAAATGTTTATGCAGAACAATGTCTTGACATGTGTTAGGACATCTGCTGTATGCATTGCCAGAATTTTAATTGGTATCAGAGCAGGTATCCGGTCTGTTTCTGGATGAGATCTTTGGGAGATACTTTGTGCCGTTTAAACAAGGAGGAGTTTTAAAGATCAGATCAATCAACTCAGGCATACTCAAGGGTATTAATGGATGGGATGGATGTTCTAGATCGAAGGTAATAACCCAGTGGTTGTTCATGTTGTTGAGGAGGTTCTACAACAACTGCAGGAGAAGTGGCTAGTTCTCTTGTTGGGGTGTCTTATAAGATGTTCTGACATCTTATTAGGGCAAGCAGAATTTGTTCCTTGGTGGTTCCGGTGCATATATTTATGATGGAAGAGCTCTAGAATTATGGGATTCTGGAGTTGTTAGTGAAGACAAATGGTGGAAGATCTCAATCATCGCCCTCTATATGTGAAGATATCTACGTATTTTAATTCCAAAGTCAGGAGTGATGGAATGGAAAAAGTTGTTGGAAGATGTCTGTTATAGTGACTTGGTACTTGGAAGCATGGTTCCATGGTGCAGTTTGAAGTCAGTTGAAGAGGAGAGGAGTTGAGTTTAGGTTTTTCAAGTTCTTGCTCTGGGAGTTTGATAAATTATTGATCGCTAGGTTGTCAAAGATACTTGAGAATTCTCTCAATTCCACTCATAAAGGCGTCTCAGTCGTGCATCTAGAGTCTTCTAGTCATTCTTCTGACTAGAAGGTGTTTCTATGAAACACAACCTGGAGAAAGTGGAGGTGATTTATTTTCACTATCCAAAACAGCAAGGAAGGATTCATCTCTCTTAATCCTAAGGGTGGATTCAATCTGATTGGAGTTTTCAGAACTGTTGAGGTAAATAGGATTCGTTCAGAGAGAGTCTTAGTTACTTGAGTCAAGGGTGGCAACCTTGGTATCTTAACACTGTTCGTCAAAGAAGATACTTGCAAAAGATTGAATACTTGATAAGTGTTCATGAAGTGATCTGCTGGAGCTTAGCTACAACAGTGAAACAGGATTATTGGACAAGGATTTAAGATCAATTGCTATTTGTGGAATTCACAAGTATTTAATTGATTATCCTTGAAAGTTAAGATTGTTGATCTTCAACAAGATGTTGGGACATCTCTTTATCTGGTTTGTGCAGAATCATGGGAGCGGTACTGCATATGCTTTTAGTTCTATTTATCTTGGGTGTTGACCTAAGAATCTGCTTCAGTTGGTATGGCAGAAGCATCTAATCCCTGGATAATTTCCTGGCAAGAAACTGATCTAGACAATGGTGATGTGGAAGATGAATAAGAAGACATCATAATCTTGATGGATGGTTCTTAGATCAGCTTATTTCTGATCTAAGAGTATTGGAGTGCAACAGGTGTGTTCAAGTTGTCACTAGAAGCATCTGGTGTTTATCTGGAAAGTGTCTTGGCAAGAGACTTGTCCAGAATGGAGTTCTGGTGGTAGTACAACTTGGATCAGTTTATTTCTGATTTAGGTACTTAGGAGCATGGGATCTTACTCATTTTGAAGGTCAAGGTTAAGTGGCAGTTTTCTCTGACTTTCTACAGACTGCTCTACTAAGGAAAGTGGCATTCTTTGGTATGGCTATGGTGTAGACTAGGAATACTTTATCTTCTGAAGATTCAGACGTGGCAGGTGTGAAGTCTTTGAAGTTTCAAAGCAGTTATTCATCAAGGTGTAAGCTTGTGTGGAATATCTGTGATTTGTCTAAGCAGGATGGAGGTTGTTTACTTAAATTTGGTTGTTGAATCAAGTCTATGAGAGCATGGAACTCTTGTTCTGTTAAAGGGAGGAGGTTCTTCTAAGTGGCAGAAGAAGTAGTTGAATTCAGCAGTTGGATGTCGCATTAGAATGTTCTGACATCTAGTTTAACACCAGAGTCTCAGCCGGTGATGTGGCACATCAGCTTAAGAAAAGGTGATCTACATGAGAATGGAAGTTATGAATGCTTCAAAAAGGTGGATCAGTGTGTCTTGTGGGAGTTATGAAGAAAAGTGAGATCAATCAAAAGGTGGCATTTGGTTGGTTTCATAGTGTGCATTAAAGCAGGATGCTTGGAACTAATTACTCTTGGGCAGAAGGGTAGTTGGTTGAAAACGTAAGGAGGATCTGGTTCATCTTGGAGCTTGTGGTAGAAGTTCAAGGTTGAGGATGAAAGAATACCTTCTTTTGGTGGATGAGAGTTTATTTCTCTCTATGGTTATTTGGAGTTCTTGTTGATCAAGATGGTGGCGCAGTGTTGTTTAAAGATCTTTAATTGGATTACTATGCTGATAGTAAGTCCAGTGGTGGAGCATATCAAGAACCATGGTGTGTGGTGTATGTGATGTGTGAAGAATGTCCTAACAGATGTTAGAACATTTTCTGGGTTGGTTATCCTTGGAGTAGGATACTAAGTTCTGAGTGTAGAACTTGACACTCACATCTTGTCTAAGAAGTATTTATCTTATCATACGGGAGAATGATGGATAAAGGATTGTCTTTGAAGTCTGATGTGAATGGGACATGCTAGAAATAGATCAGTTTGGTGCTTGTGGAGCAAATGGGCTGAGAAGTTCTGGAGCATGTATATAATATCTGACATCGTTAAGAAAATAACAAACTAAGAGATATGGTATCTCTTTGAGGAATGTGGATCATTCCAGATCAATTAGATTTTATCTCAAGGAGCATGGAGGTCTATACATGAGAATTCAAGAGGAATTTGTGTGGTGTATAGATGGGTTCAAGAAGAGGGGGTCAATGGAGCTTTGATCTTAATCCAAGAGTTTGTTAATCTAGGATGGTGATCCTAATGTAACCTCACGGGAAGCATGATGGTGTTCATGTGTGAGTGATTATTGGTTCTTGTCAGAAGAAGCAATAAGTGCAGTTGATGATTGTGTTCAGCAGGTAGGTTGGACAAAGGGTGCGCTCTTGAACACATGAAGATGCGTCTTATGTTTTCCATTCATCTACATAAGTGTTCATTAGAGGAGCACTGGTTATCTTAGATAGAGGGAGCCGCCCCTTGATCTAAAAGGTATTGCTGCAGTGGTGCAGATTATTTATCTAGATTATTTGTGGTTTTAAGCAGTCTGTGATAGATTGCCTCAAGTGAGGTTGATATGTCAGACAAGATGTCGTGACATTGTTCTATTGATATATGTTCTGGGTGAACTTATCAAGTGGTTCTAATTCTATCATTGGGTATCAATGGATTGAATTAGAAGTAGTACGAGTATCTTGCTAATTGTTATTGACTGAAAGATGTTTGAAGAAATGTCTTAACATCTTGGTCAGTTAATCTTGATCTTCTGTTTAAAAAGATTACCCTGTAGACAAAACACAGGAACTATAACTTGCTAAACAAAGCCTGACAAAGGGTCAGGACAATATGGGTACGGCATGATTGGCTATTTTGGATGGTAGAGAGTGAAGACGTGTTAAGCATGTGTCTTGATGCTAGTGCATTCTTTGGATGGTTTCTCATAAAGTTGAATATGTCAAACTTTAGTTGGACGGTGCACAGTCATTTAAGTTTACCTACCCTATATTTATGTCTCCACATGAATTGCTCTGTGGGAACTTCTATGGACCATAATTTTCAAGATAAATATGTTTGAGTAGTTAAAGGTGGAATGTGCTTCTAGTCTTCAAAATTGGTAATCTCGTCATGGTTTTTGTTAATGTCTGGATTAGTATCATGTGGGTATGGAATTAAGTTGGCTACTTTTGCCAATTTTTGGCTAAAAAGGGGGAGAGAAGAAGTATGGATTCATCTCAGTTAGCGTTGGTTCCTAGAACATATACTCATTTGTGCAAGCAGGGGTGTTAGATGAGATGTTCTGACATCCTTGAGTCCTTCCCTTGTGCCTTGTGATCTGAGTTATGAAGCAGGTTGTGTCTTGTGACCCGAGTTACATACTCTGTGGACTCTGTGTTACAAATGATACAACTGTTTCTGCTCTTTCTGGACCTTCTTGTGGGTTCTCTTATGCCCCTTAAGAGGAAGATTTATCCCTCCGTGTAAAGTACTGGTTTGAGGGGGAGAGGGTTATATACTCTTCCTCTTGTACACCAACATACATCTAGGAATTTCAGAGGTAAGTAAGAGTCTCAGAGGTGCTCCAATCATATCTGCCAAGCGTCGGTCTTTCTTTTTCTACCAAAGGAGTTTTAACCAAAAATTAGTCAAAAGGGGGATATTGAAGGCTCTGCAGATTTGAGCAAATTTTTGGTAAAACAAGGCGTTGAAAGAAGTGTCCCAACATGAAGAAGACATGATGTCCTAAAGAATGTCCTGACATCTTAAACTGATATAGCATCCTGTTTCTAAGTCTTGTCCAAGAATTAAGGAAACAATCAGAACGTGGATCAAGGAATCAGCAAACAGAAGATTGAAGCCCAAGGCAGAAGAAACTTATAAAAGAAGATCAAGACCTAGGATTGAAGAACTGAACCTATTGTAACACTTTTGTAAAGTAGAAAATAGGGTTTAAGGTTTGAGTGTCGTAGGCTTTCTTGTAAGTCTCCCTCTATATCGATTTGATGCAGTGTGGTAGACATAGGTACTTGTATAGATTCAGAAGTCCGTAGGCAATGAATCGTGTAGTGTTCTTGGATGAAGCTTTGAAGCAAATCCAAGTTAACTTGTTAGTCAAGGATGCTTGACTGAACTTTGTATTGGAAGGGGTGTCTTTTAATAGGAATGATACAATTATGAGGTATTAACTGTTAGATAATCACAGGTTGTGATTTAAAGAGTGAGATGGGTTTCTCTTATCAATTAGATGTGACTTTTAATGATAAAGTCTTCATTGGGTAGTGATAGTTTAGCGTGGGTGCTTTCTGTAAACCTGAGGTTGTTTACATAAAACTATACTATTGATAGTGAATTCTTCTTCTTGGATTGGTATCCCCCAGATGTAAGTGAGTTGCACCGAACTGGGTCATCATATTCTCTGTTGTTTATCATTCTGTAATTTACAGTTCAGTTTTGATTAACATGTTAGATCAGATGTCGTAACATCTATGTTGATGCAGTTCTAATATTTAAGGTATCAGTCTGCTGTTGTTCTGTTCTTGTTTAAATGTTTATGCAGAACAATGTCTTGACATGTGTTAGGACATCTGCTCTCTACATTGTCAGAATTTCAAAAAGGGTTTCCCCCACTATATGATATTTGCAATATAATTGTTAAAAGTTCTTTTGGAAACAAAAACTAAAAAAAAGATCATTCTCATTTTTCTGCATATCATTCATCATTCTCACATAACATATCTTTGTCATTGAGTCTCACATATGTGTCACACTCTAGAGTCAAACTGTCTCATTCGTACAATACCCGGGCCAATCGACAAAAGAAAATGGACAATCTCGAAGAAGAGAATAGAGAGCTAAGAAAAGAAATCAATGCTCTGAAGGAGAGTTTGGAGAAACTCCACAACAACATGGAATCCCTGGCTGCAGCTCGGGATCAACAACCTCAAAGGACTGCGATCTCAAAGATTATGTCTACACCACTGTTTAAAACACCTGGCAGTCATCCTCAGTACAACATGCCTAAAGGTTTTCCCTGGGACATGCCTTTCAATTTTATACCTGAAGGATATATATCTTAGGAAATGCCAGACCTGAAGGTTACAAACTTTAGGTAAATAAAGATGCAACGGTTACGACAGAAAATCCTGAAGGTTACAAACTTCAGGTCACTGAAGCCCCCAGAGTTACCGCCTTAATGTCCATACCACAACCGGTGCGGTGGTGTACACTATCCCGGAGGAACAGATTCTCCAGGCTGCTTCTGGCAGAAATGAAGAAGTATATGAAAGGATGAATGAATTCTAGGAGCAGTTCCTGGAAATGCAGAAGGAACTGCATGCCATTCGCGGACAGGACTTATTCGGCAAGGACGCCGCTGACCTTTGTTTGGTCCCTAATGTAAAGAAAACGCAAAAATTCAAGGTGCCTGACTTTGAAAAATACAAAGGCAACTCTTGCCCTCAAAGTCATTTGGTAATGTATGCTCGGAAAATGTCTACCCAGACAGAAAATCAACAGCTACTAATCCATTACTTCCAAGACAGTTTAACCGGTGCCGCACTCAAATGGTATATGGGTTTAAACCGCACCAAGATCTGTACTTTCAGAGATCTCGGGGCAGCCTTCGTTTAGCAGTATAAACACAACTTGGACATGGCACCAGATAGGGACCAGATCAGAGCGATGTCCCAAAAGGATAAAGAAACCTTCAAGGAATATGCTCAAAGATGGCGTTAAATCGTCGCCCAGATCTATCTTCCTCTCAAGGAAAATGAACTGACAAAAATCTTCTTAAAAATATTAAGCTCGTTTTATTATGACCGGATGGTCGCTAGTGCACCTAGTGACTTCACTGAAATGGTGAACATGGGAGTACACCTTGAGGAAGTAGTCCGAGAAGGACGATTGGTCAAAGATGCAGAGTCGTCCAGTAGTACTAAAAGATACGATAGTGCTTTCCAAAAGAAGAAAGAGCAAGATATCAGTAATATCTCTCTGGGTAAGCAAAGACGAAGGTATCTACCTCGGCAGGTAGCGGAAGTAACTCCCACTATCAACCTAGCGCCAACTCCAACATATCAACCTCAGGTTGCTCAGAGCCAACCAAATCAACAACAGTATCAGCAAAGGCCGCAACAGCCTCTTCAGCAGGCTCGCCCACAGTACAATAACAACAATCGTACTACACGATCACCAGGGTTTGACCTTATACCAATGTTATATGCGGAATTATTTCCACTTCTGCTGACCAAGGGGCACGTTCAAACCAGGACTCCTCTTACAGTACCAGAAAATCCACCTTTTTGGTTTAAAGCAGATCAAACTTACCTTTACCATCAAGGAGGATCAGGACATAACATTGAGAATTGCCTCAACTTTAAATATAATGTACAAAAGCTCGTCAGAAACGGGGTTTTATCTTTCAAAGATACTAATCCGAATGTTCAGACGAACCCATTACTGCAACATGAGAAGACTATGGTGAATTTGATAGAAGGAGAACCTGGTAGCAGTTATCCAATTCATAATGCACGTTTACTAGGAACAAATCTAGTAAAAATGCATTGCAGACAGAGCGGGTACAACCATGTGCCCTCTCACAACTATCATCAGTGCGATATCTGTTCCAGGAACAATCAAGGATGTGCCATAATACAAGCAGCTCCTCAAGAGCAAATGGATCTAGGCTAGATTTAGGATCACATAATTCGTGAAGTAAACATGGCCCATGCACATCCAAACATTGTTCAAAATCATGATATCCGTGAGATGAACGTCAATCTAGTAGTGATGCATTCAAGACAAAGTTAGTATTACAATTTACCGCGACACGTGTAAGACCCGTATATTTTAGTCCGTATGATATTATGATGTTTTATCATTTTAATATGTTTTTCTACTAAATTTGGAGTAGCGAGCAGATTATACCCGATATTTCTAGGGTGTTCGGTTGTGGTCTGGATTGATCCACGTGGTTTCTTTTTAATTCAATCAGACTTTTTCTATTGGCACGGTAGTTATATTGGATTCCGAATGTTTCTATGTTTTTGAAATTTCAAAAATGTGTTTCTGCCGATTTTTGGGAAAACGGGCGAATTATACCCGTCGTTTAAATTTTCACGGACTCCGATTGTCGTCAAAATTTAAATGGGAGTTTTATATATCGCCGATATTGAGAATTTAATTTCAATATATCTTTCTGATTTAAGGAACAAAAATTTATTCGGAATAAAATTTATTCAAAAATTTTGGGTGGTTTTAATTAAAATGCGACGGTAAAATTTTTCGGTTTTCATAAAAAGTTGTTCGTGAGCGAGCTACGACTCGTCTGAGTCAGAACATTTTTTTAAGTGTGAGACATTAAATATCTAGATATTTTTGGGTTATACTATTATTATATGTTTTTAAGATAAGATCTTTTAGATTTTTTGTTGAGATATTATTATTAAATCCATTAGATATTTTGTTGAGATATTATTATTATATCCATTAGATATTTTTGGCGGGTATATTGTAATTTTATTCTTGACTTTTATTTTATAATATATCTTTTTTCATCGATGTTTTCGTTTGATCGCGTTTTGAGAGCGTTTAGGAGATATTTAGGCGAAAGGGTAAAACGGTAATCTTGCGGATTAGATATTTTAGAAAAGGATATGATGGGGATTAAGTGGAAAGTTTAGATTATATATATAGAGAGATTAGAGAGAAAGAAAGTAAAAGGAAAGAAAAGAAGAGGAAAGAAAGGAGAAGAGAGGAGAAAGAGAGAAAAGAGGGAAAAATGGGGAAAACATCCGAATTGGAGCCGGATCTTCGATTAAATCGGGTAAGTTTACTAAACTCGATTATCCTACGATAGTATATGTATATGTAGGTGTTTGTTTGGTTGGTTTTGGTTAGAAAATGTTAGGTTTTACATATTTGAGCAAAATTGGTAAAATCGATAGAAATCGATGTTTTCACGGATGAAATTCAAAATAAATTGCGTAGTTTAGTCGAGGAATGTTAGGCCGTGATTATTGAAACTTGTAAGATTGAATTCGAGTGATTTCGTAACTTTGGATATTTTTGAGAAATGAGGGTTTTAAGAATTGAATCGAAAACGGACGTCGTAGAAATCGTGTTTAATGGTTCTAATTCACTGCTATATGTTAGGTGAGTACGAGTATGTGGTTATTTCGAAGAAAATAATTGAATCGGTCGGATTTTCGGGTGGAAAGGCCAAAACCCGTAGGTTTTCAAGGCAAAAGGGGGGTTTTCGGCGAAAACTTCAAAAATTCATATCTTTTGATCCGTAAGTCGGTTTTGATCCCCGTTCGAAGCGTTGGAAAGCTAACGGGATGTTCTTTCTATTAAAAATGGTTTGGAGGGCAAGAGATGATTTTAGTTTTTGTGATTTTGAAAAAGTGTTGGGTTTTATCACGTAAAGTGTGTGCGGTCGGTGTTTTACTGTGTGTTGTGCTTTTTACTGTGTGTTGTGCTTTTGTTATATAACGTGGAGCCAGTGAGCTGTTATATGATGTACTGTGGGTGGCCTAATGGCGTGAATCCTAGTTTTTGGAATTCAAATTGTTGTTCAAAATAAATGAATTTAAATTGTGTGGGTTTTTCTATAGAGCGATTAGGTTAGTAATCGGGGAGTGAAAACCTAAAGCCCTAATTGTTGAGGTTAGCGATCAAGACCCAGCCTTATTGTAGATGTATCTGAGTTGGTTTTAACTTAAGTCCTTTGTGTATTTTATAAGGTTGAAAGTGTGAATCGGGTACGAGATTTCATCGTGAGAGACAAATCGATCTTACGTAGCGTAAGTTGTTTGGGTTGGAAGCTTGCTCAGGTAAGGGCACTTTCTAACGATATTATATGTGATTGAATGCATGTGTGGTTGTATTCACGATTGTGTGCCCTTATGGGGATGTGTAATGATTGTGTGCCCAGTTGGGGATATGTGGTTATATACATGATTGTGTGCCCAGTTGGGGATATGTGGTTATATACATGATTGTGTGCCCAGTTGGGGATGTGTGTTTATGCTATGATGCTAAACTTGTGATGTGCATTCATATGATTTGTGATAAATATATGATTTGCTGTTGATGTGTATGTCGAGGAGGACAACACGAGGTGTGTCTGAGCCACCTGTTGGTAATGAGAATTATTCATATGATTTGTGATAAATATATGAATTGCGATTGATGTGTATGTCGAGGAGGACAACACGAGGTGTGTATGAGCCACCTGTTGGTAATGAGAATTATTCATATGATTTGTGATAAATATATGAATTGCGATTGATGTGTATGTCGAGGAGGACAACACGAGGTGTGTCTGAGCCACCTGTTGGTACTGAGAATTGTTCATATGATCGGTGATAGATATATGAACTGAATTGTGAATTGTGACTTTACATTTTGTGATTATACATATTGTGTTTATATAAACTGTCGCATTTGCATGTGTGAGTTCATGCATACCATAGTTGCGTGTAGGTAGTTGGCACCGAATGGGCCAGGGTGATGGGTTCTGAATCATCACCTAATCCCGAAGGGAATTCTACTGCACCAGGTGATGTGACTGAGCCGTCATCGATCCTTTGAGATCAAATTGAGTCAGGAGAATGCGAGGGAGGCAACTCCGGGTGTTTGCAAGGGCAACACTTTTGTGTCTGCGAGGCAGCACGGTTAGTGAGGACCCAAGGGGGTATCATGACTCTCTGCGGAGAGGTTAAATTCTGGAATTCATGCATGGTGAGGGTACCCGACGAATTGGGACCACCAAATTCATATAGGTCTGCATTTAGGGTGTTTGTGCATTGCATTTGTGTGATTAAATTAAATGTTGTGATTGTTGCATATATCATACTGTCACCTTATTTATCTTGCTCTGCATATCATATTGTTATCTTATTCATGTTGTTATGTATATCATGTTCTGCTGGCATATGTGTATTCTTCCATATATGCTGTTTTTAGATTGGGACCCTCTACTACTATTATGATGTGGCTAACGACCACCCAGGTTTAGAAGTGGTGATAGTTAAGGTATCCAGGTGTCGTAAAGGCTTATAAGATGCGATGTCTGGGGGCTAGGAATTCAAGATCAGCTTAGGGTCGTGTTTTGAGGTTGTCCATGTTGTTGTTGTTGCTATTGTTAAATCTGAGTGCTTATCGTTATGTGAATGGACAAATATTTATACTAGTGGGCATTACGCTGGTACTATGTATGGAAAAGACTAAGATCGAAAGCTCGTACTCTGATTAATCATTTTTATTATTTTTCCTGGAGAGACAGTTGTCAATATTATGTATGGCATTCAAAAAAAAAATATACACTCTCGCTGTTAAAAATCGGGGTGTTACAACACAGTTACAATGCTTGCCTGATTTACTCAAAAGACAATCAGGGATGTTCTTTTGTACAAGAGGCCCTTCAACGTCAAATGGATCTTGGATGGATCTAAGACTATCATGAAAGGAATGATCATCAGGTTAACATGGTTTAAATCTTCGACATCCACTTAATGAATACCAGTCTAGTGGAGTTGCATGCCAAGCAGGTCAGACTTGGTTTCCTGTCCCCGCATGATTATCAAGACTACAAGGAATGCTCCAAAAATGATCAAGGTTGTGCACTTGTACAAAGAACTCTTCAACATCTGTTGGACCACTGGTGGCTCCCGATCTACCAAGATGAAGATACGCAACAAGTTAGCATAACTAATGGAAATCTTGATAGACACCAAAGTTGTGATATCCACTTACTAGAAACAGATCTGGTAAGGATGAACTGCATACAAAGTGGATACGATTGGCTACCACCTCATAATTATGAACGCTGTGGAATATGTTCAGAAAATAACCAAGGGTGCTACCTCGTGCGAGCAGCTCTCCAACATCAGTTAAATTGAAAGGAAACTCAACCATGCTTGAATTCTCAATCAATCAACATGTTACAAGGTTGCCTCCCTGTTCAAAACAAGGACCGAGGACTACTAGACAAAAGCATTGTCATAGTCTCCAATCATGGAATTACCAAGGATGTTTGCACCATAATTCCTCTGCTCAATGAGTCAAAGATCCCTCTTGACAGTAGAAAAGTTCCCAACCTAGAGCCGATTGAGGTTGCCTATGACGGTCGAAAGGTCCAAAAAGCCCCTGTAGTTATCTACCTGCCAAGCCCAATACCATACAAGTCAGAAAACGATATTCCGTACAAGTACGATTCAACTACCGTAGAAGATGGAAAATAAAATCCATTGCCATCTGTTGTAAACATCGCTGATATCAGTCGAGTTACCCGGAGCAGTCGAATCTTCAACAGAGGAGTTGGAGAACCTGCAACCTTAAGCTAAAGTTCCTAATAAACAAATTGGTCAATCCAGTAACACAAAACCTGTAAAGAACAACGACAAAATGCTAAAGCTCATCCAGAAAAGGGAGTACAACATTATGGATAAATTGCTGCAAATTCCGTCTCGAATCTCTGTGTTATCTCTCCTGCTCAGTTCAGAAGTTCACAGAGAAGCTCTGCAGAAGGTTCTAGAACAAGCCTTTGTAGAACAAGATGTAACAGTGGGTCAGTTTAATAGCAGTATCTCCAACATCACTTCCTACAACAATTTGGGATTTAGTGATGAAGAACTTCTAGAGGAAGGAAAGAACCATAACATGACACTCAATATCACAGTCAGTTGCTAGGGCGATGCTTTAGCCAGCGTACTGGTAGACACAGGTTCATCCTTGAACGTCATGCCAAGGTCAACTTTGGTGCGAATATCTTTTCAAGGTACTCCCATGAGAGGCAGTGAGATCATCGTCAAAGCCTTCGACGGATCCCGAAAAATGGTTATCAGCGAAGTTGATCTTCCCATAACCATTGGTTCTCACACTTTCCAAGTCACTTTCTAGGTCATGGACATCCGAGCAGCATACAACTGTTTATTAGGAAGACCTTGGATACACGAAGCCGGGGCAGTCACTTCGACCCTTCACCAGAAGCTGAAGTTTGTCAAGAATGACAAGTTGGTCACAATATGTGGAGAACAAGCTTTAATTATGAGCAACCTATCATCATTCTCCTATTTAGAACCAGAGGAGGTTGTTGGGACTCAATTTCAACTACTCTCGGTGAGCAATGAGAATCACCAAGAAAGAGGAACGTCGATTTCCTCATACAAATACACTCTCAAAGTAATGGGGAATGGTAACATAAAAGGATGAGGACCGATTATAATTCCTGCCAGTAACAAGACAATAAGAGGTCTTGGCTTTTCTCCAACATGTACCCAGACAACAAAGAAGGATGAAAGCTTTCGTCCCATTCAGGATTTCTTCCACAGTGGAGGCTTCCTCCACCCAATATCTCAAGAAGTCCACACCATCAAAGAGAACAACTCTTCTGATCAGATGAAGAATGGAAATCTTATCTCAACGATGAAGGTTATATATCTAAGGGAGAAACCTACATGTCATTCTTCTCTCCAAAGCAAAGTCCCAGATATATACCAAGATCAGATGTCAGAATGATCTACGGAGATTATGATCTCAAAGGATGTCGTGCTCCACCCAACTCATTAGAGGAAGACACTCTGATGAAAGAAAACTTTGGCTACGATTCTTATGATCCTCTGGATGATTTGCCCATCTGGAAGCCTTACATGGAAGACTCGGGGAAAAAGAGTCTGCCGGATAATGCCTATCTGCTGAATAATATTAAAAAGAATACGCATGTTCTCCCATAATCATGGAATCCTTACCCAGAACATTCCGAGAGTGTCCAACGCCATGTTGATGCATTTGTAAAGATCGCATGACAAGAATTTATTAACTATGCATTTCCTGAGGTCAACGTTATTGAAGAAGATAACTCATCTATTCCCACATAAACCCAGGATACCTTGGGGCAGGCAAGTGGTAAGTACGACTTTCTAGTTAAATACACTGCTCCCGAAAGCTATCGCATCAGATATGAGGATGTCCAGCCAACTGGATCGGAAGATCCTCTTGAGAGTGAAAATAATGTGGAAGATGCGACATAATAGTCCTCTTATAATAACTCTGTATGAAAAGAAGACTCCAATGATCCCACTCCACCAGAAGTCAGTGTCATTACTAAAGACAAACCAAGAAGGAAAGTACATGAATTTGTGATCCATCGAGGAATTCGTCACCATTGGGTTGCGGTCGATGTCCCGAATGTTGTTCATAAATCGAAGTAATTTCCGCATCTTTGGTTTGACCTTTCACCTTGCCCGGGTGAAATGGATGTTTTATAGGGTTTTACTTTTCTATAAATGTCCTTCTTTACTCCGCCCAAAGCGACAGAGTTTTTTATAGGATTGTGTTTCAAGAATCGACAAATCATAAATAAATAATGTCATTCTGAATTCCTGTATTTATTGTTATTTTCACTTTTCATTTTTTTTCTTCAGAAAATGGTAATCCTAAAAAACAACCTAAAATAAAAACAACCGTTTTAAAAAAAATACACTGCACACACTTTTGCATTCTCTCTGTCTTTTCTAAAAAAGGAATCATCACGTCGTGCAGATTACTTGTTTTAAACCCCATTGAAACATACGATCTAATGCCTTCTCCCAACTTTGAATTCCCGGTATTTGAAGCTGAAGATGAAGAGAATGAAGAAATTCCAGAAAAGATCTCCCGACTACTCAAACAAGAGGAGAGGTTCATTGAGCCTTACAAAGAGCCGTTGGAAATGGTCAATTTAGGTTCAGAAGAAGAAAAGAAAGAAGTTAAGATTGGAGCACTGCTAAATCCAACTGTCAGTTGATAAAACTTTTCAAAGAGTTTCAAGATTTGTTTACTTGGTCCTACCAGGACATGCCAGGGTTGGATACCAGCATCGTGGAACATCACTTACCACTGAAAACAGAATGTCCGCCAGTCAAACGAAAATTGAGAAGGACTCATCCAGATATGGCCATCAAGATTAAGGAGGAAGTGCATAAGAAGATCGACGCAGGTTTCCTCGCCACTTCAGAATATCCTCAATGGCTAGCCAACATAGCACCAGTTCCCAAAAAGGACGAAAAAGTTAGAATGTGTGTAGACTACAGGGATTTAAACAAATCCAGTCCAACGGATGATTTCCCCTACCACACATTGACATGCTAGTTGACATCACAACAAAATTCAAAGTATTCTCCTTCATGGATGGATTCTCGGGCTATAATCAAATTAGAATGGCGCCAGAAGACATGGAGAAAACATCATTCATCACCCCATGGGGTACCTTTTGTTACAAAGTAATGTCGTTCGGTCTAAAGAACGTAGGGGCGACTTATCAAAGGGCCATGACAACTCTATTTCACGACATGATGCACAAAGAGGTTGAAGTATATGTCGATGACATGATTGCCAAATCTAAAACAGAAGAAGAACATGTGGAGAATTTGTCAAAACTATTCGAGTGACTGAGAAAATATAAACTCTACTTGAATCCCAATAAATGCACATTCGGTGTTCGTTCAGGAAAATTTTTGGGATTCATCGTCAGCCAAAAAGGAATTGAGGTTGATCCCGACAAAGTTAAGGCCATTCAAGAGATACCTTCACCAAAAACTGAAAAATAAGTAAGAGGATTTTTGGGACGTCTGAATTACATCTCAAGATTCATATCCCTCATGACCGCGATATGCAAGCCGATTTTCAAACTACTTAGAAAGAATCAAAGTTGTATATGGACAAAAGACTTCCAAAAGGCTTTCGACAAAATATCTGCTGAATCCACCGATCTTGTCTCCTCCAGTGGAAGGAAGACCACTAATCATCTACTTAACAGTCTTGGAAGACTCCATGGGTTGTGTGCTTGACCAACAAGACGAGACGAGACGAGACAAAAAGAATCCGCCATTTATTACTTAAGCAAGAAATTCATAGACTGTGAAACTCGATACACTATGCTCAAGAAAACTCGCTGCGCTCTGGCTTGGGTAGCTCAACGTCTTCGCCAGTACATGATTTATCACACTACTTAGTTAATCTCCGAAATAGATCCAATCAAGTACGTCTTTGAAAAGCCTGCTTTAACAGGAAGGATTTCCCGTTGGCAAATGTTGTTATCAGAATACGACATCGAGTACCATGCTCAGAAAGCCATCAAAGGAAGTATTTTAGCCGATCATTTGGCTCATCAACCGATTGACAGTCAGGAATCAGTCAAATTTGACTTCCCGGATGAAGATGTCATGTACCTAAAAATGAAAGATTGCGATGAACCGCTTCCAAGCGAAGGGCCAGAGCCAGGTTCCCAATGGGGACTAATATTCGACGGAGCTATCAATGCTTATAGAAATGGAATTGGGGCAATCATCGTAACACCTCGGGGTACCCATATCTCTTTCACTGCCAGATTGGCATTCAAATGCACAAATAATGAGGCTGAATACGAAGCTTGTATCATGGGTCTCGAAGAAGCTATTGACTTAAGGATAAAGAACTTGGATGTGTATGGAAACTCAGCCCTAGTTATAAATCAGATCAAAGGGGAGTGGAACACATATCAACTAGGATTGATTCCTTACAAAGATTACGCAAGAAGGTTGTTGCCCTTCTTCAACAAGATTGAGTTTCATCATATTCCTCGTGAAGAAAACCACATGGCTGATGCATTGGCTACTCTATCCTCCATGGTTAGTGTGAGTCGATGAAACGATGTACCCAAGATCGACATAATGCGCCTTGATAGGCCTGCTTATATATTTGCAGTTGAAGCAGTCATATATGAAAAACCATGGTATCACGATATCAAATGCTTCCTTCAAAGACAAGAATACCTCGCCTGGGGCATCAAGAAAAGATAGGAAGACTCTCAGAAGATTGGCTGGCAACTTCTTCCTAAATAATGATACACTCTATAAAAGAAACTTCGACATGGTTTTACTCAGATGCGTAGACAAACACGAAGCAAGCATGTTAATGAAAGAGATTCACGAAGGATCCTTTGGCACTCATGTCAATGGACACACAATGGCAAGAAAAATTCTGAGAGCAGGATATTATTGGCTGACAATGGAATCCGATTACTACAAATACATGAGGAAATGTCACAAGTGTCAGATATACGCCGACAAAATCCATGTACCGCCAACACATCTCAAAGTTCTTTCTTCTCCATGGCCTTTTTCTATATGGGGAATTGACATGATTGGCATGATTGAGCCCAAAGCCTCAAACGAACATCGGTTCATCCTAGTAGCCATTGACTACTTCACCAAGTGGGTCGAAGCGGTATCAAACACCAATGTGACCATACAAGTGGTGGTCTGATTTATCAAGAACAATATCATCTGCCATTATGGTGTTCCAAACCAGATCATTACGGATAATGGATCCAACCCGAACAACAAGATGATGAAAGAGTTGTGTGTTGAGTTCAAAATTGAACACCATAACTCATCTCCCTACCGGCCTAAGATGAATGGAGTGGTAAAAGTGGCTAATAAGAACATTAAGAAAATCATTCAGAAGATGGTTGTAACCTACAAAGATTGGCATGAGATACTGCCCTTCGCTCTTCACGGTTATTACACGTTCTTATGAACTTCAACAGGGGCAACCCCTTTCTCTCTAGTATATGGCATGGAAGAAGTACTCCCCATAGAAGTAGAGATCCCATCAATGAGAGTATTGATGGAAGCCAAGTTAACAGAAGCTGAATGGTGTCAAAGCCGACACGATGAACTGAATCTAATAGAAGAAAAGAGAATGACGGCTTTATGCCATGGTTAGTTATATCAACAGAGAATGAAGAAAGCATTCCACAAAAAGTTCCGACCCCGTGTCTTTAGAGAAGGCGACCCTGTTCTTAAAAAAATCCAATTATTCCTTAATGATCCCAGGGGCAAATGGACTCCAAATTACGATGACCCTTATGTTGCTAAGAAAGCCTTCTCAGGCGGTGCCTTGAGACTCACAACCATGGATGGAAAGGAATTTACCTACCCCACAAATGTTGATGTAGTCAAGAAATACTTCGCCTAAATGAAATAATAAAAAATGTTTCGCTAGATTAAAAACCCGAAAAGGCGGTCTAGGCAAAAATTAGAGACATAGACAATGATCATCCTGATGGATTGAAAATTCGAAAGGGTAATCTAGGCAAAAGTTAGGGATTCATGGCAAGAAACTACATCCAACAAGACTGGTTCCTCAGCAGCAACGTCATCTGTCGAGAAATCCTTAATCAAGATCACCTTCGACGGAAACTCAAAAATACCCAGAATTCAAAGTTGGTGGAAGGCTAGCGGTCGTTATGTTTCAATGTAGCCCCTTTTCCTTTAAATTACCATTTTCTAAGCTTTGTAATGCTTCATGGGATCATGCGTATGGCTGATTACCATTCTATCAAGAAAAATTTGAGCCCTTGTGCCTTTTGTTTGCAATTCCCATTCATTCTGCTTTGCAAAATGACATGTTTATTTGATTAACGTTCTTGAAACAAAAAATGAAATTACTTTTGCTTTCAAATTTACATCTACTTTTAAAATAAAGATGGTAATTTCCTTTTGATTAATGAGCACAAGAAGGAATATCGACAGCTTCCCCGGAAGTGACCAAACTTCAAAATGCAGAATAAAAAATACTCCTTATAATCAGTACACCCTGAATGAAAGATCAATTACTTCAGATGGAATGTCCCATCTATCATCCCTGGTAGAGTTTTTCCCTCTGGAGAGAGATTATTTAGACAATACATTTCCCTGGTAGAGTTTCATCTCTGAAAGACAAAAAGCCATTTGGTCGTACACCTTTGGAATCTCACTCTTCACCAATGAAGATGATATTTTGCTTTCCCAGATTAAAGAAAATCCCCAGAGAAAGCCTCTCAATAGAAGACTCTTGGCAATACGATTGTTTCTCCCCAAGAAATTTTGCTATCAATGGAGTCATCAGCACCTCAAAATTGGATTACATCACATGGCATCTCTCAGAAAAGAGAAAGTATGATGTAATTTCCCCCCAGGAAATGGCATCTCCCACAAGAGAAGTGTGCACACCTCTGCAATTCAGACAAACGGTCTCCACCAATAAATCTAACATCAAAACTTTACTCATCCTATGGCATCCCTCCGAAGAAATTTCAAAGAGAAGTATGATAAAACACGTTTTTCCATCAAATGGTATCTCCTCAACGAGAAGTTTGGTGAAAACCATCATAGATATCATTCCTTATCGAGAAAAGAACTCGACAAGAAGAAACTGAGACCAGTTCCATGGCTGAAGACCAGGATCGAGGGGAGGTTTATTTCAAAAGAAAACTAAGACCAGTTACGTGGCTAAAGAATAGGATCGAGGGGAAGTTTTACCCTTTTCTTAGTAGCCTTGCTTAGCAAAAGAAGATGGATGAGCAAATAACTGCTATTCACAACCACAATCAAAATTTTGGGTATTTCGATATTTAATCCTCTTTTACCTTGAATGTCCGAACGTCTTCGCCATTCACACCTTCAGGTCCAAGAAGATTAATTAGGGGCATCTGTCATACCCTAAATTTTGACGACAATATTTTCCATCATTGTGAAAATCATCACCACAATATGGAGGTACTTTCATGCCTTATCAATTCTCTCAAAGATTGTTGAGCATTCACCTCAATCATGAAGTAAGGGTTTTGAGCCCTCTCAGAGCACTCAGGCAAAAGATCAATCAAGAATTGACATGATCTTCAAATTGTCAAGCTTCTCAAACATCCATAAAATATCAAGAGGTCTCTCACATCAAGAATCAAGCATAAGAATGCAACACTTCAAGTTGATCAAGCCTCAAGATCGTCAGTGTCACCAAATTAGGGTTTTGGTCGACCAAGGCCTCCAGAGGGAAATTTTCATTTGGGCATGAGCCAATACTTCAAAAAATGATTCAAGAAGCTCAAAGCGACCTCATAGATCCAATCATAAGTTCAAAATATCCTCAGGGAATGCATTCATCAAAAGTTAGGAATTAGGGTTTCTTGACCTAATTCACCCCTAAGTTGATTTTTGGAACAAGACATGAACCAAGACCTCAAGAAATGTTTTAAAGACCTCAAATATCTCATATTGATCCTCTTACAAGTTTAAATTGACACAAAGAACTTAGTTCATGAGCAATATAAAGGTTCAAATTCATCTGAACCACAAACTAGGGTTTCTGAGAAAAAGTCAACTATACCTTTGACCTTTGACCAAGACATGGTCTCAAACCTTGGGAAATGATTCAAGACACTCTAAAACACTTATGGATTCCATCCATTAAGTTTGAGTTAGCCCAAGAACTTGATTTCATAAAGGATCACAAAGTTTGAAATTCATCTGATAAAAAGTCAACTGTGCCCAAAACCAAGTTTGACTTTTGAGATTTCTTGACAAACATGGCTTCTTCAAGTAAAAAACAATGTTAACTTATGGTTTGGATCATCATACATCAATAAAAATCAAGAAAAGTGAGGTTACTTACAAAAGGGGCAACCTTGAGAAACTTGAATTTTCACTAAGTCAGGAGAAAAAGTGATTTTTACCCAACTTTGCAATACCATAACTTGTGATACAAGTAACCTTTTTATTCCATCCAAAGCTCAAATGAAAGCTCTCATTATATACTACAAGATTGTAAACTACACCATATTCCAAATCTTCATGGATTTTGAGTTATGGATTGATCAAAATCACAAAAAATAAGAAATAGACATTTTCTAAACACTTAGAAAAATTTGAGACAAAACCTGTCTCATGTTTTGTCCAACTTTGGAGGCATTTTCCATCATGATCCAAGATGAATGAAGACCAAGGTTAAACATCAAAGTTGAAGTATGCTATATGGGCTTTCCAAAAAGTATAAGAACTCATCCTAATTCAACTTGAGCAAGAAGTTACAAGCCTTGTAACATGACATAAAAATCTGGTTTTTCAAGACAACATTGGTGCATGACTTGTGCCACACGATTTCCTCCTTCAAATTTTGTCACTTTTCCAACTTTGTCATCTTCCCAAAACACAAAACTCTTGATGACTCACTTAAGCATGTGCAAATCCAACATGACATAAACTTTGAAATTAAATTTTGGCAAGGTTACATTAATGCAATGCATTGAGGTGTCATGAACCAGGCCATATCATTCCAAACCACTCAAGATTCGGTCCAATTCTCTGAGTGTTCAAACCTGCATAAATTGAATTGAGTCAAGCTAGAGGAGACTTGGCACTTTGAAACATCCAAGTCAATGGCTACATAGCTACACATAGTGATCAACCTCCATTCACTTTTCCTTGCAAAACAAACTTCCTCTACTATAAATAGAGGTCATTTGTGACTGATTAACACACACCAAAACATCAGAATCTATGTTTTCCACCATTTCCCTCTTGAACCTCAAAAATCCATTTTCAAAGAAGTGAGAATCGTATTTTGAAATAGAGAGTAATTCAGCTCAAACCAATGGTTCTAACACCTCACATACATCATATATGAATGATATAAACACTTGAACAACATCTGTAACACCAAATTCTTCAAGTTCATACCCTACCCCAAAGCCATCTGCAGTTGGAGTCGTGTCCACCAATCCAGAAGTTTTCAATCCATTCCAAGCTTCTCAACACACTCACTAGGGTCCATTAAAGTTGTCCAGATCATTCAAACACATCTACAACACCTACAACTGAGGATTCAAATTCATGAGGTAACCTTGTACCTCTCAAACTCTATGATCCATGCATCATAAATGTGTTTTCAAGTTACAAACATGTTTCTGCACTTGTGTAGAGTGTTTCCCCTAATTAATTGCTTTGTAGCTATCGTGTATGGAATTTCATAGTGTTCTTGCAAAAAATTAGGGTTCATCTGTTCTTCACATGATTTCTCATTCCACACTTAAAAGAAATGCAATTCTTTGGTATCATTGAAATCCTTGTTAACAAACGAGCAACTTTTTCATTGCGTATTTAGTGAGATATGTGAGCTTTTGCAAATCGGCCATGACGGGCACACACGAGGAAGAAGAAGGAGCCGTTGGCGCCCTTTTTCAAATTTTTTGATAAATATTTTTTAATATTTTCAATTAATTTAAAAAATTCATATCTCTCTCATTTTTAATCGTTTTCAAATGATTTTTTAAACATAAATCATTTATACATTTTAATATTTAATCCACATAAAAATCAAAAAAATAATTTTTATTTGATATAATTTTGAATTTTTCAAAGAATTTCTTTTTAATTGTTTTAAACATTTTAAATAAATTCTTTTTCTTGATTTTTCAAAATCAATTGGGTTCAAATCATCTTGTGGATTAAAACATCTATTTTCAAACATTTTTCAAAGTTCATAACTTGTTTTTAAATATATTTCATATTTTATATCATTTTTTATTTATGTTTCTTTGAAAAAATGTATTTTTAATTAAAATTAGGGTTTCCCTTGATTTTAAATTTTCAAACTTCATTTGAAACACTTTTGGGCCTCTAATAGAATGTATGACCCAACCTCTTTTGTAAAAAAATAATTCCCGGGCCTCTGTCATAGTATAAGTCCTTGTGCGATTTTCAAAATAACGGCGTGTTCATTATTTTTCATCTGGGCCTCTCCTTGAATATAAGCCTTACTTTTCTTCTTTTCAAACACATTTTAGGCCTCTAATAGAGTGTAAGACCCAAACCTCTATGTATATAAATAAATTTTTGGGCCTCTCCTTGAGTATAAGCCCCAATCTTTTGTACATAAAATTTGTTTTAAACAATAAACAACTTTCATGGGCCTCTCCTTGAGTTGTAAGCCCCATACCTCTGTTTTCAAAATCATCTGTCTATTTTAAAATGGTACTAAGAGGAGCATTATTCCCGTTGAAACTGCTCTTAGACCACTTGAGCCTCTCTTTGAGTTATAAGCCCTAAACATTCTTTTTTTTTAAACAACTTTCTCTTAATTCAAATTCAAATTCAAAGTTTACTCAAAACTTTCTTCAATTTCTTAAAACCCAAATCATACAGTTGAAATCATACAATCAATCACAATACACTTGGGCCTCTTTACAGAGTGTAAGACCCAACATCTTTTCAATTCAGACTTGTTTATATACATGTTAATTCACTTATCTGTATATACTTGTGCATATCTGTCTAGAGTTTCCCCAGCAGTTAGGTCTACACTTAGGTCAAACCAGAGGTTACTTCTAACTTAGTCAAAACTAGTTCCCTCATAGGAAACTTCCCTCAATACAGTCTGCCTCCTATTGGGCTTTATTCAATATGGAACAGAGAAAAGCATTATTCCCGGTGAAACTTTTCTCAAGTCTGTCAAAACTTAGAAACATATATACAAGAAATTCATTTCCCCAGAGAGGATTAATTCCTAGTGAAACCTCTTTTAAATTTCTTCAAACCTTAGAACTGTTCAACAAAGAAAGGATTAATTCCCGGTGAAACCTTTCTTGAACTTTTCTTAGGCTTGGACCGACAAGCTTCGTAGAAGTTCCCCGACCTCCACTTTTGCTTAGTACAAGGATCAACAGGCTTCTTAGAAGTTCCCTAGCCTCCTCTTGGGCTTAGTACAAGGACCCAAAGGCTTCCTAAAAGTATAGGATAAGAATTCACTCATCTCTGCTAGTTCAATCCTCAGTGTTGCGGTGAAAATCGGATAACAAGCTATTAATTAACTTGCATCATATTTCTTTTACAACCGACTTTGATTTATCCAAAGGAAAGGTTCAAGATCGAAAAAAACCTAAAGGGGGAAGATCTAAGGTTCGGGGGTTGGTTACGCCTAGGGAAGGTATTAACAACCTAAACGTCCGTAGTACTCTACGGGAACCTCTTGCTAATGGTTATGTTGTTCGCTTGCTAAGGGTGTTATGCTAAAGGTTGAAACCCTAGGGGCTTATTTCTAAGTATACTTGACAAAGCATCGCACTTTGCGCCTACGTATCCTTACGGGAGTGGAATTAGAGTATCCGTAGTTCACCAATCTAAGGGTGAAGGAATAGGAACCATTGACTATGGCCAAAGTTCCATGGGGAAAATGAGTATGACTCATTTTCTTAGAGTTCACGATAACTCTCTAAATCTACGTTATAAAGGGGAAAGTGAGTTCTCATGATGATGAGAATCACATGGAGTGTAAGAACTCCAACCTACTTCTAGTTATGATTTCGTTGGCTCACGATAGCTAAGAAATAAGGGTGAACCTAGAAGGATAAGGTAAGATGACTTTGAAAGTCAATTTAAGAGGGTCTCCATTTGGAATGGGGGGAAAGATAACAGTTGAAAAGATTCCTAAGATGACAAGTTAATAATTCAAGTATGATGATGCAAGAGACATGAATAACATATGAGATGCAATAAAATAGAAATAGTCTCGTCTTAATCAAGATTTAATCGAGAACTCGATAATCAGTGATTCTTGACTTTCATCGACTCAAATAGGTGAATAAAATTTAAATAAAGAGAAAGTGGTCTCGTGTTGATCAAAGTTTTGTCAACTCAATGAAATCAACCAAACCATGAGGTTTGTTATGTCATCGACCAAAATAAGGAAAGTGGAATCGAAATGAAAAATAAAATCGATCTCGTCTAAATCAAGATTTAATCGAGAAATCGATAATCTTATATTTTTGACTTTCATTGACCAAAAATAAAGAAAAGGTGGCCTCACATTTATCAAGACTTTATTGATTTGAAATGATCAAAGTCGAGATTTGTGTAACGTCATTGGCCTAAATAAAAATTATGAAATAAAAATAAGGTTGATCTCGTCTTAATCAAGATTTAAATCGGTAAATCGATAATCTTGATATTTGACTTTCATCGACCAAAATAGAATCGGAATAAAATCAAGTTGGTCTCGTTTAAATCAAGATTTAATCGATAAATCGATAATCTTAGATTTTTAACTTTCATCGACCAAAATAAAATCGGAATAAAAAAAAATTGGTCTCTTTTAAATCAAGATTTAATCGACAAGTCAATAATCTTAGATTTTTAACTTTCATCGACCAAAATTGAAAATAGAAAGTGGCCTCCTACAAATCTAGATTTTTAGTGATTTTGAAATAATCAACAAAGTCAAGATTTATATGATATCATTGGCCTTTGAAAATGAAAAAAACGAAATCCCAAAGTGAAATAGAGATCAAATAATAGATGCTAAACACTAGAATTGAAAAATTAAATTAAAAAAACTATGAAATAAAACCAAAGAAAAATACTAAGGAAATTTGAAAATAAATAAAATGGATACAATAAGAATAGGGGTGCTGCTAGGATTGAAGAAGGAGTGTGAGTGGAAATCCTATGGACTCGTGAGCCCATCATCCCACGAACAAAAACACCCACGCATGGGATCACACGGGCTTTAAGAAGAGCCCATCACCCAAAACAAAATTCATTTTTTTTAAAAAAAAAAGGGCAGCACAAATTGGAGGAAATGGAAGTATAATCAAGACAAAACACGGTAGCCAGGTTATCCAAAACAAAATAGTTTCATAGAAAGAGGGTCAAAGAAAGGAACAGGGTCACGAGAGGAGAAACGCCTCACACCAATCAACCTTCTCACAACGCATTTCTTCATTCTCCTTCCATTTTCGTCCGCTTTCTCTCTCGTGCTCAGATTTGCTCAAATCAGGTTTGTCCGCTTTGGATTGTTTCGATTTATTTTCGTCCCCAAATATCTCCCTTCTTCTCTCTAGTTCTGGGATTTGAGTGATTTAGGTTCTGAGACAGGGTTGTGAAGGTTGAGTTTGTTTTCAGTTATTGTTGATGTTTGAAGACGATGGAAATACGGTGGTTCTTCGTGATGGCGGCGATGGTCGTAACAGACATGGAGACGAGATGGTGGTTATGGAATCATGGTGGTGATGGCCAGAGTGGGGTTAAGGCGTTGATTGGAGAAGACTTGATTTTCTGTTTGGGTATGAGTTGAAAACGGGTTGTGGTATGTTGTTGGTATTGAAGAGGAACAGGTGATGAGGTTAAGTTGAAGGTTGAAAAGTGACTCGATTAAAGGTTATTTTGTTTATGATTGATGAAAGAGAACACAGAGGGATTGGCCAGAAACTTGTTTTGCGAAGTCGGAAAAGCGGAAAGGAGAAGAAGGTTCGTCTCGGTTTGTTGTTTCCCGGATGCTTCGCAAACAGAGGGAGGTTGGTGAAGGAGGGGTGAACGAAGGATTGAAGATATGAGTTCTTGAAAATGAGAAGGGTTTGTGTGAAGGTGGGGAAGTTTGGAAGGAGGAAAGTGGTGGAGGGGGTGTGAATTGGTGGCTATGAAAACAGAATGTGTGTAAACGTGAGTTCTTCTGCAGATGGTTTTCTTTCAAAAATCCCTTCTTTTGTTTTTGGTTATTACTTTTTAGAACATGAATTCAAGTGGAATTTATTTCTTAGAATTTTGTAATGCTGCCTCCATCTCTTTTCTTCCGTCCCTTGTTTTAAAAAGAATTTTCTCTTAAATTAAACTTGAAGTTGTCCGTTGTTGAATTGTCACTTTCACTACAGATCTTGGAGCAGGCCGTGCCGAAACGAGTAATGCCTCAGAGCATCTTTTGATGAACCAGATGAGTGAGCTTAAAGAGGAAAAGTTTTGGGATTAACTAATTGAAGATTGCGCCAAGGTTGATAAAAATTGAAATGAGTTTGAGACGAGTTTGAAATTTTCCTCTTCTTCTGCAAACAGATACGTGACAAGGAGAAGACAAAGCTTTGGTTGTTTTGCTTTCCTGCTTAGCCACGTGTCGTCTCCTTATTGGTTAAAGAGTAAGAGTTGAAAAGTCAAAGTAACATAGCATGATCCTCATTGGCTGATAGCAAGTGATTCTTCCAATTGTGCACCAAAAGAAAACCACGGTGGACCAATCAGAATAGAAATGGAAAAAATTCTTTTTCTTTCTTTTAAATTAAATTAATATGACTAATAACAATAAAACTAATTAATATCCTAATTTAAATTAGTTAAAAAAAACTAAATTAATAATTAATCTAATTAATGAAACTAATTTTTTAAAATTGAATTAAATTGAGATTAATTTAAATTAATAAAAATAGGACAATAAAATATAAATAAAATTAAAAATGAGCCATATTGAAATTAAATTAAAATAAAAACAAATAAAACACTAAAATAAATACTAAATTAAAACATAGAGAAAAATAAATAAAAACATCAACTATCAAAAAATGAGGGTAAAATTTTGGGGTACAACAGTTGCCCCTATTTAAATATCTTCACCTGATGACATGAGAGATGAAGATCCTCATGTAATCAACAGTGAAAGATATTCAAATACAGATAACCGAAAATTTTGCCCTCAGATGCGCAGACATGCAATGCAACAAACATGATGCCAAAATGCCAAAGGAGATGCAAAGATGCAGACACAACAAACACTAAAGGACAGGCAGGAAGCAAACAAACACAAGAGGAAAGCTTCACTGGGGAAGCAAGAAGAAGGTTAGTACCCACAAGGAAGACACTCCTTGGGGATGCAGGCTAACCAACAAAAAAGACTCACTGGGGAGACTCCGAGGAAACACCGGGGATAGAAAACAAAAGGGATTCTCCACTGGGGAAAGATCCCGGGAGGTGGACGACAGGTTCAAACATGACCGGACGACATTGGGGAAAAGAACACAATCTTACTGGGTCAAGAAACCAGAAAGAAGACATGATCTCCACTGGAGATCAGTTGAAACAAAAGGATAGACATCCAAAGAAAAGATTTTCTAGGGGGGTTCTTATGCCGAAGAGTTCAAATGGGATCTTCGGGAAAAAACCAGAAAAGACAGAGACGAACTCTGCGCGCCAGATAAAAAAACCAGGAATGAGCAATACAGGTTCAAGATAACCCGATATAAGCAAACAGTTCACGATAACCGAAGATAAACAACTGGAGTTTAAATGGGAACAAGGTTAATGAGCCAAGAATAGACTCTGGTACTCAAATAAGAGTTGGTTGAGATAACAAGGTGATTTGTTTTATGAGGAAAACCAGTATGAGCTGGAAGGTAACCTTATTGGAAGTAGAACCAATAAATGGGCTCCAATAAAAGTGTCTAGAATGATTGATCATCAAGTCGAAACATGACTAGATGACATTCTAGAAAGGAAGGATCCGTAATGAAGGTTGAACCGGAGAGACGGTCTTCACTGGGAGAAAACATCCAAAGTGATGGAACAACATGTTCAAGTATGACCGGTTGGCACTTTTAGAAGGAAAACAACCTTATTGGAGATAGAACCAAAAAATGGGCCCCAATAAAGGTATCTAGAATGATTGATCATCAAGGCTAGATGACATTCTAGAAAGGATCCGCAATGAAGGTTGAACCGGAGAGACGGTCTTCACTGGGAAAAAACATCCCAAGTGATGGAACAACAGGTTCAAGTATGACCGGTTGGCACTTTAGAAAAAGAAGAACCTTATTGGAGATAGAACCAAAAAATGGGCCCCAATAAAGGTATCTAGAATGATTGATCATCAAGGCTATATGACATTCTAGAAAGGATCCGCAATGAAGGTTGAACCGGAGAGACGGTCTTCACTGGGAAAAAACATCCAAAGTGATGGAACAACAGGTTCAAGTATGACCGGTTGGCACTTTGGAAAAAAAAGAACCTTATTGGAGATTAAACCAAGAAATGGGCCCCAATAAAGGTATCTAGAATGATTGATCATCAAGTCAAAACATGACTAGATGACATTCTAGAAAAGATCCGCAATGAAGGTTGAACCGGGGAAACGATCTTCACTGGGAAAAAGACATCCAAAGTGATGGAACAACAGGTTCAAGTATGACCAGTTGGCACTTTGGAAAAAGAAGAGGGAACCTCATTGGAGATAGAACCAAAGATGGGCCCCAATAAAGGTATAGTATCTGATAGGTTAGTACCGGGGTTGCATTACGGAAGATGAGACTACCTGGGGAATACCCATTATGGTTGCGAAGAGGTTGAATAGTACCAGAGATAGATAAGCTGCTTATAAGAGACTGCCAAGCTTCTTCAAGAGATTGTTGCTTCAAAAATATGTTGATATCACAATACTGTTGGAGAAATAATTATGTCTTCAATGAGGATCTTGTAAAAGATTCTTCTTGCGAGAAACGATGCAAAATAAATGCATGTTCAAAGATAGGTTAAAAAAACCACACCGGCCAGGGACCAAAGTTCAATCTAGGAACAAGCTAGAGAGAAACGGTCAAACAAGACTCCGATTGAGGAAAGAACTTAAATGGGGATTTATCTTATCCAAATGTGGAAAAGATAACTGAACCAACCATCATCCAAGAGGATAAAACTCTGTGGGGAATTCAGAAATGTTGGGCACTTTATGCCTAGGGCTGACTTTCTACTGGAGTGAATAGACAAACCCAGTCACTTAGGGAGACAAACACCAAAGTGAACCAAAATAGGTAAACACCAGAAAAAGAAGCAGAAATTCTAAGATGCTATGCATATGAGTGCTTATGCCATGCTTATGCTTATGCTGACAAAACAGACAAGAAACGAAACTGGAGATGAAATAAACATCTTGACAAAGGACACCCAGCCAAACTCAACAGGTTGGACCAATATTGGGGATGAAGAATAATCAACAACTTCACTGGTGAAAAGAGTATTCCACTTGAGGTATGACATCATGAGGATTGCCATCATGAGCTTGATTTTTTTGGTTGGAAGAGAATTCATGGAGAATTGTCAAGTTTAGCTGAAGTGATAGCTCATTGGGGAGTTAGCAGAGGGTATCACAAGAACAAAGTAGTTCTGCATCCTACTGACATAATGATCATCTTCAAATCTTATCTGCCCCAGGCTATATGGTCTGTTAGAAGATGATAACAAGAGGATTTTATAGAAGAATTGGCATACAAGGTGTTTCAATATCTTCAAACTCTTGGAGAGATCTCAGCTTAATTGCCCCAGATTAACTGTATTCACACAACAAGGTCCTTGAACTTGCTTCAGACTGGTTGTTTGACGATTTGGGGAACAAACTTGCCCCTGTCAGCTTGGTTGACCTATGATGGAGATGTCCTTGACTAACTGTTTTTTAGAGATTTGCCGAATCTCGACCTGATTGCCCCTAATTAACTGGTATGTGAGGGTAAGTCATCAAAAGGATTTTACAGAAGAATTGATATACCAGATGCTTCAATGTCTTCAAACTTTTGAAAAAGGTTCATGAGCCTTGACATAACTGCCTCTGTTCAACTGTATTTGTAATACCTAGACTGTAGTAGAAACGACTGGGGAACAAATCTTGCCCCTGCTGATGAGTCACTGGAGTCCACACTTGTCATAAGATGACCTAGAGAAGATTTGTTCCAATATTTTGAACTTTGACGAGTTCTGCCCCTGATTCGGTAGATTGGCAAATCCTTCCGCTTGGTTGCCCTTGACTGAGCTTCCTCTATCAAGTCGAATCCCCTAGCTGGCTACATTTGTTGGGATTTCTTTGATATTGAATTGTTTTTACAAATAAGTATTGTTCATCAAAAATTGGCAAGTTCAATGCGATATTCATGCGAGCTTTTTGAAAACAAAATTTATTGATGAAACACACACGGTGGAATGATTAAATCAAAAACAAAGGTGGATCTAGCCATTCATGGAATGACAGATGAAATGATTAACATACGCAAATAACAAAGATTATTAGGAGTCAGGTTAATCAACCTTGCTGTAGTATGCTTTCAAAACAAACTTACCTCAATTAGGTCTTTTAAGGGTTGTAACGTGGTTTGGTTCACGGTTTATGAAACAAAGGATAAAGGCTCGAAGTTTATTTATACCCACCCAATCTTCATGATGAACTTCAGTCATATGCTCAGTTGGCTTAAGCTACACATTTACGTTCCTATAGACTAGGAATGAATTGATGATAGAGTTGACTGGCGTCTTGCATGAAGTGCTTGCATTCGATTGCATAACCAAGTTAAACTGAGAACTACCCTGCCCCAAGGTTTGAGATTTAAGGGTTTTTTGTGCAAGAAAAGAAAACTCCTACTTCTAGGCTCGAAGGGTTAACGAGGGATTATCTTCCTTATTTCTCCAGTGTTTAGGGATTGAAACAATGCCTTACATCCTCGGCAAGGTTTAATCAAAAGCATACCACAGCAATTATGAACATAATGTTTTCATCATCCTCCCCAATCCTTGCTTAACAAAAGGTTTGATAAATGGAAAAGAAATAAGATGAAGATATTATTATATTTTTTGGTATATGAGCATAAAAGTAGATGAGTGAAACGAATGGACTTAATCCAAAAGATGCACAAAAATTTCATTAACCTTGCCAACTTGAAAGTACAACAAAGCTTATAAGCAAATACAAATTCAAAGTGCAAAGGAAATACAATAAAATTTGCTGAAACATCCCAAAGATTGCCAGCTTTAGGGAATCAAATACAGAAAATCAAAGAGGAGCTCAATCACAGACCCCTTAATCCATCTTTGTCTTGATACATCCCTTACTTATCTCGTGAGCGGGTAAGGATTGTTCTTGATATTAGGCTGAGAGCCATCGAAAGACAAAATGTTTCTCTCCACTAAGTCCTTCACAATATGCTTCAAAGCAAAGCAACCTTCTAAATTATGGCCTGGTGAACCTTCATGGAATGCACAATGAGCATTGGAATTGTAAGAAGGTGGAAGCGGATCAGGAGGTGGGCCTGATGACCTTGTAGTTATTAATCCTTGTTGTACCAAAATAGGATACAATGCCGTGTACGTCATAGGAATGGGAGGAATCGGAGGCCTTCCACCCTTTCTTTTGCCTGGAATATTCTGACGAGAAACTTGAGTCCGTTGGAGATAAGCAGGAGCGTTGGGCGCTCATTGATACACTGGTGGTTGAGGAACCGGCTGATAAATAGAAGCTTGATGGTTGAATGTTTGCGCGATGGAGGCCACATAAGGTTGCTGAACAGAATAACACTGTTGTTGCTGCTGATGTTTCCAGAATTGATTCTTCTTCTTTTTGTTTGTCATCACCACATTGGTATCTCCTTCCCTTTTGAAGGATACCTTGGCATCGTCGCTCGAACTATCAGCTCTCTTGGTCATTTTCCCACTCTTCAGACCAAGCTCTACTTTAACCCCCACAGCCACGATATCGGAAAAATTAGCAGACATGCTACTGATCATCCTTTCGTAGAATTTCAGTCTCAGCGTGTCGACAAACTAATCAATCAACTCTTTTTCAGATAAAGGTGGCTCTACCTGCGAAGCCAGCTCTCTCCATCTCTGTGCATACTCTTTAAAAGACTCGGTATCCTTCTGAGACATGCTCAGTAATTGTCTGCGATCAGGCGCCAGGTCCAGGTTATATTTGTAATGCTTTACAAAAGCATCTGATACATCTTGAAAGCGTTGGATCCTAGATTGATCCAAAGTTAAATACCACTTTGCAGTAGCTCCTTTCAAACTATCTTGGAAGCAGTGGATCATCAACTTGTCATTATCCATAAATGCAGCCATTCGTCGGTAATACATGACCAAATGGGACTTAGGACAGGTCACACCTGAGTAGAGGTCGAAATTGGGTAGTTTGAACTTGGGTGAAATTACCAAGCCTGGGACTAAGCACATATCCTTAGCATTAGTATTAAATACATTGCTCCCTTCCATTGCTTTCAATTTCCTCTGAATTGTCTATACACTTTCCTTCAGCCTTTCATGTCGATTATCTCCTTCTTCGGACATATTGACATAATCATAAACTGGATGTGGGTTCTGAAACACTTGGTGCATCTGAGCTTGCACTGTTGTTGGAGTGAAGGTAGGAATAGCTTGAAAAGCCTCATTAACCAAAGGAACAACTTGTTGAACAGAAGTGATGGCCGGAGCACGTATAAAGTTAAAAGGCATGCCCAAAGTGGGGTTCACAGTAGTAACAGGAGGTTCTACAGTTGTAGTGATAATCTCGGAGACCACTGTCGCTTGTGTATCCATCTTTGCTCTCATAACTTGAATTTCTTCCAGAATCTGCCTCATTCTTCCTCGGAGCTCACTTAATTCATTGTTGACTCTGTCCATC
This sequence comes from Lathyrus tuberosus, assembly GCA_022829125.1. Classification (NCBI taxonomy): domain Eukaryota; kingdom Viridiplantae; phylum Streptophyta; class Magnoliopsida; order Fabales; family Fabaceae; genus Lathyrus; species Lathyrus tuberosus. The sequence continues at coordinate 9,351,485 of JALAZF010000061.1, forward strand.
TCACAGTATTGTTCAGACATCCTTTATCGAGTATAGGTCGAGTGTTGATGGTTCAAAGACGATTCTAAAGGGAAAACGGTGACATGAGAAGAGGACAAGGAAGAAATGCACATGCTATGACATGATGCAAATGAAATGCTAATGCAAGCCAAATGGTTTCAAGGAACTCAAAGGCAAGTTGCGAGAAATTCTTTTGGAAAAACTGAAAAAGTTTTTTTGTTTTAAAATCCAAGCTCTGTTGATCTTTTGAAAAGGAAACAAACATTTGAGTTCCTCGAAACCAAAGGGCTAGGAATGCTTGAATGTAGAGATGCATAGAGCACATGAGCACAAACATATGTACACACAACAAAACATACAAATCCTAAGTTTTGAGATCTCATGAATGGAGCCATGGTCTACCCATCCCAATAGGTATCTACTTCTGGTTTTCATCTGCAGAACAGGGTTCTAATAAGTTCCCAGAGTCGACAACCCATCTCTTGGATTTTATCAACTTCCCAATTGCTCGGTGATCAATAAAATTCTCAAGAGAGTCTCGTCTGAGTGTAGTATCGCGTAGCAACCATTTGGGATTGCTCCCTCACAGTCATCGCACTATGTCCTAAATAAGCCAAGTAGGGGTAAAGGGGTAACTAAAGGTCCTCAGTATCTTTGGCACCAAATTGAAAGTAGTAACGCATTCACGATTGCTCGCGTAACATTCTACTACATTCAAGAGGGCCTCAACTGAGTGTGGACTTCAAGTTCCCTCCTTTGGGATTTCTCCCTCGAACTTCCCTTAACTATGTCCACGGTTCCTAAACATATGTGTTCTCTCAAGTCCGGGTTAGGACTTATCTCACTCATAGATACCATGTCAACCCATGGAACAGATATACAAATATATAGGCAAATATGACAGGTATATAAGCAGATATAAGTAAAACAAGCAAACATAAATAACATGAATACAAGATAGGCTTAACCCTCTAAAATGATATTTCCCCAGTGAAGTCGCCATTTCTGTTGCGGTGAAAATCGGATAACAAGCTATTAATTAACTTGCATCATATTTCTTTTACAACCGACTTTGATTTATCCAAAGGAAAGATTCAAGATCGAAAAAAACCTAAAGGGGGAAGATCTAAGGTTCGGGGGTTGGTTACGCCTAGGGAAGGTATTAGCACCCTAAACGTCCGTATTACTCTACGGGAACCTCTTGTTAATGGTTATGTTGCTCACTTGCTAAGGGTGTTATGCTAAAGGTTGAAACCCTAGGGGCTTATTTCTAAGTATACTCGACAAAGCATCGCACTTTGCGCCTATGTATCCTTATGGGAGTGGAATCAGAGTATCCGTAGTTCACCAATCTAAGGGTGAAGGAATAGGAACCATTGACTATGGCCAAAGTTCCAAGGGGAAAATGAGTATGACTCATTTTCTTAGAGTTCACGATAACTCTCTAAATCTACGTTATAAAGGGGAAAGTGAGTTCTCATGATGATGAGAATCACATGGAGTGTAAGAACTCCAACCTACTTCTAGTTATGATTTCGTTGGCTCACGATAGCCAAGAAATAAGGGTGAACCTAGAAGGATAAGGTAAGATGACTTTGAAAGTCAATTTAAGAGGGTCTCCCTTTGGAATGGGGGGAAAGATAACAGTTGAAAAGATTACTAAGATGACAAGTTAATAATTCAAGTATGATGATGCAAGAGACATGAATAACATATGAGATGCAATAAAATAGAAATAGTCTCGTCTTAATCAAGATTTAATCGAGAACTCGATAATCAATGATTCTTGACTTTCATCGACTCAAATAGGTGAATAAAATTTAAATAAAGAGAAAGTGGTCTCGTGTTGATCAAAGTTTTGTCAACTCAATGAAATCAACCAAACCATGAGGTTTGTTATGTCATCGGCCAAAATAAGGAAAGTGGAATCGAAATGAAAAATAAAATCGGTCTCGTCTAAATCAAGATTTAATCGAGAAATCGATAATCTTATATTTTTGACTTTCATTGACCAAAAATAAAGAAAAGGTGGCCTCACATTTATCAAGACTTTATTGATTTGAAATGATCAAAGTTGAGATTTGTGTAATGTCATAGGCCTAAATAAAGATTATGAAATAAAAATAAGGTTGATCTCGTCTTAATCAAGATTTAAATCGGTAAATCGATAATCTTGATATTTGACTTTCATCGACCAAAATAGAATCGGAATAAAATCAAGTTGGCCTCGTTTAAATAAAGATTTAATCCATAAATCAATAATCTTAGATTTTTAACTTTCATCGACCAAAATAAAATCGGAATAAAAAAAAGTTGGTCTCGTTTAAATCAAGATTTAATCGACAAGTCAATAATCTTAGATTTTTAACTTTCATCGACCAAAATAGAAAATAGAAAGTGGCCTCCTACAAATCTAGATTTTTAGTGATTTTGAAATAATCAACAAAGTCAAGATTTATATGATATCATTGGCCTTTGAAAATGAAAAAAACGAAATCCCAAAGTGAAATAGAGATCAAATAATAGATGCTAAACACTAGAATTGAAAAATTAAATTAAAAAAACTATGAAATAAAACCAAAGAAAAATACTAAGGAAATTTGAAAATAAATAAAATGGATACAATAAGAATAGGGGTGCTGCTAGGATTGAAGAAGGAGTGTGAGTGGAAATCCTATGGACTCGTGAGCCCATCATCCCACGAACAAAAACATCCACGCATGGGATCACACGGGCTTTAAGAAGAGCCCATCACCCAAAACAAAATTCATTTTTAAAAAAAAAAAGGGCAGCACAAATTGGAGGAAATGGAAGTATAATCAAGACAAAACACGGTAGCCAGATTATCCAAAACAAAATAGTTTCATAGAAAGAGGGTCAAAGAAAGGAACAGGGTCATGAGAGGAGAAACGCCTCACACCAATCAACCTTCTCACAACGTATTTCTTCATTCTCCTTCCATTTTCGTCCGCTTTCTCTGTCGTGCTCAGATTTGCTCAAATCAGGTTTGTCCGCTTTGGATTATTTTGATTTATTTTCGTCCCAAAATCTCTCCCTTCTTCTCTCTTGTTATGGGATTTGAGTGATTTAGGTTCTGAGACAGGGTTGTGATGGTTGAGTTTGTTTTTAGTTGTTGTTGATGTTTGAAGACGATGGAAATACGGTGGTTCTTCGTGATGGCGGCGACGGTCGTAACGGAAACGGAGGGGAGATGGTGGTTATGGAATCATGGTGGTGACGGCCAGAGTGGGGTTAAGGAGTTGATTGGAGAAGACTTGATTTTCTGTTTGGGTATGAGTTGAAAATGGGTTGTGGTATGTTGTTGGTATTGAAGAGGAACAGGTGATGAGGTTAAGTTGAAGGTTGAAAAGTGGCTTGATTGAAGGTTATTTTGTTTATGATTGATGAAAGAGAACACGAAGGGATTGGCTAGAAACTTGTTTTGCAAAGTCGGAAAAGCGGAAAGGAGAAGAAGGTTCGTCTCGATTTATTGTTTCCCGGATGCTTCGCAAACAAAGGGAGGTTGGTGAAGGAGGGGTGAACGAAGGGTTGAAGATATGAGTTCTTGAAAATGAGAAGGGTTTGTGTGAAGATGGGGAAGTTTGGAAGGAGGAAAGTGGTGGAGGGGATGTGAATTGGTGGCTATGAAAACAGAATGTGTGTAAAGGTGAGTTCTTCTGCAGATGGTTTTCTTTCAAAAATACCTTCTTTTGTTTTTGGTTATTGCTTTTTAGAACATGAATTCAAGTGGAATTTATTTCTCAGAATTTTGTAATGCTGCCTCCATCTCTTTTCTTCCGTCCCTTATTTTAAAAAGAATTTGTTCTTAAATTAAACTTGAATTTGTCCGTTGTTGAATTGTCACTTTCACTGCAGATCTTGGAGCAGGCCGTGCCGAAACGAGTAATGCCTCCGAGCATCTTTTGATGAACTAGATGAGTGAGCTTAAAGAGGAAAAGTTTTGGGATTAACCAATTGAAGATTGCGCCAAGGTTGATAAAAATTGAAATGAGTTTGAGACGAGTTTGAAATTTTCCTCTTCTTCTGCAAACAGATACGCGACAAGGAGAAGACAAATCTTTGGTTGTTTTGCTTTCCTGCTTAGCCACGTGTCGTCTCCTTATTGGTTAAAGAGTAAGAGTTGAAAAGTCAAAGTAACATAGCATGATCCTCATTGGCTGATAGCAAGTGATTCTTCCAATTGTGCACCAAAAGAAAACCACGGTGGACCAATCAGAATAGAAATGGAAAAAAATTATTTTTCTTTCTTTTAAATTAAATTAATATGACTAATAACAATAAAACTAATTAATAACCTAATTTAAATTAGTTAAAAAAAACTAAATTAATAATTAATCTAATTAATGAAACCAATTTTTTTAAAATTGAATTAAATTGAGATTAATTTAAATTAATAAAAATAGGGCAATAAAATATAAATAAAATTAAAAATGAGCCATATTGAAATTAAATTAAAATAAAAACAAATAAAACACTAAAATAAATACTAAATTAAAATATAGAGAAAAATAAATAAAAACATCAACTATCAAAAAAATGAGGGTAAAATTTTGGGGTACAACACTCAGGAAAGTCAAAACTCCAGAATACTCTATCATTCCAGGGTTGATTTTCATCCCTTGAACCAACAGCCTCCTCTTGGGCATCATACAAATATCACTCTCCAACCAGAGTCAACCTCTTCTTAAGAGACTTGGATAGTCTCAACCACATCTTGGGCTTCATACAAGTAGACTTGGAAAGTCTCATTATCATAGTCCCCTCTTGGACTTAACACAAGGACCCTCAGGCTTCTTAAAAACATAGGATAGATCCTAATCACTTAACAAATACATAAATTCCCAGAAGAGTTGAAACCTCCAAGGTTTTCAAACTCACCTCTAAACTTCTTTGACCCCTAACCAAGCTTAACTTTCTCTTTGAACATCCCAACCAGGGTCAATTTACCATCAACAAATCCTTAACAGAATCAGAACCTCATGGCATCTGGTACTTCAACTCTTCCCCGATTCCCCAGCAAGAGTTAGTTTCCCTTTGGATTCCCCAATACAATTTAGACATTCTCCTAGATTTCAATAATCCTCAGCAAGAGTCAGCCTCCTCTTAGGCTTCATATAAGAATTTTCCTAGTCAGCCTCAATCTTGGGCTTTGTACAAGACAGATATAACACTCCACAGAGGAGTCATTTCTTTTCAAGCTTCAACCTTGGGCTTTGATCAAGGCACAAAAAACAACATCCCCTCAGATGAGACCATGAGTCCTCTCTGTAGGAAGATACCTCTTCTATACATCACATGTCAAAATAAACAATTAAAACCCTTTTCCCAGATAAACTGCTGTAAGTGGCACACTTGTTGATTCAAAATCCAAGCTAGAGTCCCTCCTTTATCCTGGCTAAAATTTCTCTTTCATATAACTGATGTAAGTGGCAAGCCTCTGGATTCTATACATCCAAGCAAATGTCCCTCTCTTAGAATGAAAGATTCATAAGGAAAGAGTGGCATTGCTCTACACTAAGTTAAAGCTTCTTCCTTCATGACATCTCTCTTATAAAGGAAACTATGGCATTGCTGGATTCCACACATCCCAATTAAAGTAATTACCCTTATAACCAATTATTCAACATTTTGTGATGAATAGATGAGTTTTCTCCCTTTAGAGATGACAAATTCTCTCTCTCAATCACCCCTCTAGCTTCAATCTTGGGCTTTGAACAAGACACAAACACTCTGATAGCTTCAATCTTGGGCTTTGAACAAGACGGAAAATATCTTTCCTCCCATAGAAATAAGAGGAACTACGATTGCTCTGATTTCCCAAATCTCTTTACGGGAATACATAGACATAAGATTGAGAAATCTTAGCGAGCACACAAATAAAAAAACTTAGGTCTAGTACCTTCCCAAAAACAATAAGAAAACTCGAAAACAAAAAAACATTCTCTTAACACTCCCAAAGGAGAAACTTTCCCAATCCACAGCAGATAAACACAAGAAAGCATTTCAAATAGTAGAAATACATGCAAAAGAAGGTTCTTATAGATTTTTATAGATACTCTGGTTGTTAATAGCTTCCCTTTGTATAACCAGACCCCGATCCCAGATCTCTTAGCATTTGTTAAAGAAAACACTTGCGTGCAGGGTTAGTTTAAGATATCTTCCCCTTCCTTTCAAGCTTCATAGGATAAATACAGAAATCAGAAAGTAGCACCCAAATGCGGTAGGTGGTCGCGTCACCAAAAAACCGACACTACACATAGGTATGAATCCTTTCTTGGAATCATGCATATTAAAGCGTCTCATCACTTTGTCTATGTATGTACTATGACTTAGGCCAAGCAGTTTTTGTGATCTATCTCTATAAATCCTGATTCCTAATATATAGGCTGCTTCACCAAGGTCCTTCATAGAAAAGCATTTCCCTAACCAAGTTTTTACTTGTTGCAAGGTAGGGACATCGTTTCCAATGATTAATATGTCATCTACATATAATACCAGGAAGACGATCATGCTCCCACTAACCTTCTTGTAGACACAAGGATCATCTTCATTATTTATGAATCCATATTGTTTTACAGTTTCATCAAAACGAAGATTTCAGCTTCTGGAAGCTTGCTTCAATCCATAGATTGATCGTTGTAACTTGCATATCTTTTGGGCTTCTTCTAGTATGTCAAATCCTCCAGGTTGCGTCATGTACACATCCTTAAAAAGATTCACATTAAGGAAAGCAGTATTGATATCCATCTGCCATATTTCATAATCATGATATGCAGCGGTAACAAGTAAAATTCGAACAAATTTAAGCATTGCAACTGGTGAAAAGGTTTCATCATAGTCTACACCATGAATTTGTTTATAACCTTTAGTAACTAGTCTTGCCTTATAGGTATGTACCTTACCATCCATGTCAATCTTCTTTTTGAAGACCCATTTGCATCCTATAGGATTAACTCCTACAGGAGGCTCTACCAAGGTCCAAACCTGGTTTGTGTACATGGAATCCATTTCAGATTTCATGGCTTCTATCCATTTCTCAGACTCAGGACCAGTTATGGCCTCTTGATAGGTTACAGGCTCATCTTGATCCATGAGTAATACATCACCTTGATCAGTTATGAGATATCCATATCTCTCTGATTGGTGATGTATCCTGCTCGATCTACGCTGGTCTTGTTCTACTTGAGCAGGGCTCTTCCATAACTACTTGTGGTTCCTGCTCTAATTCCTCCATAGTTGTATCAATGCTTTGTGATTATTGAATTTCTTCAAGATCTACTTTCCTCCCACTGATTCCTTTGGAAATAAAGTCCCTTTCCAAGAAAACTCCAGTTCGAGCGACAAACACTTTGCCCTCAGAAGGATTGTAGAAGTAATACCCTATTATTTCTTTAAGATACCCCACAAATAAGCATTTTTCAGATTTGGGCTCAAGCTTAGTTGAAATTCGTCGTTTCACATAAACTTCACAACCCCAAATCTTCATGTAAGACATATGTGGTTTCTTACCACTCCATATTTCATATGGTGTCTTTTCAACCTTTTTGGATGGAACACGGTTAAGTGTTTAAGTTGATGTCAGTACTGCATGTCCCCAAAAGGAGTTTGGAAGATCGACGTGACTCATCATGGATCGGACCATGTCTAACAAGGTTCGATTTTTTCTCTCAGATACACCATTCCATTTTGGTGTTCCAGGAGGAGTGAGTTGGGATAGAATCCCGCACTCTTTTAGATGGTCATCAAACTCTAGGCTTAAATATTCACCGCCTTGATCTGATCGAAGAGTTTTAATATTTTTACCTAGTTAGTTTTGTACTTCATTCTTGAACTCCTTGAACTTTTCAAAGGATTCAGATTTGTGTTTCATTAAATAGACATAACCATATCTACTGAAATCATCGGTAAATGTGATGAAGTATTGAAAACCTCCCCTGGCTGGTATGTTTAGTGGTCCACATACATCAGTATATATGAGGGCCAAAAGATCATTATCCCTTTTACCTTTTCCTGTGAATGGGGACTTTGTCATCTTTCCAATTAAATAAGACCTGCATGTATCATATGATTCGTAATCAAAAGAGTCTAATAGTCCATCTTTATGGAGTTTGGAGATGCGTCTCTCATTTATATGGCCTAAGCAACAATGCCAAAGGTAACTTGGATTTAACTCGTTAGGTTTCATCTTTTAGTATTAATGTTATAAATTGACATTTCAAGATGAAGGACATACAATCCATTGTTCATTTGTGCAGTAGCATAGAATATATCATTCAAATAAATAGAGAAATAATTATTCTTTATTATAAATGAAAAACCAAACTTGTCCAAACAAGAAAAGGAAATAATATTCCTGCTAATTGCAGGTACATAGTAACAATTCTCTAACTGAATTATTAAACCACTAGGTAAAGTCAATACATAAGTTTCTACGGCTAAAGCAGTAGCCTTTGCTCCATTGCCAACTCGTAGGTCAACTTCACCTTTTGCCAAAACTCTACTCCTTTTTAGCCCCTGCACATTGGTACAATTGTGAGAACCACATCCAGTATCTAATAACCATGATGCAGAAGTAGATAAATTTATTTCTATAACAAAAATACCTAAAGTCGAAGTCTCCACTCCATTCTTCTTATCTTCCATGTACTTTGGGCAGTTTCTCTTCTAGTGTCCGGTCTTACCGTAATAGAAGCAAGTGTCCTCCTTTGCTATACCTCCACTAGGCTTCAAAGCAGGGGAAATATGTTTGGGTTTGGCAACTTCCTTGCCTTTCCATTTACCACCCTGCTTGGTGGGCCTTTTGTTCTGTTTCTTTCCATTACTGACCATCAGAATGAATTTCCCTTTTGACTTCAGATTTTGCTCAGCAGTTCTTAACATGCCTAGCAATTCAGGAAGAGTTTTGTCCATATCATTCATGTTGAAATCAAGGACAAATTGACTGAAGCTTTCCGGCTACGATTGCAGGATCAAATCAGTCGCAAGCTCCTTTTTGAGGGGGAAATCCCAATCTTTCAAGGTTCTCCACATACCCAATCATCTTGAGTACATGGGGACCTACAGGGGTTCCCTCAGATAGCTTGGCTTGAAAAAGGCATTTTAAAACTTCAAACCTCTCATGCCTTGCCCGCTCTTGATAGAGCATCTTCAGGTGTTCGATCTTATCGAATGCTGCCATGTTTTCATGTTGCTTTTGCAATTCAGAATTCATGGTAGCAAGCATGAGGAAAGTAGTTTCATTGGCATCATCGACATGCTTCTTATAAGTATCTCTTTCAACCTTAGGAGTAGAACTAGGAGGCTCCTCCTCAATAACATGTGTCTCTAAGACATACAGCTTTTTGTCATGTTTGAGGACAATCCTCAGATTTCGGTGCCAATCCAGAAAATTTGTCCCAGAAAATTTTTCCTTATCAAGGATTGATCATAAATGTTGTTAGATGTATTTGTTGTCATGGTAATCTATAAAACAGAATGGAAAAAAATATAAGTATCATTAAAACAACATATTCAATTAGGCATTTAATTAAATATGCTCCCACTATTTTACTCAAACCAAATGATCCTCACCATTTGATTCGAAAAATCCCGTTGGAAGATTTTCTAGTGGATTGAGATCCATATTTCACTTTGTTTTAAGTCAGCGTTAGGATGATTACACACAACTCAGCTATTTAGGTAGGAACTCCTTCCAATTGTATCCAATACAATTCTCGAATATTTCAGTTGGGTGAATAACTCCTTATTCTAATCCATCATATGGATTATTTCCAACTTTTGCTTCTAAACGTATATAATCTTATTATATTTTGTTTCGTTAAGTTTGACCCATTGTTTTAGAAATTGGATATTACATTTATCCCATCGCATCTTACTAATATAGAACATGCACCTCGTGTTAGGCGAAACCTACATTATTTGATACTAGTCTTGTTGAGTTCTAAAACTTGGAAAGCATAAACTTAATATTCAATTTGAGGGAATTTTCATTAGTTTGATCTCACCGGCTTATTTATCATATAAATCGTCTCTCACATGCATCAACATACATACACATGCATCAATATACATACAAAATGAAACAGTTATGGACCCTAGCGCAATTGTTCTCCCAAGCCAATGAGAGAACCTAAGCTAAACCTAATAACGATATACACTTCTCCAAGCAAGACCTCCAAGGTTGTCCTCCTTTGATCTTGTAGTCTTTCTTTTTCTTCATAACATTACATAAGATTAAAGAATACCCGTTTTTACATACGAGGAAGTGAGATGAGAAAAGAAGTTACATCAAGAGATTAAAAGAGAGGCACGACACGCAGGTCGTATTTTAAAATCCCAAAACAAAATAAAGGAAAACTAAGGCCATAAGTGATCACCACAAGAGAAAAATAATAAACACACTTTTATTATTATTAATTTAAATCATGTTAATTAAATGAATCAAATTAAATTTCGGCGAATGATCATTTGAAATCGGCGTCGTTTTTCGCATCAACACTTGATACTTTCCATAAAATTAAAGCATAACTTTTGTGCCATCACAACCTTAATTGCAGACCTTTTAGACAACACAACCCTTGTGCAGTCATGAACCCTAATGCAACAATTCCATATCGTCAAAATACCATGATCAATAATTCAGTATGATTGATCCATATGCCACTGCTTCACCATACTAAAGTCGGATTCCGAAGCAAATGAACACAGACTGCTCAAAGGAATAATGATCATTACATGATTTAAATGAACGAAATAGAAACAATATATCCAATATACCATCTTTGCATCAGAGTTAATTATATCACATATAAAATTTGTTCGATCATATTTGTGTAACTTAAGGACGATTGATATATCGCTACTTCACCATACTATTGTCGGATTTCGAAGCATAGTCAATATCGATCATCCAAATCGTACACAGCCTCATGCCAAAATTCAATTTCTCGATTTAATTTAATTTGTTATGTGTTTTGATCGAATTAAAAAAAACAGAAAATAAACACTTATCTGATGCATGGTTTCGTAAGTGGGTCTGACACCACTAAAGGGAAATCGCGATTCAAAATGCAGCGGCAATTAAAATTTCCCTTTAGCAATCCTTACGAAAGATCATGATCAGTGATAGAATGGTTACCTCTTGTGGAAATGAAACCTTTGATTCTGAATCGAAGGAATGATCACGAGCGATGTACGATGAACAACGCCCCTACTCAGTCCACACGAACATCTTCCTTCAGTCTTAGTGCTACCTGCTACGATTTAAGGATTTGAGTGAGAGATAAAGAGAAGGAAAATACGGCTAGGGTTTCACAACTGAATTTTCATCAAGTGTTTATGCTTCTGCACAAGGGTTATATTTATAGAACCACTTGTGTGGGTTGCAAGCTAAAAAGCCCATTTAAGTGCACGCACACCATATCTTATGATATACCGTATGTCACTTAAGCACGCGGTACCTTACCACAATCCGTATTCCACTTAAGTGCACCGTACCTTACGGTGCTTAAGTATACCCTACCTTCAGTGTGCCTTATTTACTCTACCTCTTATCAAACTGTCCTTATGTGTGTGACCCTGTAGGATTTCGCAACGTTGGTAATTATATTAAATCATGCATTTAACATAATAAACAGTGAGCGGTATCTAGCAACACATCACTGCTACCCAAGTCACGAAATTATCATGTGATCTGACAAAACCTTTTGTGATAGTGCTTGTGTGTACAATTACCCTTTTGCCCTTATATCTATATTGAACACAAGACATATACTGTGTCATCATTGTTCAGTTCAATATTGGGCCCTTAGACATTTATCCTGTTATGCAGGATGGGCAAATTCCATCTAGGTCACTCATGTCCCTCAGGATGCTTTATGAAGTACCCATCAATTGTCTTTATAGTCATCCAATTACGAACAATGTTAGATCAGCAATAAAGTACTTGACTCTACATCTAGGGTCCATAGTGGTTTCAGGTCGAAGGGTGGTATACACCAATATCACCATGAGAGTAACTTATGACACTTTGCATAACATTCTATGTAGTACTCTCATAGTGGGTCAATTTAGTATAACTATTACTCCTAATATTCATACCTATGTTAAGACTTGATAACTCCTTATCCATAATCCATGAGATGTGATCATCAGTCTATCTACATAATAGTCTTAATGTCTTAAGGTTATCCCATTTCACATTAAAGCTCGACTACGGATACTTTAAGAATAATGTCCTTATGTTTAACGGAATCTCATGATTAAGTCACACTTAATATTTCATTAAACGAACTAGCTATTCTAGGGACTTTATCACTTTGGAAAAACAAACATAATAAAGAAATGCCTTTTATTATTAATAAATAATTCGATACAAGTACCAAAAGTATTGGCCTCTAGGGCTTACACCAACAAAGTGATCCACCTCTACCACCAAATATAACCCAGTTGATGGCGGTGGTAGAGGCCCTCCGTCAATAAAACTAAACTTTGCAAGACAGTGTCCATGTTCTACAGACTCAAAGCCAATAAGAGGGAGAAGCCGAAGAGGATTCCCTGGATGCCCAGCCTCTATCAGAGGCTATGTGGGAAGATCAAGTTCCAGAGAACTTCAAGCCACCAGCTTTAGCATCCTTCGATGGAAAGACAAATCCACAAGAACACATTATTACAATCAATAATCAAATGGCAATTGTTGGAGCTTCTGATTCCCATAAGTGTAAACTCGTGGTCGGAACCTTCAAGGAAGGAGCTTTGCGGTGGTGTATGAGCCTGCCCAAATTTTCAATCATTAATTACTAGGATTTACCCCAAAAGATGATGCAACATTTTTCAGCAAGCAAACACCAGAAGGTATCAACTACCAGTTTATTCAATGTCGAACAAGGATACTCAAAATCTCTACAAGAATATTTAGAGAGATTCGGAGAAGAAACCATCAAGGTATCCCATCCAAACCAAGAAATGTTCGTCGAAGCATTTCAATATGCTCTTAGGGTCGGTCAGTTTAATGAGTCTTTAGCACGAAAGTTGACGTCCAACATGGATAAAGTCATTACCCTGGTGGAATGCTACATTAAGAGAGGAGAGTAATATGGAAAAAAAGGTCCTAGGATGCCAAAGAAAAGTCCCAAACAGGAGAGGAAGGATCTGGTCACAAGAAAGAATACCCTAGAAATGGAGCCAGGGATGGGCAGACACCAAGGTCGTCCTGGCACCCATTCGAAAGGGAACCGAAGTATACACCATTAAATGCACGTTTTCGTACCTCGAAAAAAAGAATACAACCTTGCGAAGTATAATACACTTGCGGGATGGACTTAACAGAGTCGCCACTGAACTTTATTTATTTCCTAAGAGGGAAAGAGAAAATATCGATAAAACACAAAAAGAACGACTTTGATTATGGTCATCGCAACCAAATCAGGGTTTGGGGGTCGATAACGCAAGGGGAAGGTATTAGCACCCTCACGTCCGTTGTACTCAACGAGAACCGTTTGGTTAGTTGTGTGTGTTAAATAGCTTTTAAATGTTAGGCTTCTCGAGTTATTAAGAGGAAAAAGAATAGGACCAAAAGGTTTAATTTTTATTAGGGTGCAAAGGGCTAAAAAAAGATTTTTTTTTATTAGAGGGCCTGAAAAAATTTTGCAAATCTGCTCCTACGTATCTCAAAAGAGAAATCAAGGCACGCTTATTTCTGGGTAAAAAAAAGTTTGTTTGTTGGTCGATTTTAGCGAAAGCTATCTTGTATTAATTGACAGAAAACATTATTTTACCCAAAACAGGTGAGAAGCGGACGTTTGCATCACATTTAATGGATTTACAAATCACATTCACGGGAACATGCCTGTTATCTCAAATCAACGGTTATGGATGAAATATTTCTTTGTATCATCTTAAGACAAAATCTCTTTCGTTTTTTGAAAAGGTTTTGGTTGTGCCAAGAGGTAAAAGGTTTGAATGGGTTTCATATGTTTTAGGTGATGGAAAGAGCTTAGATTAGCGAAATATCCATCTCGAATCCTAGTCTCAGGAGCTCGTGGTATCCACCCCGTTCCATTTCCATCTTTATTTGAAAAAAGTGTTTTGATCTTATTAGATGTTTTTTGAAGTTTTTAATTGGGAAAACACACTCGATGTTGATCGAGGTTTGTTTATGTTTATGAAAAAGGTTGAAGTGGTTTTAGGGTTTGAAAAATGATTTGAATATGGATGGTTAATAAATTGAGATAGTGGAAAGGATTTGATTTTGAAAATAGCTTGACGTCAGATCATACTTTTGACTTGCATTGTAAAAAAGTTATGAAAATGATTTTGGTAAGTTATTAGAAATGAATTGAAATCGATGGTTAAAGATGATGGATACAAATAGTAACACGAAGGGTGTGAATGGTGTAACACCCTTTTACCTCACGACATGTTCACACAATAATTTAAATAAATAATCAGAGTATCTTCACAAAAAAAAAAGGGTGTCACACTTCATTTCATAAAATCACATCATAATATGTTCCTGCTCCGTAACACGGGTTCTAAAAAATTCCATAATTATTATTCTCCAAGAAAATTCAGCATTAAAAACTCCACAGTAGAAAATTTAGTCTCAAGTTCTTTATTAAAATACTTCATCATAACTTCATCAAACAGTAACTCAAAATTCAGCATTTAAATAAAATTCATGGAAACAATACATAAATCTCCAATAATAACCAAACAGAAGGAAAATAACGCAGTTGTTCCGATCAGACGATCCCAAACCCCGATGTTACATATATCAGAGCAAGACACCTCCTAATCCACCGAACTAAAAATAATTGACTCCAAAGCTAAATCTTCAATGCGTCTAAATACTACTCCGAATCACCTGCGCGTTGCCCAGATATGGGAAACATTCAACAGGAAGGGTGAGTAAATTGTAATCATTATAAAAGATATAAGTAAGAGACATAGTAGTTATAACTATTGAAACAACAATAACCTAGCAACATGTATTCATGGTAGCATATAATTCATGACAGCATTTTATTCATAACACATTTATTCATAACAGCATGTAATCATAAAATGTTGCACGAGTCAAAATCATCCCAAAAATCATCACGGAAACAAATATGATGCAATGCCACCAATCATGAAATGCAATATGCATGCGGTACCTAAACTTCACTGATGACTTAGTCATCTTCAAACTCCAAGGATCCCCACCAATAGGATCGGTTCCCGCTTGGAACCAGAGCACAGCATAATTTGCACTTAATGCACACTATGGGATTAAGGCCATTACTGGACTATAAGTCCTACAGCTTCACTATATATCATCCTGCAAACTTCCCTGGACAATTCATCCTAAAAATATCCTATGAATGCATGATGCGTAATAATTCACAAAAACACGACCACTGCTAGTCAAACGCATCATCATTCATATAATCCATCACCACAATTCATCACACACAGCAGAACATCATCATCACAGTGAACACAGCATCATCATCATCAGAACTATCATATACTCTTCACATATATAATAACACACATGTCATGATCAAACAGTAGCATGTTAATATAATCCACACCAAAAGCCACTTCCAGGCATAAATCAGAGATTTCACACACAACACACCCACTCACTGACAAATTCATTACAAAACATCAATACATTATGATAGCATATTCAAACCTCATAATCTCTCCATCATCATCATAATATTATCATTTCATTATCACTAATATCCATTAAATCACTGCTAGATAAAATTATGCAATTTCACGCAAACATGTAACTTATAGGTATAGCAACACAGGATACTCATCATTTTAACCTATTAGTTTCCATTATAGGATTACACTATATGATTTATTTTAGTTTA
The DNA here is from genome assembly GCA_022829125.1 of Lathyrus tuberosus. Classification (NCBI taxonomy): domain Eukaryota; kingdom Viridiplantae; phylum Streptophyta; class Magnoliopsida; order Fabales; family Fabaceae; genus Lathyrus; species Lathyrus tuberosus. The sequence goes on from JALAZF010000061.1 coordinate 9,367,375, forward strand.
TCATGTTATAACTTGTTCCATTACCTCTCCATGGCTTCAAACGGCATCGAAAACGGATTTATAAAACAAAAGTTATGATTTTTCTAAAATTTAAAATAAAAATTTCACTAAAACAAGGGTGCCTGGCGCCACACCCTGTATAGTGGCTTGCGCCACTCTTTCCACCACGTGGCTGGCGCCACCAATTGCTAGTGGCTTGCGCCACCCTTCCAAATCTTTTTTTTTTCTTTTTGTACTATTCCTTACTATTTCTTCCCCTCTTCAATCCGTCAATAATTTCAAGACAATTCCTAATAACAATTCCAGTACAGAGTTTCCACATTTCCCTTGATTCATCTACCATCCAGGTTTTATAATTTATCAAAATCTCTCATTTCTCAGTTACTCACACATTGTCAATCATTTATCAAGTCATCGATATTTTCTACCAATCGAAATTTTTCTGGTTAATCTACCAAATCCTCATCACAATTCATCATCGATTAATCAGTCAATCACCCTACAATTACCTATAACTTAAATCAATTATAATAACACAATAACACTCCCCATACCTGATATGATTCCTTAGCCTTGAATCCTCTTCGTGTACTTCAATCCTTCCACTGCACTTCTCAAAGTCTACCTGCCTCTCTCTTCTCTCTACCTCTTTTCCAAAACACAATGCAACAGTGAATTTTCCAAAACCCTTATTCCTCCGTATAAATCCTTAAGTCTCTTTTATGATTTTTCCTCTATTTCCCTCACTAAACCTCTACATTTGACTAAAATACCCTTACTCTCATCCAACTCCAATTCTACTCTAATTTTCTAATTAAACCAATCTAATTTAATTAATCTAAATTGTTCCAAAATTCTCAAAATAATTTCAACTTCACTTAGATTATAACTTTTCATTAAACCCATCCAAAATCATAATATTCACACAATTCTATAATAAATTTAATTAAATAAATATTTTAATTAATTCAGGGCGTTACAACTCTCCCCCATTTAAAAGAATTTTCGCCTTCGAAAATTACCTGATGCAAACAAGAACGGGTAGGACTCTTTCATCTGATCCTCGCGTTCCCAAGTCAAACTGTCTCCAGCTGGTCCACCCCACAATACCTTCACTAAGGTAATATCCTTGCCCCGCAATTGCTTCATTTCCCGTCCCTCGATTCGCACTGGCGATGCTTCGATCGTTAAGTTATCTCGCACCTGTACGTCATCCATTTGAATCACATGCGAAGGATTCGGAATGTATTTCCTCAATTGAGACACATGAAACACATTATGAATATTCGCAAGTGACAGTGGTAAAGTAATCCGATACGCCACTTCACCGATCTTCTCTGAAATCTGATATGGACCAATAAATCGCGGTGAAAGTTTTCTCGACTTCAAAGCTCTACCGACACCAGTTATCGGCGTAACTCTCATAAATACATGATCACCCACTTGAAACTCTAGTTCCTTTCTTCGCCTATCATGATAACTCTTCTGACGGCTCTGCGAAGCTTTCATCCTCGCTTGAATCAACTTAACCTTATCAGTCGTCTCTCGCACAATTTCAGGTCCGAGCAAAGCACTCTCGCCCGACTCATACCAACACAACGGTGTCCTACACCTTCGCCCATACAACGCCTCATACGGTGCCATACCGATACTCGCGTGAAAACTATTGTTGTAAGTAAATTCAATCAAAGGTAAATGGTCGTCCCAAGCTCCTCCTTAGTCTAACACGCAAGCTCTCAACAAATCTTCCAAAGATTTGATAGTCCTCTAAGTCTGTCCATCTGTCTGTGGATGATAAGCAGAACTCAACCTCAACTTAGTACCCAAAGCATCTTGTAAACCTTTCCAAAATTTTGACGTAAAACGCGGATCTCTATCTGATACGATACTCGACGGTATTCCATGCAACCTCACAATCTCATCGATATACAGCTCAGCCAACCTCTTAATAGGATGATTAATCTTCATCGGCAAGAAATGAGCCGACTTAGTCAACCTATCTACTATTACCCAAATAGAATCATTACCCTTCGCAGTCCTCGGCAAACCCATCACAAAGTCCATCGAAATGCTATCCCACTTCCACTCGGGAATGCTCAGCGGTTGCATCAAACCAGAAGGCTTCTGGTGTTCAATTTTTGACTTCTGACAAGTCAAGCAAGCATAAACAAATTCTGCAACGTCCTTTTTCATTCCAGGCCACCAAAACAACTTCTTCAAGTCTTGATACATTTTCGTAGCACCGGGATGAATACTCAACCCATTTCTATGTCCTTCTTCAAGAATACTCTTCTTAAGTTCAGGAATATCCGGAATACACACTCTATCTCCGAATCTCATCACACCATTTTCATCAATTTTGAACTCCCCACCATTACCTTGGTTAATCAACGTCAACTGATCCACCAGCTTCAAATCGGATTTCTGACCTGCTCGAATTTCTTCCAGAATATTACTAGTCATCTTCAACATTCCCAATTTTACACTATCAGAATTAGCTTCACACACTAAACTCATGTCTCTAAACTGCTCAATCAATTCCAACTCACTCACCATAAGCATTGACATATGCAGCGACTTCCTACTCAACGCATAAGCCACTACATTTGCTTTTCCAGGATGGTAATTCAAATTAAAATCATAATCCTTCAATAATTCAAGCCACCTTCTCAGTCTCATATTCAACTCCTTTTGATCAAACAAGTACTTTAAGCTTTTATGATCACTGAACACTTCGAACCTCGAACCAAAAAGATAGTGTCGCCAAATTTTCAGTATGAACACTACAGCTGCCAACTCTAGATCATGTGTAGGATAATTCCTTTCATGAACTCTTAGTTGTCTCGACGCATAAGCAACAACCTGTCCATTCTGCATTAGCACTCCACCAAGACCCATCTTCGATGCATCACAGTAAACCCAAAGGACTCCTTTGGATTAGGTAAAATCAATACTGGGGCGGTCGTCAACTTCTTCTTTAATTCCATAAAACTCTCCTCACAAGCCACATCCCACACATATGCTTGACCCTTCCGCGTCAGTTGTGTTAAAGGTAAAGCCAACTTAGAAAAGCCTTCAATAAACTTGCGATAATAACCTGCCATCCAAGAAAACTTCGGATTTCAGTAGCAGATTTCAGAGTCTCCCATTGTAACACAACATCAATCTTCGCGGGATCCACAACAATTCCACCACTTGAAATTACATGGCCAAGGAAACTTACTTCCTTCAACCAGAACTCACATTTCGACAGTTTCACATATAACTTCTTCTCTCTTAACACTTGCAGCACAATCTTCAAATGCTCTGCGTGCTCTTCTTCTGATTTGGAGTATATCAAAATATCATCGATGAAAACCAACACAAACTTATCCAGATACTCATGAAAAATTCGATTCATATACTCCATGAACACACCAGGTGCATTGGACACACCGAATGGCATTACAGTGTATTCATAGTGACCATATCTCGTCCTAAAAGCCGTCTTCGGAATATCATCTGGTTTAACACGAATCTGATGATAACCAGATCTCAAATCAATCTTGCTGAATGCACAAGCTCCCACTAGCTGATCCATCAAGTCGTCGATCCTAGGAAGTGGATACTTATTCTTGATAGTTACTTTATTTAGTTTTCTGTAGTCGACACACAATCTCATACTACGATCTTTCTTCTTAACCAACAACACCGGAGCACCCCACGGAGAAACGCTTGGTCGAATAAACTTCTTCTCTAATAACTCTTCTAGTTGCTTCTTCAATTCACTTAACTCGAAAGCTGACATCCGATATGGAGCCATCGACACCGGACTTGTGCCTGGTATCAAATCCACTGCAAACTCTACTTCACGCTCTTAAGGCAAATCAGTTATGTCATCCAGGAATACATCAGAAAATTCACGGACCACATGTTGTTCAACATTTGTAACATCACGATCAACTTACAGTGACGCAAACATTGCGAACATCACGGCATCATCTTCTAGAAGGTCACCCACTTGCTTAGCAGACAAAAACATCAACTCACCGTTATCACCAATTATAGGAAACTCCACCGTCTTAGCATAACAATTGATATGAACGTAGTTGAATTCCAACCAGTTCATTCCAAGGATGACATCAATTTGGTGTAAAGGCAAGTACACCAAATCCATCCAGAAACTCCTCCCATAAATGGTCAGAGGGCATTTCAAACACACACGGGTAGTAGTAACAGAACCATTAGCAGACATCTCTATCACCATACTACCATTCATATCAGATAATTTCAAACCCAACCTATTAGCACACTCAAGCGAAATAAACGAATGAGTTGCACCAATATCAACAATAGCAACTAACTCAACATCATTAATGAAACAAGTACCTCGAATCAAGTTGTCCTTCTTGGAGTTCTCTGTCCCACTCAGAGCAAACACTCTACCATTGGTCTTAGCAGCAACCTCCTTCGGCTTCTGACACTGGGTACTGATATGACCCTGTTCACCACAATTGAAACAAGTTGGACCATCATTTTTGCATTCAGGAGCACGATGACCAGTTTTGCCACACTTGTAGCACCTCAGCACCTTGTTCTCATATTCATTGGAACGGTGACCTCGTTCACCACACCTGTAGCACGTGATAGAAGCGGGAGCTCGTCCCCCACTTGTTCGTTTCTCCTCAAGTGCTTTCTTCTTTCCCTTATCAGCATCGTAAGGCTTTCTACGATCTTGATGTTGCTTTCCTCTTTTCTCACTCAAACTCTTGTAGTGAGCCGAATGAGCTTTGCTATCTTCCTCATAGATTCTACAGCTATCCACCAAGTCTGCAAACCTATGAATCTCCTGATACCCAATTGCCCGTTTGATTTCCGGACGCAAACCACTCTCGAACTTGATGCACTTCAAAAATTCAGCAGTTGCCTCATTGTAATGTGGATAATACTTTGCCAGTTCCACAAACCTCGCAACATATTCAATCACAGTTGAATTCCCTTGCTTCAGCTCTAGGAATTCGATTTCCTTCTTTCCGCGCACATCCTCAGGAAAATATTTCCTCAGAAATTCCCTGCTGAACACAGCCCAAGTAATAGCCTCACCTGCTGCCGTCAACCTATGACGAGTCTCGACCCACCAGTCATCAGCTTCTTTCACTAGCATATGCGTCCCAAAACGCACTTTCTGCGGCTTAGAGCAATCCATGAGTCAAAAGATCCGCTCAATCTCTTTGAGCCAATCCTGTGCTCCATCGGGATCGTACTGACCTTCAAAAGTAGGCAGCTTATTCCTCTGAAACGTCTCCAACACATGGGACCATCATTCTCACCAGCACGGGGTTGTTGCACAGCCTGAGCAATAGCTTGCAGAGCAGCAGCAAGTGCAGCATCATTCCTTCCAGACATTGTTCTGTTCAACATAAGAACAATCACAATGGTTAGAATTAATTCCATAATAATTCTACTGTTAGACACTAAAGACTCAACAACCTGGCCGGACAGACCGACCTGCTCTGATACCACTAATGTAACACCCTTCTACCCCACGACATGTTCACACAATAATTTAAATAAATAATCAGAGTATCTTCACAAAAAAAAGGGGTGTCACACTTCATTTCATAAAATCACATCATAATATGTTCCTGCTCCGTAACACGGGTTCTCAAAAATTCCATAATTATTATTCTCCAAGAAAATTCAGCATTAAAAACTCCACAGCAGAAAATTTAGTCTCAAGTTCTTTATTAAAATACTTCATCATAACTTCATCAAACAGTAACTCAAAATTCAGCATTTAAATAAAATTCATGGAAACAATACATAAATCTCCAATAATAACCAAACAGAAGGAAAATAACGCAGTTGTTCCGATCAGACGATCCCAAACCCCGATGTTACATATATCAGAGTAAGACACCTCCTAATCCACCGAACTAAAAATAATTGACTCCAAAGCTAAATCTTCAATGCGTCTAAATACTACTCCGAATCACCTGCGCGTTGCCCAGATAGGGGAAACATTCAATAGGCAGGGTGAGTAAATCGTAATCATTATAAAAGATATAAGTAAGAGATATAGTAGTTATAACTATTGAAACAACAATAACCTAGCAGCATGTATTCATGGTAGCATATAATTCATCACAACATTTTATTCATAACACATTTATTCATAACAGCATGTAATCATAAAATGTTGCACGAGTCAAAATCATCCCAAAAATCATCACGGAAACAAATATGATGCAATGCCACAAGTCATGAAATGCAATATGCATGCGGTACCTAAACTTCACTGATGACTTAGTCATCTTCAAACTCCAAGGATCCCCACCAATAGGACCGGTTCCCGCTTGGAACCAGAGCACATCATAATTTGCACTTAATCCACAATATGGGATTAAGGCCATCACTAGACTATAAGTCCTACAGCTTCACTGGATATCATCCTAAACACTTCACTGGATAATTCATCCTAAAAATATGCTATGAATGCATGATGCGTAATAATTCATAAAAACACGACCACTGCTAGTCAAACACATCATCATTCATATAATAAATCCCCACAATTCATCACACACAGTAGAACATCATCATCACAGTCAACACAACATCATCATCATCAGAACTATCATATACTCTTCACATATAGCATAACACACATGTCATGATCAAACAATAGCATGTTAATATAATCCACACCAAAAGCCACTTCCAGGCATAAATCAGAGATTTCACACACAACACACCCACTCACTGACAAATTCATCACAAAACATCAATACATTATGATAGCATATTCAAACCTCATAATCTCTCCATCATCATCATAATATTAATATTTCATTATCACTAATATCCATTCAATCACTGCTATATAAAATTCTGCAATTTCACGCAGACATGTAACTTACAGGTATAGCAACACAGGATACTCATCATTTTAACCTATCAGTTTCCTTTATAGGATTACACTATATGATTTATTTTAGTTTATCATGTTATAACTTGTTCCATTACCTCTCCATGGCTTCAAACGGCATTGAAAACGGATTTATAAAACAAAAGTTATGATTTTTCTAAAATTTAAAATAAAAATTTCACTAAAACAACGGTGGCTGGCGCCACACCCTGCATAGTGGCTTGCGCCACTCTTTCCACCATGTGGCTGGCACCACCAATTGCTAGTGGCTTGCGCCACTCTTCCAAATCATTTTTTTTTCTTTTTTCTTTTTCTTTTTGTATTGTTCCTTACTATTTCTTCCCCTCTTCAATCCGTCAATAATTTCAAGACAATTCCTAATAACAATTCCAATACAGAGTTTCCACATTTCCCTTGATTCATCTATCATCTAGGTTTTATAATTTATCACAATCTATCATTTCTCAGTTACTCACACATTGTCAATCATTTATCAGGTCATCGATATTTTCTACCAATCGAAATTTTTCTGGTTAATCTACTTAAACCCTCATCACAATTCATCATCGATTAATCAGTCAATCACCCTACAATTACCTATCACTTAAATCAATTATAATAACACATTACACTCCCCATACCTGATATGATTCCTTAGCCTTGAATCCTCTTCGTGTTCTTCAATCCTTCCACTGCACTTCTCAAAGTCTAAATGCCTCCCTCTTCTCTCTGCCTCTTTTCCAAAACGCAATGCAACAATGAATTTTCCAAAACTCTTATTCCTCCGTGTAATACCCCAAATTTTGACCACTTAGATTTCCCATCATTGTGAAAATCATCATCACAATATGGATGAACCATCATGCTTCATTAGCCTCCCCAAAGATGGGTGAGCATCCACTACAATCAAAATTAGGGTTTCAAGCCCTCTCTGAGTGCTTAGACAAAGGATCAATCAAGAAATGACATGATCTTCAACTTGTATAATCTCTCAAACATCCACAATGGATCAAAAAGGACTCCCACTTCAAGTATTAAGCACAAGGCTGCTCCCTTCTAGGTGGATCAAGTCTCAAGATCGATAGTGTCACCAAATTAGGGTTTTGGTCGACCAGGGCCTCCAGATGGAAATTTTCATCTGGGCACAAGGCAATGATCCAAAACATGACCTAATATGCTTCATGGAACCTCATGAACCCATGCATCAAGTCAATTTTGCCTCAGGGGATGCATTCATCAAAAATCAGGAATTAGGGTTTCTTGACCTAATTCACCCCTAAGTCGACTTTTGGGACAAACCATAAGCCAAGACCTCAAGAGATGATTTGAGGGTCTCTAATACACCATATTGATCCATTTGGAACAATGGATTGATCCAAGAAGCTTGAGCAACAAGTCTCATTTTCATCTGCACCACAATTAGGGCTTTAAGGGAAAAGTCAACTGTAACTTTGACTTTTGACCAAGACATGCTCCCAAACCCTAATACATGATTGAATATACCCTATGACACCCATGGAACATGTCCATCAAGTTTGATTTAGGTCAAGGACATGATTTCCTGAAGAATTGTACAGTTTGGAATTCATCTGATAAAAAGTCAACTGTGCACAAAAGTCAACTTTGACTTTTTGAGATTTTTCACCAAAACGAATTTTTAACCCTAAAATGATGTTAATGTATGATTTGAATCATCATTCATCAAGAAAAATCAAGAAAAGTGAGATAACTTGTAAAAGGGGTAACCATAAAACTTAGAAATTTTTCTAAGTTAAAAATAAAGTGGCAAAGGTACCAACTTTGGAGGACCATAACTCCTAAACCACAAGGCCATTTTTTCTCATCCAAAGATGTATTTGTAGCCCTCATTATCACCTACAAAAACTTCAACTACAAGTCATTCCAATTCATTAAGGATTTTGAGTTATAGAGTGATCAAAGTGGCTGAAAAGTGAAAATGTCACTTTTTCCAACACTTAGTGAAATTTTCACTAAGTCAGAATTTGCCTTCACTTTTTGCCAAATGTAGGGGGATTTTTCATTTGGAATCAAAAGAGATCAAAACCAAACTTGTTTAAACAGTTGTTGTATCATGTAAGAGCTTTCCAAAATGGCCAAGAACATTGCCAAATTCAACCTACACCATGAGATACAACATTGGCAAGTTGCCTTGCTGAAATATGTCAAGGCAAGGCAGAATTTGCAACTTTGGTCGATTTGCCAAAATCAGCCAAATTCAATTGCTCCAATCCACTTAGACACCTCAGAGGATTGAATCTAAAGGGGACAATCACTGAGCCAAGCCTCCAAAGTCCATGGAACAAGAAATAGCATGTTGAACCTAGAGTTGCCAAAATAGGGACAAGACTTCAAATTTGGAATGAGGCATTCAATGGAACCATCAAGGTGGCATGGACTGAGCCATTCTCATCTGAAATCAGTCAAGACTTATCCAAGACCAAGAGGACCAAAGCTCTGTGCCCTAACCTCTAGTCAATGGCTAGAGGAGACTTGGATTTTCATTTGCCAACATTGGCCAAACCTACTTACCAGCTGCCATTCACTATTCCTTGCAAAACAAACTTACTCTACTATAAATAGATGCTTTCCTCAAAATCTCTTTCTCTTGGCAAAAATGCCTTTCTTAGCAAGGTAGCTATTGGGTTTTGAGTTTGAGAGCAATTCTGCACAAACCAATCACTCACACACCTCACATACATCACATATGAGCTGATCAAACACTCACATAACTTCTGAAACATCAATTTCATGAAATCACCAGCTGGTTGCTCAAATTTTCAAACAAGGTGCAACTGAGGTACCACAAAATGATCCAGCCAATTTCAATCAAGTCCAACCACCCAAACACAATCCATAGGGTGTAGGGAAGCTGTCCAGATCATCACAACTCATCTGTAACACCTCCAAATCAAAAATCACTCTGAACTTGCTGTCACAGCTTGGAGGTAAGCACATACTTGGTCATCTCTCAATCTATGCATATTTCCTCGCACAATAATTTGGCCATATGTTCATAATCATGCATGGAATGTTTTCCCTCAATTAATTGCATTGTTTGAATCGTGTATCAAAAATCCTAGCCTTCATGCAGAAATTAGGGTTCTTGAGGTTTCTTCGTGATTTCTTGTTGTATGTTTAATTTAAATGAAATTAAAGTACATTGACATGATCGTGAGGTTGAGACGAGCATAATGATATGTGGATTGCATGATATGATTACGTATTCATGGAGATTGGATAGAAAACGCAAATCTGAGAAACCAAGAACACGCGCGTGTTCTTCAGCTTGTTCTTGGCGCCTTTTTTTTCAAATTCAAATATTTGAATTTTGTGATTTTGTTTAATTGATTCAAAAATTAATTTCTCTCTGAGTTTTAATGATTTTGAGTTGATTCTTTTTTTAATAATTCACAAAAATGTTAAAATATTTTATTTTATCAAAAAATCCCAAAAATATTATTTATTTCATATAATTGATATTTTTGTAAAAGAATTAATATTTTGATTATTTTTGGCATTTTAAATATTTTTTCTACATTGATTTTGCAACTTTTAATGCTTTCTAATTATTTTGTAGGTCAATACTTAATTTTTGAAGCATTAATCCAAGATCACAATTTGTTTTCCATGTGTTAAACAATTTTTGATCATTTTAATTGAATTTTTATTCAATTAAATACATTTTGAAAACAAATTAGGGTTTTGGATTAATTCAACTCTCATAAATCATTTTCAAAACTTTGGGCCTCTATTAGAGTGTAAGACCCAATCCTTTTTTTGACCAAATCATCTTTGGGCCTCACTTATTGTATAAGTCCCGATACCGTCAAAAACCAAACGGCGCGATCGTCGCCTTTTCAAAAATCATCTGGGCCTACCCTCGAGTAGTAAGACCCATTTATTTTTCTTCAAAACTTTTTGGGCCTCTTGAGAGAGTGTAAGACCCATCCCCCCTTGTACAAAAACTTTTTGGGCCTCACTCATTGTATAAGTCCCTCTGTACAAGTAAACGGCGCGATCGTCGCCCTTTTAAAAATAAAACTCATCTGGGCCTCTCCTTGAGCTATAAGACCCATTCAAAACACTTTGGGCCTCTATTAGAGTGTAAGACCCAATCCCCCTTTTAATCAAAACATTTTGGGCCTCACTTATTGTATAAGTCCCTCTGCGTTAAAAGAAAACCTCGGCGCGATCGCCATTTTAAACGGAAAAATCATTTGGGCCTACCCTCGTGTTATAAGCCCCACTCTTTTTCTTTAAACCTTTTTGGGCCTCTTGAGAGAGTGTAAGACCCATCCCTTTGTACAGAAAACCTTTTTGGGCCCCAGTCACTTGTATAAGTCCCGCTGTACAAAGTCAAACAGTGCGCTCACTGATAAAACCCTGGGCCTCTCCTTGAGCTGTAAGCCCCAAATCTTTCTTTTTCAAAGCACTCTCTCCTTTGATTTTGAATATACTGTTGTTTTCAATCTTTCTTTGTTGAACAACTAACCAAACAGCATGGAAGCACTCCAACCGAGTAAGTGGTTATCGCTGTCATTTACTGCTTTCATATTATAAACTGTATTGTGGGGCTGCTCACTGTAAGTCTCCTTTCATAAACTCATATCTACTGTGTAATAATAGTATAGATATTTCGAGTTTCCCCGGCTACTACGTCTAGAACTAGGTGACGCTGTTTCATTTATTCGTAGAAATAGACGCCTAGATCCCCAATAGGAGCACCAGATACAGTCTTCTCTTCGGCTGTCCTCCTTAGGAATCGTCAAGAAGCTCTACTCCCCAAGATGAATATATTCTCCGTGAATGGCATCTTTGAGTTTCTTCTAAATTCTCGAACTTTCCTGACTTGATCTATTCCTTGTGGATAGCTTGCGTTGAATGTCTTGGGGTTTGGGTACCCACTACGGTCATAATCTTGGACCTTAACTAAGGAACCCTCTTCAAAAGCTAAAAGTCGCTGGATAGTAAACCTCGCACGTTTACCGGTGGTTTTTATCTTTAAAAGAGTTATCTCTCCTAATGGAAAGGAGATGATAGACCCACGGGCTTCTTAAAAGCATCGGCCTCCTCTTGGGCATTATTCAAGGACCCTACGGCTTCTTAGAAGTATTCACAGCCTCCTCTTAGGCTTCGTATAATGATCTCTTCCTTCGGGAATGATGGCCTCCTCTTGGGCTTCGTACAAGGACCCGTCGGCTTCTTAAAAGTTTCCAGCCTCCTCTTGGGCTTCGTACAAATTGTCCCAACGACCTCCTAGAGGTATAGGAACAGAACCTAGTTATCCTCATAGAACAGTCCTTTCATAGAGTCTACTACTGTTTCTCGAAGCATAGTACAAAAGATAAAACTCTAGACACGGTCAGTCTAACTTCCTTGAGTCTCAAAGACATTCTCAAGCCCCCTTCGTTAAATAGGAAGGAAACCCGTAGACTCGGATAGTCTCGATACCCTTTGGATTTCCCGTTTCCTCAAAGAGAAGGAAATATCCCTGATCCTCAAATTAAATCCCTGTGTACAGTGTTACTCATATAAGAACTGATTTTCTCTTTTAAATAAGTATATTGGATCTGTCACTCAACTGAAACAGTTACAATAGCCTCCATCTCGGGCTTCGTACGAGATACCAAAATTCTCCCCAGTGGAGTCAAAACAACCTTTTCGCCTCTCTCTCGGGCTTTGTACGAGATACAAAAACACTCTCTTACTGAGTATAAAAGATTCTCCAACTGAGTCAACTCTTTGCTAGCCTCCTCTTAGGCTTTGTATAACGATATGGCCCACTGGGTCAAAAACTTTTAGCCTCTCTCTCGGGCTTTGTACGAGACACAAAATAGCCTCCTCTTAGGCTTTGTATAATGATTTTCCTAGCGGAAATTAGCCTCCTCTTAGGCTTTGTATAAGAAAACCACTGGTTGATCCAATCGACCTTTTAGCATCAAAGCTGTGCCTCGTTCGCAGTACACAAACATCAACAACTCCATTCCCTTCATCTAATCGCTGTAAGCGGCAAGCCTCTGGATCATCTACATCCATGCCACTGTCCCTCTTTTAGCATGAGAAATTCCTAAGGAAAGATGGCATTGCTCTACACTGAGTTAAAGTCTTCTCCTTCAGGTTAAAACCCTTTCTTCGGAAATTATGGCATTGCTCGGATCCGCGTATCCCAGTTAAAGTAATTCTCCTTCTCCCCTCTTTAGAGATGACAAATTCTCTCTAAAGCCGAGGTCTTTTAGCTTCACGTCTTGGGCTTTGAACAAGACACAAATAGACCTTTTAGCTTCACATCTTGGGCTTTGAACAAGATACAAATCACCTTTCGCTTCACGTCTTGGGCTTTGAACAAGACACCAAAACACCCCTTTCCTCCCATAGAATAGGAGGAACTACGAACGCTCTGATTTCCCTGTTTCGGTAAACGGGAATACGTAGGCATAAGATCGAAAGAAAAGATCTTAGCGAGCGCAATCAACAAAAAACCCAAATCTCATATCTTCGTCAATCAAAAGCAGTATTTCAAAAGCATCAGTCCTAACATCCTAATCCTTATTCCCCGCCAGAAACCTTCTGCCCAGGTAAAAAGAAAGAGAACCGTATTGGCAAAAATACAAATAACCAGTACAAAGGCCCCCCCACATTGATAGCATCCGTAACCTAACAGATCGCTGTTTAAACTCAGTATGCAAGCAGGGTTAATTGGAGACATCTATTTCCCTTCCTTATTCACCTCACAATAGGATAAAAAATGAATTGACCTATAGTTTTAAGGTCAAACCGCAGAGAGCGACCAACGCTTAAGAACCGCGTCCAAAATCGCTCACTACAAAAAAGTGGCGCCCACCGCGGGGCCAATCTCATTTTGCCTTAGGGCATCATCCCCGTTTTCCACGGAAAATGGGAACTCTGCTGAGGAGAAAGATTGACCTATGCTGGTCCATCTCTTAGGCAGGGAACCACAGATTGGGGCTTCCGCCGGGGAACCCATTTCTGTCAGGAACTTAAGAATCGTAGCTTTATAAGTCTAGGATGATTAGGACAAATATATATACTGCTTTTCCTAATTGCTATATGTGTTTATTTTTCTGCTACTGGGAATGCGTGTGATGCCGCATGTGGTGAGATTGAGTATACACTTAAGAAAAGCCAACCTTTTTCGTAGTGCGGAAGCTATCGGAAATAGCTGTTACGCGATACTACCCTCATTTGAGGCTGGTGATCTATTCTCGGTGAATGGCACTTACTCTAAGATTGCACACAACTCGCTGGCGATCCGCTTGTTGTTTTGCTTTCCTGGGAGGAGCTGATGATAATGAGTACAGGTACAAAAATCACCCTAGTATAAACCTTTGGGGATGGGTATAGCCTTGACTTCATGACAACGACCCTTTGACCCCATGTTTTTTCTATGTTTTTGTGTGCTGCATTCATGCATTCATTTAATAAAACATTAAAACATTCAAAAAATTTCTCTTCTAGTCTCTCTGTTTTTCAAATTAAACTAAGACTGTGATTGCAAATATCAGAGAAAAAGATTGCATTAATGGATTTCGGTAGAAGGAGAACTCACCAGTATGCCTTCAAGGTTCCAAAACTAGGGGATTTGAGAAAGTTAGCGAGGATGATCGTTAACCCAGAGGCTTTCAGAGCCAAGCACGGTGGTTTGCTACCACTGTTAAGAGTCTATGTGATTGAGGGAATCATGGATGCGCTCATTCAATTCTACGATCCGGTTTATCATTGTTTCACATTCCCGGATTACCAACTATCACCAACGCTAGAGGAGTATTCTCATCTGACTGATTTACATATCACTGATCGAGCTCCATTTTCTGGACTGGAAGAAATTCCAAAGAATCAGACTATTACAATAGCAATTCATTTGGATGAGTCTGAGGTCCGGACTCACATGACCACTAAGGGTGGCACCCAAGGTTTGCCAGCCCAGTTCCTGACCAAGAAAACTCTGTACTTTGCTAGTATAGGGAACATGACTGCTTTTGAAAGCATCTTTGTCTTGCTCACCTACGGATTATTTTTGTTTCCCAACATCAATAACTTTGTCGATATCAACGCTATTAAGGTTTTTCTCATTGGAAACCCTGTGCCGACTTTGCTCGCAGATGTCTATCATTCTGTACACTTAGGAAATTTATACAGCGGAGGGGAGATCACATGCTGTGTACCTTTGCTTTACAAATGGGTTATCTCTCACTTGCCCAAGTCTGCCGCTTTTTGGGATTGCAAGAGTGTCTTACGTTGGTCACAGAAGATCATGTCTCTCACCAACTCTGATATAGATTGGTGTAATAGGATTTATGAGGGAATCAGAATCATTGACCGTTGTGGAAACTTCCCCAGCGTACCCCTCATAGGAACTAAAGGAGGAATCAACTATCATCCGATATTAGTTCTTCGTCAATTTGGATACCCGATGAGACACATCCCACTGGGTGTTCATCTGGAAGGTCTTTTCTTCGAAGAAGGAGAAAGTGACAGAGCACTAAAGATGGAAATAGTGCAAGGTTGGAAACATGTTCATAAGAAAGGACGAGAGTCTCTGGGAAAACCGGACTGTGTCTCGGTGGAGCCTTATCTCCATTGGGTACAAACCAGAGTTCTCAAGCTAAAAATTCCTTATCCTCGTTACATAATTCTTCCACCGAGGGAAATTGTCATGTACTTCATGACGGAAACTGAAAGGCTTCAGGTTACTCTCAACAAAGTTCAAAAGGAAAGAAGATCTTGGAAGAACAAGTACCGCACCCTCGATGTAGAGTGTATCCAAATACAGCAATTACTGAAAGAGAAAGATGCTCTGATTGAAATTTTGGAGCAGCATGCTGTAGAGAATTAAGATGACCAAAGGAATTTGCTCTCTCCTTTCACCTGGCAAAGGAATGACAACCCGACAACGGCCTAAGCGCCCCGGTCAAAGAAGAGGACTCGGGACCCATTAGTTTAGGTTTCTGTTTCTGCACTTTGTAATCTACTGTATTTCCATTTCTGTAATCCTTTGGAATTCAATAAAAAGGGGTTTCCCCAATGTTTGATATTTGCAATCTAATTGTCGAAGTTTATTTTAATTAAACCTAAAAACAATTAATATAATCATTGCATTCATCATTCTCACATGGCGTATTCTCCTTACCTACGAATCTCACGTTTGTGTCTCGATTCTAGAGTCAAACTGTCTCATTCGTATAATACTCGGGCCAATCGTCAGAAAAGGATGGATGATCTTGAGGAAGAAAACAGAGAGTTGAAAGAAGAGATCGACGCTCTGAGAGAGGATATGAGAAAGCTTCGTAACGACATGCAAGCCATGGCAGAAGCTCAGCTACAAAGAACTGTGATCTCAGAGATCACCTCAACGCCCATCATAGAAAAGTATGATCCTAGGTATCAGATGCCGAAAGATCATCCTTGGGGCATGCCTGTTAACTATATCTCAGAAGGATATGTTCCGCCGATCACTGAAGATCAGGGAATCGCAACAGAAGCCGCTGGGCCTGAAGGTTACAAACTTCGGGAAAGCGAAGATGCCAGGGGCATACTCAAGACTCCTGAAGGTTACAAACTTCGGGAGGCGCCAAGACTTATTGCCGTAATCACGGTACCACCCCCTGTGGTGCACACTGTCCCAGAAGGACAGATTCCATGGACACCTTCTGGTAAGAAGGAAACTATGTTCGATAGAATGGATGAATTCCAGGAGCAGTTCTTGGAAATGCAGAAAGAGCTGCAAGCCATTCGCGGTCAGGATCTATTTGGAAAGGATGCCGCAGACCTCTGCTTGGTCCCAAATGTAAAAGTCCCGCACAAGTTCCAAGTGCCCGACTTTGAAAAATACAAGGGTAACTCTTGCCCTCAGAGCCATCTGGTGATGTACGCTCGGCGGATGTCAGCTCAGACGAAGAATCAGGACCTGCTGATTCACTACTTCCAGGATAGTTTAACCGGTGCCGCACTCAAATGGTACATGGGTTTAAACCGTACTACGATCAGTACATTCAGAGATCTTGGTACTGCCTTCGTCCAACAATACAAGTACAATTTGGACATGGCACCCGACAGAGATCAACTCAGATCAATGTCGCAAAAGGAAAAGGAAACCTTTAAGGAGTATGCTCAAAGGTGGCGTGAAATTGCCGCTCAAATTTGTCCACCTCTTGAGGAAAAAGAGATGACAAAGATCTTCTTAAAGACCTTAAGCTCATTTTACTACGGCCGAATGGTCGCCAGTGCACCCAGTGATTTCACCGAAATGGTCGGCATGGGTGTACGTCTTGAGGAAGCCGTCCGAGAAGGACGTTTGGTAAAAGACACTGGATCAACGAGCGGTATTAAAAAATACGGTAGTGCTCTCCCTAAGAAAAAAGAGCATGATATTGGGAATATCTCTCTCGGAAAGCAAAGGCGACGTTATCAGCCAGTAGCAGCTGTTACTCCTGCTATCGGCCCCGCGCCTGTTCCTATGTATCAACCTCAGATTGCGCAGAGCCAACCTGACCAACAAAGGACACAACAGCCTCTTCAGCAGGTTCGTCCCCCATATAACAACAACCGTACAACACGGCCACCAGGATTTGATCCTATACCTGTAACGTACGCAGAACTGTTTCCGTTACTGCTAGCCAAGGGGCACATCCAGACTAAGTCTCCCCTTTCAGTTCCGGAAAATCCGCCTTTTTGGTTTAAAGCGGATCAAACATGCCCTTATCATCAAGGAGGTTCAGGGCATAACATTGAGACTTGCCTCAATTTCAAATCCGACGTGCAAAAGCTTGTTAGGAGCGGGCTCTTATCTTTCAAAGATACGAATCCTAATGTTCTTACGAACCCGCTGCCTCAACATGAGAAAGCTGCAGTCAATCTGATTGAGAAAGAGACTAACAATGTCTATCAAATTCACGATGTACTCTTGTTGAAAACCAATCTGGTCAAGATGCATTGTAGACAGAGTGGATATGACCATGTGCCACCTCATAATTATCACCAGTGTGATATCTGCTCTAAAGACAACCAGGGGTGTTCTGTAGTGCAATCAGCTCTACAGGAACAAATGGATCTCGGATGGATCCAGGAGCACCGAGTTTGGGGAGTTAACATGGTCTCTACGAATTCTAACGTCATTCAAAACCACGACATCCGTGTGATGAATGTCAACTTGGTGGCGATGCACTCAAGGCAAAGCCAGTATCATAATCTGCCGCAGCACGATTACAGTTCCTGTCTGATTTGCTCGGTAAACAAACAGGGATGCTCTTTCATACAAGAGGCCCTCCAGCGTCAGATGGATCTTGGATGGATCCAAGACTACCATGATAGGAACTCCTATCAAATCAACATGGTTCAGATCTTTGACATCCGCGTGATGAATACCAATCTGGTAGAGTTACATGCTGAGCAGATCCGACTCGGATTCTTAATATCACACGATTATCAAAACTGTAAAGCAGGTTGCGAAAACGATCGAGGTTGTACCCTTGTCCAGGAGGCACTTCAGCACTTGTTAAATCACTGGTGGATGCCAATCTACATGGACGAAGATACTCAGTAGATTAGTATCAATCACAGGAATCCTACTCGTCGTCAAAGTCAGGATGTCCGATCAATGGAAGGTAACCTAGTGAGGTTACATTGTATTCAAAGTTGGCGTGGCCAGGTGCCACCACACAACTATGACAGTTGTAGCGTCTGTTCGGAAAGTAACCAAGGGTGTTACCTTGTGAGAGCAGCTCTCCAGGGTCAGGTCGATCACGGAGAAATTCGTCCATATCCAGGTTCAGAACCCATCATTTGGTCGCCGAACTACCTTGCCGATCAAGTTGAGGATGTTGTCACGATCTCTGGTCATCACAGGACCAGGGATGTTTTTGCCATCATCCCTCAACTTGATGAATCTAGAGTTCCCAACCGGGAACGGATCAAGGTTACTTATGACGGTCATAAAAATCAGAAGGTTCCCATAGTCATCTATCTACCAGGACCATTACCGTATGAATCAGCTAAGGTGATCCCTTACAAATACGGTGCAACAACAATTGAGAATGGAAAGGAAATTCCATTACCCTCCGTCGTGAATATTGCAGACGTCAGTCGTGTAACACGGAGTGGTAGAATCTTCAACCGAGGGGTTGGGGAAGCTAACAAAGAAAAGGAACTTCAGGCAGAAATTCCTGATCCGCCAGTCGGTCAATCTAGTAATCCCGACTTTTCAAAAGACAAAGATGAGATGCTAAAGCTCATCCAAAGGAGTGAATATAACATCGTTGATCAACTGTTACAGACTCCTTCAAAGATCTCAGTATTATCACTGTTACTCAGTTCAGAAGCACACAGAGAGGCTCTACAGAAAGTCTTGGAGCAAGCCTTTGTGGAACAGGATGTAACAATCAGACAATTCGATAGCATTGTCTCTAACATCACTTCCTGCAATAATTTGGGATTTAGTGATGAGGAATTACTTGAAGAGGGTCGCCGTCATAACATGGCACTCAACATTACAGTTAACTGCCAGGGCGATGCTTTAGCCAGCGTACTGGTAGACACAGGGTCAGCCCTGAATGTTATGCCGAAGTCCACCTTGATGCAATTATCATTTAAGGGCCCTCCGATGAGAGTCAGCGAGGTCGTCGTCAAAGCATTCGACGGATCCAGAAAAACAGTTATCGGCGAAGTGGATCTTCCCATAACTATTGGTCCTCACACTTTCCAAATCACTTTCCAGGTCATGGACATCCGGGCAACATACAGTTGTTTATTAGGAAGACCTTGGATACATCAGGCTGGAGCGGTCACTTCGACCCTCCACCAAAAACTAAAGTTCGTCAAGAACGATCAACTTGTCACGGTTTGTGGGGAACAAGCCTTGCTTGTGAGTAACCTATCATCATCTACTTGTGTGGAACCCGAGGAGGTTATTGGAACTCAGTTCCAAGCACTATCGGTGAGCAAGGACAGTCAGTTCAGAGGAGGAACCTCGATTTCCTCATACAAAGATGCTATCAAAGCGGTCGAGAGTACCGATACAACAGGATGGGGACAGCTTGTTATTCCTATTGACAATAAAACAAAGAAGGGTCTTGGTTTTTCTGCAACCTGTACCCGGACAGCTGCCAACGATGAAAGTCTTCATCCCCTTCAAAACTTATTCCACAGTGGAGGTTTTCTTCACCCAGTGTCTCAGACAGTTCATGCTATCAATGAGGAAGATCCCTCTGACACAGATGAAGAATGGAAGTCCTACCTTAACAAGGACGACTATATGTCTCAGGAAGAGGTGCCTATGCCTTTTTGCTTTCCTACAGAAAGTCCGAGATTTATACCAAGATCAGATGTCGAAATGATCTACGGAGATTGTGATCCGGAAGGATGCCGTGCTCCGCCAAATTCATTAGAGAAGGACACTCTGATGAAAGACAACTTTGACCGCAATTACTATGGCCCGATGGATGGCCTGCCAATGTGGCAGCCTTACCCAGGAAACTTGGGGCAAGAAAGTCAGCCGAGTAATGAAACTCAGCTGAGCTTCATTGAACAGAATACCTGTGTCCCCACCATGTCATGGGATCAACACTCAGGTCATTCGGAAACTACTCAACATGAAGATGAATTTTCAATGTTTGCAGGACTAGAATTCATCAACTATGCTTTTCCTGAGGTCAACATCATCGAGAGGGATGACTTCTCCAGTTCCAAAGAAGTTTGGGACACTTTGGGACAACCAAGTGGAAAATACGACTTTATGGTCAAGTACACTGCTCCCGAAAGCTCTCGTATCAGGCTCGAAGACATCCAACCAACTGGATGGGGAGATACAGCTGAGAGCACAAATGCTATGCAAAATGCAACAAGGGAATCCTCCTACGACAATTCTGCTTGGGAGACAGATTCCAACGATCCTGCTCCACCAGAAATCAGCGTCATTTCTGAAGACAAATCAAGGAAGGTGCCTGACTTTGTGATTCACCGAGGATTTCGCCGGCAATGGGTTGCTATCGAGGTTCCGAAGGTCGTTCATCAGTCAAAGTAATTGCCATCTTTAACCTTTCACCCTGCCCAGGTGAAACTGATGTTTTGATAGGGCTCGCTTTCTGTAAATTTCCCTCTTCGCTTTGCCCAAAGCGACAGAGTTTTGTTTAATAGGGCTGTAGTTTCAAGATTCGACTTGTTCATTAATAAAATAACATCGTTCTGTAATTTCCGCATTAATTGTTGTTTTCTCTTTTTGCTTTTTCAGAAAATGGTAATCCTAAAAAACATTCAATAATAAAAACAAGCAGTAAAATCAAAACACTGCACACACTTACATTTTCTCTATCTCTTCTAAACACGAATCATCACGTCATGCAGATTGCTTGTTTTATACCCCGTTGAAACATACGATCCGATGCCTTCTCCCAACTTTGAGTTCTCGGTATTCGAGGCTGAAGAAGAAAATGACAACGAAATTCCAGAAGAGATCTCCCAACTACTCAGACAAGAGGAAAGGTCCATTGAACCTCACAAAGAACCGTTGGAAACGGTAAACTTGGGTTCAGAAAAAGAGAAAAAAGAAATCAGGATCGGAGCACTGCTCAGTCCAACTACCAGAGAGGGTTTGATAAAGCTTCTCAAAGAATTCCCCGATGTGTTCGCTTGGTCCTATCAGGATATGCTAGGGTTGGATACCAGCATCGTGGAACATCACTTACCGTTGAGATCGGAATGTCCGCCAGTAAAGCAAAGGTTGAGACGCACTCACCCGGACATGGCCATCAAAATCAAGGAGGAGGTACAGAAACAGATCGACGCGGGTTTCCTCGCTACATCTGAATATCCTCAATGGTTAGCCAACATCGTACCCGTTCCCAAAAAGGACGGAAGGGTCAGAATGTGTGTTGATTACAGAGATTTGAACAAGGTAAGTCCAAAGGACGACTTTCCTTTACCACACATTGACATGATGGTTGACAGCACAACAAGGTTCAAAGTATTCTCCTTCATGGATGGATTCTCGGGCTATAACCAGATCAAAATGGCGCCGAAAGACATGGAGAAAACTTCGTTCATTACCCCATGGGGTACCTTTTGTTACAAGGTAATGCCGTTCGGTTTGAAGAATGCCGGGGCAACCTATCAAAGGGCCACGACTACTCTGTTTCATGACATGATACACAAAGAAATCGAGGTATATGTCGATGATTTGATTGCAAAATCAAGAACAGAGGATGAGCACGTTGAACATCTATCAAAATTGTTCAAACGTCTAAGAAAATTCAAGCTCCGCTTGAATCCCAACAAGTGCACCTTCGGTGTCCGTTCGGGGAAACTACTAGGGTTCATCGTCAGCCAGAAAGGAATTGAGGTTGATCCTGACAAGGTCAAGGCCATTCAAGAAATGCCTTCTCCGAAAACTGAAAAACAAGTCAGAGGATTCCTGGGACGTTTGAACTACATCTCCAGATTCATATTCCTTATGACCGCGACATGTGCGCCGATTTTCAAATTACTCAAAAAGAACCAGGATTGCGTTTGGTCAGAAGACTGCCAAACTGCCTTCGACAGTATTAAGGAATATCTGTTGAATCCTCCGATTCTATCACCTCCAGTGGAAGGAAGACCACTGATCATTTACCTCACAGTCCTAGAGGACTCAATGGGATGTGTACTTGGCCAACAAGACGAAACTAAAAGGAAAGAGTCTGCCATTTACTATCTAAGCAAGAAATTCACCGACTGCGAGACTCGGTACACAATGCTTGAGAAAACTTGCTGTGCTTTGGCTTGGACAGCCAAACGTCTTCGCCAGTACATGATTCGTCAGACTACTTGGTTGTTCTCCGAAATGGATCCAATCAAGTACGTTTTCGAAAAACCTGCTCTCACGGGAAGGATTGCCCGTTGGCAGATGTTACTATCAGAATATGACATAGAGTACCATGCTCAGAAAGCCGTTAAAGGAAGTATTTTAGCCAATCATTTGGCTCATCAACCGATTGACGATCAAGAATCAATCGGGTTTGACTTCCCAGACGAAGATGTCATGTATCTAAAGATGAAAGATTGCGATGAACCGCTACCCAGTGAAGGGCCAGAACCAGGTTCCCAGTGGGGACTCATCTTTGACGGAGCAGTTAATCATTATGGAAACGGAATTGGGGCAATCATTATTACCCCTCAGGGTTCCCACATTCCTTTCACTGCCAGACTTACGTTCAAATGTACGAACAACAAGGCCGAATATGAAGCATGTATTATGGGTCTCGAAGAAGCGATTGATTTAAGGATAAAAAATTTTTACGTATACGGCGATTCAGCCCTGGTTATTAACCAGATAAAAGGAGATTGGAACACATACCAATCAGGATTGATTCCTTACAAAGACTATGCAAGAAGGTTGTTACCCTTCTTCAATAGAGTCGACTTTCATCATATCCCTCGTGATGAGAATCACATGGCTGACGCATTAGCCACTCTCTCTTCCATGATTAGTGTAGGTCGATGGAATGACATACCTAAGATCGACATCATGCGCCTTGAACGGCCCGCTTACATCTTCGCGATTGAAGCAGTCATAGACGACAGACCTTGGTATCACGATATCAAATGCTTCCTTCAGAAACAAGAGTACCCATCTGGGGCACTCAGAAAACACAGGAAAACCCTCAGAAGATTGGCTGGAAACTTCTTCCTGGGCGGTGACACTCTTTATAAGAGAAATTTTGACATGGTCTTGCTCCGATGCGTCGACAGACCAGAAGCAGACGTGCTCATGAAAGAAATTCATGAAGGATCCTTTGGCACTCATGCCAACGGACACACAATGGCGAGAAAAATTCTCAGGGCCGGGTATTATTGGTTGACCATGGAATCCGACTGCTACAAGTACATGAGGAGGTGTCACAAGTGTCAGATATACTCCGACAAAATTCATGTACCGCCATCACATCTCAAAGTTCTTTCTTCCCCGTGGCCTTTTTCCATATGGGGAATCGACATGATTGGTATGATTGAGCCCAAGGCTTCAAACGGACATCGGTTCATCCTGGTGGCCATTGACTATTTCACCAAGTGGGTCGAAGCAGCGTCATTCGCCAATGTAACCTGACAAGTGGTGGTCCGATTTATCGAAAACAATATCATCTGCCGCTATGGTGTACCAAGCGAGATCATTACTGATAATGGATCTAACTTGAACAATAAGATGATGAAAGAGTTGTGCGCAGAGTTCAAGATCGAACACCATAACTCATCTCCCTACCGACCCAAGATGAACGGACAGGTAGAAGCGACTAACAAGAACATCAAGAAGATCGTTCAAAAGATGGTTGTAACCTATAAAGATTGGCATGAAATGCTACCCTTTGCTCTTCATGGTTATCGCACATCTGTCCGCACTTCAACAGGGGCTACCCCTTTCTCTCTAGTATATGGCATGGAGGCAGTGCTTCCCATAGAAGTAGAGATCCCGTCAATCAGGGTATTGATGGAAGCTAAGCTCACCGAAGCTGAATGGTGTCAAAGTAGACACGACGACCTGAACCTGATCGAAGAGAAGCGAATCACGGCACTATGCCACGGTCAGTTGTATCAGCAAAGAATGAAGAGGGCGTTTGACAAAAAGGTTCGGCCTCGTGTCTTCAGGAAAGGAGACCTCGTGCTCAAGAAGATACAATCATTTCTCACTGACTCTCGGGGCAAGTGGACCCCAAATTATGATGACACCCTTATGTGGTCACGAAAACTTTCTCAGGCGGCGCCTTGAGACTTGCAACCATGGACGGAGAGGAATTTTCCTACCCCACGAATGTTGATGTAGTCAAGAAATACTTCGCCTAAACTAAAAAAAAAAACGTCTCGGTGGATTGAAAACCCGAAAGGGCGGTCCAGACAAAAGTTAGAGACATGAAAAAAAAAAGAATCATCCCGATGGATTGGAAATCTCATAGTACAATCCAGGCAAAAGTTAGGGATAATGGCAAGTAACTATGTTCAATAGAGGCAAGTCCCTCAGCAGTAGTTACAGCATCATCTATCGGAGGAAATCTCCAGTCAAAGGTCATCTTCGACAGAAGCTCAGGATGCCCCGAATTCAAAGTTGGTAGAAGGATAGTGGTCGTTATGTTTCAACGTAGCCCTTTTCCCTGTAAATTACCGTTTTCTAACTTTGTATATACTCTTTGGAATCACGCGTTTGGCTGATCTCCATCTTATCAATAAAATTTGAGCCCTTGTGCTTTTGTTTGTAATTCTTAACTTGTTTTAGCTTTACAGAACGACGTTGTTTAAACTTAATCAGCGATTCTTGAAATAAAACAAAAATAAATTTACTTGTTAAAACTTTTTCTGCTTTTAAAATAAAGATGGCAATTTCTTTTGACTGTTGAACATCAGAAGAACATCGATCGCTTCTCCCGAAGTAAGCGAACTTCAAAGTGCAGAATCAAAGTACTCCTTCTAAGCGAGTATGCCTGAATGAAGGGATCAACTGTGTCAGAGACCTTGTTTTGTCTGACATCCTCGGCCGAGTTCTCATCTCCTAAGCCCGATCAACATAGCTCCCAACGGGACTATCTCTCCTAAGCAAGGTGGAATTGCTATTTTGAATCAACGGTACTTCTTCGCCCCGCGATGGCCGAGTATCCAATTGTGTTCATCCATTAGTCTGTATGTCGCGTCTGTTTTGTCAGCATATACATACATACTTCATGCATTTTATTTGCGTTCGCATTTTGTATTGCATCACTATCACTTGAGTCGGTCTTGTCCCCTAGTGATAAACAGTTTTCTCAATCAAGTTTGTCAGTTCTTTCCTCGTCAGGAAGTGTTGCGTCTGCACAATCTCGCCACCAATGTATCTTTAGATCAGAGTCGGCACTTGGCCACTTTGATAACTTGAACCTCTAAAAAGCCAGAGAAAACTCTCAATAAACATCATTCTTCGCCATTGAAGATGATATCCTTGCTTTCCCGGATTAAGGAAAATCCACAGAGAAAGCCTCGTGATCAGAGATTCAGCAGCATGCCAGTTTTGCTCCGAAAGGACCGCTGATGAAAAGGTCATCGACCCCACAAAATTGGACCCCATCATATGGCGTTTCTCCGGGAAGATCTCGAGAAAAGTATGATGAAAGATCCCAAACGAAAACAGTCTCTCAAGAGACTCGCTTTCCCCAGTAGAAACAAATGGCGTCTCCAACAGAGAAGTTTGTACAACTCTACAACTCAGACGACTGGGTTCCCCAGCAAGTCTGACATCAAAACTTTTTCCACTCAAATGGCATCCCCCAGGAAAATTCGGCGAGAAGTTTGAGGAAAGCCGCTATGAATAGCGTCCCTTGTCAAGAAAGTTTATTGACAAAAGAAACTAAGACCAGTTCCTTGGTAGGAAACCAGGATCGAGGGCAAGTTTAAATCAGAAACTAAGACCAGTTCCTTGGTAGGAAACCAGGATCGAGGGGAAGTTTAAATCAGAAACTAAGACCAGTTCCTTGGTAGGAAACAAGGATCGAGGGGAAGTTTGTTTCCACAACTGAGACCAGTTCCTTGGTAGGAAACCAGGATCGAGGGGAAGTTTATTTCAAAAGAGACTGAGACCAGTCCTTGGTAGGAGACCAGGATCGAGGGGAAGTTTACCTTTTCTAAGCATCATTGCTTAGCTAAAGAAGATGAATGCGTAAGCTACCATTCATAACCACCATCAAAATTTCGGATATTCCGATATTTAATCCTCTTGCACCTTGAATGCCCGAATACCTTCGTCATTCATACCTTCGGGTCCAAGAAGATTAAATAGGGGCATCTGTAATACCCCAAATTTTGACCACTTAGATTTCCCATCATTGTGAAAATCATCATCACAATATGGATGAACCATCATGCTTCATTAGCCTCCCCAAAGATGGGTGAGCATCCACTACAATCAAAATTAGGGTTTCAAGCCCTCTCTGAGTGCTTAGACAAAGGATCAATCAAGAAATGACATGATCTTCAACTTGTCTAATCTCTCAAACATCCACAATGGATCAAAAAGGACTCCCACTTCAAGGATTAAGCACAAGGCTGCTCCCTTCTAGGTGGATCAAGTCTCAAGATCGACAGTGTCACCAAATTAGGGTTTTGGTCGACCAGGGCCTCCAGATGGAAATTTTCATCTGGGCACAAGGCAATGATCCAAAACATGACCTAATATGCTTCATGTAACCTCATGAACCCATGCATCAAGTCAATTTTGCCTCAGGGAATGCATTCATCAAAAATCAGGAATTAGGGTTTCTTGACCTAATTTACCCCTAAGTTGACTTTTGGGACAAACCATGAGCCAAGACCTCAAGAGATGATTTGAGGGTCTCTAATACACCATATTGATCCATTTGGAGCAATGGATTGATCCAAGAAGCTTGAGCAACAAGTCTCATTTTCATCTGCACCACAATTAGGGTTTTAAGGGAAAAGTCAACTGTAACTTTGACTTTTGACCAAGACATGCTCCTAAACCCTAATACATGATTGAATATACCCTATGACACCCATGGAACATGTCCATCAAGTTTGATTTAGGTCAAGGACATGATTTCCTGAAGAATTGCACAGTTTGGAATTCATCTGATAAAAAGTCAACTGTGCACAAAAGTCAACGTTGACTTTTTGAGATTTTTCACCAAAATGGATTTTTAACCCTAAAATGATGTTAATGTATGATTTGAATCATCATTCATCAAGAAAAATCAAGAAAAGTGAGATAACTTGTAAAAGGGGTAACCATAAAACTTAGAAATTTTTCTAAGTTAAAAATAAAGTGGCAAAGGTACCAACTTTGGAGGACCATAACTCCTAAACCACAAGGCCATTTTTTCTCATCCAAAGATGGATTTGTAGCCCTCATTATCACCTACAAAAACTTCAACTACAAGTCATTCCAATTCATTAAGGATTTTGAGTTATGGAGTGATCAAAGTGGCTGAAAAGTGAAAATGTCACTTTTTCCAACACTTAGTGAAATTTTCACTAAGTCAGAATTTGCCTTCACTTTTTGCCAAATGTAGGGGGATTTTTCACTTGGAATCAATAGAGATCAAAACCAAACTTTTTCCAACAGTTGTTGTATCATGTAAGAGCTTTCCAAAATGGCCAAAAACATTGCCAAATTCAACCTACACCATGAGATACAACATTGGCAAGTTGCCTTGCTGAAATCTGTCAAGGCAAGGCAGAATTTGCAACTTTGGTCGATTTTCCAAAATCAGCCAAATTAAATTGCTCCAATCCACTTGGACACCTCAGAGGATTGAATCTAAAGGGGACAATCACTGAGCCAAGCCTCCAAAGTCCATGGAACAAGAAATAGCATGTTGAACCTAGAGTTGCCAAAATAGGGACAAGACTTCAAATTTGGAATGAGGCATTCAATGGAACCATCAAGGTGGCATGGAATGAGCCATTCTCATCTGAAATCAGTCAAGACTTATCCAAGACCAAGGGGACCAAAGCTCTGTGCCCTAACCTCTAGTCAATGGCTAGAGGAGACTTGGATTTTCATTTGCCAACATTGGCCAAACCTACTTACCAGCTGCCATTCACTATTCCTTGCAAAAGAAACTTGCTCTACTATAAATAGAGCTCAATTGTGGTCAGTTTAAGTACACCAAAGCCATCTAACAGATGCTTTCCTCAAAATCTCTTTCTCTTGGCAAAAATGCCTTTCTTAGCAAGGTAGCTATCAGGTTTTGAGTTTGAGAGCAATTCTGCACAAAACAATCACTCACACACCTCACATACATCACATATGAGCTGATCAAACACTCACATAACTTTTGAAACATCAATTTCATGAAATCACCAGCTGGTTGCTCAAATTTTCAAACAAGGTGCAGCTGAGGTACCACAAAATGATCCAGCCAATTTCAATCAAGTCCAACCACCCAAACACAATCCATAGGGTGTAGGGAAGCTGTCCAGATCATCACAACTCATCTGTAACACCTCCAAATCAAAAATCACTCTGAACTTGCTGTCACGGCTTGGAGGTAAGCACATACTTGGTCATCTCTCAATCTATGCATATTTCCTCGCACAATAATTTGGCCATATGTTCATAATCATGCATGGAATGTTTTCCCTCAATTAATTGCATTGTTTGAATCGTGTATCAAAAATCCTAGCCTTCATGCAGAAATTAGGGTTCTTGAGGTTTCTTTGTGATTTCTTGTTGTATGTTTAATTTAAATGAAATTAAAGTACATAGACATGATCGTGAGGTTGAGACGAGCATAATGATATGTGGATTGCATGATATGATTAAGTATTCATGGAGATTGGATAGAAAACGCAAATCTGAGAAACCAAGAACACGCGCGTGTTCTTCAGCTTGTTCTTGGCGCCTTTTTTTTCAAATTCAAATATTTGAATTTTGTGATTTTGTTTAATTGATTCAAAAATTAATTTCTCTCTGAGTTTTAATGATTTTGAGTTGATTCTTTTTTTAATAATTCACAAAAATGTTAAAATATTTTATTTTATCAAAAAATCCCAAAAATATTATTTATTTCATATAATTGATATTTTTGTAAAAGAATTAATATTTTGATTGTTTTTGGCATTTTAAATATTTTTTCCACATTGATTTTGCAACTTTTAATGCTTTCTAATTATTTTGTAGGTCAATACTTAATTTTTGAAGCATTAATCCAAGATCACAATTTGTTTTCCATGTGTTAAACAATTTTTGATCATTTTAATTGAATTTTTATTCAATTAAATACATTTTGAAAACAAATTAGGGTTTTGGATTAATTCAACCCTCATAAATCATTTTCAAAACTTTGGGCCTCTATTAGAGTGTAAGACCCAATCCTTTTTTTGACCAAATCATCTTTGGGCCTCACTTATTGTATAACTCCCGATACCGTCAAAAAATAAACGACGCGATCGTCGCCTTTTCAAAAATCATCTGGGCCTACCCTCGAGTAGTAAGACCCATTTATTTTTCTTCAAAACTTTTTGGGCCTCTTGAGAGAGTGTAAGACCCATCCCCCCTTGTACAAAAACTTTTTGGGCCTCACTCATTGTATAAGTCCCTCTGTACAAGTAAACGGCGCGATTGTCGCCCGTTTAAAAATAAAACTCATCTGGGCCTCTCCTTGAGCTATAAGACCCATTCAAAACACTTTGGGCCTCTATTAGAGTGTAAGACCCAATCCCCCTTTTAACCAAAACATTTTGGGCCTCACTTATTGTATAAGTCCCTCTGCGTTAAAAGAAAACCTCGGCGTGATCGCCATTTTAAACGGAAAAATCATTTGGGCCTACCCTCGTGTTATAAGCCCCACTCTTTTTCTTTAAACCTTTTTGGGCCTCTTGAGAGAGTGTAAGACCCATCCCTTTGTACAGAAAACCTTTTTGGGCCCCAGTCACTTGTATAAGTCCCGCTGTACAAAGTCAAACAGTGCGCTCACTGATAAAACCCTGGGCCTCTCCTTGAGCTGTAAGCCCCAAATCTTTCTTTTTCAAAGCACTTTCTTCTTTGATTTTGAATATACTGTTGTTTTCAATCTTTCTTTGTTGAACAACTAACCAAACAGCATGGAAGCACTCCAACCGAGTAAGTGGTTATCGCTTTCATTTACTGCTTTCATATTATAAACTGTATTGTGGGGCTGCTCACTGTAAGTCTCCTTTCATAAACTCATATCTACTGTGTAATAATAGTATAGATATTTCGAGTTTCCCCGGCTACTACGTCTAGAACTAGGTGACGCCGTTTCATTTATTCGTAGAAATAGACGCCTAGATCCCCAATAGGAGCACCAGATACAGTCTTCTCTTCGGCTGTCCTCCTTAGGAATCGTCAAGAGGCTCTACTCCCCAAGATGAATGTATTCTCCGTGAATGGCATCTTTGAGTTTCTTCTAAATTCTCGAAATTTCCTGACTTGATCTATTCCTTGTGGATAGCTTGCCTTGAATGTCTCGGGGTTTGGGTACCCACTACGGTCATAATCTTGGACCTTAACTAAGGAACCCTCTTCAAAAGCTAAAAGTCGCTGGATAGTAAACCTCACACATTTACCAGTGGTTTTTATCTTTAAAAGAGTTATCTCTCCTAATGGAAAGGAGATGATAGACCCACGGGCTTCTTAAAAGCATCGGCCTCCTCTTGGGCA
The DNA here is from genome assembly GCA_022829125.1 of Lathyrus tuberosus. Lineage (NCBI taxonomy): Eukaryota > Viridiplantae > Streptophyta > Magnoliopsida > Fabales > Fabaceae > Lathyrus > Lathyrus tuberosus. Next base: position 9,398,448 of record JALAZF010000061.1, read on the forward strand.
TTATTCAAGGACCCTACGGCTTCTTAGAAGTATTCCCAGCCTCCTCTTAGGCTTCGTATAATGATCTCTTCCTTAGGGAATGATAGCCTCCTCTTGGGCTTCGTACAAGGACCCGTCGGCTTCTTAAAAGTTTCCAGCCTCCTCTTGGGCTTCGTACAAATTGTCCCGACGACCTCCTAGAGGTATAGGAACAGAACCTAGTCATCCTCATAGAACAGTCCTTTCATAGAGTCTACTACTGTTTCTCGAAGCATAGTACAAAAGATAAAACTCTAGACACGGACAGTCTAACTTCCTTGAGTCTCAAAGACATTCTCAAGCACCCTTCGTTAAATAGGAAGGAAACCCGCAGATTCGGATAGTCTCGATACCCTTTGGATTTCCCGTTTCCTCAAAGAGAAGGAAATATCCCTGATCCTCAAATTAAATCCCTGTGTACAGTGTTACTCATATAAGAACTGATTTTCTCTTTTAAATCAGTATATTGGATCTGTCACTCAACTGAAACAGTTACAATAGCCTCCATCTCGGGCTTCGTACGAGATACCAAAATTCTCCCCAGTGGAGTCAAAACAACCTTTTCGCCTCTCTCTCGGGCTTTGTACGAGATACAAAAACACTCTCTTACTGAGTATAAAAGATTCTCCAACTGAGTCAACTCTTTGCTAGCCTCCTCTTAGGCTTTGTATAACGATATGCCCCACTGGGTCAAAAACTTTTAGCCTCTCTCTCGGGCTTTGTACGAGACACAAAATAGCCTCCTCTTAGGCTTTGTATAATGATTTTCCTAGCGGAAATTAGCCTCCTCTTAGGCTTTGTATAAGAAAACCACTGGTTGATCCAATCGACCTTTTAGAATCAAAGTTGTGCCTCGTTCACAGTACACAAACATCAACAACTTCTTTCCCTTCATCTAATCGCTGTAAGTGGCAAGCCTCTGGATCATCTACATCCATGCCACTGTCCCTCTTTTAGCATGAGAAATTCCTAAGGAAAGATGGCATTGCTCTACACTGAGTTAAAGTCTTCTCCTTCATGTTAAAACCCTTTCTTCGGAAATTATGGCATTGCTCGGATCCGCGTATCCCAGTTAAAGTAATTCTCCTTCTCCCCTCTTTAGAGATGACAAATTCTCTCTAAAGTCGAGGTCTTTTAGCTTCACGTCTTGGGCTTTGAACAAGACACAAATAAACCTTTTAGCTTCACATCTTGGGCTTTGAACAAGATACAAATCACCTTTCGCTTCACGTCTTAGGCTTTGAACAAGACACCAAAACACCCCTTTCCTCCCATAGAATAGGAGGAACTACGAACGCTCTGATTTCCCTGTTTCGGTAAACGGGAATACGTAGGCATAAGATCGAAAGAAAAGATCTTAGCGAGCGCAATCAACAAAAAACCCAAATCCCATATCTTCGTCAATCAAAAGCAGTATTTCAAAAGCATCAGTCCTAACATCCTAATCCTTATTCCCCGCCAGAAACCTTCTGCCCAGGTAAAAAGAAAGAGAACCGTATTGGCGAAAATACAAATAACCAGTACAAAGGCCCCCCCACATTGATAGCATCCGTAGCCTAACAGACCGTTGTTTAAACTCAGTATGCAAGCAGGGTTAATTGGAGACATCTATTTCCCTTCCTTATTCAGCTCACAATAGGATAAAAAATGAATCGACCTGTAGTTTTAAGCTCAAACCGCAGAGAGCGACCAGCGCTTAAGAACCGCGTCCAAAATCGCTCGCTACACTCCGTATAAACCCTTAAGTCTCTTTTATGATTTTTCCTCTATTACCCTCACTAAACTTCTACATTTGACTAAAATACCCTTACTCTCATCCAACTCTAATTCGACTCTAATTTTCTAATTAAACAAATCTAATTTAATTAATCTAAATTGTTCCAAAATTCTTAAAATAATTTCAACTTCACTTAGATTATAACTTTTCATTAAAGCCATCCAAAATCTTAATATTCACACAATTCTATAATAAAATTAATAATTTAATTAATAGGGGGCGTTACAACTCTCCCACATTTAAAACAATTTTCGCCCTCGAAAATTACCTGATGCAAACAAGAACGGGTAGGACTTTTTCATCTGATCCTCGCGTTCCCAAGTCAAACTGTCTCCAGCTGGTCCACCCCACAGTACCTTCACTAAGGCAATATCCTTGCCCCGCAATTGCTTCATTTCCCGACCCTCGATTCGCACTGGCGATGCTTCGATCGTTAAGTTATCTCGCACCTGTACGTCATCCATTTGAATCACATGCGAAGGATCTGAAATGTATTTCCTCAATTGAGACACATGAAATTCGCAAGTGACGGTGGTAAAGTAATCCGATACGCCACTTCACCGATCTTCTCTGAAATCTGATATGGACCAATAAATCACGGTGAAAGTTTTCTCGACTTCAAAGCTCTACCGACACCAGTTATTGGCGTAACTCTCAGAAATACATGATCACCCACTTGAAACTCTAGTTCCTTTCTTCGCCTATCATGATAACTCTTCTGACGGCTCTGCGAAGCTTTCATCCTCTCTTGAATCAACTTAATCTTATCAATCATCTCTCGCACAATTTCAGGTCCGAGCACAGCACTCTCGCCCGACTCATACCAACACAACGGTGTCCTACACCTTCGCCCATACAACGCTTCATAAGGTACCATATCGATACTCGCGTGAAAACTATTGTTGTAAGTAAATTCAATCAAAGGTAAATGGTCGTCCCAAGCTTCTCCTTGATCTAACACACAAGCTCTCAAGAAATCTTCAAAAGATTGGATAGTCCTCTCAGTCTGTCCATCTGTCTGCGGATGATAAGCAGAACTCAACCTCAACTTAGTACCCAAAGCATCTTGTAACCCTTTCCAAAATTTTGACGTAAAACACAGATCTCTATCCGATACGATACTCGGCGGTATTCCATGCAACCTCACAATCTCATCGATATACAGCTCAGCCAACCTCTTAATAGGATGATTAATCTTCATCGGCAAGAAATGAGCCGACTTAGTCAACCTATCTACTATTACCCAAACAGAATCATTACCCTTCGCAGTCCTCGGCAAACCTGTCACAAAGTCCATCGAAATGCTATCCCACTTCCACTCGGGAATACTCAGCGCTTGCATCAAACCCGAAGGCTTCTGGTGTTCAATTTTTGACTTTTGACAAGACAAGCAAGCATAAACAAATTCTGCAACATCCTTTTTCATTCCAGGCCACCAAAACAACTTCTTCAAGTCTTGATAGATTTTCGTAGCACTGGGATGAATACTCAACCCACTTCTATGTCCTTCTTCAAGAATACTCTTCTTAAGTTCAGGAATATCCGGAATGCACACTTTATCTCCGAATCTCATCACACCATTTTCATCAATTTTGAACTCCCCACCATTACCTTGGTTAATCAACGTCAACTGATCCACCAGCTTCAAATCAGATTTCTGACCTGCTCGAATTTCTTCCAGAATATTACTAGTCAGCTTCAACATTCCCAATTTTACACTATCAGAATTGGCTTCACACACTAAACTCATGTCTCTAAACTGCTCAATCAATTCCAACTCACGCACCATAAGCATTGACATATGCAGTGACTTCCTACTCAACGCATCAGCCACTACATTTACTTTTCCAGGATGGTAATTCAAATCGAAATCATAATCCTTCAATAATTCAAGCCACCTTCTCTGTCTCATATTCAACTTCTTTTGATCAAACAAGTACTTTAAGCTTTTATGATCACTGAACACTTCGAACCTCGAACCAAAAAGATAGTGTCGCCAAATTTTCAGTACGAACACTATAGCTGCCAACTCTAGATCATGTGTAGGATAATTCCTTTCATGAACTCTTAGTTGTCTCGACGCATAAGCAACAACCTGTCCATTCTGCATTAGCACTCCACCAAGACCCATCTTCGATGCATCACAGTAAACCACAAAGGACTCCTTTGGATTAAAATCAATACTGAGGTGGTCGTCAACTTCTTATTTAATTCCACAAAACTCTCCTCACAAGCCACATTCCACACATATGCTTGACCCTTCCGCGTCAGTTGTGTTAAAGGTAAAGCCAACTTAGAAAAGCCTTCAATAAACTTGCGATAATAACCTGCCATCCAAGAAAACTTCGGATTTTAGTAGCAGATTTCAGAGTCTCCCATTGTAACACAGCATCAATCTTGGCGGGATCCACAGCAATTCCACCACTTGAAATTACATGGCCAAGGAAACTTACTTCCTTCAACCAGAACTCACATTTCGACAGTTTCACATATAACTTCTTCTCTCTTAACACTTGCAGCACAATCTTCAAATGCTCTGCGTGCTCTTCTTCTGATTTGGAGTATATCAAAATATCATCGATGAACACACCAGGTGCATTGGACACACCGAATGACATTACAGTGTATTTATAGTGACCATATCTCGTCCTAAAAGCCGTCTTCGGAATATCATCTGGTTTAACACGAATCTGATGATAACCAGATCTCAAATCAATCTTGCTGAATACACAAGCTCCCACTAGCTGTTCCATCAAGTCGTCGATCCTCGGAAGTGGATACTTATTCTTGATAGTTACTTTATTTAGTTGTCTGTAGTCGACACGCTATCTCATACTACCATCTTTCTTCTTAACCAACAACATCGGAGCACCCCACAGAGAAACGCTTGGTCGAATAAACTTCTTCTCTAATAACTCTTCTAGTTGCTTCTTCAATTCACTTAACTCAGAAGCTGACATCCGTTATGGAGCCATCGACACCGAACTTGTGCCTGGTATCAAATCCACTGTAAACTCTACTTCACGCTCTGGAGGCAAATCACTTATGTCATCCGGGAATACATCAGAAAATTCACGGACCACTGGTAGTTCAAAATTTGTAACATCACGATCAACTTGCAGTGTCGCAAACATTGCGAATATCACGGCTTCATCTTCTAGAAGTTCACCCACTTGCTTAGCGGACAAAAACATCAACTCACCGTTATCACCAATTGTAGGAAACTCCACCATCTTAGCATAACAATTGATATGAACGTAGTTGAATTCCAACCAGTTCATTCCAAGGATGACATCAATTTGGTGTAAAGGCAAGCACACCAAATCCATCCAGAAACTCCTCCCATAAATGGTCAGAGGGCATTTCAAACACACACGGGTAGTAGTAACAGAACCATTAGCAGGCGTCTCTATCACCATACTACCATTCATATCAGATAATTTCAAACCCAACCTATTAGCACACTCAAGCGAAATAAACGAATGAGTAGCACCAGTATCAACAATAGCAACTAACTCTAAATCATTAATGAAACAAGTACCTTGAATTAAGTTGTCTTTCTTGGAGTTCTCTGTCCCACTCAGAGCAAACACTCTACCATTGGTTTTAGCAGCAACCTCCTTCGGCTTCTGACACTGGGTACTGATATGACCCTGTTCACCACAATTGAAACAAGTTGGACCATCATTTTTGCATTCAGGAGCACGATGACCAGTTTTGCCACACTTGTAGCACCTCAGCACCTTGTTCTCACATTCATTGGAACGGTGACCTCGTTCACTACACCTGTAGCACGTGGTAGAAGCGGGATCTCCTCCCCCACTTGTTTGTTTCTCCTCATGTGCTTTCTTCTTTCCCTTATCAGCGTCGTAAGGCTTCCTACGATCTTGATGTTGCTTTCCTCTTTTCTCACTCAAACTCTTGTAGAGAGCCGGATGAGCTTTGCTATCTTCCTCATAGATTCTACAGCTATCCACCAAGTCTGCAAACCTACGAATCTTCTGATACCCAATTGCTTGTTTGATTTCCGGATGCAAACCACTCTCGAACTTGATACACTTCAAAAATTCAGCAGTTGCCTCATTGTAATGTGGATAATACTTTTCCAGTTCCACAAACCTCGCAGCATATTCAGTCACAGTTGAATTCCCTTGCTTCAGCTCTAGGAATTCGATTTCCTTCTTTTCGCGCATATCCTCAGGAAAATATTTCCTCAGAGATTCCTTGTTGAACACAGCCCAAGTAATAGCCTTACCTGCTGCCGTCAACCTATGACGAGTCTCAACCCACCAGTCATCAGCTTCTTTCACTAGCATATGCATCCTAAAACGCACTTTCTGCGGCTTAGAACAATCCATGAGTCAAAAGATCCGCTCAATCTCTTTGAGCCAATCCTGTGCTCCATCGGGATCGTACCGACCTTCAAAAGTAGGCAGCTTATTCCTCTGAAACGTCTCCAACACATGGGACCCATCATTCTCACCAGCACGGGGTTGTTGCACAGCCTGAGCAATAGCTTGCAGAGCAGCAGCAAGTGCAGCATCATTCCTTCCAGACATTGTTCTGTTCAACATAAGAACAATCACAATGGTTAGAATTAATTCCATAATAATTCTACTGTTAGACACTAAAGACTCAACAACCTGGCCGGACAGACCGACCTGCTCTGATACCACTAATGTAACACCCTTCTACCCCACGACATGTTCACACAATAATTTAAATAAATAATCAGAGTATCTTCACAAAAAAAGGGGTGTCACACTTCATTTCATAAAATCACATCATAATATGTTCCTGCTCCGTAACACGGGTTCTCAAAACTTCCATAATTATTATTCTCCAAGAAAATTTAGCATTAAAAACTCCACAGCAGAAAATTTAGTCTCAAGTTCTTCATCATAACTTCATCAAACAGTAACTCAAAATTTAGCATTTAAATAAAATTCATGGAAACAATACGTAAATCTCCAATAATAACCAAACAGAAGGAAAATAACGCAGTTGTTCCGATCAGACGATCCCAAACCCGGATGTTACATATATCAGAGCAAGACACCTCCTAATCCACCGAACTAAAAATAATTGACTCCAAAGCTAAATCTTCAATGCGTCTAAATACTACTACGGATCACCTGCGTTGCCCAGATAGGGGAATCATTCAACAGGCAGGGTGAGTAAATCGTAATCATTATAAAAGATATAAGTAAGAGATATAGTAGTTATAACTATTGAAACAACAATAACCTAGCAGCATGTATTCAAGGTAGCATATAATTCATCACAACATTTTATTCATAACACATTTATTCATAACAGCATGTAATCATAAAATGTTGCACGAGTCAAAATCATCCCAAAAATCATCACGGAAAACAAATATGATGCAATGCCACAAGTCATGAAATGCAATATGCATGCGGTACCGAAACTTCACTGATGACTTAGTCATCTTCAAACTCCAAGGATCCCCACCAATAGGATCGGTTCCCGCTTGGAACCAGAGCACATCATAATTTGCACTTAATCCACACTATGTGATTAAGGCCATCACTAGACTATAAGTCCTACAGCTTCACTGGATATCATCCTACAAACTTCACTGGACAATTCGTCCTAAAAATATGCTATGAATGCATGATGCGTAATAATTCACAAAAACACGACCACTGCTAGTCAAACGTATTATCATTCATATAATCAATCACCATAATTCATCACACACAGCAGAACATCATCATCACAGTCAACACATCATCATCATCATCAGAACTATCATATACTCTTCACATATAGCATAACACACATGTCATGATCAAACAATAGTATGTTAATATAATCCACACCAAAAGCCATTTCCAGGCATAAATCAGAGATTTCACACACAACACACCCACTCACTGACAAATTCATCACAAAACATCAATACATTTTGATAGCATATTCAAACCTCAAAATCTCTCCATCATCATCATAATATTATCATTTCATTATCACTAATATCCATTAAATCACTGCTAGATAAAATTCTGCAATTTCACGCAGACATGTAACTTACAGGTATAGCAACACAGGATACTCATCATTTTAACCTATCAGTTTCCTTTATAGGATTAGACTATATGATTTATTTTAGTTTATCATTTTATAACTTGTTCCGTTACCTCTCCATGGCTTCAAACGGCATCGAAAACGGATTTATAAAACAAAAGTTATGATTTTTCTAAAATTTAAAATAATTTTTTTCACTAAAACAAGGGTGGCTGACGCCACACCCTGCATAGTGGCTTGCGCCACTCTTTCCACCATGTGGCTGGCGCCACCAATTGCTAGTGGCTTGCGCCACCCTTCCAAATCCTTTTTTTTTTCTTTTTTTTTCTTTTTGTATTGTTCCTTACTATTTCTTCCCCTCTTCAATCCGTCAATAATTTCAAGACAATTCCTAATAACAAATCCAATACAGAGTTTCCACATTTCCCTTGATTCATCTATCATCCAGGTTTTATAATTTATCACAAACTCTCATTTCTCAGTTACTCACACATTGTCAATCATTTATCAGGTCATCGATATTTTCTACAAATCAAAAAATTTCTGGTTAATCTACTTAAACCCTCATCACAATTCATCATCGATTAATCAGTCAATCACCCTACAATTACCTATCACTTAAATTAATTATAATAACACAATTACACTCCCCATACCTGATATGATTCCTTAGCCTTGAATCCTCTTCGTGTTCTTCAATCCTTCCACTGCACTTCTCAAAGTCTAACTGCCTCTCTCTTCTCTCTGCCTCTTTTCCGAAACGCATTGCAACAGTGAATTTTCCAAAACCCTTATTCCTCCGTATAAACCCTTAAGTATCTTTTATGATTTTTCCTCTATTGCCCTCACTAGACCTCTACATTTGACTAAAATAGCCTTACTCTCATCCAACTCCAATTCTACTCTAATTTTCTAATTAAACAAATCTAATTTAATTAATCTAAATTGTTCCAAAATTCTCAAAATAATTCCAACTTCACTTAGATTATAACTTTTCATTAAAGTTATCCAAAATCATAATATTCACACAATTCTATAATAAAATTAATTAAATAAATATTTTAATTAATTAAGGGCGTTACAAATGGGATCGCAAAGGGGTGCGAATTCAAATGTAGCGACATGAACTCAAGCACAAGGCATAAATCAAACGCCACAAGATCTGAATATACATACAAGCATTCAACAATGATAAAAATGCAAAAATACAAGAGCATACACTAAATTTACATCACACATAATGAATAGAAAAAGTTAAGTGAAAAGGAAAGTACACGGATTAAAATCAGGACGCAAAGATGCGACTCAAAGTCGTGTACGTGAAGACGTGCAAAGCTACCACAAGAAACTAAACCGGATCTTAAATATAACTTTCGCAGTAAGAATCGGATACGAAAGCTATCGGATCAGCTTGGCTCACAAAACAGTGATGTCACCACCGAACTTTTATTTTATCCAAGGGAAGTGAGAAAAGATCGAACAAAAACCCTAAATAAAAATGTAAAGCAAAAAAGCAAGGCCTAAACCTAAGCAAAGAGAGATCAAATGTACGGGGGTTGGTTATACTAAGGGAAGGTACTAGCATCCTAAGCATCTGTAGTACTCTACATGAACCTCTTGAAATATTTGTGTTATTTGCTAAAATTGTTTGCTAAAGAGTAAAGATGGGCAACGAAAAGAGAAAGGGTGGAAAAAGAAAAAGGTAGCTCACTAGGATCATTGCAATCCTATGCCTACGTATCCTATATAGGAAGTCAGAGCAATCGTAGTTCAGAGACTACGATGAAAAATAGTGTAAAAGAAAGAGAGTGAAAAAAGAAAAGGTTGCTCGCCTAGGATCGGGGCCTTGTGCCTATGTATTCGCAAGAGGAACTTGAGAAATCAGAGTGTCCGTAGTTCATGGAACTACGAGTTGCCAGGTTCTAAGAACCAAGAACAACAAAAACAAGTAAAGAATAAACGAGGGACATGCACAATGACAATAAGTCAACATAGAATCCCTTCCCTTGGATTATGTCAACAAGGCATAGAAAGTAAAGCAACAGGTACATGAAATAACATCATGTAAATGGCAAGCAATAAATGAAGACACAGACACAGTACACGGAAAAGCATCATGTAATCGACAGACAAAAATACCATAGAATACACATGGAAAAACATCATGGTAATTAGACAGTGAAAAGTCAACAGAAATACACAGAAAAACATCATGTAATCAGCAAACCAATATACGCGACAAAGCATCGTGAAAAGAAATCGACGAGCACGTTCACGGCAAAACATCGTGAATAAAATAGAAATCACACGTCAAAGCATCGTGAGAAAAATAAGCAGTCACGGCAGAACATCGTGTAAACAAACTCACATAAAATCAACAGACAATCACGGCAGAACATCGTGAATAATCAGAGAGAAAATACACGGTAAAACATCGTGGATAAAACAAAGGCACACGGAAAAGCATAGTGTAACAGATTAAACAGACAAAAAGTCATAGAATACACGTGGAAAAACATCGTGAATAAAATCCTCAGACACACATATAAAATTCACAAACAAAGAATATACACATTCACGGCAAAGCATCATGAGATAAAACAGACATAAAGCACAATCACAGCAAAATATCGTGTAAACATAAACATCCCCGACAATGCATCGTGAAAAATTTACAGACAATCAATACGTACACGACAAAATATCGTGTAAAGCATAAACAAAGTTCATGGCAAAACATCGTGAGAAACAATAGAAAGTACACGGCAAAACATCGTGTAACAGATTAATCATGGAAAAACATCAAGAATTAATCAGACAGAGCATGCCCAGAACATGGAAACAGACAAGTCGTGATATAGAAACGGGTGACAAAAAATTATTAATTAACTTAAATATAAATATTTAATAAGATTAATTAATAATTTAATTAATCAATATTAAATTAAAATATTTAAATTAATTAATAATAATGACATGTTTTTGGTGTTTTTTTCAATATTACAAAATAAAAATAATTAAAACAATTTTTACATTTTATATAAAATCAAATAACTAATGAAAATAAAATAAAATAAAAACTAAAATAAGATGAAATACTTTTTGGTCTTCTAGACAAATTAATAATTAAAACTAAAAATGGTTAACATCTAAATCCAAGAAAAAAGTTTTATAAAATGTCAGTATCATAATTACATACAACATACACACACACACACGAGATATCTACACAGTTATATATAAATTAATTTTAACTATTCACAAACAAACACATACATATCAGTTTTAGAATTTTTTACCCAAATACCCCTATTTTTTAGAAAAATTCCCAAAATACCCTAGTTTTCAGAATAATTCCCAAAGTACCCCACTTAGGGTTTGGGATTGTACAAGGGCGCCAGTCCTATTGGCGACCCTTCTTTAGGGTAGCAAGGCAGTCGCCAATTGAACTGGAGACTGCTCATCAAGTCGGCCATTCAATTGGCGACCTAGTGTAAGGGCCACAAGGGAGTTGCCAATTGATGTGGAGACTCCCTAGAAACTGAATTTTTTTCCTATAAATAGGGGTGTTCAGCTCAGTTACTTCCACGTCTCATCTCACAACTTTGTTCTACTCATAAAATGTATCGCTGTCGATGGGGAAAAGTCATTTTTTCGCTAGAGAAGCCACCGATCGACATGCTGTTTTGGAATATACAAAGTTTCAATCAACTTAAGAGAGAGTTGAATCGGTGGTTGGAGGGAGACATTGGTGAAGGGGAGAAAATTCGAAGTATCGAGAGACTTGATCGGCTGCGTGGATGGGTTCGTGTGAAGACTGACAAAGATGCAAGGGAAGTTATGTTTGGACCGAATGAAATTAGTTTGATTGTTGTAATCTGTTAAGAATGTGTTAAGTTGTTTGTGTTATTTGTTGTTAACACTGTGTTTGTTGTTACAATTGTTTGTGCCAGTCGTGTTTGTTGTTTAAATTGTTGTAACAAAGACCCATCAATATATGAAAATATTAAGTTACAATATAGGAAAAGATAAGCTAAATTATGATGCAAATGTTCCTCCAACATGGGGACAATTTTTGTTGTTGTGTCCAGGCTGACGACAGATACTGCATAGTATTATCATTTTATCAGCGGTATCCATTTTGGTTCTTATACGCTTGCTGTTTGGGCGCCCTTTTTCTTTCTTCTCATTTCATCGTTGTGCCAAAGTATGTCACCTAGGTATGGAGGCCAATAATCCTCCATTGGTAGCACTGCGAAGCCTTCGCTATATATATTCATAACATTAATCACCTTGTAGACATCAGATAGATATCCATAAGCATCCGGACGAGCATGTGCGTGTCATACCCCAAATTTTGACCACTAAGATTTCCCATCATTGTGAAAATCATCATCACAATATGGAATAACCATCATACTTCATCAATCTCCCCAAAGACGGGTGAGCATCCACTACAATCAAAATTAGGGTTTCAAGCCCTCTCAGAGCCTTAGACAAAGGATCAATCAAGGAATGACATGATCTTCAACTTGTCTAA